>JAWMAG010000024.1:0-1321095 GCA_037013455.1 Ceratitis rosa | reverse complement strand
GTTTGGGTTCTACAAGAATTTGCCGATACATTTTTTGTATATCTGCATTGAAAACGAATCGAAATAGACGCCATTTTATTACTAAGATTACCAAGTCTATCTGCAGAATAGGTCCAGTATGTAGTACGTCGTTCAGACTGTTTCTGTTAGATGTGGGACATGATGCATTAAATACCACTCTCAGTTGTGTAGTTATTCGATCGGGTTTGATAACTGCGTGATGTGGTAGATATATAGGGTGTTTTCCACCTTTTTCATGTGTCCAAGTTCCAAATACTCATTAATAACTTTGTCGTATTCCATTTTTATGTCCGGTTTTCTTGAGAGGGATTTCTCATTTCTTAAAAACTGAGCTAGCGCTATGTGTCTTGAGTTGCCCAGTTCTATGTTTTCTGGGTTTCCAAAGGGTAGGGTTACCACATAACGTCCCGATGAGTTTCTGTATGTAGTGTTTTGATAATTTTCCTCACACAATTTATCTGAAGATGAGGGCAGAGGCTTTCTCGGAACTTCTTCCACTTCCCAAAATTGCGTGAGTAATTTATCTGAGGTAAGATACTGAAGGTCCACTGGGCTTTTCTGGAATGGGTCCTGACAAAATCCAACCAAATTCAGTCTCTTGGGCGAGCAAAGTATTCAATATATTTCTTTGTACACCACCGAGTATTATTTGTGGGTACAAGTCACTTCCGATTAGAACGTCGACGGGTCTGGGCTTATTGAAATCGGGATCAGCTAAACTCATTCCGAGTTTTCCAATTTCAAATGTTGGGTCTAGTGAGTGAGTGGGTAAGTTTTCTGTCAGGGTTTTTATGATAAACGCTTACGTCGTTATTTTAAATTCTTTCCTCATAGGTGAGCATAGGGTTAATTTGCATGTTTTTGTGGTTGTTGCTGAAACTGAGTTGTTCAGCCCTGTTACTTGTGCAACTGCATGTTTCGTAGGCATGCCCAGTTTTCTTTGGAATTTCTCTGAAATAAATGTGGCTTCTGACCCAGAGTCTATGAGTGCCCTAGCTGAATATAATTGCCCTCTATGGTTTATATGAACTACGGCAGTACCTAACAAAATCTGTTTCCTACAAGACATGAGTGGTTCTTGAGTGGACTGTAAGGGGGTTGTGTGTGCTTGTGGATTTGGATTTGAGGGGTGGGCTTGGGAGGTACTTCCTTGGTTTGAATCAAGAGCAGAGTTTGATGCAGAAGTGTATTGTGTTTCTGTCTGCATATTCTGCAAGAGTATTTGCTTTTGCAGTCTCTGAAACCGTGAGATAGAGCTAAGCAATTAAAACAGTAGCCATTATTTTTTACTGTAGATATACGGGTCTCGACATTCATGCCTAAGAATTTGGGACATACTCGAATTGAGTGTTGGGTTTTACATAATTTGCAACTTTCCAATGCATGTGTATTCGATGACGTAGTGATTCTTGGAGTATATGTTTTATTAGAGCTTAATGAGCTGGGGGTCGGGTTTTCTAAAACATTTGAATGAAACGTGTTGAATCTCACGTCCCTTCCTCTTTTCTGGAGTCTACTGTCGTGATGGGTAGTGGGATTTGGATCAATCAGATCTCCTACTGATTCCACTGATTTATAATTATGGGTGAGAAAGGCATCAAATGTTTTCCAAGAAGGTATTTCCGAGTTGTCTTCTAACGTGTCTTCGAATTGATGGAGGAGGCGTTTGGGTAACTTAGTTCCGCATAGGAATATTAATATAGGGTCCCAACTACTTGTGTCCAAGCCAAGATTATTCAGACTAGTTAAACAAATGTTAACCGTCCTCTGGAGATTTTTGATGGTACTTCTTGGGTGGTTTGGGGTAAATTGAATAAAATCTTCAATTGGGCGTTTGTTTGAACTCTTTTGTTCTCGTATTGCGAAAGGAGATCCTTCCATGCCATTAGAAATCCGTCATTTGTTAAAGGGGCATTTTCTACGATCGACCGCGCTTATCTTCGGGTTTTTTGTATTAGGTGGAAGAGTCTTTCCTCGTTGCTGATCGTCTTGTTATGGATATATATAGCTGTAAAAATATCTCTAAACGAGGGCCATGTTGAGGAATCTCCATAAAATATATCCGTGTCAATAGGGGGCAGATGAACAAATGATTCTACGTTAATCGATGGGTATACCTCTGAAGTTCGCTCTTTTATAGTGGCTGATGGGCTCTTGAGATAATCAATACATTGATTGATGGATCCTAAACATCTCAAATACAATTGCTGGCCTTTTCTAAAATTTTCTTTGACTTTCGTTAAGTCAATGGGATCAGCAGGGTTTTGCGGGGCTCTGCGCAAGGCATCGTACGATTTGCTTGCCCTATCGTATATCGCCTTGAGTTCAACTCTTTTGATTTCCAGAGTGAAGGCTGTTTCATCTTCCGGGAGTGTTGAATTATGTTCTTCTATGTATTCGAATAAATCTAGAATACAGAACTTAAAATCTTCCTTTATATTTCTTTGTTTAATTAAATTAAAATTAGCTTCGAACGACAAATTTGGGTAGGGTTCTTTGTGAAAAATAGTAAAAAGCTAGATAAATTTCGCAAAAACTCGATTTTTTGACTATGGGTATTTTTGGCCCTCTTGGGTATAAAAGGTTAATTATTTAAATAATAAATTTGTTTAATATTTAACGTTAAATTAGTTAACGAAATTCCAAATTGGGTCACGAAAAAATTCCTTACTAGGTTTTTAGAAATTTGTCCTATTGGGTATTCCAAAATTTTTCCTGCTGGGTATTTTGTCTTCAGTGCACCTAACTGACTGTGCACTAACAAAATATACTTTGGGTTTAGGAATGCAATATATATTATGTATGTATATTTGCCGTGAGATATGTAATTTATTTGAAGTATTTTGGCTCCCGGCAAATATATTATATACAACGGGTGTACTATATATATATATATGTATGTATATGCAAAGTGCAAAGCAGAATATGACAAACGCAAAGTTTCACATAATTTGATTTTAAGACAAATTAAAAAATTTTTTTATTAGTTTATTGCTTATTATTCTGATTTGCACCAATATAAATAATACGGGTCGTTATACTTACAATTTTTTCGACCAAAGAATATTAAACTGCGGGTCGTTTTATGGTATGTATGGTATATATATTAGGGTATTTGTTGGTGCTCAAAGAACGGCTGCAAGCAAATCCAACGTTGATGCACAATTTCTGTGGTTTGGGTGGGTAAATTTAATTTATTAAGTTGGTTGGGTAGATGAGTCTTTAACTCTCTTTAAAGGACACTTGAGAATCCGGCTCGAAGGACCAAAATGTCGAGTTGTATCGACAAAATATCGCCGGCGTGTCAAATAAAAAGAAAAAAGAGGGTTTTTAGATTTAACACGTTATAAATATATGTTTATTTATAAATATATATGCATATGTGTATGTGTGTAATAATTCAAGTTAATTGTTTTGTATAACAATTTTATACTTGTTGTGTAGGGTTAGTGTTTTTAATATTAATATGACCTGTGGGTTTGATGTTGTTTTTCCAACGATGTAGTTGTTGTTGGGCGGGTATAGTTTATTTCACTTAACTTTCACTGCTTTCACTTTAGTTTGTTTTCAAAAACTGAAAACATTATACGTATATTGGCGCTGTTTTGTATTTTTGCATTGTCCTCTTATTCGTTTTGAGGACAATGCAGAAATGTGTTTATTGGGCATAAACACCACCTATAAACCAACTTTCAAGTAAATCGAGCCATAAATAAAATTTTTTTGAATAGATTCGTACTTGGCCAACTATGCGGAGAGAAGAACAGTCTTCCTGTTAATCTAAGCAAAAAGCCACCTATAAACCGAATTTCAAGTAAATCCAGCCATAAATAAACTTTTTTTCGAATAGTTTCGTTCCTGGTCCTTTTCCGGAGAGAAAAAGAGTCTTCCTGTTAATTTAAGCGAACAATAAATAATTTTTTTTCGAAAAGATCAGTCTCTGATTCACCTCCTGGAGAGAAGAAGAGTCTTCCTGTTAATCTAAGCAAAAAGCCACCTAACTTGCGAATTTCAAGTAAGCCGAGGTACAAATAAACATTTTTTTCGAATAGTTCCGTTCACTTTCCGGAGAGAAGGAGAGTATTTCTACTAACGTAATTAAAAAGCTGCATTTGTACCGTATTTCAGGTAATTCGAAAAATAAATACAATTTTATTGAATAGGTCTGTTTCTGGTTGTTCTTTCGGAGAGAAGAACAGTCTTCCTGTTAATCTAACCAACAAACCACATAACTATTGAATTTCAGGTAAATCGAACAAAAACTAAATTTTTTTCGAATACGTCAGTCTCTGATTCACCCCCTGGAGAAAAGAAGAGTTTTCCTGTTAGTCTAAGCAAAAAGCCACCTATATACCGAATTTCAAGTAAACCGGACCAAAAATAAACTTTTTTTTCGCATAGTTTCATCTTTGGTCTTCTTTCCGGAGAGAAAGAGAGTCTTCCTGCTAATGTAAGCAAAAAGCTACCTATGTACCGTATTTCAGTTAAATAAGTAAAATTTTTTTGAATTAATCTAAGCAAAAGGCCACCTATAAACCGAATTTCAAGTAAATCGAGCCATAAATAAACTTTTTTTTGAATAGATCCGTACTTGGCCAACTTTTCGGAGAGAAAAAGAGTCTCCCTGTTAGTGTAAGCAAAAAGCTACCTATGTACCGTATTTCAGATAAATAAGTAAAATTTTTTTGAATTAATCTAATCAAAAAACCACCTAAATTCCGAATTTCAAGTAAGCCGAGATACAAATAAACATTTTTTTCGAATAGTTTCGTTTTTGGTCAACTTATCGGAGAGAAGAAGAGCCTTCCTGTTAATATAAGCAAAAAGCTACTTATGTACCGAATTTCAGGTAAATAAACTTTTTATTTCGAATAGTTCCGTCCACTTTCCGGAGAGGAGAAGAATCTTCCAGTAGTTCTAAGCTAAAACCTTTTTATGTATCGAATTTCAAGTAAACCGTGCCATAAGTAAACTTTTTTTTCGAACAGCTTCATCCTTGGTGCACTTTCCATAGGGACGAAAAGTCTTGCTGTTAATGTTAGCAAAAAGCCACCTATGTGCCGAATTTGGAGTAAATCCAAAGATAAATAAAAAGTTATGCAATCGGTCAGCCTTGGTCCACTTTTGGATAGAATAAGAGTCTTCTTGTTAATGTAAGCAAAAAGCTACCTATGTACCGTATTTCAGTTAAATCAAGCAATAAGTAAAACTTTTTTGAATAAGACAGATTCTGGCTCATTCTCCGGAGAGAAGAACCAAAAAGCCACCTATGTACCGAATTTGAAGTAAATCCAGCCATATCTAAAAAAACCTATGGATGTTAATTTAAGCAGAAAGCTTCCTATGTACCGAATTGCAAGTAGACCTATGTACCGAATTGCAAGTAGACCGAATTTCTTCCGTGGCCAACTTTCCGAAGAGAAGAAGAGTCTTCGTGTTATTTTAAGCAAAAGGCCACCTCACTTCCGAATTTTAAGTAAGCCAAGTCATTAATAAACTTTTTTTTCAAATAGTTTCAGCCATGGTCAATTTTCCTGAGAAAAAACCAAATTTCAAGTAAACCGAGCCATAAGCAAACTTTTTTTCGAATAGATCAGTCCTTGGCCCACTATCCGGAAAGAATAAAATTCTTCCTGTTAGTGTAAGCAAAAAGCTACCATCAGGAAAATCGAGCAATAAATACAATTTTTACAAATAAGTCAGTCTCTGATTCACCTCCTGGAGAGAAGAAGAGTATTCCTGTTGTTTTATGCAAGAAGCCACCTGAATACCGAATTTCAAGTAAACTGTGCCATAAGTAAACTTTTTTCGAATAGCTTCGTCCTTGGTCCACTTTCCGTAGAGAAGAAGAGTTTTCCTGTTAATGTTAGCAAAAAGCTACCTCTGTACCGTATTTCAGGTGAGTCGAGCAGTAAGTAAAATTTTTTGGAATAGGACAGATTCTGGCTCATTTTCAGCCTTTCTGTAAATCTAAGCAAAAAACCACCGACACCGAATTTGAAGTAAATCCTTGATAAAAAGAAAAAGTCTTCCTGTTAGTCTAAGCAAAAAGCCATCTAACTACCAAATTTGAAGTAAATTCAGCCACAAAAAAAAATTATGGAATAGATTAGCCTTGGTCCACTTTCCGGAGAGAAGAAGAGCCTTTTTGTTAATGTAAACAGAAACCGACCTATGTACCGAATTGCAAGTAAAGCGAGCCATAAATAAACTTTTTTTCAAATAGATCCGTTTTTGCCCAACTTTCCGGAGAGAAGAAGAGTATTCGTGTTATTTTAATCAAAAAGCCACATAACTTCCGAGTTTTAAATAAACCAAGTCATAAATAAACATTTCTGCGAATAGTTTCGTCCTTGGTCCACTTTTTGGAAAGAAGAACAGTCTTCCTGTTGATGTAAGCAAACAGATAACTTTTGTACCGAATTTCAGGTAAATCGAGCATTAAATACAATTTTTTCGAATAGGTCAGTCTCTGATTCACCTCCTGGAGAGAAAAAGAGTCTTCCTGTTAGTCTAAGCAAAAAGCCACAGAAATACCGAATTTCAAGTAAACGGAGCCATAAACAAGTTTTTTTTCGAATAGTTTCGTCCTTGGACCACTTTCCGTAGAGAAGAAAAGACTTTCTGTTGATGTAAGCAAAAATATACCTGTTGTACCGAATTTCAGATAAATCGAGCATTAAATACAATTTTTTCGAATAGGTGAGTTACTCCTGTTACTCCAAACAAAAAGCCACCCATGTACCGAACTTAAAGTAGCTCCAGCCATAAATAAAAAAATTATGGAACAGATCAGCCTTGGTCCTCTTTCCGGAGAGAAGAAGATTCTTCCTGTCAATGTAAGCAAAAAGCTACCTATGTACCGTATTTCAGGTAAATCGAGCAACAATTAAAAATTTTTGAATAAAACAGATTCTGGCTCATTTTCCGGAGAGAAGAACAGTGTTTCTGTTAATCTAAGCAAAAAGCCACCTACACCGAATTTCAAGTAAATCCAGCTATAAATAAATAAATTATGGATTAGATTAGCCTTGGTCCACTTTCCGGGGAGAAGAAGGGTCTTGGTGTTATTTTAAGGAAAAAGCCGAACCGAATTTCAAGTAAACCGAGCCACAAATAAACTTTTTTTCGAATGAACGAAACTCACTTTCTGGAGGGAATCTAAACAAAAAGCTTTTTATGTAGCGAATTTCAAGTAAACCGTGCCATAAGTAAACTTTTTTTTCGAATAGCTTCGTCTTTGGTCCACTTTCCGTAGAGAAGAAGAGTCTTCCTGTTAATTTTAGCAAAAAGATATCTCTGTGCCGTATTTCAGGTGAGTCCAGCAGTAAGTAAAATTTTTTGGAAAAGGACAGATTCTGGCTCATTTTCCGGAGAGAAGAACAGCCTTTCTGTAAATCTAAGCAAAAAGCCACCTACACCCAATTTGAAGTAAATCCAGCCATAAAGAAACTTTTTTTCGAATAAACCCGTTCTTGGCCTAATTTCCGGAGAGAAGAAGAGTCTTCGTGTTATTTAAAGCAAAAATTCACCTAACTTCCGAATTTTAAGTAAACCGAGCCATAAATAAACTTTTTTTCGAATAGTTTCGTGATTCGTCAACTTTCCGGATAAAAGAAGAGTCTTCGTGTTATTTTAAGCAAAAAGCCAACTAACTTCCGAATTTCAAGTAAGCCGAGATACAAATAAACTTTTTATTTCGAATAGTTTCGTCCACTTTCCGGGGAGGAGAGGAATCTTCCAGTAGTTCTAAGCTAAAACCTTTTTATGTACCGAATTTCAATTAAACCGTGCCATAATAAATCTTTTTTTTCGAATAGCTTCATCCTTGGGCCACTTTCCATAGAGAAGAAAAGCCTTCCTGTTAATGTTAGCAAAAAGTCACCTATGTACCGAGTTTGGAGTAAGTCCAACCATAAATAAAAATTTATGAAAAAGATCAGAATGGGTCCACTTTTCGGATAGAAGAAGAGTCTTCCTGTTAATGTAAGCAAAAAGCTACCTATGTAACGTATTCCAGTTAAATCAAGTAAAAAGTTAAACTTTTTTGAATAGGACAGACTCTGGCTCATTTTCCGGAGAGAAGAAGAGTCTTCGTGTTATTTTAAGCAAAAAGCCACCTAATTTCCATGTTTTAAGTACACCGAGCCATAAATAAACTTTTATTCGAATAGTTTCGCTCACTTTCTTTCACTTTCTTTTTTATGTACCGAATTTCAAGTAAACCGAGCCATAAATAAACTTTTTTTTCGAATAATTTCGTCCTTGGTCTTCTTTCCGGAGAGGAGAAGAGTCTAACTGTTCATGTTAGCAAAAAGCTACCTATGTACGGCATATCTGGTAAGTCGAGCAATAGTAAAATCTCTTTGGAATAGGACAGATTCTGGCTAATTTTCCGAAGAGAAGAACAGCCTTTCTGTTAATCTAAGCCAAAAGCCACCTATGACCGAACTTGAAGTAAATCCAGCCATAAATAAGAAAATTTATGGAATAGATCAGCCTTGGTCCACTTTTCGGATAAAAGAAGACTCTTTTTGTTAATGGAAGCAAAAAGCTACCTATGTACCGAATTTCAAGTAAACCGAGCCATATATAAACTTTTTTTCGAATAGATCCGTTCGTGGCCAACTTTCCGCAGAGAAGGAGAGTCTTTCTGCTAACGTAAGCAAAAAGCTTCATTTGTACTGTATTTCAGGTAAATGGGGCAATAAATACACTTTATTGAATAGGTCTGTTTCTGGTTCTTCTTCCGGAGAGAAGAACAGTCTTCCTGTTAATCTAAGCAAAAGGCCACCTATAAACCAAATTTATAGTAAATAGAGCCATAAATAAACTTTTTTTGAAAAGCTCCGTACTTGACCAACTTTTCGGAGAGAAAAAGATTATCCCAGTTAGTGTAAGCAAAAAGCTACATATGTACCGAATTTCAAGTAAACAGTGCAGTAAAATAAACTTTTTTTTCGAATAGCTTCATACTTGGTCCACTTTCCGCAGAGAAGAAGAGTATTCCTGTTAATCTAAGCAAAAAACCAAATAACTATTGAGTTTCAGGTAAATCAAACAACAAATACAATTTTTTCGAATAGGTCAGTCTCTAATTCATCCCCTGGAGAGAAGAAGAGTCTTCCTGTTAGTCTAAGCATAAAGCCACCTAACTACCGAATTTCAAGTAAACCGAGCCATAAATAAAGTTTTTTTCGCATAGTTTCATCCTTGGTCTTTTTTCCGGAGAGAAAGAGAGTCTTCCTGCTAATGTAAGCAAAAAGCTACCTATGTACCGTATTTCAGTTAAATAAGTAAAATTTTTTTGAATTAATCTAAGCAAAAGGCCACCTATAAACCGAATTTCAAGTAAATCGAGCCATAAATAAACCTTTTTTGAATAGATCCGTACTTGGCCAACTTTTCGGAGAGAAAAAGAGTCTCCCTGTTAGTGTAAGCAAAAAGCTACCTATGTACCGAATTTCAAGAAAACAGTGCCATAAAAAAACTTTTTTTTCGAATAGCTTCATACTTGGTCCACTTTCCGTAGAGAAGAAGAGTATTCCTGTTAATCTAAGCAAAAACCCACATAACTTTTGAATTTCAGGTAAATCGAACAACACATACAATTTTTTCGAATAGGTCAGTCTCTGGTTCACCTTTCGGAGAGAAGAACAGTCTTCCTGTTAATCTAAGCAAAAACCACCTATGTACCGAATTTGGAGTAAATCCAACCATAAACAAAAATTTATGGAATAGATCAGCCTTGGTCCACTTTTCGGATAGAAGAAGTCTTCCTGTTAATGTAAGCAAAAAGCTACCTATGTACATAATAAAACTTTTTTTTCGAATAACTTCATCCTTGGGCCAATTTCCATAGAGAAGAACAGTCTTTCGGTTAATCTAACCAAAAACCCACCTATGTACCGAATTTGGAGTAAATCCAACCATAAATAAAAATTTATGGAATAGATCAGCCTTGGTCCACTTTTCGGATAGAAGAAGTCTTCCTGTTAATGTAAGCAAAAAGCTACCTATGTACCGTATTTCAGTGAAATCAAGCAACAAGTAAAATTTTTTTGTATAAGACAGATTCTGGCTCATTTCTGGAGAGTAGAACAGTCTTTCTGATAATCTAACCAAAAAGACACCTATGTACCGAATTTGAAGTAAATCCAGCCATAACTAAAAAAACCTATGGATGTTAATGTAAGCAGAAAGCTTCCTTTGTACCGAATTGCAAGTAAACCGAATTCCATCCTTGGCCAACTTTCCGGAGAGAAGAAGAGTCTTCGTGTTATTTTAAGCAAAAAGCCACCTAATTTCCATGTTTTAAGTACACCGAGCCATAAATAAACTTTTATTCGAATAGTTTCGCTCACTTTCTTTCACTTTCTTTTTTATGTACCGAATTTCAAGTAAACCGAGCCATAAATAAACTTTTTTTTCGAATAATTTCGTCCTTGGTCTTCTTTCCGGAGAGGAGAAGAGTCTAACTGTTCATGTTAGCAAAAAGCTACCTATGTATGGCATTTCTGGTTAGTCGAGCAATAGTAAAATCTCTTTGGAATAGGACAGATTCTGGCTAATTTTCCCAAGAGAAGAACAGCCTTTCTGTTAATCTAAGCCAAAAGCCACCTATGACCGAACTTGAAGTAAATCCAGCCATAAATAAGAAAATTTATGGAATAGATCAACCTTGGTCCACTTTTCGGATAAAAGAAGACTCTTTTTGTTAATGGAAGCAAAAAGCTACCTATGTACCGAATTTCAAGTAAACCGAGCCATATATAAACTTTTTTTCGAATAGATCCGTTCGTGGCCAGCTTTCCGCAGAGAAGGAGAGTCTTTCTGCTAACGTAAGCAAAAAGCTTACGGTAAATGGGGCAATAAATACACTTTATTGAATAGGTCTGTTTCTGGTTCTTCTTCCGGAGAGAAGAACAGTCTTCCTGTTAATCTAAGCAAAAGGCCACCTATAAACCAAATTTCAAGTAAATAGAGCCATAAATAAACTTTTTTTGAAAAGCTCCGTACTTGGCCAACTTTTCGGAGAGAAGAAGATTTTCCCTGTTAGTGTAAGCAAAAAGCTACATATGTACCGAATTTCAAGTAAACAGTGCCATAAATAAACTTTTTTTTCGAATAGCTTCATACTTGGTCCACTTTCCGCAGAGAAGAAGAGTATTCCTGTTAATCTAAGCAAAAAACCACATAACTATTGAATTTCAGGTAAATCAAACAACAAATAAAATTTTTTCGAATAGGTCAGTCTCTAATTCATCCCCTGGAGAGAAGAAGAGTCTTCCTGTTAGTCTAAGCATAAAGCCACCTAACTACCGAATTTCAAGTAAACCGAGCCATAAATAAACTTTTTTTCGCATAGTTTCATCCTTGGTCTTTTTTCCGGAGAGAAAGAGAGTCTTCGTGTTATTTTAAGCAAAAAGCCACCTAATTTCCGTGTTTTAAGTACACCGAGCCATAAATAAACTTTTATTCGAATAGTTTCGCTCACTTTCTGGAGAGAATCTAAGCAAAAAGCTTTTTATGTACCGAATTTCAAGTAAACCGAGCCATAAATAAAATTTTTTTCGAATAGTTTCGTCCTTGGTCTTCTTTCCGGAGAGGAGAAGAGTCTTCCTGTTAATGTAAGCAAAAAGCTACCTATGTAACGTATTTCAGTTAAATCAAGCCAAAAGTAAAACTTTTTTGAATAGGACAGATTCTGGCTAATTTTCCGAAGAGAAGAACAGCCTTTCTGTTAATCTAAGCCAAAAGCCACCTATGACCGAACTTGAAGTAAATCCAGCCATAAATAAGAAAATTTATGGAATAGATCAGCCTTGGTCCACTTTTCGGATAAAAGAAGACTCGTTTTGTTAATGGAAGCAAAAAGCTACCTATGTACCGAATTTCAAGTAAACCGAGCCATATATAAACTTTTTTTCGAATAGATCCGTTCGTGGCCAACTTTCCGCAGAGAAGGAGAGTCTTTCTGCTTACGTAAGCAAAAAGCTTCATTTGTACTGTATTTCAGGTAAATGGGGCAATAAATACACTTTATTGAATAGGTCTGTTTCTGGTTCTTCTTCCGGAGAGAAGAACAGTCTTCCTGTTAATCTAAGCAAAAGGCCACCTATAAACCAAATTTCAAGTAAATAGAGCCATAAATAAACTTTTTTTGAAAAGCTCCGTACTTGGCCAACTTTTCGGAGAGAAAAAGATTATACCTGTTAGTGTAAGCAAAAAGCTACATATGTACCGAATTTCAAGTAAACAGTGCCATAAATAAACTTTTTTTTCGAATAGCTTCATACTTGGTCCACTTTCCATAGAGACAAAGTCTTCCTGTTAATATTAGCAAACAGCCACCTATGTACCGAATTTGGAGTAAATCCAACCATAAATAAAAAATTAAGGAATAGATCAGCCTTAGTCCACTTTTCGGATAGAAAAAGAGTCTTCCTGTAAATGGTAGCAAAAAGCTACCTATGTACCGTAGTTCAGGTAAATCGAGCAACAATTAAAATTTTTTGAATAAGACAGATTCTGACTCATTTTCCGGAGAGAAGAACAGTCTTTCTGTTAATCTAAGCAAAAAGCCACCTATATACCAAATTTGAAGTAAATCCAGCCATAAATAAAAAAATTATGGAACAGATTAGCCTTGGTCCACTTTCCGGAGAGAAGAAGAGTCTTGGTGTTATTTTAAGCAAAAATCCACCTAAATACCGAATTTCAAGTAAACCGAGCCACAAATAAACTTTTTTTCGAATAGTTTCGTTCACTTTCTGGAGAGAATCTAAACAAAAAGCTTTTTATGTAGCGAATTTCAAGTAAACCGTGCCAAAAGTAAACTTTTTTTCGAATAGCTTCGTCTTTGGTCCACTTTCCGTAGAGAATAAGAGTCTTCCTGTTAATGTTAGCAAAAAGCTATCTCTGTACCGTATTTCAGGTGAGTCCAGCAGTAAGGAAAATTTTTTGGAAAAGGACAGATTCTGGCTCATTTTCCGGAGAGAAGAACAGCCTTTCTGTAAATCTAAGCAAAAAGCCACCTACACCGAATTTGAAGTAAATCCAGCCATAAAGAAACTTTTTTTCGAATAAACCCGTTCTTGGCCAAATTTCCGGAGAGAAGAAGAGTCTTCGTGTTATTTAAAGCAAAAATTCACCTAACTTCCGAATTTTAAGTAAACCGAGCCATAAATAAACTTTGTTTCGAATAGTTTCGTCCTTCGTCAACTTTCCGGAGAAAAGAAGAGTCTTCGTGTTATTGTAAGCAAAAAGCCAACTAACTTCCGAATTTCAAGTAAGCCGAGCCATAAATAAACTTTTACACGAATAGTTTCGTTCACTTTCTGGAGAGAATCTAAACAAAAAGCTTTTTATGTACCAAATTTCAAGTAAACCGAGCCATAAACAAGTTTTTTTTTAGAATAGTTTCGTCCTTGGTCCACTTTCCGTAGAGAAGAAAATACTTTCTGTTGATGTAAGCAAAAAGATACCTTTTGCACCGAATTTCAGGTAAATCGAGCATTAAATACAATTTTTTCGAATAGGTCAGTCTCTGATTCACCTCCTGGAGAGAAGAAGTGTCTTCCTGTTACTCTAAACAAAAAGCCACCCATGTAACGAACTTGAAGTAGCTCCAGCCATAAATAAAAAAATTATGGAACAGATCAGCCGTGGTCCACTTTCCGGATAGAAGAAGAGTCTTTTTGTTAATAGAAGCAAAAAGCTACCTATGTACCGAATTTCAAGTAAACCGAGCCATAAATAAACTTTTTTTCAAATAGAGCCGTTCTTGGTCAACTTTCCGAAGAGAAGAAAAGTCTTCCTGTTAATCTAAGCAAAAAACCACCTAACTACCGAATTTCAAGTAAACCGAGCCATAAATAAATTTATTTTTCGAAAAGTTCCGTCCTTGGTCCTTTTTCCGGAGAGAAGAAGATTCTTCCTGTTTTAAGCAAAAAGCTACCTATGTACCGTATTTCAGGTAAATCGAGCAACAATAAAAAATTTTTTGAATAAGGCAGATTCTGGCTCATTTTCTGGAGAACAACAGTCTTTCTGTTAATCTTAGCAAAATGCCACCTATATACCGAATTTGAAGTAAATCCAGCCATAAATAAAAAATTATGGAATAAATTAGCCTTGGTCCACTTTCCGGAGAGAAGAGGAGTCTTGGTGTTATTTTAAGCAAAAAGCCACCCAACTTTCGAATTTGAAGCGAACAGAGCCATAATTAAACTTTTTTTCGAATAGTTTCGTCCTCGGTCAACTTTCCGGAGAGAAGAAGAGTATTCGTGTTATTTTAAGCAAAAAGCCACCTATGTACCAAATTTCAAGTAAACCGAGACATAAGTAAACTTTTTTTCGAATAGTTCCGTCCTTGGCCCACCATCCGAAAAGAAGAAGAGACTTCCTGTTTGTGTAAGCAAAGAGCCACCTATGTACCGAATTTCAGGAAAAGCGAGCAATAAATACAATTTTTGCAAATAAGTCAGTCTCTGATTCACCTCCTGCAGATAAGAAAAGTGTTCCTGTTATTTTATACAAAAAGCCACCCAACTACCGAATTTCAAGTAAACCGGGCCACAAATAGAGTTTTTTTTCGCATAGTTCCTTTCACTTTCTGGAGAGAAGAAGAGTCTTCCAGTAAATCTAAGCCAAAAACTTTTTATGTACCGATTTTCAAATAAATCGTTAATAAATACATTAATTTCGAATAGTCTCTGGTTAACCTACCGGACAGATCCTTCATCTTCCTTTAAATCTGAGCAAAAAGCTTTTTATGTACCAAATTTCAAGTAAACCGTAAAGCTTTTCCCATAAATAAAGCTTTTCCCATAAAGCTTTTTTCCCATAAAAAAGCTTTTTTTCGAATAGCTTCGTCCTGGGTCCACTTTCCGGAGAATATAAAGTCTTCCGGCTATTGTTAGCAAAAAGCTACCTATGTACCGATTTTCAGGTAAATCGAGCAATAAATACAATTTTTTCGAATAGGTCAGTCCCTGATTCACCTCCTGGCGATAAGAAGAGTCTTCCTGTTAGTCTAAGCAAAAAGCCACCGAATTACCGAATTTCAAGTAAACCAAGCCATATATAAACTTTTTTTTCGAATAGTTTCGTCTTTGGTCCACTTTCCGTAGAGAAGAGGAGTCTTCCTGTTAATGTAAACAAAAAGCCAGCTTACATCCGAATTTCAAGTAAACCGTGTCATAAATAAAATTTTTATGCGAATAGTTTCGTCCTTGGTCCACTTTCCGTAGAGAAGAAGAGTCTTCCTGTTAATGTAAGCAAAAAGCCAGCTAACTTCCGAATTTCAAGTAAGCCGAGATACAAATAAACTTTTTTTCGATTAGTCCCGTCCACTTTCAGGAAAAAAGAAAAGTCCTGCAGTGAATCTAAGCAAAAAGCTTCTTATGTACCGAATTTAGAGTAAACCGTGCCATAAATAAAATTATTTTCGAATAGCTTCGTCCTTGGTCCACTTTCTGTAGAGAAGAAGAGTCTTCCGGTTAATCTAAGCAAAAAACCATCTAACTACCGAATTTCAGGAAAATCGAGCAATAAATACAATTTTTTGGAATAGGTCAGTATCTGATTCACCTCCTTGATAAAACAAAGAGTCTTCCCGTTAGTCTAAGCAAAAAGCCACCTAACTACCGAATTTCAAGTAAGCCGAAATACAAATAAACTTTTTTTTCGAATAGTTCCGTCCACTTTCCGGAGAGAAGAAGAGTCTTCCAGTGAATCTAAGCAAAAAGCTTTTTATGTACCGAATTTGAAGTAAACCGTGCCATAAATAAAATTTTTTTCGAATAGCTTCGTCCTTGGTCCACTTTCTGAAGAGAAGAAGAGTCTTCCTACTATCTAACTACCGAATTTCAGGAAAATCGAGCAATAAATACAATTTTTTGGAATAGGTCAGTCTCTGATTCACCTCCTTGATAAAAAAAAGAGTCTTCCTGTTAGTCTAAGCAAAAAGCCACCTAACTATCGAATTTCAAGTAAACCGTGCCATAAATAAACTTTTTTTGGAATTGTTTCGACCTTGGTCCTCTTTCCGGAGAGAAGAAGAGTCTTCCTGTTAATGTAAGCAAAAAGCTACCTATGTAACTTATATCAGTTAAATCGAGCAATAGATAAAATTTTTTGAATAAGGCAGATTTTGGTTCAGTTTCCGGAGAGAAGAACAGTCTTTCTGTTAATCTAAGCAAAAAGCCACCTAACTTCCGATTTTGCAGTAAATCACTTTATGGAGAGAAGAAGAGTCTTCCAGTAAATCTATGCCAAAAACTTTTTATGTACCGATTTTCAAGTAAATCGAGCAATAAATACAATTTTTTCGAATAGGTCGGTCTCTGATTCACCTCCTGGAGAGAAGAAGAGTCGTCCTGTTAGTCTAAGCAAAAAGCTACCCATGTACCAAATTTCAGGTAAATCGAGCAACAAATAAAATATTTTCGAATAAGTCAGTCTTTGGTTCACCTTCCGGAGAGAGGAACAGTCTTGCTGTTAATCTAAGCAAAATGCCACCTTTATACCAAATTTGAAGTAAATCCAGCCATAAATAAAAAAATTATGGAATATATAAGCCTTGGTCCACTTTCCGGAGAGAAGAAGAGTCTTGGTGTTATTTTAAGCAAAAAGCCACCCAACTTTCGAATTTGAAGTAAACTGAGCCATAATTAAACTTTTTTTCGAATAGTTTCGTCCTCGGTCAACTTTCCGGAGAGAAGAAGAGTCTTCGTGTTATTTTAAGCAAAAAGCCACCTATGTACCAATATTCACGTAAATCCAGCCATAAATGAACTATTTTTTCGAATAGTTTCGTCCTTGGTCCACTTTCCGTAGAGAAGAAAAGACTTCCTGTTGATGTAAGCAAAATGATACCTTTTGTACCGAATTTCAGGTAAATCGAGCATTAAATACAATTTTTTCGTATGGCTCAGTCTCTGATTCACCTCCTGGAGAGAAGAAGTGTCTTCCTGTTACTCTAAACAAAAAGCCACCCCTGTACCGAATTTGAAGTAAGTCCAGCCATAAATAAAAAAATATGAAATAGATCAGCCTTGGTCTACTTTCCGGATAGAAGAAGAGTCTTTTTGTTCATGGAAGCAAAAAGCTACCTATGTACCGAATTTCAAGTAACCGGGCCATAAATAAACTTTTTTTCGAATAGAGCCGTTCTTGGCCAACTTTCCGGAGAGAAGAAAAGTCTTCCTGTTAATCTAAGCAAAAAACCACCTAACTACCGAATTTCAAGCGAGCCATAAATAAATTTCGAAAAGTTCCTTCCTTGGTCCTCTTTCCGGAGAGAAGAAGATTCTTCCTGTAAATGTAAGCAAAAAGCTACCTATGTACCGTATTTCAGGTAAATCGAGCAACAATTAAAATTTTTTGAATAAGACATTCTGGCTCATTTTCCGGAGAGAAGAACAGTCTTTCTGTTAATCTAAGCAAAAAGCCACCTATATACCGAATTTGAAGTAAATCCAGCCATAAATAAAAAAATTATGGAATAGATTAGCCTCGGCACACTTTCCGGAGAGAAGAAGAGTCTTCGTGTTATTTTAAGCAAAAAGCCACCCAACTTTCGAATTTGAAGTTAACTGAGCCATAACTAAACTTTTTTTCGAATAGTTTCGTCCTCGGCCAACTTTCCGGAGAGAAGAAGAGTCTTCGTGTTATTTTAAGTAAAAAGCCACCTATGTACCAAATTTCAAGTAAACCGAGCCATAAATAATCTTTTTTTCGAATAGTTCCGTCCTTGTTAGTGTAAGCAAAAAGCCACCTATGTACCGAATTTCAGGAAAAGCGAGCAATAAATACAATTTTTGCAAATAAGTCAGTCTCTGATTCACCTCCTGGAGATAAGAAGAGTATTCCTGTTAGTCTAAGCAAAAGTAAGTAAAAAAAATTATGGAATATATAAGCCTTGGTCCACTTTCCGGAGAGAAGAAAAATATTCCAGTAAATCTAAGCAAAAAGCTTCTTATGTACCGAATTGCAAGTAAACCGTGTCATAAATAAACATTTTATTCGAATAGTTTCGTCCTTGGTCCGCTTTCCGTAGAGAAGAAGAGTCTGCCTGTTAATGTAAGCAAAAAGCTACCTATGTACCAAATTTACGTAAATCGAACAATAAATAAAATATTTTCGAATAAGTCAGTCTCTGGTTCACCTTCCGGAGAGAAGAACAGTCTTGCTGTTAATCTAAGCAAAAAGCCACCTATGTACCGAATTTGAAGTAAATCCAGGCATAAATAAACTATTTTTTCGAATAGTTTCGTCCTTGGTCCACTTTCCGTAGAGAAGAGGAGTCTTCCTGTTAATGTAAGCAAAAAGCTGCCTATGTATCGAATTTGGGGAAAATCGAGCAAAGATACAATTTTTCCGAATTCTGATTCACCTCCTGTAGAGAAGAAGAGTCTTCCTGTTAGTCTAAGCTAAAAGCCACCTAACCCCCGAGTTTAGAGTAAACCGACCCAGAAATAAACTTTTTTTCGAAGAGCTCCGTTTACTTTCCGGAGAGAAAAAGAGTCTTCCAGTAAATCTAAGCCAAGAACTTTTTATGTACCGATTTTCAAGTAAATCGTTAATAAATACACTATTTTCGAATAGTCTCTGGTTAACCTACTGGAGATAAGTTTAGTTTTCCTGTAGTTCTAAGCAAAAAGCTTTTTATGTACCGAATTTCAAGTAAATAAACTTTTTTTCCGAATAGCTCCGTTCACTTTCAGGAGAGAAAAAAAGTCTTCCAGTAAATCTAAGCCAAGAGTAAAAAGTTAATAAATACACCTTTTTCGAATAGTCTCTGGTTAACTTACTGGAGACAAGTTTAGTCTTCCTGTAAATCTAAGCCAAAAAAATTTTTATGTACCAATTTTCAAGTAAATCGTTAATAAATACACTATTTTCCAATAGATTTTAGTTAACCAACTGGAGACAAGTTTATTCCTCCTGGAGAGAAGATGAGTCTTCCTGTTAGTCTAAGCATAAAGCCACCGAAATACTGAATTGCAAGTAAACCGTGTCATAAATAAACTTTTTTTTCGAATAGCTTCGTCCTTGGTCCACTTTCTGTTGAGAAGAAAAGTCTTCCGGTTAATCTAAGCAAAAACCCATCTGACTACCGAATTTCAGGAAAATCGAGCATTAAATACAATTTTTTCGAATAGGTCAGTCTCTGTTTCACCTCCTTGATAAAAAAAAGAATCTTCCTGTTAGTCTAAGCAAAAAGCCACCTAACTATCGAATTTCAAGTAAACCGTGCCATTAATAAACTTTCTTTGGAATTGTTTCGTCCTTGGTCCTCTTTCCGGAGAGAAGAAGAGTCTTCCTGTTAATGTAAGCAAAAAGCTACCTATGTACCTTATTTCAGTTAAATCGAGCAATGGATAAAATTTTTTGAATAAGACAGATTCTGGCTCAGTTTCCGGGGAGAAGAACAGTCTTTCTGTTAATCTAAGCAAAAAGCCACCTAACTTCCGATTTTGAAGTAAATCCAGCCACAAATAAAAAAATTATGGAATAGATTAGCCTTGGTCCACTTTCCGGAGAGAAGAAGAGTCTTTATGTTAATGTAAACAGAAACCTATTTTCCGAATCGCAAGTAAACAGAGCCACAAATAAACTTTTTTTCGAATAGATCCGTCCGTGGCCAACTTTCCGGAGAGAAGAAGAGTCTTCGTGTTATTTTAATCAAAAAGCCACATAACTTCCGACTTTTAAATAAAATACCGAATTTCAAGTAAACCAAGCCATAAATAAACTTTTTCTTCGAATAGTTTCGCCCTTGGTCCACTTTTTGGAGAGAAGAACAGTCTTCCTGTTAATGTAAGCAAAAAGCCACAAACATACCGAATTTCAAGTATACCGAGCCATAAACAAGTTTTTTTTTAACTTAATTTCAGGTAAATCGACCAATAAATACAATTTTTTCGAATAGGTCAGTCTCTGATTCCCCTCCTGCAGAGAAGAAGAGTCTTCCTGTTAGGCTTAGCAAAAAGCCACACATATACCGAATTTCAAATAAACTGAGCCATAAACAAGTTTTTTTTTCGAATAGTTTCGTCCTGGGTCCACTTTCCGTAGAGAAGAAAAGACTTCCTGTTGATGTAAGCAAAAAAATACCTTTTGTACCGAATTTCAGGTAAATCGAGCATTAAATACAATTTTTTGGTATATTTTCCGGAGAGTAGAAAAGTCTTCCGGCTATTGTTCGCAAAAAAGCTACCTATGTACCGAATTTCAGGTAAATCGAGCAATAAATACAATTTTTTCGTATAGTCAGTCCCTGATTCACCTCCTGGAGAGAAGAAGAGTCTTCATGTTAGTCTAAGCAAAAAGCCACCGAAATACCGAATTTCACAAATAAACTTTTTTTTCGAATAGTTTCGTCCTTGGTCCACTTTCCGTAGAGAAGAGGAGTCTTCCTGTTAATGTAAGCAAAAATCCAACTCACTTCCGAATTTCAAGTAAGCCGAGATACAAATAAACTTTTTTTCGAGTTCCGTCCACTTTCCGCAGAGAAGAAGAGTCTTCCAGTGAATCTAAGCAAAAAGCTTTTTATGTACCGAATTTCAATTAAACCGTGCCATAAATAAACTTTTTTTCGAATAGCTTCGTACTTGGTCCACTTTCTGGAGAGAAGAAGAGTCTTCCGGTTAATCTAATTAGAAAACTATCTAACTACCGAATTTCAGGTAAATCGAGCAATAAATACAATTATTTGAATAGGTCAGTCTCTGATTCACCTCCTTGATAAAAAAGAGTCTTCCTGTTAGTCTAAGCAAAAAGCCACCGAAATACCGAATTCCAAGTAAACCAAGCCATAAATGAACTTTTTTTTCGAATAGTTTCGTCCTTGGTCCACTTTCCGTTGAGAAGAAGAGTCTTCCTGTTAATGTAAGCAAAAAGCTACCCTTGTACCTTATTTCAGTTAAATCGAGCAATAGGTAAAATTTTTTTGAATAAGACAGATTCCGGCTCAGTTTCCGGAGAGAAGAACAGTCTTTCTGTTAATAATTACACCGGCGCGTCGTGGGATTGGAGCACACCGATGTATATTTAATGAATATGAATTTTGATATTGATTGTGCACTTAATCTTTTATTGATTTAAATATGGGTTTAACCTGTACAATAGTATGTGGTGGATGAGGGTGATGGCTGGTGGTTCGCTGATGGTTCGCTGGTTAGGACACGTCCGTTCACTTGTGCTTATAATATCGCAATACCGTATAAGAATAATAAGTTCTTACCGTTTGCCATAAATTCGGTAAACGGTTCATGTTAATATTTAAAGAAAGATTTTCATTGGAAGTATTAGGGCGGTACGTAACGAGGGGTATTTTAGGTTTTTGGCCTAAACATGCCGGCCCCCTTGCGGTAAGCAAGATCTGGTTAAGAGGCGAACCCAACCATCACTCCCATTTACAATTTATAATGTTTTCTAACAAAAGAAGATTGACTTAGGGGAGGATATTGAAATCCTCACTGGAAAATCCATCAGCCTGTAAGGAGATCTGGAAATAAAGGTTAATAAAACGTATGTGGTCCCCATTTCATTTGTGCTTTAAACAAAAAAATTCATGTATGTATGTGTATGGTGTGTGTGTATGTTTGATTGTTATTATAACTTATAGGTAAAAATCATGCCTTGCACGTTCCGGATAGGGCCCGTCCGAATATGGTGCTTTAAGCCACAAGTGGCCCAAAGGACGTGGGCAAGGTCCCTGTAAGCATTATATCCGCGTACAGATCTGCACCTAGTACAATCCGCACTGGCGCTGATCGGTCAAAATGTGGATCCGCCAACCTCATGTGTATATACGCGTTTGCCAATTCGGGATCCAAGTTATTGCTAGGGCAGACGCGACGTAAATTATCTATCGCGACGGCATGTGTGGTCAGACGCTTACATGTACCATGTTTTCCACGGATGCATAACAAGCAACCCCTCCGATTCGCGACGTACACTTTAGGGAGCCTTAGTTCGCACATGAGGTCTTTGGCGATTAGTGTCGTAGGCACGCAGACGTCTATCAACGCCCTAATCAAGAGAAGGCGACCACCTGACTCCACCTTTATGACGACGGTTGGTGCTACTGCTATCACTGGCCGTAGAGCTTGCCCCAGAAGTGTGCGATCACTGACGCTCCCACTTCGAAATTGACTTGGTAGCTGACGAGACCTGGTCTCCAGTCTACGGTCGTTGGTCGAGCGCGATGAAGGCCGCTGTCGGAAAGTCCTGGTTTCCGATCTGCGGCTTATATTTCGGGGTGGTCGGAAAGTCCTAGTTTCCGATCCTGTAGCCGGTTGCCTTTCGTGTTGCAGAGAGGGTCGGAAAGTCCGAGTTTCCACTCCTCTCCCTAAGGTTGGGCGGAAAGGCCTTGTTTCCGCTCCTACAGTTTCGCCTGCCTCTAATGATGGTTGATTCGTAGACCGCGAGTCATGGTCGGAATCACTCGCATTTATGGAAATGGCGTCGGATATTTCCTCGTTGTCTACTTGCTCTGCCCATGATCTTGCAGACGGTCGCTTCTTCGATTTTGACTTCGCCTCTTCGCCTATGTGGAAGGTGGTATGATGGCGCTCGTTACACCTTCGGCACCTAAACTGACTCGTGCAGTTAATTTCCCGATGAGACACTGAGAGGCAGTTTGCACAAAAGCCCCCCAATAATGCCTCACGAAGTCTCTCTTCTGGGGTCTTGGATCGAAAAACAGGGCATAGTCGAATGGGGTGCTTTCCTTCGCACAGACGGCACGCATTTGTATAGCGATGTCCTTGTCCCTCTGCCTTTTTAAGCATTTGACTATAACGAGTCATTTTCCTACTTAAATATGTGGAACAAATTGAAGTACATGGTTTTTTTTTTCAAATATAATGTTGGGTGGCGAGAATTACTACTAAAAATATGTTTGTAATGTGGTAGAGGCCTCAGTGACGGATTGTTTGTGGTTCTTGCTTTAGATCAGTATGACCAGCTTAAAAAATCCGTCAGCTCACTTACATTCTACTTAAGAGATGCCACTTGCATAAGCAAACATAGTCCGGACACAAACCATTCGAAGCTATGTAGGTTAATGCACACTCGATGATTGATATTATTATTATTATTGAATTTTTTTTTTTTTTTGTTTTTGCTCCACTTTCGAGAGCTCGGCAGTGACTATATATTATTAATTATTATATCAAATACTTTTGACCCTCCGCCCCGTAGAAAAGACGAACGAAGTAGTTACGCCGTTGTCGAACAATTTGTTGGACTTCATGTGTTTAAATTATGATTCAAATTCAAACTCAGTTTGGTTCAGTTATTTGAACTTATTTGTTAGATTTTGAAATTATTGCATATAGATAGATAAATGATCGTTTGTTAATGAGAGGAAGAAAAGAAAAAAAAATTATGGCATCACGCACCTTGATGTTTCATAATCTCGTGCGTGCGAGCGTAGTATTAAAAAAGTGGAAACTAAGTTGATCTGGAAACTTACATTTCCTTTCTAAGAATGGCCATCATCAATGAATGAAATGGCCATCTTCTTTTCTATGCTGCATGTGACGAGGGTAAGTACTCTAATCGTTTAGCCACTTTCTTATATAATATACTTATTAAATATTTGATTTCTTTTTTCAGATGTTTTTTTTTGCACTAATGGCTTTTGAATGAATTCGAAATGGCGCTCGAGCATTCGTAATGGCGCTGGTTTGCGTGATATGTTTTTTTTTTCTTTTTAAAATCCCTAATACATCTGTGATCACCTGCTTCGGTTTGGCGCTTGCCATACCACGTGTCATCGCTCACTCCATTCGAGATTTCATGCATCGTCTATCCTGTATTCCTTGACATTGTCATGGTGATTGCGTAAATATTTTTTTGAAACTAAAAAAATCAAAAAAAAATTATATGCCGAAGCGACTACTGCAGTTTCGTCAACCACAGGCAATGCAGCTGCCGATAAAGATGAGCCCCAAGAGGCGGCCATTAATGCAGCAAGCATATTGGGGCGTACCGGAGTGATTTGCTATAATGTCAGCAACAGCTTCAGCAGGTACGTTGTTAAATTTTGTATTTCGTGGCTACAAATCTCTTCAATTGCAAATTGAACGCGCATCCAAGGAAAAGCTGGTGCTTGGAGGATATTATGTCAAATACATGCATACATACGTGTATATTTTCCCAAAAACGTGTTGTGGGTGCGGTAAGTTTTAAGCAAATTCACTATATGATATTAAGAAAATATATTGAACTTAATAGAAAAGAGTCGCCGTTGTTGTAACGACGTTTTAACAAAATTTTTAATTTTAATATTTTGCAATTTTAATAATTTGTAAAATTTCAAAAAAAATTAAGTAACCATCTATTGTGACCCGACCCAGCAATATGCAAGCAGCTGAGTTTGACATTTGACTGCATGTATTATTGTTTTGATTTTTTTTTTTTTGCCGTATGCAGTTTTACATTTGGTCAATCTATTTGTTTCCATAAGACAAAATATAGGAGTTATTGTGTTATTAATTACAAAATTTCAACACAGGTTTGTTGTGAGTTTATATGGAAACAACAAGTAGATTGCAGAGTTTGCGTCCCAAGACACAACAACGATTAAGCCTACGGTGGACAATATGGTGCTCCTTATGTAGTGTGCTTTCCTTAGTTTTTTTTTCAATTTGTCAAATTGTATTGTGCCATTGTTATTTTCATCGAATCAATCGTATAATTGGTTGAGTATATTTCGTAATGCTTTCTCCGTGCGTTGCAGCCAATATTTCGCCAGTTTTTTTCTCAAGCTTTAATTATTCTTACAATATTTCAAGATGTATTTACAATTCGACCATCGCCGAGCTCCAGTTGAACATCTCCGCAAACATGGCTAACCAGAGCATATAAATGTCTAAAATCCAATAATCTAATCAGATACCATATTTTATATACAATTTCGATATGTTTTATTGGTTGTGATAAATAATAAATTCGTTTAAAGCACAACAATTTGCAATGTACAAAAAATGTATTATAAACAGCTAGAAGTTTGACCCCTCATAAAATTGAAAAATAAAAAAAAAACAGAAATTATTACCGTCAGTGTGAAAAAAGTAGTATTTTATCGAAAACTGAGTGATATAAGAAAGGGGGTAAAATGATGAATGTTGTGTTGCCTAGATTAGGCTAAAAACATAAAGGCAATAATTAAGGTAAGCTAACAGAAGTTTAAGAGTTTGTATTATGGGGTTGAATTGCAAAAATTGTTATTCCACTATGTTTTAAATTTTTTTTGGTTATTTAAATTTTTCTTTTCAAGCTTTTATGGTAATAAGTTATAGTCAATTATAAGAGACGTCTTACTGGAATTCACTTTAAACCGTTTTTCTTCTTTCGGATATGCAGGTGATAAATAGGCTCGTATTAAAACATTAAGGTCCTTATATTTAATATTTTCTGTTTTCTACCCGATTATTAATTGAAAAGAAGAATATACATGCAAAGACACAATAGCATAGCGCATTGGTATGCTTTTAGCTATGGGTTTCATTGAAAAGCTGTTGCCATCTTGACCATTATGTGGTGCGTTTAGTTGATGCAGATTAATTGAAGAGCTCAATGTCCAATAATCGCCTCGCCTTCGTTCGTCTGCTTCACGCTTAAGTAGACTGAAATTCATATTTGTAGATAGAGTGTGGCGTAATTGTTTCTGACATGACACTGTCTTTAAGATTGTCATGCCACCAATAACAGATTTCTCCATCGACGCTTTACTCTCCAAAGAGACTGGCGCAAACGAGCAAACAGTGGAAAATCCAAATGTTGAGAATCACCAACGACCAGGATATACCTTCCCTCAACTGATCACCATGGCAATAGTGAAAAGTCCACAACAGAAACTAAAGCTAGGTGCTATAGTAAAATGGATAACCGAGAATTCACCATATAAATACGACCGACTTCAATGAAGTAATCATTAGTCAAATTGTAGATCTTGTCGATATTTCAAGATATATTTAGTGTTGTTTTCATTGGTATGTTTTGGTTTTGTTGAATATAAAATTAGAGATAAAATATCAGTAATTTTTAATGCCTGCATTACATCAAATGGCTGTCGAAAGCCCTGCTATTTTAAATACGGTCCCAGTCATGGTTGGCAGAGCGACGGCGCCTTGTTTGTAAGGTTCGTAAATTTTTTATTTTCAATGCTTACAATTTTCTATTTGGCGTACTTAGGAGCAATGATGCATGAATCATCCATTGAAGAAGACTCGTCTTTTATAGATATTGTCAATGATTTTAATGTGTGGTCTTCAGTCTGTTTCATAAACCATTGGATAGGATTGCTGACATTAATAATTTATTTCATTATATAACTCGGTATATTTTATAGAATTGAGTTACCAAAGTACAAAAAAAACTTTGTAAATAAGACTTAAAGTTTGACTTAATATGTAAATTTGTATTTTTTTTAACTAAATTTGCATACAACTTCTACAAAGAGCTGGGACGTGATGTTGGCTTTATCAATCTCGACCCGGCTAATGAGAATATGGAATATACACCAATAGTCGATGTAATTCAATTGATCACCGTTGAAGATGTTATGGAGCAATATCGTTTGGGACCAAATGGTTCGCTTATGATTGTGTGGAGTATCTGGAAGCACATATCGAAGATTGGTTTCTGCCAGAGCTGCGTAAAGCAAGTACAAATTGTAATTACTATATTTTCAATTGCCCTGGACAAGTAGAATTGTATACACGTCACACCGCTATGGCAAACATATTTGAACGTGTACAAAAGGAGGGTTATCATTTGGTTACAATAAATCTTATCGATTCACACTATTACTCAGAACCAACTAAATTTGTATCCAGTGCAAACTCGTTACTTGTAATATTCGGAGATTTATTGGTTTCCTTTTATGTATTGGAAGTGTTGGTGGTTTTTGTTTTTTCTTTTGATAATTTGTTTTTTAAAAATTTAAATATAATTTTCAAAATTTTTGCAAATGCAAGAGAACTTTTTTTAAGTATAAAAAAACAAAAAAAAAATTCTAATTGTCTAATAATCATCTATATCGTAGTAATCGTTATCAATTTCGTCGAGCTGCATACTCTGGAAGTCTACTTTATGCGCAAAATATCACCAATGCCACCAAAACCTCGCACAAACTGACTGCCCTCCTGAGATTTGTCCGTAATAATCTCAAGTGTAGCACCGAACATTTTATAATTGTTCGCCAGCCATTCGAGCAGCGGTTGAGACTCAATTAATTCGATTTGAACACCACTTTCCTTGTCAGTAAAGTGAGACTTGTCCTTCTCTTGTTCGGGCGTCAAGTGCAATACTGTGTTCGACGTGGAGTTCGCATGATTCTTCAATACATATCGTTGTAATATATGCAAGGTATCCTCAACACCAAAACAATATTTGCCAGTGTCCTGAGAGATTTCATCAAAGCAACGTCCAATGAGTTTCTTCTCTTGTATAAATTTAACATTTTGCAATGACTCGGCCGCCAGTTCTATCGCTTGATTAAAACCATTCTCACCGCCATAAGAGACATCCACCAGCTTAATAACCTTGGATTGCAGTCTAGGATCAAACATATCAGATTGATTCAATTCGGTCTTAAAGTCCGCACTACCAGCCAAAATTAAGCCCGCAATATTGGGTTTATCATTTGTAATGAACAATTGTGTAGCAACTTCAGCAACTTTACGCACATAATTGTAACGTTCCTCCATACGTAAACGGGCAAAACGCAACGTTGATTGACCACCACGCCCGTGCTTCTTCGGCTGATCAACAGTGAATTTATGCAATACCTCACGTATATTACCTTGCAATGTACCAAAGAGTGCACCATTACCATCCATCATAATGAAACCGAATTTATTATCATCGGCCAATAAAGCGGTCAACGCTTCAGTGTGGAACTTATTATCGCATAAATATAATGATGTATTGATCGGTTTGAAGGGTTCAAAATTAATATTAACCTTCTTCTCTTTACCCTCTTCTGTGACAATGGTGCCGCAGTAGATGACCAGACCATTTGCTCAGGTCTGCTCAGGCCTTAAGACACATAGGGAGTGGACCACACGTTATGTGGCCCCATGTTGCCAGCGCCCAAGTGCGCCCCCAGCCTCCACGGCAGTGCCTTCAGCACACTTACCCACTTTGGGTAACCCGCAGACCTCCACGGTCTCCCGGAGCTCCCCGCAACATGACTCCCACCAACCCTCCCCCCCTTCTCCCCCCACAACCAGCTCCTCATCCTCCTCCCGTGCGAGGGCTACCCAGCAGCTCTTAGTCCCCCGCACAGTCTGTTCCGTGTGTCAGGCCTTAGTACGTCGGAATGTGACCTCAGTCAGATGCAATTCTTGCTCCGGCTGGTGTCATTTTCGGACGTGCTCGGGCCTGCGCACCACCCGTGAGTGGAGTGATGCGTACGTTGCCCCTTGCTGTAGGAGTCTGCCCCCGCCTGTTAATACGACAACACCGCCAATCAACACCAACGTGCGGAACCAACCTCAGCGGGTATTACAGCAGCAACACACGTCATCCACGCACCACTCCCTCACCCCCCGTATCACGAACGTTCCCCCGAGACGGACCCGACTCCTTCAATTCAACTGCAACGGACTCCAGGGGAAGATTGACGAGATAGTCGACTACATGAGCCGGGAACATCTGTCAATTGCTGCGATCCAGGAAACTAAGCTGACCGCCCGCTCGGATCTTCTGAGTCTGGCCGGATACAACATAATCCGCAAGGATCGCGAGCGAGACCACGGAGGGGGTTTGGCGTTCATCCTGCACAACACCGTGCAGTATCGTCTCATCGACGGCGGCATCGACCGCAGGGATACTACCCTAGAATGTCAGGGCATAGCTATCCGGTCAGGCGATGCCGAGCTCGAAATATTTAATATATACATTCCTCCCGTTACAAGTTGCCCAGTTGGATATAGCCCTGATATAGGTGCGCTACTCAGAGGCGAAACCCGTTTGGTTTTGGGCGACTTTAACGCGCACCACGATCTTTGGCATTCTAGCCTGTCAAATGACCGTAGAGGAATGGAGCTGGCGGAACAGATAGACGATTCGACATTCTGCACAATGAACGACAACACCCCCACCAGAGTTGTGGGTAATTGCCAAAGCTCGCCTGACATAACAATTGCGAGTGCTGGTCTGATAAACAGTATAGGTTGGCGACCTGTACTGACACTAGCATCGGACCACTTACCCATACACATCTCGATTGACAGACCTCCCGACTTTGTTTCCGCGGACCACCGGACCTTCGTTAACTTCAAAAAAGCTAATTGGACCGGCTTCACGGAATTCACTGAGAACGCCTTCAGTGCTCTCTCCACTCCAACAGACGTCACCTCTGGTGAACGATCATTCCGTAGGATAGTTGTGACCGCTGCCGCCCGCTTCATCCCGGCAGGCCGAATTGCGGAAATCCGCCCTAACTTCCCGTCCGAAGCGGCGGCTTTAGCAGCAAGGCGCGACATCCTCCGTAACTCCGATCCCGGGAATCCCTTAATCAGAGATTTAAATGCGGAGATTCGGATTGTTGTAAACAATCACAAGCGGAAAAAGTGGGAGGAGCACCTAAGGTCCTGCAATCTCTCCTCTGGGGCAACCAAGCTCTGGGCTACAGTCAAGTCGCTGTCTAACCCGACGAGACGCGATGACCGGGTGGAAATTTCATTCGGTGATCGCGCCTCGTCGGACCCGAAGAGATGCGCGAGCTATTTTAGCCGGCTTTTTACACTGCATCCTTCGGTAGACAAAGCGAAAAGACGTGTAACCCGTCGTATGCGCAAACTGCCAAACACAAGCGCGGCGCTTGATTTCTCCAGAGAAGAGGTTCAGGGGGTTATCGGGAAGGCGAAAGCCTCCAAATCCATCGGCCCTGACGGAATAAGCATGCTGATGCTAAAACATCTCGGACCAGCGGGAGCAGAATACCTCACTAAGGTCCTCAATTTGTCTTTGACCACCCTAATCATACCAGATTTGAGGAAGACCGGTAGGGTGGTCCCGCTACTGAAACCGGGGAAACCAGCCAACAAAGGAGAGTCTTATCGGCCGATAACTCTCCTCTCCCCAGTAGCGAAGCCGCTTGAGGCCTTACTGCTCCCGAGTTTTACTCACCATCTGCGTCCAGCAGCACATCAGCATGGCTTCCGAAAAGTGCACAGTACCACAACAGCACTTAACGCCATAAACACCCAGGTGATCAATGGCCTGAACCAAAACCGACCCTGTGCGAGAACTGTCCTGGTAGCACTGGACTTGTCAAAAGCTTTTGACACTGTCAATCATTCAGTGCTACTCAGTGACATTGAGGAATCCTCATTACCGCCGGGGTTGCAGAGGTGGGTCATAGGCTACCTGAGTGGTCGTCAATCATCGGTCATATTCCGAGGTGAAACATCTAAATTGAGGAAAATTAAACAGGGGGTTCCGCAGGGTGGTGTCCTCTCCCCGCTACTGTTTAATTTTTACATTTCGAAGCTCCCTCCTCCACCGGAAGGAGTCTCACTAACCTCGTATGCCGATGATTGTTCGATATTAGCGTCCGGCCAGGATATTGATAGCCTATGTTCGAAAGTGAACGGTTACCTCGCTGATCTCTCCCGTTTCTTCACTGCACGACAATTAAAAATCCAACCGACGAAATCCTCGGCTACCCTCTTCACCAGCTGGACGAAGGAGTACCGGCTAGAACTCGATGTGAAAGTTGATGACGTAAAAATTCCAACTGTAAACAACCCTAAGATTTTAGGGGTCACATTCGATACCCTGTACTCCTTCACTCCGCATACGACCGCAATTGCCGCAAAACTCCAGGGCCGCAACAAAATACTCAAAGCGCTAGCCGGCAGCACATGGGGTAAAGATAAAGAAACCTTGCTGGCAACCTACAAAGCAATTGGCCGGCCGGTCGTAAATTACGCTGCACCGATTTGGGCGCCGGGGACGAACGAGACGCAGTGGAGAAAACTACAGGCCTGCCAGAATACCGCCCTTAGGACTGCGACAGGAAACCTCCTGATGTCACCTGAACACCACTTGCACAGCGAAGCATCTATGCTACGAGTTAAGGAGCATAATGCTTTGCTGTGCAAGCAGTTCCTGTTGGGATGCCACCGCGCGGAGCACCCCAGCAGGCACCTCCTAGAAGCGGAGCCTCCGCCTAGGCACATCAGGAAGGGAGTACTTGACTACGACAGCACTATACAGCACCATGTTCAACAACCGCTGGACAGGACGGCTTACCGACAGGCACTGAACGCCATTCACCAGGAGTCAGTTAACACCTTCCTAGACTCCCTCCCAGTGAATGGCGTACTCGGATCCAAACCACCACCCATCGCAGACAGTGAGCTCGAGCTGCCTCGAGAGACCCGCGTGACTCTGGCACAACTCAGATCTGGATACTGTAGCAGGTTAAACTCCTACATATCCAGACTCGACCCCAGCATACCCAACGTATGCCCTGCATGTGGAGAGTCCCCGCACGATACTAACCACCTCTTCACATGCCCCCTTAAACCGACCCATCTAACCCCCCTCTCCCTTTGGTCCAACCCTGTCGAAACAGCACGTTTCCTGGACCTCCCGTTAGATGACCCCGGCGACTTAGACTGATTACACCTGCCCTAAGCGGGGTTAGCGAACCGCTACAACAACAACAACAACAACACCACCAGACCATTTGGAGGCACTTTGGTGTATAATTTAAGCCTATGTTGTACCGATGTAATGGCGCCCAAGACGGACAAACGATTGACACGTGACTTGATGTTTGACGCTGTACCGAATTCATCGGCTAACATTTTGCTAACACGTGAGATTTGATCCTTTGGCTGTATGATTAATGAAATCATGCTTGTGCCATTACCGCGTGCCATCTCCAAGCTCTTAATGAGTTTCTTGACATTCCAAATTTCGACGTTGCGATCAGCGGACGTTTCCTCTCCAGACATATTTCTTTGTGTTGTTTATTTACACTGTTTTTGTTGATTACTTTCTGACTTTGCTTGTTCCTTCCTAATTCTCTTCCTGAATTAGTTGGTTGCTCTTGCTGCTGTACCCTGAATTTAAAGTGTTGTTTACCGTAGATTTTTAATAAAAATTTTCGTATGTTAAAAATAGTAAGTTGAGATTGAGACTTTTATTTAACTGCTTTGTAAGGAATTTGAAATGTAAACATGTATATATTTTGTGTTTCCTTCAAAGTGGCCTTATGTACAATCTCAATGTAGTGCTGACTTGATGTTGAGTACTTTGCACTCTTACCGTTTTGCATATGTTTTCGCAAAAAAATCTACTAAAAATAAACACTTGAAATGCAAGAAATTGTCATGAATTGGAGTCGTGCACTTGCGTAGTTTATATTCAATTCTTGCTCTGTTTGAAGAGAGAGCAACATAATTGTCAACGATGGAAGTAACGAAGTTATCATCATTAATATTTGCTAAACAAGTGTAGTTTTCGTCTACTGTTGTATTATTATTTACAAAATCTTCCACTTTATTTAAATTCCCTTCAACTTTCGATATGTTTTGGTGTTTGCTTCGACTTAGTGGTTTCGCTATTTTTATAACTATTTCCATTAAAATATCTCATAAATATTAAGAGACTCGCTGGAATTGATACCTGCCATTCCTGGCTGAGTTATGTTCGAATGAGAATTTGTTGTTTTTGTTGCGAATGAAACACATTTAGTAGATGGTTGCGTATATGTAGTAACGCGACTAAAGTGGAGAACCCAATTCGATCTTTCCATTGACTTTGATTTACAAAGATTTGTATCATAAGTTCGCTCGCTAATACCATGCGCTGATTTTGAAATCGGAAGCGCATTACGTTGAGTTTTGGTTTGGTGTTGTGATATATTTGTTCATCCGTCTTATGCGCTGTGTGAAAAAAATGTTTTTAGTTGACCGTCTGCTTTTGGAAATGGGCAATTGAAAATGTATGTGTACGTTTTTTTTTATACAATTTCGTAAGCAAAACTATTTTAAGCAATTTCACTAGCTTAATAACCTACTGTTTCAATATCAATGCATTTTATGTAGCTTAAAGAAAAAACAAAAAATTGCTTTATAAACTCAAGTCATAAATGAAGTAAGTAAGGCTGTATTCATACAGCGGTCTTTCGAACAAGGGTACAATAATAATAATTTATTAAAAAAAAAATCAGATTTCAGTTAGGCATTTGTATTGGATTTAGAGGCGATCGTATTGTTTTCGCTGTTTTCATTGTTTGCCGGAAGGAGGACTAATTTGACAAGAGGTCTTGTCACCTGTTCTCTTTCAGTCCTAATATCCACTACTCGTACTCGGTTATCTGAACCTGGGTGAAGTCGCCATTCGTTAGGTGGTAGGTTATCTTCCTTGATAACCACTAAGTCTCCTTCTTTAATGTTTGGCTGTGAATGTTTCCATTTGATGCGTTTCTGCATCTCTATTAAATATTCATTTTTCCACCTTCTGCAAAATGAGTGGTGTAGAGCCTTTAGTTTCTGCCACCTGTTAATAACAGATGCAGGATTTTCGTTGACATCAGGCTCTGGTGGAGCTAATAAATGTCCACCGACCAGAAAATGACCTGGAGTCAATGGTTCCAGGTCTGTTGCGTCATTTGAAGAAGGACAAAGTGGTCGCGAGTTGAGACATGACTCAACTCGGCATAATAATGTACTTAGCTCTTCAAACGTATATTTATAATCCGATGCTATTTTTTTGAAATGAGTTTTGAAAATTTTTACTCCAGCTTCCCACAGTCCTCCCATATGAGGAGCTGAAGCTGGAATAAAATGCCAAGTTAAGGCTTGGAAAGCATATTTAGAAACGATGCTATTGCGAGCATCTGCCATAAAGGCCTTGAATTCTGATCTTAATGATCTTGAGGCTCCTACAAAGTTGGTGCCATTATCAGAATGGACGTTTTTTGGACACCCTCTCCTAGCTACGAACCTGGCAAATGCTGCCAAAAAGGCTTGAGTGCTCAAGTCGCTAGTTGCTTCCAAGTGGATGGCTTTGGTAGAGAAGCATACAAACAAAAACACATAACCCTTGGACATTCGGCAACCTCTGCCGCTATAACTTTTGATTTCAAAAGGACCTGAAAAATCCACACCAGTGTTGGTAAAGGCTCGTGAAAACGTGCTGCGTTCTTGGGGAAGGTTTCCCATAAGTTGGATTTGCACTCGTTTTTTATGAATCGTGCAAACTTTACAATTGTAAATAATGGATCGGATCATGTTCTTCACTCGTGGAATCCAAAACTGCGTTCGGATGAGGCGTAACATCAACTGGTTTTCTCCATGTAAGGAGATTTCACGGATGAATTGTACAATCAGACGGGACAATCTGCAATTGTAGGATAGTATTATTGGATGACGTTCGCTATACGAGAGATCGCGGGATGCGTTTAGGCGACCACCAACTCTCATAACATTACAGCTATCTAAGAAGGGGTGTAAAGGAAGTAACTCACTTTTGGAATCTAGTCGATTTTTTGACATTATTCTATCGTATTCCGCGTTATAATATTGCTTTTGACTTAGTTTTACTAAGCACAATGTCGTTGCTTTAATTTCATTACCTGAAATTAGACAAGACTTGGCTCTGAAAAAAGCTTTTGTTTTTGGGTGGGTTCTTTGAATGAATCTCATAACGTATGATAGAACTCTCAAAGCCCGTGGTAACATTGAAAAACGATTAAGAATATCGAAATTGTTTCCTGTTGTGATTGCGTGTGCATGAACTCTTTTTTCTTCTTCTGTGGTGGTGCATCTTATTTCCTGTTTAGGCCATTTAGAGGGATCGCCTTCAAGCCATGTAAGTCCTTTCCACCACAGGCTATTAGTGATTAATTCGGATGCTGAAAGTCCTCTGCTTGCTAAATCTGCTGGGTTAGTTGCTGAATCGACATGATGCCAGTTCTCATTTCCCACCTTTTCAACAATCTTAGTGACTCTATGTGCGACGAAAGTTGACCATGAGCACGGAGGCTTCCGTATCCATGCCAGCACAATGGTTGAATCCGTCCATAAATGTATTTTGGTATCAGCTAAGCTCAGGTTTTCCATTAATGATTCTATGAGCTCCGCTAGTAATAATGCCCCGCAAAGTTCAAGACGTGGTAAGGATATTGTCTTGACTGGAGCTACTTTGGTTTTTGCGAGAAGCAGGTTAACTGTAACAGCATTCTTTTTCTGTACGCGCATGTAAATTGTTGCTGCGTAAGCCTTTTCTGAGGCGTCTCAAAACCCGTGGATTTAGACGTGGTCCTTTGGTGTGTAGAATACCCATCTTGGTATTCGGACATTGTCAATTTCGTGGTAGTCTTCACGAAATGCGTTCCAACTATCTAAAATGGATGAAGATACCACTTCATCCCAGTCGGTGTCTTCTAGCCAAATGCGTTGCATAATAACTTTGGCTACGATTATTATTGGCGCTAAACATCCAAGCGGATCAAAAAGTTTAGCTATTTCGGAAAGTATCGCTCTTTTCGTTAACATGTCGTCACTTTCAATTGATTTTATCGTAAAATAAAAATAATCCGAACGGGCATTCCATCGAATACCCAATGCCTTCACCGTACTTGTATCTTCAAATTCCAAGAAGTCTTTATTTAAAAGATGGTTTTTAAGAATGTCCTTTATGATCTGATCGCAGTTAGCTGTCCATTTGCGTAATGGAAAACCAGCTGACTGAAGTGCCTGAGAGATCTCATGCTTTGCTTTGATGGCATCTTCAATGCTATGTCCTCCAGCCGAAACGTCATCCACGTACATACATTTTCGCAGTATGTTTGCTGCCAGAGGGTAGGTTTTTTCGACGTCGTCAGCCAGTCGAAGTAATGTCCTTATTGCGAGATAAGGAGCACAATTCACCCCGAATGTTACAGTCTTCAATTCATAAAGACTGATTGGGTTATTAGGATTCGTTCGGTGTACTATTTGTTGGTATTTCGTATGATTCGAATTTACTAAAATTTGGCGGTACATTTTTTCAATATCCGTGTTGAATACATATTTAAATAATCTCCACCGTAGAATGAGTATAGTCAAATCTGACTGTAAAACTGGCCCTGAATGAAGCACGTCATTCAGACTCGTACCATTCGACGTCCCAATTGTATTTGACCAGGAAATTCCATTTTGAATGGGAGGGAAACGATGTATTTTCCCTCATTGTTTCGCGTTGTAGTGCGTTGGTAGAGATCCTCGCATAGTTGTTCCTCTTCGGTAAGAGTCTTTCTTTTCGGGATGTCTTCTAGCTCCCAGAAAGCTGTAAGTTGGTAGACGGAACAGTGCCTGGACTGCCCGTCAGTATCCAGCCGAATACAGTCTCTTGTGCTAAGAGAGTGCTAAGGACATTTTTTCTAATGCCACTTAGGAGAATTTGGGGATAAAGGTCTCCACCCAAGACAAGATCGGCTTGTCCATTGGCAAAGAACCGTTTATCCGCCAGAACTAGATCAGGAAATGCTTGCGCTGTCGTTGCGCTGATTTGGCAGGAAGGAAGATTTCCTGTTAGTCGTGGTAATATTAGAAGATTGGCGCTAATATGGAATAATGGATTAATGGGTGAACGAAGTTGAACGAAACAAGCTTCTTTCACCTGTGCCGTAATAGAATTACTTATACCGGAAACTTGAGCACACATTTTCCTTGATTCTAAATTAAGTTTCCGTTTGAGTGTTTCCGTAATAAATGAGCATTCCGAGCCAGAATCAATTAACGCACGTGCAGAAAAATCGGTGCCTTCTACATGTAAGAGAACTCGAGCTGTTCCTAGCAAAACTCCTGAGTTCGTCTGTGCATGGCAGGATTGCACGTTATTAGATTTTCGTAGGTTTTGGTTCTGACGCGCTTGTGCGGATGTGGATGGCGTATTATCATCGGTGATTTGTGACCTCGACTCTGTTGTACGCTTATGCATAGGTTGTATATGCAGAAGCGTATGATGCCGCAAGTTACAAATAGCACATTTTTAAATACTTGAGCATTTGGTTATGATATGTTTTTCGGACAAACAGTTGATACATACTTGGTGGCGTTTAGCTACCTCCAATCGTTCCATTGGAGTTAATTTTTTGAAGTTGTAGCAGTTACGAATTTTATGTTCGCTAGTATTGCACATGGGGCAGAATGGTTTGGAGACACTCACTTGATATGAGCCAAGCCTTTTACGGGGTGTTTCCTGATTATGCCAATATTTGTTGGCATGCGGCTTAAACGGCTGTGCGTTTTTTGCCTCGTTTTTTCCTGATACTGCTTCAAGAGCCTGAAACCGGTTCGTCAGGAAGTCATCAAGCTCCTCCCAGGTTGGAATCTCAGTTCTGTCCTTTCTCTACTGTTCCCATAAGGCTAAACTAGCATCTGGTAGTTTAGTTGTACAGAAGTATGTCACTATCGACAACCAATAAATTTTATGATTTTTTAGGAATGATACGCAGTTATTTATTTTTCTCTGCAATTGCTTCAGGGAATTGCAGTCCTCTTCTTTAACTGACGGCAGGCTAAACAAAATCTTAAATTGTGCTTTAACTAATTGATACTTATTTTCGTATCTATTACAGAGGTTTCTCCAGGCAGTATCGAAGCCTTCATTTGTTAAAGAACAGTTTTGAACGATTTATTTGGTTTCCCCATCAGTTTTCGCCAGAAGATGGAATAATTTTTCTACCGGAGAAAGGCGTTTGTTGCGGATATAAATAGCCGTAAAAAGATCACGTAATGTTGGCCACGATGAGTAGTCACCTCTGAATACCTCGGTATCACACGGAGGTAGTTGTATATTACACTCGCGTGAATGATTCTCTTCACTTTGTTTGTCCGCTTTCTCCAACTTGTCGATTGAGTTGCTCATAGATTCCATGCAGCGATTATAAATTTGGTAACATCCTTTATATTTTTTCTTGATTGTAGATAAATCTTTGGCCGAAAACTGATCCGTAGACATTTGAAATTCGTCATACGAATGTTTGACCTTTTCCCAAAGCGCCCTAAATTCTTCTTGGTGAATTTTGAGGGAATATTTTGACATATCCACTGCAGATGTGCTGTTATAATCAGATTCGAACTCTGAAACTGCCTCGACTAGGCGAATGAAAATATCAATCTGTGACATTGCAAAAAAAAAATATATCTATATCGTTATGTACTTGTATGAATGTACTTGCAGCAGACGCAATTGAATATTGTTGTAAACAAGTGATTTAATCTTAACGATTTGAGTGAATATTTTTCGTGAGTGTATAATAAAATATCACGCAGGTAAATTTCGGTGCCCCAGTAACGCAACGAATAAAATACTCCAAGAAAAAGTAATTTTGTGAAAATAATTTATTTAGAAATACGTGTGTATGTATGTAATGTGACTCGCCACCCAACAATGAAATATCTAAGAAGTGATGTGGTATATGTATATATATGTACGTGGCTTATATACCAACGCTCCAACAATATAAATGTGAATATAAAATAATTTTTTTGATATTGAAATTGTACACACCAAGTGGTTTAATGGACAATAAAGTTAACAAGAAGCGGTGTAATATGGCAATAAATAAGTTGCAACAAAATGAAGATAATTAGATGTGATGAAAAATTGAAAGCTGGTATTTTGTCAACCGAGACTTTGCAAGTGAGAAAAAAAAACAATGAAATTATAACAGAAATGTTGAAAGCTAAAATTTTATTACCACACCAGCAAAACTGTGTTAACCTGTTTTTTGAATATATACCATATGTGCGGTTAATGTATACGTGTACGGCACAAAGAACGAATTAATTTGTTTGAAATATTCACAATGCCACTTTGTTTTATTGTCATAAAATTTTGTTTGATCACAAATAATCAAGAACGCACAAATGAAAAAAAAGCACCAACCACGTACCTTTTGATTTTTTTTTGAAGTACACAACCCGATGTATTAGTGAAGTGAATTGATGTGGTTTTCGCAGATGGTGGGGATTTTGCAGGTTGTGGTTGCCTCCGCTTGCTACAGGTAGACTCCGTGAATGCAAATTATTGTTTGAAGACTCCGTGAATATACGTTTGAAGACTCCGTGAGTACTTATTGTTGTTTGAAGACTCCGTGAATATACGTTTGAAGACTCCGTGAGGGCTTATTGTTGTTTGGTGATGACTCGTGAGGACCTTGTTGTTGGCGATGACTCGTGAGCGCTGATTCTGATTTCTGTACAATAATATTTGTTAGAGTATCCGGCTCGAAGGACCAATAATTACACCGGCGCGTCGTGGGATTGGAGCACACCGATGTATATTTAATGAATATGAAATAAACCAAATAAATAGAAATTGATTTAAATATGGGTTTTACCTGTACAATAGTATGTGGTGGATGAGGGGGATGGCTGGTGGTTCGCTGATGGTTCGCTGGTTAGGACACGTCCGTTCACTTGTGCTTATAATATCGCAATACCGTATAAGAATAATAAGTTCTTACCATTTGCCATAAATTCGGTAAACGGTTCATGTTTCATTTTCATTGGAAGTATTAGGGTGGTACGTAACGAGCGGTAATTTAGGCTTTTGGCCTAAACAGTTAATCTAAGCAAAAAGCTACCTAACTTGCGATTTTGAAGTAAATCCAGCAACAAATAAAAAAATTATGCAATAGATTAGCCTTGGTCCACTTTCCGGAGAGAAGAAGAGTCTTTTTGTTAATGTAAACAGAAACCGACCTATGTACCGAATTGCAAGTAAACCGAGCCTTAAATAAACTTTTTTTGGAATAGATCCGTCTAATAGAGACTTCGTGTTATTTCAAGCAAAAGGCCACATAACTTCCAAGTTTTAAATAAACCAAGCCATAAATATACCTTTCTTCGAATACTTTCGCCCGTGGTCCACTTTTTGGAGAGAAGAACAGTCTTCCTGTTAATGTAAGCACAAAGCTACCTATGTACCGAATTTCAGGTAAATCGAGCAATAAATAAAATTTTTTCGAATAGGTCAGTCTCTGATTCACCGAATGGAGAGAAGAAGAGTATTCCTGTTGTTTTATGCAAGAAGCCACCTAAATACCGAATTTCAAGTAAACCGAGCCACAAATAAACTTTTTTTCAAATAGTTTCGTTCACTTTCTGGAGAAAATCCAAACAAAAAGCTTTTCATGTACCGAATTTCAAGTAAACCGTACCATAAGAAAACTTTTTTTTCAAATAGCTTCGTCCTCGGTCCACTATCCTTCGAGAAGAAGAATCTTCCTGTTAATGTTAGCAAAAAGCTACCTTTGTACCGTATTTCAGGTGAGTCGAGCAATAAGTAAAATTTTTTGGAGAGAAGAACAGTCTTTCTGTTAATCTAACCAAAAAGCCACTTATGAATTTGAAGTAAATCCAGCCATAAATAAAAAAACAATGGATTTTAATGTAAGAAGAAAGCTACCTATGTACCGAATTGCAACTAAACCGAATAGATCCGTCCTTGGCCAACTTTCCGGAAAGAAGAATTGTCTTCCTGTTAATGTAGGCAAAAAGCTACCTATGTACCAAATTTCAGGTAAATCGAGCAATAAATAAAATATTTTCGATTAAGTCAGTCTCTGGTTCACCTTCCGGAGAGAAAAACAGTCTTGCTGTTGTTTTAAGTAAAAAGCGAATTAGAAGTAAATCCAGCCATAAAAAAGCTATTTTTTCGAATAGTTTCGTCCTTGGTCCACTTTCCGTAGAGAAGAAGAGTCTTCCTGTTAGTCTAAGCGAAAAGCCACCTAACCCCCGAATTTCGAGTAAACCGACCCAGAAATAAACATTTTTTCGAATAGCTCCATTCACTTTCTGGAGAGAAGAAGAGTCTTCCAGTAAATCTAAGCCAAGAACTTTTTATGTACCGATTTTCAAGTAAATCGTTAATAAATACACTATTTTCGAATAGTCTCTGGTTAACCTACTGGAGATAAGTTTAGTCTTCCTGTAATTCTAAGCAAAAAGCTTTTTATGTACCAAATTTCAAGTAAATAAACTTTTTTTTCGAATAGCTCCGTTCACTTTCCGGAGAGAAGAAGAGTCTTCCAGTAAATCTATGCCAAAAACTTTTTATGTACCGATTCTCAAGTAAATCGTTAATAAATATACTCTATTCGAATAGTCTCTGGTTAACCTACTGGAGATAAGTTTAGTCTTCCTGTAATTCTAAGCAAAAGCTTTTTATGTACCAAATTTCAAGTAAATTATTTTTTTTTTTCGAATTTCTTCTCTCCACTTTATGGAGAGAAGAAGAGTCTTCCAGTAAATCTATGCCAAAAACTTTTAATGTACCGATTTTCAAGTAAATCGTTAATAAATACACTATTTTAGAATAGTCTCTGGTTAGCTTACTGGAGACAAGTTTAGTCTTCCTGTAAATCTAAGCCAAAAACTTTTTATGTACCAATTTTCAAGTAAATCTTTAATAAATACACAATTTTCCAATAGACCTTGGTTAACCTACTGGAGACAAGTTTAGTCTTCCTGTAAATCTAAACCAAAAACTTTTTTGTACCGATTTTCAATTAAATCGTTAATAAATACTCTATTTTCGAATAGTCTCTGTTTGACCTATGGCAGACAAGTTTAGTCCTCCTGGAGAGGAGAAGAGTCTTCCTGTTAGTCTAAGCAAAAAGCCAGTGAAATTCCGAATTTCAAGTAAACCAAGCCATAAATAAACTTTTTTTTCGAATAGTTTCTTCCTTGGTCCACTTTCCGTAGAGAAGAGAAATCTTCCTGTTAATGTAAGCAAAAACCCAGCTAACTACCGAATTTCAAGTAAGCCGAGATACAAATAAACTTTTTTTTCGAATAGTTCCGTCCACTTTCCGGAGAGAAGAAGAGTCTTCCAGTGAATCTAAGCAAAAAGCTTTTTATGTACCGAATTTCAAGTAAACCGTGCCATAAATAAACTTTTTTTTCTAATAGCTCCTTACTTGGTCCACTTTCTGTAGAGAAGAAGAGTCTTCCAGTTAATCTAAGCAAAAAACCATCTAACTACCGAATTTCACTTAAATCGAGCAATAAATACAATTATTTGAATAGGTCAGTCTCTGATTCACCTCCTTGGTAAAAAAAAGAGTATTCCTGTTAGTCTAAGCAAAAAGCCACCTAACTACCGAATTTCAAGTAAACCATGTCATAAATAAACTTCTTATTCGAATAACTTCGTTCTTGGTCCACATTCCGTAGACAAGAAGAGTTTTCCTCTTAATGTAAGCAAAAAGCTACCTATGTACCAAATTTCAGGTAAATCGAGCAAAAATACAGTCTTTTCGAATAGGTCAGTCTCTGATTCACCTCCTGTAGAGAAGAAGAGTCTTCCGTTTAGTCTAAGCGAAAAGCCACCTAACTCCCGAATTTCAAGTAAACCGACCCAGAAATAAACTTTTTTTCGAATAGCTTCGTCCTTGGTCCACTTTCGGTAGAGAAAAAGAGTCTTCCGGTTAATCTAAGCAAAAACCATCTAACTACCGAATTTCAGGTAAATCGAGCAATAAATACAATTATTTGAATAGTTCAGTCTCTGATTTACCTCCTTGTTAAAAAAAAAGAATCTTCCTGTTAGTCTAAGCAAAAAGCCACCTTACTACCGAATTTCAAGTAAACCGTGCCGTTAATAACCTTTTTTCGGAATTGTTTCGTCCTTGGTCCACTTTCCGGATAGGAGAAGAGTCTTTTTCTTAATAGAAGCAAAAAACCACCTAACTACCGATTTTCAAGTAAATCGAGCCATAAATAAACTTATTTTTCCAATAGTCTCGTCCTTGGCCCTCTTTCCGGAGAGAAGAAGATTATTTCTGTTAATCTAAGCAAAAAACCACCCATGTACCGAGCTCGAAGGAACTCCAGCCATAAATAAAAAAATTATGGAATAGATTAGCCTTGGTCCACTTTCCGGAGAAAAGAAGAGTCTTCGTGTTATTTAAGCAAAAAACCATCTAACTACCGAATTTCAGGTAAATCGAGCAATAAATACAATTTTTTCGAATAGGGCAGTCTCTGATTCACCTCCCGGAGAGAAGAAGAGTATTCCTATTTTTTTATGCAAAAAGCCACCTAACTACCGAATTTCAAGTAAACCGAGCTATAAATACACAATAAATAAATTTTTTTCGAACAGATCAGTCTTTGATTCACATCCTGGAGAGAAGAAGAGTCTTCCTGTTAATCTAAGCAAAAAGCCACATAACTTTCACGTAAGCCGAGATACAAATAAACTTTTGTTTTCGAATAGTTCCGTTCCTAGCCAACTTTCCTGAGAGAAAAAAAGTCTCCCTGTTAGTGTAAGCAGAAAGCTACCTATGTGCCGTATTTAAGTGAAATCGAGCAATAAGTAAAAATTTTTTTGGATAAGACAGATTCTGGCTCATTTTCCGGAGAGAAGAAAAGTCTTCGTGTTATTTTAAGCAAAAAGCCACCTATGTACCGAATTTGAAGTAAATCCAGCCATAAATAAAAAAATTATGGAATAGTTTCGTTCTTGGTCCACTTTCCGGAGAGAAGACGAGTCTTCCTGTTAATTTAAGCAAAAAGCCACCTAAAAACCGAATTTCAAGTAAACCGAGCCATAAAAAAACTTTTTTTCGAATGGTTTTGTTCCTGGTCCACCTTCCGGAGAGAAAAAGAGTCTTGCTGTTAATTTAAGCAAAAAGCTACCTCTGTACCGAGTTTCAAGTAAACAGTGCCATAAATAAACTTTTTTCGAATAGCTTGGTACTTGGTCCACTTTCCGTAGAGAAAAAGAGTCTTCCTGTTAATCTAAGCAAAAAACCACTACCGAATTTCAGGTAAATCGAACAATAAATACAATTTTTTCGAATAGGTCAGTCTCTCATTCACCTCCTGGAGAGCAAAAAAGTCTCCCTGTTAGTGTAAGCAAAAAGCTACATCTGTACCGAATTTCACGAAAATCGAAGAATAAATCATTTTTTGTCCGAATATGTTAGTCTCTGATTCACCTCCTGCAGAGAAGAAGAATCTTCTTGTTAATCTAAGCAAAAAGCCACCTAACTTTCGAATTTCAAGTAAGCCGAGATACAAAGAAACTTTTTTTTGAATAGTTCCGTCCTCTTTCCGGAGAGAAGGAGAGTCTTTCTGATGACGTAAGCAAAAATCTTCATTTGTACGGTATTTCAGATAAATCGAGCAATAAATACAATTTTTTGAATAGATCTATACTTGGCCATATATCCGGAGAGAAGAAGAGTCTTCTTAGTAATCTAAGCAAAAAGCCACCTAGCTTCCGAACTTCAAGTGAACCGACCCATAAATAAACTTTTTTTCGAATAGTTTCATCCTTGGTCCTCTTTCCGGAGAGAAAAAGAATCTTTCTGCTAATGTAATCAAAAAGCTGCCTATGTACCGTATTTCAGTAGAATAAGCAAAATTTTTTTGAATTAATCTAAGCATAATGCCACCTATAAACCAAATTTCAAGTAAAACGAACCATAAATAATTTTTTTTTGAAGAGATCTGTACTTGGCCAACTTTGCGGAGAGAAGAACAGTCTTCCTGTTAATCTAAGCAAAAAGCCACCTATAAACCGAATTTCAAGTAAATCGAGCGTGCGGAGAGAAGAACACTCTTCCTGCTAATGTACGCAAAAAGCCACCTATAAACCGAATTTCAGTAAAATAAGCAAAATTTTTTTGAATTAATTTATGCAAAATGCCACCTGTAAACCAAATTTCAAGTACTTGGCCAACTATGCGGAGAGAAGAACAGTCTTCCTGTTAATCTAAGCAAAAAGCCATCTATAAACCGAATTTCAAGTAAATCCAGCCATAAATAAACTTTTTTTCGAATAGTTTCGTTTCTGGTCCTCTTTCCGGAGAGAAAAAGAGTTTTCCTGTTAATTTAAGCAAAAAGCTAACTCTGTACCGAATTTCAGGAAAATCGAACAATAAATAATTTTTTTTCGAATAGATCAGTCTCTGATTTACCTCCTGGAGAGAAGAAGAGTCTTCCTGTTAATCTAAGCAAAAAGCCACCTAACTTGCGAATTTCAAGTAAGCCGAGATACAAATAAACATTTTTTTCGAATAGCTCCGTCCACTTTCCGGTGAGAAGGAGAGTCTTTCTGCTAACGTAAGCAAAAAGCTCCATTTGTTTTGTATTTCAGGTAAATCGGGCAATAAATAAACTTTATTGAATAGGTCTGTTTCTGGTCCTTCTTCCGGAGAGAAGAACAGTCTTCCTGTTAATCTAAGCAAAAGGCCACCTACAAACCGAATTTCAAGTAAATCGAGCCATAAATAAACTTTTTTTTGAATAGATCCATACTTGGCCAGCTTTTCGGAGAGAAAAAGAGTCTCCCTGTTAGTGTAAGCATAAAGCTACCTATGTACCGAATTTCAAGTAAGCATTAACATTTTTTCGAATAATTCCGTTCACTTTCTGGAGAGAAGAAAAGTCTTCCAGTAAATCTTAGCAAATTGCTTTTTAGGTACCGACTTTAAATAAACAATTTTCGAATAGTCTCTGGTTAACCTACCGAAGAGATGTTTAGTCTCCCTGTAAATCTGAGCAAAAACCTTTTTATGTACCGAATTTAAAGTAATCCGTGCCATAAATATACTTTTTTTTGGAATTGTTTCGTGCTTGGTCCTCTTTCCGGAGAGGAGAACAGTCTTCCTGTTACTGTAAACAAAAAGCTACCTATGTACCGTATTTCAGTTAAATCAATCAATAAGTAAATTTTTTTTGAATAAGACAGATGCTGGCTCCATTTTCCGGAGAGAAGAACAGTTTTTCTGTTAATCTAAGTAAAAAGCTACCTAGGTGCGGAATTTAAAATAAATCCAGCCATAAATAAAACAATATGGAATTGATCAACCTTGGTCCACTTTCCGGATAGAAGAAGAGTCTTTTTGTTAATGGAAGCAAAAAGCTAGCTATGTACCGAATTTGAAGTAAACTGACCCATTGTTGAAGACATGAGCGAAGACCTCATCGAGTTTTAAACTTAAGATATCTATAGAAGAAAATTATCCTGAATTGCTATGAAAGATTGAATTGTACCCTATTACTTTCCAATACATACCTAACTACTCACCATACTGAATCTACTCCCATTCCAAAATACTTATCAGCAACCCTACTTCCGTTACTACTCTAAAGGAGAAATCAAAACAAAATGTATATAAATATGTATGTATTAGTAATTTTAGTTATTAGTAAAATATTTTTCGCTCGCTAAATCTCGACGGCTGTGTCAAAATAATATAAACATATTTATAAAAGAAACTTAATATAATATAAATATAAAAAGAAAACTAATAATAAATTGGGTGAACAGTATTTGAAAGGAAAAAAGGTGTTTTTAATTAGCCGTGAAAATAATTAAAATAAATAATAAATAAATACAGCAAGTAGCTGATTTATACATGGTGCCGAAACCCGCTTATCGGAGCGAACTGTAAAAAAAAAACAAAAAAAAGATATTCTATTTAAAAAAAACTAAACAACTAAATTAAATAAATTTTTAACGCGATCGAATTAGAGCGAGCGAAAAGTCGGGCTGTCAGAACACGGGCGTTGAAAAAAAAAAACAAAAACAGAAAAAAAAAAGAAGTTCGAGCGTGTAGTGACCAGTGCGGTACACATACATATATAAATACATAAAAATTAAAACAAAAAAAGAAAATCCCAAAATAAAATTTTATATACATATATATATGAAAATATATACATATAAGTATACAAAAAAACATAAAACGCGGTGACACAAAACATAAAAAAAAAGTAGTGAAAAAAATACATACATATAGTGCTGTGCTACAAAATACATACTAAACAAAATTTAAATAGATAATTAAAACAAAAAAATTTTCAAAGTATATAAATACCTAGCAAAACTAAATGCAAACAAAACATATAAAAAAAGTGAAAAAAACGTTGAAAATATATACAAAGAAAATATATATTTTATATACATAGGTATATACATATATTATATACCTATGTACATACACACGTACACAAGAAAATATAATATTCAACTGTGTAAATCTATTAACATTGTTTAATTTTTAAACAAAATAAACTGAAATGAGGTGAAAATAAAACAACACAACATATAAAAACACATACATAAAAAGTGTCGTGAAAACATACATGAAACAAGTCAACATATAAAAACACTTACATATGTATGTATATTTACAAAAAATTTTAAATAAAAAATAATATTTATGTAGGGTTCTCAGTCATTTCGGTTAATTGTTACGTACCCTTGGCGCAGTTTAAATAAATAGATCAATACTTTTAGTTTATTTTAATTCATATCTTCATTATTTAATTCATATTTTATTGTTTAATTAACATTTTTAAATAACGCTTAACTTTAACAAACACATTTATTGTAATTATTATTTTAGAAATACAAAGTAAAATTCACATTTGATGGTTCACTTATTTTATATTTTAGAATTAAGTGTGCTTTGTTCAAATACTCTTTCTAGACTGACTCATTTTCAAGTAAGAACCGTTGCTCTTTTTTCATCGTCCGTTATATTGTCCGTTATAGTGTCCGTTAGTACGCTTCATCTCGTCAGTGTTGTCGTCAAAAATAGTCCAGGGATGCATTTAATAGGATCCCACATCCGGCCATCCTGAACTGTCATACGCCTCGGATGACTAGATCCATGGTTTCATATATTCAGCTACAGTAGTCGTACGATGCGGACCCTCATGGTCACCAACTTTCTCTACTTCATAGCGGCCGTGTCCCATTTCCTTAATAACTTTATAAGGCCCTAAATATTTTGCTCTCAACTTCATACCCGTCCCATACTGTGTTCGCTTAATGGCTACTAATGTATTAATTGGATACTTATTTTCAGCTTTTCGCCTTTGATTAAATGATTTTCTATTTTCTTCTTGAATCACCTCTATATATTTCGTTTAGCTTCTGCACGAATTTCATCGCGGACCTGATTTAATTCTGCGATTGTCTCTTTATCAAAAATCTCACGTATATTATCTAACTGCGGCAAACGCATTTCCATACCTGTAAGAATTTTAAACGGCGATACTCTAGTGCTTCGCGGCGGAGTACTGTTAAGAACCTGTTGTACCCTAGCAATGTGTTTATACCAATGGCTTGCGTTTTCTTGGCTTAATTTTGCGATCATGGGTATAATGATCTTGTGAATCCTTTCCACTTGACCATTACCCCGTGGTACTCCAGTGGTGATTAGAAAATGCTGTATGTCTTGACTTTCGCAATATTGCTTAAATATTGCTGACGTAAATGCTGACCCCCGATCAGAAACTATTCTTTTTGGATTTCCAAATATTGCCTCTTGTTGCTTGAGTTTATCGACTACAGCTTCTGCCCCCGTATTTTTCGTAGGGTAGAGCCAGACAAACTTGGAGAATCCGTCTATCATCACCAGTATGTAATTATATTGCTTTGCTGTTGTTTCCATTGGACCAACATGATCCACATAGTAAGTCGCTAATGGTCTATCCTCCTTTTCTATTGGACATAAATACCCTTCTTTTTTCCCATTTTTACTCGTAATTACAATACATTCTACACAACTTTTGACAATTCTTTCTACCTTCGAACGCAACTTTGGAATAAAAAATGTTTTATCAATAGCTTCAACTGTTTTCGTAACTGAGAAATGACCCTGCCTATGAGCCATTCGTATCACTTCTTCTTCCATTAAAGCCGGGACCACAATTAATTCCTTAACAGGATCTTTAAAAAGCACGTCCCTTTCAACGTAAAAGTCTTCATACGGTCCTGCCTCTAGTGCATTTTTGACCGCTTTTATCCAGTCATCCGTAACCTGAGTCTGTTTAAGTCGGTGACTAAAAGTGTCTTCTAACATTAAACAAGATATGCGACTTAGTGCGTCCACATGTTTCATTCTACTTCCACTCCGATGTTCAATGCTACAATCATAATCTTGTAGAAATAATGCCCATCGAGAAACTCTTGGTGGAACCTCTCGTTTACGCAATGTTAATGCAAACGCATTACAATCAGTAATGATTTTAAATTTAATACCCAATAAATAAGCTATCCACTTTTTTACAGCCTCTACTACTGCTAACGCTTCCAGCTCGTACGAGTGAAATAATTCCTCATTTGGCTTCGTTCTCCTACTCATATATTGAATAGGATGAAGTTCTTGGTCATCAAAACTCTTTTGCAAAAGTACAGCTCCATACCCAAACTTACATGCGTCAGTGTGTACTTCTGTGACTGCCTTTGGATTATACAAATTTAGTACAGGTGCATTAACCAAAGCAATTTTTAATTGTTGGAAAGATGCCAACTGTTCTTCTTGTAAAACAAATTTGTTATCCTTACGCAAAAGGTCTGACAGTGGTTTAGCTACTACTGCATACCCTTCGACAAATCTTCTAAAATACGAAGTAAGACCAAGAAACCGTTGTAAAGATTTTTTATCCGTAGGAAGTGGAAAATTGTTTACCGCACTGATTTTTCCTTCTGATGGCCTAATCCTACTATTTTCTATAACATAACCCAAAAATGTAACTTTTCGTCTTAAAAATTGACATTTGCTCCATTTTACACTTAAGTTGTTCTTTGCAGCCACTTCCAATACTTGTTCTAATTTTCCTAGACCTTCTATCTCATCCTCAGCTGGAATTATGATATCATCCATATAAGTGATTACAATGCAGTTGTTAATCAATTCTCTAAATACTGCAGTAATAAATCTTGTAAACACTGCTGGGGAATTGGAAATTCCAAAGGGTACAAACAAAAATTCGTACTGACCAGTATGAGTGACAAAAGACGTATATTTTCGGTGCTCTGATGCAAGCGGCACATGGAAAAACCCATTCCTTAAATCCGGAGTTGTAAACACCTTGGCGCTTTGAAGTCTGTCAATCACGTCGTCTATAAGGGGCATTGGAAAATTATCTCTAACAATATTTTGATTTAAACGTCGATAATCGCAACACAATCTTTTGCTTCCATCTTTTTTAGATACTAACACTACTGGGGATGCGTATTCTGAAACGCTAGGTTGGATTATTCCTTCACGTAACCATTCTGACACTTGCTCTTCAATAAATGCTTTGTCCGCATGTGGCACTCTTCTTGGACGCTCGTATACTGGCTGTTCATCAATCAACAAAATTTTCATTTCTACTGGTGATTTTGCTCCCTTAATTGGATTATAACTATCTATAATATTATTAACCCTGGCTGCCAAATTCTGATTTAGATACGTTAATTCTATTTGAACTTTACTTTCTGTATCTGTTCCCGCCATCATGCAAATATCTTTAAATTCATGTACCAACTCGGATGCGTTATTTTCTTTCTGCTTTTCGCTGTTAAACTTATCCACGCTACAAGTATCTGGCTCAACTGGTGAGTCTGTTTTAGCTAAAACTAATCCTTTATTCTTAAGATGAAACTGAACTCCGTCTTTGCTTACAAACAAATCAACCTGATTTAAGACACTACTACCAATTACTACAGCGAAACGGATGTCTGTTGAACGCGTTACATGAAAATTAACTTCTATTTCTATGTCGTCCACGTATATATTGTGTGCAAAACTACCTAGTGTCGTAAGTTCACTTTCACCAATTCCAACTAATTGACGCTTATCTGCGTTCAATTTGAAATTGCCTACCTTCTGTAGAATATCGTCTCTTATAAGGCAAACCTCACAACCTGTATCAATTAGACCCGGATATATATAATTATTTAATTTAATATCTTTAAAAAGCAGATTTTTCCCCATACCTCACCACCGAAATTCTTTGTTACCCATTGTGTTCACATTGCTCTTTTCCACTTTAATGAGTGGGTTTTCTTTGGAGCATTGTGCAGCCCGATGACCTAGTTGATTGCATTCAAAACATCTTATATTTTTTGGACAGCTTCTTGCCAAATGAGAAGATTCACCACATGAAAAACATTTCCTAGGTGCCGATATTGATGTATTATTGGAAATGGTGGTGGTTGTTTTTTGTCTTATATTTATTCCTGTCGTTGGTTTCCTACTTTTAATTTTTTCATAAATATCTATTTGCTCTTTTAAATCACGTAATGTTTTGGCCTGATAGAGATTACATTTGCTTATTCTTGTGTCTGGTATCCCTTCTATGAAATATTCAATTAAACTTCTCTCATCAAGATTAATAGGTTTTCCTATTTCCTTCAATGAATATAAGTATTCTCGCATATCTTCATTGTCACGTTTCCGTCGATTTCTAAGTTGACGATGCACCTCAATAGCAGAATATTGAACCCCAAATTCATCAAGAAGTGCTCGTTTAAGATCCACCCAGTTTGTTACACCAGATTGACTTCGAATGAAAATCTTCGCAGCTCCTTTAAGTAACTGCTTTGAATATATAAACTTTGGTAAACTATTCCAACTTACGGCCGTCGCATTTTCCTCAAAAATTGCTAGCCATTTCTCAACAGTTGGTTGACCATTCCCAGTGAATGAAACAAGAGAATCCTCTATATCGCTTAACGTGAAAATAGATCTTGGTTCTCTCACTACCTTTCCGATAGATTCCTGAGCTTCATCATAGACCGAGTCATCGTCGGCATCAACAGTCAACCCAAAATGTTCCAGTAATCTATTTTGTAAGTCAGTTTTCAGTCCAACAGTATGCAAACCTAGTTTCGACAGTTCATCTTGTAGTTCAGCCTTGCTTAACTTTAAAATTGTTAGTCTATCCATTTTAATCTTATCAATAACCACCTTAATATTTAAAATACTAATTAATGAAATTCGAAAAGGTAATTAGAATTTTGTACAAAATTATAAATGATTATAAAATCAATTTAAATGCCTTCCAAAACTTTTACAAATATCTACTTCTACTTAGCTTAATAAGACTGCATTCGATACAAATACTCCTATCCAATGTGTTATGATTGTCCGATATTTATTTGCTGTTTGTTTTGTTCTGTGTAATTCCACTGTTGCGCGCACTCTGCTTTCACCGCTTTACCACTTCGTCGTGCGAAACACCACCAACTTAATACGACCGATCCCACGACACAATTTCTTATCACTTTGCTGTTGCCGCTACTGCGCTGCCTTTTCCACAATTCTTTAAATTTGACTTCGCCTTTTCTTATTGCTTTGTTCTTTTTCTTACCACACTGCCTTATTTGGCAAAATATTTTTAGTGTTCGTGATAGCGCACGATTTTACACCATTCTTTCGTTACATATGATGCCTCTGCATCCTTCACATTGCTGTAGGTAATATTTCTTGTATTCTCTCTCACTTCGTCTCTCAAAATTTTCTCAACACTTTTTGGTTTTGTTACTGCACTGCCTTATTGGGCAAAATATTTTTATAGTTCGTGATAGCGCACGATATTCAACCACACTCTCTTCTTCTCTTTTTTCTTCTCTATCTCCGATGCCTTTGCATCCTTCACACTGTAGCTTCTAATGTTTCGTTTTTCTTTTTCGCACATATGCGTTTCTACACAACCAATTCAATTGGTTCTAACCTCACCACATTTGCATATATTTTCCTCTGTTGTATTTGGAGCGTTAGGGCTTCGCTGCCCTTCTTAAGAATTTTGCACTTGCGCCTTAATTCATATATTTTACACTGCGTATTGTTAATTTAAACGCATTTTTCTGCACTTCAGAATATTTTAATCACTTCTGACACCATTTGTAGGGCTCTCAGTCATTTCGGTTAATTGTTACGTACCCTTGGCGCAGTTTAAATAAATAGATCAATACTTTTAGTTTATTTTAATTCATATCTTCATTATTTAATTCATATTTTATTGTTTAATTAACATTTTTAAATAACGCTTAACTTTAACAAACGCATTTATTGTAATTATTATTTTAGAAATACAAAGTAAAATTCAAATTTGATGGTTCACTTATTTTATATTTTAGAATTAAGTGTGCTTTGTTCAAATACTCTTTCTAGACTGACTCATTTTCAAGTAAGAACCGTTGCTCTTTTTTCATCGTCCGTTATATTGTCCGTTATAGTGTCCGTTAGTACGCTTCATCTCGTCAATGTTGTCGTCAAAAATAGTCCAGGGATGCATTTAATAGGATCCCACATTTATAATAATATATATAAAATATATAAAATTTACAAATAAGTAGCCTCTAAAAAAAACAAAAAAAAAGTACACGTAACACATACCATACATATATACAGCATATACACGTACACACAGCAGCAGTCCAAGACACGCAAAACCTCAACAGCACGGGAACACCAGCACTACTCAGAAGACAACATTGCCGCATTACTTAGAAGTCAGCGCGTCACCCCCCTCTCAAAAAAAAAAAAGTGGTTTGTAAACACTCCGGATGTCAAAGTAAGTCCCACTCTCTCACTCGATTAAGTATTGAAATAAGTTTAGCGGATTTTGCCAAACGGTGTATGATACCTCCTCATCATACATACAGATCTCAAAAAATAATAATAATAAAATAAAAAGTTTTATTACGTTTGCGCAAAATCTCAAAATCCGCTAAACAAAAAAATTAATCGCAAAATATTGTATAATAATATATAGCGGGTCCCCAAAATTCGGTAAATGAAAATCCCCTACTTTTCATTTACCGAATATAACAGCGCTCATATATAATATATTAAAACGTATATATGAAAAACGCGCGCTTTCCCATCACAAGTATATATTTAATACTCACCTTTTTATATACGTCCAAAAACACCGTAGAAAAGGACCAGAATCGGACCAGTTGCCCCTCTCATATATCCTCCCAAGTATATACATACTCTCAGTATATACATACTCTCAGTATATACATACTCTCAGTATGTACACCCCAACAGGGCCGAAACTCATTACAACGGGCCCAGAACCGGTCCAGTGTAAGCACATTACACTGCCCAAAGTCACCACCTCATAGCAAGTCACCGCTACCCAACCGTGGTACATGTATATACATATACATATATACATAAAGTGTTTTTTCAAATTCCGGCAATTTCCCCTTCTTCGCTATTTACAATAGCAAGCGGGCAAAGACACGTGCGTACATAAGTATACATACGTACATACTCGTGTAAGCTAAGCTAAGCACCCAGCATACAAACAAGGTATAATAAAAACCCAGTATACATTTATACATTGCTGTGCTCAGACGAGCTGAGACAGTACAATACAAACATAAAAGGTACCCCCTAAATAAATTAATTAAAAATAATATATATATATACTTATATATAAATATAAATAAATATTTTTTATTAAAATTAAATAAAATAAATATCTCACAATGGAGGACAAAATGGAGAAACCACAATCCCTTCACCCCCTTACAGGACCCCGAACTCGCTCGAAATCTCAGGCGGAAGAAGAGGAATTCTCCCAGCTGCACAAAAAATTTTTATATGAGCTATCCAGGATGGAAAAATTCTGCGGGAAATGGTGGGACACCAGTGAAGAGACTCACTCCGAAGCAGCACTTAAAATTTTCAAGGACCATCTGGAAAGGCACATGGAACTAGTGGAGGCAGCCAACCAAAACCTACAGCTGAGCAACGTGGAGGACGAAAAGACACGCTCAGCATGCGCAGAGGCCTACGAGACCACAAATGACAACGCAATGCTCACGAAAAGACGTTGTTCAACATCCAACCTGCCCACACAGAGAACGGAGAAAGATTCAACAGATTTTTTTCGAACAGATCCGTTCTTGGCCAACTTTCCGGAGAGACGAAGAGTCTTCGTGTTATTTTAAGCGAAAAGCTACCTAACTTCCGAATTTGAAGTAAACCGAGCCATAAGCAAATTTTTTTTCGAATAGTTTCGTTCTGGGTCCACTTTTCGGAGGGAAAAAGAGTCTTCCTGTTAATTTAAGCAAAAAGCTTCATTTGTAGCGTATTTCAGGTAAATCGAGCAATAAATAAAATTTTATTGAATAGGTCTGTTTCTGGTTCTTCTTTTGGAGAGAAGAACAGTCTTTCTGCTAATCTAAGCAAAATGTCACCTATAAACCGAATTTCAAGTAAAACGAGCCATAAATAAACTTTTTTTGAATAGATCCGTACTTGGCCAATTTTTCGGAGAGAAAAAGAGTCTCCCTGTTAGTGTAAGCAAAAAGCTACCTATGCACAGTGGTCGAAATGGCCCATTTAGAGTCGTTTAATTGAAATTTCAAATCGTTCAAATGTGTAAAATTTTTTCCTTAATCGGGTGCTTACATCTCAATGAGTATATCGATAGTCTTTTTTTCTTTAATATTATCGATTCAATCAGCTGTGAGCTTACAAAGTCAACATATGTTTCAGCGTGCAGCTCACTGAGCTCTCCCGCCTTTTTGCAGCGTGTCGTAAAAATTGCACCAAAATTTTATTTTGCAAACAAAAATTTTAAAAACTGGTTTTTAATAAATATTAAGGTTTGTTGTGACGAAAAAACTTTTTCTTTGTTGCCTCTGTTTATATGTTGTAGATTAAAACCTTTGTTAATGTTTACTCTACTCTAACCTCTTAAATTAGCCTAACCTACAACTTTCATAGATCAGAACTTCTAATATTCGCCGGTATTCGGTCCAAAATTATTTTTCAAAATTAGAATGATGTTTTGTGATCGTGAAATGGCAATTGTTTTTGTCTACTTTTGTCAACTTTTAACAATAGTATGCTTTCCAGGTACCATGTCTGTACAGAAGCGGGTACTCTTTCATATATGGCATAGTGAGCACTTGCCTATTAAAAAATCCAAGGCCGTTGTAAGTTATGTTTTTGACAATATTATTGATGTCAAATTATACAATGAAGTACAGGTGATTGCCATACGAAAAAAAATCAGCAATTTTGTAGCAAAATTAGTTCAAAAATGGAAGCAGAGCCGAAGTATTTTGAAAAAATTTGAAACCAAAAATATGAACTGGTTGAATGAAGCGCTTTCACTTGTTGATACGCCATCGACTCCTGGGAGGCCTGAAAAACCCTTTACAGAATGTTCCACTAAAACAAAATTAGTTAAAGTTTCGGACATTATGGACCAAACATCAAACATGTGAAGAGCTCATAGTGGCAACAAAAAGTAGCTTGTATAAAGCTGCTAAACGAAATGCTTCAGCACTTGTTGGTTTACTTTCAAATGAAGACGTTGCAAAAAAACTAAAGTCCTGCGGGGAATCAACTATAAAATCTGTGATTCCATATACTCCAGAAGAAGCTTTAGCTTTATATTTAGATGGTGGCTATACAAAGCATTCTTACAAGTTGATGCAAGCGGGTGCAAAGAGTCGTAACGCCAACATATATCCAACATACGATGCCTTACTAAATGTCAAAAAATTATGTTATCCGAATGGAATTCATATTTCAGATTTTTCAGCTCATATACCTTTGCAAAATATGGTAAATCATATTGTTACACGGATTATTGAGAGTTGCTCCCGAGAGTTTCAGTTTGATTTCACTGCTGAGCAGGATCAGAAAATCACTGCCATTTACAAATGGGGTTGCGATGGCAGTAGCGGGCATTCAACATATCGGCAAGGCTTTTTGAATGAAAACAATAATATTAGCGATGATAGTTTGTTTGCCGTTTGCATTGTGCCATTGCAAATACACACTGTGGAAAAATCAGCGGCCATCGTCAACTCGGTACTGCAGACCACTAAAAATACTATTTCAAAAGGAATCCGCAGACCTAGTTCGATTGGAAGTGGAATATATTAATAATGAAATTACGAAAATTCATCCCACAAAGCTTGAACATTTTGAAATACACCACCAATTCCATTTGACGATGATCGATGGAAAAGTTTTTAGTGCACTGGCTAACTCATCGTCACAAGTGTGTGGTATCTGCAAGGCATCTCCTAAACAAATGAATAATATCAATTTAGTTCAAACATTTATACCGAGGACACATTTGTTTGAATTTGGTCTTTCGACTCTACATGCTTGGATTCGAAGCTTTGAGTGTATTTTACATATATTTTATATATTGAAAAAATGGCAAATTCGCGATGCAGATAAAATTACTGTAAAAGAACATAAGACCAGAATACAAAATGAACTTAAACAAAAAATGTCTTTGTTAGTGGATATACCAATAGCTACATCTGGAAACACCAATAATGGCAACACAGCAAGACTTTTTTTCCAGCAGCCACAGTTGGCGTCCAAAATCACTGGAGTCTGTCAAGAATTAATTCATAGATTTAATTTTATTCTGAGATCGATCAGTTGCGGGTCGGAAATAAATATTCCAGCGTTTAAGCAATATGCTTCAATAACAGCAGAGCTATTTGTCAAGAAATATCCCTGGTTTTTTATGCCGTGCTCAGTGCATAAAATCCTAATACATGGAGCCGACATAATTAAAATTTCTCCACTGCCAATCGGCCAAATGTCAGAAGAAGCGCTAGAAGCTAGAAACAAGGATCTACGCAACATTCGTGAGCACCATACACGCAAGACATCAAGGAAAAATACAATGGAAGACTTAATTCATGGATTGTTATGTTCCTCCGATCCATTAATAGCATCCCTGCGTTCTATTCAAAATAGTTCGAGCCAAGAAAATAGAGAAAATAATGTTGATGAAGACTTTTGCAAACTTGTGTTAGATAAAAATTTAATTTGAAAAAAAATGCTAAATATTTTTATTTTTTTACTTTGTAAGATCTTAGCGTTTAACTGGGCGGAAAATGAAAAGGAAATTAGTAAATTGTCATATTTTCTCAATCATGTACTTAATATATAAATCATTAAAAAAAAAAAAATTGTGATTTAAACCAATTTTTGAAATTAAAAAAATATATATATTTGAGTTTAAAAAAATGTTTTATTTAATTTTGTTTAAAGGTACATATATAAACTACTTTAAAAAAATTCAAACAAGTTAAAAAAAAATGTGCTCAAAAGATATGAATTAAACGCCGCTAAATGAGCCTTTTCGACCACTGTGCTATGTACCGAATTTCAAGTAAACAGGGCCTTAAATAAACTTTTTTTTCAAATAGCTTCTTACTTGGTCCACTTTCCGTAGAGAAGAAGAGTTTTCCTGTTAATCTAAGCAAAAACCCACATAACTTTTGAATTTCAGGTAAATCGAACAACACATACAATTTTTTCGAATAAGTCAGTCTCTGATTCACCTCCTGGAGAGAAGAAAAGTCTTCCTGTTAGTCTAAGCAAAAAGCCACCTAACTACCGAATTTCAAGTAAACCGTGCCATAAGTAAACTTTTTTTCGAATAGCTTCTTCCTTGGTCCACTTTCCGTAAAGAAGAAGAGCCTTCCTGTTAATGTTAGCACAAAGCTACCTCTGTACCGTATTTCAGGTGAGTCGAGCAGTAAGTAAAATTTTTTGAAATAGGACAGATTCTGGCTCATTTTCCGGAGAGAAGAACAGCCTTTCTGTAACTCTAAGCAAAAAGCCACCTACACCGAATTTGAAGTAAATCCAGCCATAACGAAAAAAATCTATGGATGTTAATGTAAGTAGAAAGCTTCCTATGTACCGAATTGCAAGTAAACCGAATTCCATCCTTGGTCAACTTACCGAAAAGAATACAATTCGTCCTGTTAGTGTAAGCAAAAAGCTACCTATGTGTTGAATTTCAGGAAAATCGAGCAATAAATACAATTTTTACAAATAAGTCAGTCTCTGATTCACCTCCTGGAGAGAAGAAGAGTATTCCTGTTATTTTATGCAAGAAGCCACCTAAATACCGCATTTCAAGTAAACCGAGCCACAAATAACCTTTTTTTCGAATAGTTTCGTTCACTTTCTGGAGAGAATCTAAACAAAAAGCTTTTTAAATAGCGAATTTCAAGTAAACCGTGCCATAAGTAAACATTTTTTCGAATAGCTTCGTCTTTGGTCCACTTTCCGTAGAGAAGAAGAGTCTTCCTGTTAATGTTAGCAAAAGGCTACCTCTGTACCGTATTTCAGGTGAGTCGAGCAGTAAGCAAAATTTTTTGGAATAGGACAGATTCTGGCTCATTTTCCGGAGAGAAGAACAGCCTTTCTGTAAATCTAAGCAAAAAGCCACCTACACCGAATCCAGCCATAAAGAAACTTTTTTTCGAATAGACCCGTTCTTGGCCTAATTTCCGGAGAAAAGAAGAGTCTTCGTGTTATTTTAAGCAAAAAGCCAACTAACTTCCGAATTTCAAGTAAGCCGAGATACAAATAAACGTTTTAATTCGTATAGTTCCGTCCACTTTCCGGTGAGAAGAAGAATTTTCCGGAATTCTAAGCAAAAACCTTTTTATGTACCGAATTTCAAGTAAACCGTGCCATAAATAAACTTTTTTTTCGAATAGCTTCATCCTTGGTCCACTTTCCATAGAGACGAAAAGTCTTCCTAATAATGTTAGCAAAAAGCCACCTATGTACCGAATTTGGAGTAAATCCAACCATAAATAATAAATTATGGAATAGATCAGCCTTGGTCCACTTTTCGGATAGAAGAAGAGTCTTCCTGTTAATGCAAGCATAAAGCCACATATGTACCGAATTTGACGTAAATCTAGCCATAACTAAAAAAACCTATGGATGTTAATGTAAGCAGAAAGCTTCCTATGTACCGAATTTCAGTTAACTCAAGAAATAAGTAAATTTTTTTTGGATAAGACAGATTCTGGCTCATTTTCCAGAGAGAAGAACAGTCTTTCTGTTAATCTAAGCATAAAGCCACATATGTACCGAATTTGACGTAAATCTAGCCATAACTAAAAAAACCTATGGATGTTAATGTAAGCAGAAAGCTTCCTATGTACCGCATTGCAAGTAAACCGAATTCCATCCTTGGCCAACTTTCCGGAGAGAAGAAGAGTCTTCGTGTTATTTTAAGCAAAAGCCACCTAATTTCCGTGTTTTAAGTACACCGAGCCATAAATAAACTTTCATTCGAATAGTTTCGTTCACTTTCTAGAGAGAATCTAAGCAAAAAGCTTTTAATGTACCGAATTTCAAGTAAACGGAGCCATAAAGAAATTTTTTTCCAAATAGTTTCGTCCTTGGTCCACTTTCCGAAGAGAAGAACAGTCTTTCTGTTAATCTAAGCCAAAAGCCACATAACTATTGAATTTCAGGTAGATCGAACAACAAATACAAATTTTCGAATAGGTCAGTCTCTAATTCACTCCCTGGAAAGAAGAAGAGTCTTCCTGTTAGTCCAAGCATAAAGCCACCTAACTACCGAATTTCAAGTAAACCGAGCCATAAGTAAACTTTTTTTTCGCATAGTTTCATCCTTGGTCTTCTTTCCGGAGAGGAAGAGAGTCTTCCTGCTAATGTAAGCAAAAAGCTACCTATGTACCGTATTTCAGGTGAGCCGAGCAATAATTAAAATTTTTTGGAATAGGACAGATTCTGGCTCATTTTCCGGAGAGAAGAACAACCTTTCTGTAAATCTAAGCAAAAAGCCACCTATTCCGAATTTGAAGTAAATCCAGCCATAAATAAACTTTTTTCCGAATAGACCCGTTCTTGGCCAAATTTCCGGAGAGAAGAAGAGTCTTCGTGTTTTTTTAAGCAAAAAGCCACCTAACTTCCGAGTTTTAAGTAAACCGAGCCATAAATAAATTTTTTTTCGAATAGTTTCGTCCTTCGTCAACTTTCCGGAGAGAAGAAGACTCTTCGTGTTATTTTAAGCAAAAAGCCAACTAACTTCCGAATTTCAAGTAAGCCGAGATACAAATAAACTTTTTATTTCGAATAGTTCCGTCCAGTTTCCGGAAAGAAGAAGAATCTTCCAGTAATTCTAAGCAAAAACCTTTGTATAAATTCCAACAATGTTGAAAATTATGTATTTTTTTTAATATATATGCATATGTATATATTTATTTATTTTCTTTAAATTTAAAATTTAAACGCACTGGTTTATTTTAGAAATGTATATGAATTTATTTTATTTAGAACCTTAAATTTCACAGTTTCGGGGTTTTATTATTTACACGTATATATAATTTTTTATAACACACCGGTTTGCACATTCGAGCGAGCGAAAATATTATTTTGACTAATACTAAAATTTACTAATACATACATATTTATACATTGTTTTGTAAAGCGGGTAACGAGGAGGATAGGGTTGCAGGTACATAAGTACGAAAAAGGGAGTAGGGTGAGTTGAGTATATGCATGGGTGAGTTGGTATGGTAAGTATAGGAATGTAAGTATGTTTATTTTTATTATTCTATATTTTAATTGTGCTACTTAGAAAGGCCTGAATTCGAACTCATGTCTTCAACATGCCGGCGGGCCTGCGGCGTCATGACGTCTTGGAAAGCTTCTGATTGCTTAATGGGAGGTGGAAGTTTAAGGTCCGGCTGTATAATAGGGTCTGCAAAGAGAATTTTCATCGAAACACATTATTAGTATATGAATTACTGTGAATGTATCGATGTAATGGGATAATGAGAGAAAAAATTGGTATCTGTGAGACTCCCGAGAGAGAGTGAGAGTGTTAGAGCTAGTTCTACAGAGTATGACAGTTACGCCAGAGGTGCGGATGTCCACGTTGCGAACATGTTACTCGTTGGGATTGAGTATGTCCATCATTGGGAGTATTGGGCCGTCTATTTCGGGCATTCTGAGTTTTTATTTGCACCGGATGAGATTAGCCATTTGATAAGATTTTTGGACAGGACTCGGATGACTTGGGTAGCCATTTTAGATTTTTCCACCGAAGTGAATGATGTTCGGTTGTCACTACTCTGTGAACCTGAAATGGTTGAGTAGTTGGATGTGGACACGAGTGGTAGCTTATTGTTGCTATTCTTGAAGATCTGGAAGGTTCTCCTTTATATAAGAGCTTCCAAAAAGCGGAGGGATTTCTGCGCTGAAAGCATTTCGACGTGTGGATCTGTTGCAGCGTTGGGAAATTTCTGACGTCCGTCTTCATTCTTGGCTTTTTCGTTTTCGTTATAATCGTTCCAACTCTGCCGATCCGATGAATGGGACGATGAGCCACACTATTACGTGAGGAATTAGAACGGTAGGGAATCCAATCTTCTTTTCTGACTTCAGAACTTCTGTTCGACGGAGTTTTAGTCACGAGGAGTGGACTTTTTTTTCAGAAAGGGTACAGTCTCGGGAATGAGGTAGCTTTTGAGAGGCTTTCTGGTGAGTGAGTTTTTAATTTTCGTATTTGGGGGATTATGCTTATGAAAAGAGTTGTCATTGTGCAATGAGTTGGGTTTGTGACCGCGGACTGGTTTTTGTATCCAATGCTGCTGAGTTGAGACTTTTGAGGATTTCATCTTGGCCGATGGTCATCCTGCCGGGTCAAAATTCGGAAGTTCTGTACCCGTGTTAGGACGAGGTGAAGTGAGTGAAATATTAGTTTCTTGTGCTATTGGGCCGCTTAAGGGGTTACATACGTCCAGCAGCACCAAAAATGCGCTAAAACAAAAACTGTTTTCAGAAGGGATAACAATAGAAATAAATATAAAGAAATTTTATACAATGTTTATTGGTACTTAAAGTTTATAAACAAATGTATTTTAATTTTTCTTTACAAAAATTAGTACATAAAATATCACGTGACCCAAAGTACAATTGTTGAGGCGGGAACACTACACTACACTAAAAAATAAAACTTTCCTTTGACTAGGTTTAAGTATAACTGACTCCACAATCTGTGGAGCGTTTATTTATATAAATTTGTAATATGAAAATTTACATGCATGCATATGTGTACATAAGTATGTTAAATATTTTACATTAGAAGATTACCCACGAATAGATAATCTTATCTTATGTTTTAGTTTTATTGCTCATGATAAGAACATCAGTATACATAGATGCATATGTGTACTTAAGTATGTTAAATATTTTACATTAGAAGATTACCCACGAATGGATAATCGTATCTTATGTTTTAGTTTTATTGCTTTACACATTCATGATAAGAACATTAGTATACATAGATGCATATGCAACAACCCTTATGTTGTTGTAAAGGCATCAAGTGTCAATATTCATATCATGAATATGTGTATATGGACATCTGTTTGTACTTTAATTTTTATTGCCTTGTGCCTATAAATGTCATACAGCATATGAATTTATGGCCATACATTTTAATTGCTGGCTTATCGTTTCGGAAAACTAAACATATTGCCCGCGTTAAAAGGCTTAGTCTTTTAAAGATGTATCTGATTATATATAATTTTAAACCGTTAAATTTAAATTATTTTTTTTTTGTTTTTCTTTAATAATTTTTGCCCTTTTTTAATCTTATACATTATTTAGTTCCTGACACATAAATACCATAATGTTATTATTTCTAAGCTAAACGCGGAAGAACAATCATATTAGGTATATGTGTTAACGATATTCTCCACATTTTCCTTGCTATCAGTATGATGACTATGATGATTATGATGATTATTGCCCAGGATCCGGCGTTTGATGTGTAGTGCATTAGATGATGAAATTCGAAATCGATCGGAAACCCCATTAGACCTCGCGGCCTTGGAATGTTTCCTATTTTAAACGTCTGCGTTTCCCCTTTTATTTGTAGTTTCTCAAAAACTGGTAATTGTTGGGTCAAGTTCACTTTTGGTATTCGGTAGTCTGCAATTGTTGTGTACGTATTGTAAGCCCATATATTGACATGCTCCGCTTTCAAATGGCAATTCGGTTTTAAACGTAAAATACCTTGCTCATGTAAGTTTACGCTTGATGTTTGGTTGTCGCAAATGATGTCAGCCGAAACTTTGTCAGCAATTGAAAATAACCATGTATTTTCCGAATGCATCTGACTCCAATAATTGGTTCGAGGTAAGATGGTTAGTGCGCAATCTGCAGATAATTCTTTTTTGTTTATGAATAGCTGTATTTCATACTCCGCATCCTTTCCGATGTTGTACAGTGGATGTATTTGTGAACATAAAATTAATTTTTTCATTTTTTCACAATGGTCGAAATTGTTATCAGCAAGACCATAGTACATTGATTTCTTGTCGTCGATTATAATGTGCTTGAACGTAGTTTGGATTTTTACAAAATATTCTGAATGACTAATTGGGTATGTCAATACAGAGTATAATTGCAAGTTATTTTTGTTCATTAACGGAATTTTTATTTCAAATATTAACATCTCTTCCGTTGTACGAGTTGTTATTTTTGCTATTTTGGCCAGTTCGATTGGGTCGATATCTGGAAGCATTAAATGCTGATTGAGGTGAGTTTTAATTAACTTAATCTGCTCTTGAAATTTATGTAGCGGTAATAAATTTTCTAGGAATTTTCCCTTTGAATTCCAAATCATTCCTATAATATCTTGTTGCAGCTCTTCATATGATGACATAGCCACTAAGGCCGATGTTACCACATTTGCCATTATATTTTGATGTATGTTCTTATTAATTGCATCTTTGAACATATAAATGGAATTGTTCAATAATTTGAAATTGTTCCAAATAATTTCATTTTGATGCCTCATTACATCTACAGTCATATCTTCAATCGAAGACTGGTTTTTAAAAAGTTCAGCCAAGTATTTTTCATTTTGGTAGCTTCTTTCAACCTTCTCTGATAGTTCCTCAGCATGTTCTTCATCCATTACTCCATACAGGGCATGCATCAGGCTTCCCATAAATGATAACGGAGCTGATCTTCTCAGTTTTTTAAACGCCGCTGATTTATTTAGTAGGATAATTTTATCCCTTCTTTCTATCCTTATAAACTTCGCTTCTAATTGTCTAATGGTGTCCGAATAGTAGAATTCATCTGCGGGGCGCTTCACTTTCTGCAACGCTGCCTTAGCTTCATCAACGGTGTTTTTATAGTGCCAATAGTCATTCAAATTTACGTGGACTATTATATCCCACGATGTCTTGGTTAATCCGATTGTTCCCCGCGACTCAAATAAAATTCCTGACTTATCTTTAAATTTTTCTACAAAAATATTTTGTGTGCTAATACTGGGCAAAATTAACAAAAAAGAGAGAATTGTTAACAAACAGTTTTTATTTTTTATTCTATGTGATTGTCTATTTTTATTTTGTACATCTTTTTCCTTTAAATTTACGGTTTCTTCTTTAATAATTTTTTCTTCTGTAGGAAACGGACAAACATTGTGTATCGCTCTGGTCGATATGCCATTGCTGGTACGTACGTCTACTACTCTACATTTTCCGTCTTTACCGAGAATCGCCTTCTCGATTCTTCCCCTCCTCCAATTCATTGGAGAAACGTTTTCTTCTTTTAGAAGTACAAGTGTGTCTTTTTTAATATTTTCTGCTTGGTTTTTCCACTTAAACCTTTTTTGCAATTCACATAAATACTCATTGGACCATATTTTCCAAAATTCTAGAGTATTTTTTTCTACTGCCTTCCAGTGGTCACGTAACCCGTGATAGCATTTATTGTCATTATTATCAATAATTGTTACCATTGGTTCGCCTATAATGAAATGACCAGGAGTTATTATATTTAAATCGTTCGGATCATTGGAACAGGGTATTAGGGGTCGTGAATTTAAAATTGCTTCGATTTGTGCCATTAATGTACTGATTTCTTCAAAGGTCATTGTTCCTTCAGTTACTCTGAAGAAGTGTTTTTTGACACTTTTTACTGCTGCCTCCCATAATCCTCCCATGTGTGGCGATTTTGCTGGTATATTTAATTTGTCTTTCTGCGCAAAATTTTTCTAAACTATCATTGTGGGTTTTATTTTGAAACAATTTATAAATTTCGTTCAAGCTATTCGCTGCTCCTATGAAATTGGTTCCGTTATCGGAATAAATCTTTATTGGACAACTGCGTCTAGCTATAAACCTTTTTAGGGATCCTATAAATGCTGCTGAGGTGAGGTCCGATACAACTTCTAAATGTACAGCTTTTGTTGCAAAACACACAAAAACGCACACATACGCTTTATCAATTCTTTTCCCTTTTATTTTATGGTGAATATTTATCGGACCTAAAAAGTCAATACCTACATTTAAGAATGGCCTAGTCTTTGTGACTCTATCTTCTGGCAGGTTACCCATCAGTTGATGTAATGGTCGTGGATTTACTTTAAAACACCTATAGCATTGCTTTACGATTTTTGTTGTTAATTGTTTACCCCGCAATGGCCAGAATTTTTGTCTCACAATTGCAAGTAGTCCTTGAGGTCCTACATGTAGATGTTTACTGTGAAGAAATTTTATCATCAATTCTGTGTGCTCATCTCCGTATGGAAGTAAAATAGGATGCTTTGCTTCAAAAGGAAGCAAACTGTTTTCTATTCTACCTCCAACTCGAATTAAACCATCATTGTCCAAGAAGGGAGACAATGTAGCTATCTTGGAATTCGGGGGTACTACTTTATTTTTTTGTAGGTTTTTAATTTCTTCTTTAAAGTGTTTGCTTTGTATGTTTTTTACAATTATATCTAGGGCTTTTTTTCTGTACTCTACCCAAGGTTTCGATTCCTTTTTCTTGCAAATTTGAGTAAATTTATATATTTGGGCAATTATATTTTGAAGGTGGTTAAAATTATTTTTGTGGTTTATTCTTTCCCACATTGAATTTTTATTTATTACTACCCCGACTTTTTTAATGTTTTTTATGTCTGGGATCTCATCGTCAAACATAATTTCTTTTATTTTAAAGTTATTTTCTTCTAAAAATTTCGGACCTGTAAACCAAAATTTATTTTTAGACAATTCCTTACCCATTATTCCTCTGGAAAGTATGTCTGCAGGGTTCTCCTCTGATTTTATATGATTCCAATCCTTGACCTTGCTGTTGGACTGAATATGGCTGACTCTGTTGGCTACAAATATTTTGAGAGTAGCTGGCTCTAAACGTAGCCAGCTTAATACTATGGTGGAATCTGTGTAATAAAAAACTTGGTTAAACTTAACTTTTAGACTTTTTAAAACTTGCTTCACCAGATCAGTAAGTAACACTGCTGCACATAATTCTAATCTGGGCAATGTAACTATCTTGATTGGCGCAACTCTAGATTTGGCTGTTGCTAACCGTGATATTACTGTTCCGTCGGTGTTAATTGATCTTATGTATACTACAGCACCATAAGCTTTCATAGAAGCGTCACAAAATCCGTGAATTTCTATTTTCTCGGCTTTGTCACTCATTAAATATCTTGGGATTTTTATATTATTTAATGAATTTAAGTCAGATCTTATTTCATTCCATTTTTGCTGGATCTCAGTTGGTAACATTTCATCCCAGTCAATTTTTAATTTCCACAGTTGTTGGAGTAATATTTTTGCGGATACAATGATTGGATTAATTAGGCTTAATGGGTCAAATAATTTAGAAATTTCAGAAAGTAAATTTCTCTTAGTAGGTTTTATGTCTTTGATTCCATGGCATTTAATAATTAAATTATCAGTTGTAGGAATCCAAGTTAAACCTAACGCTTTTACCTTGCATTGCTCTTCTTCTTCAAAATCTAACTTTACTTCCTGATTTTCAGGTGGAATCCCTTCAAGTAAATCTTTTATATTTGAACACCATTTGCGTAACGGAAACCCATACTTTTCCAAAATCTTAATTATGTGATCTTGGAAAAGTTTTAATTCTTCAATGTCGTTACTACCTGTCATTAAATCATCCATATAGAAATCTTCCTTTATAATTCTTGCAACTTCAGGGAAATTATTCTTTTCTCTTTCTGCAATAATTTCTAAATATTTTGTTGCCAAATATGGAGCCGATGATGTACCATAAGTTATTGTTTTAAGAGCATATGTCTTTAAGGGTTCTTCCGTGGAGTTTCTCCACAATATTAGTTGATATTTACGATTTTCTTCATTTATCCAAATTTGGCGAAACATTTTTTCAATATCTGCAGATATTACATATTTATGTTTCCTAAATCTGAGCAATATGTTAAAAATATCGTCTTGTAGTCTTGGACCTGTATATAATAATTCATTGAGAGAATTATTATTTGTTGTTTTGCATGACGCATCGAAAACCACACGTAATTTGGTTGAGCTACTTTCTGGCCGAAACACACAATGATGTGGTAGAAAATATTTATGTTTCAATTGATTGGCGTTATTTATTAATTCCATGTGGCCCAAGCTTAAATATTGGTCCATAAACTCCTTGTATTGTACTTTTAATTGTGTATCTTTATCTAATTTCCTTTCTAAAGCAAAAAATCGCCGTTTTGCCTTTAACTCCGAATTACCTAGTTGAAGTGGATTAATTTTAAATGGCAATGCTACGGAAAACTTGTTATCTTTTGAAATTTTGAAATTTTTGTTAAAATGATATTCACAATTTTTCTCATCCTCTGTTAAATATCTTTTCTGTGTATCTATTTCTTCAAGTTCCCAAAATTTCCTTAATTGATTATCCAAGCTTTCGCTATGGTAGGCTAATACTCCACAATGATTTGAGTATAATTTAATATCTGCTCTACCTCCGGCTAGCCATCCTAGCACACTATTTTGAAGATTATATTCTTGATTTTTTATTTTTATTTGACCACTCTTCAATAAAGAGTGATAAATTTCTGCTCCAAGTAATATATCAATTTTGCTTGGTATATCAAATTCTGGATCAGCTAATTTTATTTTTGTAGGAATTTCTCCACGTTCTATTTTAGTAGATGGCAATGGTGAAATAATTTTTTCCACTACTAATGCTTCAATGTATGTTTCATATTCGGATACTTTCGACTTTATTTCAATTATTATCCGTTCCTGTGCTTTAGATATGTTTTGCCCAATACCTTCTATAATGCTTTTTTTATTTTCTCCTTTTATTTTTAGTCTATTTTTTAATTGCTTTGTTACTAAATTTACTTGCGATCCATTATCTATTAATGCCCTTGCATTAATGAATTTCCCTTCAAAATCCTTTATTTTAATTACGGCTGTTAATAAAAGGACATATTTGTTTTCTTTTAAATTTACACTGCGCACTGTGCTAGCCACTGCATTTATATCTTTATGGAGTAACCAATGATGCTCCAAATTGCAAAACCGACAGTTTATGTAGCTGCAGTTTTTAAACACATGCCCACCGTTTAGACATTTTTTACAAATATTTTTGTTTTTTATTATATTCCATCTTTCTTTTATGGATAAACCTTGAAATTTCTTACACTGATTTAAATAGTGCTGCATTCCGCAGTTCATAATACAATTTAGTACTACTGAAATATTACCTTTTTTTTGAATATTTACAGCTTTTTGTATTCTGTATTCACTTTGTTTTGCTTCTAATGCAAAAAATTCTTTTCCGAGAAATTGTGTTAATGAATCTAGCCTCGGTAATTCTTTGGAGTCTTTTAAAGAAGATTCATATTTTGTTCTGAGAGAGTCGACAAGTGTTCTCACAAGCAGAAAATTCAGTAACGCTTGAAGTATTTCTTCTAACGATAAATTTGTCGCCTTTAGAGCTTGAATACTTTCTTCGATAACTTCTTTTAATTTTTTCACACTAGCAGCTGTGGAATTTGTAAAGGGAGCATCTACTAAATTTTTGAAATAAATGTTTGTTAAAGCTCGCTTATTATCAAAGTTGATTTTTAGCAAATTCCATGCGACTGAGTAATTTTCTTCCGAAGATGGAAGATTTTCAATTAATGTGGACGCATATCCTTTTAATTTTGATTTTAAAATTCACATTTTTTGCACTGTGGATATATTTTCAGAATCCACTAATTCATGAAATAGTTCCTTGAACATATTCCATTTAGTATAGTCCCCTTCGAAACAAGGAATATCAATTTGTGGAAGATTGAGGGGTCTTCCTCTTATTTTTTCTTCCACTTTATATTCATTTTTACTTTTATTTGGCATTGAGTTTAAGTTTTTCCTCAATTGCCTAAATTTACTTGTTAGTTCATCTTCTGCATGAACTTCAATATGTTTTAAAAACAATTCTTTCGCCAGATCTGAACACTTATTTACTTCTTCTAGATTCCCTGTTCCAGCAAGAAGAGCTTCAAAGTTTTCTTCCAAATCACTTACGGCGAATTCGAATTTTATTTGGAGAACAGAATTCTTATTTTCACTATCCTTCATAGTTAACTTTTCAATATTTTTTATTTGCAGGGATTTTAACATCTCCTGACTCAATTTAATTAGCTCCCTAACTTTTGGAGCATATTTTTCCGTATAATGCGGGTTCCGTGACATTGTTGCCGACGGTTGCCCTAATTCCCATTCATTATTTTCCAGCTGGTGGGACAGGTGAGTTATACGTTTTCCCCAGTCGTTAACCTGTTCCCTGGTCACTGGAGTTGCTTTGAGGCTTACTAACGCGTTATGTAAGCTCTCAATTTCACTTCCAATGGCCTGCTGTTCGAAAATTACTTTTTCCATTTTTAGAAAATTTTTTTTTTTTTTTTTTTAATTTTTAGCAATAATTATTATTATTTTACTTTTTTTTTTATTTTAAGTTGTTAATAATTAAAAATATTTTTATTGTTATTTTTTTAAATTTTTATTTTCAAAATATTAAAAATATTTTTTAAAACGTATTCTTACCAGGGGTCACCAAATGTTGAGGCGGGAACACTACACTACACTAAAAAATAAAACTTTCCTTTGACTAGGTTTAAGTATAACTGACTCCACAATCTGTGGAGCGTTTATTTATATAAATTTGTAATATGAAAATTTACATGCATGCATATTTGTACATAAGTATGTTAAATATTTTACATTAGAAGATTACCCACGAATAGATAATCTTATCTTATGTTTTAGTTTTATTGCTCATGATAAGAACATCAGTATACATAGATGCATATGTGTACTTAAGTATGTTAAATATTTTACATTAGAAGATTACCCACGAATGGATAATCGTATCTTATGTTTTAGTTTTATTGCTTTACACATTCATGATAAGAACATTAGTATACATAGATGCATATGCAACAACCCTTATGTTGTTGTAAAGGCATCAAGTGTCAATATTCATATCATGAATATGTGTATATGGACATCTGTTTGTACTTTAATTTTTATTGCCTTGTGCCTATAAATGTCATACAGCATATGAATTTATGGCCATACATTTTAATTGCTGGCTTATCGTTTCGGAAAACTAAACAACAATGAAAAAAAAGTTGCTCCACGGTCTGCATCATTTATCCTTGGAATGTTGATGGATCTGTAAAAATAAAAAAAATTCTTGTAAAATGAAGTTGTAGTTATAGTCTGTCGAGCCGAATTTTTTAATTTCGAGAAATTTTCCAATTTACGGAATTTAGAAAAAAAGTATGCGTTTTACGTCATAAATGTCACACTTTAATTATGTTCATAAAATTTTTTAATAAAAATATCGAAAATACGGCTCGAGAGACTATAGAGAAAACATTTTCGAATATTTTAAAAAAAATCGCATCAAAAAATGTTAAAAACTGTATGAGTCATCATGCAGACCGTGCCGGGAAAAGTAGTTTCGAGAAAAACGCGTTTAAACTTTCATGTGCATTTCGCTCGGACAGCTACCTGTGTGCATTAAACTCTCGTCGGGCGGTCTGATTTTCTACCATAACTTTGTATCTATGGGGAATTTTTACAATCGACTTTCACAGAAATACGCCTAAAACTATAAAGAATAATAACCTATAAAAAAAAAATCGACTTTTTGAAAATTCTGGACGTATGTAACCCCTTAATATCCACCCAAAGATGGAGTTTTGGGCTATTAAGCTTCCTCAAGACTTGAAACCTGGGAGAAGAATTTTGGGAAGAATGTCCCTGCCAATCACCATTCGATTTTGGTTGGTGCGAAGCAATCGGCATCTGCTAGGGGAAGTGAGCAGTATTCTTTAGGGTCCATATGCTTCAACGACGGTAGAGAGTGTGTTATTTGGGGTAGTATTACAGCGGGAGTTGCGATCTTCTTTTCTTTATTTGAAGAGAGTATTGTTAGAGTGGGTGTTTCATTTGAATTTCCAACTGGTACTCCGTCGATTCCAAAAATGTTGTAGTGAGTCTTAGGTGTTAGTAGATTACGGGACTTATGCATTCGAGACGATACAAAAGTTTTCTGGAAGCCTTGATCTATTAGGGCACGTATTCTAATTATTTCTTCTTTGTGGAGGATGGGCACATAGGCTGTGGGTAGCAATGCTGTATTTTTGCTATTTGTAACGTGATGAGTACCCTTTGGGTGGGTTGAGTATTTTGAGTTGAATGTTACTGTACATATGTTTAGAGGTACAGGACTTGCCACTTGGGGTGTGGCATTATTTCGATGGGGGGTTGGTTCACTTGGCCTTTGGGGTTGCCTCGAGTGGAGAAGTGAGTGGTGGCGCTTTTTACAATATAAACATGTGAAGCTGCTTTTGCAATCTCTCTTGGAGTGAGAGTAGGCCAAAAAATTCATGCAATAATTATTTTTCTTCGTGAACTTGATCCGATCGGGGACGGATAGCTTTTTGAATTCTGCGCACTTTGTCATTGAGTGATGAGAGCTGCACAATTTGCACGAGAATAGCTGAGGCTGAATGTGAGCAATAGAAGCTTTAGTTTCGAAATTCGATGCAGAGATTGGAAGTTCGGGTGTTGCTTCTGGAAGTTGGAGTTCCGAGCTTTCGGAAGAAACGATTTTTGTATGAGAGATCTCGTATCTGGCTGTGAGTGCTTGCCAGGCAGGGTTAAAGTTGGACTCATTTAATGAGAATTCGTGAATTATTTGCGCCGCTTCTCCTCTTGTTCTCATTTTTAATTGCAGCATTTTTTGCCTTAGCCAGAATTTAGAATTTTGTGCCGTGAAATAATCCTTGAACGACGGCCATTCTTTATCTTCTCCGTGGAATATGGTACAGACAGGTTTGAGGTTCTGAGAAGGTTGAGATTGGGATTGCGCTAGGGAGTGCGCGTGGGGCCTTGATGCTACGGGTTCGAGTTTTGAGGCGAGTTGAAGGAGTAACTCATTTATCCGAGTCCTCATTAGCATCGCGTTGGTTCTGGAGGTGTCATAACGTTCTGCACATACCGTTCGGGTTTTTTTATCCACGGTGTTACTCAGCTGCAGGTTATCATTGGCTGCATCTGCCAGGGCTATAAGTCTTTCTAACCTCTCCTTATATACCATCAACGCCGCCTTTGAGTGAATTGATTCTTCGATGCTTTTCCACTTTTCGCAGAATTTATCCAAATTCCTCAAGTGGAATAAAAATTCTGTGTGAGCCATTGTTGACTGTTTTTGGGAGTCGCGGGGTTCCAATTGGGTTTGGAGGGGTTGGGGTGGTTCCAGTATATCCGAAGCCATCTTTTCTAATAGTGGGTTTTTAATGGTCCTTAATTGTGAGATTTTGTTTTATAAAATTTTATTATAAAATATTTATTTATATTTATATATATGTAAGTATATATTATTTTTAATTAATTTATTTAGGGGGTAGCTTTTATGTTTTGTATTGTACTGTCTCAGCGCGTCTGAGCACAGCAATGTATAAATGTATACTGGGTTTTTGTTATACCTTGTTTGCATGCTGGGTGCTTAGCTTAGCTTTCACGAGTATGTACGTATGTATACTTATGTACATACGTGCCTTTGTCCGCTTGCTATTGTAAATAGCGAAGAAGTGGAAATTGCCGGAATTGAAAAAACCACTTTATGTATATATGTGTATGTATATACATGTACCACGGTTGAGTAGCGGTGACTTGCTAGGTGGTGGTGACTTTGGGCAGTGTAATGTGCTTACACTGGTCCGGTTCTGGGCCCGTAGTAATGAGTTTCGGCCCTGTTGGGGTGTATATACTGAGAGTATGTATATACTTGGGAGGATATATGAGAGGGGCAACTGGTCCGATCTGGTCCTTTTCGAAGGTGTTTTTGGACCAGTTGGCGTATATAAAAAGGGGAGTTTATATACGTAAGGGGATATATAATAAAAAGCGGTTTTTTGTATTCAATATATTCTTTTTATGGGGAAAGCGCGAGTTTTTCATATATAAATGGTAATATATTATATATGAGCGCTGTTATATTCGGTAAATGAAAAGTCGGAGATTTTCATTTACCGATTTTGGGGACCCGCTATATATTACTATATATTGTGATTAATTTTTTGTTTAGCGGATTTTGAGATTTTGCTCGAACTTTCCTTGGGAATGGCTCGAAGGACCATGTAAACCCGTAGCGCATAGATGGAAACAATGCCCCAGTGGTTTCGCTCGAAAAGGATAAATAGTTTAAAAATAAAAACAATTAGTTGTGGGTATTTGAATTTATTTAAAATAATTCATTTGTATAATATACACGTATATTAACATGTGTTATAATATAATACAGTGGCACAATATTACCTTTTGATTAGGAGGTATGGCGGCGGAACGTCGGTGTCTTCTAACTGTGTGAAAGCAAGTAGTTTAAAAGGACAAAAAGAAAGTGCTTCAAACCCTCAAAGCAGTTCTTTCGTTCCGTTTTGAGGGGAAATGCAACAACAGACCGCTACAGTAAAAGCTCTGCTTTCACCTTTTGTTGTATAAGTGCGTGTGTCTGTGTGTATGGTTTTCTTTATGTGTGTGTTGAGTGAATTTATGTTAGGGTGGTAGTCCCCTTTGATTAAAAAGTGATTTAGCCTGGGGGGCTAAACATACCGGCCCCCTTGCCATAGGCAACATCCTTTGACGAGGTGATTCCACTGCCATACCTATATTTTTACAGGTTTGTTAAAATTTGTACATGTATGTAAGAAAGGTGTGGTTGACGGTTGCACTTCATAAAATTCAGGTTTATTATTTCAATTTGTGTATGTATATATAAATTTAAGGAACTAGTTTTCAATCATGCTATTACGATCGGCACGAGCCTGATAGTACCCACCCAAATATAGTGCTTTGGGCAACTAGCGGGCCAAAGGTGTTAGGTAGGGTACCCGTCTGAATTATGCTTGGGTATACGTCGGCTCCGAGCACTAATCGTATTGGCGTGGATTGGTAGAAACGAGGGTCTGCCAGTCGCATATGTGTGTACGCAGCTGCGAGTGCCGGGTCTACATTGGTCGTGGGACTTACTCTGGCATACCCTCGAATGACTGCCGCATGTGTTGTTAGGCTGGTGTTAACACCATGCTTTCCGCGTAAGCGCAGCATGCACCCCCTTTCGTGTGTGTAGCTGGCAATTTGCAGATCCAACTCTTCGGCTAGCTCCCAGGCGATGATGGATGTAGATGAGCAGACGTCGATTATTGCCCGCACCAGATGTAGTCTTCCTCCGGCTTCTAATTTAATCATCGCTGTCGGCGCTATAGCCGTGACGGGCTGCAGGGTAACGGGCGCGAGACCATGGTCTTGATTCCGGAATGTTCTGGGTAGCTGCCGGAATCGTTGCAGGCTTCTTTCAGCCTCTTGCGTAGAATGTGGGCGGAAAGTCCTTGGTTCCGCTCCACGTCGTCGTGTTGCTGGTGGTAGTGGGCGGAAAGACCGGGATTCCGCTCCACTTTGTCGGCGTCTTTCATGCGCCAGTAGGGGTCGGAAAGTCCGGGATTCCGATCTCCGTTGCACACCCGGACGGAAAGGCCTCGATTCCGTTCCGGATCTGCCCGGTGTGCTACCGAAAGACAGTTGGCACAATACTTGCCCAGGAGTGATTCCCGCAACCTTTCTTCCGGGGTTTTCGCCCGAAATACCGGGCAGAGTCTTATAGGGTGCTTTCCTTTGCAGAGGCGGCAGGGTTGTGGGTAGCGGTGAGCTTGTTGCTCAGCTCTCTTCAACATTGCACCGAAACGAGTCATAACGATCTGGAAATGTGTAAATTTGGTATTGTTCCTAAGAAATTTCTCTAATTGGTTGGGTGGCGAGTTGGATTTTATTGTACGGAGGAGCAATTTCATACATAAAGGGTGGTTAAATTGTAAGGGCCGATGTTGAATGTGAACCACACCTAAACGCCAAGTTTTTTTCCGAATTTAATTTGACATTTCTCTATTTCAGACTTACTCTATTTGAACCATGGAGAGATACACAATCCAACAACGTGTTAAAGTTATCCAGACTTATTATGAAAATTTTCGAAGAAAATCATCTTCAGTGATGAGGCACATTTTCACCTCAGTGGATTCGTCAATAAACAGAATTGCCGCATTTGGGCGAATGAGAATCCAAGAGTGATTGATTGAGTGATGCACCCACAAAGAGTGACTGTTTGGTGCGGTTTATGGGCTGGCGGCATCATCGGGCCGTTTTTTTTCCAAAATGAGGCCGGTCAGGCAGTTACTGTGAATGGTTTTCGCTATCGTGAGATGATAACGAATTTTTTATGACCACAATTGGAAGATATGGATGTGGACGATATGTGGTTTCAGCAGGACGGTGCCACTTGCCACACAGCTAACGAAACAATGGCTCTTTTGCGCAACAAATTCAATGGCCGTGTTATCTCACGTAATGGCGATGTCAATTGGCCCCCAAGACCATGTGATTTGACACCGTTGGACTTTTTTCTCTGGGGTTATTTGAAAGAAAAGGTGTACGTCGATAAGCCAGCAACAATTCAAGAGCTAAAGGATGAGATAATTCGGCACATTAACGGCATAGAAACTCCATTATGCCTCAGCGTCATCGAAAATTTGGACCATCGTATGGAGGTGTGCCGCCGAGGTCGCGGCGCTCATTTGGCCGATATTTTGTTACATACATAATTGAGTAATACCAATATATCATAATAAAATAAAATTTCAATAATTTCCTAAATAGTTTGTGTTTTATTCAAAATCAACATCGGCCCTTGAAAATTTAACCACCCTTTATATATATACGCATATATATTTTTTTTATGTTTACGGCCATATATATTAATAATAGACGTCTCAGCCCTGTAGAAAAGCTGTTTCATTTGAAGCAGAAGACACAGGGAGAGGCAAAAGAAATAGTGAGTAAATGCAAAGTTACCAACGAGGGCTTCAACACTGCGTGGAAAAACTTATGCGACAGATATTAGTTAATTCGCAAAAAAAAATTCTTTTTAACTTACAGGCGGTAGAAAGTGAGTGTGGAACCTCACTTAAAAAACTACAAAGGAGCATTAATAATTGCCTTTCCGCATTACGCTACCACAATATAGACGTAGCAAACTGGGATACGATAGTCACCTATTTGTGTTCCACAAAGTTACTAGAGAGCACGTTGGCTCTTTGGGAACAGACTGTTCAAGACAAATCCGAAATCCCCAAATGGGATGATATGGACAGATTCTTGTCGAACAGATTTCAGACTCTGGAAACTATATCGGATATAAAGGCAACAAAACATTCAAGAAATTCAAAGCCGCAAAATATCAGCAAACCAGAACCGCAAAAGAGACTTGGTGCCTACCAAGCAACTATTTCCAATGTTTTTTGCAAATTATGCAAGGGCACGGATCACAAGTTATCCGAATGCAAAAATTTCCTGAAATTAAAAATTCAAGACAGAATTGATTATATAAAAAAAGTTCACAGCTGCTTGAACTGCTTATCTTCTGGTCATACGGTAACAAGGTGCAGGAGTCGTTTCAACTGCAACATTTGTAACCAAAGACATAATTCACTTCTTCATTTACAAGCAGTTCAGCCAAAAGCAGCAATAATTAATAACAATTCGGATGATATTGCTACAACTTCAGCGCAAGCTCAAGCAAGGCGCGATGCTTTGAAATCCAACAAAGTATAAAATCAAAATGTACAATCTTGTTTTGCTAATACGAGCAAAGGGGTACTCTTAGGGACCGCGCGAGTTAACGTTTTCTATAATAATACAAATTTTTCAGAGCGGGCTCTAATAGACTCTGGCTCAGAATGCTCTTTCATCAGTGAAAGACTCAAGCGCAGAATTAATCTGCCTTCAAAAAAGATACACGCCCAAGTGTCAAGCATCAACAATACAGTGTCGGCTCAAGTCAATGAGACTTGTTACATACAACTGTGGTCACCAATAGACCCTTTAATCAAAATAGATACCACTGTATTGGTATTACCGCAATTAACCGGAGATCTCCCATCTTACCAGATCGACGCTATGACTAAACAAGCATTTCCGGACTTAGTCTTAGCAGACAAACGTTTTTTTGCTAATGAATAGGTGGATCTCATACTCGGCGGCGACATCTACCCCCAAATATTATTAAGCGGCATAAGGAAAAATGTACTCGAGACTCTTCTGGCACAAGAAACGATGTTCGGTTGGATATTGACTGGTCGGACTGACACAGTTACATCAAGCAATAATTGTGTTTCCTTCTACAGCGAAGTCAATTTAGACAAACGCTTAGCTTCATTTTGGGAATTGGAGGCCATCCCAAGGAAGAGAAGTTGCACTACTGAAGAGCAGCTATATAAAGACACTACTAAGCGTAATAATGAAGGCAAATATATCGTAACCCTGCCTTTCAAACAGGATTTCCAAAAGAATACGCTATTAGGACCATCTCTGAAAATAGCTTGCTCGCAATTTTTTCGCATCGAAACACGCCTGGCAAAGGATCCGCTTCTGCAGAAGGAATATAATAGAGTTATAGCGGAGTATGAGACGCTTGGACATATGCAGCGGATTTCGAATCACGTTCCCGGAGACGAATGTGATACATACTTCTTGCCACATCATGCAGTTAGAAAGGAAGAAAGCACAACTACTAAGGTACGAGTAGTATTCAACGCGTCGTGTCCAACTAAAAACGGAGTCAGCCTCAACGATGTTCTCCACGCCGGTCCAATTCTGCAAAGCGATCTTACAATTTTGCTATTAAGGTGGAGATTGTTTCAATTCGTCTTCAATAGTGACATTGAAAAGATGTATCGCCAAATAATGCTAAACTCAAATGAGACCAAGTTCCAACGTATAGTTTTCAGAAAAAGTCCAACCGAACCAATCAGTCTATATGAATTGAAGACTGTAACCTTTGGAGTCAATTGCGCACCTTACTTAGCCATTAGGACACTACTTCAACTAGCAGATGATGTAGAAAACTCATACCCTCTAGCGTCTGATATTCTGAGGAATTATATGTATGTAGACGATGTCTTAGCAGGAGGACACAGCATCGAGACTGCAATCAAAGCTAAGAACGAGGTGTTATTAGCACTAAAAACAGCTGGATTTCCACTTCGCAAATGGACGTCTAACCACGAACAAATTTTGGAGGGAATACCAAAATCGGACCTGCTCAATGAAGATTTCCTGGATTTTGAAGACACCAGCACAGTAAAGGCATTGGGCATTAGATGGAATAGCCAAGGAATTGGTAACTGAAGTCAGCTTCACAAAAAGGGCAATACTTTCGGCTATTGCAAAGTTATTTGACCCACTGGGTTGGCTCGCGCCATTCGTAATTACCGCAAAAATAATTATGCAAAACATTTGGTTAGAGGGTACAGGTTGGGATGAAGCAGTCTCCGCAACTACGTCAGACCGTTGGCAAAGTTTCATATATAATTACTCAGAAATTAATAAAATCCGTATTCCGCGCTGGGTACATTTTTCGCCAACAAATTAAGTAGAACTTCATGGCTTTTGTGATGCCTCTGAGAAGGCATACGCTGCTAGTATTTTCCTTCGTGTAAGGAAAGAAAACAAAATATATGTCAATCTCCTGGTCGCTAAGTCAAAAGTAGCACCAGTGAAAACTATTTCATTACCACGATTAGAACTCTGCGGAGCTGTTTTGCTAGCAGATCTAGTCGATTCAATAATAACAAATCTTAATTTAGGTCAGGTTACCACATATTTATGGACCGATTCTACTATTGTCTTAGCCTGGATCAGAAGACCCCCGTGCTCGTGGTCAACATTTGTGGCTCATCGAGTCACGAAAATTGTGGAAAAAGTAGGAAACCAAAATTGGCTACATGTGGATTCAGCATCAAATCCATCAGATTTGGCAAGTAGAGGCATTAGCGCACAAGATTTAATATCAAATTCGTTGTGGTGGCAAGGTCCTTCTTGGCTGCAAGAAGAAAAATCAAAATGGCCCACACAAGACAAAAACTATAGTACCGAATTAAAAGAGAAAAGGGTACAAGTTCATACAACTATGGCAATCAGTATCAGTGAAGACATTATTGAAAGATTTTCTGACCTGGCGAGAGCTTTGCGAGTCTTATCTTATGTAATAAGATTCTTCCAAAGGACTCACCCACACCCTAAAGCTTCCTTTCAAGCGAGATCTTGTTCGATTTCAGCAGATGAAATCAAAGCAATGACTCAGCGCTTAATAATTATTTGCCAGAAGCAGCATTATGGTCAGGAATACTCATTACTAGAACTGAAAAAACCTATAAGTCCAAAAAGTGAAATTTTACCTCTTAATCCATTCATTGACAGGGAAAACATAATAAGATCAGGTGTCGTCTGGGAAAATCATTAGATCTATCGTATAATGAGCGCCACCCAATTGTCCTCCCATACAAAAGCAAATTATCTCGTCTTATAGTACAGTTCGTCCACAAAGTGTCCCTTCATGGAGAGAATCAGCTTATGCTTCGCCTGATACGCACGCAATACTGGATTCCACGAGTACAGAATATGATTAGGTCAACAATTCACAGCTGCAAAATCTGCACAATTTACAGAAAACGATCACAAACGCAACTTATGGGTGTACTTCCGGAAGAACGGACCACATATTCACGACCTTTTACAAACACTGGAGTCGACTTCACTGGACCGTTTGACATAAAAACTTATAACGGACGAGGATGTCGAGTTTCCAAGGGATATTTCTGTCTGTTTGTTTGTTTTGCCACAAAGGCAATTCACTTAGAAGCCACCTCAGACTTAAGTACGCAATCATTCTTGGCAGCCTTTGCCAGATTTGTAGGAAGACGAGGCTGTCCCAAAAATATATACTCCGATAACGGAACGAATTTTGTCGGAGCTTCTAGATCTTTACGATCAGACTTAAAGGCTTTTATAGCCGAAGCACGAAGTAGCACTTTGACAAAATACGCTCATCAAATGCTCACGTGGAATTTCATTCCCGCCTCAGCTCCCCACATGGGAGGTTTGTGGGAAGCGGGAGTTAAAAGCTTCAAGGCTCATTTCAAAAAAAATCACCTCAGAACATAAGTACACCTTCGAGGAACTCTCGACCCTTCTATGCAGAATTGAGTCATGCCTCAACTCTCGACCACTCAGTCCCGCATCAAACCAACCTTCCGACCTGGAACCACTGACTCCGGGTCACTTCTTAGTCGGTGGACATCTTCTGGCTCTTCCTGAAATAGACGCCAACGAACATCGAGCCTCAATCGTTAATAGGTGGCAACGGCTAAAGGCGCTATACCATACATTTTGTAAAAGATGGAAAACTGAATATCTATCTGAACTCCAAAAACGCAACAAGTGGAGATTCCAACATTAAAACTGGTGATCTTGTCGTGATCAAAGAAGACAACCTACCACCTAATGAATGGAAATTAGGCAGGGTCGTCAACCTACACCCAGGATCGGACAACCATGTACGGGTCGTCGATGTGATAACGCAAAGGGGACAAGTCACTCGACCCTTAGTAAAATTGATCTTATTACCGCCCTATAATGAACAGACCGAGAAAAGAATCTGCGAGACCAGATCCACATCTCAAACGACATAAAAACCAGCGATGAATTCCACTCCTGTTAGTATGCTTCGATTCCACATTTTGAAATTAATACCAATCCATTCTTCTTCATTCCAATAGACTTATTAGCAGCATAAAATATAGAAACGTACATGACATACGTGCTTACAAAACCTTTACAGAATCTCACAATTCTGTCACGGAAAAGAACAATGATAGATTTTATGACTCATCGCGTTTAAACGCAGCTAGCAGAAGAATTACAGCTTTAAGGCTTGTTACTTCCGCTAACACTCATAGAGTAATCAAAATCCATCAATGTATCATCATCAATACAATACCATAAGGCAATTTAAGATTATGCAAGAATCAAATATTGGCATTAAAATGGTAGATGATTATAGTGAAGTAGTGAAACTTGTAGATCAAGAGGTTGAGATGGCTACAGGAGAAAAGGTCCTGGTTGACATAAGTAATAACAACACATTGGCATTAGGAGACATGGGTAGTGTTGGCATTAAAAACTTAGGAAATGATGAAACGGTAACTTCAGAGATACATCCGCTAGAAAAAGCTAAAGAGGATGCTACGCCTCATATAAACATATTGAAGGTTTTAGCGGAGGCAGCACCTTCACATAATGACGAGGAAACGCACAAAATTCCAATGATTCAAGGTGATTCAATGCCATTTCCAACGGTAAATCCATTAACCACTATCACTAAAAATTCTGAGCACATTGAGACTTTATCAACCATCAGTCACTCGCGCCAACGTCAATTACGTGCAGCGACTTTATTTCGATTGTACCAGTTTCTTGCGCATTACGTGAAGCGACTAAATTCTCGATTTTAATTGTTTCAAATCCCAAAAATCGAAATGAAAACTTAAATATGGGTTCTAAAAATCCTAAGCTGGGAAGTTCTCAACAATATGACAATAAGAACGGTGAATCCACAAGTAGCGACTATTCCTCAAATATACATGATAGTAGTACATACTCAATAGAAGAACGTAAATCTAAAACCTTCAGTATGATACCTTCTCAACAGGCAATGCCAACAAATCAACTCATCAACAACACCGTCAATACGGTGGGGGGAACATAAAGAGTAATGGACATCACAGTTCTAGTGGTCGTTCAAGATTTATACCATGTTGGTGCCAGGCGCCAAAAAAAAAACACACACGAACACACTGAATAGATGGCGCCCAACGTGGGGCATGAACTCACGACCCTGAGAATAAGAGTCTCATGCTCTACCGCATTTGCTTGAAGGCCTTCTCATTGCAACGTCTTTTGAGTCGCCACATGAAATGTCATTCCGAAACCAAACGTTATCTTTGCACATTCTGTGGCAAAGGTTTCAATGGTACTTTCGATTTGAAACGTCAGACATGCACACACACCGGCGTACGACCGTACCAATGTAATTTGTGCGAGAAGAGCTTCACACAGCGTTGTTCGTTGAAGTCCCATTGTCTCAAGGTACACAGCGTGCAGCATCAGTATGCGTATAAGGAGCGACGCGCTAAGATGTATGTTTGTGAGGAGTGCGGTCACACTACATGTGAACCGGAAGTGCATTACATATACCTCAAGGAAAATCATCCATATTCACCTGCATTGTTAAAATTTTACGATAAGCGTCATTTTTAAATTTACCAATTCACAATTTGCCAACAATTTGCTGGGTCAACTGCCAATGCCGGTGCCCAATTAAATAAAATTTTTGTTGCTGGACTTGCACATAGTCGAACAGAAATTAAGTCTAAGATCATTACTACCACTGCTGCATATCCATCTCTATATACACGCATATATATATAAGTATTTACAAATGTAGTTAGTTCAATTGACATATTTGAGTTTTCTAAAAACTGCCCAGAAAAGGAGATTATATACATATATATTTTGCGTACCTTTTAACACTTTACAACTGTATAAAGCATTTACTTTCCATGGCCTGGCCGGCAATAAACAAATTGTTTAGCAGAGTTTTCGAATATTTATTGAAACATACAAACATACAAATATGATTAGGCGAAATATTCACCTTTAAGCATAGATTTAGCTAATATTGTATATTTATATTAGAGAATTTGAATTCATTTAAGTTGTAACACTGCGTATAAAACTAATTCTGATTAATTTTTAAGTATGTAATTTATTAGGGTTTTACGGTGTAAAGTTACACTGAAACTCTCTAGTGGAGCATAGAATATTTTGCAGTTACATTAAAAGGGAAAATGTTTTCATAAAGAGTATACTATATATATATATTTATCTGTATTTGCGAAAGAGTAAAAATTATGCTGCTCATCGAAGAGTAGGAATTAGGTTTGTAAATTTAATATCTATAAATAATTAATTTAATTTGAAGTCAAAAAAAGTTATCCTTTATTACTTAATTTTCATGGCAAAGCTTTGAATTCATTTTTCAAATTTAATTTTTGAATTAAAATTTGTTTACTTTTCAATTATTTTTAAAATGTAATCATCTAATTTACTATTCATATAGCCTTATAAAGAATCACATATTGAAAAAGTCAAAGGGAATAAATTAGTCGTCTACTAATTATCACATTTTTATGAACCTTTATTATGTCGTTGTAAACAAGTACAATAGAGTTTTAGCAAATTGTACAATTTCTGTTGAAGAGCCATACAAGCGATCTACAAAAGTTATAGGGACTTCACCAATACTGTAGCCATGTTGCCTAGCGCGAACCAACATATTTCCTTTTTGGAAAACATATCCCGTGGAGACACAACTCGCAATACATTTCTCAGGTACATTCATTTTGTACAAACGAAATTCGCGAAAGAAAATTAGCACCTCGCGAAATTAGCTTGTGCTTGAAATCCCAACCAAAAACCCTACCATCGCCGCTATACCGTGTACCCAAAACAATATCGTAACCTTCTTTCGCTTGGAGCTCAATGAACTTGGGTAAAACTTAAGATAAAGACTTAAATCTGCGTCCATGATAATAATAAAATAATTATAGTCTTTTCCCCATAGACCTTCTATAGATCTTTGGCAACATCCATAGTTCCATCTGAACTAGAATCGTCTATTACAATAATTTCATATTTGTAGCCACGTTCACTAAACGTACTCGACAAAGTTACTAAAATGGCAATTCATTGGTCACTGCATAAATAATTATACTTTGGAAATGCACAGGTGTCATATGAATAGATTGCATATTGATATGCATGCATACATACATATGTGCTCACTGAGATTAGTTCTAATTTTAATGCGGCTTCAATGCCTCGAACACATTTCGATTTTAATTACATGCATATGTATATGCATGCATATGAATAGATAGGAACTGTAATATAGCATTCTCAATCAGTGCAGATTTTAATTTCCCTTTAATTGTAAAATCACCAGCTTCTAAGTACGACTGTATTAAGACTTGATTCAAGCACTTATTAAACAAAACTTTCAGTTAAAGCTTATATGTATCTAATATTGAGGACTATGTAAAGATATATTTACCACACATAACTAGTCTTCGTTGCGGTTAAGGAATCGGTATAGATAAACTATGCGTTTTTTGTAATTGCTTCCATTTCGTCGGTCTTGCAATGGGATATTTTGATTTAGCAAGCATTTTCCGTTTACTTAGTCACACTTGATACTCATTGCCTGAAACACCACGTAGCCATGATGGTACCGAATACAATACACGCGAGGGATGCACACGGTCGAAGCCAAGTATGTCTATATAATCATTTTGACCGAAAAGCGCACGTTTCTCAGACCAAACATTTCTCGGTCGATAATCTGGCATTGGTAATTTTTGACCATTATCCAAATGTGGAAGTAAACCTCGTTGATGTAGTCGATCCTTATAACCGCAGCGGTGTATAAGTGGTCCTTTCGCTCGCTTTTCCTCAAAAGACAGGGAGCGCAAACCAACTGAAGTGGTTGGTATATTGATAGCTGCTGGTATTGTAGTCCATTTCTACAGGAATTGTATATTTGTACAAGTGAAAGCCTTGCATACATTATTTGATATCTAGGATTTATGCTTGCTTGCTCAGGGCCTTTCATCAGCGCTTCTTGCCGGAGTACTGAAAAAAAAAATGAAAATGGTTTTCCTTCTGGAATATTCCAAATGTCTACTTACCTCGTGAAAAATATGATGTAATATTTTAGGCTGGCTGCAGTTAAAAATATATCATAAAATTTTGAGCACAAATTTTCGATTTCGATATATAACACCGTGTTCAGATGTAACGAAGATATTGAAAACAAATATCATTGTATGATGTTAATATATATATATCTGCTTAAATATAAAATAATTCCTCAACATTCTTTTACTACAAAACAAGTAATACGATTTTACGAACATTTTTTTTAATGAACTGAATTTCCCGTCGTGTGTGTCTTCCAGCTAACATCCATCACATCACTAGAAAATTTCGTATGTTTTCGAGGTCACTTACATCACTAGAAATTTCGTATGTTTTTGAGGTCACTTACATCACTAGAATGTTTTGCATGTTTTCGAGGTCGCTCACATCACTAGAAAATTTCGTATGTTTTCGAGGTCACTCACATCACCAGAAAATTTTGCATGTTTTCGAGGTCACTCACGTCACTAGAAAGTTCAATATGTTCCCGTAATAAAAAAAAAAAAAAAAAATTTTGTTTGTTTTGTTGTAAACCATTGTCATAATATGTTAAATCCTGATGTTTTCAAGCAAGGCTAGCATAAACCCTAACAAATTACGTTAAATTTTCTCGAAAACGAACATGTGATTCGGGGCGTCGAAAGATTGCAATGATTACTGGCCTTTCTTTCATTTTTCGAAATATTACTTAATAATGCCGGCTAAATTATCCCGGAAGGCATAATAATGAAGAGTGATTTTTTCATATTTTCGGGTGGCAGGCTTGGGTTTCACCCAGTCTCAATTTAATGTAACCCAGATCAAAAAAAAATATATATGCGTATATATATATGTATGAAATTGCTCCTCCGTACAATAAAATCCAACTCGCCACCCAACCAATTAGAGAAATTTCTTAGGAACAATACCAAATTTACACATTTCCAGATCGTTATGACTCGTTTCGGTGCAATGTTGAAGAGAGCTGAGCAACAAGCTCACCGCTACCCACAACCCTGCCGCCTCTGCAAAGGAAAGCACCCTATAAGACTCTGCCCGGTATTTCGGGCGAAAACCCCGGAAGAAAGGTTGCGGGAATCACTCCTGGGCAAGTATTGTGCCAACTGTCTTTCGGTAGCACACCGGGCAGATCCGGAACGGAATCGAGGCCTTTCCGTCCGGGTGTGCAACGGAGATCGGAATCCCGGACTTTCCGACCCCTACTGGCGCATGAAAGACGCCGACAAAGTGGAGCGGAATCCCGGTCTTTCCGCCCACTACCACCAGCAACACGACGACGTGGAGCGGAACCAAGGACTTTCCGCCCTCATCAATCATCAGTTCACCGCCGTGGAGCGGAATCTAGGACTTTCCGCCCACATTCTACGCAAGAGGCTGAAAGAAGCCTGCAACGATTCCGGCAGCTACCCAGAACATTCCGGAATCAAGACCATGGTCTCGCGCCCGTTACCCTGCAGCCCGTCAGGGCTATAGCGCCGACAGCGATGATTAAATTAGAAGCCGGAGGAAGACTACATCTGGTGCGGGCAATAATCGACGTCTGCTCATCTACATCCATCATCGCCTTGGAGCTAGCCGAAGAGTTGGATCTGCAAATTGCCCGCTACACACACGAAAGGGGCTGCATGCTGCGCTTACGCGGAAAGCATGGTGTTAACACCAGCCTAACAACACATGCGGCAGTCATTCGAGGGTATGCCAGAGTAAGTCCCACGACCAATGTAGACCCGGCACTCGCAGCTGCGTAAACACATATGCGACTGGCAGACCCTCGTTTCTACCAATCCACGCCAATACGATTAGTGCTCGGAGTCGACGTATACCCAAGCATAATTCAGACGGGTACCCTACCTAACACCTTTGGCCCGCTAGTTGCCCAAAGCACTATATTTGGGTGGGTACTATCAGGCTCGTACCGATCGTAATAGCATGATTGAAAACTAGTTCCCTAAATTTATATATACATACACAAATTGAAATAATAAACCTGAATTTTATGAAGTGCAACCGTCAACCACACCTTTCTTTTAATTTATTTTTTTTCTCGCAGCAATCACATTTATTTCTTCCTTTAACAGCTAATCAGAGTTCAACCAAGGAAGGAACCCGATCTCGAGGACGTTGGGCTAGCTACCAGCATACTAATAAAAATTGAATACATACATGTACAAATTTTAACAAACCTGTAAAAATATAGGTATGGCAGTGGAATCACCTCGTCAAAGGATGTTGCCTATGGCAAGGGGGCCGGTATGTTTAGCCCCCCAGGCTAAATCACTTTTTAATCAAAGGGGACTACCACCCTAACATAAATTCACTCAACACACACATAAAGAAAATCATACACACAGACACACGCACTTATACAACAAAAGGTGAAAGCAGAGCTTTTACTGTAGCGGTCTGTTGTTGCATTTCCCCTCAAAACGGAACGAAAGAACTGCTTTGAGGGTTTGAAGCACTTTCTTTTTGTCCTTTTAAACTACTTGCTTTCACACAGTTAGAAGACACCGACGTTCCGCTGCCATACCTCCTAATCAAAAGGTAATATTGTGCCACTGTATTATATTATAACACATGTTAATATACGTGTATATTACACAAATGAATTATTTTCAATAAATTCAAATACCCGCAACTAATTCTTTTTATTTTTAAACTATTTATCCTTTTCGAGCGAAACCACTGGGGCATTGTTTCCATCTATGCGCCACGGGTTTACAATATATATATACATATATATTTATTTTTTTAAATATTTTTTTGTTTTTTGTTTTAATTTTCTAATTATGGTTTTAATTTTGTTATTTTGTATGTATTTTATTTTCCACCCACTTTTTTTGTTTTTTTTTTTTTTTGTGTGACACCGCGTTTATGTAATTAGATGTGTATGTATGTATGTACATATGTATAAATATATATAAAATATATTTTTTTCTTTTTTCGCTTTTTATATATGTAACTATGTATATTTTTTTTGTCACTGCATGTATGTGCGTATATATATAAAATATATATATTTTTTTTTATGTTGTTGCACAGATCACTGCACTTTAATTTTTTTTTTTATTGGACACAGCATTAACTTTTTACTGAATAATAATACAACGCCCGGGTTATGAGAACGCGACTTTTCGCTCGCTTACGTTTTTTCGCCAATCGCGTTAATTGTTTTAAATAAATTTTTTAAATTTAGTTTTTTTTTTTAAATAAAATATCTCAATCTTTTTTTTTGTTTTTGTTTTTTCACAGTTCGCTCCGATAAGCGGGTTTCGGCACCATGTATAAATTCCAACAATGTTGAAAATTATGTATTTTTTTTTAATATATATACATATGGATATATTTATTTATTTTCTTTAAATTTAAAAATTAAACGCACTGGTTTATTTTAGAAATGTACCTTCTACTCAAATATAAACGAGCCTTTATCCATAACTCGACAAGGACAAGACATATGGCCATACTTTTTTTTGCTTAGGTTGCCAGGACTGGTATATGTTTACGTGTCAAATTTGAGCGCGATCTGTCACATAGTTTTTTTTTACGGCACTATAAACAAGTCAACCTCGAGTGTGTTTTTCGAATTTTTACTATGGAAATTAACGTTAAGCAAAGAGAGATATCTAGTGAGCTCAACATATCAAATGGATCCGCTCATAGCATTATTCACGATGTTTTGGGCATGAGACGTGTGTCTGCTCGACTTGTTCCCAAATTGTTGCTCATACGTCTCGTCTTGTACGCGATTATTTGACCAAAAAAAAGTAAATATTGTTCCGCAAGCACCGTATTCACCCGACATGGCACCGTGCGACTTTTTTCTTTTCCCTAAACTCAAATTGCCGCTTCGTGGAAAGCATTTTCAGTCGATTGAAGTCATAAAAGAGAATTCGAAGAAGGAACTGAAGGCCATACCTAAAGCGGGCTACCACAAGTGCTATGAAGATTGGAAAAAAAGGTAGCATATGTGTATCGCCTCTAATGGTGACTATTTTGAAGGGGATAAAATAAATATTGAAGAATAATCAACCGTTTTTGTTTTATGGAACAGTCTCGTTTATATTTGAGCAGAAGTTATGTTTATTTTTATTATTCTATATTTTATTTGTGCTATTTAGAAAGGCCTGAATTCGAACTCATGTCTTCAACAACCTTTTTATGTACCGAATTTCAAGTAAACCGAGCCATAAATAAACTTTTTTTTCGAATAGTTTCGTCCTTGATCTTCTTTCCGGAGAGAAGAAAAGTCTTCCTGTTAATGTTAGCAAAAAGCTACCACTGTACCGTATTTCAGGTGAGTCGAGCAGTAAGTAAAATTTTTTGGAAAAGGGCAGATTCTCAGAAGAGTCTTCGTGTTATTTAAAGCAAAAATTCACCTAACTTCCGAATTTTAAGTAAACCGAGCCATAAATAAACTTTTTTTCGAATAATTTCGTCCTTCGTCAACTTTCCGAATTTCAAGTAAGCCGAGATACAAATAAACTTTTTATTTCGAATAGTTCTGTCCACTTTCCGGAGAGAAGAAGAATCTTCCAGTAATTCTTAGCAAAAACCTTTTTATGTACCAAAATTCAATTAAACCGAGCCATAAATAAAATTTTTTTTCGAATAGCTTCATCCTTGGGTCACTTTCCATAGAGAAGAAAAGTCTTCCTGTTAATGTTAGCAAAAATTCACCTATGTACCGAATTTGGAGTAAATCCAACCATAAATAAAAATTTATGGAATAGATCAGCCTTGGTCCACTTTTCGGATAGAAAAAGAGTCTTCCTGTTAATGTAAGCAACAAGCTACCTATGTACCGTATTTCAGTTAAATCAAGCAATAAGTAAAATTTTTTTGAATAAGACAGATTCTGGCTCATTTTCCGTAGAGAAGAACAGTCTTTCTGTTAATCTAACCAAAAAGCCACCTATGTACCGAATTTCAAGTAAATCCAACCATACATAAAATTTTAAGGAATAGATCAGCCTTGGTCCACTTTTCGGATAGAGGAAGAGTGTTTTTATTCATGGAAGCAAAAAGCTACCTACACGGTGTGTCCCAAAAATAACCGAACTTTATATTTAAATCATACAAAAAACAGCGCCATCTATTGAAAATTTGCAACATTAAAAAGATACATTCATCCTCTTTCAAACGCACCTGACTTCATGTAAGTCGGATGACAGATGTAAAAGTGACAGCCATTTCATTAAAACCAAAAGTGTGCTAATTGCTCAAAAATAAAATTTAACAAATAGCAAATATAAAATTTTGTGTCAAACTTGAAAAACATTTTGCAGAGACATACGAATTAATGAAAAAAATTTATTGTGATGATTGCATGAGTCGTACGCAAGTTTATACGTGGTTTACACGATTTAAAAATGGTCGTAAGGATTTAAATGACGACCCTAGAGCAGGACGTCCAGAAACTAGTAATCGTGCAGGACTGGTGGAAGAAGTCCGTGAAATCATTGGTATCGATGCAAATTTTCCACGAGAATGTTGGCTGAAGAATTGAATACGAGTAAAAAAACTATTTGGAGAATTTTAACTGAAGATTTGGGGAAAAGAAAGGTCTGTGCGCGATTTGTTCCACATGAATTAAAGGACGACAAAAAAATCGCTCGCGTGGAGCATTGCAAAGACATTATTGAAACTGCTGAAAACGATCCAGACTTCCTTGATTCGATCGTAACTGGTGATGAGACATGGTGCTTTAAATATGACCCTGAAACTAAGCGTCAATCTGCTGAATGGAAGTTCAAAGGCGAGCCAAAATCAAAAAAATTGCGTTTTCAGAAGTTTCGAATCAAGACAATGTTGATTACTTTTCATGATTCAAAGGGCCTTGTCCACAAGGAATTTGTTCCAGAAGGTCAAACTGTTAATGGAAAATACTATTTTGGCGTTTTACATCGTTTGTGGAAAAGAATCGGTCCTGTTAGACCAGAATATCCAGCAGGAAAACAGCTGTTTTTATTGCACGATAATGCACCACCTCACAAGACCAAAAAAGTGAACGAATTTTTAATGAAAAAAGGGATTTCTCTCATCGACCATCCTCCGTATTCGCCTGATCTATCACCATGTGATTATTTTTTATTTCCAAAACTGAAAACCAAGATGAAGGGAGCCTTTTACGATCATATCCCAGCCATTCAAGCAGCCGTAACCGAGGTACTGAAGAACATTTCTATAAATGACATAAAAAAATCTATGCATGCGCTGGTTGATCGTTCCAAACGTTGTGTTGAGTCAAATGGAACCTATTTTGAATAAATAATAACTTTCAAAGATAATATAATATGTATTTTGTTTTATATGCAAAAAGTTCGGTTATTTTTGGGACACACCGTGTATGCACCCAATTTCTGGAAAATCGAGCAATAAATATAAGTTTTACAAATAAGTCAGTCTCTGATTCACCTCCTGGAGAGAAGAAGAGTATTCCTGTTGTTTTATGCAAGAAGCCACCTAAATACCGAATTTCAAGTAAACCGTGCCATAAGTAAACTTTTTTTCGAATAGTTTCGTTCACTTTCTGCAGAGAATCTAAACAAAAAGCTTTTTATGTAGCGAATTTCAAGTAAACCGTGCCATAAGTAAACTTTTTTTTTCAAATAGCTTCGTCTTTGGTCCACTTTCCGTAGAGAAGAAGAGTCTTCCTGTTAATGTTAGCAAAAAGCTACCTCTGTACCGTATTTCAGGTGAGTCGAGCAGTAAGTAAAATTTTTTGCAAAAGGACAGATTCTGGCTCATTTTCCGGAGAAAAGAACAGTCTTTCTGTTAATCTAACCAAAAAGCCACCCATGTACCGAATTTGGAGTAAATCCAACCATAAATAAAAATTTATGGAATAGATCAGCCTTGGTCCACTTTTCGGATAGAAGAAGAGTCTTCCTGTTAATGTAATCAAAAAGCTACCTATGTACCGTATTTCAGTTAAATCAAGCAATAAGTAAAATTTTTTTGAATAAGACAGATTCTGGCTCATTTTCCGTAGAGAAGAACAGTTTTTCTGTTAATCTAACCAAAAAGCCACCTATGTACCGACTTTGAAGTAAATCTAACCATAAATAAAATGTTAAGGAATAAATCAGCCTTGGTCCACTTTTCGGATAGAGGAAGAGTCTTTTTATTCATGGAAGCAAAAAGCTACCTACACGGTGTGTCCCAAAACATTAAAAAGATACATTCATCCTCTTTCAAACGCACCTGACTTCATGTAAGTCGGATGACAGATGTAAAAGTGACAGCCATTTCAATAAAACCAAAAGTGTGCTAATGGTTCAAAAATAAAATGGAACAAAGAGCAAATATAAAATTTTGTGTCAAACTTGAAAAACAATTTGCTGAGACATACGAATTAATGAAAAAAATTTATTGTGATGATTGCATGAGTCGTACGCAAGTTTATACGTGGTTTACACGATTTAAAAATGGTCGTGAGGATTTAAATGACGACCCTAGAGCAGGACGTCCAGAAACTAGTAATCGTGCAGGACTGGTGGAAAAAGTCCGTGAAATCATTGGTATCGATGCAAATTTTCCACGAGAATGTTGGCTGAAGAATTGAATACGTGTAAAAACACTATTTGGAGAATTTTAACTGAAGATTTGGGGAAAAGAAAGGTCTGTGCGCGATTTGTTCCACATGAATTAAATGACGACCAAAAAATCGCCGCGTGGAGCATTGCAAAGACATTATTGAAACTGCTGAAAACGAGCCAGACTTCCTTGATTCGATCGTAGCTGGTGATGAGACATGGTGCTTTAAATATGACCCTGAAACTAAGCGTCAATCTGCTGAATGGAAGTCCAAAGGCGAGACAAAACCAAAAAAATTGCATTTTCAGAAGTTTCGAATCAAGACAATGTTGATTACTTTTTATGATTCAAAGGGTATTGTCCACAGGAATTTGTTCCAGAAGGTCAAACTGTTAATGGGAAATACTATTTAGGCGTTTTACATCGTTTGCGGAAAAGAATCGGTCCTGTTAGACCAGAATATCCAGCAGGAAAACAGCTGTTTTTATTTGTTCCAGAAGGTCAAACTGTTAATGGAAAATACTATTTAGGCGTTTTACATCGTTTGTGGAAAAGCATCGGTCCTGTTAGACCAGAATATCCAGCAGGAAAACAACTGTTTTTATTGCACGATAATGCACCACCTCACAAGACCAAAAAAGTGAACGAATTTTTAATGAAAAAAGGGATTTCTCTCATCGACCATCCTCCGTATTCGCCTGATCTATCACCATGTGATTATTTTTTATTTCCAAAACTGAAAACCAAGATGAAGGGAGCATTTTATGATCATATCCCAGCCATTCAAGCAGCCGTAACCGAGGTACTGAAGAACATTTCTATAAATGACATAAAAAAATCTATGCATGCGCTGGTTGATCGTTCCAAACGTTGTGTTGAGTCAAATGGAACCTATTTTGAATAAATAATAACTTTCAAAGATAATATAATATGTATTTTATTTTATATCCAAAAAGTTCGGTTATTTTTGGGACACACCGTGTATGCACCCAATTTCTGGAAAATCGAGCAATAAATATAAGTTTTACAAATAAGTCAGTCTCTGATTCACCTCCTGGAGAGAAGAAGAGTATTCCTGTTGTTTTATGCAAGAAGCCACCTAAATACCGAATTTCAAGTAAACCGAGCCACAAATAAACTTTTTTTTCGAATAGTTTCGTTCACTTTCTGGAGAGAATCTAAACAAAAAGCTTTTTATGTAGCGAATTTCAAGTAAACCGTGCCATAAGTAAACTTTTTTTTTCAAATAGCTTCGTCTTTGGTCCACTTTCCGTAGAGAAGAAGAGTCTTCCTGTTAATGTTAGCAAAAAGCTACCTCTGTACCGTATTTCAGGTGAGTCGAGCAGTAAGTAAAATTTTTTGGAAAAGGACAGATTCTGGCTCATTTTCCGTAGAGAAGAACAGTCTTTCTGTTAATCTAACCAAAAAGCCACCTATGTACCGAATTTGAAGAAAATCCAGCCATAAATAAAAAAAACAATGGATGTTAATGTAAGCAGAAAGCTACCTATGTACCGAATTGCAAGTAAACCGAATAGATCCGTCCTTGGCCAACTTTCCGGAGAGAAGAAGAGTCTTCGTGATATTTTAAGCAAAAAGCCACCTAACTTCTGTGTTTTAAGTACACCGAGCCATAAATAAATTTTTATTCCAATAGTTTCGTTCACTTTCTGGAGAGAATCTAAACAAAAAGCTTTTTATGTAGCGAATTTCAAGTAAACCGTGCCATAAGTAAACGTTTTTTTCAAATAGCTTCGTCTTTGGTCCACTTTCCGTAGAGAAGAAGAGTCTTCCTGTTAATGTTAGCAAAAAGCTACCTCTGTACCGTATTTCAGGTGAGTCGAGCAGTAAGTAAAATTTTTTGGAAAAGGACAGATTCTGGCTCATTTTCCGGAGAGAAGAACAGCCTTTCTGTAAATCTAAGCAAAAAGCCACCTACACCCAATTTGAAGTAAATCCAGCCATAAAGAAACTTTTTTTCGAATAGACCCGTTCTTGGCCTGATTTCCGGAGAGAAGAAGAGTCTTCGTGTTATTTAAAGCAAAAATTCACCTAACTTCCGAATTTTAAGTAAACCGAGCCATAAATAAACTTTTTTTCGAATAGTTTCGTCCTTCGTCAACTTTCCGGAGAAAAGAAGAGTCTTCGTGTTATTTTAAGCAAAAAACCAACTAACTTCCGAATTTCAAGTAAGCCGAGATACAAATAAACTTTTTATTTCGAATAGTTCCGTCCACTTTCCGGAGAGAAGAAAAATCTTCCAGTAATTCTTAGCAAAAACCTTTTTATGTACCAAATTTCAATTAAACCGTGCCATAAATAAACTTTTTTCGAATAGCTTCATCCTTGGGCCACTTTCCATAGAGAAGAAAAGTCTTCCTGTTAATGTTAGCAAAAAGTCACCTATGTACCGAATTTGGAGTAAATCCAACCATAAATAAAAATTTATGGAATAGATCAGCCTTGGTCCACTTTTCGGATAGAAGAAGAGTCTTCCTGTTAATGTAAGCAAAAAGCTACCTATGTACCGTATTTCAGTTAAATCAAGCAATAAGTAAAATTTTTTTGAATAAGACAGATTTTGGCTCATTTTCCGTAGAGAAGAACAGTCTTTCTGTTAATCTAACCAAAAAGCCACCTATGTACCGACTTTGAAGTAAATCCAACCATAAATAAAATATTAAGGAATAAATCAGCCTTGGTCCACTTTTCGGATAGAGGAAGAGTCTTTTTATTCATGGAAGCAAAAAGCTACCTACACGGTGTGTCCCAAAACATTAAAAAGATACATTCATCCTCTTTCAAACGCACCTGACTTCATGTAAGTCGGATGACAGATGTAAAAGTGACAGCCATTTCAATAAAACCAAAAGTGTGCTAATGGTTCAAAAATAAAATGGAACAAAGAGCAAATATAAAATTTTGTGTCAAACTTGAAAAACAATTTGATGAGACATACGAATTAATGAAAAAAATTTATTGTGATGATTGCATGAGTCGTACGCAAGTTTATACGTGGTTTACACGATTTAAAAATGGTCGTGAGGATTTAAATGACGACCCTAGAGCAGGACGTCCAGAAACTAGTAATCGTGCAGGACTGGTGGAAAAAGTCCGTGAAATCATTGGTATCGATGCAAATTTTCCACGAGAATGTTGGCTGAAGAATTGAATACGTGTAAAAACACTATTTGGAGAATTTTAACTGAAGATTTGGGGAAAAGAAAGGTCTGTGCGCGATTTGTTCCACATGAATTAAATGACGACCAAAAAATCGCCGCGTGGAGCATTGCAAAGACATTATTGAAACTGCTGAAAACGATCCAGACTTCCTTGATTCGATCGTAACTGGTGATGAGACATGGTGCTTTAAATATGACCCTGAAACTAAGCGTCAATCTGCTGAATGGAAGTCCAAAGGCGAAACAAAACCAAAAAAATTGCATTTTCAGAAGTTTCGAATCAAGACAATGTTGATTACTTTTTATGATTCAAAGGGTATTGTCCACAGGAATTTGTTCCAGAAGGTCAAACTGTTAATGGGAAATACTATTTAGGCGTTTTACATCGTTTGCGGAAAAGAATCGGTCCTGTTAGACCAGAATATCCAGCAGGAAAACAGCTGTTTTTATTTGTTCCAGAAGGTCAAACTGTTAATGGAAAATACTATTTAGGCGTTTTACATCGTTTGTGGAAAAGCATCGGTCCTGTTAGACCAGAATATCCAGCAGGAAAACAACTGTTTTTATTGCACGATAATGCACCACCTCACAAGACCAAAAAAGTGAACGAATTTTTAATGAAAAAAGGGATTTCTCTCATCGACCATCCTCCGTATTCGCCTGATCTATCACCATGTGATTATTTTTTATTTCCAAAACTGAAAACCAAGATGAAGGGAGCATTTTATGATCATATCCCAGCCATTCAAGCAGCCGTAACCGAGGTACTGAAGAACATTTCTATAAATGACATAAAAAAATCTATGCATGCGCTGGTTGATCGTTCCAAACGTTGTGTTGAGTCAAATGGAACCTATTTTGAATAAATAATAACTTTCAAAGATAATATAATATGTATTTTATTTTATATCCAAAAAGTTCGGTTATTTTTGGGACACACCGTGTATGCACCCAATTTCTGGAAAATCGAGCAATAAATATAAGTTTTACAAATAAGTCAGTCTCTGATTCACCTCCTGGAGAGAAGAAGAGTATTCCTGTTGTTTTATGCAAGAAGCCACCTAAATACCGAATTTCAAGTAAACCGAGCCACAAATAAACTTTTTTTTCGAATAGTTTCGTTCACTTTCTGGAGAGAATCTAAACAAAAAGCTTTTTATGTAGCGAATTTCAAGTAAACCGTGCCATAAGTAAACTTTTTTTTTCAAATAGCTTCGTCTTTGGTCCACTTTCCGTAGAGAAGAAGAGTCTTCCTGTTAATGTTAGCAAAAAGCTACCTCTGTACCGTATTTCAGGTGAGTCGAGCAGTAAGTAAAATTTTTTGGAAAAGGACAGATTCTGGCTCATTTTCCGTAGAGAAGAACAGTCTTTCTGTTAATCTAACCAAAAAGCCACCTATGTACCGAATTTGAAGAAAATCCAGCCATAAATAAAAAAAACAATGGATGTTAATGTAAGCAGAAAGCTACCTATGTACCGAATTGCAAGTAAACCGGATAGATCCGTCCTTGGCCAACTTTCCGGAGAGAAGAAGAGTCTTCGTGATATTTTAAGCAAAAAGCCACCTAACTTCTGTGTTTTAAGTACACCGAGCCATAAATAAATTTTTATTCGAATAGTTTCGTTCACTTTCTGGAGAGAATCTAAACAAAAAGCTTTTTATGTAGCGAATTTCAAGTAAACCGTGCCATAAGTAAACGTTTTTTTCAAATAGCTTCGTCTTTGGTCCACTTTCCGTAGAGAAGAAGAGTCTTCCTGTTAATGTTAGCAAAAAGCTTCCTCTGTACCGTATTTCAGGTGAGTCGAGCAGTAAGTAAAATTTTTTGGAAAAGGACAGATTCTGGCTCATTTTCCGGAGAGAAGAACAGCCTTTCTGTAAATCTAAGCAAAAAGCCACCTACACCCAATTTGAAGTAAATCCAGCCATAAAGAAACTTTTTTTCGAATAGACCCGTTCTTGGCCTGATTTCCGGAGAGAAGAAGAGTCTTCGTGTTATTTAAAGCAAAAATTCACCTAACTTCCGAATTTTAAGTAAACCGAGCCATAAATAAACTTTTTTTCGAATAGTTTCGTCCTTCGTCAACTTTCCGGAGAAAAGAAGAGTCTTCGTGTTATTTTAAGCAAAAAACCAACTAACTTCCGAATTTCAAGTAAGCCGAGATACAAATAAACTTTTTATTTCGAATAGTTCCGTCCACTTTCCGGAGAGAAGAAAAATCTTCCAGTAATTCTTAGCAAAAACCTTTTTATGTACCAAATTTCAATTAAACCGTGCCATAAATAAACTTTTTTCGAATAGCTTCATCCTTGGGCCACTTTCCATAGAGAAGAAAAGTCTTCCTGTTAATGTTAGCAAAAAGTCACCTATGTACCGAATTTGGAGTAAATCCAACCATAAATAAAAATTTATGGAATAGATCAGCCTTGGTCCACTTTTCGGATAGAAGAAGAGTCTTCCTGTTAATGTAAGCAAAAAGCTACCTATGTACCGTATTTCAGTTAAATCAAGCAATAAGTAAAATTTTTTTGAATAAGACAGATTCTGGCTCATTTTCCGTAGAGAAGAACAGTCTTTCTGTTAATCTAACCAAAAAGCCACCTATGTACCGACTTTGAAGTAAATCCAACCATAAATAAAATATTAAGGAATAAATCAGCCTTGGTCCACTTTTCGGATAGAGGAAGAGTCTTTTTATTCATGGAAGCAAAAAGCTACCTACACGGTGTGTCCCAAAACATTAAAAAGATACATTCATCCTCTTTCAAACGCACCTGACTTCATGTAAGTCGGATGACAGATGTAAAAGTGACAGCCATTTCAATAAAACCAAAAGTGTGCTAATGGTTCAAAAATAAAATGGAACAAAGAGCAAATATAAAATTTTGTGTCAAACTTGAAAAACAATTTGATGAGACATACGAATTAATGAAAAAAATTTATTGTGATGATTGCATGAGTCGTACGCAAGTTTATACGTGGTTTACACGATTTAAAAATGGTCGTGAGGATTTAAATGACGACCCTAGAGCAGGACGTCCAGAAACTAGTAATCGTGCAGGACTGGTGGAAAAAGTCCGTGAAATCATTGGTATCGATGCAAATTTTCCACGAGAATGTTGGCTGAAGAAGTGAATACGTGTAAAAACACTATTTGGAGAATTTTAACTGAAGATTTGGGGAAAAGAAAGGTCTGTGCGCGATTTGTTCCACATGAATTAAATGACGACCAAAAAATCGCCGCGTGGAGCATTGCAAAGACATTATTGAAACTGCTGAAAACGATCCAGACTTCCTTGATTCGATCGTAACTGGTGATGAGACATGGTGCTTTAAATATGACCCTGAAACTAAGCGTCAATCTGCTGAATGGAAGTTCAAAGGCGAGCCAAAATCAAAAAAATTGCGTTTTCAGAAGTTTCGAATCAAGACAATGTTGATCACTTTTCATGATTCAAAGGGCCTTGTCCACAAGGAATTTGTTCCAGAAGGTCAAACTGTTAATGGAAAATACTCTTTAGGCGTTTTACATCGTTTGTGGAAAAGAATCGGTCCTGTTAGACCAGAATATCCAGCAGGAAAACAGCTGTTTTTATTGCACGATAATGCACCACCTCACAAGACCAAAAAAGTGAACGAATTTTTAATGAAAAAAGGGATTTCTCTCATCGACCATCCTCCGTATTCGCCTGATCTATCACCATGTGATTATCTTTTATTTCCAAAACTGAAAACCAAGATGAAGGGAGCATTTTATGATCATATCCCAGCCATTCAAGCAGCCGTAACCGAGGTACTGAAGAACATTTCTATAAATGACATAAAAAAATCTATGCATGCGCTGGTTGATCGTTCCAAACATTGTGTTGAGTCAAATGGAACCTATTTTGAATAAATAATAACTTTCAAAGATAATATAATATGTATTTTATTTTATATCCAAAAAGTTCGGTTATTTTTGGGACACACCGTGTATGCACCCAATTTCAGGAAAATCGAGCAATAAATACAGGTTTTACAAATAAGTCAGTCTCTGAATCACCTCCTGGAGAGAAGAAGAGTATTCCTGTTGTTTTATGCAAGAAGCCTCCTAAATACCGAATTTCAAGTAAACCGAGCCACAAATAAACTTTTTTTCGAATAGTTTCGTTCACTTTCTGGAGAGAATCTAAACAAAAAGCTTTTTATGTAGCGAATTTCAAGTAAACCGTGCCATAAGTAAACTTTTTTTTCAAATAGCTTCGTCTTTGGTCCACTTTCCGTAGAGAAGAAGAGTCTTCCTGTTAATGTTAGTAAAAAGCTACCTCTGTACCGTATTTCAGGTGAGTCGAACAGTAAGTAAAATTTCTTGGAAAAGGACAGATTCTGGCTCATTTACCGGAGAGAAGAACAGCCTTTCTGTAAATCTAAGCGAAAAGCCACCTACACCGAATTTGAAGTAAATCCAGCCATAAAGAAACTTTTTTTCGAATAGACCCGTTCTTGGCCTAATTTCCGGAGAGAAGAAGAGTCTTCGTGTTATTTAAAGCAAAAATTCAACTAACTTCCGAATTTTAAGTAAACCGAGCCATAAATAAACTTTTTTTCGAATAGTTTCGTCCTTCTTCAACTTTCCGGAGAAAAGAAGAGTCTTCGTGTTATTTTAAGCAAAAAGCCAACTAACTTCCGAATTTCAAGTAAACCGAGATACAAATAAACTTTTTATTTCGAATAGTTCCGTCCACTTTCCGGAGAGGAGAAGAATCTTCCAGTAATTCTTAGCAAAAATCTTTTTGTGTACCGAATTTCAATTAAACCGTGCCATAAATAAACTTTTTTTTCGAATAGCTTCATCCTTGGGCCACTTTCCATAGAGAAGAAAAGTTTTCCTGTTAATGTTAGCAAAAAGTCACCTATGTACCGAATTTGGAGTAAGTCCAACCATAAATAAAAATTTATGGAATAGATCAGCCTTGGTCCACTTTTCGGATAGAAGAAGAGTCTTCCTGTTAATGTAAGCAAAAAGCTACCTATGTACCGTATTTCAGTTAAATCAAGCAATAAGTAAAATTTTTTTGAATAAGACAGATTCTGGCTCATTTTCCGTAGAGAAGAACAGTCTTTCTGTTAATCTAACCAAAAAGCCACCTATGTACCGAATTTGAAGTAAATCCAACCATAAATAAAAAATTAAGGAATAGATCAGCCTTGGTCCACTTTTCGGATAGAGGAAGAGTCTTTTTATTCATGGAAGCAAAAAGCTACCTACACGGTGTGTCCCAAAAATAACCGAACTTTATATTTAAATCATACAACATACAGCTCCATCTATTGAAAATTTGCAACGTTAAAAAGATACATTCATCCTCTTTCAAACGCAGCTGACTTCATGTAAGTCGGATGACAGATGTAAAAGTGACAGCCATTTCATTAAAACCAAAAGTGTGCTAATGGTTCAAAAATAAAATGGAACAAAGAGCAAATATAAAATTATGTGTAAAACTTGAAAAAAAATTTCTGAGACATACGAATTAATGAAAAAAATTTATTGTGATGATTGTATGAGTCGTACGCAAGTTTATACGTGGTTTACACGATTTAAAAATGGTCGTGAAGATTTAAATGACGACCCTAGAGCAGGACGTCCAGAAACTATTAATCGTGCAGGACTGGTGGAAAAAGTCCGTGAAATCATTGGTATCGATGCAAATTTTCCACGAGAATGTTGGCTGAAGAGTTGAATACGAGTAAAAACACTATTTGGAGAATTTTAACTGAAGATTTGGGGAAAAGAAAGGTCTGTGCGCGATTTGTTCCACATGAATTAAATGACGACCAAAAAATCGCTCGCGTGGAGCATTGCAAAGACATTATTGAAACTGCTGAAAACGATCCAGACTTCCTTGATTCGATCGTAACTGGTGATGAGACATGGTGCTTTAAATATGACCCTGAAACTAAGCGTCAATCTGCTGAATGGAAGTCCAAAGGCGAGCCAAAACCAAAAAAATTGCGTTTTCAGAAGTTTCGAATCAAGACAATGTTGATTACAAAACTGAAAACCAAGTTGAAGGGAGCATTTTATGATCATATCCCAGCCATCCAAGCACCCGTAACCGAGGTACTGAAGAACATTTCTATAAATGACATAAAAAAATCTATTCATACGCTGGTTGATCGTTCCAAACGTTGTGTTGAGTCAAATGGAACCTATTTTGAATAAATAATAACTTTCAAAGATAATATAATATGTATTTTATTTTATATCCAAAAAGTTCGGTTATTTTTGGGACACACCGTAAATGCACCCAATTTCAGGAAAATCGAGCAATAAATACAAGTTTTACAAATAAGTCAGTCTCTGATTCACCTCCTGGAGAGAAGAAGAGTATTCCTGTTGTTTTATGCAAGAAGCCTCCTAAATACCGAATTTCAAGTAAACCGAGCCATAAAAAAACTTTTATTCGAATAGTTTCGTTCACTTTCTGGAGAGAATCTAAACAAAAAGCTTTTTATGTACCGAATTTCAAGTAAACCGAGCCATAAATAAACTTTTTTTCGAATAGTTTCGTCCTTGATCTTCTTTCCGGAGAGAAGAAGAGTCTTCCTGTTAATGTTAGCAAAAAGCTACCTCTGTACCGTATTTCAGGTGAGTCGAACTGTAAGTAAAATGTTTTGGAAAAGGACAGATTCTGGCTCATTTTCCGTAGAGAAGAACAGTCTTTCTGTTAATCTAACCAAAAAGCCACCTATGTACCGAATTTGAAGAAAATCCAGCCATAAATAAAAAAAACAATGGATGTTAATGTAAGCAGAAAGCTACCTATGTACCGAATTGCAAGTAAACCGAATAGATCCGTCCTTGGCCAACTTTCCGGAGAGAAGAAGAGTCTTCGTGATATTTTAAGCAAAAAGCCACCTAACTTCTGTGTTTTAAGTACACCGAGCCATAAATAAATTTTTATTCGAATAGTTTCGTTCACTTTCTGGAGAGAATCTAAACAAAAAGCTTTTTATGTAGCGAATTTCAAGTAAACCGTGCCATAAGTAAACGTTTTTTTCAAATAGCTTCGTCTTTGGTCCACTTTCCGTAGAGAAGAAGAGTCTTCCTGTTAATGTTAGCAAAAAGCTACCTCTGTACCGTATTTCAGGTGAGTCGAGCAGTAAGTAAAATTTTTTGGAAAAGGACAGATTCTGGCTCATTTTCCGGAGAGAAGAACAGCCTTTCTGTAAATCTAAGCAAAAAGCCACCTACACCCAATTTGAAGTAAATCCAGCCATAAAGAAACTTTTTTTCGAATAGACCCGTTCTTGGCCTGATTTCCGGAGAGAAGAAGAGTCTTCGTGTTATTTAAAGCAAAAATTTACCTAACTTCCGAATTTTAAGTAAACCGAGCCATAAATAAACTTTTTTTCGAATAGTTTCGTCCTTCGTCAACTTTCCGGAGAAAAGAAGAGTCTTCGTGTTATTTTAAGCAAAAAACCAACTAACTTCCGAATTTCAAGTAAGCCGAGATACAAATAAACTTTTTATTTCGAATAGTTCCGTCCACTTTCCGGAGAGAAGAAAAATCTTCCAGTAATTCTTAGCAAAAACCTTTTTATGTACCAAATTTCAATTAAACCGTGCCATAAATAAACTTTTTTCGAATAGCTTCATCCTTGGGCCACTTTCCATAGAGAAGAAAAGTCTTCCTGTTAATGTTAGCAAAAAGTCACCTATGTACCGAATTTGGAGTAAATCCAACCATAAATAAAAATTTATGGAATAGATCAGCCTTGGTCCACTTTTCGGATAGAAGAAGAGTCTTCCTGTTAATGTAAGCAAAAAGCTACCTATGTACCGTATTTCAGTTAAATCAAGCAATAAGTAAAATTTTTTTGAATAAGACAGATTCTGGCTCATTTTCCGTAGAGAAGAACAGTCTTTCTGTTAATCTAACCAAAAAGCCACCTATGTACCGACTTTGAAGTAAATCCAACCATAAATAAAATATTAAGGAATAAATCAGCCTTGGTCCACTTTTCGGATAGAGGAAGAGTCTTTTTATTCATGGAAGCAAAAAGCTACCTACACGGTGTGTCCCAAAACATTAAAAAGATACATTCATCCTCTTTCAAACGCACCTGACTTCATGTAAGTCGGATGACAGATGTAAAAGTGACAGCCATTTCAATAAAACCAAAAGTGTGCTAATGGTTCAAAAATAAAATGGAACAAAGAGCAAATATAAAATTTTGTGTCAAACTTGAAAAACAATTTGATGAGACATACGAATTAATGAAAAAAATTTATTGTGATGATTGCATGAGTCGTACGCAAGTTTATACGTGGTTTACACGATTTAAAAATGGTCGTGAGGATTTAAATGACGACCCTAGAGCAGGACGTCCAGAAACTAGTAATCGTGCAGGACTGGTGGAAAAAGTCCGTGAAATCATTGGTATCGATGCAAATTTTCCACGAGAATGTTGGCTGAAGAAGTGAATACGTGTAAAAACACTATTTGGAGAATTTTAACTGAAGATTTGGGGAAAAGAAAGGTCTGTGCGCGATTTGTTCCACATGAATTAAATGACGACCAAAAAATCGCTCGCGTGGAGCATTGCAAAGACATTATTGAAACTGCTGAAAACGATCCAGACTTCCTTGATTCGATCGTAACTGGTGATGAGACATGGTGCTTTAAATATGACCCTGAAACTAAGCGTCAATCTGCTGAATGGAAGTCCAAAGGCGAGACAAAACCAAAAAAATTGCATTTTCAGAAGTTTCGAATCAAGACAATGTTGATTACTTTTTATGATTCAAAGGGTATTGTCCACAGGAATTTGTTCCAGAAGGTCAAACTGTTAATGGGAAATACTATTTAGGCGTTTTACATCGTTTGCGGAAAAGAATCGGTCCTGTTAGACCAGAATATCCAGCAGGAAAACAGCTGTTTTTATTTGTTCCAGAAGGTCAAACTGTTAATGGAAAATACTATTTAGGCGTTTTACATCGTTTGTGGAAAAGCATCGGTCCTGTTAGACCAGAATATCCAGCAGGAAAACAACTGTTTTTATTGCACGATAATGCACCACCTCACAAGACCAAAAAAGTGAACGAATTTTTAATGAAAAAAGGGATTTCTCTCATCGACCATCCTCCGTATTCGCCTGATCTATCACCATGTGATTATTTTTTATTTCCAAAACTGAAAACCAAGATGAAGGGAGCATTTTATGATCATATCCCAGCCATTCAAGCAGCCGTAACCGAGGTACTGAAGAACATTTCTATAAATGACATAAAAAAATCTATGCATGCGCTGGTTGATCGTTCCAAACGTTGTGTTGAGTCAAATGGAACCTATTTTGAATAAATAATAACTTTCAAAGATAATATAATATGTATTTTATTTTATATCCAAAAAGTTCGGTTATTTTTGGGACACACCGTATATGCACCCAATTTCTGGAAAATCGAGCAATAAATATAAGTTTTACAAATAAGTCAGTCTCTGATCCACCTCCTGGAGAGAAGAAGAGTATTCCTGTTGTTTTATGCAAGAAGCCACCTAAATACCGAATTTCAAGTAAACCGAGCCACAAATAAACTTTTTTTTCGAATAGTTTCGTTCACTTTCTGGAGAGAATCTAAACAAAAAGCTTTTTATGTAGCGAATTTCAAGTAAACCGTGCCAAAAGTAAACTTGTTTTTCAAATAGCTTCGTCTTTGGTCCACTTTCCGTAGAGAAGAAGAGTCTTCCTGTTAATGTTAGCAAAAAGCTACCTCTGTACCGTATTTCAGGTGAGTCGAGCAGTAAGTAAAATTTTTTGGAAAAGGACAAATTCTGGCTCATTTTCCGTAGAGAAGAACAGTCTTTCTGTTAATCTAACCAAAAAGCCACCTATGTACCGAATTTGAAGAAAATCCAGCCATAAATAAAAAAAACAATGGATGTTAATGTAAGCAGAAAGCTACCTATGTACCGAATTGCAAGTAAACCGAATAGATCCGTCCTTGGCCAACTTTCCGGAGAGAAGAAGAGTCTTCGTGATATTTTAAGCAAAAAGCCACCTAACTTCTGTGTTTTAAGTACACCGAGCCATAAATAAATTTTTATTCGAATAGTTTCGTTCACTTTCTGGAGAGAATCTAAACAAAAAGCTTTTTATGTAGCGAATTTCAAGTAAACCGTGCCATAAGTAAACTTTTTTTTCAAATAGCTTCGTCTTTGGTCCACTTTCCGTAGAGAAGAAGAGTCTTCCTGTTAATGTTAGCAAAAAGCTACCTCTGTACCGTATTTCAGGTGAGTCGAGCAGTAAGTAAAATTTTTTGGAAAAGGACAGATTCTGGCTCATTTTCCGGAGAGAAGAACAGCCTTTCTGTAAATCTAAGCAAAAAGCCACCTACACCCAATTTGAAGTAAATCCAGCCATAAAGAAACTTTTTTTCGAATAGACCCGTTCTTGGCCTAATTTCCGGAGAGAAGAAGAGTCTTCGTGTTATCTAAAGCAAAAATTCACCTAACTTCCGAATTTTAAGTAAACCGAGCCATAAATAAACTTTTTTTCGAATAGTTTCGTCCTTCGTCAACTTTCCGGAGAAAAGAAGAGTCTTCGTGTTATTTTAAGCAAAAAACCAACTAACTTCCGAATTTCAAGTAAGCCGAGATACAAATAAACTTTTTATTTCGAATAGTTCCGTCCACTTTCCGGAGAGAAGAAAAATCTTCCAGTAATTCTTAGCAAAAACCTTTTTATGTACCAAATTTCAATTAAACCGTGCCATAAATAAACTTTTTTCGAATAGCTTCATCCTTGGGCCACTTTCCATAGAGAAGAAAAGTCTTCCTGTTAATGTTAGCAAAAAGTCACCTATGTACCGAATTTGGAGTAAATCCAACCATAAATAAAAATTTATGGAATAGATCAGCCTTGGTCCACTTTTCGGATAGAAGAAGAGTCTTCCTGTTAATGTAAGCAAAAAGCTACCTATGTACCGTATTTCAGTTAAATCAAGCAATAAGTAAAATTTTTTTGAATAAGACAGATTCTGGCTCATTTTCCGTAGAGAAGAACAGTCTTTCTGTTAATCTAACCAAAAAGCCACCTATGTACCGACTTTGAAGTAAATCCAACCATAAATAAAATATTAAGGAATAAATCAGCCTTGGTCCACTTTTCGGATAGAGGAAGAGTCTTTTTATTCATGGAAGCAAAAAGCTACCTACACGGTGTGTCCCAAAACATTAAAAAGATACATTCATCCTCTTTCAAACGCACCTGACTTCATGTAAGTCGGATGACAGATGTAAAAGTGACAGCCATTTCAATAAAACCAAAAGTGTGCTAATGGTTCAAAAATAAAATGGAACAAAGAGCAAATATAAAATTTTGTGTCAAACTTGAAAAACAATTTGATGAGACATACGAATTAATGAAAAAAATTTATTGTGATGATTGCATGAGTCGTACGCAAGTTTATACGTGGTTTACACGATTTAAAAATGGTCGTGAGGATTTAAATGACGACCCTAGAGCAGGACGTCCAGAAACTAGTAATCGTGCAGGACTGGTGGAAAAAGTCCGTGAAATCATTGGTATCGATGCAAATTTTCCACGAGAATGTTGGCTGAAGAAGTGAATACGTGTAAAAACACTATTTGGAGAATTTTAACTGAAGATTTGGGGAAAAGAAAGGTCTGTGCGCGATTTGTTCCACATGAATTAAATGACGACCAAAAAATCGCCGCGTGGAGCATTGCAAAGACATTATTGAAACTGCTGAAAACGATCCAGACTTCCTTGATTCGATCGTAACTGGTGATGAGACATGGTGCTTTAAATATGACCCTGAAACTAAGCGTCAATCTGCTGAATGGAAGTCCAAAGGCGAGACAAAACCAAAAAAATTGCATTTTCAGAAGTTTCGAATCAAGACAATGTTGATTACTTTTTATGATTCAAAGGGTATTGTCCACAGGAATTTGTTCCAGAAGGTCAAACTGTTAATGGGAAATACTATTTAGGCGTTTTACATCGTTTGCGGAAAAGAATCGGTCCTGTTAGACCAGAATATCCAGCAGGAAAACAGCTGTTTTTATTTGTTCCAGAAGGTCAAACTGTTAATGGAAAATACTATTTAGGCGTTTTACATCGTTTGTGGAAAAGCATCGGTCCTGTTAGACCAGAATATCCAGCAGGAAAACAACTGTTTTTATTGCACGATAATGCACCACCTCACAAGACCAAAAAAGTGAACGAATTTTTAATGAAAAAAGGGATTTCTCTCATCGACCATCCTCCGTATTCGCCTGATCTATCACCATGTGATTATTTTTTATTTCCAAAACTGAAAACCAAGATGAAGGGAGCATTTTATGATCATATCCCAGCCATTCAAGCAGCCGTAACCGAGGTACTGAAGAACATTTCTATAAATGACATAAAAAAATCTATGCATGCGCTGGTTGATCGTTCCAAACGTTGTGTTGAGTCAAATGGAACCTATTTTGAATAAATAATAACTTTCAAAGATAATATAATATGTATTTTATTTTATATCCAAAAAGTTCGGTTATTTTTGGGACACACCGTATATGCACCCAATTTCTGGAAAATCGAGCAATAAATATAAGTTTTACAAATAAGTCAGTCTCTGATCCACCTCCTGGAGAGAAGAAGAGTATTCCTGTTGTTTTATGCAAGAAGCCACCTAAATACCGAATTTCAAGTAAACCGAGCCACAAATAAACTTTTTTTCGAATAGTTTCGTTCACTTTCTGGAGAGAATCTAAACAAAAAGCTTTTTATGTAGCGAATTTCAAGTAAACCGTGCCAAAAGTAAACTTGTTTTTCAAATAGCTTCGTCTTTGGTCCACTTTCCGTAGAGAAGAAGAGTCTTCCTGTTAATGTTAGCAAAAAGCTACCTCTGTACCGTATTTCAGGTGAGTCGAGCAGTAAGTAAAATTTTTTGGAAAAGGACAAATTCTGGCTCATTTTCCGTAGAGAAGAACAGTCTTTCTGTTAATCTAACCAAAAAGCCACCTATGTACCGAATTTGAAGAAAATCCAGCCATAAATAAAAAAAACAATGGATGTTAATGTAAGCAGAAAGCTACCTATGTACCGAATTGCAAGTAAACCGAATAGATCCGTCCTTGGCCAACTTTCCGGAGAGAAGAAGAGTCTTCGTGATATTTTAAGCAAAAAGCCACCTAACTTCTGTGTTTTAAGTACACCGAGCCATAAATAAATTTTTATTCGAATAGTTTCGTTCACTTTCTGGAGAGAATCTAAACAAAAAGCTTTTTATGTAGCGAATTTCAAGTAAACCGTGCCATAAGTAAACTTTTTTTTCAAATAGCTTCGTCTTTGGTCCACTTTCCGTAGAGAAGAAGAGTCTTCCTGTTAATGTTAGCAAAAAGCTACCTCTGTACCGTATTTCAGGTGAGTCGAGCAGTAAGTAAAATTTTTTGGAAAAGGACAGATTCTGGCTCATTTTCCGGAGAGAAGAACAGCCTTTCTGTAAATCTAAGCAAAAAGCCACCTACACCCAATTTGAAGTAAATCCAGCCATAAAGAAACTTTTTTTCGAATAGACCCGTTCTTGGCCTAATTTCCGGAGAGAAGAAGAGTCTTCGTGTTATTTAAAGCAAAAATTCACCTAACTTCCGAATTTTAAGTAAACCGAGCCATAAATAAACTTTTTTTCGAATAGTTTCGTCCTTCGTCAACTTTCCGGAGAAAAGAAGAGTCTTCGTGTTATTTTAAGCAAAAAACCAACTAACTTCCGAATTTCAAGTAAGCCGAGATACAAATAAACTTTTTATTTCGAATAGTTCCGTCCACTTTCCGGAGAGAAGAAAAATCTTCCAGTAATTCTTAGCAAAAACCTTTTTATGTACCAAATTTCAATTAAACCGTGCCATAAATAAACTTTTTTCGAATAGCTTCATCCTTGGGCCACTTTCCATAGAGAAGAAAAGTCTTCCTGTTAATGTTAGCAAAAAGTCACCTATGTACCGAATTTGGAGTAAATCCAACCATAAATAAAAATTTATGAAATAGATCAGCCTTGGTCCACTTTTCGGATAGAAGAAGAGTCTTCCTGTTAATGTAAGCAAAAAGCTACCTATGTACCGTATTTCAGTTAAATCAAGCAATAAGTAAAATTTTTTTGAATAAGACAGATTCTGGCTCATTTTCCGTAGAGAAGAACAGTCTTTCTGTTAATCTAACCAAAAAGCCACCTATGTACCGACTTTGAAGTAAATCCAACCATAAATAAAATATTAAGGAATAAATCAGCCTTGGTCCACTTTTCGGATAGAGGAAGAGTCTTTTTATTCATGGAAGCAAAAAGCTACCTACACGGTGTGTCCCAAAACATTAAAAAGATACATTCATCCTCTTTCAAACGCACCTGACTTCATGTAAGTCGGATGACAGATGTAAAAGTGACAGCCATTTCAATAAAACCAAAAGTGTGCTAATGGTTCAAAAATAAAATGGAACAAAGAGCAAATATAAAATTTTGTGTCAAACTTGAAAAACAATTTGATGAGACATACGAATTAATGAAAAAAATTTATTGTGATGATTGCATGAGTCGTACGCAAGTTTATACGTGGTTTACACGATTTAAAAATGGTCGTGAGGATTTAAATGACGACCCTAGAGCAGGACGTCCAGAAACTAGTAATCGTGCAGGACTGGTGGAAAAAGTCCGTGAAATCATTGGTATCGATGCAAATTTTCCACGAGAATGTTGGCTGAAGAAGTGAATACGTGTAAAAACACTATTTGGAGAATTTTAACTGAAGATTTGGGGAAAAGAAAGGTCTGTGCGCGATTTGTTCCACATGAATTAAATGACGACCAAAAAATCGCTCGCGTGGAGCATTGCAAAGACATTATTGAAACTGCTGAAAACGATCCAGACTTCCTTGATTCGATCGTAACTGGTGATGAGACATGGTGCTTTAAATATGACCCTGAAACTAAGCGTCAATCTGCTGAATGGAAGTCCAAAGGCGAGCCAAAACCATAAAAACTGCATTTTCAGAAGTTTCGAATCAAGACAATGTTGATTACTTTTTATGATTCAAAGGGTATTGTCCACAGGAATTTGTTCCAGAAGGTCAAACTGTTAATGGGAAATACTGTTTAAGCGTTTTACATCGTTTGTGGAAAAGAATCGGTCCTGTTAGACCAGAATATCCAGCAGGAAAACAGCTGTTTTTATTTGTTCCAGAAGGTCAAACTGTTAATGGAAAATACTCTTTAGGCGTTTTACATCGTTTGTGGAAAAGAATCGGTCCTGTTAGACCAGAATATCCAGCAGGAAAACAGCTGTTTTTATTGCACGATAATGCACCACCTCACAAGACCAAAAAAGTGAACGAATTTTTAATGAAAAAAGGGATTTCTCTCATCGACCATCCTCCGTATTCGCCTGATCTATCACCATGTGATTATCTTTTATTTCCAAAACTGAAAACCAAGATGAAGGGAGCATTTTATGATCATATCCCAGCCATTCAAGCAGCCGTAACCGAGGTACTGAAGAACATTTCTATAAATGACATAAAAAAATCTATGCATGCGCTGGTTGATCGTTCCAAACATTGTGTTGAGTCAAATGGAACCTATTTTGAATAAATAATAACTTTCAAAGATAATATAATATGTATTTTATTTTATATCCAAAAAGTTCGGTTATTTTTGGGACACACCGTGTATGCACCCAATTTCAGGAAAATCGAGCAATAAATACAAGTTTTACAAATAAGTCAGTCTCTGAATCACCTCCTGGAGAGAAGAAGAGTATTCCTGTTGTTTTATGCAAGAAGCCTCCTAAATACCGAATTTCAAGTAAACCGAGCCACAAATAAACTTTTTTTCGAATAGTTTCGTTCACTTTCTGGAGAGAATCTAAACAAAAAGCTTTTTATGTAGCGAATTTCAAGTAAACCGTGCCATAAGTAAACTTTTTTTTCAAATAGCTTCGTCTTTGGTCCACTTTCCGTAGAGAAGAAGAGTCTTCCTGTTAATGTTAGTAAAAAGCTACCTCTGTACCGTATTTCAGGTGAGTCGAACAGTAAGTAAAATTTCTTGGAAAAGGACAGATTCTGGCTCATTTACCGGAGAGAAGAACAGCCTTTCTGTAAATCTAAGCGAAAAGCCACCTACACCGAATTTGAAGTAAATCCAGCCATAAAGAAACTTTTTTTCGAATAGACCCGTTCTTGGCCTAATTTCCGGAGAGAAGAAGAGTCTTCGTGTTATTTAAAGCAAAAATTCAACTAACTTCCGAATTTTAAGTAAACCGAGCCATAAATAAACTTTTTTTCGAATAGTTTCGTCCTTCTTCAACTTTCCGGAGAAAAGAAGAGTCTTCGTGTTATTTTAAGCAAAAAGCCAACTAACTTCCGAATTTCAAGTAAACCGAGATACAAATAAACTTTTTATTTCGAATAGTTCCGTCCACTTTCCGGAGAGGAGAAGAATCTTCCAGTAATTCTTAGCAAAAATCTTTTTGTGTACCGAATTTCAATTAAACCGTGCCATAAATAAACTTTTTTTTCGAATAGCTTCATCCTTGGGCCACTTTCCATAGAGAAGAAAAGTTTTCCTGTTAATGTTAGCAAAAAGTCACCTATGTACCGAATTTGGAGTAAGTCCAACCATAAATAAAAATTTATGGAATAGATCAGCCTTGGTCCACTTTTCGGATAGAAGAAGAGTCTTCCTGTTAATGTAAGCAAAAAGCTACCTATGTACCGTATTTCAGTTAAATCAAGCAATAAGTAAAATTTTTTTGAATAAGACAGATTCTGGCTCATTTTCCGTAGAGAAGAACAGTCTTTCTGTTAATCTAACCAAAAAGCCACCTATGTACCGAATTTGAAGTAAATCCAACCATAAATAAAAAATTAAGGAATAGATCAGCCTTGGTCCACTTTTCGGATAGAGGAAGAGTCTTTTTATTCATGGAAGCAAAAAGCTACCTACACGGTGTGTCCCAAAAATAACCGAACTTTATATTTAAATCATACAACATACAGCTCCATCTATTGAAAATTTGCAACGTTAGAAAGATACATTCATCCTCTTTCAAACGCAGCTGACTTCATGTAAGTCGGATGACAGATGTAAAAGTGACAGCCATTTCATTAAAACCAAAAGTGTGCTAATGGTTCAAAAATAAAATGGAACAAAGAGCAAATATAAAATTATGTGTAAAACTTGAAAAAAAATTTCTGAGACATACGAATTAATGAAAAAAATTTATTGTGATGATTGTATGAGTCGTACGCAAGTTTATACGTGGTTTACACGATTTAAAAATGGTCGTGAAGATTTAAATGACGACCCTAGAGCAGGACGTCCAGAAACTATTAATCGTGCAGGACTGGTGGAAAAAGTCCGTGAAATCATTGGTATCGATGCAAATTTTCCACGAGAATGTTGGCTGAAGAGTTGAATACGAGTAAAAACACTATTTGGAGAATTTTAACTGAAGATTTGGGGAAAAGAAAGGTCTGTGCGCGATTTGTTCCACATGAATTAAATGACGACCAAAAAATCGCTCGCGTGGAGCATTGCAAAGACATTATTGAAACTGCTGAAAACGATCCAGACTTCCTTGATTCGATCGTAACTGGTGATGAGACATGGTGCTTTAAATATGACCCTGAAACTAAGCGTCAATCTGCTGAATGGAAGTCCAAAGGCGAGCCAAAACCAAAAAAATTGCGTTTTCAGAAGTTTCGAATCAAGACAATGTTGATTACAAAACTGAAAACCAAGTTGAAGGGAGCATTTTATGATCATATCCCAGCCATCCAAGCACCCGTAACCGAGGTACTGAAGAACATTTCTATAAATGACATAAAAAAATCTATTCATACGCTGGTTGATCGTTCCAAACGTTGTGTTGAGTCAAATGGAACCTATTTTGAATAAATAATAACTTTCAAAGATAATATAATATGTATTTTATTTTATATCCAAAAAGTTCGGTTATTTTTGGGACACACCGTAAATGCACCCAATTTCAGGAAAATCGAGCAATGAATACACTTTTTACAAATAAGTCAGTCTCTGATTCACCTCCTGGAGAGAAGAAGAGTATTCCTGTTGTTTTATGCAAGAAGCCTCCTAAATACCGAATTTCAAGTAAACCGAGCCATAAAAAAACTTTTATTCGAATAGTTTCGTTCACTTTCTGGAGAGAATCTAAACAAAAAGCTTTTTATGTACCGAATTTCAAGTAAACCGAGCCATAAATAAACTTTTTTTTCGAATAGTTTCGTCCTTGATCTTCTTTCCGGAGAGAAGAAGAGTCTTCCTGTTAATGTTAGCAAAAAGCTACCTCTGTACCGTATTTCAGGTGAGTCGAACTGTAAGTAAAATGTTTTGGAAAAGGACAGATCCTGGCTCATTTTGCGGAGGGAAGAACAGCCTTTCTTTAAATCTAAGCAAAACGCCACGTACACCGAATTTGAAGTAAATCCAGCCATAAAGAAACTTTTTTTCGAATAGACCCGTTTTTGGCCTAATTTCCGGAGAGAAGAAGAGGCTTCGTGTTATTTAAAGCAAAAATTCAACTAACTTCCGAATTTTAAGTAAACCGAGCCATAAATAAACTTTTTTTCGAATAGTTTCGTCCTTCGTCAACTTTCCGGAGAAAAGAAGAGTCTTCGTGTTATTTTAAGCAAAAAGCCAACTAACTTCCGAATTTCAAGTAAGCCGAGATACAAATAAACTTTTTATTTCGAATAGTTCCGTCCACTTTCCGGAGAGAAGAAGAGTCTTCCAGTAATTCTAACCAAAAACCTTTTTATGTACCGAATTTCAAGTAAACCGTGCCATAAATAAACTTTTTTTTCGAATAGCTTCATCCTTGGTCCACTTTCCATAGAGAAGAAAAGTTTTCCTGTTAATGTTAGCAAAAAGTCACCTATGTACCGAATTTGGAGTAAATCCAACCATAAATAAAAATTTATGGAATAGATCAGCCTTGGTCCACTTTTCGTATAGAAGAAGAGTCTTCCTGTTAATGTAAGCAAAAAGCTACGTATGTACCGTATTTCAGTTAAATCAAGCAATAAGTAAAATTTTTTTGAATAAGACAGATTCTGGCTCATTTTCCGGAGAGAAGAACAGTCTTTCTGTTAATCTAACCTAAAAGCCACCTATGTACCGAATTTGAAGTAAGTCCAACCATAAATAAAAAATTAAGGAATAGATCAGCCTTGGTCCACTTTTCGGATAGAAGAAGAGTCTTTTTGTTAATGGAAGCCAAAAGCTACCTATGTACCCAATTTCAGGAAAATCGAGCAATGAATACACTTTTTACAAATAAGTCAGTCTCTGATTCACCTCCTGGAGAGAAGAAGAGTATTCCTGTTGTTTTATGCAAGAAGCCACTTAAATACCGAATTTCAAGTAAACCGAGCCACAAATAAACTTTTTTTCGAATAGTTTCGTTCACTTTCTGGAGAGAATCTAAACAAAAAGCTTTTGATGTACCGAATTTCAAGTAAACCGAGCCATAAATAAACTTTTTTTTCGAATAGCGTCGTCCTTGGTCCACTTGCCGTAGAGAAGAAGAGTCTTCCTGTTAATGTTAGCAAAAAGCTACCTCTGTACCGTTTTTTAGTTAAGTCGAGCAGTAAGTTAATTTTTTTGGAAAAGGACAGATTCTGGCTCATTTTCCGGAGAGAAGAACAGCCTTTCTGTAAATCTAAGCAAAAAGCCACCTACACCCAATTTGAAGTAAATCCAGCCATAAAGAAACTTTTTTTCGAATAGACCCGTTCTTGGCTTAATTTCCGGAGAGAAGAAGAGTCTTCGTGTTATTTAAAGCAAAAATTCACCTAACTTCCGAATTTTAAGTAAACCGAGCCATAAATAAACTTTTTTTCGAATAGTTTCGTCCTTCGTCAACTTTCCGGAGAAAAGAAGAGTCTTCGTGTTATTTTAAGCAAAAAACCAACTAACTTCCGAATTTCAAGTAAGCCGAGATACAAATAAACTTTTTATTTCGAATAGTTCCGTCCACTTTCCGGAGAGAAGAAGAATCTTCGTGTTATTTTAAGCAAAAATTCTCCTAATTTCCGAATTTTAAGTAAGCCGAGCCATAAATAAACTTTTTTTCGAATAGTTTCGTCCTTCTTCAACTTTCCGGAGAAAAGAAGAGTCTTCGTGTTATTTTAAGCAAAAGGCCAACTAACTTCCGAATTTCAAGTAAGCCGAGATACAAATAAACTTTTTATTCCGAATAGTTGCATCCACTTTCCGGAGAGAAGAAGAATCTTCCAGTAGTTCTAAACAAAAACCTTTTTATGTACCGAATTTCAATTAAACCGTGCCATAAATAAACTTTTTTTTCGAATAGCTTCATCCTTGGGCCACTTTCCATAGAGAAGAAAAGTCTTCCTGTTAAACCATAAATAAAAATTTATGGAATAGATCAGCCTTGGTCCACTTTTCGGATAGAAGAAGAGTCTTCCTGTTAATGTAAGCAAAAAGCTACCTATGTACCGTATTTCAGTTAAAACAAGCAATAAGTAAAATTTTTTTGAATAAGACAGATTCTGGCTCATTTTCCGGAGAGAAGAACAGTCTTTCTGTTAATCTAACCAAAAAGCCACCTATGTACCGAATTTGAAGTAAATCCAACCATAAATAAAAAATTAAGGAATAGATCAGTCGTGGTCAACTTTTCGAATAGAAGAAGAGTTTTTTTTGGTAATTTAAGCAAAAAGCTACCTACACGGTGTGTCCCAAAAATAACCGAACATTATATTTAAATCATAGAACATACAGCGCCATCTATTGAAAATTTGCAACATTAAAAAGATACATTCATCCTCTTTCAAACGCACCTGACTTCATGTAAGTCGGATGACAGATGTAAAAGTGACAGCCATTTCAATAAAACCAAAAGTGTGCTAATGGTTCAAAAATAAAATGGAACAAAGAGCAAATATAAAATTATGTGTAAAACTTGAAAAAAAATTTGCTGAGACATACGAATTAATGAAAAAAATTTATTGTGATGATTGTATGAGTCGTACGCAAGTTTATACGTGGTTTACACGATTTAAAAATGGTCGTGAGGATTTAAATGACGACCCTAGAGCAGGACGTCTAGAAGCTAGTAATCGTGCAGAACTGGTGGAAAAAGTCCGTGAAATCATTGGTATCGATGCAAATTTTCCACGAGAATGTTGGCTGAAGAATTGAATACGAGTAAAAACACTATTTGGAGAATTTTAACTGAAGATTTGGGGAAAAGAAAGGTCTGTGCGCGATTTGTTCCACATGAATTAAATGACGACCAAAAAATCGCTCGCGTGGAGCATTGCAAAGACATTATTGAAACTGCTGAAAACGATCCAGACTTCCTTGATTCGATCGTAACTGGTGATGAGACATGGTGCTTTAAATATGACCCTGAAACTAAGCGTCAATCTGCTGAATGGAAGTCCAAAGGCGAACCAAAACCAAAAAAATTGCGTTTTCAGAAGTTTCGAATCAAGACAATGTTGATTACTTTTTATGATTCAAAGGGTATTGTCCACAAGGAATTTTTTCCAGAAGGTCAAACTGTTTCTCTCATCGACCATCCTCCGTATTCGCCTGATCTATCACCATGTGATTATTTTTTATTTCCAAAACTGAAAACCAAGATGAAGGGAGCATTTTATGATCATATCCCAGCCATTCAAGCAGCCGTAACCGAGGTACTGAAGAACATTTCTATAAATGACATAAAAAAATCTATGCATGCGCCGGTTGATCGTTCCAAACGTTGTGTTGAGTCAAATGGAACCTATTTTGAATAAATAATAACTTTCAAAGATAATATAATATGTATTTTATTTTATATCCAAAAAGTTCGGTTATTTTTGGGACACACCGTGTATGCACCCAATTTCTGGAAAATCGAGCAATAAATATAAGTTTTACAAATAAGTCAGTCTCTGATTCACCTCCTGGAGAGAAGAAGAGTATTCCTGTTGTTTTATGCAAGAAGCCACCTAAATACCGAATTTCAAGTAAACCGAGCCACAAATAAACTTTTTTTTCGAATAGTTTCGTTCACTTTCTGGAGAGAATCTAAACAAAAAGCTTTTTATGTAGCGAATTTCAAGTAAACCGTGCCATAAGTAAACTTTTTTTTCAAATAGCTTCGTCTTTGGTCCACTTTCCGTAGAGAAGAAGAGTCTTCCTGTTAATGTTAGCAAAAAGCTACCTCTGTACCGTATTTCAGGTGAGTCGAGCAGTAAGTAAAATTTTTTGGAGAAAAGAACAGTCTTTCTGTTAATCTAACCAAAAAGCCACCTATGTACCGAATTTGGAGTAAATCCAGTCATAAATAAAAGAAAAACAATGGATGTTAATGTAAGCAGAAAGCTACCTATGCACCGAATTGCAAGTAAACCGAATAGATCCGTCCTTGGCCAACTTTCCGGAGAGAAGAAGAGTCTTCGTGTTATTTTAAGCAAGAAGCCTAACTTCCGTACTTTAAGTACACCTAGCCATAAATCAACGTTTATTCGAATAGTTTCGTTCACTTTCTGGAGAGAATCTAAGCAAAAAGCTTTTTATGTACCGAATTTCAAGTAAACCGAGCCATAAATAAACTTTTTTTTCGAATAGTTTCGTCCTTGATCTTCTTTCCGGAGAGGAGAAGAGTCTAACTGTGCATGTTAGCAAAAAGCTACCTATGTACCGTATTTCAGTTAAAACAAGCAATAAGTAAAATTTTTTTGAATAGGTCAGTCTCTGGTTCACCTCCTGGAGAGAAGAAGGGTCTTCCTGTTAGTCTAAATAAAAAACCACCTAACTACCGAATTTCAAGTAAACCGAGCCATAAAAAATTTATATTTCGAATAGTTTCGTTCTTGCTCCTCTTTCCAGAGAGAAGAAGAGTCTTCCTGTTAATGTAAGCAAAAAGCTACCTATGTACCGTACTGTAACGGAGTTTTCCTCTTGGCTGGGGTAAGCTCAGCCTTGCCAAGGGTTTGCTAAAGTAAAATGCGCTGGGTACGTTACAACAAATTTATTAGTTTAACAATCTCTATCTACACGGTTTCTAATACGTTACTCGCTATTTCTATGACAAGTAAGTAAGTGTTCGTGAGGTATAAACCCTCAGGTACACTACGTTTGCTGGTGGTGTTGAACCCACGAGCAAGTATGCTTAATAATAACACAAGTAGTACTTCTTTCGTATGGCGCTGTGGAGGTATAAACCCTCTAACAGCCCTCGTTCCAGTGAGGTATAAACCCTCAGTAGAATATAAATAAATGCTCGTGAGGTATATAGACCCTCAGGTGCACTACGTTTGCCGGTGGTATTGATCCCACGGGCAAGTATACCTAACGACAACACAAAGGCTACTCAATTTCCTTTGCGTTTTCGTCGCCTTTTATACTATTCTGCACGCAGGCAGAATGTTATTTTATAATAACAATTGATTGCTGCGTACAGTTTCTCACTTATTCTATGTGTATGTGTGTATGTGCATTCATGTTCGAACATGCTCATAGGCTTCAGCGCTTCAATAATTTAAGTATGTAAATATATATATATATATGTAATATATATAATTATTATTATTTATGTATATATACAAATATGAAAAATATATATATATAAAAATGTATTGTTGTGAGGTCTCCAAAAGCCTCGGATTTTGGGGTCCTTACACCCTCCCCTCACTTCCTGCTGCGAGGCTTATGGTCACCAGGCCAGTCCGTGTGATCCTCACGCGGTGGTAGTTGCCTTCGACGTGCCGCTTGTAAGATCGCCCCTGCCACGCACTTCACCATCCTCCTCGGATATATCGAGTTCTCCTCGTCGCTTCGCTGGTTGTTCATCCTCACTCTCTGACCAGATTGTGATTGGTGTGGATGCGCGCACTAAGCATTCTCCTTTATCAGCACTGCCGCTACCTGCTTCTTCGTTCCGTACGAATATCACTGTAGATTCGCTGGTACAGGTACTATCTGCTCTGCCTCGTTTACATTGTTTTTCTTCGGGTATATGAGAACGTATCTCCTCCTCTGCCAGTCTGTGTATACGTATGCGCGGCCAGTCATTTGTTGCTGCCATCTCTGCTGCTTGCTTATGCTGCTTACTTCGTATAGTTCGTTGGCACAATTAGTTTATCGCTCGCTTCAGTTGTTAGAACACTTGATGTGAGTTTGGTCGTGGCGCCGGCTTTTATTTTGATTTTTCATCGCTCGACCAACTGTGCTTTTCCTGCATATGCAAATTTCTCCTTCGAATTTTTGCAGGAGTATTTCGGTTATTATTATTATTTTGTGTGTATATATTTATTTATTTTTTTTTTTTTCTGTGCGTTGTGTATATATAATTATTATTATTATTATTTTTGCGTCTATGTGTTTTTGCTTGTATATTTTCACTTTGCATATATTTTAGTTTATGTATTGTATATATGTATATTATGTATATTTTTGTTTTTCCACTAATATGTACATATATATATTCACTTCATTGCATGTATGTATGTATGTATATTATATATTTTTTTTTTTCTCTCACTTAGTTATATGTATGTACATTTGTATATATGTATGTTCATTTGTTTACCGCTGGCTCTGCTATTGATGGGTGCTGCCACCTTCATACAGTATGTGACTTAGGGTGCGTCCATATCAACCTTTTTTTTCGCTTGGATTTTATTTTATTTTTTTTTTTTTTTTTTGTTTTGTTTACGACTCCCTTTTATGTCCATTTTAGGGTGCGTCCGTATCAAACTTTTTTTTTACACTCTTAATTTTTTTTTTTTTTTTTTTTTGTTTTTTTTTTTTTTTGGTTTTGTTTCTTAGCACTACGACTCCCTTTTATGTCCATTTTAGGGTGCGTCCATATCAAACTTTTTTTTTACACTCTTAATTTTTTATTTTTTTTTTTTTTTTTTTTTTTTGGTTTTGTTTCTTAGCACTACGACTCCCTTTTATGTCCATTTTAGGGTGCGTGCATATCAAACTTTTTCCACTCTTAAATTTTTTTTTTTTTTTTTTTTTTTTTTGTTATTTCGTTTACTTCAAATTTCTCTTTTTTTTCACGATAATAATTTTTTTTTTCTCTATTATACTTTTACTTCAATTTTTTTTCTCTTTTTTTTTCACGATATTTTTTTTTTTTTGGGAATGTTTTTCCATCACCATGGTAGTTTTCCGCTTCCTCTAACACTGTGCCCAACTGTTCCTCTTGTGGTTGCCTTGATAGCGCGTCTGCTACGACGTTCAGCTTCCCCTTCCTGTACTGCACTTCGAACGAATATTGTTGGAGCTCTAGCGCCCATCTCGCTATCCGACCTGTTGGACTCTCGATCGCGTTGAGCCACTTCAACGCCAGGTGGTCGGTAATCACTGTGAAGTTGTACCCTTCAAGATATGGTCTCATTTTCCTTATTGCCCAGACTATCGCTAAACACTCCTTCTCCGTTGGTGAGTAGTTCATTTCGGCTTTATTCAGCCGGCGACTCGCATATGCTATTACTCGCTCGCTACCCTCTAACTCTTGTGTTAGAACTGCTCCGAGTCCGAAATCACTCGCGTCGGTCTGCAACGTAAATCTCTTTGTGAAGTCCGGGCACGCCAATACCGGTGCTTGTGTGAGGGCGTCTTTCAGGGCTTCGAATGCTGACTGTTGTTTTTCGGACCACTCCCACTTTTTGCCTTTCTTCAACATTGATGTGAGCGGATGCGAAACTTGTGAAAAGTCGGGGACGAATCTTCGGTACCATGATGCCACTCCCAGGAATCGTCTGAGCTCTCGTAGATTTGTTGGAGGTGTGAGCTCTCTAATGGCCGCTACCTTATCTGGGTCTGTATGGATGCCCTTCTCGCTGACTACGTGGCCTAAATACTTCAGCTTCTTCTTAAAAAACTCGCACTTCTCGGGGTTGATGCGGAGGTTAGCTTTTCTTAGCCGCTGGAATACTTCTTTGAGGTGCTTCACGTGATCTTCTAGCGTTGTACTCGTGACTATGATGTCGTCTAGGTAGGCAAATGCGTGCGGTTCTAGTTCTGGGCCGATAACTCTATCAAGTGCCCTCTGGAACGTCGCTGGTGCGGAGTGTAGGCCGAAAGGCATTACCTTCCATTGGAACAAGCCACGTCCGGGTACTGTGAATGCCGTGTACTGTTTGCTGTCCTCCTCCATGGGGATCTGCCAATAACCATTCTTCAAGTCCAGACTGCTGATGAATCTAGCGCTTCTGAGCCGATCGAGTATATGCTGGATGCGCGGCAACGGGTATGCGTCTGGAACGGATTTGGCATTCAATTGGCGGTAGTCGACGCAGAGTCTCCACTTTCCGTTTTTCTTCTTTGCTAATACTATTGGTGCACTGTGCGGACTATGGGATGGTTCAATGTAGCTCTTCTCAAGTAGTTCGTCGATTTCTTTGTTGATGACCTCTTGCATCTTTGGGTTCTTGGGGAAGTACCTCTGCTTTATTGGTCGATCGTCTCGCATGATTATTTTATGTGTGGCGACATTGGACGGTCCTGACATCTCCTCAAATTGTTTCAACTCACTTTGCAGGAACTCACTCACTTTCTTATCCGCTGGGTTGCCTGCTTGTGGTGTGGTTTGGTTTGGGCCTTCTGAGGCCGTGTACTCCTTCGCTCCCTTCTCAACTATGGCGGTGCACGTGATTATCTCGTCTTCTCTCTTGTCTACACTTAATCTTAGTGACTCTCCGCCGCATCTCAACTCTGTGTTGGCCTTCGCGAGGTAGTCCGTCCCGAGTACCATTTCATCGACCAGGCCTGGTAGAACAAGTAACTCGCTGTGATGTACTTCGTTCCCCAACTTCACTTCTGCTTCTACTGCTTCCTCGACGTCCTTGCGCCTTCCATCTCCCATTACCACTCGTGTCTTTACGGGTTTCGTTCTTTCCGTACCCAATCTCCTCACCACTTCTTCGCTCACGAAACTCCTCGTTGCTCCGGTATCTATTGCCGCTACTATGTTTTCGCCGTTCATGGTCACATTGGCCAGGATCCGGCCTTGTGTCTGGTTTAGTGCTGCTGCTGTTCTCGAGGGAGTGTTGTGGACCCCACCCCTCGATACTGATGAGGCCCCTGGTCGTTTCCCTGTAGATCTGGGCAGCAATTTCGGGTGTGTATTCCACAACGTCCACACTTCCAACAAAATTCCATTTTTGGACTGCGACAGCCGTGGGCGAAATGTCCGACTCCACCGCATTGTCTGCATGCGTTTCGGGGGTCTACGTACCTCCCTTGCTGATTTGGTTGGCTCTCTGCTCTCCTCGGTGTGTTGGGATTCCGGTCTTCACGCAATTGCTGGTAGCGCTCTGCTCTGTCTGCTCGATCTGGTCTTGTAGCGCCCTCAAACCTCCTTGGTTGTTCCCGCCTTTCGCTGCTGTGTGGGTACCTATAGCTCTCTTCGTTCACGTGCATAGACTGGTACCGCTCTTCCGGTCGTCGAGGTACAAATGGTCGCGCTGCGGCTCTTAATGGCTCTCTCTCGGGGGGAAGGTTTTCGAAGTCTTCTACCAAGTCCACTAACTCTTCCAGACTCTTGAACTCACTCCGTTTAACGTAAAGTTGATACTCTCTGCGCGAATTTCGATAGATACGGCTTAGTTTCTCTTCGGCTGTGTAGTTCGCGTGCCGCATAAGCCCTTGTAGTACCAGGACGTAATCTTTAAACCGCTCACCCGGTCGTTGGACGCGTCGGCGTATCTCGTCGTCCAGTTGTTCAAAGTATCGCGAGCTCAGAAAGAACTTCAGGAAATCTTTTTTAAACTCGTCCCATTCCTGCCAGTGCCGATTGTTATTCCGGAACCACACCAAAGCTTTCTCCTTCAGTAGCTCTGGTAACACTCGTGGGATTGAGTTACGGTTTAAGCCGTAACCGTCCGCTAATTCCTCTACCCGTTCGATAAATCCTAATGGATCTTTACCGCCGTCGTAGCGGAATCCCCATTTCCGCACCCTGTCCATAATGTTCGCGAAAGATGGTGTCGCAGGTACGTACGCTTGCTCTTCTTCGTGAAGCATGCCGTGAGCTCCCTCATAAAACACGTCTGATGATGGGACGCCTTCTCTTGGTGTCGCTGGATTTATGGTGATATTTGGCCTAGTATGTCGGAGGGCCAACTCCGTCAAGCGTCTTTGCACGCTTTCTCCTTCACCCTGATTCTGGATGAAGCTCGCAAAGCGTTTGCGCAGCTCCTCCACTGTTCCGTAGTTCTCGAACCCAAATTCGTCTGCGTATCTCAATAGTTCCTCTCGATTGAGGTAGTACACCCATGTCACTTTGACCATGGCTTACCTCGTTATCTCGTTCTTCTTACTTTAGAGTCCCTGCTCGGGCGCCAGTTGTAACGGAGTTTTCCTCTTGGCTGGGGTAAGCTCAGCCTTGCCAAGGGTTTGCTAAAGTAAAATGCGCTGGGTACGTTACAACAAATTTATTAGTTTAACAATCTCTATCTACACGGTTTCTAATACGTTACTCGCTATTTCTATGACAAGTAAGTAAGTGTTCGTGAGGTATAAACCCTCAGGTACACTACGTTTGCTGGTGGTGTTGAACCCACGAGCAAGTATGCTTAATAATAACACAAGTAGTACTTCTTTCGTATAGCGCTGTGGAGGTATAAACCCTCTAACAGCCCTCGTTCCAGTGAGGTATAAACCCTCAGTAGAATATAAATAAATGCTCGTGAGGTATATAGACCCTCAGGTGCACTACGTTTGCCGGTGGTATTGATCCCACGGGCAAGTATACCTAACGACAACACAAAGGCTACTCAATTTCCTTTGCGTTTTCGTCGCCTTTTATACTATTCTGCACGCAGGCAGAATGTTATTTTATAATAACAATTGATTGCTGCGTACAGTTTCTCACTTATTCTATGTGTATGTGTGTATGTGCATTCATGTTTGAACATGCTCATAGGCTTCAGCGCTTCAATAATTTAAGTATGTAAATATATATATCTATATGTAATATATATAATTATTATTATTTATGTATATATACAAATATGAAAAATATATATATATAAAAATGTATTGTTGTGAGGCCTTCAAAAGCCTCGGATTTTGGGGTCCTTACAGTACTTCAGGTGAGTCGAGCAATAAGTAAAATTTTTTGGAGAAAAGAACAGTCTTTCTGTTAATCTAACCAAAAAGCCATCTATGTACCGAATTTGAAGGAGGTCCAGCCATAAATAAAAAAAAAACTATGGATGTTAATGTAAGCAGAAAGCTACATATGTACCGAATTGCAAGTAAGCCGAATAGATCCGCCCTTGGTCCACTTTCCATAGAGAAGAAGAATCTTCCTGTTAATGTTGGCAATAAGATACCTCTGTACCGTATTTCTGGTGAGTCGAGCGATAAGTCAAATTTTTTGGAATAGGACAGATTCTGGCTCATTTTCTGGAGAGAACAGCCTTTCAGTTAATCTAAGCAAAAAGCCACCTATGACCGATTTTGAAGTAAATCCAAGCATAAATAAGAAATTATGGAATAAATCAGCCTTGGTCCACTTTTCGGATAAAAGAAGAATCTTTTTGTTAATAGAAGCAAAAAAGCTACCTATGTATTCAATTTCAGGAAAATCGAGCAATAAATACAATTTTTACATATAAGTCAGTATCTGATTCACCTGGAGAGAAGAAGAGTATCCTTGTTGTTTTATGCAAGAAGCCACCTAGCTTCCGAATTTCAAGTAAACCGAGCCACAAATAAACTTTTTTTCGAATAGTTTCGTTCACTTTCTGGAATCTAAACAAAAAGCTTTTTATGTACCGAATTTCAAGTAAACCGTGCCATAAGTAAACTTTTTTTTCGAATAGCTTCGTCTTTGGTCCATTTTCCGTGGAGAAGAAGAGTCTTCCTGTTAATGTTAGCAAAAAGCTACCTCTGTACCGTATTTCAGGTGAGTCGAGCAATAAGTAAAGTTTCTTGGAATAGGACAGATTCTGGCTCATTTTCTGGAGAGCCTTTCTCTAAATCTAAGCAAAAAGCCACCTATGTACCGAAGTCGAAGAAAATCCAGCCATAAATAAAAAAAAAACAATAGATGTTATTTTAAGCAAAAAGCCACCTAACTTCCGAGTTTCAAGTAAGCCGAGATACAAAAAAACTTTTTATTTCGAATAGTACCGTCCACTTTCCGGAGAGAAGAAGAATCTTCATGCTAATGTAAGCAAAAAGCTACTTATGTTCCGAATTTAGTGAAAATCTAGCAAAAATACCATTTTTTTGAATAGGTCAGTCTCTGATTCACCTCCTGAAGAAAAGAAGGGTTCTCCTGTTATTTTAAGCAAAAAACCACCTCACTTCCGATTTTTAAGTAAGCCGAGCCATGAATAAAATTTTTTTCGAATAGTTTCGGCCTTGGTCAACTTTCCGGAGAAAAAACCAAATTTCAAGCAAACTTGTTTTCGAATAGATCAGTCCTTGACCCACTATCCGGAAAGAATAAAATTCTTCCTGTTAGTGTAACCAAAAAGCTACCTATGTGTCGAATTTCAGGAAAATCGAGAAATAAATACATTTTTTACTAATAAGTCAGTCTCTGATTCACCTCCTGGATAAAAGAAGAGTCTTCCTGTTAGTCTAAGCGAAAAGCCACCTCACTTCCGATTTTTAAGTAAACCGAGCCATAAAAAAAATTTTTGTTTCGAATAGTTTCGTGCTTGGTCCTCTTTATGGAGAGAAGAAGAGTCTTCGCGTTATTTTAAGCAAAAAGCCACCTAAATACCGAATTCCAAGTAAACCGAGCCACAAATAAACTTTTTTTCGAATAGTTTCGTTCACTTTCTGGAGAGAATCTAAACAAAAAGCTTTTTATGTAGCGAATTTCAAGTAAACCGTACCATAAGAAAACTTTTTTTTCGAATAGCTTCGTCTTTGGTCCACTTTCCGTAGAAAAGAAGAGTCTTCCTGTTAATGTTAGCAAAAAGCTACCTCTGTACCGTATTTCAGGTGACTCGAGCAATATGTAAAAATTTTTGGAATAGGACAGATTCTGGCTCATTTTCCGGAGAGAAGAACAGCCTTTATGTGAATGTAAGCAAAAAGCCACCTACTCTGAATTTAAAGTATAGCCAGCCATAAAGAAACTTTTTTTCGAATAGACCCGTTCTTGGCCAAACTTCCGGAGAGAAGAAGAGTCTTCGAGTTATTTTAAGCAAAAAGCCACCTAACTTCCGAGTTTCAAGTAAGCCGAGATACAAAAAAACTTTTTATTTCGAATAGTACCGTCCACTTTCCGGAGAGAAGAAGAATCTTCCAGTAATTCTAAGCAAAAACCTTTTTATGTACCGAACTTCAAGTAAACCGTGCCATAAATAAACCTTTTTTCGAAAAGTTTCGTCCTTGGTCCACTTTCCGGAGAGAAGAAGAGTCTTCGTGTTAATTTAAGCAAAAAGCCAGCTAACTTCTGAATTTCAAGTAAGCCGAGATACAAATAAACTTTTCATTTCGAATAGTTCCGTCCACTTTCCGGAGAGAAGAAGAATCTTCCAGTAATTCTAAGTAAAAACCTTTTTATGTACCGAATTTCAAGTAAACCGTGCCATAAATAAATTTTTTTTGCGAATAGCGTCGTCCTCGCTCCACTTTCCGTACAGTCTTCGTGTTAATGAATGTAAGCAAAAACCTGCCAATGTTCGATACATTTCAGGTCAATCGAGCAATAAATACAATTTTTTCGAATAGGTCAGTCTCTGATTCACCTCCTGGAGAGAAGAAGGGTCTTCCTGTTAGTCTAAATAAAAAACCACCTAACAACCGAATTTCAAGTAAACCGAGCCATAAATAAACTTATTTTTAGAATAGTTTCGTTCTTGGTCCTCTTTCCAGAGAGAAGAAGAGTCTTCCTGTTAATGTAAGCAAAAAGCTACCTATGTACCGTATTTCAGTTAAATCGAGCAATAAGTAAAATTTTTTTGATTAAGACAGATTCTGGCTCCATTTTCCCGAGAGCAGAACAGTATTTCTGTTAATCTAAGCAAAAAGCTACCTATGTACCGAATTTGAAGTAAATCCAGCCATAAATAAAAAAATTATGGAATACATCAGCCTGGTTCCACGTTCCGGAGAGAAGAAGAATCTTCCTGTAATGCTAAGCAAAAAGCTTTTTATAAACCCAATTTCAGGTAAACCGTGTCATAAATAATATTTTTTCGAATATCTTCGTCCTGCGTCCGCTTTCCGTAGAGAAGAAGAGTCGTCCTGTTAATCTTAGCAAAAAACCACCTGACTACCGAATTTCAGGTAAATCGAGCAATAAATACAATTTTTTCGAATAGGTCAGTCTCCGGTTCACCTCCTGCAGAGAAGAAGAGTTTTTCTGACAGTCTAAGCAAAATGCCACCTAAATACCGAATTTCAAGTAAACCGAGCCACAAGTAAACTTTTTTTCGAATAGTTTCGTTCACTTTCTGGAGATAATCTAAACAAAAAGCTTCTTATGTACCGAATTTCAAGTAAACCGTACCATAAGAAAACTTTTTTTTCGAATAGCTTCGTCTTTGGTCCACTTTCCGTAGAGAAGAAGAGTCTTCCTGTTAATGTTAGCAAAAAGCTACCTCTGTACCGTGTTTCAGGTGAGTCGACCAATAAGTAAAATTTTTTGGAGGGAAGGTCTTTCTGTTATTCTAACCAAGAAGCCACTTATGTACCGAATATGAAGTAAATCCAGCCATAAATAAAAAAAACAATGGATTTTAATGTAAGAAGAAAGCTACCTATGTACCGAATTGCAACTAAACCGAATAGATCCGTCCTTGGCCAACTTTCCGGAAAGAAGAAGAGTCTTCGTGTTATTTTAAGCAAAAAGCCTCCTAACTTCCGTGTTTTAAGTACACCGAGCCATAAAAAAACTTTTATTCGAATAGTTTCGTTCACCTTCTGGAGAGAAGAAGAGTCTTCGCGTTATTTTAAGCAAAAAGCCACCTAGCTTCCGAATTTGAAGTAAACCGAGCCATAAATAAACTTTTTTTCGAATAGTTTCGTCTTTGGTCAACTTTCTGGAGAGAAGAAGAGTGTTCCTGTTAGTGTAAGCAAAAAGCTACCTATGTATCGAATTTCAGGAAAATCGAGCAATAAATACAATTTTTACAAATAAGTCAGTCTCTGATTTCCCTGCTGGAGAGAAGAAGAGCATTCCTGTTATTTTATGCAAACAAAAAAATAAAAAAATAAATACCGATTTTCAAGGAAACCGAGCCGCAAATAAACTTTTTTTCGAATAGTTCCGATCACTTTCTGGATAGAAGAAGAGTCTTCCAGTAAATCTTAGCCAAAAACTTGTTTTGTACCGAATTTCAAGTAAATCGTAAATAACTACACTAATTTCGAATAGTCTCTGGCTTGCCTACCGGAGAGAAGTTTAGTCTTCCTGTACATAAATCTAAGTCATGAAGCTTTTTATGTGCCGAATTTCAAGTAAACCGAGCCGCAAAGAAACTTTTTTTCGAATAGTTTCGTTCACTTTCCGGAGAGAAGAAGAGTCTTCGCGTTATTTTTAGCAAAAAGCCACCTTTATACCGAATTTGAAGTAAACCGAGCCATAAATGAACCTTTTTGTCGAATAGTTTCGTCAACTTTCCGTAGAGAAGAAGAGTCTTCCTGTTAATGTAAGCAAAAAGCTACCTATGTACCGAATTTCAGGTCAATCGAGCAATATATATAATTTTTTCGTATAGGTCAGTCTCTGATTCACTTCCTGAAGAGAAGAAGAGTCTTCCTGTTAGTCTTAGCAAAAAGCCATAAATAAACATATTTTTCGAATAGCTTTGTCCTTGGTCCTCTTTCCGGAGAGAAGAAGAGTCTTCCTGTTCGTGTTAGCAAAAAGCTACCTATGTACCGTATTTCAGGTAAGTCGAGCAATAAGTAAAATTTTTTTGAATAGGACAGGTTCTGGCTCAGTTTCCGGAGAGAAGAACAGTCTTTCTGTTAATCTAAGCAAAAAGCCACCTATGCACAGTGGGCCAGAGAATTTTTTTTTTTTTCGAATAGTTTCGTCCTTGGTCCACTTTCCGGAGAGAAGAAGAGTCTTCCTGTTAATGTAAGCAAACAGCTACCTATTTATCGAATTTCAGGAAAATCGAGCAATAAAAAAGTTTTTTTTCAAATAGGTCAGTCTCTGATAAGCCTCCTGGAGAGAAGAAGAGTCATCCTGTTAATCTATGTAAAAAGCCACCAAACTTCCGAATTTCAAATAAGGCCAGTTACAAATAAACTTTTTTTTCCAATAGGTCCGTCCACTTCTGGAGAAAGGGAGAGTCTTCCTGATAACATAAGCAAAAAGCCACCTAACTACCGAATTTGAAGTAAATCCAGACATTAATAAAAGTATTTTGAATAGATCAGCCCTGTTCCACTTTTTGGAAAGAAGAACAGTCTTTTTGTCAATCTAAGCAAAAAGCCACGTATGTACCAAATTTCAAGTAAGTGTAGTCATAAATAAAAAATGTTCGAACAGATTAGTCGTGGTCCACATTCCGCAGAGAAGAAGAGTCTTTCTGTTAATGTAAGCAAAAAGCTGCCTATGTACCGAATTTTAGAAAAATCGAGCAATAAATACAATTTTTTCGAATAGATCAGTCTACAAGGTGCAACATATTTCTATGGTCAGATTCTGAGATCGCATTGGCATGGCTCGACAAGCCACCATGCACATGGAAGACCTATGTATCAAACCACACCTCTCAAATCAGAGAATGCGTGTATGTTCAAAACGGACTATGGCGGCATGTTGCAAGCGGAGATAATCCCGCAGATCTTGGTACACCGCACAGTTTCCTGGCCAAATTCAAAGGCCCGCAGCGCTTCTCCGCCAGAAAGGCGTAAGGTAGAAGCATATCACGCGGTTGAAAATGAGCCCGACTATCTAGATCGGTTTTCCTCATACTCTCGAGCGATTCGCGTGAGCGTTTCACATTCACACTCCCATTTTCTAGGACGGGAGTAGACTTTGCAGGCCATTTCAAATAAAAGCTTCAGTCTTGAGGTCGAACACCTATTTCAAAGGCTATCTTGCAGTCTTCGTCTGCTTTGCAACGAAGGCCGTGCATCTTGAGCTATATTCAGATTTTATTAGAGGTGCACCGCTTATGGTCATCCCCGAGCCAAACGCAATAGACCTTTCATTGACCAATCGATGGGAAAAGATTGAAGTCCTTCACCACGAATTCAATCGACGCTGGAAGGATGAATAACTCAAAGATCTTCAAAAGAGATACAAGTGGAAGAATCCACAGCGAGATTTTCAACCAGGCGGCCTGGTAGTAGTCAAGGAAGACCCACTACCGGACCGGATAACTACATTCGAGTTTTGGATGTACGTACCCAAAACGGGGTTATCACGCGCCCACTTGTCAAGTTGCGCTTTTTTCCTAGTGAGGACACTTAGCTCATAGAATAGTATAACAACAAATAAAATAAAACTTCCATTTGTTTCAGGGCAAAACTATATATCCATCCAGTTTACCCTAATAATGTCCGAACTATCTTTCGATCTTCTAGTTCCAGAAAATGGCAACAAAAACGGCCGTACCCTTTGCCCCTACAACAGAGACAGAAAACTGCATCCAGTGTAGACTCTGCCGCAAATACCACCCCCTGCCCTTATGTGGTGCATTCAGAGCAATGAAGCCGCCGCAACGCCTAGTAGTAGAGGGCGCAAGGCTACTGTATGAATTGTCTGGCGTTGACGCACACGAAAAGCAAATGTAATTTATCTAGCAGCTGTAAACGCTACCATAAAGAGCATCACACCCTGATGCACCAAGGCGCGTGCGTAAAACGCCAGCCGGACACCAACGCAGCACACCAGCCAGTGGCAAAGAGAGCAGCAACAACTAAGCGCGTACATCCAGCGCGCAATAAGCAATCACCACCACCTACCATTAAGCGCGCAAAATAACGTGCGCCCCCACCAAAAAAAGACACAGCAACCCCAGGCACCGTGAAGCGGCAGCGACTCCAATTCCGGCAAAAGCGGGGCGACCGCGAGGAAAGAAGATGCCCACCATATCGCGCACTGCTACGAGCTACTGGCAACGCATCCCTGCAGGGCGGGGAGTATGTTTAAGCGCCCGCTTAAACCAACCTAAATTTTCATGTAACTGCCGTGCGCGTAGAATTTCCGTGTGTCCCATCACGCGCCAATTCCTTTATCCTTTTTGCCTTAAATTTCGTTAGCCGATCGACTGCTTAGTGGCGGCCGTTTTAGCTAACGTAAAATCAATATAAAACTTGCAGCCCTCGCTCGCGCACGGCAGCCTTTACACCGCGGACACTGTCATCCAATTTATTGAAAAACTATTCTTTTCTTTGAATCGAATTGCTATTTCAAAATTTAAGTGCTTTAATTATTATACAAAATCTATGGAAAATTTAAATGAATTTTATTAAAAATACTGCACCTTTACTTCCCTAAGTTTTAAAGACTTAAACAATAAATAAGGTTAATTTAAATAGGCCAGCCCCTGGTCCAATTTCCGGAGAGAAGTGTAGTCTTCCTTTTAACCCAAGTACAAAGCAACCTATGTACCGAGTGGTTCGAACCATAAGTAAGAGTTTTTAAATTAGTCAGCCCCCGGTTCACTTTCCGGAGAGAATAATAGCCTTCCTGTCAACCTAAGCAAACCGCCACCTATGTAACGAATTTCAAGAAAATCCAGCTATAAATAAACTTTTTTGGAGTAGATTAGTCCCTGTTTCGCTTTCCGGAGAAAAGTGTAGTATTGCTTGTAAAAAACTTTATTTTATCGAGAATCGCTTTTAATCATACTTTATTTTATGATTTACAATGTATTTGACAAGAGTATAAGATTTAGTAAATTTGTTATTTGTTTCACACTTGTGTTCTTATCCACTTCACTTTCGATTCTGTCGCCTTTGTGTTTTTCGTTTTGTTTTGTACTACCCAGCAGATCAGTGGTGACAACAGTGCCACCCTCAATAATTAGATACCGGGTGCCTAACATTGTTGTTAATAGGTATAAGCAAAATGCCACATACTCGTATGTACCGAATTTCAAGGAAATCGAACCATAAATAAAATTTCTTTCAGGTCCACTTTCTGGAGAAAATAGTCTCAAGCAAAGCGCCACCTTTGTACCGAACTTCAAGAAAATCGACCCGTAAAAAAACTTTTTTTCGAATAGGTCATTCCAACCTATTCCGGAAAGAAGTGTTATCTTCCAGTAAAAAGCTACCTATGTACCGAATTTAGAGTAAGTCAAACAATAAGTAAGAATAGGCCAGTCTCTGGCCCATTTTCCGGATAGAAGAAGAGTCTTCCTGTTTATCTAAGTAAAAAGCTACATTGTACCGACTTTCAAGTAAATCCAGCCATAAATGAACTTTTTTCGATTAGGTAAGCCCCTGGTCCACTATCCAGAGAGAATAACAATAACAGGAAGACTGTTAACATAAGCAAAATGCCACCCATGTACCGAATTTTAAGTAAGTCGAACCATAAATAAGACTTCTTCGAAGACTGCAGTCCACTTCCCGGAGAAAAGACTAGTTTTCCTGCTCATATAATCAAAATTTAACCTATTCCCCAAAATTAAAGTAAATGGAACCATTAATAAGATTTTTTCAAATAAGTCAGTTTATCGTCCACTTCCCGGAGAAAAGAAGAAACTTCCTGTTAATATTATATAAGCAAAGAGCCACCTATTCAACGAATTCCAAGTAAATTAAACCATAAATAAAATTTCTTCGAATATATCCGTCTCTTGCCCACTTATCGGAGAAAACACGAGCCTTCCTGTTAATCTAAGCAAAAAGCCGCCTACTCGCCGAATTTCAACTAAATGGAACCATAAATAGGATTTTTTAAATAAGTCAATGCCTTGCCCATTTTCCGGAGAGAAGTTGAGTCTTCCCATTAATCTGAGAAAAAGGCCACATATGTACCGAATATGAGTCAGGTCAGTCCGTGGTCCATTTTACGGATTTAAGAGAGTCTCCCTGTTAATCTTAGTAAAAAGCTACTTATTTACCGAATTTCAATTAAATCCAGCTATAAATAAAATTTTTTCGAATAGATTCCTCCCTGTTTCGCTTTCAGGGGAAAAGTGTAGTATTGCTGTTAATATAAGAAAAAGGCCACTTACTCGTATGTACCGAATTTCAGGGAAATCGAACCAATAATAAGATTTTTTGATACATTTTTTAAAATAGGTCAGTCCTTGGACCACTTTCCGGAGAAATGTGTAGTCTTCTTGTGAATCTCAGTAAAAAGCTACCTACGTACCGAGTTTCAAATAAATTCAGCCATAAATAAGCTTTTTTCGATTATGTCAGTCCGTGGTCCCCTTCCTAGAGAGAAGAAACGTCTTGCTGTTAAGTAAATCGAACCATAAATAAAATTTCTTGAATAGTTCAGAACCTGGTCCACTTTCCGTTTATTTAAATAAAGCGCCACCTATGTAGCGAATTTAAAGTAAGCCGAACCATAAACAAGATTTTTTCGAATAGGTCAGTCCCTGGTCCAATTTCGGGAGAGAAGAAGAGTATTCCTGTTAATCTTGGCGAACGGTCACCTATTCACCGAATTTCAATTAAATGGAACCATAAAACAGTGTTCAAATCGTTAAGGACTTGATGAAGTACGGGGGTGCCGTCTATCGAAATACACTTTTTTTCTTATTTAAATTGGGTTCACAATATTTCTAATTATGCCTTTCGCTCTAACTTTCCATCAAATTTTCAATATACTAAATTTAACTAAATTATTTTAATTAATCGATGTAAACCATAGTAACATCCTTGCGCGAGCGAGGGCTGTTGGTTTAAGATTGATTTTTCATTAGCTCGAACGGCCGCTGCTGATCAGTCGATCCGCTTACGAAATTTAAGCCAAAAAGGATAAGGGAATTGGCGCGTGATGGGACACACGGAAATAGTGTGAACAGACGGGGAATTCCACGCGAACGGCAGTTATATGAAAATTTAGGTTGGCACACGATTAGGTGTCACTGGATTTGCGCTCGTCGTTGTTGCTGCTCTCTTCTTTGCCACTACCTGGTGCGTTGCGTTGGTAACTGGCGACGCCATCTTGCGCTGTACGGATGCCCCTTTGTGCATCAGGGTGTGATGCTCTTTATTGCAGCGTTTACAGCTGCTCGACGAATCACATTCGCCCGTCGTGTAAGTCAACACCAGGCAATTCACACAGTAGCCTTGCGCCCTGGCTACTACTAGGCGTTGCGGCGACTTCATCGCTCTGAATGCGCCCAACATGCCCAGAGGGTGGTATTTGTGGCAGAGTCTACACTGGATGCAGTTTTCTGTCTCTGCCGTCGGGGCCAAGAGTACGGCCATTTTTGTCGCCATTTTCTGAAGAGAAAGGATCAAAGAATGGCGCGGACAGTATTAGGGGAAACTGGATGAATATATACCATATATATTAGGTAAAGTAAAACTTGCGTTCGGTTTTTATCTAAGAGATGGCGTTATTGTCCATAGTACTAGTGTTACGTGTCGCATCATGTCGCATCATGTCATCGCTAAAAGTTTGTCTTTGACAGTTTTTCGATAGATTGACTCAGTACGTTGTGAGCGCTCGTCAAATATGGACACCAGCAAAGAGAAAATTCGCTATATTTTACAATTTTTCTTCGATCATCGGACCAAAGCGACTGAAAAATTATTTAGTTTATGGGCCCGATACTGTAAACGAACGTGTAGCGCAAAAGTGGTTTGCTAGGTTCCGTTCCGGTAATTTCGATGTCAATTACGATAAAATCATGGAAATAGTGGAAACAGACCGTCGCTAATGCACGCACCTTAGAGTCTGGACCTGGCATCAAGTGACTACCATCTTTTCCTGTCCATGGCGAACGCGCTTAATGGTGAGAAGTTGGCCTCAAGAGAGGCCTGTGAATATTGACTCTCCGAGTTTTTTGCCAATAGGGACGCAGCCTTCTACGAGAGAGGTATAATGAAGTTGACATCTCTCTGGCAACAAGTTTACAAACAAAACGGCGCATATCTGACTTAAATCGGACAAATGTACACAACGTTATGATATTTTGAAAAATCAATAAAAAACCGAACGAACTTTTTACTTGACCTAATATATAGTTTTACCCTTAAACAAATAGAACTTTTATTTGTATTTGTTGCTATCCTGTGAGCTAAGGATGCTCACTGGGAATATAGCATAAATTGGGAGTGGGCGCGTGATAACCCCGTTTTGGGTACGTACATCCAAAACTCGGTCCGGTCCACGGCGAACATTTTCAATTCGACCTAGTCGACACTCGGTGGGTGGTAGTGTGTACTCTTTGACTACTACCAAGTCGCCTGGTTGAGGATCTCGCTGTGAATTCTTCCACTTATATCTCTTCAGAAGGTCTTTGAGATATTCCTCTTTCCAGCGTCGACTGAATTCGTGGTGAAGGACTTTGATCTGCTCCCATCAATTGGTCAATGAAAGGTCGATCGCGTTTGGCTCGGGAATGCTCATGAGTGGTGTGCCGTTTCTTGCGAAATAGCTGACAGAGGTCTCGAGTTGAGAACTGCCTTAATTCTCACTAATAGTGTTGTAAATTCCTCAAACGTAAACTTATGGGATGCAGCTGATTTTTTAGATAGATTTTAAAGCTTTTAACTGCTGATCCCCATAAGCCTCCCATGTGAGATGCTGTTGCTTGGAAAGCGTACATGCCTTACATTGAAAAATGCACTTTTTAATCAGAGGCTTGAACTTCGGAATGAAAAACTCTTGCCTGACCATGTGAAGCAACAAACGTGTCTCTGCGTGAAGAAGCAGTTCGTGCATAAACTTCAAATATAGTTGGCAGAACCTCGATTTAGTTGGGATGATGGTGGGTGTCTTTCATTGTAACTCAGCGCGGAATGTGCCAATCTACCATTCACACGAAGAAGTCCATATTTATCCAAGAATGGACTCAGAACGAATAGTGAACTCTTTTTGTTGATATCTGTTTTAGTAAGGCATCTTTTTCGCTAGGAAAATAGCGCATTTGGGAAATTTCGATGATTTGCTTCTTTGCGGCTAGGCATTCACCATATGTCGGAAGTGGCAAGATGAGTATTGGTTGCCTCTTGGACTTATTTTGGACGTTGTCCACGAAACAGAACATGTATGAAGTCGCGCGAATCGCTCGAGAGTTTGAGGAAAACCGATCTAGATAGTCGGGCTCATCTTCAAGCTTGTGATATGCTTCTACCTTACGCGCTGCGAGCCTTTCAATTTGGGCAGGAATCTGTGTGGCAGGAGAGCCACTTCGGTCCGTGCAACCAAAGTGAATTAACAACTAAGCCCTGCGGCTTGCAGCCGCGTGTAACAAAATCTGCGGGATTATCTCCGGTTTCAATATGGCGCCATGTACCGCTGGGAAACATAATCTCAGATGATTTGAGAGATGCAATTTGATACATAGGTCTTCCATGTACATGGTGGCTTCTCGGACCATGCCAACACGATCTCGGAATCTGACCATAGAAATATGTTGCACGCTTGTAAACTGAGTTGTTTTTGAATGGTTGCAACCAGTTTTGCTAATAGTAAGGCGCCACACGGCTCTAAGCGTGGTAAGCTTACTATTTTCAACGGTGCTACATTTCCCTTTGCAACCAGAAGGGTGGACCTTACTTCACTATTAACATGTGTGCGGATGTAAAATGTCGCACAATATGCTTTCTCTGAAGCATCGCAAACCCGTGAATTTGGGTGTCCTGAACAGGAGCGAAATTAACCCAGGGTGGTTTTTCAATTGCACAAATGGCTGGAAGATTTTCTGCAAAGGTGTGCCATTTTGACAAGGTTGTGGGCTTAGCACAGTAATCCCAATCAGTGCCATTTAGCCAGAGTTCTTGCAAACAGAATTTTCGCTGGTTTCAGAGCCAGTGGATATATTGCCTCGGTATCCGTTGCAAGTTGATACAACCTACGGATGGCAAAGTATGGTGCACATTTGACCGCAAGTGTAACAGTTTTCAGAAAGTAATCGGGGACAGGAGACTCAGCCAATTTATGAAATATTATACGTTGAAACTGTTTATCATCGTCGTGAATCAATATCTGATGAACAAATTGACAAACTTGTACATGCGTCATTGACGAATGAGCAACATGAGGTCTGGTTGGAGAGTAGGACCTGTATACAAAACATCGTTGAGTGAGTTGCCGAAATTCAAGTAAATCGCGCAATAAATAAGATTTTTTTAATAAGTCAGTCCCTAGTCAACTTCCCGGAGAGGAGAACAGTCTTCCTGTTAATCTTAGCAAAAAGTCACCTATGTACCGAATTTCAAGTAAATCGAGCCATAAAAAAACTCTTTTCGAATAGGTCAGTCCTTGGTCCCTTTCAGGAGAGAAGAGTAGTCTTCCTGTCAATCTGAGTAAAAAGCTACTTATGTACCGAGATTCAAGTAAATCCAGCCATAAATAAAGGATCTTCGAATAGATCAGCCTGGGTCCACTGGAGAGAAGAAGAGTCTTCCTGTTAATGTAAGCAAAAAGCTACCTTTGTACCGAATTTCAGGCAAATCGAGCAATAAATACAATTTTTTCGATTAGATCAGTCCTTGGTTCACTTTTTGGAGAGAAGAAGAGTCATCATGTTAACCAAAGTAAAAAGTTACCTATGTACCGAATTTCAATAAAATCGAGCCATAAAAAGCGTTTTTTCGAATAGGTCTGTGTTTGCGCGTGCAACCCTGGGCAGCATCCATAAGATTCACCAACAGATGGCGCTGCTGTGTTCGCTAATACATGACTCTTCAAAGTTATGGGAAGGGTTCTGTTAGCCCCGTTTCAGATTTCCACCTTCTGTGGAAATCTTTAAAAGGCCATTTTTACCGGTCTTCCGCCTCTTTTTTACATCAACAGCCACATCAGCAACGTCATTGGTGATTGTCCTCCTTTGGATATATTATTTTTACACGTATGTTTTTCCACTTATCTTAATAAATTCTTTCAAATAATTTAATTGAAAAGACTCTGGTCTCGTTTTTATTTGAGAAGGTGTAGGGATTCATTTTTAGCTTCCTGAAAGACCGGCACCTTCCCCGATCACCCAATTAACCCCGACACGAAACATGGTCCTTCGAGCGTGATCTGTTCAGGACTCAGTATTTTTATTTCAATTCAATTTATTTTAATTAAAATTTATTATTCTTTTGTAAAATATCGATTTAATAAGAAAACAAAAGAAAAAAGTTTTTTTTTGAAGTGGCGCAATCTTGGCCAAAAATTTAAAGTGGTTGGCATAACCTTCTTTTACAACGTAAAAAACCAACTCTGCGCATCCAGTGGAAGGCAACAAGACAAGAAGCCGCCATTTCCGGCAAATTTCTCTCCTTTCAAACTGGACTGTCATGAAGAGCAGAAGTGGGACCCTTTTTTGATCCGGAGGCATCGGAGCACCACAAGGACGGAATGGTGGGCAGCAGGAAAGACAGGGTAAGTGGTAAAAGCAATATTTTGTTGTTGAAAAATTCCGGTTGCGGAATTTATAAAATTTTATGTGCTGGGCGGCAGCACAGAATACCAAGCAAAGGGAGTTGCAGAAATCCGCAGGCATCGGAGCACCAGGAGGACTGGCTGATGTCAAATCGTCACGAGGAGACGGCCGAAGGATTGTGGTGAGTGACTCGGCAGTTATTTCTGTTCGGCAACCGAGAATTATCGGAAAATTCCGGTTGCAAAAAATATTATATTTTCGTATGTGCAGCACACCCGCAAGAAAATTAAAATCAAAAAAAAAAGCCTAAAATAGTTAAAATAAAAAAAGGCCAGAAATAGTAAAAAAAAAAGGCTTAAAATAGTGCAAAATAGTAAGGGAGTCTAAAAATTGCAAAAAAGCCAAAAATAGTGTTAAAAGTGAAAAAAGGCCTAAAATAGTTAAAAATCAAAAAAAAGGCCAAAAATAATAAAGAAGGCTTAAATAATGAAAATTAGTAAAAAAGGATTAAAATAGTGAAAAATAGTACAAAAGGCTAAAAATCGCAAAAAAGCTAAAAATAGTGTTAAAAGTGAAAAAAGGCCTAAAATAGTTAAAAATTAAAATGAGGCCAAAAATAGTAAAAAAATAGTAAAAAATAGTGAAAAATAGTAAAAAAGGCTAAAAATCACAATAAAGCCAAAAATAGTGAAAAAGTGAAAAAAGGCCTTAAATTAAAATAGTTAAAAATCGAAAACAAGGCCAAAAATTGAATAAAGGCCAAAATTGCGAAAAATTAGAAAAAAGCCCATAAATAAATAACATTAATAAAAAGGCCAAAAAATGTGAAAAATTGAGTAAAGGCCAAAAACTTGAAAAATTAATAAAAAGGCCAAAAACTTGTGAAAAAAAATTTAAAAAAAGATTGTGAACATTTAAAAAGGCCGAAAATAGATAAAATTTGAAAAAAAGGCCAAAATTGTAAAAAAAATAATAAAAAGGCAAAAAAAAAAAGAATTGTGAAAAATTAGAAACAAACCTAAAATTAATAAAAAGGCAAAAAAATTGTGAAAAACTGAGAAAAATTTAATAAAGGCCAAAATTGTGAAAAATTAATAAAAAGGCCTAAAAAATTAATAGAAAACGGCCCAAACGATGAAAAGTTAGAAAAATTTCCAAAAAAAAAAATTGGATCAAGCGTGTTGTAGTGAAGTGAATAAGCGGAAAAAACAAAAAAAAACGGGCCAAACGGTGAAAAGTTAGAAAAATTTCCAAATTTTGAAAAAAAAAAAAATAATTGGCATAAGCGTGTTGTAGTGAAGTGAATAAGCGCCGGTACCAAGTGCCACAAGGCAAGGCGCTTAGTACAGTAAAGTGAAGTGAAGTGTAGTGAGTGACCACCAAAGACCCAACGTTTGCGGCAAGGCCAACAAAGGCCCAACACCCAACAACAAGGCCTACAAATGTCCAACGTTTGTGGCAAGGCCTACCGAGGCCCAACGTTTGCGGCAAGGCCAACTGAGGCCCAACGTTACCGGCAAGGCCAATAAAGGCCCAACCTTCGCAGCAAGGCCACCACCAAAGGCCAAAGCTGTGCAACAAGGCCTCCAGATACTGCTCACCAAGCAGTGAGGTCCAACGTAAGGTGAGTCTTGAGATTTCCAATTGCTTACCGACAAATTTTTGAATTTCCCGGACAAATTTATATAATTTCGGCTCGGTCGCGATTTTAAAAATACGGTGGCGAACTGGTACAGCGGAAGTACCAAGTTCACACGTATATATTAAGAATACGTTTTTTGGTTTGCGGCAATTTAAATACAAAAAAAAAAAATTTTTTTGTGGCTTTATATTGTATATAAAATTTCGGGACATATATCGATACAATTTAATTTTCTTCTTCCTTATTGGCGTTGGCACCGCTTACGCGATTATAGCCGAGTCAATTATAGCGCGCCATTCATCTCTTCTTTTCGCTGTTTGGCGCCAGTTGGGAATGCCAAGTGCACCCAGGTCACTCTCCACTTGATATTTCCAACGGAGTGGAGGTCTTCTTCTTCCTCTGCTTCCACCAGCGGGTACTGCATCAAATACTTTCAAAGCTGGAGTGTTTTCATCCATTCGGACGACATGGCCTAGCCAGCGTAGCCGCTGTCTCTTCATTCGCTGAACTATGTCAATATCATCATATAGCTCGTACAGCTCATCGTCTGCGGTATTCGCTGTTGCTAATGCGCAAAGGACCATAAATCGTTCGCAGAACTTTTCTCTCAAAGACTCCTACAGCTGACTCATCAGATGTTGACATCGTCCACGCTTCTGCGCCATATAGTAGGACCGGTATGATGAGCGATTTGTAGAGTTTGGTTTCGTGCAGCTGTACACTCTTGTAAAAGATTGTACCTTCTCTATTCAGCTCTGCAGCTCGTATTATTTTTTCCAGCAATAAGTTAAAAAAGTCACACGATAAAGAGTCGCCTTGTCTAAAACCTCGTTTGGTATCGAACGGCTCGGAGAGGTCCCTCCCGATCCTGACGGAGCTTTTAGTGTTGCTTAACGTCAGTTTACTTAGCCATATCAGTTTTGCGGTGATACCAAATTCAGACATAACGGCGTAAAGGCAGCTCCTATTCGTGCTGTCGAAGGTGGCTTTAAAATCGACGAAAAGGTGGTGGGTGTCGATTCTCTTTTCACGGGTCTTTTCCAAGATTTGGCGCATGGTGAATATCTGGTCAATGGTTGACTTACCAGTTCTAAAGCCACACTGGTAAGGTCCAATCAGTTTGTTGACGGTGGGCTTTATTCCTTCACACAATACGCTTGATAGCACCTTATATGCGATAATAAGAAGGCTTATTCCACGGTAATTGGCGCAGACTGTGGGATCGTCTTTCTTGTGGATAGGGCAGAGCACACTTAAATTCCAATCGTCGGGCATTCTTTCATCCGACCATATTTTGCAAAGAAGCTGATGCATGCACCTGATCAGTTCTTCACCGACGTATTTGAATAGCTCGGACGGGAAACTATCGGTCCCTGCCGCTTTGTTCTTTTTTAAGAGGACGATTGCTATTCTGACTTCTTCATAGTCGGGTAACGAAACAACTTTTCCATCGTCACCATCTCCACGTGTTTCCTGTTCACTTCCATTCAGCAGGCTGGAGAAGTGCTCCCTCCATAAATCGAGTATACTCTGTGTATCTTTCACTAGCTCACCTCCCTGGGTCCTACAAGAGTTTGCAATGCCGTCCCACAGTTGCTGATGAGTGCTCTCAGAGAGCAGGTGTACAAGTCGAGTAGAAAACCGCTCGGCAGTCTGTTGTGATTGCAGCTTTTCAACGTTGAACCTTCCTTGTGTTTGTTAACGGGCGTTCGTCGATACACAGAGGGGCGTGCGTATCTTCGCTGCGACAAGATAGTGATCCGAGTCAATGTTGGGACCTCAGAACGTACGCCCATCTAAAACCCTGGATACATGTCTTCCGTCTATCACAACATGATCGATCTGATTGAAAGTTCTCCGATCTGGAATCTAGTGCGACAGACAACCATATTTCGGGCCTCGGCTAAGTCTATCAGACTCAGCCCTTTGGAGATGTTTCGTCCTGGAGGCTGAATTTTCCGACAGTCGTACCAAAGATACCTCCTTTGTCCACTCTAGCGTTGAAGTCGCCAAGCACAATTTTGACGTCGTGGCGGGGGCAGCGCTCATAAGTGTGTTCGAGGCGCTCGTAAAAGGCATCTTTGTTCAAGTCATCCTTCTCTTCCGTGGGGCGTGGGCGCAAATTAGAGTGGTGTTGAAAAACTTTGTTTTGATGCGGACGTCCATCCACCGGAGTGAATGCCAGTACTCGGCGACGGAGTCTCTCTCCCACCACGAATCCGACACCAAATTTGCGCTCCTTTATACGTATATGGCCTTCTCACTTTAGATGTTTGATGTTTGTTGGCTACCCAGGGGATACGTGGTCTAAAACCGGAAGCCGTGAGCTGCTTGAACCATATGAAAAAGAAGCGTTTCTGGCCACACCCAGGTGAATGGCAGTCAAAAATTTTCCTCACGTGCGTGAATTTCCACTGAATGGTCCACTTTCCGGAGCGAATAAAAGTCTTTATGTTAATGTAAGCAAAAACCTACTTATGTACCGGAGTTTAGGTAAATTTCAATTTCATATATTTATCCGTACAGTAAGACACAGAGTCTTTTCATTGTAAGCATATTAACATACGTGTATAATGAATTACAATTTGATTTTTTAAATCTAAGGAAAAACTGAGAATAATGTTATGTCTAAAAGGAGGAATTTTAATAGTATGTTGACATAGGTAAGGAGAATAGGGATAGGTATTATGCAAATACCTAGGTTTGTAACTGCCGTTTTGAAGCATCCAATCGTTTTGATACATTTTATTGAAATTGGTAATGAGTTCCAAATTCTGACAGCACTAACAAAAAACAATCTAGAGGTCGTCAAAGTTTTGTATTTGGGAAAGGATATCCTGGTTGACGTTTTTTGATGATTTTAAATAAAAATATTAAATTACGAACCTTGAGATAATTCTCAAGGGTGAAGCCGAGAATGTTTTTGGTGTACAAACTTTTTTTGCAGTAAATGAAACTAGCTACGTTATTTAAAGCTAAATTTAATTTGTTTCTGAAATCGCAGCTTAGAGTACCATATACGACTTCAAAATAAGAAATTTGGGAATAATAAGGGACTGGACTAGTTTAAGTTTTATTCTAATCGGCAAACAATCACATGTATGCCATAAATTTCGAAATGTAGAATATATTTTTATTACGCATTGGTTTATATGATCTTCACAATTTAGACGGACATTAATTTTGAAGCCAAGATTTTTTACAACATGTTCAAATTTTAGTGCAACCCCGTTCAAAGCAATTAGTGACAGATTGCTGAGGTCAAGATAATTACTTTTAATAGGAAGTACTTTCGTTTTCTTAGCATTTAGACAGAGACCATTTATGTTAGACCATTCCTCAATTCTTATTAGATCCTCATTCACCAAGACCAATGGGACGTGAGAGGTAAATCTGAGTATCATCGGCATATAGAAGAATTTTCGCCACAGTGAACATTATCATCAATAAATGAACTGAAAAGTATTGGCCCTAAAATAGAGCCCTGAGGAACTCCAGAGATGATTTCCCCACACTGAACTTGCTGTTATCTGTCCGATAAGTAGCTTCTCATAAGCTTAATTGCTGATGTGTTGGAACCAAAATAAGTTTTCAGTTTTAACAGTAGAATATCATGGTTTACAGTGTCGAAAGCTTTAGAGAAATCTAAGAGCACTAAGATGGTAAGTAAGTTATCGTCGAAAGCAGGGCGGATGTCGTCAATGATTTTCATCACAGCTGTGGAACAACTATGATTAGGTCTATACCCAGACTGAGATTCGCTCAATAAATCATGTAGCCGCAGGTGTGACACTATTTGAGCGGTAATAAATTTTTCAAATACTTTTGACAATGTTGGTAAGATACTAATAGGCCTGAAGTCTTGGGGAGCATTACACGAGTGACCTTTAACCACCGGAATGACTGGTTAAGTCGGGAACAACACTATTAACTAAATAATAACACTTAGCTTTACTAGGTTTAAGTATAACTGACTCCACAATCTGTGGAGCGTTTATTTATATAAATTTGTAATATGAAAATTTACATGCATGCATATGTGTACATAAGTATGTTAAATATTTTACATTAGAAGATCACCCACGAATAGATAATCTTATCTTATGTTTTAGTTTTATTGCTCATCAGTATACATAGATGCATATGTGTACTTAAGTATGTTAAATATTTTGCATTAGAAGATTACCCACGAATGGATAATCTTATCTTATGTTTTAGTTTTATTGCTTTACACATTCATGATAAGAACATTAGTATACATAGATGCATATGCAACAACCCTTATGTTGTTGTAAAGGCATCAAGTGTCAATATTCATATCATGAATATGTGTATATGGACATCTGTTTGTACTTTAATTTTTATTGCCTTGTGCCTATAAATGTCATACAGCATATGAATTTATGGCCATACATTTTAATTGCTGGCTTATCGTTTCGGAAAACTAAACATATTGCCCGCGTTAAAAGGCTTAGTCTTTTAAAGATGTATCTGATTATATATAATTTTAAACCGTTAAATTTAAATTATTTTTTTTTGTTTTTCTTTTAATAATTGATATCTATATATGTACATTTTGTGCCCTTTTTTAATCTTATACATTATTTAGTTACTGACACATAAATACCATAATGTTATTATTTCTAAGCTAAACGCGGAAGAACAATCATATTAGGTATATTTGTTAACGATATTCTCCACATTTTCCTTGCTATCAGTATGATGACTATGATGATTATGATGATTATTGCCCAGGATCCGGCGTTTGATGTGTAGTGCATTAGATGATGAAATTCGAAATCGATCGGAAACCCCATTAGACCTCGCGGCCTTGGAATGTTTCCTATTTTAAATGTCTGCATTTCCCCTTTTATTTGTAGTTTCTCAAAAACTGGTAATTGTTGGGTCAAGTTCACTTTTGGTATTCGGTAGTCTGCAATTGTTGTGTAGGTATTGTAAGCCCATATATTGACATGCTCCGCTTTCAAATGGCAATTCGGTTTTAAACGTAAAATACCTTGCTCATGTAAGTTTACGCTTGATGTTTGGTTGTCGCAAATGATGTCAGCCGAAACTTTGTCAGCAATTGAAAATAACCATGTATTTTCCGAATGCATCTGACTCCAATAATTGGTTCGAGGTAAGATGGTTAGTGCGCAATCTCCAGATAATTCTTTTTTGTTTATGAATAGCTGTATTTCACACTCCGCATCCTTTCCGATGTTGTACAGTGGATGTATTTGTGAACATAAAATTAATTTTTTCATTTTTTCACAATGGTCGAAATTGTTATCAGCAAGACCATAGTACATTGATTTCTTGTCGTCGATTATAATGTGCTTGAACGTAGTTTGGATTTTTACAAAATATTCTGAATGACTAATTGGGTATGTCAATACAGAGTATAATTGCAAGTTATTTTTGTTCATTAACGGAATTTTTATTTCAAATATTAACATCTCTTCCGTTGTACGAGTTGTTATTTTTGCTATTTTGGCCAGTTCGATTGGGTCGATATCTGGAAGCATTAAATGCTGATTGAGGTGAGTTTTAATTAACTTAATCTGCTCTTGAAATTTATGTAGCGGTAATAGATTTTCTAGGAATTTTCCCTTTGAATTCCAAATCATTCCTATAATATCTTGTTGCAGCTCTTCATATGATGACATAGCCACTAAGGCCGATGTTACCACATTTGCCATTATATTTTGATGTATGTTCTTATTAATTGCATCTTTGAACATATAAATGGAATTGTTCAATAATTTGAAATTGTTCCAAATAATTTCATTTTGATGCCTCATTACATCTACAGTCATATCTTCAATCGAAGACTGGTTTTTAAAAAGTTCAGCCAAGTATTTTTCATTTTGGTAGCTTCTTTCAACCTTCTCTGATAGTTCCTCAGCATGTTCTTCATCCATTACTCCATACAGGGCATGCATCAGGCTTCCCATAAATGATAACGGAGCTGATCTTCTCAGTTTTTTAAACGCCGCTGATTTATTTAGTAGGATAATTTTATCCCTTCTTTCTATCCTTATAAACTTCGCTTCTAATTGTCTAATGGTGTCCGAATAGTAGAATTCATCTGCGGGGCGCTTCACTTTCTGCAACGCTGCCTTAGCTTCATCAACGGTGTTTTTGTAGTGCCAATAGTCATTCAAATTTACGTGGACTATTATATCCCACGATGTCTTGGTTAATCCGATTGTTCCCCGCGACTCAAATAAAATTCCTGACTTATCTTTAAATTTTTCTACAAAAATATTTTGTGTGCTAATACTGGGCAAAATTAACAAAAAAGAGAGAATTGTTAACAAACAATTTTTATTTTTTATTCTATGTGATTGTCTATTTTTATTTTGTACATCTTTTTCCTTAAAATTTACGGTTTCTTCTTTAATAATTTTTTCTTCTGTAGGAAACGGACAAACATTGTGTATCGCTCTGGTCGATATGCCATTGCTGGTACGTACGTCTACTACTCTACATTTTCCGTCTTTACCGAGAATCGCCTTCTCGATTCTTCCCCTCCTCCAATTCATTGGAGAAACGTTTTCTTCTTTTAGAAGTACAAGTGTGTCTTTTTTAATATTTTCTGCTTGGTTTTTCCACTTAAACCTTTTTTGCAATTCACATAAATACTCATTGGACCATATTTTCCAAAATTCTTGAGTATTCTTTTCTACTGCCTTCCAGTGGTCACGTAACCCATGATAGCATTTATTGTCATTATTATCAATAATTGTTACCATTGGTTCGCCTATAATGAAATGACCAGGAGTTATTATATTTAAATCGTTCGGATCATTGGAACAGGGTATTAGGGGTCGTGAATTTAAAATTGCTTCAATTTGTGCCATTAAGGTACTGATTTCTTCAAAGGTTCCTTCAGTTACTCTGAAGAAGTGTTTTTTGACACTTTTTACTGCTGCCTCCCATAATCCTCCCATGTGTGGCGATTTTGCTGGTATATTGATCCAGTTAATTTGTCTTTCTGCGCAAAATTTTTCTAAACTATCATTGTGGGTTTTATTTTGAAACAATTTATAAATTTCGTTCAAGCTATTCGCTGCTCCTATGAAATTGGTTCCGTTATCGGAATAAATCTTTATTGGACAACTGCGTCTAGCTATAAACCTTTTTAGGGATCCTATAAATGCTGCTGAGGTGAGGTCCGATACAACTTCTAAATGTACAGCTTTTGTTGCAAAACACACAAAAACGCACACATACGCTTTATCAATTCTTTTCCCTTTTATTTTATGGTGAATATTTATCGGACCTAAAAAGTCAATACCTACATTTAAGAATGGCCTAGTCTTTGTGACTCTATCTTCTGGCAGGTTACCCATCAGTTGATGTAATGGTCGTGGATTTACTTTAAAACACCTATAGCATTGCTTTACGATTTTTGTTGTTAATTGTTTACCCCGCAATGGCCAGAATTTTTGTCTCACAATTGCAAGTAGTCCTTGAGGTCCTACATGTAGATGTTTACTGTGAAGACATTTTATCATCAATTCTGTGTGCTCATCTCCGTATGGAAGTAAAATAGGATGCTTTGCTTCAAAAGGAAGCAAACTGTTTTCTATTCTGCCTCCAACTCGAATTAAACCATCATTATCCAAGAAGGGAGACAATGTAGCTATCTTGGAATTCGGGGGTACTACTTTATTTTTTTGTAGGTTTTTAATTTCTTCTTTAAAGTGTTTGCTTTGTATGTTTTTTACAATTATATCTAGAGCTTTTTTTCTGTACTCTCCCCAAGGTTTCGATTCCTTTTTCTTGCAAATTTGAGTAAATTTATATATTTGGGCAATTATATTTTGAAGGTGGTTAAAATTATTTTTGTGGTTTATTCTTTCCCACATTGAATTTTTATCTATTACTACCCCGACTTTTTTAATGTTTTTTATGTCTGGGATTTCATCGTCAAACATAATTTCTTTTATTTTAAAGTTATTTTCTTCTAAAAATTTCGGACCTGTAAACCAAAATTTATTTTTAGACAATTCCTTACCCATTATTCCTCTGGAAAGTATGTCTGCAGGGTTCTCCTCTGATTTTATATGATTCCAATCCTTGACCTTGCTGTTGGACTGAATATGGCTGACTCTGTTGGCTACAAATATTTTGAGAGTAGCTGGCTCTAAACGTAGCCAGCTTAATACTATGGTGGAATCTGTGTAATAAAAAACTTGGTTAAACTTAACTTTTAGACTTTTTAAAACTTGCTTCACCAGATCAGTAAGTAACACTGCTGCACATAATTCTAATCTGGGCAATGTAACTATCTTGATTGGCGCAACTCTAGATTTAGCTGTTGCTAACCGTGATATTACTGTTCCGTCGGTGTTAATTGATCTTATGTATACTACAGCACCATAAGCTTTCATAGAAGCGTCACAAAATCCGTGAATTTCTATTTTCTCGGCTTTGTCACTCATTAAATATCTTGGGAATTTTATATTATTTAATGAATTTAAGTCAGATCTTATTTCATTCCATTTTTGCTGGATCTCAGTTGGTAACATTTCATCCCAGTCAATTTTTAATTTCCACAGTTGTTGGAGTAATATTTTTGCGGATACAATGATTGGATTAATTAGGCCTAATGGGTCAAATAATTTAGAAATTTCAGAAAGTAAATTTCTTTTAGTAGGTTTTATGTCTTTGATTCCATGGCATTTAATAATTAAATTATCAGTTGTAGGAATCCAAGTTAAACCTAACGCTTTTACCTTGCATTGCTCTTCTTCTTCAAAATCTAACTTTACTTCCTGATTTTCAGGTGGAATCCCTTCAAGTAAATCTTTTATATTTGAACACCATTAGCGTAACGGAAACCCATACTTTTCCAAAATCTTAATTATGTGATCTTGGAAATGTTTTAATTCTTCAATGTCGTTACTACCTGTCATTAAATCATCCATATAGAAATCTTCCTTTATAATTCTTGCAACTTCAGGGAAATTATTCTTTTCTCTTTCTGCAATAATTTCTAAACATTTTGTTGCCAAATATGGAGCCGATGATGTACCATAAGTTATTGTTTTAAGAGCATATGTCTTTAAGGGTTCTTCCTTGGAGTTTCTCCACAATATTAGTTGATATTTACGATTTTCTTCATTTATCCAAATTTGGCGAAACATCTTTTCAATATCTGCAGATATTACATATTTATGTTTCCTAAATCTGAGCAATATGTTAAAAATATCGTCTTGTAGTCTTGGACCTGTATATAATAATTCATTGAGAGAATTATTATTTGTTGTTTTGCATGACGCATCGAAAACCACACGTAATTTGGTTGAGCTACTTTCTGGCCGAAACACACAATGATGTGGTAGAAAATATTTATGTTTCAATTGATTGGCGTTATTTATTAATTCCATGTGGCCCAAGCTTAAATATTGGTCCATAAACTCCTTGTATTGTACTTTTAATTGTGTATCTTTATCTAATTTCCTTTCTAAAGCAAAAAATCGCCGTTTTGCTATTAACTCCGAATTACCTAGTTGAAGTGGATTAATTTTAAATGGCAATGCTACGGAAAACTTGTTATCTTTTGAAATTTTGAAATTTTTGTTAAAATGATATTCACAATTTTTCTCATCCTCTGTTAAATATCTTTTCTGTGTATCTATTTCTTCAAGTTCCCAAAATTTCCTTAATTGATTATCCAAGCTTTCGCTATGGTAGGCTAATACTCCACAATGATTTGAGTATAATTTAATATCTGCTCTACCTCCGGCTAGCCATCCTAGCACACTATTTTGAAGATTATATTCTTGATTTTTTATTTTTATTTGACCACTCTTCAATAAAGAGTGATAAATTTCTGCTCCAAGTAATATATCAATTTTGCTTGGTATATCAAATTCTGGATCAGCTAATTTTATTTTTGTAGGAATTTCTCCACGTTCTATTTTAGTAGATGGCAATGGTGAAATAATTTTTTCCACTACTAATGCTTCAATGTATGTTTCATATTCGGATACTTTCGACTTTATTTCAATTATTATCCGTTCCTGTGCTTTAGATATGTTTTGCCCAATACCTTCTATAATGCTTTTTTTATTTTCTCCTTTTATTTTTAGTCTATTTTTTAATTGCTTTGTTACTAAATTTACTTGCGATCCATTATCTATTAATGCCCTTGCATTAATGAATTTCCCTTCAAAATCCTTTATTTTAATTACGGCTGTTGATAAAAGGACATATTTGTTTTCTTTTAAATTTACACTGCTCACTGTGCTAGCCACTGCATTTATATCTTTATGGAGTAACCAATGATGCTCCAAATTGCAAAACCGACAGTTTATGTAGCTGCAGTTTTTAAACACATGCCCACCGTTTAGACATTTTTTACAAATATTTTTGTTTTTTATTATATTCCATCTTTCTTTTATGGATAAACCTTGAAATTTCTTACACTGATTTAAATAGTGCTGCATTCCGCAGTTCATAATACAATTTGGTGCTACTGAAATATTACCTTTTTTTTGAATATTTACAGCTTTTTGTATTCTGTATTCACTTTGTTTTGCTTCTAATGCAAAAAATTCTTTTCCGAGAAATTGTGTTAATGAATCTAGCCTCGGTAATTCTTTGGAGTCTTTTAAAGAAGATTCATATTTTGTTCTGAGAGAGTCGTCAAGTTTTCTCACAAGCAGAAAATTCAGTAACGCTTGAAGTATTTCTTCTAACGATAAATTTGTCGCCTTTAGAGCTTGAATACTTTCTTCGATAACTTCTTTTAATTTTTTCACACTAGCAGCTGTGGAATTTGTGAAGGGAGCATCTACTAAATTTTTGAAATAAATGTTTGTTAAAGCTCGCTTATTATCAAAGTTGATTTTTAGCAAATTCCATGCGACTGAGTAATTTTCTTCCGAAGATGGAAGATTTTCAATTAATGTGGACGCATATCCTTTTAATTTTGATTTTAAAATGCACATTTTTTGCACTGTGGATATATTTTCAGAATCCACTAATTCATGAAATAGTTCCTTGAACATATTCCATTTAGTATAGTCCCCTTCGAAACAAGGAATATCAATTTGTGGAAGATTGAGGGGTCTTCCTCTTATTTTTTCTTCCACTTTATATTCATTTTTACTTTTATTTGGCATTGAGTTTAAGTTTTTCCTCAATTGCCTAAATTTACTTGTTAGTTCATCTTCTGCATGAACTTCAATATATTTTAAAAACAATTCTTTCGCCAGATCTGAACACTTATTTACTTCTTCTAGATTCCCTGTTCCAGCAAGAAGAGCTTCAAAGTTTTCTTCCAAATCACTTACGGCGAATTCGAATTTTATTTGGAGAACAGAATTCTTATTTTCACTATCCTTCATAGTAAACTTTTCAATATCTTTTATTTGCAGGGATTTTAACATCTCCTGACTCAATTTAATTAGCTCCCTAACTTTTGGAGCATAGTTTTCCGTATAATACGGGTTCCGTGACATTGTTGCCGACGGTTGCCCTAATTCCCGATCATTATTTTCCAGCTTGTGGGACAGGTGAGTTATACGTATTCCCCAGTCGTTAACCTGTTCCCTGGTCACTGGAGTTGCTTTGAGGCTTACTAACGCATTATGTAAGCTCTCAATTTCACTTCCAATGGCCTGCTGCTCGAAAATTACTTTTTCCATTTTTAGAAAATTTTTTTTTTTTTAATTTTTAGCAATAATTATTATTATTTTACTTTTTTTTTTTTTATTTTAAGTTGTTAATAATTAAAAATATTTTTATTATTATTTTTTTAAATTTTTAAATTCAAAATATTAAAAATATTTAAAACGTATTCTTACCAGGGGTCACCAATGGTTAAGTCGGGAACAACACTATTAACTAAATAATAACACTTAGCTTTACTAGGTTTAAGTATAACTGACTCCACAATCTGTGGAGCGTTTATTTATATAAATTTGTAATATGAAAATTTACATGCATGCATATGTGTACATAAGTATGTTAAATATTTTACATTAGAAGATCACCCACGAATAGATAATCTTATCTTATGTTTTAGTTTTATTGCTCATCAGTATACATAGATGCATATGTGTACTTAAGTATGTTAAATATTTTGCATTAGAAGATTACCCACGAATGGATAATCTTATCTTATGTTTTAGTTTTATTGCTTTACACATTCATGATAAGAACATTAGTATACATAGATGCATATGCAACAACCCTTATGTTGTTGTAAAGGCATCAAGTGTCAATATTCATATCATGAATATGTGTATATGGACATCTGTTTGTACTTTAATTTTTATTGCCTTGTGCCTATAAATGTCATACAGCATATGAATTTATGGCCATACATTTTAATTGCTGGCTTATCGTTTCGGAAAACTAAACAATGACGTTGGCAATTTTCCACTGATTTGGAAACGTAGAGGAGGTTATAGCATGATTAAAAATGTGTGTAATCATGGGAAGCACATACGGCAGTATAAGTTTTAGAAAACGTAAACTCAGACCATCCACTCCAATTGCGTTAGATTTTATACCAAAAACACACTTTATAACATCCTCTTCAGTAGCTGGGTTAAATGAGAATTCATGGGTGTGGTCAGTAACTAAGCTTTCATTGATGGTGAATGCAGATACATTTGCATGTGAATTTATATCAGAAAAGTATGAGTTCATCACACCAGCATCAATCCCACAAGTTTTTGCCTCTTTGGCACAAATACCAAGTGATTTTAGATTTGTCCACAATACTTTGGAAGGCAAATCAGTTTTAAGTTTTGCACAAAGATAAACTTTTTTACTTTTTCGCAATTCAGTTCTTACTTTATTCCTCAAGTTCTTGTATGTGGTCCAACGTTCATTAGTAGGATTACGCTTCCAATATCTATAAGCCCTACATCGGTCTTTTATAAGGGCTAGAATAGCCTTAGTGATCCAAGGTTTAGTATGGTTTATAGTTTTATTTCTACGAAGGGGAACATATTTTCCAAACAGATAATTAATTAGCGTGGTAAAGTACTGTAACTTGTCATTAACATCTACAAGAAGCCAGCAGTAATTTCAGTTTAGGGTCACGGCTTCAGCAGATAGCGAAGCACTGTCTACATTCTTGAAATCTCAGAAAGTTAAATCTATTGATGGCTTAACTCTATATAATTCAAAATTGAAAAATATTGTAATTAGCTCATGGTCAGAAACTCCGGGCAACGAAAATTGGTCAACATGGCTGTTGAAGCTTGCGCTTAACAGGACACCACCCTAATATTCTGTGCGCACCCTAATGCGACTTTCTCCAGCTCATGCAGCTATATAAGCCTTGCTTGCCAAGCAAAAGGCGAGATTTCTAACAAGCGAATCGGCGAGCGCGCACGGGGCGACAAAGTTAAAATTAAATAAAATAATTTATATTCATATATAACATATTCATAAAGACAATAACATACTCAAAAAATTTGTAACACACAAATACAAACCCAAACCCATTAAACTTTAATTAAATTATTTCTTGTTTTATAAGCTGCTAATTTACAAAATAAACCTTTAATCAAACCTTTATAATTAATAATAAAATAAACATTTGTACAATTTTAAATCCGAAACGCGAGGTGTTTTATTTCGGAAGGCTAACGAAGGGACCCTCGCGTGAACATGGTCCTTCGAGGCTAAAATTGAGCCTATCTATGGCGTATAGCCACAAAAAAAAAATACAGTGAAATACATTAAAACTATTTTTAAAAAAGTCAAGACTGTTCGCAGTGACCATCAACAGAAAACTATATAAATAATTTTGAAAAATAGACATAGTATTAGTGAACTGCAATATATAAAAACTATTAAAAGTGCATAGATATACTATATATAAACACAATAAAACTTCAAAAAAAAAAAACAACTTGCTCATAAGTGAAACAAAAAAAAAAGTACCAAAAATTTAACTCTGCATCAAACAAGGTGCTACAGATAAACCAATTTCTACAACAAAGTCAACAACAGATCCACAGATGCAACACCAGCATCAACATCATTTAAACAACAAATACTCAATACCAATACCCAACACCAAGAATAAGGATTCGGAGTGGTAGAAGGTTGGTTGAGCGATCAACAAAATCTATGTACACATACTCGTACACACAACTTACTTTTAAATAAGGAACGTAAGATATGTATAAATATAATATAATAATATTTTCATATGAATCCGAATTCAGATTTGCATATAACATTCTACATATTTATATTCACATGCAATAGCAGAAAACCATAAAATCTCAAACAAACCTTTTATATGTACATATGTATGTATGCCAATAAACTTTGGTTTCCCAACAAAAGTGAAAATCTCCAAATTTGAAAAATATATTTGCTTTTTCCCATAACAAGAATTCTTGTAACGCTATCTTGAAGGTTGTTGACCTCAAGTTTGAATTTAAGTATTTGCAAATTAAGCATTTACATACATATCCCAGAGAATTTATTACAACACTTTTCCCAATATTGTTCCCAAGTTCACAGTTTCCAAAATAGACACTCTCCTGTGTCATTTCTCAACAAAAACAATTGTTCAAAAAATAGTGCATCCATTCCCGCGATCACTTCATTAAAATACGTATATACTCATAAATACCAAATTTCAACAATAATCTTTCTCTTCTGGCATTTAAAGAGTAGCATAAACGCACAAATTCCCTCTTGTGCTCTGTTTTTCTATTTTCCTTTGTGCTATCTCAAGCACAGCTTAAGCATTACAGCGAACACACAAGCGCGCATATACTGCAGCCGCTGAGTGCATATTGATCTAACTCGCTCTCATTCAACTGAAGCATAACATTGCAAGCATACACACAAACATACATACATACAAACTGCATTCCAACCCAGCAGTAAACACTTCAGGAACACTATATATTCAAGTAGTTCTCAACTACACCCGATTTCCTGCAACACTAGTTCCCCGAGGCTAAGTGTAAATTTGTTTAAAAACAAGAAATTTTATTTAAAAGTATCGAAATAAATTTAAATTACTCAACAATTTAAAATACCGAAAGATCAAAGTCCACGGCTAAGTATCTCATCTAAGATACCCCCAAAGAAATCTCCAACGCTACTTAAGGCACACCCCGCCACTAATGCTGCTTCTCCTCATGTAGCAGTTAAAAGCAAACCACACTACCCGTGTGCGCAAATATTTGACGCAACAAATGATCGCTTAATAAAATATTGTGCCAGATTCACCTCTTCCCCCATAGAGGAATTTTCAGAAAATCTCCTGAAAATTAAAAATAACTCTCTTGACGATTGCTATAAACAAGTTCAAGACGCATACGATGTCTTATTCCAAAAAGACAAAGAAGACCTCCCCGCGAATTTTCTTGCGCTGGCGGAAGGAAAGTATCAATTTAGCATTGATACTTATGAAAACACTAAAGCAAAAATTGCTGAGCAACTAAAGTTAATTAGTGCAGTGAATCAGCCAAGTTCTAGATCCCAAATAGGACAAACTCCTAAAATGGCTGAACAATCGGAAGTGTACCTCCAGCTTCCGCCCTGTGACACTGAAACATTTCATGGTGGATACGATGAGTGGCCGTCTTTCCGAGATATGTTCACTGCCGTATATATAAACCACCCCCTACTCTCTCCAGCTCAAAAGTTATACCATCTCCGGTACAAGACAAGAGGCCAAGCAGGAGATATAGTTAAACTGTTCGCTTTAACCAACGACAATTTCCAATTGGCTTGGGATGCTCTCCACTCCCGATATGAAAACAAGCGCCAATTAGTCGACAATCAGATTACAAAATTATTGAACTTACCCAAAGTTCGAAAAGAAACCAGCGAAGAGCTTATTGATTTATACTCAACAATCACTAATTGTTTATCAGTGCTCGAAACTCTCGGCACACCCACTGAAAGCTGGGACCCAATTCTGGTGAATATATGCTCATCCGCATTATCAGAAAATTCTCTAATGCTATGGGAGCAATCTCTCGCATCCCGAAAACAGTGCCCAACATGGCAACATATGAAAGAATTCCTCTACAGACAATTCGAAATTAAAGAATGCGTTGAACACAAGCTCGCGAAATCCCCTACTTCGCATAACATAACTAAGCCTATTCTTTCTCCCCGGAATAGCCACCCATCGTGTAAATTGTGCCAAAAGAATCACACTCTCAAGCATTGCAAGCAATTCAAGAAACTACCGATACCCCAACGGTACAAATTTATAAAAAATAACAACATTTGTACAAATTGTCTTGCGTTGCACCATACCCTTAAATGGTGTACATCACAAAACACATGCTTGACTTGCAATCAAAGGCATAACTCTCTTTTGCACATAACTCCAACTCATGGATATGACCGACGAAATAAAAGAAATATGCCCTTGACCTCCCCGCGTCAAGATAAACCCAACCAGGCACACTTGACCATCCCGAGTCAAGACCCACAGAGAAACACAACTTTGACCTTCCCGAGTCAAAATAAACGCAATCAGGCACACTTGACCACCCCGAGTCAAGACCCACAGAGAAACACAACTTTGACCTCCCCGAGTCAAAATAAACACACACAGCCACACTTGACCACCCCGAGTCAAGACACACAGAGAAACCCAACTTTGACCTCCCCGAGTCAAAATAAACACACACAGGCATACTTGACCACCCCGAGTCAAGACACACAGAGAGACACAACTTTGACCTCCCCGAGTCAAAGTACACAAAAGGCTGTGATGATCACCCCAGATCATTATTCCCAATCAGTCAGCAGAAATAACACGCAATCGCACTGCTCACCTCATGAGAAGATTTCCTCATTTCATACTCTGATCACCCCTAGATCAAAGTTTTTCCAAGGACGCATTCCAAATAAATTCTACAAGTCCCGTAGAACAGACTCCTATCGGCAGCATGACACTCATTCATGTCTGTGTCATCCAAATATTAATAATCGAAAAATTATGAAAAAGCACTTTCCGCTGCAGTATACCTCCGAATTTTTCTTTCCAGGAAACGGACAGCCAAATCGGGTCACGATTTCTCATACCAAGAGAACCTGTCGTAGTTCCGAAGAAAAGCGCAACAGCAGAAATAATATAAGGAACCACAGAGGGAACCAGCACCATCCACGGCCTCCACGAAAACGAGTTTAATTCAGCACTTCGTGCAGGGTGGCCCAGTATGTTGAAGCTTGCGCTTAACAGGACACCACCCTAATATTCTGTGCGCACCCTAATGCGACTTTCTCCAGCTCATGCAGCTATATAAGCCTTGCTTGCCAAGCAAAAGGCGAGATTTCTAACAAGCGAATCGGCGAGCGCGCACGGGGCGACAAAGTTAAAATTAAATAAAATAATTTATATTAATATATAACATATTCATAAAGACAATAACATACTCAAAAAATTTGTAACACACAAATACAAACCCAAACCCATTAAACTTTAATTAAATTATTTCTTGTTTTATAAGCTGCTAATTTACAAAATAAACCTTTAATCAAACCTTTATAATTAATAATAAAATAAACATTTGTACAATTTTAAATCCGAAACGCGAGGTGTTTTATTTCGGAAGGCTAACGAAGGGACCCTCGCGTGAACAATGGCTTACATTACTCTCCACGCTTACACCAAAAAGGTCTAGCATACTTGGCTTGCAGTGTGGTGCAAATCTAGTTGCGTACTCATTTACTATTGTTATGCCAACGTTGCTAAAACAGCTTAGCAAGTATCTAGACTTAGCATTATTCGACAACATATCAACATTAAAGTCACCACAAATGAGGATATGCACATAACTCAAGGACAGTTCCGATATTTTACTGAACAGTTGAGTGAGATCATTTGACTTATGAGGGTTGTATACACATACCTATAACAACACACTTTTGTACATTATCACTACATTCAATAAACATACTTTCAACAGTTTCAGAAGAATGAGATTTATATATTATTTTATATTTAATATTAGCCTTTAAATAAATTGCTATGCCACCCACTCTCTGACCAGTGGTTCTAGCATTTCGTACAAGCAAATAGTCACATTCAGAATATGCACAATCTGCAATAAAATGTTTGAACCAGGTCTCAGTCACAGCTTAGGTCACGAAACGTCAAGTTCATATAATCAAGTTTTTCACGGGTTAAACTCCAAGCATTAAAGTGGCAAACATTGAACCCTTTATGATATTGACATGTATATTTAAGAGCTAGCCTCAGATTGACATTGTTATTGTGCTCACAAAGATAAATCGAGCAATAAATAAAATTTTTTTGAATAGTTTCGTCCTTGGTCTACTTTCCGGAGAGAAGAAGAGTCTTCCTGTTAATGTAAGCAAAAAGCTACCTATGTACCGAATTTTGAGCAATAAAAAAAATTTTTTCGAATAGGTCAGTCTCTGATAAGCATCCTGGAGAGAAGAAGAGTCTTCCCGTCAATTTAAGCAAAAAGGCACCTAACTTCCGAATTTCGAGTAAGGCGAGGTACAATCAAAATTTTTTTTGAATAGTTCCTTCCACTTCCGGAGAAAGGGAGGGTCTTCCTGATAATCTAAGCAAAAAGCTCCAAATGTACCGTATTTCAGATAAACCGAGCAATAAATACAATTTTTTTGTATAGGTCAGTTTCTGGTTACTCTTCTGGAGAGAAGAATTGTCTTCCCGTTAATCTAAGCAAACAGCCACCTAACTTCCGAATTTCAAGTAAAGCGAGTTATATATATACATATATAATTGGCGCTTTGTAACCGCTGAAGCGATTTTCGGCCGAGCTCCTCCTTCAATTTGTGGTTTTGCGTCTTGATGTTTTTCCAACAAATGGAGGGACCTACAGTTTATACTAAGCCGCCTCCGAACGGCTGATGGTTTCTTTTACGAGGAGCCTTTATTTTATGTCCAAAATACACTCGGAAGGGTGGACATTCCTTGCCGAGGGGCGACCGCAATTAGAAAATTTAACTTAATTTTTTATTTAAATTAATTTTCCATAACTTTTGGATGTTGCTGGCACTGGGATATGAACCCGAGCCTTCTGAATGTCAGTACGCAATGCTAACGACTCTGCTATTGCGGCGGCCGGCGAGTTACAATCAAACTTTTTTGTCGAATAGTTCCGTCCACTTCCGGAGAAAGGGAGAGTCTTCCTGATAATCTAAGCAAAAAGCCACCTAAGTACCGAATTTTAGGTAAATCCAGCAATAAATAAAAAATTTTCGAATATGTCAGCCCTGGTCCACTTTCCGGAGAGAAAAAAAAACTTCCAGCTAATGTAAGCAAATGTAAATTTTTTTTGAATAGGTCAGTTTCTGGTTATTCTTCCAGAGAGAAGAACAGTTTTCCTCTTAACCTAAGCAAATAGTCAACTACGCACAGTGGGCCAGATGATTTTTCTAGTGGGACAAAAGTCACATTTTTAAATATTTAAATACAGTATTTTTTTGGTTATTTTAACTGACAATATCCGTCTGAGCATATAAGAGTTTGTATAAGAGTTTTTGTTTGTTTACATGATCAGCTGTGAGCTTTCAAAATGAACATTTGATTCAGCGCGTGGCCTGCAAATATTTGGCGTAACGGTTTCGTGTTTGTTGATTGACCTTCAATTGAATCAAAGTAAAACAAATTGATTCAACAACTTCTGTTAACTTTAGGAAAAGGTATGTTCTAAATAAAAACAATGTGTTTGTGACCCGTATTTTTATGTTTAGTTAAAAAAAGTGTTCGAAGTTTGTTATTGTATATTACCAGGTATGGCATTATGCTTGATACTAGCATATTTGGACTATAACTAACCTTGTTCACTCTTGTTCTAGCTGATTTTAACATTTATGTAATGTGTGAGTCTTTGTGTCGTTATTTTTTTCAGAGTTATATCCAACTTCTACCAACTGTAAAGTCTGTTGCACTTTTTGGGTGAAATGTCAGCCCCAAAGCGCGTGCTTTGTTCCTCTTGGCGTAGCGAAAATGATCCCGCAAAGAGAGCTCTCGTTTTAAAAGAATTGGTATTTGGTACAATTTTAAAGAACCACCACTTTTCTGAAATGGAATCTGAAAGGATTAACAGGAAATTAACTAGTTTTGTGAGCCGGCTTAGAGAAAAATGGAAATCTTGTCATTACAACAGAACTTATTTCGAGAAAAAAAAACAGAAATGGCTTGATGAGCCACTGTTAATATATAATGTACCATCAACTTCAGAGCTGGGTCGGCCCAAGAAGGATTTTGGTGACCTGTGCCACAAAGTTCAAGCCAGAAAAGTGTCTAATCTTGTGAAGGAAACCACATGTGATGAATTAATGGTGGCAGCGAGCTCCAGCCTATACAAATCGGGATTGCGTAACGCATCAAAAGTTGTTTGTGCATTGAATGCAGACAATACTGCTGGAAAAAAATTAAAACGTCACTGGACACACATGTGAATTTACCTAGACCTTACTCACCAGAAGAAGCCCTGGCTCTGTATATAGATCTAGGCCTCACTAAACACATATAAGCTAATGCGATGTAGTGCTAAGCAAAGATATGCTGATATATATCCAAGTTACCAGAAATTGCATTCAGCAAAGGTTATGTGCTACCCAAGTGAGATGAAATATTCGACTAAACCATTCCCGTAAGGACAAAAGTTGTAATACAATGGAGGATGTTATGAACGGCTTACTTGTTTCATCGGATCGGTATATAACGGCTATGTCGAACACTTCAGGCACTAGTTGCAAAGAATTCAATTTTGATAAAACCGTGGCTGGACTTTTGATTAATTTCGAAAACAATTTAAATAAATCAGGTTCGTCAGATTCATCCGATTCCGATTAATTTCTGATGAGAAATATATAATAAATTTATCAAAAGTCCAAAATATAAATTTACAGTCAAATCTGTTTTTGTTAACTCGAGTTATTACCAAAGTTCCGCTAGCTGAGCAGCCTGGCCCACTGTGCTAGCTACCGAATTTCAACAAAACCGAGCCATAAATAAACTTTTTTTCGAATAGTTTCGTCCTTGGTCCACTTTCCGGAGAGAAGAAGAGTCTTCCTGTTAATGTAAGCAAACAGCTACCTATGTATCGAATTTCAGGAAAATCGAGCAATAAAAAAGTTTTTTTTCAAATAGGTCAGTCTCTGATAAGCCTCCTGGAGAGAAGAAGAGTCATCCTGTTAATCTATGTAAAAAGCCACCAAACTTCCGAATTTCAAATAAGGCCAGTTACAAATAAACTTTTTTTTCCAATAGGTCCGTCCACTTCTGGAGAAAGGGAGAGTCTTCCTGATAATATAAGCAAAAAGCCACCTAACTACCGAATTTGAAGTAAATCCAGACATTAATAAAAGTATTTTGAATAGATCAGCCCTGTTCCACTTTTCGGAAAGAAGAACAGTCTTTCTGTCAATCTAAGCAAAAAGCCACGTATGTACCAAATTTCAAGTAAGTGTAGTCATAAATAAAAAATGTTCGAACAGATTAGTCGTGGTCCACATTCCGCAGAGAAGAAGAGTCTTTCTGTTAATGTAAGCAAAAAGCTGCCTATGTACCGAATTTTAGAAAAATCGAGCAATAAATACAATTTTTTCGAATAGATCAGTCTACAAGGTGCAACATATTTCTATGGTCAGATTCTGAGATCGCATTGGCATGGCTCGACAAGCCACCATGCACATGGAAGACCTATGTATCAAACCACACCTCTCAAATCAGAGAATGCGTGTATGTTCAAAACGGACTATGGCGGCATGTTGCAAGCGGAGATAATCCTGCAGATCTTGGTACACCGCACAGTTTCCTGGCCAAATTCAAAGGCCCGCAGCGCTTCTCCGCCAGAAAGGCGTAAGGTAGAAGCATATCACGCGGTTAAAAATGAGCCCGACTATCTAGATCGGTTTTCCTCATACTCTCGAGCGATTCGCGTGAGCGTTTCACATTCACACTCCCATTTTCTAGGACGGGAGTAGACTTTGCAGGCCATTTCAAATAAAAGCTTCAGTCTTGAGGTCGAACACCTATTTCAAAGGCTATCTTGCAGTCTTCGTCTGCTTTGCAACGAAGGCCGTGCATCTTGAGCTATATTCAGATTTTATTAGAGGTGCACCGCTTATGGTCATCACCGAACCAAACGCAAGAGACCTTTCATTGACCAATCGATGGGAAAAGATTGAAGTCCTTCACCACGAATTCAATCGACGCTGGAAGGATGAATAACTCAAAGATCTTCAAAAGAGATACAAGTGGAAGAATCCACAGCGAGATTCTCAACCAGGCGGCCTGGTAGTGACCCACTACCACCCACCGAGTGGCGACTAGGTCGAATTGAAGATGTTCGCCGTGGACCGGATAACTACATTCGAGTTTTGGATGTACGTACCCAAAACGGGGTTATCACGCGCCCACTTGTCAAGTTGCGCTTTTTTCCTAGTGAGGACCCTTAGCTCATAGAATAGCATAACAACAAATAAAATAAAACTTCCATTTGTTTCAGGGCAAAACTATATATCCATCCAGTTTACCCTAATAATGTCCGAACTATCTTTCGATCTTCTCGTTCCAGAAAATGGCAACATAAACGGCCGTACCCTTTGCCCCTACGACAGAGACAGAAAACTGAATCCAGTGTAGACTCTGCCACAAATACCACCCCCTGCGCATGTGTGGTGCATTCAGAGCAATGAAGCCGCCGCAACGCCTAGTAGTAGAGGGCGCAAGGCTACTGTATGAATTGTCTGGCGTTGACGCACACGAAAAGCGAATGTTATTCGTCTAGCAGCTGTAAACGCTGCCATAAAGAGCATCACACCCTGATGCACCAAGGCGTGTGCGTACAACGCAGCCGGCCACCAACGCAGCACACCAGCCAGTGGCAAAGAGAGCAGCATCAACTAAGCGCGCACATCCAGCGCGCAATAAGCAATCACCACCACCTACCATTACCGGCAGCCTTTACACCGCGGACACTGTCATCCAATTTATTGAAAAACTATTCTTTTCTTTGAATCGAATTGCTATTTCAAAATTTAAGTGCTTTAATTATTATACAAAATCTATGGAAAATTTAAATGAATTTTATTAAAAATACTGCACCTTTACTTCCCTAAGTTTTAAAGACTTAAACAATAAATAAGGTTAATTTAAATAGGCCAGCCCCTGGTCCAATTTCCGGAGAGAAGTGTAGTCTTCCTTTTAACCCAAGTACAAAGCAACCTATGTACCGAGTGGTTCGAACCATAAGTAAGAGTTTTTAAATTAGTCAGCCCCCGGTTCACTTTCCGGAGAGAATAATAGCCTTCCTGTCAACCTAAGCAAACCGCCACCTATGTAACGAATTTCAAGAAAATTCAGCTATAAATAAACTTTTTTGGAGTAGATTAGTCCCTGTTTCGCTTTCCGGAGAAAAGTGTAGTATTGCTTGTAAAAAACTTTATTTTATCGAGAATCGCTTTTAATCATACTTTATTTTATGATTTACAATGTATTTGACAAGAATATAAGATTTAGTAAATTTGTTATTTGTTTCACACTTGTGTTCTTATCCACTTCACTTTCGATTCTGTCGCCTTTGTGTTTTTTCGTTTTGTTTTGTTCTACCCAGCAGATCAGTGGCGACAACATTGCCACCCTCAAGAATAAGATACCGGGTGCCTAACATTGCTGTTAATATAAGCAAAATGCCACATACTCGTATGTACCGAATTTCAAGGAAATCGAACCATAAATAAAATTTCTTTCAGGTCCACTTTCTGGAGAAAATAGTCTCCATGCTAACCCAAGCAAAGCGTCACCTTTGTACCGAACTTCAAGAAAATCGACCCGTAAAAAAACTTTTTTCGAATAGGTCATTCCAACCTATTCCGGAAAGAAGTGTTATCTTCCAGTCAATCTAAGTAAAAAGCTACCTATGTTCCTAATTTCAAGTAAATCAAACAATAAGTAAGAATAGGCCAGTCTCTGGCCCATTTTCCGGATAGAAGAAGAGTCTTCCTGTTTATCTAAGTAAAAAGCTACATTGTACCGACTTTCAAGTAAATCCAGCCATAAATGAACTTTTTTCGATTAGGTAAGCCCCTGGTCCACTATCCGGAGAGAATAACAATAACAGGAAGACTGTTAACATAATCAAAATGCCACCCATGTACCGGATTTCAAGTAAGTCGAACCATAAATAGGATTTCTAAGAAGACTGCAGTCCACTTCCCGGAGAAAAGACTAGTTTTCCTGCTCATATAATCAAAATTTAACCTATTCCCCAAAATTAAAGTAAATGGAACCATTAATAAGATTTTTTCAAATAAGTCAGTTTATCGTCCACTTCCAGGAGAAAAGAAGAAACTTCCTGTTAATATTATATAAGCAAAGAGCCACCTATTCTACGAATTCCAAATAAATTGAACCATAAATAAAATTTCTTCGAATATATCCGTCTCTTGTCCACTTATCGGAGAAAACACGAGCCTTCCTGTTAATCTAAGCAAAAAGCCGCCTACTCACCGAATTTCAACTAAATGGAACCATAAATAGGATTTTTTTTAAATAAGTTAATGCCTTGCCCACTTTTCGGAGAGAAGTTTAGTCTTCCCGTTAATCTGAGAAAAAGGCCACATATGTACCGAATATGAGTCAGGTCAGTCCGTGGTCCATTTTACGGATTAAAGCGAGTCTTCCTGTTAATCTTAGTAAAAAGCTACTTATTTACCGAATTTCAATTAAATCCAGCTATAAATAAAATTTTTTCGAATAGATTCCACCCTGTTTCGCTTTCAGGGGAAAAGTGTAGTATTGCTGTTAATATAAGAAAAAGGCCACTTACTCGTATGTACCGAATTTCAGGGAAATCGAACCAATAATAAGATTTTTTGATACCTACGTACCGAATTTCAAATAAATTCAGCCATAAATAAGCTTTTTTCGATTATGTCAGTCCGTGGTCCCCTTCCTGGAGAGAAGAAACGTCTTGCTGTTAAGTAAATCGAACCATAAATAAAATTTTTTTGAATAGTTCAGAACCTGGTCCACTTTCCGTTAATTTAAATAAAGTGCCACCTATGTATCGAATTTCAAGTTAGCCGAACCATAAACAAGATTTTTTCAAATAGGTCAGTCCTTGGTCCAATTTCGGGAGAGAAGAAGAGTATTCCTGTTAATCTTGGCGAACGGTCACCTATTCACCGAATTTCAATTAAATGGAACCATAAAACAGTGTTCAAATCGTTAAGGACTTTATGAAGTACGGGGGTGCCGTCTATCGAAATACACTTTTTTTCTTATTTAAATTGGGTTCACAATATTTCTAATTATGCCTTTCGCTCTAACTTTCCATCAAATTTTCAATATACTAAAATTATCTGAATTATTTTATTTATTGGAATGCCCATAAGTGGTGTGCCTCTAATAAAATGACCAGGAGTAAGTGCGGTGAGGTCAGCAGTTTCTTGCGAAATAGCTGACAAAGGTCTCGAGTTGAGAACTGCCTTAATTCCCACTAATAGTGTTGTTAATTCCTCAGACGTAAACTTATGGGATGCAGCGGATTTTTTAGATAGATTTGAAAGCTTTTAACTGCTGATCCCCATAAGCCTCCCATGTGAGATGCTGTTGCTTGTAAAGCGTACATGCCTTACATTGAAAATGCACTTTTTAATCAGGGGCTTGAGCTTCGGAATGAAAAACTCTTGCCTGACCATGTGAAGCAACAAACGTGTCTCTGCGTGAAGAAGCAGTTCGTGCATAAACTTCAAATATAGTTGGCAGAACCTCGATTTAGTTGGGATGATGGTGGGTGTCTTTCATTGTAACTCAGCGCGGAACGTGCCAATCTACCATTCACACGAAGAAGTCCATATTTATCCAAGAATGGACTCAGAACGAATAGTGAACTCTTTTTGTTGATATCTGTTTTAGTAAGGCATCTTTTTCGCTAGGAAAATAGCGCATTTGGGAAATTTCGATGATTTGCTTCTTTGCGGCTAGGCATTCACCATATGTCGGAAGTGGCAAGATGAGTATTGGTTGCCTCTTGGACTTATTTTGGACGTTGTCCACGAAACAGAACATGTATGAAGTCGCGCGAATCGCTCAAGAGTTTGAGGAAAACCGATCTAGGTAGTCGGGCTCATCTTCAAGCTTGTGATATGCTTCTACCTTACGCCTTTCTGGCGGAGAAGCGCTGCGAGCCTTTAAATTAGGGCAGGAATCTGTGTGGCAGGAGAGCCACTTCGGTCCGTGCAACCAAAGTGAATTAACAACTAAGCCCTGCGGCTTGCAGCCGCGTGTAACAAAATCTGCGGGATTATCTCCGGTTTCAATATGGCGCCATGTACCGCTGGGAAACATAATCTCAGATGATTTGAGAGATACGGTTTGATACATAGGTCTTCCATGTGCATGGTGGCTTCTCGGACCATGCCAATACGATCTCGGAATCTGACCAAAGAAATATGTTGCACGCTTGTAAACTGAGTTGTTTTTGAATGGTTGCAACCAGTTTTGCTATTAGTAAGGCGCCACACGGCTCTAAGCGTGGTAAGCTTACTATTTTCAACGGTGCTACATTTCCCTTTGCAACCAGAAGGGTGGACCTTACTTCACTATTAACATGTGTGCGGATGTAAAATGTCGCACAATATGCTTTCTCTGAAGCATCGCAAACCCGTGAATTTGGGTATTCTGAACCGGAGCGAAATTAACCCAGCGTGGTTTTTCAATTGCACAAATGGCTGGAAGATTTTCTGCAAAGGTGTGCCATTTTGACAAGGCTGTGGGCTTAGCGCATTAATCCCAATCAGTGCCGTCTAGCCAGAGTTCTTGCAACAGAATATTCGCTTGAATCATAACGGGCGACAGCCATCTTGCCGGTTCAACAAGCTTTGCAACCGATGATAAAATTTGTCGCTTAGTGACCGCATTTTCTGAAGTAGCTGGCAGAATTGTATACATAAACTTGTCTGTTAGAGCGTTCCATTGGATACCCAGAGTTTTGGTTTTAGAAGCACTCTCAAATTTCAGAAAGTTTGAATCGAGCAAATCTTCTTTGTGATATTGTCGCAGTATAGTGGCGTTATTTGCCTTTAATTTTTTAAGTATGAAACCAGCAGGTTTCAGAGCCAGTGGATATATTGCCTATGTATCCGTTGCAAGTTGATGCAACGTACAGATGGCAAGGTATGGTGCACAATTGACCGCAAATGTAACAGTTTTCAGACAGTAATCGGGGACAAGAGATTCAGCCGATTTATGAAATATTATACGTTGGAACCTGTTATCATCGTCGTGAATCAATATCTGATGAACAAATTGACAAACTTGTACATGCGCCATTGAAGAATGAGCAGCATGAGGTCTGCTTGGAGAGTAGGACCTGTATACAAAACATCGTTGAGTGAGTTGCCGAAATTCAAGTAAATCGCGCAATAAATAAGATTTTTTTATTAAGTCAGTCCCTAGTCCACTTCCCGGAGAGGAGAACAGTCTTCCTGTTAATCTTAGCAAAAAGTCAGCTATGTACCGAATTTCAAGTAAATCGAGCCATAAAAAACTCTTTTCGAATAGGTCAGTCCTTGGTCCCTTTCAGGAGAGAAGAGTAGTCTTCCTGTCAATCTGAGTAAAAAGCTACTTATGTACCGAGATTCCAGCCATAAATAAAAAATCTTCGAATAGATCAGCCTTGGTCCACTTTCTGGAGAGAAGAAGAGTCTTCCTGTTAATGTTAGCAAAAAGCTACCTTTGTACCGAATTTCAGGCAAATCGAGCAATAAATACAATTTTTTTCGATTAGATCAGTCCTTGGTTCACTTTTTGGAGAGAAGAAGAGTCATCATGTTAACCAAAGGAAAAAGTTACCTATGTACCGAATTTCAATAAAATCGAGCCATAAAAAGCTTTTTTTCGAACTCTTCAAAGTTATGGGAAGAATCCTGTTAGCCCCGTTTCAGATTTCCACCTTCTGTGGAAATCTTTAAAAGGCCATTTTTACCGGTCTTTCGCCTCTTTTTTACATCAACAGCCACAGCAGCAGCATCATTGGTGATTGTCCTCCTTTTGGATATATTATTTTTACACGTATGTGTATGGAATTCCGGCCCCCAATTAACCCCGATACGAAACATGTTCCTTCGAGCCGGATCTGTTCAGAACTCAGTATATTTATTTCAATTCAATTTCAATTAAAATTTATTATTCTTTTGTAAAATATCGATTTAAAAAGAAAACAAAAGAAAAAAAATTGTTTTGAAGTGGCGCAATTTTTGCCAAAAATTTAAAGTGGTTGGCATAACCTTCTTTTACAACGTAAAAAAACCACTCTGCGCATCCAGTGGAAGGCAACAAGACAAGAAGCCGCCATTTCCGGCAAATTTCTTCCCTTTCAAACTGGACTGTCATGAAGAGCAGAAGTGGGACCCTTTTTTGATCCGGAGGCATCGGAGCACCACAAGGACGGAATGGTGGGCAGCAGGAAAGACAGGGTAAATGGTAAAAGCAATATTTTGTTGTTGAAAAATTCTGGTTGCGAAATTTATAAAATTTTATGTGCTGGACGGCAGCACAGAATACCAAGCAAAAGGAGTTGCAGAAATCCGGAGGCATCGGAGCACCAGGAGGACTGGCTGGTGCAAACCCATTACCAGGAGACAGGCGCAGGATTTAGTGAGGCGAATCAGGTAATATTTTTTGCCAGCAACCGAGAATTTTTGAAAAATTCCGGTTGCAAAATACGTATAAAATATTGTATATGTGCTGGACGGCAGCATACAATGGAAAGCACCAGAGAGTCGCAGCAATCCGGAGGCATCGGAGCGCCAGGAGGACTGGCTGATGCCAAATCGTCACGAGGAGACGGCCGAAGGTTTTGGTAAGTGACTCGGCAGCTATTTCTGTTCGACAACCGAGAATTATAGGAAAATTCCGGTTGCGAAAAATATATATTTTCGTATGTGCTGAACGGCCGCATACCCACAAGAAAATTAAAATCAAAAAAGAAAGCCTAAAATAGTTACAAATCAAAAAAAAGGCCAGAAACAGTAAAAAAGGCTTAAAATAGTGAAAAATAGTAAAAACAGGCTAAAAATCGCAAAAAAGCCAAAAATAGTGTTAAAAGTGAAAAAAGGCCTAAAATAGTTAAAAATCAGTAAAAAAGGCTAAAAATCGCAAAAAAGCCACAAATAGTGAAAAAGTGAAAAAAGGCCTAAAATAAAAATAGTTAAAAATCGAAGAAAGGCAAAAAATGGAATAAAGGCCAATATTGCGAAAAATTAGAAAAAAGGCCAAAAAAAAATAAAATTAATAAAAAGGTCAAAAAAATGTGAAAAATTGAGTAAAGGCCAAAAACTTGAAAAATTAATACAAAGGACAAAAACTTGTGAAAAAAAAATTGTGAACATTTTAAAAAGGCCAAAAATAGATAAAATTTGAAAAAAGGCCAAAATTGTGAAAAAATAATAAAAAGGCAAAAAAAAAAAGAATTGTGAAAAATTAGAAAAAAACCTAAAATTAATAAAAAGGCAAAAAAATTGTGAAAAACTGAGAAAAATTTAATTAAGGCCAAAATTGTGAAAAATTAATAAAAAGGCCTAAAAAATTAATAGAAAACGGCCCAAACGATGAAAAGTTAGAAAAATTTCCAAAAAAAAAAAATTGGATCAAGCGTGTTGTAGTGAAGTGAATAAGCGGAAAAAACAAAAAAAAAACGGGCCAAACGGTGAAAAGTTAGAAAAATTTCCAAATTTTCAAAAAAAAAAAAAATAATTGGCATAAGCGTGTTGTAGTGAAGTGAATAAGCGCCGGTACCAAGTGCCACAAGGCAAGGCGCTTAGTACAGTAAAGTGAAGTGAAGTGTAGTGAGTGACCACCAAAGACCCAACGTTTGCGGCAAGGCCAACAAAGGCCCAACACCCAACAACAAGGCCTACAAATGTCCAACGTTTGTGGCAAGGCCTACCGAGGCCCAACGTTTGCGGCAAGGCCAACTGAGGCCCAACGTTACCGGCAAGGCCAATAAAGGCCCAACCTTCGCAGCAAGGCCACCACCAAAGGCCAAAGCTGTGCAACAAGGCCTCCAGATACTGCTCACCAAGCAGTGAGGTCCAACGTAAGGTGAGTCTTGAGATTTCCAATTGCTTACCGACAAATTTTTGAATTTCCCGGACAAATTTATATAATTTCGGCTCGGTCGCGATTTTAAAAATACGGTGGCGAACTGGTACAGCGGAAGTACCAAGTTCACACGTATATATTAAGAATACGTTTTTTGGTTTGCGGCAATTTAAATACAAAAAAAAAAAATTTTTTGTGGCTTTATATTGTATATAAAATTTCGGGGCATATATCGATACAATTTAATTTTCTTCTTCCTTATTGGCGTTGGCACCGCTTACGCGATTATAGCCGAGTCAATTATAGCGCGCCATTCATCTCTTCTTTTCGCTGTTTGGCGCCAGTTGGGAATGCCAAGTGCACCCAGGTCACTCTCCACTTGATATTTCCAACGGAGTGGAGGTCTTCTTCTTCCTCTGCTTCCACCAGCGGGTACTGCATCAAATACTTTCAAAGCTGGAGTGTTTTCATCCATTCGGACGACATGGCCTAGCCAGCGTAGCCGCTGTCTCTTCATTCGCTGAACTATGTCAATATCATCGTATAGCTCGTACAGCTCATCGTCTGCGGTATTCGCTGTTGCTAATGCGCAAAGGACCATAAATCGTTCGCAGAACTTTTCTCTCGAAGACTCCTACAGCTGACTCATCAGATGTTGACATCGTCCACGCTTCTGCGCCATATAGTAGGACCGGTATGATGAGCGATTTGTAGAGTTTGGTTTCGTGCAGCTGTACACTCTTGTAAAAGAATGTACCTTCTCTATTTCCAGCAATAAGTTAAAAAAGTCACACGATAAAGACTCGCCTTGTCTAAAACCTCGTTTGGTATCGAACGGCTCGGAGAGGTCCTTCCCGATCCTGACGGAGCTTTTAGTGTTGCTTAACGTCAGTTTACTTAGCCATATAAGTTTTGCGGTGATACCAAATTCAGACATAACGGCGTAAAGGCAGCTCCTATTCGTGCTGTCGAAGGTGGCTTTAAAATCGACGAAAAGGTGGTGGGTGTCGATTCTCTTTTCACGGGTCTTTTCCAAGATTTGGCGCATGGTGAATATCTGATCAATGGTTGACTTACCAGGTCTAAAGCAACACTGGTAAGGTCCAATCAGTTTGTTGACGGTGGGCTTTAGTCTTTCACAAATACGCTTGATAGGACCTTATATGCGATAATAAGAAGGCTTATTCCACGGTAATTGGCGCAGACTGTGGGATCGTCTTTCTTGTGGATAGGGCAGAGCACACTTAAATTCCAATCGTCGGGCATTCTTTCATCCGACCATATTTTGCAAAGAAGCTGATGCATGCACCTGATCAGTTCTTCACCGACGTATTTGAATAGCTCGGACGGGAAACTATCGGTCCCTGCCGCTTTGTTCTTTTTTAAGAGGACGATTGCTATTCTGACTTCTTCATAGTCGGGTAACGAAACAACTTTTCCATCGTCACCATCTCCACGTGTTTCCTGTTCACTTCCATTCAGCAGGCTGGAGAAGTGCTCCCTCCATAAATCGAGTATACTCTGTGTATCTTTCACTAGCTCACCTCCCTGGGTCCTACAAGAGTTTGCTCCGGTCTTGAAAGCTTCTGTAAGTTGCCGTATCTTTTAATAGAACTTTCGAGCGTTACCCTTGACGGCCAGCTTCTCAAGCTCCTCATACTCGCACATCTCGGCCTCTTTCTTTTTTTGTCTGCAGACGCGCCTTGCTTCCCTCTTCTCGGAATCTATCCCACCCCGTACGTGTTGTGGTCGTCTGTTTTTTCTCCACTGCGACACGGCAGTCCTCATCGTACCAGCTGTTTTTGCGACCTTTCCGATATCCAATGGTTTCGTTTGCAGCTGTACGCAGGGAGTTTGCAATGCCGTCCCACAGTTCCCTTATACCGGGTTGCTGATGAGTGCTCTCAGAGAGCAGGTGTGCAAGTCAAGTAGAAAACCGCTCGGCAGTCTGTTGTGATTGTAGCTTTTTAACGTCGAACCTTCCTTGTGTTTGTTGATGGGCGTTCTTCGATACACAGAGGCGCGTGCGTATCTTCGCTGCGACAAGATAGTGATCCGAGTCAATGTTGGGACCTCAGAACGTACGCCCATCTAAAACCCTGGATACATGTCTTCCGTCTATCACAACATGATCGATCTGGTTGAAAGTTCTCCGATCTGGAATCTAGTGCTACAGCCAACCATATTTCGGGCCTCGGCGAAGTCTATCAGCCTCAGCCCATTTGGAGATGTTTCGTCCTGGAGGCTGACTTTTCCGACAGTCGTACCAAAGATACCTTCTTTGCCCACCCTAGCGTTGAAGTCGCCAAGCACAATTTTGACGTCGTGGCGGGGGCAGCGCTCATAAGTGTGTTCGAGGCGCTCGTAAAAGGCATCTTTGGTCAAGTCATCCTTCTCTTCCGTTGGGGCGTGGTCGCAAATCAGAGTGGTCTTGAAAAATTTTGTCTTGATGCGAATTGTGGCTAGACGTTCATCCACCGGAGTGAATGCCAGTACTCGGCGACGGAATCTCTCTACCACCACGAATCCGACACCAAATTTGCGTTCCTTTATATGGCCGCTGTAGTAAATTTCACAAGGACCCACCTTCTTCCGTCCTTGTCCCGTCCATCGCAATTCTTGGACGGCAGTGATGTCAGCCTTTAACTTTATGAGGACATCAACCAGCTGGACAGCGGCACATTCCCAATTAAGGGACCGGACATTCCAGGTGCATGCCCTAAAATCGTAATCCTTAAAACATTTGGGAGGGTCGTCATCAAAAGGGGGGTCTCTCATCCGAGGCTTGAATTGCTTTTTCATTGGGTTGTTTTTTCATGAGGTGGGTTCCAAACCCTACGCACAACCGCATGGGATTCGCTTTCTCACTTTAGCTCGCCTCCAAACGGATGCTCGTTGGCTACCCAGGGGATACGTGGTCTAAGACCGGACGTCGTGAGCTGCTTGAACCATATGCACAAGAATCGTTTCTGGCCAAACCCAGGTGAATGGAAGTCAAAAACTTTCCTCACTTGCGTGAACTTCCGCACATGGCCCCATCCCCCATATATACCTAGGGACCTTGAAATAGCTTCACCATTGCTATGCAAAGAATACCTGTCTAGCAGGATCGCCCACCACGCTTTCGAAGAGGTGATCTGCCAGTCTTTTGAGGAGAAACGTTTTACCTTACTTTGTACGGCAACATTTCCGAGCCTGAACGGATCATGTAGCCCGGATGTGGCTTTTAAAGTTCAGGAGTCCTGAAGGGCAAAATACTCGAAGAATTGAGAGAGTGCAAAGTTTTGACTTCATTATTGGCCACCTCAGTAAGTTTTAGCGCTTCTTCAAAGGTGTGGCAGCACATAACTAAAGTAAACAAATGTGCAAACGCATTTTTATGTGTAAAAATATTAATATTTTGATAAAACTAATTAGGAAAAAGCGGTGCTAACATTATTGATTATAATAATACGCGATATTTAAGTGTTCCGTGAGCTTATGTTAGTTTTATTTTGAAATTTCGGAATATTTAGCGAAAAACGTTACATTTGGTATAGGAAGTCAAAGAAGACATTCACGAAGGATGGCTGGAAGGAAGGCTGTTGATTTTTCAACGGATTTAAAGCAGCTATCAACCGTCATTAAAGAAATGGCTCCTAGCTCATCGGGCTTAGACATCAACATGCTTGTTTCTTTTCGAGATGGATTGGGACCAAAATTCCTCGTGAATTCCGGCAGCGGGAATCGGGGAAGGTGCCGTTCTCTTGAAAGCTGCAAATCAAGATTATCCTACTTTCTATGCCAAGTGGTTCAATAATTAAAAACACGGAGATGAAGCTTAGATATGGGTACAGATGTACCAAAAAAGTATTTATTAAAAATAATAACCAAAAGGGTACTCACCGGAGATGTTGCTGCGTTCAAAGCTGTGATAAAAAGAAGAACGTTAGACCGGCAACTACGGCCTTTTAAAGATTCCACAGAAGGTAGAAATCCAAAACGGACATAACTGCATCTTTCCCATAACTTAGTCGAGTCATGTATACGGAATATACTTGTTTTGAACACAGCGACATCTCTTGGTTGATTATGATGGCAGCACAGGGTTACACACATAAACATGCCGCCCGCCTTGCAGCATCACTGCAATAAAAATATTTAAATAGTTATATAAATACAAGAGTTTTTTTTTATTTTTTATAAAAATTCAAACTATAATTATCAACTCATGATTACAATTCATTCATTACTTCACATTTCATTTTGCTTAGCACTAAAGAAGTTTATGACTACGCCTCAATATGGTGTACGGCCGGATATCACCCATCCAAATAGCGTGCTTTGTGCGGCTGGCCTGGTTGGCATTATTCTTGGCCTTAAAATCGCAGCGTAGACATCGGCACCTAATATAAGGGATACCGGGGTTTTCCGATAAAAAGCCGGGTCGGCCAATCTCAGATTGTCGAATTAGTCGACAACTCTGACATCCAGCGTGCGTTCTGGCGTCGTTTTGGTGAGGCTGGGCATCACTCTTGCCCTGATGTGTAGTCTTTCGTGCCAGCCCTTCAAGGTAAGCGTCACTCGATCGCTATGATCGCTTGATGACACCTGAAGCCGTCTGGCTAGATCCTTTGATATGCAGGACGATGGTTGCCTAGGATCGATGAGGGCACGGACCCTTTGCGTCCGCCCGTTCGTTGCGACTGTCACTATTACTGTCGGCGTGAGGACAGTTCCGCTCGTTCTTTGTACAGGGGTTTTAATTCGCTCCCGTGCGTCTCTCGCCCTTTGGCGCCGTCGTCGTTGATTGGTACGACTTCTGTGTTGTCGTTGCCGCTGTTCCTTAGAGGTTTGGATTGGCCGCTGACTCACTGACCGGACACTCGACAGTGGCGGTCTGAGTGCGGTCGTATCATTGTGACTGGGTGCTGGTTCTGCTATTTCAACCAGATCTTCGCTGCTGGCATCTATTTCCAACACTTCTTCATCGCTGGAATCGGTCAACGGCTGCGCTCGGTATGGACCGTGTTGTCTATGCCGACCGTCTACCGCTCCCTAGCTGTAAGGCACGTCTTCCTCCATTTCCCGCAGGTGAAGGAGACTGTGGTGCCGTTCGTGGTATCGGTCACATGGCCTTGTCGACGGACATCTGCTGGCCATGTGATGCGGCGACAGGCAGTTGGTACAGTGACGATAAAGGAGGACAGCTCGGGGTCTTTCCGTGGGTTCCGTCCGGCGCATCTATCTGCAAAATAGAAGCCGATGGTTGTTCTTGCAGACTGGACAACGGTATTGGTCTTTCGGGGCGTTGGTGTAGTTGACTCGAACCATTTCGTAAATTTCTGAAAGTAGAAGATACATTAGTTGGTTTTACAGCAGGAAGCATGACTAATTTAACGGTTGGTCTTGTTATTAGACCCCGTGTGATAAGTATTTCCACTACTCGGACGCGGTGATCTGGTCCTAAAAAAACCCTAACCACTCTGCCAAGTCGCCACTCGTTTGGGGGGAGGTTATCCTCTTTTACTACCACAAAATCGTCGACTTCTATATTTTGTTGAGGGTGCTGCCATTTGACTCTCTTGTGTAACTCCTTGAGATATTCTGCTTTCCATCGTTGGCAGAATCCTTGATAGAGTGCCTCCAGTTTTTGCCAGTGGTCGATGATCGTCATCGGGTTTCCATTGGTCTCGGGTTCAGATATTCCGATTAGCGGGCTTCCAATTAGAAAATGGCCTAGGGTCGGGGTTCTCTGACATCGGACTAATTGGCCTTGAGTTCAAACATGCTTCAATTTTGGCGAGTAAAGTTGTGAATTCTTTCATCGAATAGCATCGCATTTGCTGTTTTCCTGAAATGGATTTTGAAGCTCTTCACCACCGCCTCCCACAGCCCTCCCATATGAGGTGCTCCGGGAGGTATGAAGTGCCAACTTATCTCTTGATGAGCATATGACTGATTGGCAAGTCGGAGGGCTTCTGACAAAAACTGTTTAAATTCCTGCTTTAGATTTTTACTCGCGCCTACGAAGTCTATTCCGTTGTCTGAGTACATGTTGCGAGGATAGCCACGTCTGGCCACAAATCTTGAGAATGCTGCAAGAAATGTGGTGGCCGACAGATCGCTGGCTGCCTCCAGGTGCCTCTGTTGCAAAGCACACAAATACGCAGACATATCCTTTTGTAATCAAACATGCTCGACCAGTGTAGTTCTTAATGTCGAACGGTCCTGTGAAGTCCACGCCGGATAGCGTTCATTGTAGGCCAGTGATGCCATGGCAAGTCTACCACCTACTCTCATGATTCCATTCCTGTCTAGGAAGGGGTTGAGAGTGCTGATGGAGCTCTTGGTGCTCACTGGCTTTGATGCTGCAAGTGCGATGTATTCCTCATGATAACACCGCTTTTGCGTCAGAAGAATTAAACGTAATTTTGCTTCTTTAATTGCCTGTGACGATATCTCCGAACTGTTGTCTGGGACTGTCGTCTTAAGTACTAGGTAAATTTTGCGATAAATTGAAAAATCCTGGAAACTACCCTTAACGCGCGCGAAAAATCGGAAAATCTTTGCAAGACATCTTCTGTGTGGCTAACTCGCGCTGTATGAGATCTCACAATCTTTTACTCCAATTCTGTATCCATTATGTATCTCTTTGTGGCCATTCAGACAGATGTCGTTTCAACCAAGCCGAGCCGTTCCACAGATGTCGCTCTCAGCTAGTTCCTGAGGAGATACGCCTCGACTACCCAGATTAGCATGATTGTCAATAGAATCCACATGATTCCATCCAGTGACTCCAACGAGTTTTTCGATTTTCGCCACACGGTTTGCTACAAAGATAGTCCAGCTGCAAGGGGGCTTCCGCAGCCATGACAGAACAATGGTAGAATCCGACCATTTATAAACAACTGGTTGTGCAACGTCGAGCTGTAGGAGTAAGGCATTAATTAATTCGGCTAGTAGTAGCGCACCACATAACTCTAAACGCTGTAGAGAAATTATTTTCACTGGTGCTACTTTGGTTTTACCTACTAATAGGTGTATCTCGGGAGCTCTATCTAGTGTGCGATCACGCACTCTCACATCTAGAGCTGCTGCATATGCCTTTTCGAATGCATCACAGAAACCCTGAAACTCAATTTCATTCCAAGGTGTGAAACTAATCCAAATTGGAATTCTAATTTTCGAGATGTGCGAGTAGTTTTTGAGGAAATTCTCCCACCGTAAGTAAATTCCTCTTGATAACCTGTCATCGCATTCCATCGAATGCCTAACATATTTGCTTCACTTAAGTCGTCAATTTCTAAAAAAAATCATCCTTCAATAAGTGGTCCTTGGGTAAGTCAGCCAAAATTTCCTTAGTATTTGAAGTCCATTTCTGCAAGGGGAAACCAGATCCCTTTAAGACTTCCAAAAGTTCATTCCTAGTGCGAATGGCTGTTTCACAATCATGGGCTCCAGCCAGGACATCGTCGACATACATGTGCTGCTTCAAGACTCTTAAGGCTAGTGGGCATTTCAAACTAACATCTTCCGCCAGTTGAAGTAGGGTCCTTATCGCTAGGTATGGAGCGCAATTGACTCCAAAGGTTGCGGTTTGGAGTTCGTAATCCATGAGTTCCTTCTCATCTGACTCTTTAAAAATAATCCTGTGGAACTTCGTGTCAGCCGCCTGTAATAGAATCTGTCGGTACATCTTCTCGATGTCTGCATTAAAAACATATTAAAAACGCAATTTTAGTAACAGCGCGATAAGATTGGCTAGCAACACAGGACCTGCATAAAGCACATCATTTAAACTTACACCATTTGAGGATAAACTCGATGCATTGAACACTACGCGGACCATTGTAGTGGTGCTGTCAGGTTTGATGACTGCATGATGTGGTAGGTAATAACCTCCTGTACTACCTTCGATGCCGCTAGCCATTGGCTTCATGTGACCGAGCGATATATATTCTCGCAACACACGGTGATATTCCGCCCTAAGCTCTGGCCTTCGTGCCAATGATGCTTCACTGCGGAGGAATAGCTGCATCGCTGGGTACAGGTCTGCACCAATCACCAAATCAACCTGCTGACTTTTATAAAAGTTGACATCGGCGAAATTGATCGGGGGCAGTAGACTCAAATCAACTTGGTCTACTGTAAGCTGGGGAAGGTTCCCTATGAGTTGTGGGAGAATCAGGCCTCTTGCCTCAATTCTAATCTCGGGGTTAACAGGAGAACCTATAACCAAACGTGCGGCTTCTCGTGCGTTAGCTGGTGTTGTTGCGTTGATGCCACTTATCTGAAAGTCCACAGATTGAGTTGGTAGTTTAATGCGCCTTTGCAGCCGCTCTGTGATGAACGTGCCCTCTGAGCCCGAATCCAAAAGTGCCCTTGCTTCGTAATTCACTCCGTTGTAGCATATGAGTACCATCGCAGTGCTTTTGCATTTGTTGCGAACAGTGCCTGAATGTTGCCGGAAGTATTTGGAGATTGTGTACCCTTATCCCCACTGTTACCGGGTTGAGAACGACTGGTTGTGATCGATGTCTTGTTTCCTGTCGGTGTCCTATGTAGCAATGAATGATGCCGCTGGTGACAACTGAAACAGCTAAAGGAACTTTTTCAATCACGTGCAAAATGTGAATGTGTTAGGCAGTTCATGCACAAGTTGTACTTCCTTACTACAGGCCTTTAGCGCATGCGATGAATCTGGGCAAAATCTACAAACAGGCTGGGAAAATTGAGTATGGTGACTAGACAACTTTTTCCCATATGGTGTTACATGAGCTCTATTTTGTCCTCCTTTTGATACTCGCATACTTTGAATATCTGATACAGTTTCTAAAGTCTGGAACCTACTTGAGAGAAAGCTATCTAGTTCCTCCCACCTCGGAATTTCGTAGCGGTTGCAAAACCATCATTAGTTAATGTAGATTTCTTGGCGATATCCTTGGCTTCTCCTCGAGTCTTCTGATTAAGGTGGTACAATTTTTCAACTGGGGTCAAACGGGAATTATTAATGTATATAGCGGTAAATAAATCCTGAAAAGATGGCCTATATGGCATCACCGAAAAATATTTCGGTGCCGCAAGGGGGGAGATTAATACTCGAACGTGGGGCCGATTCATAGGTCGCTGGTTCAAATCCGGCTCGAAGAACCATGTTTCTTTTCGAGATGGATTGGGGCCGAATCAGGTTCTCTAACTGGAGGATTCACCGTTGACGAGCTCTGCTGCACAAATGTTAGGTTGTGGATGGTTTCACCCATCAATGCCGCGCACGTCAGGTATGATGCGTAGCAATCCTGGTACAGACACTTTGCAGCAAGCATAGCCGATGTATCCGATTCTCCTCCTGACAGGTTTCGCGAATGTCCGTCAAACGTCTCCTTGACTTTTATCCATAACGCCTTAATTTTTCCTTCTGGATTTCTGGGCCGAATGATTTGCACTTGGAGTGTTGTTGCACAATTCTTCAAACTCTAAAAATGCATCACAGTCCCGAAAAAAATCATTAGCGCTTGCCATTTTACTTGTAATTTAGGTGATGGATAGCAAAGGCCAAAAGTTTAAAAATTTTAGAATGAACCAAGTATTTGGACTAAACCAATTCAACAATCGCAAAATTTGTAAAGTTAGAAGGGAAATTCAACTAATTTTAATTGATTTGAACGCACTTGCCTATATTTCCTGTACCAAGGAAAAACGTAGCTTCTACCGCGAAAATTCGATGAAAATATAGTGAAAGTAGGGGTGCCTGAGGTACTTCCGCAGTACCAAGGCACAGGCCTTAATTTTAATTTATAAACAAAGGGAAAAAATTGAGTTGTTACGCAGGTAAAAATGGTACTTTCACAGTACCCGAATATATAAATTATTCAAATTGTTCGTAATAATAATAGATTGCATTACATACACTCACCCGTAGCGATGATTTTTTGGTATGCTTACAGTTCGTTGGGCCGTTGGTTTGGGCCTTGCTGCTCTGTTGGGCCGTTGGTTCGGGCCTTGCTGCTGGTGGGCCGTTGGTTTGGGCCTTGATGCTAGCGTTGGGCCGTTGGCTTGGGCCTTGATGCTTAGTCGCACTGCCGCCTAATCTTTTGGCATTTAATTGCCGGCGAACAGCACTTGGGCTTTGTCTCGTGGCTTAGTCGCCGGCGCTCTATTCCTAAAAACACAAAGTAATCTATTTTCGCACTGACGCCTTACCGTTGACACCTAGTGCCGGCGTTCAGCTCTCGCGCCTCCCCTTATGGCCGGCGCTGTATAAAATAAAAAAGGTTCTACGCCGCACTGACGCCTGACCATATGGCACTTAGTGCCGTCTTACAGTACTCGCGCCTTACTTAATGGCTCTGCAGCTGGCGCTCCTAACTGTTTGGTGGGGCTGCGCTTTGCCTGTGGATTTTGTTTGAAGCCTGCGCACCCACTTTTACACACTTTTCCTCACTTCATAATGGGGCGCTTTGCCTGTGGCTTTCCTGAAGCCTGTGCGCCCACTTTCACTCACTTTTTAGCGGGGTGCTTGCCTGCGGCTTTTCTGAAGCCTGCGCGCCCACTTTCACTCACTTTATAGTGGGCGCTTTGCCTGCGGCTTTTCTAAAGCCTGCGCGCCCACTTTCACTCCCTTTATAGTGGGACGCTTTGCCTGCGGCTTTTCTGAAGCCTGCGCGCCCACTTTCTTTCACTTCATAGTGGGGCGCTTTTGCCTATGGCTTTTCTGTAGCCTGCGCGCCCACTTTTTTCCCCATTTTCACTTTATAGTGCTGGCGCCTAGTGCCTAGTTGCCTTGCACTTTTTCCACTTTATAGTAGGACGCTTTACCTTTGGCTATTTCTCAGCCTGCGCACCCACTTCTTTTATCACTTTTTTTTCTGTCCGATTCCTTTCCAATTACCTGTTTTTCAAAAACTCCTCCTGGTTGTTGGATGCTGGTCCGAACAGCTCCAATGGAAGTTGAGCAAAGTTGTGTTTTTTCCTTTTTCTTTGTTAACAAATTAGCGACTTGGCAAGATTAGCAGAGTTGAATTTACTCTTTTTGATTATTCTTTAGGGAACGTATTATTTCCACTACAGAATATTAAAAAGAGACTTTTTTCGTAAAAAATAAATAAATAAAATATTAATTTGGCTTTCTCTTAAGATCCGGCTCGAAGGACCATGTTTCTTTTCGAAATGGATTGGGGCCGAAATTCCTCGTGAATTCCGGCAGCGGAGATCGGGGAAGGTGCCGTTCTCTTGAAAGCTGCAACTCAACATTATCCTACTTTCTATGCCAAGTGGCTCAATAATTAAAAACACGGAGATGAAGCTTAGGTGTAGGTACAGATGTACCAAAAAAGTATTTAATCAAAATAATAACCAAAAGGGTACTCACCGGAGATGTTGCTGCGTTCAAAGCTGTGATAAAAAGAAGAACGTTAGACTGGCAACTACGGCCTTTTAAAGATTCCACAGAAGGTAGAAATCTAAAACGGACATAACTGCATCTTTCCCATAACTTAGTCGAGTCATGTATACGGAATATACTTGTTTTGAACGCAGCGACATCTCTTGGTTGATTATGATGGCTGCATAGAGTTACACACATAAACAATGGCTGCAACTTCATCTTAACTTAATACACAGATAGCAGATGTCATCGCAGACTTCATCTCAAATACAAGCGCAGGATGTCGACATTTCGCAAATGAATGCAAGTCTGAGATGTCATTACAAGAGCAAAACCAGAATACAAAATTTCGTTATAATAGCAAGACCAGGAATCGCGTATTTCAGCCCAGTTCATATAGCTTCAGAACAGATTGGTCAGAGTATATGCAGTTTTAAAATAACAACAAGATAAGCTTGAGGACGAAGTATACGAGTTTGAAGGACATCTCTGAAACCTTCAGATGAATTGATATATGCTATGAGTTAAGAGCATAATGCTTTGCTGTGCAACCAATTTCTGCTGGGATGGTTCCGAAGAGAGCACGCCAACAAGCATCTTATAGAAGCTGAACCTCCATCGAGGTAAATCAGAAAAGGAGTACTCGTACAGACAAGCACTAAACGCCATTCACCAAGAGTCAGTTAACACCTTCAAAAGCACTCTACCTGTGAATGCCAATCTCGAAGTCAAACCACAACCCATAGCAGACGAAGCGTTTGAGCGGCCTCAAGACTGCCGCGTAATACTGACACAATTCAGACTAACAGCGTTTTCTTAGGCAGGGTTGGAGAACCGCTACAACAGCAACAACAAAGCGAAACGTGTAACGCTGCGGGCCTGTTGCATGGACTTATTCAGTTCAAGAACATCTTCCTAATCAGCAAAATAAGTGCCAGCAGCAAAATAAGAGTTATATGTTACCAGGCGTCATTTCGTGAAAGAGATTGGGATTTATCGCCCTCCACGGGTGAGTTGATTGTACTCCAGTAGCTTTGGTTATTTATTGGTATCATCTCGTTGTCCACCTGTAGAACATAAGATCCAGAGAAGTGTTTGGGAGAGATTGTACCTAACCATATGCTGCCATTTAAATTATCCAGGAATATTGTGTCTTCCTTAAGAACTTCGACCGTTGTTCCTATTATGTCATGTATCGGCACTTCGTTCCCCTCCTTTGAGCAGCATTTTTAAGCATTCCACTTCAGGGTGTGTTCTTTGTTCATTAGGATGTTATTGTAGTTCAGATCCACACGATGGCCATTCTTCAAGGTTGCTTGTGTGATAAGGTGGTTGAATCCATGTAGTGGGACGGGAACGATAAGTGACTTGTAGAGTTTGGTTTTCGTCCGTCGAGAAAAGACTTTACCTTTCAGTTGCTTACTCAGTCCAAAGTAGCTCCTGTAGGCAAGAGAGATTCTGCGTTGGAATTCTATGCTGGCATTGTTGTTAGTGTTAATACTGGTTCCAAGGTAGACGAAGTTATCTGCGACTTCAAAATTATGACTGTCAACGTTGACGTGGGAGCCAATTCGCGAATGCGATGACTGTTTGTATGATGACAGCAGATATTTCATCTTACCTTCGTTCACTACCAGACCCATCTTCTGCGTTTCCTTATCCAGTCTGGATGAAGTAGAACTCATGGCTCGGTTATTGAGGCTAATAATGTTTATATCATCGGCGTATGTCGAGAAGACTGTATCTTCTCTATTTGGCTCTACAGCTCCTATTATTTTCTGCAGCAATAAATTAAAGAAGTCACATGATAAGGAATCACCCTTTCTCGTTTGGTACATGACCGTATAAGTTTTGCGGGGATACCAAATTCAGACAAAACGGTGTAAATGCAGCTCATAGTCGTGGTCTAAAGCCACACTGATAAGGTGCAATCAGTTTCTTGACGGTGGGCCTTAGCCTTTCACACATACGCTCGAAAGGACATTATTCGCGATATTATGGAGGCTTTCCGACGGTAATTAGCGCAGACTGTGGGGTCCCCTTTTTAATGGATTGAGAAGAGCGTTCTTAAATTCCAATTGTCGGTCATGCTTTCGTCCGACCATGTTCTACAAAGTAGTTGATGCATGCAACTTGTCAGCTCTTCACCCTCATGTTTGAATTACTTTGTCGGTAGGTCGTCAGTTCCAGCCTCTTTGTTGTTTTTTAGGCGAGCAATCGCTATTCGAACCTCGACATGGTCAGGTAATGGAACCTCTTTTCCATCGTCATCGGTTGGAGTTTCGGGTTCACCATCTCCGATTGACCCATTTTCACTGCCATTCAGCAGGCTAGAGAAGTTTTCCCTCCATAAATTCGATATATCTCTTTGTGCCTTACAAGAGTCTGCTCCGGTCTTGAAACCTTCCGTAAGCCATTGCCCTTGTCGGCCAGCTTCTCAAACTCTTCATACTCACGCCTCTCGGTCGATTTCTTTTTTTTCTGTACATTCGTCTTGCTTCCCTCTTTAGCTCTCGGTATCTATCCCATCCCGAACGTGTGTGGTCGCTCGTTTTGCACTCAGGGCAAAACTTAGTGTTTTCCTCACCAATTTTTTAACGAATTCTTTTATTCAACAACTGTTTTTAAAATATATCTGCTGAAAGAAGAAATGAATGTTATTAAATCGTTTAACTTTATTTAAATTTTATTTGAAAAGAAGAAATACATTTTGTCCAACGTTTTAATTTTCTTTTTATAGAAAGGTAAGTAATATTGCATATAATTTAAACATAACGTTCATATTCAAATTCATTACAGGTGGTTGCAATGGTAAAAAGTGCGAATATTGGCGTTCCCAAATGTCATATAATAAGAAATGAAACAGAAGAAAATCAACATCAAAAGTAAAACAATTAAATATTTTGTTAAATTGCAAAAATCAAGATGAATAAACTATCCTGCCTATCCAATACGGATGTTGTTGTGGTTTATATTTCACCTTTTGTTTTGTTTGGTATTCTGAAAGTCAGCCAATTGATAGAAGAACAAAATGGCTGTACTATCACTTCATCTTAATCTCGCCTTGGCATAAGTGCAGAATATATACCATTAATGTAGAACAAAATGAATTAATGATCGTGGCCCGCTCTGATTACAGGATTTTAATGATATAAAATTTGTTTCGTTGATATATGGGAGCGAAGGGAGAATGAAAAGTGTAAAACGGTATATTTCGAAAGATAAGTAAAATTACTTTCCAAAAAAAAAATAATTTACTATTCCATTTTATAAAAAACTTAGTTATTCTTCAAATTTTGTGTAATAAATCAAGCTAAAAACAATATTAAGAACATTAAATAAAAAGAACATAAAAATACCTTTAATTTGATACGAGTATATCACAATTTGTAGTTACTTTATAACAGCGCAAACAATTTTGTTTTAATTGTGCTGTTAACGAGTTTTAACGATACTCATACTCGTAAAGCTATTTTAGGCAAAGGACTTCGCAAGGCGAAACCGGTGTTGGTTTATCCCCGGGGTAATTTTTATTTTACTTTATTTTCGAAAACTCCCCCTTAGTCCCCTATATTTATGGAAATATAAGTTTGGCTCAAAAAAAATCATATTGTTAAAATTGGGAAAACAGGGCGGACACTTTTTCATTTTGTTCTACCTTAATGATCTGTATTCTGCACTTGTTTCTTTGGGGCTGATCGAACTAGAAGAACTTTGGAAATCATCGAGGCGTATTCAACGAAAAACGTTACATTTGGTGTCAGAAGGCAAAGGAGACATTCACGAAGGACGTAGAAAAGGAGCCTCTTGATTCTTCAACTGAATTAGAGCAGCTATCAACCATCATTAAAAAATGCTTCTTGTTCATCTACGGGTTTAGACATCAATATGCTCGGGGCTGCAACTTCAACTTAACTTGATACTCGTATGTAGAGGATGTCATCACAGATTTCATCTTAAATAAAAGCACAGGATGTCAGCATTTCGCAAATGAGTGAATGAAGCGAACCGTGAAAAGTGAAAAGTGAAGATATATCGAAAGAGATAGCAGAAGCGCTGATATTCTCAAAGGTGAAAAATTGCCCATATCCGGGAATAAGACTGAAAAAAATTGCCGTTAAGAGAAATTACATGCAAAGTCGCAAAATGAAATCGTAGGAGTAGATTTCTTGCTTGGACAAATTATAAAGATCGAAATGCATAACAAAATTATAGAAAACAAATACATGGAAGTGCCTTTTAGCATTAGTTATAATGTCTTATACTGGTGACGCAAGCGAAACGTGTAGCTGTACAAAAAGTAGAGAAAGTTGACGAGTTGTGAGTTACGAAGAAAGTCATCTAGCCGTTGCCAAGGATCAATGATACTCTGTACTCGTTGACTGCCATGGAATGGTTCTCTTTACAATCGTTCTGAAGACGACATTCTTCCATGTTGGAAACGATTTTTGGCAATTCACCGTGATGCCTTTTGGATTATGCCACGCTCCTGTCACTTTGGAAAGATTGTGTTCAAGAGACTACATTGAAACGGCTGCACATTGTGCCAATGATAGCGTTCCCGGTTCCATATGCAACGTTTATTGTGAATATGGCTGCTAGTGTTAATACCATAGGAGTCGTACTTTCACCGGTAATTGATGGACAGGAAAATGCAGTTGCCTAGTATAGTAGGTCTATTAGGATTAGGAGATTACAAAGTTATGACTTCACTCTCGAACACCGCTAATGAAATTTCCACGGAAATTCTTACGCTATGTCCCACCGCCCATGTAGCTTAGAATGCAAACGCTTGTCAAATGTCGAAGGAAAAGATGAGATAATGGATGTCCGGCTAATGACAATTACATCAGCAGAAGAGAGAGGCGCGTCATCTTTGTCAATAAGGAGGATCAGGACTTGAAACTTCTAATGCACGGCCTGCTGGTGGACAGGATCAAACTGTCAGCAGAAAGTCCAATTGTATAGGCGCACTGGGCGCAATGGAACAGTGTGAAGTAGATATCTAGCTATTTGCATAGAATATGAGAAAACGAAGATGGCCAGTGCTCCCGAAATTTAATAATAGTTCCGAATTTGATAATTCCGGACGCTCTCAAGGAATTCCACAATGGTCCCAGTGGAAGGCACCTAGAGTTAACGAAACCCTTGGATAACATCAAACTGCGGTTCTATTAAGTTGGTTGCAGTCAATCGGATGCAGAATGGCTTGCCGCAAAAGGCCTGGAATCCAGAAGTCATGTGCAGATGCGGCAATATAGTTCAGGTGTTCCATTTGCACGAGTTGCCATAGATGTAGCTGGCCCATTTCGTAGCCGACTAGGAAACAAGTACGTCTTTGTGGTTAGGGAATACTTTAGCAAATGGCCGGAGGTCTACCCAATTTCAAACTAGGAAGCTTAAATTGTTGCGGATGCGTTCACCTACAATTGGGTTGCGAGATACGGTACATCTATAGATGCACTGTGACCAAGGAGGGAATTTCGCATCGGTGGTATTTCAAAAGTTGTGGTGCATCTACAATGGGATGGCATAGTAGAACAATTCAACCGAGCCCAGGAAGAGCACCAGAGGAAGGTCGTGGACAAACATTACATACCTTTGTTCCGCAGTGCACGAGGCAATGGGTAAAGCACTAGCAAAGATACTGTTCGATAGCGAGCTTCGGTGGCCTAATGTTTTGAAATATGGAATGCAAAGATATCGGTGCTTTTACTGAATACTTTTCCAATGAATTCTCCAGCAGTCCCTGTAACTCATTGAACAACTTTCTTCCGCAACGATTTATGAAATCTCTCGATATCAAACAAACTGGTGAAAAGCACTTTTAAACATACTATAGTTCATTATATCTACATATACGTGTATATAGTTATAGTTCGTTATATAAAAAAAAATCTCAAAATATTTTCGCTGCATCTAGCCGGTATTTCTGTTAATTTTATTTCATTTTTGAATCAGTTGATTGTTTTTACAGCAGTTAAAGCGCTTATACGTGTAGGTCAGAGATAGTGGTCCGAATCGATGTTTGGCACTCGGAAAGTGCGCATGTCGAGAACACTGAAAACGTGTGTTCCGTCTAGCACAACATGATAGATCTGGTTTTATGTTTTTATGGGACAGCCAAGTAGCTTGAAGAATTTTCTTGTGCTGGAATCTAGTTCAACAGGAAACCATATTTTGGGCCTCAACGAAGTTGATCAATCTCAACCCATTAGGGGATGTTCCGTTATGGAGGTTGAATTTTCCGACAGTTGTACCAAAGATTCATTCTTTGCCTTACTTACTTACTTACCTTAATGTCGTAGACACCGCTTACGCGATTATAGCCGAGTTAATAAGATTGCTGTTTGGCGGAGTGGAGGTCCTCCTCTCCCTCTGCTTCCACCGCCAGGTACTGCATCGAAAACTTTCAAAGCTGGAGTATTCGTATCCATCCTCTTGTACCTTCTCTATTCAGCTCTGCAGCTTTTATAGTCACGGGTCTTTTCCAAGATGTGGCGATGCTGCGATATTGGGGAGGCGTATGCCACGGCAACTGGTGAAAACTTTGGGAGTGCCTTTTTGTAGTTTGGACAGATCACACATAGGTTTTCATCGTCGCGAATGCTTCCATCCGACCATTTTTTGCAAATAAGCTGATGCATGCACCTTATCACAGCCATATTTGAATAGCTCGGCCGGTAATCCATCGGTCCCCGCCGCTTTGCTGTTTTTTAAGCGGGCGATTGCTATTCTAACTCCTTCATTATCGGGAAATGGAACGTCTTTTCCATCGTCACCGATTTGGGTTTCGGGCTCACCATGCCCCAGGTGTTTCATTTTCACTGCCATTCAGCAGGCTGAAGAAGTGTTACCTCCGTAAATTCAATATACCCTCGCATCCTTTACTAGATCACCTTTCTGTGTCCTTAATGGGTGTGCTCCGGTCTTGAAACCCTTAACACCTTCTGTAAGTCGCCTTTTTCGAACATTACCTTCGTCGGCCAGCTTCTCAAGCTCTTCATACTCATGCATCTCGGGCTCTTTCTTTTTTTGTCGGCAAAAGCGTCTTGCGTCCCTCTTCAGCTTTTGATATCTATCCCACCCGCACGTGTTGTGGTCGATCCTAAGATTGCGAGGTAGGCAGTCTGTTTTTTCTCCACTGAGACACAGCTCTCCTCATCGTCCCTGCCTTTTCTGCGACCTTTGCGAAATCCGATGGTTTCGTTTTCAGCTGTACGTAGGCAGTTTGAAATGCCGTCCCACAGTTCTTTTATACCAAGTTGCTGATGAGTGCTCTCAGAGAGCAGGACTTCAAGAAGAGCAGAAAACCGTTCGGTAGTCTGTTCTGATTGCAGCTTTTTGATGTCGAGCTTTCCTTGTGTATGTTGACGGACGTTCTTCGATACACAGAGGCGTGTATGTATCTTCGCTGCAACAAGATAGTGAACCGAGCCGATGTTAGCTTCTCGGATTATACACACGACATGATCATGATCATGATCCATCTGCTTTTGTGTTTTTCGATCGGGGGACAGCCAAGTAGCTTGATGTATTTTCTTGCACTGGAATCAGTACTACAGACAACCATTTGGAGATGTTTCGCTGTGGAGGCTAAATTTGCTGACAGTTGTGCAGAAGATACTCTCTTTGCCCACCCTGGCGTTAAAGTCGCCAAGCAAAATTTTCTCAACAGGTGGGGGCAACCCCCATGAGTATGCTCCAGACGCCCTGTGCGTGGACGCAAATCAGCGATATGTTAAAACATTTTGCTTTGATGCGGATTGTGACGTAGCGGTCATCCACCGGGGTAGTAAATGTCACAAGGACCTACTCACTTCCGTACTTGTCCCGTCCCTCGCTCGCTGAGTGATGTCTGCCTTTACTTTTATTAGGATATCAACCAGCTGGGCAGCGGCACCTTCTGAATGAAGGGACCGGACATTCCAGGTGTATACCCTCAAATCGTGAGCCTTAGTGCGTTTGTGAGTAAGTTTAAAGATTTTACACATTTATATAGCCAGCCGCTTGTTTCAAGACCGGCGCCTGCTCGCAGTCGCTGGCATTAGACTTCAGCGGACCTTTGAACCGCTCTTTTAGCCGTGACTAAATTCTTCACACGGATTGGTTACCGCATCTTGCACAAGGATTACTCACATTTCCAGGGTGCGCAAAGTGGACGAAAGAATAGGAATTAATTACAGCCCTACGACTGTATTTGCATTCCCAGATGTTTGACTACATCCCATTACACCGGTTGTTGTTAGTAACAATTAATTGTGATTGAACTGTGTAAAGAAATCTTTGAATTTGAATTGAAGTGCATTAATTTGTTTACATTTATGAAAGCTGTTGAATTTATTTATGTTTAACTATTTATAAAAGAAAAATTGAACTGCAACAATGCAGTGAAATGGCTTTATGTATTTAATTTATATATGTAATTATTACATAGGATGGTTAAGTGAAATATGTTAACATAAAGTGAGTTCGTTTAAACAATGTTGTTTAGCTCTTATTCCTACGTTGTATTGTAGTATTCGTTCCTAATAATGGAGCTATTATTTTGCTGCGCATCATCGAACAAGGATTACTCTGAAACTAGTATTTATAGTTTTTCTTTTTCATTTCATCAAATATTACCTTTCTTTACGATCAATTTCTTGCAAAATTAACAGAAAGTTGAAATTTGCTCTTCCATTGTTTTATTTTATACGACAATTATGTCAACACAGCAAATAAATTGTTTGTTTTGTTTTTTGTGACCTGCTAAATGATATTCTTTTGTGAGACTAAAGACTATAGCAACTATTTGAGACTCGATCCTGCTTATTGAATCTCGGCTAATTTGTTTGAGCGCATCTCTAAAGCCAGTTTTCAAAATGTCCGATTGACTTAACATTTAAGCGGAAGTTAGCTAACTACCAGATAAGCTGATGTCACACTTTCGTTTTCACCAAGTTCCTGTTACCTAACTTCTGGTTAGTTTAATCTTTGTGACTATTTTTAGGTAATTTCACAAAAATTTGCCTTGTCAATCGAAACTTTATGACAGGTGGTGTTTGTTTACATTTTTCAATGGAATTTGATTAAGTGAATTTTAATATCACCCGTTTTCGTTTGTGTTTTTATTTTTATTTTTCTTTAATAAATAAAAAGGAGTTAATTTTATGAAATTCTAGATTTTTAAAGATTTTTTTAAGATTTAAGATACTTTTATTTGGAAAAAATTCCTTTGATAGCTTTAAATTACAAGTATAGAAAGGAAAGAAAACTATAATAGTCGTACAAGAACTTATGATTCTTATAAAAATAAATACACGTATTCTCTTATTAAACTAGATCTTACAATAGCGTTTCCTTGAACGTCAGCTATGCTTGTGTCGGCCACAGCGAATGTTTCTTCTGGTTCATGCGCTTGAACTACTGCTTCATCCAGATTTGAGACATTCTGGATGGTAGTATTGTGCAACACTCCACTGGCAGCATTGACTCTCTTATTTGTGCTAAGGGAAACTCTCATTCCAAGTGATAGTACTAGAAGGCAGCGTTTTCATACGCAATTTCGAATACGGATTTGAGATTCATTGTAAAGCCGTTCAACGCGAAGATTGGGATGTAAATGTATACACTTCATGTAGTTGTTGAATCCGTAACGACTGTCTCTCAATAAGACGATTATAAAAAATAATGCTGTCATGTCCAGAACAGGGCCAGCTGCAAGTCCGTTATTTCCATTACAGACAGCTTGTACGTTGTAGAAAATGTACTACTTTATGTTTCGAAAAATTTCGCCATTTTCTTCTCCATTCTGACAAGAATGCTATTCGCACTGTGCTTTCAATATCTCTTCTTGTTTTCGGTATTCTGATGAATGATTGGACAAGTGGCGCGATTTCAATGGACACTATTTACCACCCGACGGGCATCCCGCTCAAATCAGCAACACAAATTAACACGTTCACGCCGGCGTGTACCACCGGTTGCTCGCACAATTCTGTCTGATCGGGCGGCGCGTACCACCGGTGGCTCGCATATGATTGTACTACCAATCAGTGTGTATCACCAAACATAACTAATTCAATGGTACTAATAACAAAAACATAAGTAAATATTTCAATGATATAACATAAACATTATTATTTATGTTTTATTAGACCGTTTTCCCGTGCGATAATCTTTCGTTGAAACATTTAGTTCGGCGCCGTCTGATAGAACAAAAAGCTTTCAGCGCAACCGCCTATGGACGCGAAACAAGAATTGCAGCGCCGGCGTGAACGTGTTAAACAATTTTCCGATGCATTAAACTTTAATATTAAAAGTACCATTTCCGCTGGGCTAAGTGCTTGATTCCTACAAGATCGAATAAATTATCTACAATATTTATTTACTACAAGCACATTATTTTCACAAGCCCAGTGCGGTTTCTAATTTTTCTTTCTATTTTTTCCAAAACGTATTTAACTCTAATTTTGGAAAGACGAAATCTATGAATAAAAACTTCTTCGTCATATTTCTAAAAAAATTTGCATAAATAAATTTATTGTAAAATGAATACACCGGAATACAATTTTACGGTCGGCTTTACGAGAGTGCACCAGGCCTAGACAAAAAATTCCTCTTGGAGGAGTTAGAGTAGGTCATACACGTCCTAAAAATGTATGCTGTTCTCCGAGGTAACTTATAGTTTTCTAGTAATTTGTGGTTAAATTTGCAAATTTTGACCAACCGAAATTCTAGTATAAAAGCTAAAATAAGCTCTCGGAACACTTGAATATCCTTCATAATATTGAGAATTAACGTTTACAACGGCTTTACACGTATTTAATTAAATTTATCAAAATGTTAGTCTCATTTCATAATTTTTACACATAAAAAATGCGTTTGCACGCTTGTTTACTTTAGTAACTAAAATGACCCAGCAAAAACGACCTCTTTAATCAGAAGAAGAGAGTGGTATACCATTTTTGCTAATATGTGCGGTCAAGTAAAAAGTTTTTTCCGTTTTTTTTATTGATTTTTCAAAATATGATAACTTTGTATACATTTGTCTGATTTAAGCCAAATATGCACCGTTCTGTTCGTAAACTTGTTGCCACCGAGATGCCAACTCATTATACCCCTCTCGTAGAATGCTGCGTCCCTATTGGCAAAAAACTCGGAGAGCCAATTTCCACAGGCCTCTCTTGAGGCCAACTTCGCACCATTGAGCGCGTTCGCCATGGACAGGAAAAGTTGGTAATCACTTGGTGCCACGTCCGGACTATAAGGTGGGTGCATTAGGACCTCCCATCCGAGCTCCTAGAGCTTCTGGCGCGTCACCAAAGACGTGTGTGGCCAGGCGTTGTCCTGGTGAAACACAATTCGGCCTCTGTTGATCAAAGATGGCCTCTTCTGGATGAGTGCTGCCTTCAAGCGGTCCAGTTGTTGGCAGTAGAGGGCCGAATTGAGCGCTTGGCCATAGGGGAGCAGCTCGTAGTAGATGGTTCCTTGCCAATCCCACCAAACACACAGCAAAACCTTCCTGGCCGTCAATCCAGGCTTGGTCACCGTTCCGCCGGCTCACCGCGTTTCGACCACGACCGATTTCGCTTGACGTTGCCGTAAGTCATCCACTTTTGATCGCCAGTCACCAAACGCTTCAGAAATGGGTCGATTTTGCTGCGATTCAGCAGCGATTCGCATATGGAAATACGGTCCATCATGTTTTTTTGCGTTAGTTCGTGTGGCACCCAAACATCGAGCTTCTTTTTGAATCCTAGGTTATGCCAATGGTTCCAAACGGTGCATCTTTGACATCGAAATTAACGGAACGGAACCTAGCAAACCACTTTTGTGCCACACGTTCGTTTACAGTATCGGGCCCATAAACTAAATAAATTGTTTCAGCCGCTTCGGCTGCTTTTTTGCATTGATCGATGAACAATTGTAAAATATAGCGAATTTTCTCTTTGCTGGTGTCCATCTTTGACGAGTGCTCTCAACGTACTGAGTCAATCAATCGAAAAACTGTCAAAGACAAACTTTTAGCGCATAAACACGTTTTCAGCGCCGTATAGTATGACATGATGCGACACGTAACACTCGTACTATGGACAATAACGCCATCTCTTAGATAAGAACCGACCTAAATATATCGTACCCATTCCCACTCATTTCTAGTTTGTCAAAGTCTTCGGAGTTGTTTGCCCACGCAAAAGATTTGTGTTAAAAGTTTTGCACTAAACGTTTACGTTGAATTTAAAAAATGCTGGAATAATTACTTTCGGTGTTATTGATTGGATAATCTTAGGGCCGTTTTCACCATCTCAGGTTAAGCACTTATCAGAACTTAATCGGAAGGTAGCAAATTTGTTTTGTCAATTAAGTTGCGGTTAACTAAACGCCAACATTGGGTGGCGATTAGCTCTTAACCAGAGAATAATTTGACAGCTGTAAATTGTAAAATAATAAATAAAATAGTATTCCGGCTTTAAAATAAATTTTATTATAGATATGTATGTAATATGGAACGCACTGCCTATCTGGCTGCGTTGATTCAGAGTCGCATTTATAGGGAAAGAACATACCGTACACAAATAAATTTTTTTGAGAAATATGATGAAGAAGTTTTTATTCGTAGATTTCGTCTTTCCAAAATTAGTAAATATATTGTGAAACAAACATTAAAATAATTAAAAATCGAAAATAAATTGTTTTAAGGTGTTTTTATTTAAAGTCATTTCTTCTTTATTGGCGTTGGCATCGCTTACGCGATTATAGCCGAATCAATATTAGCGCCGCATTCATCTTTTCCCTTCGCTGCTTGGTGCCAGATAGAAATGCCAAGGAGCCAGATCACTCTCCAACTTTCAAAGCTGGGGTGCTTTCTTCCATTCGAACGGCATGACCTAGCCAACGTAACGTCTGCGATATTCACCGTTGGCAATGGGCAAAGGACCATAAATCGCTCGCAGAACTTTTCTCTCGAAGATTCATTGGGCCGACTCGTCAGATGTTGACATCGTCCACGATTCCGCGCCATGTAGTAGGACGGGTATGATGATCAACTTGCAGAGTTTGATTTTCGTTCGCCGATAGAGGGCTTCACTTTTCAATTGCCTACTCAGTCCCAAGTAGCACCTGTTGGCAAGAGTTATTCAGCGTTGGATTTCATTATTATTGGTGTTGATGCTGGTTCCTAGATAGACGATATTATCTACGACCTCGAAGTTATGACTGGGGCCATGTGCAGAATTTCCAGGCTGACATTGTTGTTAGTGTTAATACTGGTTCCAAGATAGACGAAGTTATCTACGACTTCAAATTATGACTGTCAACGGTGACGGGAGAACCGAATCGCGAATGCGATGACTGTTTGTGCGATGACTGGAAATATTCGTCTTGCTCTCGTTCACTACCGGACCCATATCCTTCCCTTTCTTATCTAGTCTGGAGAAAGAAGAACTCACAGCGGGGTTGTTGGGACCAATAATGTCAATATCATCGGCGTACGCCAGCAGCTGTACACTCTTACAGAAAACTCCTTCTTTATTCAGCTCTGCAGCTCGTATTATTGTCTCCAGCAATAAGTTAAAAAAGTCACACGATAAAGAGTCACCTTGTTTGGTACCGAAATACTCGGAGAGGTCTTTCCGGATTCTTACGGAACTTTTAGTGTTGCTTAACATCAGTTTACATAGCGGTATAAGCTTTGCAGGGATACCAAATCCAGATATAGCAGCGTAAAGGCAGCTGTTATTCGTGCTGTTGAAGGCGGCTTTAAAAAGAGGTGGTGGGTCTCGATCCTCTTCACCCAAGTCTCTTCCAAGAACTATCGCATGGGGAATATCTGGTCAATGGTTGATTTACCAGGTCTAAAGCCACACTGACAAGGTCCAATCAGTTTGTTGCTGGAGAAGTGTTCCCTTCATAAATACAATATGCTCCGGGCATCGGTTGCTGGATCACCTCTTTGTGTCCTACAGGAGTCTGCTCCGGTCTTGAAACCTTCTATAAGTCGTCGTAACTTCTCATAGAATTTTCGAGCTTTACCCTTGTCGGCCAGCTTCTCAAGCCCTACGTACTCACGCATCTCGACTTTCTTTTTTTGGTCTGCAGATGCGTCTTGCTTTCGCCTTAAGTACTCGGTGTCTATCCCATTCCACGCGTGTAGTGGTCGATCGCAACGTTACCGACTATATACTGCCTACCTCAGTATATTTTCTCTCCACTGCGACACGGCAGTCCTTATCGTACCAGCTGTTTTTGCGACCTTACCGAAATCCAATAGTTTCGTTTGCAGCTGTACGTAGGGAGCTTGAAATGCCGTCCCACCGTTCCCGTATACCGAGATGCCGATGAGAGCAGAAGTGCACGCCGAGTAGAAAACCGTTCGGCAGGGTGTTGTGATTGCAGCTTTTCGACGTCGAACTTTCCTTATGTTTGTTGACGGGCGTTCTTCGATACACAGAGGCACGTGCGTATCTTCGCTGCTACAAAATAGTGGTCCGAGCCGATGTGGGGTCCTCGGAGTGTACGCACGTCAAGAACACTGGAGGCATGTTTTCCATCTATCACAACATGATCGATCTCGTTTTGTGTTTTTCGATCAGGGGACAGTCAAGTAGCTTGATGTATTTTCTTGTGCTCGAATCTAGTACTACAGACAAGCATATTTCGGTCCCCGGCGAAGTCGATCAGCCTCAACCCATTAGGGGATGTTTCATTTTCGTTGTGGAGGCTGAAGTTTCCGGGGCATAAACTATGTTCTGGTTAAGACCTAATCGCCACTCAATATTGGCGCTAAGTTAACCACAACTTAATTGACAGCTGCGCCTTAACCGGACATTGTAGAAATGAATTTTATGCTACCTCCCGATTAAGTTTTGATTAACTGTTTAACCGGAGATGGTAAGCTGAGGTGGGAAATTTTACAATTTGCTGTGTCAAATGAAATTGTAAATTTTGACGTAAACAAAATAAAAGTTCGTGAGGAAGTCGCATTAATGAATTCATTTAATGATTTGTTGTTAATTCAGAGTTTTCGGCAACGGGCTAATCGCCAGGTAGTACTTGTGTCAAAATAAATATGTACGGTTATGAATGGAAAATTCGGCCACATTTAAGAATTTCTTGCAGCACGTTCACAAAAATTGTCCAATTAACTCCCACCAAACGTGACGTAAACAAAAAAAAACTTGTGAGCAAGTCGCACATATTTTTTTAGCAAAGAAAAAATATTTCTATACTAATGATGATATTGGTCAATTCATTCAATTAATGATTTACTGTGAAGGCTGTGTGCCAATCGGCATCTGATTTGCTGTTTATTCTATTATTATCTATTATTTTTTCTATATTTGTGGTATTCTCTTGCGATACACAGTGCTTTAGGTGTAGGCTTCTCCTTTTTATATGGCATTCGTATCAGTAGTAGTATCAAATATAATATATAAACAATAAATAATATGAGAAAATTTACATCAAAGTTTATTTTCGAAAGAAATTTCTTTGGCATATATGTTTTGAAGATTATCTCTTTCAAATGTTGGCCGCGGCTACGCCTCAGATGGTCCAATCGTTGCGTCAAATTTTCGTTGACTCGTTCAAGCATTTCGACTGGTAACTGGCGAATGACACTCGTGAACGCATGATTTTTGTGATGTGTGGGAAGTGGCGCCACCTTGTTGAAACCAAATGTCGCGAAGATTACAAGCTTGAATTTCAGACATCAAATACTCGGTTATCATGGCACTATAACGATCGCTATTGACGGTTACGTTCTAACCGGCATCATTTTTGAAGAAATTGATTCCACCGGTCCACAAACCACACCAAACTGTTATTTTTCTGGTCGAAATGGCAGCTCTTGAATCTCTTCAGGTTGCTCTTCGTAGCAAATGCGGCAATTCTGCTTGTTTACATACCCATTGAGCCAGAAATGGACCTCATCGCTGAAAAAAAACTTTTCTGGAAAAAATCGGATCTTCTTGGAACTATATCTTGTACGCTTTCAATTTAAGATCGCAACGTAAAATGCACCAAGTCGTTCCCTACGTCAGTTCGAGTTGCTGCTAACGTCCCCGAATGGACTCTCAAAACTTTACTTTCTGTGACTTTGAGTTCACGAAAAAACCTTTCTGTCACTCATTTGATTTAACAATTGCAATTAAAAGATAAAGTGATGCGAAACTCTCTCAAACTGCAGATATAAGTGTTCCTCGTTGACAAAGGTTTTCCCAATAAGAGGTGTTATTTTGAATAGCTTGCTATTCAGATGGATTTTGAAGCTTAAATTTTGAAAAATTTGAAAAATTGAAACTACGAACAACAACGAATTCAAACTATTAAAATTCATCATTAAATTGGTGAAATCTTGGCAGAGGGGGCTCGCAAAACTAAGTCTTTTTTCAGTCGCTTCACCTTGTCGGACCGCAATAAAGAAGCTGGTAGAAAAAATGGAGCTGTTGAGACAAGTTAGTGCTGTGAAGAATAACACACGTGCACTTCGCTAAAGAACAACTGAGTATATTGCTGCTATAGCCTAAAGAGTTGAAAAAAGCCTAGGTTTGTTCATTCACCATCGTTTTTTTTATTTGGGCATCCCACAAAGGATATTTTACCATATTTTGAATAAATACTTAGAACTTAGGCTTATACAGTTCAGTTAACACAAGAACTCAAGCTGGCCAATCATCAACAACGTCGTGTCTTTGCTGATTGTGTTCCTGAAATGAGGTTTATTGTTGAAAAAGCCTCTCCATCTTCAACGGGTAACATTTTGGTCCGGTTTATGGTCTGGCGGGGGTATTGGATCTGACTTTTTCGAAATTAGGCTGGAGCAACAGTTATTCATTGTTATTGATGATTTTGATGACTGGAACCAAATAGTATATATTATATTTGGACAACGTTTACTTTCAACAAGACGGCGCCAAGGCCTTGGGAATTTTTCTTGTGGGGCCACGTGAAAGGCGAGGTCTACTGCAACATGCCAACGGCGGTTCAAGCCCTCAAAGATGGAATTCGTGAACATATCAGGTGTACAACTTTGCTTCCGCCGTTTTCCGATAGGTGGCTGTACCGGCTGAGGCTGGTTGAAATACATAGATGATAATGCCTTTAAAGTGAGTGTGGACAGTGCCTAACGAATTGTCATCGCCGTTTCAGTGACAGTTGTTCTTATTTTCGTATTATTCACGCTCGAAAATGTCCGTTTATGTGCCCAAATCTCGCCATTTGCGGGAAGTTTTACTTTTCTGTTACAATTCGAAAAAAAATGCAGCTGAAGCGCATCGAATGCTCTCAGAAACTTACGGTGATGCTGCTCTGAGTGAAAGAACGTGTCGGGAGTGGTTTCAACGTTTTAAAAATGGTGATTTCGATGTTGAAGACAAACATGGTGGTAGAAGAGAAAAAACCCTCAAAGATGAACAACTAGAAGCATTGCTTGATGAAGATTCGTGCCAAACCCAAGAACAGCTTGCCGAATCGTTGGGAGTGAGTCAGCAAGCCATTTCAAAACGTCTCAAGGCCCTGGGCATGATTCAGAAAGAAGGAAACTGGGTACCGTACGAGTTGAAACCGAGGGACATCGAGCTCCGTCTATGTTTATGTGAGCAACTGCTTCAAAGACAAAGTCGTAAGGGGTTTTTACATCGAATCGTAACCGGTTATGAAAAGTGGGTTCGATACGATAATCCTAAACGCAGAAAATCATGGGGAAAGCCCGGGCATGCTTCTTCGTCGAAGGCAAAACCGAATATCCACGGCGCCATGGTTATGATTTGTATTTGGTGGGATCAGCTCCGTGTGATTTACTACGAGCTCTTAAAACCGGGTGAAATCATCACAGGAGATCGCTACCGAACGCAACTGATGCGCCTTAGTCGCGCGCTAAAAGAAAAGCGGCCACAATATCAAGAGTGACATGACAACCTCCGACACGACAATGCTCGGCCTCACGTCGCAAAAGTGGTCAAAAAGTACCTGGAAACGCTGAAATGGGAAGTCTTGCCCCACCCGCCGTATTCCCCAGATGTCGCTCCTTCTGATTTCCACCTATTCCGTTCGATGGCACACGGCCTGGGAGATCAACATTTTCAATCCTTCGAAGAATTGGAAAAATGGATTGCTTCATGGATAGCGTCAAAAGAGTACTCCTTTTTTTCGAGCCGTGATGCGAAAATTGCCGGAAAGATGGGAGAAAGTTGTCGCTAGCGAAGGACAATACTTTGAATAATATATCTGTAAGCACTTTTTCGCAATAAAGCTTTTAATTTTGGAAAAAAACGGCGGAAGCAAAGTTGTACACCTGATATTTATGATGGAAAATTTTAATAAAAGAATGCGGACCTATAAGCGTAGTGGTGGCATAAACATCCGATGATTTATTTAAAAGAAAACCCATTTTTCTTTGAGTATCAAAATAACATTTCTTATTGGAAAACCTTGTAAATTCTGGACTGGTGACAAAGACGAGTAAAGAGATTTTGGGTTTTTTATTTTAAATTCAAATAGTTATTTTTCGACTTCAGTATTTAAAAAAATCTTGTATGTTACAGAAATGTCACATTTCTCGAAATGTAAAAATTTACGATAAGTGCTCGGAAGCAATTATTACTTTTATTGTAGGCCAATGCAACACCACATTTTTCGCATAAAGTTTGCGAAACGCCTTGGCAATTGGGCATTTTGCATCGTATTCTCTTTTCCACCGAAATTGTGACCTAACTGGTCTGTAAGCATGGTAAGCAAGCGCTAATGAGAAGCCATGGACGCATTGTATTGGCCAACAATGGACACGCGCTCAATTTTGATATTATTATTATTATTATTATTATTATTAAAATTAGTTTATTTAACAACTAAATTATTTAAATAAACTTAATAGTAGGTTCTAGCAGCTAATAGGCTATCGACCTGCTAAAATCTATACTAATATTATAAATGCGAAAGTCGTTTCGTTTGCTGCGCTTTCACGCAAAAACTACTTAACAGATCATCATGAAACTTTGTACACATACTCTTGGAGGTATCAGAATGAACATAGGCTACTTTTTATTTAATAAAAAAAATTATTTTTTAAATAAAATAAAGAAACTTTTTTGTCCAATAGCCACAATAGAGAATATACATACGCATGCATAAAGTAACGCCCCATATGCACAGAGAGAGAGAGAGAGAGTGGGACTATACATAGGTATAGGCACATATGTAGCTGCATTGAGAGTAGTGTTGTATGTGTGTATGGGAGTATACAGTATACAGCATACATATCTACATGTATGGTGGCCATAAAATGTAAGCATACAAGAGAGAGAGTGGGACTATACATAGGTATAGGCACATATGTAGCTGCATTGAGAGTACTGTGGTATGTGTGTATGGGAGTATACAGTATACAGTATACAGTATACAGCATACATATCTACATGTATGGTGGCCATAAAATGTGAGCATACATACGTACATGTATGGTGGTGGCCTGGTCATCTATTTGCTGAGCGCTACGTTAACGCCATCTAGCGGGTAAAAGCTAAAAATATTTTACATCGACTTCAGCAAGTACATACAGATATGACTTTCAATGAACATATTTACAACCAAACGCTAATTCTAATTGAAAACAAGGTTTTCACAATGGTTGGAAAAAAATTAGATGATTTTGGGATGCAAAGCCCTCAAAGAGATAATGAGGATGATTTCAACAATGAAATTGCTCGAGAGTTAGATTATGATTTCATAGCACTGCAGCGACAAGTAGAAGAATTAATCCCTTTGCTACTTCCAGAGCAGGCTCATGTTCTCCATCAAGTTTTACGTAGAATAGAATACAGTAAAGGTGGACTCTTCTTTCTCGATGCACCAGGTGGAACCGGAAAGACGTTTTTTAATGTCTTATTATTAATGTACATCAGAAAAAACAGAAAAATAGCAATTGTAGTAGCTTCGTCGGGTATTGCCGCGACGCTTTTAAACGGCGGCCGTACGACACATTCCGTTTTGAAATTACCATTGAACCTTGCACATGAAGATTCGCCCATCTGTAATTTCAGTAAAAATAGTTCTCGAGGTAGGATGCTGCGAGAATGTAAGCTTTTAGTGTGGGATGAATGTACAATGTCTCACAAAAAGGCTATAGAAGCTTTAAACCGGACTCTTCAGGACCTGCGGGATAGTACAGATATAATGGGAGGAATGGTAGTTTTACTGGCTGGTGATTTTCGTCAAACCCTTCCAGTTATTCAGAGGGGAACACCAGCAGATGAAATTCAAGCATGCTTAAAATCATCGAGCTTATGGTCGAGAGTTGAAAAGCTGAGCCTAAAAACAAATATGAGAGTGCATCTTCATAATGACGTGGATTCAGGACGTTATGCTGAAATGTTATTGAAAATTAGTGATGGTCGTTTAGATGTTGATGCTGAAGGTTGCGTATCACTTTCAAGAGAATTTTGTAATTTAGTAGAAAATGATGTGGATCTCATTGCTCATGTTTTTCCCGAATTGCAACAGAATTTGGATTGTGATCAGTGGCTGTGCGCAAGAGCAATATTAGCACCAAAAAATGAAGTAGTTAATAGAATCAACAATGACATTTTAAAAGAGGTGGAAGGGGAAATGGTGGAATATTTATCAATGGATACAATTATGGATACAGAATTAAGTACCTCATATCCTGTAGAGTTTTTAAATTCACTTGAATTGTCGGGTGTACCATCACATAAGCTTCAGTTGAAACTAAATGTACCAGTAATGCTTATGCGAAATTTAAATGCTCCTCTGCTATGTAATGGAACACGACTTCGGATAACGAAATTGGGACAGAATATATATGCTACTATTTTAACAGGTGTCGGTAAAGGAAAAAGTGTAATCATACCTCGCATTCCAATTATTCCCACTGACCTTCCATTCCAATTTAAAAGAGTTCAGTTTCCCGTCAAACTAAGCTTTGCCGTAACTATAAACAAAGCACAAGGACAGTCATGCTTTTCTCATGGTCAACTATATGTAGCCTGTTCGCGTGTGTCTAATGCCCGGAATTTACAAATATTTACGCCCAACGGAAAAACGTACAATATAGTTTATAGAAATATCCTTGACTAATAATCTGCATTTTATATTTTCAATTGTTACCATTCCGAATTATTTATTTTCTTTATAGTGACATATATATTTTAATATTTGTTGTATTGATTCAATAAAGTATACTTTGAAATTTGAAACTTCATTGCATGTAGTAATTTTTTCAAATAGATAATCTCAGACAAGCAATAAAATATATTCTTTATATTGATCCGTTTGTACTATAATGATCTCTTATTGGATGGATTTAACGCGAGCGAAGCCGCGGGTAAAAGCTAGTATTTATATAATTATATTATATCTTAAATACTGTACAAAATATTGCTAATTCTTAAAATGTTCATTATATTATATACATTTTGTATAGTGAAGTTATTAAGTAGAGCTGGTATACTGGGAAGACTGAGTTCTTCTCTTGCTTATTGAATTATTCGGCATTCTTCTATGATGTGTTGAATGGAAATGATTTTTTCATTGCAGAGCCTGCATAAAAGTGCATCTTTTCGCTCCATCAGGTGTTGGTGTGTGAGTAGGGTGTGGCCGAGCCTTAACCAAGTGAATTTTTTTATGTATAGCTTTTTGCAGTCATCGGGGAAAATTGTGGGTGAGCCGGCTGGGTTGAATTTTTTGTAGTGGTGTTCATAGCTTTGCAGAGATTGTATTTTTAGGTTTGTAAAAAACTGCTTAAAAAGGCGATTTATATCTGATTTAGTAATTGTTTGTTGAAGGAGTATTGGTGCTTGAAGTGCGAATTTTGCGTCTTTGTCAGCTGCTTCGTTGCCCTTAATTCCGACATGGCTTGGGACCCACATTAGCTTCAGCTTGTGTTGAAATTGAATGATAAGGTCGCGGATTTCCATGACTGCATTATTTTGATGTGTCGTATTAGCTCGAATTGCTGATTGTGAGTCGGTGCAGATAATGTGTTTTCCTTTACGAGTTTTCAGTATTTTCAAAGCGGTCAAAATTGCCTCAGATTCGGCTGTAAAAATGGAGCAATGTTCCTCCAAACGTGCCAGTCTTAACGTTTGGTACTTGTTGTCTACTATACCATAACTGACCCCCATGGCTGATTTCGATCCATCAGTGTAATAGAAATTCCAGCTTTTATAAGAATCTTTTATTTCGGAAAATAATGTGAGATAAGTTGCAGCGTTTGTGCTTTCTTTATTGTATTGTGTTAATGTATTTATTATATAACTTTTCTTAAAAAACCATGGCGGGTTTTTTGGAGTAAACTTTTGCTTATATTTTAGTATGATTCCGCTGTTAGTAGCTATTTGTATTATTTTATGTATGGTGGTAGGGAATTTCGGCGATTTTTGTTTGAGAATTTTATCAACATTATAAAAATTTGGTTTTTCCGTTGGGTTAATAATTTTTGTATATAGCTTTGCTGCTGCTGCTTGTATTCTGTGCTCCAACGTTGGTAATCGCGCTTCGGTTAATACATTTGCTATGGGTGTGGATGCGAACGCGCCTATGCAGTGCCTTGCTGCTAAGTGGTACAGAGATTTTAATTTGTGTGTATTGGCTTTGGTAGTTTGTCCATATATTGCCAGACATAGTCTAACTTGCTTAGATATATTGCTTTTGATATAATAATTGTAGTGTTGATGTGTGTGTTACTATGAAAGCTTGAGAGACATTTTATTAAATTTAATCTGTTTGTTAAATCTTTTTTTCAGGGCCTCTATATGGTCCGACCAATTATATTTTTCGTTAAAAATAAGTCCTAAAATTTTCAATTTTTTGACTTGAGGAAGAATTGTGTTGTTAAGTGTTAGATTAGAGGTGTTGCCTGATCACTTTCTGCAGATATGTAGAATTTTGCATTTTGTAGGTGAAATTATTGCTCCATTTAACAAGCACCATTGGTTTATGTCGGCATTCAACTTATTAAAGTCACTTTGTAAATTTTGATTAGTCTTGTAGTTAGCTGTAATATACAAGTCATCTGCATATATACAGTGTTTAAATTGTCTATGTTGAAGTAAAATCTTATTTAATTTCTCGAAAGCAATTTGAAATAATACAACAGACAGTGGTGAACCTTGTGGTATCCCATTTTGAAAAGAGTAGGTATCCGAGTAATAGCCGTTTAATAGCACTCTGAACTTCCTATTTCTTAAGAAAGACTTTATGTACGAAATAATTTTCGTACCTACTTTCCACTCTATTAATTGGTTTAGAATTGTGTGAGCTCCAATTCTATCGAATGCTTTTTCAAAGTCGATTGATATCACAGAAATATGATTCCGGGCTGATAAAGCTTTAGTTGCTATGTAATCCATAAATAAGAGTGCATCTAACGTGTTCTTATTGTCTTTATATGCTACTTGGTTTGGTGAGAGTAATTTGTGTTTAGTCATAAACCAGACGAGTCTCTTTGCAATGATTTTTTCCATCAATTTGCTGACACAATATATTAGTGAGATAGGTCTTGTTGAAGACATGAGCGAGGACCTCATCGAGTTTTAAACTTAATATATATACCATATATAGAAAAACCAAAAATGAAATACTGAATTACTTACTCACCATGAATGTACTAATAATTAAAATACTTACCAGCAACCCTACTTCCGTTACTACAGAAAGGGGAAATCAATACAAAAATGTATAAATATGTATATATTAGTAATTTTTAGTATTAGTCAAATAATATTTTTTGCTCGCTAAATCTCGACGGCTGTGTCAAAATAATATAAACATATTGTCACCTCCACTTTTTATATTTACAATATGAATGTGCGTATGTACATACGTACATACATATGTATACCTACAGTGGCTGTTGGTCAAGCGCCTACCAACAACCACACACGTCAACAAAACAAACTACCGCACAAAAAGGAGATGACAAAACTAACAAAGCGACCGGCCAGCTTAGCGAAGACGGCGTGGGTCGCTAGCTATGTGCACTAACAAAACTATTCGCAAGGAAGGAAAACAACAATAAGTGAATTTTACTAACGCTGGTATAAACAAATGCACGACAACAATTAAGCAACGATATAAACCAAAATAAACAAAATATATTTTTGGGGTGCACCCGAGGTGTGGTCCAACCAAACTGGTTACGAACCCACTCGCACTACTCCCGTGCTGCCGGGGGTAACTTTAACCCGCCTGTATGACTGGGCTCTGGGTGCGGGATGCTAAAAGGATGGGTATGGACGAACGAAGGGAACGGCACTGTCGGCACGACAAAAACAACGTACGAAAACAATAAACAGGCAAAATGATACTTATCGGTTTCAGTCGGGTGTGAGTGCCCAACTTCGGTGCTCCTCCGGTGATGCCGCCAAACTTCGGTTCCGCCACTAGAACGCGAAACCCCTATGCCACTAATAATAATTAAACACTATGGGCTTCTACTGCCCTTACTTGGCTTCAACTGCCAACAAATATTTGCCTCGACTGGCACTATTAAAAAAATCTTAAATAAAATCTTATTTTTATCTTTTCTTCAAAACACTCGCACGTCTGCGTCAAAAAAGGTGTTGGCGCTTTCGTAGATTGCTAGAATCTGATCCGGCACGCACTTACGAGCCAGGCCGCAAGCTACGCGTCGGCCGTCAGAATTCTCAGGCGAGTGTGTATTGGTGCCCAATCATTTGACGCCGCCCCCATTACCCAAAGGGACAGAGTTATATAGCGCACGCCACCATGGCACACCAAGTACACTGGGATAATTTTCCCCTCGCCGTATAAAAAGAAAGCCGACACCCCTTTTTACGGAATACCCGCGCAAAGCATTCCGTTTCCCTAATATTTGTTAGTGGAGGAACCGTTTTGGCGAACATCTCCTTTTGGAGACTTATACCACTGGGTAGGCACACACCGAGTACAACCGTGCCAACAATTCATGGCTTTGAATTATACAATTATTTGCCGACAGATGCCACTGCCAACGCTTGGAGTGAAAGGAATATTAGGCAAAACAAAGGAAATGAACAAACAAACACAAAAGAAGTTTTTGTTGCGGCCAGTACGCGACAACTCCACCCCTTCCTCAACGAAAAGGAAGGAATCTTCCTTTTGGTCAGGGAATGGAAATCTCCTACCGTACCCTATCCATCCCTATATGGCCTCAACTCCTTAACGTTCCAAGTCCCTTTGTCTTTGCCTAAGTCATCTGTCAGTGTGTATGTCCACGGTGACACTCTCTTCCTAACAATAAACGGCCCTACATACTTTGGCGCTAACTTCGCTGCATAAAAGTTCGCTGCATCCGACAGCATAAAATTCTTCCTCCACACTAACTCTCCAGGCATGTACTGTACATCTCGACGCCTGAGATTGTACTGCCTCGCGAGCTTCTCACTCGCCTGCTCCAACCTAGTTCTAATGTTGGTCCTAATCTCTTCGAGCCTCTTTGCTCGCTCCTGACAATTTAATTTCTCCTGATCTCCTAAACTGTCTATGAAGTCCCTACTGCCTTCTACCGCCATTTCCCTACCGAAATTCACAAAATATGGCGTAGCTCCTAACACTTCGTGTTGCGCTGTCCTAATACAGCATGCTACCTTCGCTAACTGTTGGTCCCATGTCCTCTGGTTCTCTGATACATAAGCCCTAAGTGTTGTTTTAATAATCTGGTTTATCCTCTCGGCCGGGTTAGCCTGTGGGTGATAGTGTGCGGTGTACCGGAGTTGGACGCCATAGTCACCGCAGAGGCCCCGAAGCTCTCGACTCCTAAATTGGGGTCCATTGTCACACACAACCGACCGAGGAACTCCAAACAAAAGAAATACATTATCCTCCAATTGTTTGCATACGCTTTTTGCCGTGGCAGTACGCAAAGGAAATAGGAGGGGAAATTTGGAAAAATAGTCCACTACTGTTAAAATATACTGGTAGCCTTGTGACGACTTCACTAAAGGCCCTACCAGATCTACACAAATCATTTCCCAAGGCTCGACTGCCTTGGTCCTCTCTATCATACCCCCAGCTGGCTGTGAATTCTCAGGTTTCACCTGCTGACAAATTTTACACGCCCTAACATATTTCGCAATGTCCGACTTCATCCTTGGCCAGTAGAACTTTTGTGAAACACGCGCAAAAGTCTTTTTCACGCCCATATGGCCCGCTAATGGATTGTCGTGACATTGTTTTAAAATCTCACCTCTACCATCACGCCCTATTACCTTTTTCCACTCTGGTGAATCACCATAAACAGAAGGAAATCTCGACCTAACAAACTTGTAGAGGTTGCCACCTTCAACTCTCCACGCTGGATACGACAAAGGCTTCTTCTCTACCAACCGAATCATCCTCACCAACCAAGGATCGGCAGTAGTCACCTCAGCAATAACTGGCACACTTCGGGATAGCATATCTGGAACCACATGTTCCTTGCCTTTCCTATGCACTATATCGAAATCGTATTGCTGGAGTTTCAAAGCCCATCTAGCTAACCTACCACACGGATCCTTCAACTTATTCAACCAAATAAGTGAATAATGATCTGTGACGACCGTAAACTTAGCGCCCTCAACATATGGTCGCAGTTTCTCAACCGCCCACAGAACCGCTAGACACTCCTTTTCGGTCGTCGAGTAATTTCGCTCTCCTTTGTTCAAGGACCTACTCAAATAAGCTATCACCCTCTCACCGTCATCAAACATTTGCGTTAACACCGCACCTATACCGAAATCAGACGCGTCTGTCTGGATTGTGAAAGGTCTATCAAAATCCGGGCAACTCAAAACCGGAGCTGTCACCAAGCGTTCCTTCGCTTCCTTAAAACTCCTTTCACAATCTTCATTCCAATTGAATTTTCGGTTCTTCTTTGTTAAATCGGTGAGAGGCCTAACTAACTCTGCAAAATCTTTAATAAATCTGCGGTACCAGGATACTGTTCCTATAAATGACCTCACTTGCTTTACGTTCTTCGGTACCTCAATCCGAAGCATCGCCTCTACCTTCTCGGGGTCTACGTGTAGACCGTTCTTGTCCACCACGTAGCCCAAATATTTTAATTCAGGCCTACAAAAATTACATTTGTCCCTATTTAATCTAAGTCCTGCACTAGCTAATCTATCTAAAACAATCTTCAAAATCTCTAAATGCTTCTCAAAATTATTTGTAACGATGATAATATCGTCTAAATACACAAAAACATGAGGTTCTAACTCTGGTCCTATGACTGAATCTATAAATCTCTGCCAAGTTGCCGGTGCATTATGCAAACCGTATGGCATCCTCTTAAACTGAAATAGTCCTCTACCTGGTACCGTGAATGCGGTGAAGGGCCTCGACTGCTCTTCCACCGGAATTTGCCAATACGCGGACTTAATATCCAGACTGGACCGAAACTTGGCATCCCTTAGCTTGTCTAAGGTCGCCGACACGTACGGAAGGGGGTAACTATCCTTCTCGGTACATTTATTCAAAACCCTATAATCTACACAAAACCTATATGTACCGTCTTTCTTCCTAATCATTACAACTGGAGACGCCCAAGGACTATGTGATTTCTCTATCACCCCTTTGTCAAGCATATCCTTAATCTCCTCGTCCATACGCGACTGTATGACGGGAGACACAGGGTAATAACGCTGTTTCACAGGTTCAACTCCTGCTTTTACCCTGATCTTATGCTCGACCAAATGGGTCCGGCCTAGCCCTTCCGGCATAGCCTGGAACGCCCCAGCTATTAGTTGACCTAATGCCCTAGATTCCCTATCACCTAACTCGGAGTGGTCCACTATTGCCACCAACGGTTCTGGTTCCGGCCGAGAAAACGACCACCTCATTCTCGATACATCCGGGATAATACCCGCCTTAGCCCAAAAATCGATGCCAAGGATTACGCCCTGAGGTAACTCTGGAACCACGAGGCATTCCAGGAGAACCGACTTGCCCTCCACCTCGATTGGCAACAAAACCGAACCTAACACCGAGATATGACCTCCATCCGCGAGAGTCACTCTCAAAAAATTCGAAACTGAACTCACCCTAATACCAAACGAACTCAATTTCTGCCAACCTAGCCGACCTATTACTGTTCTGGTCGCACCAGAATCCAACAAAGCCCTAAAAGTAAAACCATGGATCCTAATATCCAAATACGGGCGTTCGTCGTGACCGTCCGTCACCAACGAAAACGCCAACCTAACCTCTTCAATCTCGACACCTACATTTGCCAGCTGGGAGTTAGCAGGTTCACTAACTCGACCTACTAGACCGCCTGTCCTGCTGTCCCAGGGGTCTATCTCCCGTTTCCCGATCTTTTGTCCGACCTGACAACCCTATCGCTTGACCGTGAATTCCCTATTCTTTCGTCCGACCTACTCTCTCTCACAGGCCCTGACCTGAAGGGGTTGTGGTTTCGCCCACCACCGGAAGCTGGACTTCGTTGGGTACGCGGGGAGCCACTCGGCTTCGCTGCACACGCCGGGCAGTCCCGCTTCATGACTCCAAGTCTACCGCACCCGAAGCACTTTATCCCCTTCCTACAATCCGCCGAAATATGACCGAACCTCCTGCAATTGAAACACCGGGTATTCGACCCCGGCCTAAAACTATCAACAAGGTCCGGCTCCGCTACAGCCGCGACCTCTACACCAGCCGAGACATAAGCCAGGTCAGGTTCCAATAAACCTTTGGCCTTATGACTCGGAGGAGGGACAAAAGCATCCACCGATGACCTAACCGCCTCTAGTTGCCTACCTAAAGCAACTAGTTCCGAAATCGACCCTATTGTCACCAGTCCTAACTGGGTCTGGTAGAATGGTAGGAGATTCGACCTAATCAATCCTAACATCCTCTTTTCCGATAAAGGCTCCTGAAGTCTACCAAACATTATCTTCATGCCCGCAACATAAACACCGATGGACTCATTCGCTCCCTGAGTCCTTCGCCTAATCTCGTCCAGTAAGAGATCGTCGTAGTTGGGGTGCAAAAACTCCAACTTCAACTCTCTTACTAGCTCCTCCCAGCTACCTAAAGACTTCCTAACAGACCTAAACCATAATAACGCCTTTCCTGCGAACAAATCTACCGCGCCTTTGAAAAGTTGAGCTTGGGTCACACCGCGTGCCTCACTCAACTCCTCAATCCGTTCCAAGAATGCGAAAAGCGACATTCCCGCTTTTTCGCCGTCGAAGTGGACGTCCCACTTCGACAAGTTCACCGGCTTCTGAGACTCGGCTGTCTCCTCAACGACGCGTCGTACCTCCACGGGCGGGGGTGCTATCGGGTCCGCACGAGTGGCACCCGAGCGCTCTACCGAACCGGTTTCCTTCTCATCGGCTTCTTCGCTACCGACTACCTCCTGTAGTTCGGCGAGATGGAGCAACAACTTGCTCTTCAGCTCCATCTGCTGAGTCATCTCGCCGTCGCTTCCCGGTTGCGCCCGTCCGATTCGCGAGAGGCACCATTCAATCTTCGCCATCGCTTTCGCTCCATGCGATGGCTTTCCTCCACCCGAAACCGATAAAATTAAATTTTCTACCTCCTCCAGTTTCGATTCGACCGCCGTCTTATCTTCGTCGAAACTGAAGGGGTAGTCCTGAAAGAGGTTTACCGACCCTCTTTTCTCTATTAACCGTGATGCCCTAAGCGACTTACGCATGGCTTCGACCGTACCGACTGGAAGGCCGCGTGCCTCCATCTCGTACGCGAGCTCATCCTGCGCTAAACGATTAATCTCCATTTTAAAAAAAAAACGTTAACTCAAAAAAAAACAAGAAAAAACCAAAAAAAGAAAAATATTTATTTGAAAAAAAAAGATAATAATAATTTAATAAAAATCAAAATTTAAAAAAAGCTATTATCCTAATATTTTTCGGGTTGCCCTATACTGGCACGACAAAAGACCCTAACACGAAAACAACAAAAGAGCCTAACCACAAGAAACACAAAAAAATTAATAAAAAAAACAAATATATTGTCTACGTTGACAACACAATAATTATGAAAACAATTTTTTTTTATTATTAAAAACAAAAAAAAGTTTTAAATCAAAAACACGAAAAAGAACCACAAAAATCCTTAATTAACAAAAAAAAAACACAACCTAATTTTTAACGGCCACTACTGGTCACTTTCGGACCAGTCTCAACACACTCAACATATAATTTTTCCTACTGGTATAAAACTCAAATACAATTTACCGCAACGCACACACAAAAATTGCAAATTTACAAAACGGAACGGACTCACCAAATTCCTTTGTACTAAGTATATTATCGTCAATCTGCCGATGGGCCTGGGTTCGACCCCCAATCTCTTCTATACTTCCACTAGTGGAATGCCTAACTAACAAAAGAAAAAAGTAGAAAATTGTTAAATATTATTTAACACAAAGACTAGACAACAAAAAGCCACTCAAAATCAGCTGAAATAAAAACGCAAAAATTTATCAAAATAAATATCTTTAAATATTGGGCCCCACGTTGGGCGCCAATTTGTCACCTCCACTTTTTATATTTACAATATGTATGTGCGTATGTACATACGTACATACATATGTATACCTACAGTGGCTGTTGGTCAAGCGCCTACCAACAACCACACACGTCAACAAAACAAACTACCGCACAAAAAGGAGATGACAAAACTAACAAAGCGACCGGCCAGCTTAGCGAAGACGGCGTGGGTCGCTAGCTATGTGCACTAACAAAACTATTCGCAAGGAAGGAAAACAACAATAAGTGAATTTTACTAACGCTGGTATAAACAAATGCACGACAACAATTAAGCAACGATATAAACCAAAATAAACAAAATATATTTTTGGGGTGCACCCGAGGTGTGGTCCAACCAAACTGGTTACGAACCCACTCGCACTACTCCCGTGCTGCCGGGGGTAACTTTAACCCGCCTGTATGACTGGGCTCTGGGTGCGGGATGCTAAAAGGATGGGTATGGACGAACGAAGGGAACGGCACTGTCGGCACGACAAAAACAACGTACGAAAACAATAAACAGGCAAAATGATACTTATCGGTTTCAGTCGGGTGTGAGTGCCCAACTTCGGTGCTCCTCCGGTGATGCCGCCAAACTTCGGTTCCGCCACTAGAACGCGAAACCCCTATGCCACTAATAATAATTAAACACTATGGGCTTCTACTGCCCTTACTTGGCTTCAACTGCCAACAAATATTTGCCTCGACTGGCACTATTAAAAAAATCTTAAATAAAATCTTATTTTTATCTTTTCTTCAAAACACTCGCACGTCTGCGTCAAAAAAGGTGTTGGCGCTTTCGTAGATTGCTAGAATCTGATCCGGCACGCACTTACGAGCCAGGCCGCAAGCTACGCGTCGGCCGTCAGAATTCTCAGGCGAGTGTGTATTGGTGCCCAATCATTTGACGCCGCCCCCATTACCCAAAGGGACAGAGTTATATAGCGCACGCCACCATGGCACACCAAGTACACTGGGATAATTTTCCCCTCGCCGTATAAAAAGAAAGCCGACACCCCTTTTTACGGAATACCCGCGCAAAGCATTCCGTTTCCCTAATATTTGTTAGTGGAGGAACCGTTTTGGCGAACATCTCCTTTTGGAGACTTATACCACTGGGTAGGCACACACCGAGTACAACCGTGCCAACAATTCATGGCTTTGAATTATACAATTATTTGCCGACAGATGCCACTGCCAACGCTTGGAGTGAAAGGAATATTAGGCAAAACAAAGGAAATGAACAAACAAACACAAAAGAAGTTTTTGTTGCGGCCAGTACGCGACAATATTTATAAAAGAAACTTAATATAATATAAAAATAAAAAGAAAACTAATAATAAATTGGAACAGTATTTAAAAGGAAAAAAGGTGTTTTTAATTAACCGTGAAAATAATTAAAATAAATAATAAATAAATAGAGCAAGTAGCTGATATTTATACATGGTGCCGAAACCCGGGATGCAGTTTGGTTCGCTTGGGAGTAGGAGGTCGTCTTTGATGGCGACGAGATCACCTTCCTTCATATTTCGCTGGGATCCTTTCCACTTATAGCGTTTTTGAAGATGGTGGAGATATTCAGTTTTTCAGCGCTTGCTGAACTGATGATGGAGTATTCTGAATTTTTGCCATTTATTAATAAGTGAGAGGTTTTTTGAGTTTGGCTCAGGGATCGAGAGTAAGGGTGCGCCTCATAAGAAGTGGCCTGGGGTTAGTACCTTCAAGTCCTCGGGATCTTCAGACATAGGAGAGAGTGGTCTGGAGTTGAGTACCGCTTCGATGCGTATTAGGAGAGTGGTAAATTCTTCGAAGGTGAACTTTTGATTTCCAGCGACCTTAGTGAAGTGAGGTTTGAAGCTCTTCACTGCCGCTTCCCAAAGTCCTCCCATATGTGGAGCGTAAGGCGGTATAAATTGCCATGTAAGTCCGTGAATGGCATATTCCGTTGTGGTTTTGTCTGAAACTTTTTCAAGGAAGGCGGATAGCTCTCTTTGAAGGCATCGCTGTGCTCCTACGAAGGTTTTGCCGTTGTCAGACATTATCTTGCGGGGAACGCCTCTTCGTCCTACAAATCGTGCGAATGCTGCCTTAAACGCTTCTGTTGTCAGGTCGGAGCATGGCCTTTGTCGAGAAACATACGAATACACACACGTATGCTTTTGAATGGGATGCTCGGCGGAGAGTCGAGGTTTTGACGAGGAATGGGCCGGCAAAATCTACACCGGTAGTATGGAATGGGAGTGTATATGTGGACCGTTCAGGGGGCAACGCTGCCATCAATTGCGTGCTCATCTTCTGCTTATATATCGTGCATGTCTTACACCGAAAAATGCAAGATTTTACCTTCTGGCGGATTCGGGGAATATGGTATTCCTGTTGGACCACGCGAATCATCAGCTGCTTTTCCGCGTGCAGTAGAGTTGAGTGGAGGAATTCGAGGAGGAGGGAGCAATATCGCGAATTATCAGGGATGATAATTGGATGGCGCTCATCGTAGCTGAGGGCGGCATGAGTGAGACGTCCATTTGCACGCAGCAGTCCTGATTTTTCCAAGAAGGGGTTGAGAGTACGGATGGGATCTCTTTTTTCTATCGGAAATTTCGACTCCAGTGCTCTGATGGTTTTTCCGAAGAATTTTCGCTGGGTAACAGCTATGAGACGAGTTTTTGGGAACTTTATGTCGCTTTGAGTGAGAGTGGTAGAGGGCGGATTTGGCAGTTTCCTAGCCTTTTGCGCAAAACGAAATATGTACGCTGTTACTCTGAGAGCGGTGGAACAGGAGGAGAAGCGGAGAAAATCAGGAGATTCTAAAGCGTGGAATGCTTCAATTTGCCGTTGTTCGGGAGGGGACGAATGCGTTGGTGAACTTTTCGGCCAAAGACGTCCATGGGATTTTTCCAGCCATGCTAATACAATGGAGGAGTCTGTCCAGAAAATTAGTTCATGAGATGGCAGATTTAGGGAGGATCGGATCTGCTTTACTAATTTTGCTAGTAAAACTGCGCCGCAAAGTTCCAGCCTAGGGAGGGAGACGGTTTGTAGGGGGGCTACTTTACTCTTGGCTGCGAGTAAGTCGGATGTAGCAGCTTCATCTTGCTGGACTCGTAAATATACGCAAGCGCAGAATGCCTTCTTGAGGTATCCTTATCTCTTCGATTGCGGCGAGATTTTTCTTGAATGTGTTCCATTTGTGGAGTGAGATCGGCTTCAAGGTTTCGTCCCAGTCTGTTCCTTCCATCCATAGTTGCTGAAGAACAGTTTTCGCTGCTATCGTTATGGGTGATAGCCAGCCTGCCGGGTCGAAAAGTTTCGCGACAGATGAGAGGATGTCTTTCAGCAGTGACTTGTGGTTTGCTGTGATCTTTTTTAACGGGAATCCGGCTGACTTGAGTACTTCAGATCACAGAACTTCGGCAAGTGTTGGCTGTACTGCCGCACCCACTCATTGCGCCACTGTCGTGCGTTCCTGGCAATGACTCTAGACGAGCGATACGAGTCTGCGAAGGTGCACAAGTATTGTATCAATTGTTTGGCGACATCGCACGCGACGGGGAGCTGTAACTCTCGAGACAGCTGTCACCGCTGCGGACTGGCACACCGTACTCTGCTGCACAGCTCCGCACGCACGACATCAACACGAGCCACGCCCAGCAGCTCGAAGAGAACCCCCAAACCACCACCAGGTAAACCTGTTGCCAGAGGACGAGTTCAAAAAGATTCTTTAGGTTTCTGTGGTTTTGGTGGTGGAATTATTGTAGTTGTTTTCCATTATTGTGGGATGATACTAGAGTTGAATATTTTGTTGTAGATGGTAAGTAGTAGTTGAGTTGCGATTGGTGGAAGATATTTCAGCATTTTGTAGTTAATTTTGTCGTATCCAGGCGTGTTTCCCTTTAATGTATTTAAGGCGGCATTTAATTCTGTGAGTGAAATGTTTGATTCGATTTTTTGTGCATCTTTATTTGAAATGTAATTAGCATTAAATACATTATTGAGTGTGTATTTTAAGTTAACATAACTTACATCGAAATTGTTATCATTAGAATAAGAAGACAATTCTTTTCCAAACAAATTTGCTATTTTTGTGGGATCGGTAAGTGCTAAATTTTGATTGACTTTTAAAATTCTTATGGCATTTGAAGTGTATTTTCCGTACGACTTGTTAACTTTGTGCCATATTGTTTTGATAGGAGCGTTAGGATTTATTGAGCTCGTAAATTCAAAGAAAGCTTCTCGTTTAGCGATTTTCTCGTGCCTTCTAAAGATTGCATTTGCTTTTTTGTAAGCTAATATGTTTTCGCATGTCATATTGTTTTTAAAGCAATACCATAAATTTTGTTTGATTGAACGTAGCTCAGCCAAGCTGTCGTTCCACCAATACACTTTCTTAATGGTATGCTTAGCGTATGTATGTGGAATGGATTCGTTCGCTGCAGAGATTATAAGTTTTTGAAATTTGGCTGCTTCTTTATTTGTGTTATCGGAGATAATATTGCTGTTTATTATAGAGTTAAGCAGATATTGGTATTTCGACCAGTTAGCTTTCTCTGTTTTGAAAACTGGTATGTGCTTGTAAGTTGAGGGTTGCACATCATCTCCATATTTTATGACTATGGGGTAGTGATCACTGCCATGTGTGTCGGTTAGGGTGTACCAGCTTAGTGAAGGTGCGAGGTCTGACGAAGCTAAAGAAATATCTACATGTGTAAATGTCGAATGTGTAGATAGGTGGGTTGGAGCACCGTTGTTTAATATGATGAGGTTGGATTGTGCCGCAAGCGACTCTACCAGCTTACCTCTTGTGTTGGATTTGTTGGATCCCCATAATGTACTGTGCGCGTTAAAATCTACTACCAAGATAACGTTTCTGTTGAACTGGTTAAGTTAACTAGCTAATTCAGCTTGTGAAAAGTTCTGCGATGGTGGGATGTAGACTGATATTATTGTGACTTTAATGCTGTAGTTGATTGGTTTATGATTGTTGCTGACGTATAGTTGTTCACATTAATCGTTCTGCTTTTGTGGTGCGTCTCTTGTAACGCTGTAATGTCAGGATTTTCCTTTTTTTAATTAGTAGTTGTATTTAGTTCAAGTAAATTATTATCGAATCCGTTCAAATTCCACTGCAGAATTTTAAGATTCATGTTATAGTAGATAATTATAGAAAAAAACTGTCAGGATGGTATAGCTTGTATACTATTCGAGAAGTTATTTAAAGTAATTCGTCAAATGGCTCAGAATTTGAGCTATTATTGATTTCGAAAGATTCGCTTGCTTTCAATTGTGCTTGAGAAATTTTAGTGTTAGTTGTATTTGCTATTTTAGCATTCTTTGCTTTTAGTTTAGCTTTCATTCTTTTAGATGTAGTTCTGGGAAGGATATTTACTTTTTTAAAGTTAGATGTTTGTGGTGCTGTTTTGGCAGAGATTGAGGTGTTTGATATGGACGGATGATCGAGATTTGTGGTTGTGGTAAGATCATCGTATGATAGTGTTGTTCTAGAATGCTGGCTTGTATTTGAATTTACGGTACCGTTTGCTGTATTTAATAGCGGCTGTTTTTTCGCTTCGTTAGCGTACATTGAATCGTTTGAAGGGTGTCGGTTTTTGTAAATTGAGTATGCGGTCTTATTCCCCACTTTTTGCAGAGTTTTAATTGATTGGATTTCACGTTCTTTGATAAATATGGAGCAGATTTTGCTTGTTGATGGGTGATTGGTATCCTGTTGAAGGTTATCTGTGCAGTTTACGCACGATGGATTGTCGGAACATAATTCTTTAGATTCCGGGTCTAGGTGAAATATTTTTGAACAATGTCCGCATAGTTTATCAAGGGTACACATTTTGCTTATATGTCCAAAACGAAGGCACGTATTACATCTAATTGGTAGTGGAATATAAGGGCGAACTTTTACTCTCTCATATCCTATATTTATGTAATCTGGCAGAATTTGTGATTTGAAAGTAATTATGATAAGTCCGGTTTCAATTAAAATAGAATTTAATTTTTTAAATATTTTTTTCACATCTGTAACATTTTGCGATTTTAATTCTTCAAGAATTTCTTTATCGTCGATTCGTCGTAAATCATTACAATAAATTACACCTTTTAAGTAATTGAGTGATTTGTGTAGAGAAACAGTAACGGGAACGTTGTTGTGCATTGTTGTTAGATTTAATAGTTTGCATGTTTGTTTTGCATTTTTTGTTTTCACTAAAAGTGTACCAGCACGTGTTTTAATGCATTTTTCTACTTCGCCGTCACAAGTATAGTCAATAATTTTTTTTATTATGAAAGGAGAAATGGATGTAAAAGATTCATTGTCTGATCTTGTTATAGTCAAAAACTTCGATTCATCTATATATGGAGAATTTCTTCTCCAAATATCCGGAGGGTCCAACATGTTGTTGGTTTAGTTATGGTTATTTTTTTTTTTTTTCTCTCACTGTTTTGGTTTTGTTTTGTATGCAGATTAATATGTTGTTTGTTACACTTTTGTTACGCTTAAGGCACTCGTTGTTTTTATTTTTGTACAAAATAAATTTCCACGAACGTCTGTAATGAAGCCGGGGCAAATTGCTACTGTCAATTTTGATATATTTTTTCCCAACCTTCCCATTGAGCTTACAATTTGGGATTCGTCTATTGTTCCAATACTGAAAACTCCTTCTTTAGCGAGATAAACAAGGAGTGGCAAAGAAGTAAAATAATTGTCAGAATAAGGCAGATAATTTTGGTTTCTTGGAATGATACGCGTCAGTCTCACGACCACATTTTATGATGCGCCCATATCAGGTTCATAGCTATTAACAATATTTTTCTTATAGTCCCAGTTGTAACGAGTCCGGTTCTCCGGCTGGGCTATGGTTCTACTTTTACCCAATTATCTTTTTCCTCTAATATTCTACTGGTATCGTTTTCACGACACACCGTATGTCTTAATCGTCTCATTTGGCAGCGTTTGCACGACACACCGTATGCCTTAATCGTATCGTGTTGGTAGCGTTTTCACGTCACTCTATATATCTTAATCGTTCTCGTACTGGCAGCGTTTGCCTAAATCGTTTCGTATTGGTAGCGTTTCCACGAAACACCGTGTGTCTTAATCGTATAGCGGCCTTTACACGGTCACATATGCTCGCGAACATGGCATGACGCAAAAGTTTGACGTTTTCGTTTACACGGTCATGCATGTGTGTGAACTTCATTTTCGTTCAGCTTTCAGCGAGTAAACATGGCACGCGCATTAGCGGCAGCTCTTCTGATTGAAGAAATTTAAGAAATGGAGGAACAGGAAGAAATTGCAAAAAGGTGGCAAAAAAAGCATTTTTTGTTTTTATAGCACTCGCTTTTTATTTGCCACAGTTCTGGTAAACTTCGATAGAGTTCAAAGAACTCTTTCCAAAATTGCTCGTTCATGCGCGACACCATTCTTACACACTGTTTTTTTTCCGACTGAAAAAATACAGTGCGTGCATTATGCAGCCCTTCACACGATCACACTTGTGTGACACACCAGCAGAAAAATTAAACAAGTTTGAAGTTGAACATGTGTGACAAACATGTTTTTTCCCCTTTACACGATACAACTTGGTGTGATGTCACACATGTTGTCGCACTGCTTTGTTGTTTAATCACCTCTAGTAACGTGTTGTTTTTTGGAAAGGAAAGTAATTTCCTTCGAAGACCTTCATAGTCAAACATGAAATTTTCGTTCGTGTCTCACCTTCTGCCTTCAACTTAATTATCTGCCCTCCGCAGCTAATAAATATTTGTGTTGGCTTTTACCAGGTTATCTGTCCCGAGGACCATGTCGTCAATTAAGCCTGGCAGGACAAGTAGATCGCTCGTGTGCTCTTCGTCACCTACTTGTAAGGCCGCTTTTGAATAACCTTCGTGTTGGTCCTACTTTCAAGGATTCTGCTACTGTTTGCTGATGAAGCTTTGCGACGGTCCAGTATCGATTGTTGCTTTTATGGTCTTTCCGCCTATCGCGACTGTCTGACATAGAACTGACGGTGTCTTGTACAGAATTGTGTCAACGAGGGACAACGTCACCCCTCGTATAAGATGGAGTCGTTGGCCGTTTCCCGGACTCGAACGGCAACACTCTTGCGTCCGAACGTCTCTTCATCCCCATCTCCAGCAAAACAGTTGAATGGCGTTCTGACACTCATAGGTGACATTTCCATGTTCGCCACATCATCTACACGTCGTCGTCTTCTCGTCTCTAGGCTGCCGGTTCACCAGGTGCGGTCGTGGAATCAGCGCCTTTCGTCCGCTGAAGCCCGATTCTTGGTATCTTTGAAATGTAGAGATCGTTGGATTTTTCCAATAAAATTTACAGGCTTCACTTCTCGTATCATATCAGTTTGGATGCTGTTGCCCCAGTGATGGTTACGCAGTTTTGTTAAGTATTTTTTTTTTCTGCGATTTCAATTTCTTCCTTGATGGTAGGTATATTTAGATCTCTATGAATATTTTCATTACGTATGTACTACGGTGCGCCCGTTATTACTCTTAACGTTTTCGATTGGAATCATTGAATTATATCTGGATTCCATACATCCATATCGGTTTTATTCTTGCATTATATAAGAGGACTTTGTTTCTAGGGCTTCTTGTTGAAAAGCCAATGGGAACTGGGAGATTTGAGTTTATGCTGCAGCTTTTTAGCTTCAATATGTCATCTCCAGATTAAGCGCCTGTCCAAGTGGATTCTTAGGTATGTAATTTCGTCAGCTTGCAGTATCGACACATTGTTTGCACTAGTTTCAATTATCTTTTATGCGCTGAATTGCTGAATATCCATTTGTGATATGCGAAGTGTATCTGTGATTTACCTTTGAACTATCGTGTATGCAAATTTATCGGATCAGCAATGTATTGTAACATTTCTTTTGGAAGGAAATAAAGAACGTATTGCATTGGCGTGTCAAGGCTTTTCAGCTCTTCGGTCAATTTAACATATCCTTTGAAAAGCTTTGCTTTTGCTGCTCATTCAAAACTAGTCTCTTATTTTTCCAAATAATATTCTCATACTTTTTTTGTTTGATGTTGTATGGTTTCTGCTTGATTTGGTAGAGCGTTTGAAGCATTTCATTATATCGTCTACATCTAAGGTAATATCTTTAAAAGTAAAATCTTCTGTCCATCATAATTTTCTTTAAGCAATAGTAACATTTCCGTATTCGTTAATGACTTAGCCATTTTTATAAAGAAGCTGTAAAAATAGATGAGCCACAGTGCAATGCGACAAAAATGTAACAAACCGAAATTTCCCAACCAAAAGTAAAAAAAATTTGGATTCTTAGAGAGATTGATATTTTTCTATAATATTATATATATATCAAAAGAGGGGTCTCTCATCCGAGGCTTAAATTGCTTTCTCATTGGGTTGTTTTTTTCATGTGGTGGGTTCCAAGCCCTACGCACAACCGCATGGGATTCGTCTTCTCACTTTAGCTCGCCTCCAAACGGATGTTCGTTGGCTACCCAGGGGATACGTGGTCTAAGACCGGACGTCGTGATCTGCTTGAACCATATGCACAAGAATCGTTTCTGGCCACTCCCAGGTGAATGGCAGTCAAAAACTGTCCTCACTTGCGTGAACTTCTGCACATGGACCCATCGTCTTACTTTTTTAATTTAATGCTGGAGAAAATAATACGAGCTGCAGAGCTAAATAGAGAAGGTACAATCTTCTATAAGAGTGTACAGCTGCTGGCGTACGCCGATGATATCGACATTATTGGCCTCAACAACCGCGCCGTGAGTTCTGCTTTCTCCAGACTTGATAAAGAAGTGAAGCGAATGGGTCTGGTAGTGAATGAGGGCAAGACAAAATATTTCTGTCATCGAGCAATCAGTCATTTCATTCGCGACTCGGCTCCCACGTCACTGTTGACAGTCATAACTTTGAAGTCGTAGATAAATTCGTCTATCTTGGGACCAGAATTAGCACCAAATCCGAAGAATCACTCTAGCCAACAGGTCCTGATTTGGACTGATTAGTCAATTGAAAAGTAAAGTCCTCTTTCGGCGAACGAAAACCAAACTCTACAAGTCGCTCATCATACCGGCCCTACTATGTGGTGCATATCTGGTCAATGGTTGACTTACCAGGTCTATAGCCACACTGATAAGGTCCAATCAATTTGTTGACGGAGGGCTTTAGTCTTTCACACAATACGCTCGAAAGGACATTATTCGCGATATTATGGAGGCTTTCCGACGGTAATTAGCGCAGACTGTGGGGTCGCCTTTTTTGTGGATTGGGCAGAGCCGGGCATGCTTTCGTCCGACCATATTCTGCCAAGTAGCTGATGCATGCAACTTGTCAGCTCTTCACCGCCATGTTTGAATAGTTCTACCGGTAGGCCATCAGCTCCAGCCGCTTTGTTGTTTTTTAAGCGAGCGATTGGTATTCTAACTTCTTCATAGTCGGGTAGTGGAACGTCTTTTCTATCGTCGTCGATTGGAGTTTCGGGTTCACTATCTCCGGTTACTCCGTTTTCACTGTTATTCAGCAGGCTGGATAAGTGTTCCCTCCATAAATTTAATATGCTCTGGACATCGGTGGGTAGATCACCTCTTTTTGTCCTACAGGAGTCTGCTCCGGTCTTGAAACCTTTTGTAAGTCGTCGTATCTTCTCATAGAATTTTCGAGCATTACCCTTGTCGGCCAGCCTCTCGCGATCTTCATACTCATGCATCTCGGCCTCTTTCTTTGTTTGTCTGCAGATGCGTGTTGCTTCCCTCTTCAGCTCTCGGTATCTATCCCCTCCCGCTCGTGTTTTGGTCGATCGCTTTACTATACAAAATGACTTGCATTACAACTTGCATTACAACTTTTCCACTCTTTGTTTCACGTACGTGTGATTCTCTTTTTCATTCTTTCGCATTTTATTTATCGGTCTGCGACATATATTCGCCTTTTTTAATTTTGGATATTTTTGTTAACGTATTTGTAATACATGTGTTATTCAAAACAAGCACGTATGTTAGTCGATCTGCCAGTAACTGGTTATTGAAAATAAATGTATATGATATCGTGTGAACATATCTATGGGCGGTGAGGTATTTAAAGCAAATGCATTTGTTACGAGCCCCGACACCGGTGAGTTATTCAAAACAAATGGTTTTGTTATCGGACGCGATACTGGTTAGTTATTAAAAGCAAATGTCATTGTTACCCGACATGTTACTCATTAGTTATTGAAAACAAATGTCTTTGTTACCCGATTGGTTACTCATAGGCTGCTGACCTTTACCTATATTTCCTTTAAAATGAAAAAAAAAAACAGGAATTTTAAATTTTTGTTTTATTAAAAATAAAAGCTTACATATTTACATTCTTGATTAAATTATAGCTCTTTTTTTTAAATTATTAAATGAAAATTGGTAATTTAAATTATTTTTACATACGTGTATATGCTGTAACGAACCCGGTTCTCCGGTCTATAGCTGGGCTATCACTCAGCCGGATTATGGGTTTCTCCTATAATTCTGGTTCCAAAAGAGAAAAGTAACAGACAACACGAGTGGTTCTACTGTTACACACTTAACGGCGAATACCAACGCCTCACTCGAACATTGCTGTTTAAGCTCACTCCACCAAGCAAACCATTTGTGATGTAGGCTTCTTGGAATCGTTTCATCCCACTCGATGGAACATTTCCACAGTTCTTGGACTAGCAGTTTGGAAGTAGTAGAAAATCTGCGATTAAGCCAAATGGGCCAAACACTGACATCACGATGCTGAGAAGTTCGCGCTTTGTTGGTGGTTGAACTCCCTCTAAAACGGCTTTACCAACTCGGTGAAAATTGAGTTCAAATTCAAATTCATCTGTGGCTGTGTTCCAACGCATTCCTAAGACCCTTTCGTAATTAGTTCGGCCTTCTATTTATATGTACGGTCTGTGTCATGGTCGGCTCTTCGTTCAAGCTATCTTACAGCTGTCTGGCACTTGAAACAAATGAATGGAGCTGAAACCCACCTTCTGATTGAATATAAATGGCAGCTCTGCAAATGCGTTCGGCTGGCAGCTCGCTCTTGAAACTGGCGACAAAATCGTCGACATAATGACTTTCAATTATAGCTGTAACGGCTTCGGGATGCTGTTTACGAAAATCTTCGGCATTCTTATTTTTCACAAACTCTGCTATGCACGGCGAGCACACGGCTCCGAAAACCATTGACGTTTCCATCACGCCATAGAAATCTTTTGGCATGTTGATCTCGCTCTTTCACAACCACCAGGGAGAACATCTCGTGAATATCTGCTGCAACCGAAACTGCACCTTCACGAAACTTGGCTTGGCATGTTCAGGTCCTGTGAGTAATGCGGAGTTTAATGCTACCCCGTTAACTTTGGCGGCGGCGTCGAATGCGATCCTCATTTTCTCAGGCTTGTGCGGGTTGTGTACTGAAAAATGTGGTAAATACCAAATAAAATCTGAATTTATACTAACTTCTTTATCGGGCAACTTGCCACCTCCACTTTTTTCAAAAAAACAATATGTACACGCGTATGTGTATACGTACATATACCAACAACCACACACGTCAACAAAACAAACTACCGCACAAAAGGAGATGACAAAACTAACAAAGCGACCGGCCAGCTTAGTAGAGACGGCGTGGGTCAACTGCTAAATGCAAGAACAACACCTACTAACAAGAGTATGGGAAAACGAAAGACAAAAAAAAACGTAAGACAACAATGAGTGATACTTAGCGGTTTCAGTCGGGTGTGGGTACCCACCTTCGGTGCTTTTCCGGTGGTGCCGCCAAACTCCGGTTCCGCCACTGGAGTCCACCAAAAACGACAATATTCTATCACAAGAAAAATCAGGCTCCAACTGCCCTTTCACTATTGCCCCGTCTGGCAAAACACTATACTATTCTTCACTAACACTACGCGATTCGATATATTTATAACAAACATCTTTTTCAAAAAAATACGCACGTCTGCATAAAAAAAGATGTTCACACTTTTGTAGATTGCTAGAATCTGATCCGGCACGCACTTACGAGCCAGGCCGAAAGCTACGCGTCGGCCTTCAGAATTCTCAGACGAGTGTGTATTGGTGCCCAATCATTTGGCGCCGCCCCCATTACCCAAAGGGACAGAGTTGTATAGCGCACGCCACCATGGCACACCAAGTACACTGGGATAATTTCCCCTCGCCGTACAAAAAGAAAGGCGACACCCCCTTTTTACGGAATACCCGCGCAAAGCATTCCGTTTCCCTAATATTTGTTAGTGGAGGAACCGTTTTGGCGAACATCTCCTTTTAGAGACTTCTACCACTGGGTAGGCACACACCGAGTGCAACCGTGCCAACATGGCTTTAAATTATACAACTATTTGCCGACTGATGCCACTGCCAACGCTTGGAGTGAAAGGAATATTAGGCAAAAACAAAGGAAATGAACAAACAAACACAAAAGAAGTTTTTGTTGCGGCCAGTGCGCGAAAAACTTCCTCGCATAACTTTTGCGTATGTATTTGGCGATTTCTTCTTTATATTTGGCGGCAAAACAGGCATTGGCTTTCATTTTACGTTCTATTCCCAACAGTCGCTTGTAGGCCATGTCAAAACTGTTAGGAAGTGCTGGAGGAACACTTCTCCAAAGAAGTCCACTTTCAAACCGTTTACCCATACGGTGGATGCTGTCTTCCAGTATCTGGCGGGCCCTCTGATTTTCTTCAGATTCAATCTGTCGGAGCGACTCTCCTACTCCAAAGTTGCCAGCCGCAAAATATTCGGTAACAAGTTCATTTAAAGATGGAAGGCATTTACGTTCCCGAACATGTAGTACGACTGGTGTTTGTTGCGACGAACTAGTTGGACCATAGGCTATCTAACCAAGTTTGGTATTAATGGCGACTGGACTGCTACTTCTGGCCCAACAGCAAAGAAAGCTTCGCTTGGCTGTAGTCTTCTAACGGCAAATACTCAAAATGGTTGTAATCGGCTTTTGTAAATGACTGCGCTGGTAGATCTAGATTACGTAGCGTGCATACGTTGCAATATGTTGACGACGACCCTTTACTTCTAATTTCAAGGTGGACTCTTGATGACTCTTCGGTTGTGCATTTCTGACCATACCACTGCAGCGTAAGTGGCTGTCTCCTACGTTTTAGACCCAAGCGGCGCGCTACGTTCTCTTCGATCAACGATTTGGCAGATCCTTCGTCTATCATAGCGAAAACATCTTCCCGTCCATTCGGCCCGAAAAGTGAAACCGGAACATACTTAAAAAAACTGACCTCCGCTACACACTGCTTCTCTACAGTGGAGTACGGGTTGTGATTCATTTCGACTGCGAACAGCATCTTCATTTTGCATCGAACTCGAATTTTTGTGCAGGCTACGATGATGGTATCGGCGGCAACCATCAACGTTACAAAGTTTTCGTGAAGGCAATTTGATGTACTGTGCCCTTTATGTAAGCACGAAAAACAAAGTTGAATATCCTTTACCTTTTCCCAATGAACTTGTATGGTCATGTCCTTGAAGGCTTGGCAATTAGAAATAGAGTGGGCACCTTCACAGACATAGCACCTAATACTATGTATGCGTTCTGGATGCCGTTTTTTTCCAACATGCAATATACATTTGGCGGCGGGATAAGGCACACTACCTTGACGCGATCGCTTAACCATGTCGAGAACTCTTTGATTGTTGCGTACGGCTTAATGTTGACTGCGTGGCGGGTCCACTCGTATTGCTTGCTGGGTGGCAATTTGGTTACTAGCTGCTCTAGAAGAGTCGTATTGGCGAGATGATGTTCGCATTTAGCTGACGTTAAAAATGCGACTATATTTCTTGTTTTTGTAGAAAACGAAATAATTTGGCCTGCTTTATTTTCCCCTATGCTTGGGAACTGTTGAAATTTATTGAGTTGGCTTCTCAGTAATAGGTCAGGCCGACCAAAGTGAAATTTTAGTTCGGCTATAGCATTTGGAACATCGTCAGGATATATCAGCATCGAAGCTATGGTTTCCTTAGCGCGACCAACTAGGCATTTGTGCAAACGCATTAAATTCTGACGCTTTCTGTAGCGAAACGCCTGAGTTGTGTCATTGAAATTCGCCAAGAAAAGAGGCCACTCATCAGCATTTCCCGAAAACGTTGGCATATCATACAATTTTATGACTAACTCGCTGGCTGCTAACACAGTACTTTGCCCAGGCCCTTCTGCTGATGACACTGATGAACTCTGTCTTGTTGCTTCGATGAGATGTGGCTGCGTTGACTGATGGACATCAAGCGGTATATTAGTCCAGTCACAGATTTTAACTCTGTAACCGCATTTGTAAGTGAATTAAGGCTGGCTATGATCGCAGACATTTGGTTATGTTGTCCACCAACTGCATTCTCCGGTACATCTTGATCGGTTTTCATTTCTTTCGTTCGCAGATTGTATGTCCTACTACCCGGCATGCCACTCACAATCTTCATTTTCACTTTATTATTGCAAACTTTATTATTTTTAATATTTGGGGCAAACCAAATTATTCCCGTTCAAAATTACCGCAACAACCAAATATTTCCAACAGCCAACAACGTTTAATTTGGAGAACAGATAAATTTGGAAAATTGATGTTATTTCATTTATTTGTAGTAATGTTATTTTGTATATATAAGTTTATTTAGCAAGCAAAAACAGTGGAATAAATACATTAGTTATTTTCCGTTATAATTTTGTGTGTTTATTATATGCGTGTTGTGGTATGTTTCCAAATTGTGTCGTTCTGTGGTTGGCTGTTGCGATGAAACTCCCCTTCTTCTCGCTATTGCTGTCCTTTTTATTTAGTATTCGCAAACAATGGTGTTGCCCATAGGCTTGAATATGCGCTGGGAATGATCATGAACAGGGTGCCTTTACACTTGTTAAATACATATAGACATTGTCCTAATATAGTTCCTTTTCGAAGGCTTAGTGATTTGATTTCATTTAATACCCAAACTGAAATACCCCCATTATTCTGCGTCTTTGCCAGGGCTTACGTCCGGTGTAGACTTTTGTTGTACGGTTTCAACAACCCAAACTTTGTTTGTCGCACAATCGCCATTAATTTTTGCCCAAACAACTGATTCAGGATTGGGTGGAATAAGTTCGTTGTCTTCTAGGGACACTCGCTTGCTACTGTATGAGCCTTTATATCCAATGCTAAGTGACAGTTTGTACTACATAATTCTGTTATGCACATCGAACTTAATGCCCTGGCCAAGTAAAAAGAATATTCCTAGGATTATCTGATCTGCAATCTGCGCAACTATGAATTTATGTACAATATCTCCGGCCCTTTCCTTATTGTGACTTCATATGTTACCTTTCCTACAACTCGAGTGTTTTCACCAGGTGCTGTTCTTAGTCTTGCTAACGGCAATGGTCTCACCTGTTTTGTAGTCAAGTTAGATCGGATGAAGGAGGGCGATGTTAGTATTGCCTTATATTCATCCACATAGTAACGTTGCTCGCTTTGCTACCAATTTGAGACAAAGAGATTATGGGGAATTCAATTGCATGAACCAGCACATCCTCCTTTCGGGTGGTTCGTTTTGGTATAACGACGAGTAGATGTTGGCTCATCTTCGCCAGCCTTGCGATTTCGCCACCTGTCTCTTGCCGGTCTTGCATAAGCGAGCGAACTGATCTAACTTCCCTTGAGTGTAGCACTTTCCAGCACTGGCGTTTTTACTGGTTTCAGCGCTGCAAATTTTCTTCTTGAGAAATCTCAACATTTCTACCATTTCTATTGTCATTTCTGGACTTTCCACTTCCACTTGGTTCGCTTTATTAGCTGGTATACTTGGGAGTTGAGTCGTTCCAAGTGTTTGAGCATACGCGATTGTCCCGGAATCGACCTTCAAGCTCGTTGTCTTTGGCTTTAATTTTTAATTTTATGTTGACGTTCCTCTGATTTTATCCCGTCTCTCTTTCAGTTCTATGCAGTCTTTGACCAAATTACACGTATTTTGAAGCTGTATGAGCTGCGATGAAATGCGCACTTCTTGGTATTGGAGTTGTGATATAATGCGGGCTTCATGTTCGTCCATCTTTTGCAAAATACTGGTATTAATTTGTAAAGTATTCTTATTTTTCGAGATTGCAGCTATAGCAGTAGAACAGCCAGCAGCCTTTTCTTCAACCTTCGTTGGCAACTGCTCCAAATCCTTCACAGAATCAACAGCCTCCTTTTCCTCTACATCCTTCGTGAATGTCTCTTCGTCCTCGCGACGTAATTCATAAAAGCACAAGTCAACGCCTTCAGTTTCCATAGAGTCAAATCCTTAACTTTGACCATTTTTTTATTCTTAACTTTCGGGATTTACTTAGCAAACCGATTTCTGATACCAGTTGTTAACACGCTGAATAAATAGCAAATCATTAATTGAATGCATTGCTTCAATTTCCACCAATAACATCTTTAGAAAAGTATGATTTTTATATTCTATTAATTCTTACCAGTGCGCAACAAATACATAGATGCGACTTCATCACGAATCTCTATTTTGTTTATGTAAAAATTTACAATATCATTTGGCACAGCGAACTGTAAACTATTTTCACACCATAGTAAATTATTCCCACCTCATCTCACGAATAAAAAAATATACCAATTGCCACACAGCCAAAATCACAATTTGCTTTATTATGTACATCGATTTATGTTACAACTTTCATATCCTACTATTTACACTTTTCAATAGTTATATCACGAATGAGTTTACTTTTTAACCGCCGCTCTATTACATATTTCGTCAATTGCTCGTGGTCAGTTCTAGATCTTTCCGGAGTGATTTTATGATATACAGAATATTCGATTCTCACGCTGTCGAATGTCCTTTTTCGGCATTTAGTTTTTATCTGTCATTCGAATGTGGCATGGTCGCTTCTGGTAAAAAATATGTAAGAAATAAAGTCAAATTTTACAGCGTCGTATGAGAACGCAAATGATGTTTGCCTACAGCGAGATTGCCGGTGCGCTCCTATTCTGGCTTCACGATAAAAGTTTTCGTGTGTGAACACGGCCTTAACGAGCGAAGTACGTTACACGATTGTTAATGATAATGTAGTATTATTCGAGTTGATTGGGCGTAGTTATCTAAAACATTTGTTTTTAAACTGGTGTATTTCTAGCTGTGGATGGCACTTTCTTTTACTTGACTAGTTCCGAGTGTGTTGTTTTATGTTTTAAAATATTTTATTTCTTCGTAGATTTAATGTTAAAGCTGCGGAAAATAGTATCATATAGTACAGCTTGGAAGAATATATTTGCATAGCATCGCGTGGCAGTTAGCACCTGCTCTTGCCATAGTATTTATAATTGTATAATAAAATATGTTCAATGACATTTTCGTATACCGTATTTCTGTTTTTTTTTTTTTTTTTTTTTTTTTTTTGTAATAAAAGTTGAGGAATATAACCAAAATTAAAAAAAATGACGGAAGAGACTTTCATGCTTGTCCTGCTAGTAATTGTAATGCTTATAGGATCATATATAGCTGGTTTGATACCGTTGGTGATGAAACTTAGTGAGGTAGGTATGTGCACTGTGTGAAGTGGTAGGAGTCAAGGAAATTGAGAAGTACTCGTTGGTTCTAAACTCTCTTTTTAAGCGTATTTTAATTTAGTTAATAATTCAAGATAATTTCCTTAATGTTGCATTTAATGATTACGAGATCACCTCGACGAAAGTCACCCTGTACAATATATAAAATTTGGGAAGCCTGTGGTTTTTTGGGTAATTATACAGGAGAGCGGCTTTTGCTAAAACTGTCCAAAAATGATGGGGACCTTGGCTAAATAGATGTATTTGATGATTATCTTCTCATTGAAAGTAGGGGAAAGCTGATTTTTGCAATAGTTTTATTATTATTAACGTTTAAAGTTGCACTAAAATTACTAACAAGCACATTACATACAAATACACGGTTAAAGTAATGCCATACTGTGAAAGAAATCTAAAAAAAGAGCAATGTGTGGGTCTGGTTCAGTTTGTTTTTTGGATTTTTTAAAACGAACAACAAAAATGAATAACATTACTATAATTTTACAGAAACAAGAACGAAAATACATAAAATTCATGTATTTTCTAATAAAACGGCGTCGAAAATACATAACATTCACGTATATATACAAAAACGAGGTGGAATATATATAACATTCACATATTTTTACAAAAAATAAATTATTATTTCACTAAATATTTTTTGGGTCGTACAATTTCGCCGCGAAAATGTGCGACCCAAAAAATGTTTAGTGAAATAATATTTTATTTTTTGTAAAAATATGTGAATGTTATATATATACGACACATATACATTGCATACAATTTCGCCGCGAAAATGTACGACCCAAAAAATGTTTAGTGAAATAATAATTTATTTTTTGTAAAAATATGTGAATGTTATGTATATTCGACCTCGTTTTTGTATATATACGTGAATGTTATGTATTTTCGAAGGCGTTCTATTAAAAATACGTGAATATTATTTATTTCAGTTCTTTTTCGATGCAATAAATCGAAAAAACTATGCTGAACCCACAAACGCTGCGTCTTATTTATTGCTCTTTTATTAATTACTTTCACAGTATGGTAACATTGCTATAACCTTGCATTTGTATGGAATGTGTTTGTTAGTGATTTTAGTTCAACTCTAAATTTTAATAATAATAAAACTATTACAAAATTCAGCTTTCCCCCACTTTCAATGAGAAGATAATCATCAAATACATCTATTTAGCCAAAATCCCCATCATTTTTGGACAGTTTTAGCAAAAGCCGCTCTCCTGTATAATTACCAAAAAACCTACAGGCTCCAAACTAAAGTCAACCCTAAAATTGAAATAGTAATAATCAAATAAATTTAGAATCGTTCTACAACTCCCTACTGATTTTATATATATAAATTGACTTGCACCATTTCAGGAAAAACTTCAGTGTGTAACTCTTTTGGGCGCTGGTTTATTAGTGGGTACCGCATTGACAATTATAATCCCCGAAGGAATACGTTCATTATACATGGATACTTTAAATAAATTACCAGAAATTGGGACAATAAATCAACAAATAGTAGAAAGCTCCCATATTATAGCAACGACAAAGCATTCGAAAGACGATCATGCAGAACAGATTTTTTCTCGCACCATTGGTCTATCCCTTGTACTGGGTTTTGTGTTTATGCTGCTGGTTGATCACATATCGCAACGTAATAGTATGAAGAGTGCTAATGATAAAAACATAACAGCTACTTTAGGATTGGTGGTTCATGCCGCGGGTAAATATAAATCAATTTTAAATGCCAATTCCAATAAAGCCTTCAATAAATTTCAGCGGACGGAGTGGCACTTGGAGCTGCAGCTACAACTAGTCATCAGGATGTTGAAATTATTGTATTTTTAGCAATAATGCTTCACAAAGCACCTGCCGCATTTGGACTCGTTAGTTTTCTACTTCATGAAAAAATTGAACATCAAAAAATACGCAAGCATCTACTAATTTTTTCCTTATCAGCTCCACTTTTAACTCTTATAACTTATTTTGGTATTGGACAGGAGCAAAAAGAAACATTAAATTCTTTGAATGCAACCGGTATAGCAATGCTTTTCTCTGCTGGTACTTTCTTATATGTAGCAACAGTTCATGTGCTCCCTGAATTAATACAGAATTCTAGTTCTCGTTCTCAAAGCCAATACGAATATCGTCCACTGGACAGTGCGACAGGTGGTATCGAATCGCAAGTGGATGCACGTTCCTCTAACAATGTGGTTTCTAAAGGACTACGTTTCAGTGAAGTGATAATAATAATATGTGGTGTATTACTTCCTCTCATTATAACATATGGCCATCGTCACTAAAAATGTTTCATACACTCCCATTTATTACAATATATTATATAATATAACTGTATTGGATACCGGCGTATATGTACGTAATACAAAATAAGAGTTTTCCCTAAAGGAAAGATTTTTCAATATATGTGATGGCAAAGCTGATTATATAAACAACTTTTATATTTGAATTTCCTTTACTAAGCCTATATCATGTAATGAAATTCGAAAAGTAAATTTTTTATTTTGGGTGTTCTGCAGAGGTACTCTACAAGAAGGCTTTCGACGTCACATACCGTTAATTTGTACAACGATTTCCGTCACTTAAGCCTGATGCTGCAACTATCCATCTAACATACCTTCCGTCCATAACAACCTATCTTATGAGAGCGCCATTCAAATGAAAATTTGTCTCCGCTTGCCCATGCCGTTACGGTTGTCCAGCTCAGCTTATTTCTCGCTCTTGTACAAGGTTACCAGTATAGACTTTGCAAACTAATATGAAATAAACTAATCACTATTAATATGAAAATGCATAGTTTTTCAAAGGAAATGGAAACTAAATTCGTAATTAATTATTTATTACCATATAGATCATGTATATTTGATTGGTGTGTATATTCAATTATATAAATTATGAAATTTGTTGATGAAAATTATAAATCTGTTTTAAAGTATGCAAACACACTGGCAATTGGCAACATTTCGCCGCTGTTTGCAGCGTCGATAGCTCGTGTATATACATCGCTCTTCCAGTCGGGTGTTATGGACGTTAGCTATGTAAAATGGGTAGTTGCAGCATTAGCGACAGCACTGATACTAAAATGACCAAAATTGATTTACGGCAATGGTGCCGTAAAAACTGAACACAGGACACAGGTCATTGATGTCCAAATAAGTACATTAACGAACCGCTAATCAACTAAAAGCCAAATCAAAGATAACTACATACGAAACTTACCCAAAATCATTAAAATTGCAGCTCCCTGATTTCACATTCTAATGTTGGCAGTAGTGTCACATCGGGGAACATTCAACAAAATGCTCCAGTGCCACTATGTCAATAAAAAAATCCATTGTTTTTATTTCAAAAGAAATTTGCTTCAGCAGTAAATATTAAAGAAATTACTGTAATTTTATTATTAAAACTTAATATAATTAAATATTTGATAGTTTTTCAGTATTGTTGTTGTTGTCGCGGCTGGCTAACCCCGCTTAGGGCAGGTTTTGTTAATCTAAGTAGGGGAGGTCTAGGAAACGTGCTGTTTCGACGGGATTGGACCAAAGGGAGAGGGGGGTTAGACGAGTGGGTTTAAGGGGGCATGTGAAGAGGTCGTTAGTGTCGTGCGGGGACTCCACATGCAGGGCATACGTTGGATATGATGGGGTCGAGTCTGGATAAGTAGGAGTTTAATCTACTACAGTATCCAGATCTAAGCTGTGCCAGGGTCACGCGGGTCTCTCGAGGCAGCTCGAGCTCGTTGTCTGCGATTGGTGGTGCTTTTACTCCGAGTACGCCATTCACGGGAAGGGAGTCTATGAAGGTGTTAACTGACTCTTGGTGAATGGCGTTCAGTGCTTGTCGGTGCGCCGTCCTGTCCAGCGGTTGTTGCACATGATGCTGTATTGTGCTATTTAGGTCTAGCATTATGCTCCTTAACTCGTAGCACAGATGCTCCGGTGACATCAGGAGGTTTCTTGTCGCAGTCCTAAGGGCGGTGTTTTGACATGCCTGTAATTTTGTCCACTGCGTCTCGTTCGTCCCCGGCGCCCAAATCGGTGCAGCGTAGTTTATGACCGGCCGGGCAATTGTTTTGTAGGTTGCCAGCAAGGTTTCTTTATCTTTACCCATGTGCTGCCGGCTAGCGCTTTGAGTATTTTTTTGCGGCCCTGGAGTTTTGCGGCAATTGCGGTCACATGCGGAGTGAAGGGGTGCATCGAATGTGACCCCCAAAATCTTAGGGTTGTTTATAGTTGGGATTTTCTGGTCATCAACTTTCACATCGAGTTCTAGCCGGTACTCCTTCGTCCAGCTGGTGAAAAGGGTAGCCGAGGATTTCGTCGGTTGTATTTTCAGATGTCGTGCAGTGAAGAAACGGGAGAGATCGGCGAAGTAGCCGTTCACTTTCGAACATAGGTCATCAATATACTGGCCAGACGCCAATATCGAGCAATCATCGGCATACGAGGTTAAGGAAAATCCTTCCGGTGGAGGAGGGAGCTTCGAGATATAAAAATTAAACAGTAGCGGGGAGAGGACACCACCCTGCGGAACCCCCTGTTTAGTTTTTCTCAACTTAGATGTTTTTCCTCGGAATATGACAGATGATAGTCGACCACTCAGGTAGCCCATGACCCACCTCTGCAACCCCGGCGGTAATGAGGATTCCTGAATGTCACTTAGTAGCACTGAATGATTGACAGTGTCAAAAGATTTTGACAAATCCAGTGTTACCAGGACAATTCTCGCGCAGGGTCGGTTTTGGTTTAGGCCATTGACCACCTGGGTGTTTATGGCGTTAAATGCTGTTGTGGTACTGTGCACTTTTCGGAAGCCATGCTGCTGTGCTGCTGGACGCAGATGGTGAGTGAATGTCGGAAGCAGCAAGGCCTCAAGCGTCTTCGCTACTGGGGAGAGGAGAGTTATCGGCCGATAAGACTCTCCTTTGTTCGCTGGTTTCCCCGGTTTAAGTAGCGGGACCACCCTACCGTTTTTCAACACATCTGGTATAATTAGGGTGGTCAAAGACAAATTGAGGACCTTGGTGAGATAATCTGCTCCCGCTAGTCCGAGATGTTTTAGCATCAGCATGCTTATTCCGTCAGGGCCGATGGATTTGGAGGCTTTCGCCTTCCCGATAACCCCCTGAACCTCTTCTCTGGAGAAATCAAGCACCACGCTTGTGCTTGGCAATTTGCGCATACGGCGAGTTACACGTCGTTTCGCTCTGTCTACCGAAGGATGCAGTGTAAAAAGTCGGTTAAAATAGCTCGGGCATCTCTTCGGGTTCGACGAGGCGCGGTCACCGAATGAAATTTCCACTCGGTCATCGCGTCTCGTCGGGTTAGACAGCGACTTGACTTGCCCCAGAGGAGAGGTTGCAGAACCTTAAGTGCTCCTCCCACTTTTTCCGCTTGTGTTTGTTTATAACGGTCCGAATCTCCGCGTTTAAATCCCTGATTAGGTGATTCCCAGGATCGGAGTTACGGAGGATGTCGCGCCTTGCTGCTAAAGCCGCTGCTTCCGTCGGGAAATTAGGGCGGATTTCCGCAATTCGGCCTGCCGGGATGAAGCGGGCGGCAGCGGTCACAACAATCCGGCGGAATGATCGCTCACCTGAGGTGACATCTGTTGGAGTGGAGGGAACACTGAAGGCGTTCTCGGTGAATTCCGTGCAGCCGGTCCAGTTAGCTTTTTTGAAGTTAACGAAGGTCCGGTGGTCCGCGGAAACAAAGTCGGGAGGTCTGTCAATCGAGATGTGTATGGGTAAGTGGTCCGATGCTAGCGTCAGTATAGGTCGCCAGACTATACTGTTTATCAGACGAGCACTCACAATTGTTATGTCGGCGAGCTTTGGCAATTACCCACTACTCTGGGGGGGGGTAATTGCCAAAGCTCGCCGACGCACCTATATCAGGGCTATATCCAACTGGGCAACTCGTAAGGGGAGGAATGTATATATTAAATATTTCAAGCTCGGCATCGCCTGACCGGATAGCTATGCCCTGACATTCTAGGGTAGTATCCCTGCGGTCGATGAGACGATACTGCATGGTTTTGTATAAGATGAGTATTTTAGTGCACACGCAGCAGAAATAATCCGTCGGACCAGGGTTGGTTTCGACGCCAGCCCTGATAAGAAGGATTTGAAGCAACCCAGCTGCGTGGTGTTGCTCTGTTGGCGAACTTAGACTAATTTTACCTGTTGACCTAAACGGGGTTAGGTCGCCGAAAGGGTGACAGTCCTTGGCCAGATAAAATCCGGGTCAACTCCGGTGCGTAGGACCGGCTGTTTTGAGAGTTGACAGTTTTTCAGTGAAATATTGCAGTGAAATTGTAATTAAAGACGTTGTTTGTAATAAAATACCCAAAATATACATAAAAATTCAAAGAAGTAATTTTTCTTTCATAGTGGCACTGTTCAGAAATGTTTTAAAAATGCGGATTTTAGAGCGCTCTTATGAAGTAAAGAGTTTCGTATCTTGTCATATTTGCCAAAATGATCAGCTGTGAAAAATAATGTTTCTACATAATATACGGGCGGCGCCTGATAAGTTTGCGGCCTAAAGTACTTAATGATACTAATGTGTAGCTTTATGATTTTTCTTTTTAAGGTAAAACTGTCCAAAAATGATGGGGGTTTTTTGGCTAAATAGGTGTGTTTGATGAATATCTTTTCATTAAAAGTGGGGAGGAAAGCTGAACTTTGCAATAGTTTTATTGTTATTAACGTTTAAAGCAGAATATAGAGGAGTATGGAAACTATCAGATGTTGTATCGCAAGTATGGTGAAATAAGATTTTTCGTACAAGGCTTTTGCCCAGCTGCTGAAGCGATTTTCGACCGAGCTCCTCCAATTTGTGGTTTTGCGTATTGATATTTTCCAACTAAATGGAGGGACCTACAGTTTATACTAAGCCGCCTACGAACGGCTGGTGGTTTTTTTTTATACAAGGAGCCTTTATTTCATGTCCGAAATACACTCGGAGGGGTGGACGAAGGGCGACCGCAATTAGAAAATTTAACTTAATTTTTTTTATTTAAATTAATTTTCCATAACTTGGATTTTGGTGGCACCGGGATTTGAACCCTGGTCTTCCGAATGTCAGTACGCAATGCTAACCACTCGGCTACTGCGGCCGCCGAATAATATACTCATCTCAAATAATTATATTTTTTCCTTTAGTACTGATGTAAGTTGAACTTGTAGCAGTTGAATTTTCATATGATATACAACTGTGTGCGTAATAATAGCAGTGACTAATGGAAGTTTAAGTAATCATTTTCTTACCTTTAAATAATACCCATAATTTAAATTTGCCTATGCCAGGGTGTAGGCCCAAATACTACCAACCTACATTTAAATTAATTTCTGATGTAGTTACCACATTCATGAAATCCCCTTATTTTTTGCGTTACGTTTATTCCATTCCATTTAATAATTTTTATATTTAGTGTTTATAACGAACATAACGTATATGGTATGGTATGAGCTGCTTTTTAATAAAATTTAATAAGAAGAATTGTTGAAAAATAAATAAATATTCTTTAAGCATTTTTGACTTTCCCTTACTTCTTACTATTGTCGTATAACAAAACCCTGTTGCTACGAAAATTTTTTTTAGTTCGAAATAAAAAAAAATAGTAAAATCTGCTTAAATATTTTATTGAACAGTTAAATGAGAAATGCTAATACTAATACATACAAATTTTTATTCTAATAAGCATCAAAAATGTTCAATTTTCTTAGTGAAAGTAATTTAAAGTACATCATCGACGTTGGCACCATCATTTATCATATTTTAAATCCATTAGGACACCAGTTGAATATGTGATTTTTAATTCACATTCTTTGGGATTTGTCCTTCGATGAGCATGCAACACGTCATATATTTATGTATGTACATGTTTGCTCGTTGAAGCTTCTACAATATAATAAACAGTGGGTGCGTTCAGCGAACTGAGCGCTCAGTAAACATGTTCAGTGAGTGCTCATCATATTAGTGAGCGTAAAATTTGTATGATACTTGAATCACGAAAATTTAAAAGTATTTCTGCTTCAAAGTGCCTGTGATGACAGTTTACCAGATTTTTTGGGTTGACAAATGGATTTATTTCAGCCATCTGCAGTACAACATTTAAAGTAAGACATAATAGCGCAAACGTTAACAAGCATAAAATAAAATTACTTAATAACTTCACAATCAGTTGTTAATGTGGTCGTTTCGACATTTGAAGTAGCAGTACGTTCATCAAAATGAATCGCATGTTTACTGAGCGCTCAGTTCGCAAAACGCACCCAGTATTTGATCATTTATCCTTTCACACTTAATATATGTCTCTAATTCATTCGAACCGTCGGAACTTTTACAAATATATTTTTCATTGCTCCATCAACATCAATACCTTATTCTATAAGTACAACTCCTAGCAGATATTCCCAACTTGTGCTCCGCCTTGATGAATTTATTTGACTACCTCAGGCTGGAATATTAATGATCAAATATTTAAAATATCATTGATATTATAATTTAGTATTTTATTTAACTTACCATTTTTCAGTATTATACATACATACATACATATGCATGTACATATGGTACATTCGTACGATTACTGTCAATTTTGCATATGCCCACTTTGAACATCTTCATTATATTTTAAAATATTCTACTATTAAATAAAAAAGTAGATATTATTAATACAAAATTTTTTATAACTTTCTTGGTACATATCTGCCAGCATTAATGAATTTCGTTGAAATATTTTGAATATCTTAAATTCACCCCGACAATGCTGCTTATTAGCATACTACTATTTTTTCTGGTGAATTTCTTAGCAAGTACTACATAAATAAAAAGGCATATTGAAAAAATGCAAATATCATAAACATTGAATATAATTACAAAGTATCTATAAAATATTATGGAGATCACATTTTCCTTCGAAAAAAATATAAAACCCAATAACATAGTGGACATTTTTGAGCAAATTTTTATTAAGACCTATAAAAAACCATCAAAGCGACCTTGCGCCCTTTGAAATTTCACTGCTGCCTAATATGTCTATATTCAACCCCAAGGTACCCTTGCAAAATACATAGACCGCCCTCAGCTGTTAGCAGATTTCGTAAAAATGGTGATAGTTTCCATACTCCCCTATACTCTGGTTTAAAGTTGCACTAAAATTACTAACACATTTCATACAAAAGCAAGGCGATGATGCCATAGTGAAAGAAATTTTAAAAAACAAGCAAAGAATAAGACGCAGCGTGTGTGGGTCGGGCACAGTTTTTTCGATTTATTATACCGAACAAGTACTAAAATAAATAATATTCATGTATTTAAAAAAAAAAACGACGTCAAAGATAACTAACATTCATGTATATATACAAAAACAAGGTCCAAAATGCATAACATTCGAGAGCTGAAGAGGGAAGCAAGACGCATCTGCAGACAAAAAATAAAAAGGCCGAGATGCGTGAGTATAAAGAGCTTGAGAAGCTGGCCGTCAAGGGTAATGCTCGAAAATTCTATGAAAAGATACGACGACTTACAGAAGGTTTCAAGACCGGAGCAGACTCCTGTAGGACACAAAGAGGGGATCTAACCACCGATGGCCAGAGCATATTGAATTTATGGAGGGAACACTTATCCAGCCTGCTGAATAACAGTGAAAACGGAGTAATCGGAGATAGTGAACCCGAAACCCCAATCGACGACGATAGAAAAGACGTTCCACTACCCGACCATGAAGAAGTTAGAATACCAATCGCTCGCTTAAAAAACAACAAAGCGGCTGGAGCTGATGGCCTACCGGTAGAACTATTCAAACATGGCGGTGAAGAGCTGACAAGTTGCATGCATCAGCAGAATATGGTCGGACGAAAGCATGACCGATGATTGGAATTTAAGATTAATGTTACCTGTTGACCTAAACGGGATTAGGTCGCCGAAAGGGTGACAGACCTTGGCCGGATAAAATCCGGGTCAACTCCGGTGCGTAAAACCGGTTGTCCTGAGAGTTCTATTGCATTGATATTGATGAACTTTCGTCGAAGGTGAATTGCTACCTCGCCGACCTGTCTCACTTCTTCACTGCAAGATAGCTTAAGATACAGCCGACTAAATCCTCAGCTACCCTCTTCACCAGCTGGACGAAGCAATATAGGTTCGAATTAGATGTGAAGGTCGATGACGTAAAAATTCCGACCATAAATAACCCTAAGATACTGGGAGTCACACTCGACAGCCAGCATTCCACATACGACCGCAACTGCCGCAAAACTCCAGAGCCGCAACAAAATACCGGCGCCGGGAACGAACGAGACGCAGATGAAGAAGCTACAAGCCAGTCAGAACATTGCCCTCAGGATTGCGACAGGAAACCTGATGTCGTCGGAGCATCACTTGCACAGCGAAGCAAGTGTTACGAGTTAAGGAGCATAATGCTTTGCTGTGCAGCAGTTGCTATTGCGATGCTTCCGACGGTTAAACTCCTACTAGACTCAACCCCAACATACGTATGCCCTGCATGTGAAGAATTTCCGCACGACATTAACCACCTCTTCACATGCCCTCTTAAGCCGACATATCTAACCCCTCTCTCCCTCTGGTTGGATCCCGTCGAAACAGCAAGCTCCCTGGACCTACCGTTAGTTGACCTCCGTGACTTGGAGTGATTAACCTGTCCCTAAGCGGAGTTAACGTAGTCGCTACAACATCAATAACAAAAACAGCATTGGAATTTAAGTGTGCTCTGCCCAATCCATAAAAAAGGGGACCCCTATGCCTATTCCAATTATCGTGGGGTCACCCTCCTTAATATCGCCTATAAGGTCCTGTCGAGCGTATTGTGTGATTGGATTTTATCAGTGTGGCTTTAGACCTGCTAAGTAAACCAGATATTCACCATGCGCCAAACTCAAAAACTTGAAAAAGACCCGTAACAGCACGAACAGGAGCTGCTTTTTCGTCGCTATGTCTGAATTTAGTATCGCCGCAAAACTTAAAACGAAAACTTAACGAAAACCGAACTCTACAAGTCCTTCATTGTTTCCGTCCTGCTATATGGTGCGGAGGCATGGACGATGACAACATCTGATGAGTTGGCGTTAGGAGTTTTAGAGAGAAAAGTATTGCATAAGATTTACACGTATGGTCCGAGTTGGCAACGGCGAATACCGCAGCGAATGGAATGACATAGTTCAGCGAATAAAGAAAAAGCGGCTACGCTGGCTAGATCATGTGGTCCGGATGGATAAGAATACTCCAGTTCTGAAAGTTTTCGATGCAGTACCCGCCGGTGGAATCAGAGGAAGAGGAAGACCTCCACGTTGGAAAGACCAGGTAGGGAGGGACCTGGCTCTACTTGGTATCTCCAATTGGCGCGAAGCAGCGAGAAAAAGGAATGAATGGCGCAATGTTACAAATTCGGCTATAATCGCATAAGCGGTGTCAGTGAAGTAAGTAACTAAGTTTATATTGCTTATTAAAATTTAATTGATTTTTTATTTGTAAAATTATTTTAAATTATCCATTTTTTCACGGTTTTCAGGACAAGGGTGTGAAAAGTGTTTGCTTATTGCGTTTACGAAAGCAGCCTCTTTACAACTCTACAATCGTCGCTGCTTGTCGAGCGGCGTGGGCATTCGCGGTACCCAACGCGCGCAAATCTTTTACATATTCAAATGTTCATGCGAAATCTCCAGCTCGTTCTTTGCTAATTATGTAATCCTGCTATCTACCACAAATTAATTCTTCGATCAGCCAGTACTAATTTTTCGGCTTTCTGACCATTTTCTTCGGTCACGACTGGAAGTAGACGCCCAGGACGATCTCATTGTTCCCGGAACGAAATGTCACTGAACGTAACAAAAAAAGTTGTGTTATTTATACTAATAATAAGTTCCGCAAATAGTATTATCAGTAGCAAGATGATGTGTCATCTCTAACTACTTTAGGTTGCGAACTTATCAAGAGCCCCTCGTGCATACATACAGTTATAAATATATATAGTTGACGCTTTGTAACCGCTGAAGCGATTTCCGGCGAGCTCCTCCTCCATTTTGTGATATGTGCCTTGATGTTTTTCCAGCAAACGGAGGTTCAACAGTTTATGCCAAGCCGCCTCCGTACGGCTGATGGTTCTTTTGAGGAGCGCTTATTTCATGTCATAAATACCCTCGGAGGAGTTGACATTCCCTGCCGAGGGGCGACCGCAATTAGAAATTTTAACCTAATTTTTTATTTAAATTAATATTTCAATAATTTGTAGATGTTGTTCGCACCAGGACTCGAGCCCTGGTCTTCCTAATGGCACTACGCAATGGTAAACACTCGTCTATCGTGGCCGCCGCATTCATATATATAACTGGCGCTTTGTAACCGCTGAAGAGATTTTCGGCCGATCTGCTCCTCCATACACGTGCATATTAGTAAGATTCAGTACTCTGCAAGAACGGGCTGCCTGGAAAAATAAAAATTGTTAGCCCATATGGTCCAATTCAGTAATCCAATAAGTACTCCCAACTGCGACTAGCGACACCCGGTTCTACGCACCGGAGCTGACCCGGATTAAACCTGGTCTGTCACCCTTTTGGCGACCTAACCTCGTTGAGGTCAACAAGTAACATTAGTCTAAGTAAGTCAACGGAGAAACACTTCGGTGCTGGATTGCTTCAAATCCTTCTCATCAGAGTTGGCGTTGAATCCGACCCTGGTCAGACGGATTACTTCTCCTGACCAGTGCAATGGCTGGAGTCATCTTAAGCCCTGCTCAAGCATTAAGATACACAGGAGTGGTCCACGCAATACGTGGCTCCACGCCTTCTCGGTAGTGCCTCCTGCACTCTTACCCACTCTGGGTAACTATCCGCAGACCTGTACGGTCTCACGGAGCCCAGCGTGACTCCCATCCTGGCCTGGGCACCGCAACGAAAACGCCTTCAGTGCTCTCCTCACTCCACCTGACGTCACAGCCGGTGAATGTTTATTCCGCAGGTGTGCAGTTTGGCCTGAGGTTCTCTTAAACTAATAATTAACTGAAAACAAACGAATCCAATGAATCCACTATGAGACGAACGTTTTATTTTTATTTTTGTTAATAAAATATCTTTATTAATGTAGCAAAATTAGTTTTCATATGTCCAGTAGATATTGTTTCATAGCAAAAAAACTACAACTCTCGCGCCAACTCTTCGGTGCCGTGTTTACCAATGCTTGATGGATGTTGGCTGATGAAAGTTGCCAGATATATTGTGAGAGGCAATTTTTTATGTTGTTTTTACATGTCGCCCCCACTGCTCAACCCAGCATGATGAACCGATACGTTCTGAAGGCAATCCCCAGGAACCGTTCATTGAAGACTTTAGTAGCTAAAACTAAAGGAAAGGATAAGCATGTGCAGGAATGTTATATTGAATGTTATATATTAGGCCTTATATTGAATATCGTCATCAGGGTTTGCCGTTCGACGACGCTGTTGCGGTATGCTCGTCAGCGTTATCGCCATCATTTTCTACCGTTTCTTATCGTCAGTCAGTGGCCACAAAAATTAACGTGGTAAGACCACTTTTGTGAGATGACGATGGATGGTACAAGTTATATTTCAAACATGAAAAAAATTCAAATGTTACTTGTTTCATCATTTTGTCTATTTTATTTTCAAATTTAAAGCGAAGAAAAAAATGATGAGCAACAAGCAAGAGTCAAGAGCTACCGGCGGAGGGGTTTATAAGCAGATGGTATTGACCCCTATTTATTAAAGCTGTTAAATCCAGCTGGTGCTATATTTGGTTTGAATAATGACAACATTTAACCGCATCGTGACATTAGCCGCAACAATATGCCAACAGATTCGGAGAGAGTTCCTGAGAGGTCAAACGAGGAATCCTCTCGATTAGATGATATGCCAATTGCCGGCACTTCATTTAGCACAAATTCGACAACGATCGCCACATGAACATTTAAATTTTTGTTCTCTTCTTCATCGCTTGAGCTTGAAGAAGAACTCGTATTCCATTTTTTTATTTAAAAACCGGTTTTATTGATTTAAGCAAACTTCACAGTTTGAATATATGATTTGAATATCAAAAATATAACAATAAACTGAAAATCCATAATTTCACAAATAAATTTCCCCAAACAGCAAATATCCCGGGAATAGGGTTTCGGTGTTTTCTCAATTCATTGTTGTATTGCTTGTACAGAATATCTTAACAAAGACGAAGCGATGTAAGGGCCCATGAATGTTGACTATCACTAGCGAAGACGTAGACGATATTCAGCACAAGGTCAATTATCATTGAACAGAATCAGGAGTGTCGCTATTGACGGAAATAGGTAATCGGCAGATTTTAGAAATAGAACGTTTATATAAACCGTACTGTGTACGAACTGTAATGACGCGAACATTTGGCTGATCCAGGATGAATATCCACAATTCGATCTTGTAACCATTGACTGCGTGATAGTCGGTAATCCTTTAATAAAACGAGTTTCTTAATGAATAGATTGGGTACTCCTCGTCACCATTTTGGACGCGCTTGCAGATGCCAGATTCAATCTGAAGACTATTTGTTCTAAAAATGCTGGACCATGTGTTGGAGCTCGAAATATTGCACTGAGAGGGATTTTGTGCCTGGGACAGTCTCAGAAACTGCCAGCAGCGTATCGCTAATCAGAAAATGTGCTGGCGTTAAAACAAATAAGTCATCCGGATTCGAAGTTAGTGTTCGCGACATAGACCACGTCGACCAATAAACCGCTGAAGTGCTCACAAAAAATGTTCTGTTGTCATGCCTGTGTCCGCCTCCAAATGAACGGCTTTGGTGGCAAGACATATGAATATGGCCACATATCCTTTATACACCGTATGACAGCGGTATTTAATTGCTTTTAGTTCGATAGCTCCGCTATAATCCACACCTGTTGTAAGAAAAGCGCGATGAGGGGGATTAACGCGATGTATGGGTATGGGTAAATATTCCGTGTTTAATTTAAAAGGAAACGCACGTAAATATTTAAATTCAAATTTGGATATAATCCCACTCTTTATTATTTTGAAAAAGAAACGTATAATTTTATAATGTTATGAAACTGTATAATTTTATAATTTTATCAAACCGTATAATTTTATATGATTTTAAGAACACCGCATAATTTTATAATTTTACGAAACCGTATAATTCTATTTGCACATACAAACGCACTTGCTTAACTCGCTAATACTTTCTTTATTTATACTATTTGTATATTCATACATTGGAAGGAGTAACGGAACGGAGTAGGGTTGCAGGTAAGTGCGTTTGAGTAAAAGCAGGGAGGTTATTTTTCGGGTAAATATTCGGGTAGGTATTCAGGTAGGTATTCGGGTAAGTATTCAGGTAAGTAATCATAAATTTAATTATAAGTTATAATTAGTTTCTACATTCATTTCTTTTTTTTTCTTATATTTTATTATAGGTACAACTTATTATTTACAGGATGATGAGGTCATCCTCATCCATGTCTTCAACATGCCGGCGGGCCTACGGCGACGATGCTTCGACGAGGTTTTCGAGCTGGTTTAGCGTTTCTCGCGCTTTCTGCACCAACCCGCGTATTTTTCTTTTTACAGCAGGAGCATTGCGGGAAACAGCTCTTTGAATTCGCCGGGTTGCATGGAGCATTGTGTGATGAGCTAGGCCGCAGCGGCGGCAACTGTCGGGGCTATCACAGCATCCCGTGGTATGCGAGGTCGCCAAGCAATTTAAACAATAGCGATGGACCTTGGCCGATTCATATTGCTCTTCGGGAGTCATTGCTATGAAGGCTCGGCAAAAGCGTAGCGAATGGGTGCGGCAACAGAGGCGACACTTTCGGAAACCTTGAGATCTGTAAATATAGAGTTGCAGTATTTGTTAATAAGAATAAGCGGCATGTGGGATCGTGTGGGGAACGAGATGAATAAATTGAAAACGTATAAGCTAAACGGGTGGTAATACACAGAGTTTAGTGATATTGCGAGTAACGACTCCGTTTTGAGTTCGGATATCTACCACTCGGATATTTTGGTCGGGAGCGGGATGAAGTTGTATGACGCGTCCTAAACGCCATTCGTTGGGGGGCAGGAGGTCGTCTTTAATGACAACGAGATCTCCTTCGGTGAGATTGAGCTCTTGGCCTTTCCATTTATGCCGTTTGTGGAGCTCTTGGAGATATTCCGATTTCCAGCGTTTGCTGAATTGGTGGTGGAGCACTTTCAATTTTTCCCATTTATTCATTAGAGTTAGCTCTTCCGAGTTTGGTTCCGGGGTGGAGTGTAAGGGAGCTCCACGCAGAAAGTGGCCTGGGGTCAGAGCTTTTAAGTCGTCGGGATCTTGAGACATTGGGGAGAGCGGTCTGGAGTTAAGAACCGCTTCGATACGAATAAGGAGCGTAGTGAACTCCTCGAACGTAAATTTTTGGCTGCCGGCTACCTTCGTAAAGTGAGTTTTGAAACTTTTCACTGCAGCCTCCCAAAGTCCGCCCATGTGAGGGGCGTATGGCGGGATGAATTGCCATGTGAATCCATGAATGGCGTATTTTTTGCTATATCCTCGGAGGCTTCTGCAAGGAAGGAGGATAATTCACGTGAGAAACTACGTTGTGCTCCTACAAACGTCTTACCGTTGTCGGACATGACTTTATGTGGGATGCCTCTGCGTCCGACGAAACGTGCAAACGCGGCTTTGAAAGATTCGGTGGTCAAGTCGGAGCACACTTCGAGATGAATAGCCTTTGTGGAGAAGCATATGAAAACGCATACATAGGCTTTTGAGTGAGATGCACGACGGAGTATAGAAGTTTTCACAAGAAATGGACCTGCAAAGTCAATTCCTGTGGTGTGAAAGGGGAGCGAGTACGTTGAGCGTTCAGGAGGGAGCGCCGACAAGATTTGAGATTTCATTTTTTGTTTGTAAATTGTACAAACTTTGCAGTTGAATATACACGTCTTGATCTTCTGCCTCATTCGTGGGATGTAATATTCCTGCTGAATCATTCGTGTCATAAGCTGTTTTTCAGCGTGCAAAAGAGTAGCGTGGAGAAATGCGAGGAGAAGAGTGCAAAATCTAGAGTTATCTGGGATGATAATTGGATGGCGCTCACTATAACTGAGAGCCGCATAGCTTAGTCGTCCATTCGCGCGTAGAATGCCAGACGAATCTATGAATGGGTTGAGGGAAAGCAGTGGGTCCCTTTTACCGACCGGGGATTTTGCTTCTAACGCTGTAATAGTTTTTGCAAAATATCTTCTTTGCGTACATAAAATGAGACGAGTTTTTGCTTGATATATTTCCGCTTGTGTGAGGCTAGAAGTATTGGGAAGAGGCAGTTTCCGTGCCTTTTGTGAGAATCTTAATATGAAAGCCGTCACTCTAAGGGCTCTTGAGAAGGAGGAGAAACGGTCTAAGAAGTCCGTATCTTCTAAAGCATGGAGCACTTCTATGTGTCTCTGTTCGGGGGGGGGGGGGGGGGGGACGAATGAGTTGGTGAACTTTTCGGCCAAAGTGGGGATGGGCTAGTTAACCACTGGGGGCCTTTCCACCAGAGTGAACAGTTGACGAGCTCTTGGGGTTTGACTCCACGCGTACCTAGATCAGCTGGGTTGTCAGCGCTGGAGACATGTCGCCACGTAGCATTGTTTACGAGTTCGAGGATCTGAGATGTCCTGTTCGCTACGTATGTTTTCCACGTCCATGGGGGTTTTTCCAGCCATGCTAATACAATTGAGGAGTCTGTCCACAAATTTAGTTCATGAGATGGCAGATTTAGGGAGGATCGGATCTGCTTTACTAATTTTGCGAATAAAACTGCGCCGCAAAGTTCCAGCCTAGGGAGAGAGACGGTTTGTAAGAGGGCTACTTTACTCTTGGCTGCGAGTAAGTGGGATGTAGCAGATTCACCTTGCTGGACTCGTAAATATACGCAAGCGCAGAATGCCTTCTCGGAAGCATCTGAGAATCCGTGTAGCTGAATGGAACTGTTTGGGCTGAATTGCACCCATCGAGGTATCCTTATTTCTTCGATTGCGGCGAGATTTCTCCTGAAGGTGTTCCATTTGTGGAGTGAGATCGGCTTCACGGTTTCGTCCCAGTCTGTTCCTTCCATCCATAGTTGCTGAAAATGAGTTTTCGCTGCTATCATTATGGGCGATAGCCATCTTGCCGGGTCGAAAAGTTTTGCGACAGATGAGAGATAATATAATCTCCATTTTAGGATAATGAGCATTAAGTCATTTTGGAGAACGGGGCCCGTATGTAATACGTCGTTGAGTGAGAGACCGGAATGTGAGGTTTTTGAGGCATTGAAAACTACACGGACTTTAGTAGTTTTGCTTCCAGGTTTAATCACCGCGTGATGGGGTAGGTAAAAGGAGAAATATTTACCGTCGCGTATGATTTCTCGTGAATGGGTGGGTTCCATGTGGTCTAGCGTCAGGTATTCCTCTAAGACTTCTGAATAGGTGTTCCGAAGCTCATCTTTCTTTTCGTTGGTTCGTTCCACGCTGAGGTATTGCTGCTGTGCTGCGGGTCTGGAGTGCCCGAGTGCAATGGAGGCCGGGAAAGCTGACTTGAATGGCAGCTTTACTACATATCGGCCGTCTTCTCGTCGATGAGTGGTTTTTTTTGTAGAGCGCTTCACAGTTTTCATCATCGTCTGTGTATGTGGGGGCCGGTGGTACCTCTTCTTGTTCCCAGAATTTCCTGAGTAAATCTCCTAGTGATTCTGAAGGGGTTTCAATCACCTGAGTAGAGAATGATGAGATTTCTTCCACGACTGGTCCACCTAATATCCACCCAAATATTGTGTTTTGGGCTATTAAGCTGCCGCCTACATTAATTTTGAGACCTGGGGTGAGTATTTTGGGGATTATGTCGCTACCAATGACCATGTCTATTCTAGCTGGTGTAAAGCAGTTGGGGTCTGCTAAGGGTAGCGAGAGATATTCTGTTAGATCTAGTTCTTTTATTTTGAAGGATGGGAGAGTGTGCGTCAATTGAGGCAGTATTATCGCTTGAGCCGCGATTTTTACTGTTTGATTAGCTGAGCATATCGTAATAGAGCATATTCTATTCGAGTTTTGGACTGTGTTACCGCCCATGCCAAGAATTTGGTAATTGGCTTTTGTGGTGGGGAGACCAAGTAACTTTTGTATACGGGATGTTACAAAAGTTTTTTGAGAGCCTTGGTCAATGAGAGCTCTGATGTGAGTTACTTCTCCTTTGTGGAGAATGGGAATATTTGCTGTGGGACGCAATGTCCTTTCTTTGTTACTCGAATAGTGAGATAGAGTTTTTGTTCTACCGCTTTCATTTGCCTTTGAGTTTTTGGATGCCTGCTTAGAGGTGCAGGGCTGTTCTTCCTCGACTGTCACTTGAGAGGTAGTGAAGTTTCTTTGAGGTTTTGGGGGGTAAGGCGTGGGGTTGCTCGCAGTGTAATGGAGGAGGGAGTGGTGACGTCTTTGACAATAAACGCACGTTAAGTTGCTTTTGCAATCTTTCTCCAAATGCGAGTACGCTAGGCAATTTTTGCAATAGTTGTTATCTTTAATAAACTTGTTCCGGTCTGAGACGGACAGTTCTCGAAATTTGACGCACGTTATCATCGAGTGGTTTCATTGGCATAGTTTACATGAAACTTGCCTTTTGTTTTGAGTACGGAACGTTTGGGTTTTGTTCCGATAGCTGAGTGTTGGGGGAGGGACCGCTGGGCTGACTGATCTTCGGCTTATTGGGTCTGTACGTGCTGAGTCGCTCCACGACCCCGTACCGAGTTGTCAGAAATCGGTCCATTTCTGACTATCGAGGTACCTCTTTTCTTGAGTTGAGTGATTGCTCCCAGAGAGCTAGTGTTTCATCCGGCAGTTTTGAGGAGCAGAGGTAGACAAGCATTGAGTCCTAGCTTTCTGTAGATACTCCAATTGTCTGTAAGGTAGAAAGACAATTATTTATTGATGTCTGGATCTGTTGAATCCCTTCTCCGTTCTCTGTGTGGGCAGGTTGGATGTTGAGCAACGTCTTTATTTGCCATCCACTACCATTCTTCTATTTTCGTAGCGTGCCTTGAGTGCATCCCATGCTAATGAGAAATTGTGGCCACTGAGAGGGTAATTTTTTATGAAGAGTGCAGCTTTACCTCTTGTTTTCTGTCTCAAGTGGTATAGTTTCTACACTTCGGATAATTGGGGGTGGTTGATGTAGACTGCTGTGAACATGTCCCTAAATGAGGGCCAATTTTCATATCCTCCATAGAAGATTTCGGTGTCACACGCAGGTACCTTGAGAAAGCTGAGTGAGTCAGCTTGTGTTGGGGGGGGGGCATCTTTGTGATGGGGGTAATTGACCGGGAGGAATCCATACTTTGTTGGATTTGGGGAAGTCACTCACCTATCCTGCTTTTCGTGAGCATTGCGTTGTCATTTGTTGTCTCGTAGGCCTCTGCACATGCTGAGCGTGTCCTTTCATCCTCCACGTTGCTCATCTGTAGGTTTTGGTTGGCTGCCTCCACTAGTTCCATGTGCCTTTCCAGATGGTCCTTGAAAATTTTGAGGGCTGCTTCGGAATGAGTTTCTTCACTGGTGTCCCACCATTTTCCGCAGAATTTTTCCATTCTGGAGAGCTCATATAGAAATTTTTTGTGTAGCTGGGAGAATTCCTCTTCTTCTGCCTGGGATTTCGAGCGAGTTCGGGGTCCTGTACGGGGGTGGAGTGATTGGGGCTTCTCCATTTTATCCTCCATTGTGAGATATTTTATTTATTTTAATATAAAATATTTATTTATATTTATATATATATATATATATATTTATATATATATATATATATATTTAAGTATATATATATTATTTATAATTAATTTATTTAGGGGGTAGCTTTTATGTTAATATTGTACTGTCTCAGCGCGTCTGAACACAGCAATGTATAAATGTATACTGGGTTTTTTTATACCCCGTTTGTATGCTGGGTGCTTTGCTTAGCTTACACGAGTATGTACGTATGTATACTTATGTACATACGTGCCTCTTTGTCCGCTTGCTATTGTAAATAGCGAAGAAGTGGAAATTGCCGGAATTGAAAAAACCACTTTATGTATATATGTGTATGTATATACATGTACCACGATTGAGTAGCGGTGGCTTGCTATGCGGTGGTGACTTTGGGCAGTGTAATGTGCTTACACTGGACCGGTTTTGGGCCCGTAGTAATGAGTTTCGGCCCTGTTGGGGTGTATATACTGAGAGTATGTATATACTTTGGAGGATATATTAGAGGGGTAACTGGTCCGATCTGGTCCTTTTCGAATGTGTTTTTGGACCAGTTGGCGTATATAAAAAGGGGAGTTTATATACGTAAGGGGATATATAATAATAAGCGGTTTTTTGTATTAAATATATACTTTTTATGCGGAAAGCGCGAGTTTTTCATATATACGTGTTAATATATTATATATGAGCGCTGTTATATTCGGTAAATGAAAAGTAGGGGATTTTCATTTACCGAATTTGGGGACCCGCTATGTATATTATATTTTGAGAATAGTTTAGCGGATTTTGTAATTTTGCGCAAACGTTAAAAAACATTAAACTTTTAATTCTATAATTATTTTTTGTGAGATTTGTATGTGTATATGTATATGATGAGGAGGTATCATACACCGTTTGGCAAAATCCGCTAAACTTAATTTAATATGCAATTGAGTGAGAGAGTGGGACTTACTTAGACATCCTGACTAGTACAAACCAAACAATTTTCTTTGATCTGGGGACGGGACGGGGGAGTGTTGTCTCCTGTGTAGTGCTGTTGTTCCTGGAGGTGTCGCTTGAGTTGTATGTTCCGTGCTTTTTTGGTTTAATTTTTAAAAAATTTTTAATTTTATTTAATTTTTACACCTTTTTATTTATGTATACGAGTATATATACTTTTTGATTTGTGTCACAGCAAAATTTTTAGTTTGTGGTTTTCTTTTGTTTTTTTTTTGTTTCTTTTCTTTTTACGTACACTTTTTGTTACTTTACTACCTCTTTATGTAATTTGTGTTGTGAAAATTTTTTTTTCCATGCAAAAATAATATTTATTCTGATTTTGGTTTACTATTTTTTCTTTTCAATCTATTTAATTTTAATTATTTTTTTTATGTATTTTACAATTTTCTTATTATTTTGGTATGCATATGTATGTATGTAAGCATATAATAACAACCGGCTCTTTAGCGATTTTTAGTTTGTTTTTTTTTTTTTAATTTAATTTTTTAAATTTATTTATTTTTTTTTTTTTTTGTTTTTTTTTTTTAGATAATTTATTTTTACTTTTTTACTTTTTTTCTTTTTTAGCTGTTTTTTTTTTCACTTTTTAGCTGATTGTTTAAGTTATTTTATTTTTACATTTTTTTATTTTTTAATTTTGTTTTAGTTTTTTTTTTTCGTTGGTTGGTTTGCTTGTGCGTGGGCGTGTTGCCAGCGAGTTGCAATGGGAGCACGAGAGCGGGGTGGTGCGAGAGCAATGCACTTATTTCGACGTTTACTATGTGTGTTTGGGTGCACAGCTGGAGTGGTACTTGATGGATGTCACATGATCAAAGCGCACACTTTATGGAGTTTTAATTTGGAAACTAAAAGTGCACACCCACTTGGAATGAAAAGAGGCACACGTTCAAAAATAATTTATTACTTTAAAATACTTTAATATATTTTATTATAATTTACACTTGTTTTTTTTTGGCAGGTATTTGTTTTCCGTTTTTCCACTTACGTTAGAAATTCGTGCGGGAAAAAATTTTTCGCGATATTTTTTCGCACAACACAATATTTTCGTTTTTCGTTTTTTTTTATATATTGAAATAGCTAGTTTTTGTTTGTTTTAACCGAGTTTCGGCACCATGTAAATATTCCGTGTTTAATTTAAAAGGAAACGCACGTAAATATTTAAATTCAAATTTGGATATAATCCCACTCTTTATTATTTTGAAAAAGAAACGTATAATTTTATAATGTTATGAAACTGTATAATTTTATAATTTTATCAAACCGTATAATTTTATATGATTTTAAGAACACCATATAATTTTATAATTTTACGAAACCGTATAATTCTATTTGCACATACAAACGCACTTTCTTAACTCGCTAATTTTTTCTTTATTTATACTATTTGTATATACATACATTGGAAGGAGTAACGGAACGGAGTAGGGTTGCAGGTAAGTGCGTTTGAGTAAAAGCAGGGAGGTTATTTTTCGGGTAAGTATTCGGGTAGGTATTCAGGTAGGTATTCGGGTAAGTATTCAGGTAAGTAATCATAAATTTAATTATAAGTTATAATTAGTTTCTACATTCATTTCTTTTTTTTCTTATATTTTATTATAGGTACAACTTATTATTTACAGGATGATGAGGTCATCCTCATCCATGTCTTCAACAGAACCGTTTTAAGAGCGTTAATGATCCAAAATTTGCGTCGAATATAAGAAAGAGTTAGTTGGACACCGCCATGCAACGTAATGAGGTGTACATTGTCATTTAATGGGTTTATAAAATGATGGTTACTGGGTAGAATCATGGGAAGTCGTTGATAGTAAGGCAATGCAGCATACTTGAGACGACCACGTATTCGAAGGAACCATTTGATCGTCTAAAAATGGTGTTAAAGTAATTAATTTACTGCTACTTGGCAAGTCATCCATGCTCTTTTTATACTTTTTTGAACCCATGTGGCAAGAGTTGTAGCCAATACGTCACCTCACAGTTACACGCGTGGAATTGTAAGTAGACTAGTAGGAGTGACCTTGCTTTTAGAGGCTAGAAGATGTGTGGGAATTTCTCCATGTTCGTATTAAATGCAATGGTGTAGATAGCAGTAAGCGGATGAATACCCAACGCTAAAGGCGAGTAGCTCAACCCATTGTATATGCTGCATGCTGCGATGAATAGTGCAGCCAGCGTGGAGCCGCTACTTCTTTATTCGCTGATCTATGTCAATATCATCGTATAGCTCGTACAGCTCATCTTTCCGTCGTCTGCGATATTCGCCGTTGCCAATGTGCAAAGGACCATAAATCGTTCGCAAAACTTTTCTTTCGAAGACTCCTAGAGCCGACTCATCAGATGTTGACATCGTCCATGCTTCTGCGCCATATAGGATGGGTATGATGAGCAACTTGCAGAGTTTGGTTTTCGTTCGCCGATAGAGGGCTTTACTTTTCAATTGCCTACTCTGTCCAAAGTAGCACCTATTGGCAAGAGTTATTCTGCGTTGAATTTCAAAGGTGACGTTATAAATGGTGTTAATGCTGGTTCTTAGATAGACGATATTATCTACGACCTCGATGTTATGACTGTCAACAGTGACGTGGGAGCCGAGTCGCGAATGCGATGACGGTTCGTTTGATTTTGTTTTTGAAACATAATATTTTTTTATTGAGTATGCTTCGACTTCGGAAGCCTAACAATAAGTAATAGAATCTTAAACTAAATTAAAACATAAAGCTCATTAGTAGGAATGTGTTGCTGGCTTGACGTTGCTCTTTAGAAGGCTGCTTTGTCTCTTCTCCGCAGGCGGGTTTGACTTTTTGCATGGGCCAAGGTGTTAGCCAAAGGGTTCGGAAGGTTACGCAGTTTTGTTAAGTATTTTTTTGCTGCGATTTCAATTTCTTCCTTGATGGTAGGTATATGTAGATCTCTATGAATATTTTCCTTACGGATGTACCATGGTGCGTCAGTTATTACTCTTAACGTTTTCGATTGGATTCTTTGAATTATATCTGTATTCGTCGTGCAAGCTGTGCTCCATAACTGGATTCCATAAATCCATTTCGGTTTTATTGATGCATTATATAAGAGGACTTTGTTGCTAAGGCTAAGTTCAGACTTCTTGTTTAAAAGCCAATGTAAACTGGCAGATTTGATTTTAAGCTACAGCTTTTTAAGTGCAATGTGTCGTTTTCAGGTTAAGCGCCTGTCCAAGTGGATTCCGAGGTATGTAATTTCGTCAGCTTGCGGTATCGATACATGGTTGAGCTTAACAGTAGGACACGTTTTTGGCTAGCCATTCTTCAATTAGTTTAAGATGCTGCTCTAACACTTTTGTGGCTGTAATGGGGCATCTATTTCGACTTAGTATAGCAGTATCATCCGCAAATGTTGACGTAATTACTTCGTCACTTGTAGGAATATCTGCGGTAAACAGTATGTACAATATTGGTCCAAGAACACTACCCTGCGGAACACCTGCAGGACACTGTTGGATAAGTAGGATTCAAGGATATTATGGAACGTGTTAGGTAATGATTTTATAATTTTATGAATGAGGCCGTCATACCACACTTTGTCAAATGCTTGCGCCACATCAAGAAAAACGGCCGAGCAATACTCTCTCATTTCGAAAGCTTTCCTTATTTCTTTTGTTATACGATTTTCTTCTTCAATTGTGCCGTTTTATTTTCTCCAGCAATATATTAAAAAATCACATGATAAGGAGTCACCTTGTCTGAAACCTCGTTTGGTATCGAACGGCTCGGGAGGTCCTTCCTGATCCTCACGGAGCTTTTAGTACTGCTTAGGGTCAGTTTACACAGCCGTATAAGTTTTGCGGGGATACCAAATTCAGACATATCGGCGTAGAGGCAGCTCCTTTTCGTGTTGTCGAAGGCTGCCTTAAAATCAACGAAAGGTGGTGTGTGTCGATCCTCCTTTCACGGGTCTTTTCCAAGATTTGGCGCATGGTGAATATCTGGTCAATGGTTGACTTACCAGGTCTGAAGTCACACTGATAAGGTCCAATCAGTTTGTTGACGGTGGGCTTTAGTCTTTCACACAATACGCTTGATAGGACCTTATATGCGGTGTTAAGGAAGCTTATTCCACGGTAATTGGCGCAGACTGTGGGATCGCCCTTTTTGTGGATTGGTCACCTGATCAGCTCTTCACCGCCGTATTTGAATAGCTCGGCCGGTAATCCATCGGTTTTTTTAAACGGGCGATTGCTATTCGGACTTCTTCATAGTCGGGCAATGCAACAACTTTTCCATCGTCATCAACTGGAGTTTCGGGTTCACTTTCATTTTCACTGCCATACAGCTGGCTGGAGAAGTGTTCCCTCCATAGATTCAGTATACTCTGGGCATCCATCACTAGCTCACCCCTCTGGGCCCTTCAAGGGTTTATTCCGGTCTTGAAACCTTCTGTCGGGTCGCCCTGCTGCTCAGCTTCTCTTACTCACGTAGTTCGGCCTCTTGTTTTCTTTTCCTGCAATTGCGTCTTGCTTCACTCTTGAGTTCTCGGTATCTTTCCCACCACGCACGTGTTGTGGTCGATCACAAGGTTGCGAGGTAGGCAGTCTGTTTTCTCTCCACTGCGACATGGCAGTCTTCAGTTTTTGCGACCTTTCCGACATCTAATTGTTTGGTTTGCAGCTGTACGCGGGAAGTTTGCAATGCCATCCAACTGTTCCCTTATGCCGGGTTGCTGATGAGTGCTCTCAGAGAGCAGGTGCGAGTTGAGTAGAAAATATCTCGGCTGTCCGTTGTGATTGCAGCTTTTCAACGTCGAACCTTCCTTGCGTTTGTTGACGGGCGTTCTTCGATACACAGAGGCACGTGCGTACGTACGCACATCTAAAACACTGGATACATGTCTTCCGTCTATCACGATCTGGTTGAAAGTTTTTCGATCTGGAGGCAGCCAAGTAGCTTGGTGAGTTTCCTCATATTAGAATCTAGTACTACACATAACCATATTTCGTGCGCCGGCGAAGTCGATCAGCCTAAGCCCATTTCGTCATGGAGGCTGAGGTTTCGGACAGTCGTACGAAATTGACCTTCTTTGCTCTCCCTAACGTTGAAGTCGCAGTCGGTGACGTCGTGGCGGGGGCAGCGCTCATAAGTGTGTTCGAGGCGCATTGTGGCGATACCGCTGTGGCCGCTGTAGTAAATTTCATAAAAACCCACCCTCTTCCGTCCTTGTCCCGTCCATCGGGACGGACATCAAAACGGATGTTTGTTGGCTACTCAGGGGATACGTGGTCTAAGACAGGAATTCGTGAGCTGCTTGAACCATATGCAAAAGAATCGTTTCTGGCCATTTCCAGGTGAATGGCAGTCAAAAACTTTCCTCACTTGCGTGAACATCTACACATGGCACCAGCCCCGCATGTAAACGCCACCTCAAAATTTCCTACCTCAGGTCAGTTTGCAACGGCGGACCTGTACATAGCAGATCATTCAATGAGCGGCCATTTGAAGTTTTTGAAGAAGCATCGTAAACAATACGCACTTTAATAGTGAGGCTTTCCGCCTTTATAGCTGCGTGGTGGGGTAAAACGCATGAAGTGACAGTGGGCTTATTTGTCCTGGTTATTGTAAAATGTTGGTCCTCTTTTGGCGGAGACGGAAATAGTCCGCTACATCGTCTGTGTATTTATCACGCATTTCGGAAACTTTCTGCAGCCACGCTCAAGTTTGTAAAATCTATTAAGCGCGAATTGCTTGGGTTTACCCAAAGTTTGACTTTGGTCGAATAATGATTTCAAAGGAAATCATAGCAGGTATTTAACGGTTGCTTGCCTAATGTAGGTGCTACGAAAGAATTCCTCACACCATTGATCTTGCGCAGACAAGGTTGGTTCAGTTGGAACTTGTTCGCTTACGTAAAACTTGTGTACTAACGCTTCCAGTTCAATGTTGTGATGACAGCGAACGGTGACGGTGGGTGATGCCACATGTGTTCGTTGTGCTATTGGCTGATCAGCGGCGCCGATCCGAGTTTCCGGCAGCATGATTTCTGCGACCATATCCACCCCGGTTATGAGATCAATTATTCTTCTTTTTGGTTGGGTCTGCCAATTCTAGGCCTTCTAAATACGGTAAAAATTGGAGGCACGATAGCGTGACTTGGATGTTGTGTTGTTAATTTTCATTGTGACAAAATTGAACTGTGCAGCTGACTACTGCTTTTGATTGGCTATATATGCTTGATACAACACCGCATATGTCGGCCGCGGTAGTGTAGTGAGGAAGTTCTAATTGTTGAACGACGGTTTCGCAGATGAGAGTCTCTTCAGATCCTTGATCAATAAGAGCACACCTATTTATCGATTGATTAGTTATTTCATTACGAAGTATCACTACAGCTGCCGCTAGCATTTAACACTCCTTCCGTTGGCTTATAAGTTAGCTCCTTCGATTTGAGTTGAGTTTAATACGTAGCCACTGTGGCACGTGCTTGACGTGTTTCGCTGGGTAGCTTTGTAGTTAAATAATGGGCGATCCAGTGATCGCACTGGCTAATTTGAATATCTGGCGCTTGAATTCATTAATAAAGACATCAAAAAAACAATTTCCGGAAACTTTCATGACGGTAAAGCGTCATTGCTCCGAGATGTAGTTGTGAACGATTTTAAAATCGTATTTACCGAATTTGGCCCCATGCGACTTTTTTTGTTTCCAAAACTATAGTCTCCACTCCGTGGAACCCGTTTCGACTCGATTGAGGTCGTAAAAGAAAATTCGCAGAGGGAACTGAGGTCGACTGATTTCAGACAGATCGCTCTCATTTTCGTCATAATAATTAAGGACAGTGCTACAAACTTAACAAAAAAAAAGTGCTGAAAAATATTCAGCGCGGGCAGCTTAAATGATAATTTCCGGAAGCTTTCTGGTCTTGAAGTATACCGTTCTTGTTGGTTTTGCGGATTGAGTCCGCAAGTGGGTAAGTAAAGCTCGTCTTGTTGTTGAGTGATTAAATCTAAGAGGGCCTCCTCGAATCCCGAGACCAGGTTCTTTATTAATCGATATTGATATGAGTTACTTGGAATTATGCAGTCCTTTTGAAGCAAGATTCAAAATATACCTTAGACTTAGGCGCAACAGCGTTTTTGTTTGCAAATAACAAGAATTTTACATAGTGACGTCAACCGGTTTCTCTGAATTCTGACCAAAACGGCAGGCTCTCCAGACTCACTCATATTTATTGGTGTTTATTTATTTATTTTTTATGATAACACTCAAAAATGCACACGCTTCCCTTTACTTTTAACCTCTAAACTAATTTAAGTGGTGTTGTCAGTAGTCTTCTCTGAATCGTAATACGGAGTAGTGATGATAATAATGGTGACGTGATATGTGTTGATTTCTGCTTTGATATAGAAATTTCAGTTTGCGAGCAAACTCCGTTGTCGTATTACATACAAGAGCGTAGTAGCAGTGAAGTTGATGACTCCGCTTAGATAACGTTAGCGCAGCGCAGATTGAAAATGACTTTGACATTCAAAGTGGTGCTGCGGGCACTTTCTAGCGTTAACACCATACACTTGTGGAATTGTTTTCAGATTGCGATTTATTCTCCAAAAGGATTTTTGCTCAGAGTAACGGAATTCCGGAAAGTGGACAAGGCACTGGTTTTTTTAAAAAAAATCATATTTATGGTTAAATTTACTTGAAATTCGGTGAATAGGTGGCTCTTTCCTTATATTAACAGGAAGGCTCTTCTTTTCTCCGGGAAGTGGGCAAGAGACTGACTTATTTGAAAAAATCTTATTAATGATTCCATTTACTTGAAATTCGTTGCATACGTTAGATTTTGCTTATATGAGCAGGAATTCTAGATATTTCTCTGGGAAGTGGACCAGGGGTTGCAGTCTTCGAAGAGATCTTATTTATGGTTCGATTTACTTCAAATTCGGTACATAGGTGGAGTTTTGCATAGTTTAACAAGAAGACTATTATTGTCTCCGGAAAGTGGACGAAGGGCTGACCTAATCGAAAACAGTTCGTTTATGGCTGGTGTAATCGTCGACTCGCTTGCGAATTTAACGCAAATGAATTTTGAATCAGGTTGTCCTTCACTCATTCCATTTGGTCGACTACTGAATTTTGTTAAAGGCTTCTGCGCTCACAACAGCTGCGCAAACACGAGAAACGGAATAGCGATCTACATACTGCGGTATATGGTTTCAAAGAGTAAATAACTTCTCTGCAAATAATATTTTCGTTAATTTAACCAATATACATGTACAAACAGTAAACTAAGAGGGGAAATGCGATACTGCATTGACCGTTACCGCTTGTACATAACATACTCGCATTTATGTATAATTCGCGACTAAGAAAAACAGTTGCGGTACATAGGCATTTCGAACATAAATCAATACATATGGTGGGTATGAGAATGAGTATGCTACAAATGAGAGCATATATAGGTATAAAACAAAATGAGAACGAATTATGCTAAACTTAAATGGCATGAATATGAAAAAATTTTACAAGCAGGAGTTCCCAACAGTTGGATTAACTTGAAAGTCGGTACATGGGTGGCTTTTTACTTATATTGACAGGAAGACTACACATCTCTCTCAAAGAAGTCTTGTTTATGGTTCAATTTACTTGAATTCGGTATATATGTGGCCTTTTGCTTAGGTTAACGGGAAGACTATACTTCTCTCCGGAAAGCTGACTTATACAAAAAATCTTATTTACTTGAAATTCGGTACATAGGTGGCTTTTGCTTAGATTAACAGGAATGCTTTTCTTTTCTCCACGAAGTTGACAAGACACTGAAGTATTCGAACAAATTTTATTTATGGTTCAATTTGCTTGAAATTCGGTACATAGGAGGCTTAGTTTAACAGGAATGCTCTTGTTTTCTTTGAGAAGTTGAGCCCCTTGTCTTGACCTTTTGAATAGATTAACAGGAAGACTACACTTATCTCCGGAAAGTCGGCAAGGCACTGACTTATTTAAAAAAATCATACTTAAGGTTCCATTTATTTGAAATTCGGAGAATAGATGGTTTTTTACTTTGATTAACAGAAAGGCTCTGTTTTCTCCGGGAAGTGGACCAGAGACTGACTTATTTGAAAAAATCTTATTAATGGTTCCACTTACTTGAAATTCGGCGAATAGGTTGGATTTTGCTTATACAGTGGTAGACATGCGCATAAGCGATAGTCAGTCGGCTTGTGACGGTACATGTTTAAGCAGGCAAATCAAAACAGAACAAACATCGCAGTAGTGACGCGGACATTCGTATAAAAAGTGAAGTGGGTTTTTACTGTAGAACTTTATTTATTTATATGATTATTATTGCTAATTTAGATCAAGCCTCAAGACTCAAGAAGAACGCGTGTCAGTTAAATTATTAAAGGAAGAATCGTACTCAAATTGTGCGATTGCAAGAAAAATACGGAGGTCAGAAAACATAATCCGTAATTTAGTTAAAAATGACAATATTTATAGAATAAAGACGGCGGCAAAAGGTAACCAAAAATTGACACTCTTTCAAAAATGGAAAATACGCGATGAATCAACACAAAATAAACTGAACTGCAGCCAAATCAAAACGAAATTAGAGGTCAACGTAACGTCTCAACAAATTGCCAGGGTGCTCAACGCTTCTCTGAACGTTAAATGGACGAAATTGAAGAGCAAGCTACGTTTAACAGCACAGAACAAGCAAAAACGGTTAAGATTTGCCAAAAAAAATACATGTTCTGGATGAAGGAATGGCCGAACGTTATTTTTTCGGAAGAGAAAAATTTCAATTTAGACAGCCAAGATTGCTACAGTTGTTACTGGGGTGATCTAATCAAACGAAATGTGGGGCGATCGAAGCGAAATTTCGGAGGTGGGAGTGTCATGGTTTGGGGAATATTTTTGGTTACGATTCCAAGATTGATCTGGTACCCATAATCTGCAGCATGAACTCCACAGCATACACAGACCTACTCCAACAAATCCTCCTACCATTTGTAAGGCAAGCGAAAGAAATCGAACACGTAATTCAACAGGACAATGCCTTGATACATGATTCTAGGCAAACAAAGGCATGGTCGGAGAGCCAGGAAGTGCATTTACTTGATTGGCTGGAATGCAGTCCGGATTGTAACCTGAAAGAAAATTCCCTGCCATTACTATTTTACAGTAATGGGCGTCAATGAGCTAAAAACATCAATTCAGCAATGTTGGCTTGATTTGAGCAGGGATTTGCTCTTGTTTAGTCTAGCCAAGTCGCATTTTTGTTGTTATTGAAAGCCGGGGTGGCTATACCAAGTACCAAGATTTAGTCAAAGTTTGGAGTTTTATTGTATCTTTTATACGAAGTATCAATCTTTATCCTTAAAAATGCCGATTTCTTACTAAGTTTTTACTAAATACTGTTGAGTTGATAAAACTTTAGGTTAGAAATATATAAAACAATAAAATGAATAACTTCCCATCTTTAAAGGCAACAATTAAAGCTTTTCTTTATTAAAAATTCAAAAAATGTGTGTGCGCTTATACGAATGTCTACGACTGTATGACCACGAAAACTAGTCTTTTCTCCGGGAATTGGAGCAGGGAAATCTTACTTATGGTTCGGCTTAATTGAATTTCGTTACATCGGTGGCTTTTTGGTTAGATTAACAGGAAGACAACCTTTTTCTCCGGAAATTGAACTGATCTATTTTTTTTTTTTATACACAATCTATTGATTTACTGAATTTGCTTTAATATAAGCCTAACAGTAAGTGTACAAATCTTAAGAACTAAATTACAAACATAATAGCTCGAGTTATGTAACTCTGAGCCCTTTTCAAACTACGGCGCTCTCCTTAGAAGGCGGAACATCTCTTCGCTGCAGGCGTGAATTTCTTGTTGGGTTGCATAAAGCATTAGCTAGCGGGTTTGGATGATTTCTCAGCTTTGTGAAGTACTTCGTCCTGCTTCTTTCAATTTCAGGCTTAACCAGTAAAATACCAAGGTCTTTGTGAATGTTTACGTTTCGAACGTACCATGGTGCGCCCGTTAGTGCTCTTAAAATTCTGGACTGGAACCTCTGTATTTTATCAATGTTAGTTTTTAACACTGTGTTGTAAATAAGGACTTTGTAGTCTAGTTTTAGACCGGAGTATTTACTTAAAAGCTAATTTAAACCAGCTGCTTTTAATTTCATGTGTAGTATTTTTTCCTCTATGTGTCTCTTCCAAGTGAGACGTCTACCTAAGTGTATACCGAGATATGTAACATCATTTACTTGGGGAATGTTGATACCATTTAAGCGAATTGCAGGACATGATTGCGGTCTTAAAGTAAATGTAACGTGTTTACACTTTTGCTCATTAACTTTGATGAGGAGTAAATGATCACTAATCGTTTTTGCTGCTCTTTTAGGGCATTTATCCCGGCATAAAACAGCTGTGTCATCCGCAAAGGTAGATGTCTGCACTTTTGGGTTTAATGGGATTTCTGCAGTGTATATAATATATAAAATAGGCCCAAGGACGCTAACCTGGGGAACACCAGCTTTTACCGGATACTCCTCACTGATAAATTCAGATTGTTTAATTGTAAATTGTCTGTTAGTCAGATATGACTTAAGTTTCATATAAAATTGAACAGGCAGAGTTTTATATATTTTGTACAGTAAACCTTTATGCCAGACTTTGTCGAACGCTTGTACTACGTCAAGAAAGATTGCACAGCAATACTCCTTGAGCTCGAATGCCTTCCTGATTTCATTAGTTATTCGGTTAACTTGTTCAATAGTACTATGCTTGGTAACACATTGTTACGGTGGAGAAAAGTAGATATTTTTGAAAGCAGAATTTTTTCAATTAATTTGGAAAGACTAGGTAGTAGGCTTATTGGTCTGTAAGAAGACGCCTGTGTATGGTGTTTGCCTGGTTTGGCTACCATTAATATCTGCGACTTTTTCCACGCGTTTGGAAAGTAATTTAGTTTTAGAATGGCATTAAAGAGTTCAGAGAGCAATGCTTGTGCAACTCTTGATAGCTCTATTAGCATTTTTGGTGTAATAAGGTCGTGGCCCGGAGATTTCTTTGGATTCAGTTTCTGTATCGCGTGTTAACAACAACTTCCGGCAAAATAAAATTATTAGTTACGTCATTTGGCTGGAATACATTACTTAAATGTTTTGCAAAGCAATTTGCCTTTTTGGCACATTCACTTCTATTGGAGGCTTAAATTTCTTTTGTGCTTTCCAGAGTGAGTATTTTTTGGCAGAATTTGGCGCTAGTTTTTCTATGTATGCCTTGGCATTGTGATCTTCTGCTTGTTTCAGTGCACTTTTCAGCTTCCTCTCTGCTGCTTTCAACCGTAACTTTGCGGCTGGAGAGCGATATTCTTGCCATTCTCTCCGCAAACGGCGCTTATTTTTTACTAATTTTTCTATTTCCGTATTTGTTAGGACTTTTGAGCACGTAATAGGCTTTTTATTGTGTTTAGTTGCTATGGTTGCCGCAGAAACAAGGACATTATTGAGCTCATTAATGTAGTCATCAATATCGTTTCCACAATTCAATATTGGGTTGATGTTAATATGACTACTAATATATTTTTTGTATTTTAGCCAGTTTGTTTCTCTGTTTGTTAGTCTTAATTCTTGTGCAACTATCTTCAGGCGCTCATAAATTTTTATTAGAACTGGTGAGTGGTCTGAAGACAGCTCAGCAACTGTCACAGCTGATACAAGTTGCCTGTCGATTTTTCTTGAGACAGCAAAGTCTATTAAGTCAGGTATTTTCTTCCGATCGGTAGGCCAGTATGTTGGTTGACTTGGGGAAATACAATCTAAATTTTTGTGTTTGTTTATAATGGTATTGTATAGCTGACGGCCTTTGGGGTTTATTAGACGGGATCCCCAGTATACATGCTTTGCATTGTAGTCTACTCCTGCTATAAATCTATCACCAAGATTATCAAAAAATTCCTTAGATTGATTTTCTGTGATCTTAAATTTTGGAGGGCAATAAATGGCTGAGAGATTTAGCTCTTTGCCATAATTATTCAAAGTTACAGAGGTAGCTTGTAGATAATTGGCGGCGTAAGGCTGTAGTACGCAGTGTTTAAGGCGGTTTCTTAGAAGTATTCCAGTGCCGCCGTGCGCTTTGCCATCAGGATGGGTAGTGGGGTAGAATATGAACCCAGGTATATAAAAATTATATTTATCCGTCAAGTGCGTTTCAGATAATAGCATTACGTCTATAGCATACTCTGATAAAAATCGTGCCAATTCTAATTTATGTTGGTTCACACCGTTTGCATTCCAAAAACAAATCTTTAGCACGCTCATTTTTTTTTTGCATGAAGATTTGTAGCATGTTGACATGAACTGTGTCATGCACTGCGTAAGGTTTAAAATCATCGATTCTATACCTCCATTAGATTGGTTCTGTGGAATATTATCTGAATCATTCTTCAGTACATTCGCATAAGATAATTTATTTGGATTCAAATTTTGCACGTTTGGAACAGTTTTATCCGTAGCTTTTTCTACAAATTGGATTTGAGGTGTATTTACCGTTTGACTTCGGCGAGTCTGTATATTGTTAGCCAACCTAACTTTTAGATCTTTATATACAGGACAGCCCCTATAATTAGCAGTGTGATAACCTCCACGTCTAGTTCTACCTTAAACATTGGCTGGGGTACTTTGTTTCTATTAAGTATATTTATGACCGATGTAGTACTGAAACCATTTTCTTCGAGAGCCTCTTTTATTTCGTCTGACTTGACTGAGGATTCGATACCTTTGATTACAACTGTTAGGCGTTCCGAGCTCTTCAGTTGATATGAGTAATAATTTTTATTATTCGACGATAGAAAGCTTACTATTTGCATGAAGCTTTTTTCATTGTAAATTTATGTTTCATCGATGGTACCTTTTTTTAAAGGCACAACGTGCAAGTTATTAGTTCCGACTATTTTAGTAATATTATTAACTAACGTGCTTGAGACACGTTCGCGCAAGTAAATTGACGGTGGTTTGGCATTTGCTACTGTGGTAGTACCCTTTACGCTGTCCCCACTTAATAGAGTAAATCGGGTGCTATTGGAGGGTTCTTGAATTTTTACATTAGTTCCACTCATTTGCATTTTTTTGTTGTTAGTGTTATTAATAGGACTCGATTTCATCTTGACATTTATATATCGATCTAGTCCTGTCTGTATTTTGTGTTCTTTTTTATTTCATTGGGCTTACCGCTTGCCTGTTCCTTTTCATTTGTATTGGTGGGCGATTTCCTACTGGGTGTTTGCTTGCTGTTACCTTTTTTCTCTTGTTTTTCTGCCGACTTCGCCGTCTGTTTAGCGCTAACTGAGTACTGCTGAGAGACTTCTGCTTGCATGTTGCTTTCTTTTGCCGTTGATTGTGTTGGCGTTGTTTGCTCAAAATAGGAAAAATAAGCATTTGAGAGCCTTCGATCCGGCGGGTTTGACCGCGACGCACTCATTTTTGTTTTTGTACTCACTGGATAGCTTTTTGTTTATTTTTTCCGTTTGCACTTATTGTTTATTAATATTATGTTCTATTATTTAGTTTGGAGTTTAATAATATTTTCCTTTTTTAAAGTGTTCCTCAGATTACACTAAAGGCACTCCCTTACTTATTTTGAATTTTCACTGTATGTTTTGTTTTATTTTATTTTATTTTTATGAGCAGTGCTTAATTGCTTGTGTGCTCTTACAGCTCTCTCACAAAGTATCTATTGAAAGAAATCATATTTATGGTTCCATTTACTTGAAATTCGGTTAAAAGGTGTATTTTTGCTTTACCTAATAGGAAGGTTCTTCTTTTCTCCGGGAAGTGGACAAGAGGTTGATTTATTCGAAGAACTCAAGGCTTTGGTTCTCGTGCTACCACAGCTCACTGGGAACTTACCAACTTGCAATATATGTGCCAAGACAAAGCAAGTGTTCCCAGACCTAGCCTTGGCCGACAAACGCTTCCTCATGAATGAACAAGGAGATCTCATTCTTGGAGGAGAAATATATCCCCAAATTATTCTGAGCGGAATAAAAAAAGAACCCCTCTTGCACGCTGCTAGCTCAAGAAACCATCTTTGGATGGATAATAATAGGCAATGCTGCCTCATCCAACAACAAAGATACTAGCGTTTTTCAATGAAATTACCTTAGAAAGGCAGCTTTCAACATTTTGGGATTCGGAAGACGTCCCGTGAAAAAAATGAGGAAGAGAAGTATTGTGAAGAGCTATACCAAAGAAACACGAAGCGACGTGAGGACGGAAAATACATCGCCTCCTTACCGTTTAAGTATGAGTTTCCAGGAATCGTTCAGCTTGGTCCATCGCTGAATAGTGCCTTTTCACAGTTTTACAGGATTGAAAACCCGAGAGAAATTCAGCACTGCAAAAGGAATATAACAAAGTTTTATCAGAATATAAAACTCATGGACATATGGCAAAACTCACCTACAACATAGCGGATGACTCCAACGACAACTACTTCCTGCCGCATCATGCATTGATAAAGGAGGAGAGCACCTCTACGAAGGTCCGCGTAGTGTTTAACGCATCCAGTCCGACGGCCAATGGGAACAGTTTAAGGGACGTGCTTCATTACGGACCTGTCCTACAGTCTGACTTACCGATATTAATCCTGCGCTGGCGATTTTTCAAATACGATTTTAACACCGACAGAGAAAATGTCGCAGCAAATATATTACGTAAATGCATGTATGTCGATGATGTTCTTGCTGGAGGTCACAACATTGAGGATGCCATTACAGCACGTAATGAAATCTCTCAAGCCTTGGAGTTAACCGGCTTTCCATTGAGGAAATGGACCATCAAATGCGTAGCCGTATTGAAAGGCATTCTAAAACAGCACTGGTTGAAACAAGATTTTCTGGAATTCGAGGATACCAGTACCGTGAAGGCTTTAGGTATCCGATAGAACGCACGTTCCGACTATTTCTATTTCACAGTAAAACCAATAGAACACTGTGAAACTATAACAAAATGAGCGATACTTTCAGCTATCGCAAATCTTTTTGATCCCTTCGGTTGGTTAGCGCCCATAATCATTGTGGCAAAAAGTCTTATGCAGGGCGTATGGCTAGAAGGCACTGATTGGGATGAACCGGTGTCCCGAACTATATTGGATCAATGGCAAAACTTTCAAAAGGATTACCCTGAAATCAACCATATAAAAATTCCAAGGTGGGTATACTACTCTCCGAAAGATAATATGGAGATCCACGGATTCTGTGACGCCTCAGAAAAGACCTATGCAGCGACATTATAAATGCTAGCTCAAAACAAGGATGGCACATCTGTCAGTCTGCTCATAGCAAAAACCAGAGTAGCGCCGGTAAAGACTACCTCTCTTCCACGCCTGGAACTTTGTGAAGCAGTCTTACTAGCCGAACTCGTGGAATCGGTAACAGACAACTTGGACTTAAGTCAAATAAAAATAAGTCTCTGGACCGACTCAACAATAGCCTTAGCCTGGAACCGGAAGCCACCATGCTCATGGTCAACCTTCGTTGCACACCGAATTACGAAAATAGGGGAAAAGGCAGGAATCCTAAGCTGGCATCATGTTGAATCCGCCTTGAACCCGGCTGCCTTAGCCAGCAGAGGATTGTCTGCGAAGGAATTAAGCAACAATTCCTTGTGGTAGAACGGACCTTCTTGGCTACAAGAAGACATTTCAAAATGGCCACGACAATGCAACAGCTACGAGAAGATAAAAAGGTGCGTGTTCACGCAACAAGTGCTAATAGTTGTATTACTATTCTAGACAAACTTTTAAATTTACCGAGAGCTTTAAGAGTTATCTCATATATGTATTATGAGGTTCTTAAAGCGTACTCATCCACGAAACAAAACTTCATTTAAAGCTAATACTTTTCTAATTTCTTCTGAGGAAATTAAAGAAACTAGTTCTCGCTTAATAATAATCTATCAGAAGTACTTTTATAAAGAAGAATACATGGAAAACCAGTTAAAAATAAGAGTGAAATTTTGCCCTTAAATCCCTTTATAGACAGCAACGAGATACTGAGAGCTGGAGGCCGTCTAGGTGCATCGTTAAACTTATCATACAACGAGCGCCATCCAATAGTCCTTCCTTATGACTGCAAACTTTCCCGTCTTATCGTCCAATTCGCCCACGATATTACCTTCTATGTCGAATAGAGTCGTGTCTCAATTCCCGACCTTTGAGCCCCTCTTCGAATGAGCCATCTGATTTGGAGCCGCTTACTCCAGGTCACTTCCTAGTTGGCGGACACCTTTTGGCGCCACCCGAAATAGAGGCTAATGAAAATCCTGCTTCTATCGTAAACCGATGGCAAAAACTCAAAGCCCTCCATTAAGGCTTTTGCAAACGATGGAAAAATGAATACCTGGCTGAACTTCAGAAACGTACTAAGTGGAAGCATCCTCAACAAATATCAAGGAAGATAATCTTCTCTCTAATGAATGGCGACTTGGAAGAATCCTGCATCTACACTCCGGTTCGGTTTATTGAAACAAAAAGAGCAAATAGGTTTTCATGAAACAAATCTTTAACTAGAGCAACTTAGAAGAGTTCAATTGACAAACCTAATACGTAATACAAGAAGGTAAAGGGAATCATACATAAACCTACAACATGATATGTAATACACATATAATACTATAATAAGGTGACTCACAATATTCATATTTATCGGCATTTCCACTTCTTAACTCGTATCTTCCAGAAGAGCCTAAATAACCTAAATAAAAAAAAACTCTATTAGTTATAAAGGCTTCAAAGAGATATACATAATAAAATAACACATTATGTCTTCTCCAAAAAAATTGAAGTAGTACGCCATACGCCATCTTATATAAAAACAAAACTTTCAAAAAAAGTTTATTTCATTTTTTAAAAGATTGTCACTTTATAAGTCTATTCGGTTAAGTAGGTATTGGCTAACGATTATTTACACTATTAACATAATAGTTCTTTCCGGCAAAATAACAAAATTTATTTTAAAAAGAAAAAAAAAATCGATCATTTAACCAAATGAAGGTGCTGGTTGTAATATAGCAACTTTTATCATAAGGCAACTTATTCGTTAATTTATTAATATTGAATTTCTGTGAAAATAAAGATAAATTTCCGAATGGAAGGAAACAAAATAACCAGATTTCCTTTTAACCCTTTGTTCATTTCAAAGTGTACGCAAGTTATTAATTCAATACAAAATATACAATTAGTACTAGTAGCTGTGGCGTATTATTTTTTTCAAAACGATCAGTCAGTTGATATAAAGTTATTATATATTTGGAATAACGCAAGAACGTAAAACTGGTAGCTACTTACACCCGATTAACCCTTCAGACTTGTCAGGTCAGCACGCATTACTTCATCCACCAGTAATAGATTGCTGGCAATCACTGAGGAGTTCAATATTTACTACTTGTTAGACAATTAGCGTAGACACTCATGTCATTAAGTTTCATTGGTTTGCCTGTTGACAAATCCAAGCCAATTGCTTCGGAATAAGACGATCCTCTTCAGTCAAGCTCACAATGGTATCTGAAGCATCACAACCGCTGTTGATAGCCTCAGCAAATGCTTGCATACCCAAACGAACTTTACTCTTAACAGTATCCTTATATTTCATGAGTTCATGAGAATAACACATTTGACCAAAAGCACATTATTAATAGCACGTAGACCATCTCGAATATCATTCGTAATTTGCACAATAGTATGGTTGTTGGGACCATGGGTTAAAATGGTTACCGACTGCGGATTTTTACGCCAGCATATCCCAAGTAAGATTTGCAAATAAATAATGGTCGAGCTGTAGTGAATAATGTGCTTTACGATTGATTTTTTGGGTTATGGTGCTGAATTGTCCGAGCTGTAGAAACGCAACGCTGGCAGTAGATGTACCGCCAATTGAGTTATGTGAGACAGCATCTGGATTTCTAGTACGGTTACGATAATGACTTTCTCCACGATCGTTACGATTGTAGCCACCATAAGAACCCATATTACGATTGTAATAGTTGCCACGACCACGGTAACCGCCACGTCTTGCGGATGAAACTCCAAATGTTTCACTGGCTAACTTGTGGCCTGAATCTCTTTTTTATCTTTATCTGCATTGTAAATTATAAAAATACACACAATTATACACTCGCTAAGGTTTGTCGGAATTTCAAAATTGCAAAAAATAAGGCAAATTATATTAGAGTATACTATAACAATTATATGGTACAAACCATGCCTGATATCTAGTTTATTCTTACTGAGATAAATAATAATTTGGTTTGAAATTTGGAGCCTTTGCACGTGAATCATGTTGCTCACAATTTAAGTCCTGCTTGTATTTGCAAATATTCCTTTCCAACTGTAATTACTAGATAATCCTGAAATTATGTACTGTTCGTTTGTATAAATTGTTTTGAATATGTGGAAATGGTATTCTTAAATGCAAAATTGTCCCACTTAAGCAAAAATTGGATAACCTGTACTTATTTATACATATACTTTGAATAAGCTTCAGTCTGGGCTGCTGCCGCTGCTCTCGAACTTGATGGAATTGTCATTAATGATGAACGGCTCACAGCAGCATTGTGATTTTGCATCATAGATCCAGATCTAGAAATACGCTGCTGATGGTTATTGCTAGTCGTTAATTTCTGTTGATATTTTGGTTTGCGCGCACGTAACTCCTCTAAACTTAAATCGGCTGTGCTTTCCTTTAATATTCCAATGCTTGTTTCAGCCAAACTAATTGACCAATCCTAATGAAATTTTCAGGAGTTGTTGGTGTTGATCTAATTTATGTTTATTTTTTATATTTTGCACATAAATGGTGCTAATTTATAAATAATTTATTCTTAAAATATTTACACTTTCATCACAAATTTTTACTTAGCACGTGCACTTATTTAACATATATGATGAAAAATAATAAATCTAATCTGTTCACATGCGCTTACAGAGATTGTTGTATTTTTATTTTATTTGTGCAAGGCGAAGACGGTGTTGGCCCGGCCCAGGGTTACAATCAAAAGCGCGGCCGAAGGCCTCCAACTTAAAAAGGAGTTTCGCTTAAAAATACTGTGCAAGGCGAAGCCGGTGTTGGCCCGGCCCAGGGTTACAATCAAAAGCGCGGCCAAAGGCCGCCAAATTAAAGTATAAAAATTGTATATTAGAAGTTTTATTTTAGAATTTCTTTTTTATATGTGGCAACACCAAAATTCAAAGTAATTGCTTTATGTACAAAATAATAGGATAAAAATCCAATTTTTTCGCAATTTCAAATTTGAATATCTCGAAAATTAAAGGTCTTCGGTAAGTTTGGTTTTCGGTGTCTGAAAGTGGGTGAAGCCCCCTACCACCCCCTATAACTCGTTTTTCTCAAAGCCTGGAATATTAAAGGAAAAGCTTCCCTTTAAATCTTCAGGAGGATGCATAATTTTTGATGTGATACCAGTTGGTACTCAAGCTGGTAACTTTGATTCTTCAGGTGGTGCAGAGTTTCCTGTGGCACTGGGATTATTGGTCGCGGTGGTAACATATGCGGCAGCATCATTGGTATACCCCTGGATCTAAAAAAGGTGGCATTGGCGCCATTGGCGGCACATTGAGCATCATGCTCATTGGCGCAAACTGTCCCATCATTGGTGGCATCATGTTTGGGGGCATCATCATAGGCGGTCGCGCCGATAGCCGCATTTTAACTTTCTTTTTTGCTGCTGGTTCATCGTCATCGGAATCAGATTTACCGCCATTCTTTTCCCTATCATGTTCACGAACATCTTCTGCAGGTATTCCATCCATGCCAAAACTTTCGATTTCAATGTTGGACCTATTTGGCAACGAATTAGGTACCTTGTCCATAGTTTCTTTGTGTACTTGCATGCAATGAATCGATAAACCAGGTACTGTATACAATTTCTTGTGACATATGTGGCATTTGAAATTATGCAAAGTACACACGATACAGCGGGCTGTACAACAGGTTGCGTCCTTTACTACATACAATGCAACTGTTAATCCAACCTGCTGTATAGCTCCATTGTATTATACCTGACTTACCTGACTTACATTTTTTGGTAAAAACATTGCATTAAGCAAAAAAAAAAAAAACGGGTGGTTTCCAATTGGAAATGGATAAAAGAATTAAAAGAACTAAAGCCACTGGATTTGAAAACATCATTTACCTCTCATTATATAGTAATATACAAGTATATATGTATATATTTTAGTTTATATTCCACGAGTAATGTATTGTTATTTTTTTAATATTTAATTTTTGGGGAAAAGATTGTAAACAACATTCTTTGAAAGGTAATTAAGTCAAGAAAAATTAACCAAAATTATTATATTAATATATATATATATATATATATATATATATATATATAATTTTAATTAATTCTATAAGTATTTGTACTTCAATGTATGTGTATATATGTATGTTCATTGATTATATATAGATATATAGATATAGATATAGATATATAGGTATGAAGCTAAATTATGAATTTTAAATATTTAACCATTTAAGTTAGGCAAGCACCAAGCACTAGCACAGCAAGCCGTCGCGTTCGAAATAACCACGGCCAATGACAAGACTGGGAGACCTTCAAACGGGACTTCCTAAAGTTTTTCCTGAATTCTCGTTATTTTGAACGGCTGGATGACGAAATCAGGCAACGTATGCAACGACCAAAAGAAGAATTCAAAGATTATGTACTCGCTCTCCAAGGGCTAATGAGACATTCGGAGTACACACCAACACAAAAGCTCAGACGTATATACCGGAATTGCAGTAGTTAATACCAGCTATATGTAAAAGAGAGTGAGTTCCGTACCCTAACCGAACTAGTAAGTCTAGCCGAAGACTACGAAAACATCATGCGAGAGAGAGAACCAACGAGGGCTGCACCCAGAACAATGCCACCCAGGAGAAATGAAGAGCGTAACTATACGACAAGAGAAGAACAGCGTCGAGAAAGTTACATGCTACCAGTTCGACATTACGAGGAGCGACAGTATGCACCCACAAGAGAGGCGCCGATGCCACGACCACACCAAATGAACCAGCAGTCTAGAAGCAAGGAGCCTAGCCGAATAAACCCACGAACGGCGCGTAGGCGATGTGGCGGGAATAAGCACTTCGCTTATGACTGCCAGAACGCCGTTCAACAGTTCTGCTGGACATGCGGGCGGAGAAACGTCCGAACGCAAGAATGCTGCCGCGCGAGCCCGGGAAACGGCCAGCGGCCCCATCCACTGCGAGCATCACAACCTCGCATCCGAAACAATCATGCTTGAAGCAAACCGGAGGACGCATAGTCGCCACAGCAGCTGTAGGGAGAAAACCCGTGCTAGCGACAATCGATACTGGCGCAACTCGAAGCTTCATCAACAAGAACAGTGTTCAAGAAGGTGGTGATGGGAGATGGTAGACCGAGAGCGGTCACCGAAGCATTGGAAGCAGTAATACAAGTAGGCGGCGAAGAACACACGAACGAGCTACTTGTTCTGCCAGGTCTAGTCGACGACGTCGTCCTTGGAACAGACTACCTGGCAATAGCCAACACAACCTATAGCTGCGGAGAGCAGACAATGAGGTTAAAGGCAGAAGGTGAGGTTCGAAAGAAAGTTGCATTCACGTCAATGAACATGTACGAGGTAAAGCAACTCGAGAAGGCGGAGATAGTACCCGAACCACACATAAGCACCACGAACACGAAGGAGGCCGATGCATTTCTGAAGAAGGAATTACTAGCATTCGACAAAATTACCGGTACGACAAATATGTCGTCACACATCATGAAAGACGATCGACCCATAAAGCAACGATACGTTCCGAAGAACCCGAAAATGCAAGACATAATAAACAAGGAGATAGACGAACTTGTTGAAAAGGGGTGTATAGAGCCGTCCCGTAGCCCACACAGCGCACCAATCGTACTAGTGAAGAAGAACGGGAAATGGAGAATATGCGTTGACTACCGCCAGCTAAACCCGCGTTCAGTACCAGACGCCTACCCCCTCCCCCGAATACAGCATATATTAGATCGCTTAAGGAGCGCGAAATTCATTAGCAGTCTTGACTTAAAGAATGGCTACTGGCAAATCTCGATGGAGGAAGAGAAAAAGCCGTATACAGCATTTACCGTACCGGTTCGGGGACTATTCCAATGGCGAGTTATGCCATTCGGACTACATTCAGCTCCAGCTACCTTCCAAAGAACCTTGGACAGAGTCATTGGGCCAGAACTAGAGCCGCACGCATTCGCCTACTTGGATGGCATCATCATCACGAGCTCAACGTTAGAGCAACACATGGAACACCTCAGAGAGGTATTCCGAGGTTTACGATTGGCGAACCTAAAAATCAACCCAGAGAAATGTGAATTCTTCAAAAAGAGCCTGAAATACTTAGGGCACGTAGTTAGCGAAGAAGGAATTCATACGGATCCCGACAAGACTGCGGCGATTAAGGAGCTGACACCACCAACGAATACACGAGAATTGAGACGTTTCCTAGGCATAGCGTCATGGTACCGACGATTTGTGGAAGATTTCTCACGCACGGCCCAATCGCTGACAGTATTACTCAAGTAGGATTGTCGATGGAAATGGAACGAGGAACAACAAACCGCATTCGAAGAGTTAAAGAAGGCACTGACGGAGGCACCTGTATTAGCCTGTCCAGACTTCTCGCAGAGATTCACCCTACAAACAGATGCCAGCGATTTCGGGAATTATACAGGCACATAGCCGTGCGTCGCATCACCACTACGTCAGAGAGTCCTGAAAGAAGATCACGACAGTCCCAGCGCCGGCCACATGGGCGTCAGGAAAACTATCGCGAAAGCAACAGCACGGTATTACTGGCCGGGGATGTTCAGGGACATCAAGAGGTATGTCCAACAGTGCCCTACGTGCCAAATATATAAGTTAAACCAGCAGCAAGCCGCGGGTAAGATATTAACCCTAATTGCCGAAGAACCCTGGGCAACAGTATGCGCAGATTTTGCAGGCCCACTCCCACGGTCAAAACATGGAAATACGACGATTCTGGTGATCGTCGATAAATTTTCGAACTGGGAAGAGATCGTACCGTTGAGGAAAGGGACAGCCGAAGGCCTCATCAAGGCGTTTAAAGAACGCATACTCGCCCGATTCGGGGTCCCGGAGATTATGATCACCGACAACGGAACCCAGTTTACAAGCAAAGAGTTCAAAAGATTACTCCAATGATACGGAGTAAAACATCAATTAACAGTGCCGAAACATCAACTTGGAAAGCACAGCAACAAAATGCAAAAGGGAAAATTACAGATTGTTACATTAGAAAATCACAGAGAAGCACACAAGTAAAATAAACATTTAAGAGCGGTCAGCAACCAATGAAAATGTTCAAGGCAACAAGCACCTGCGGTTCACTGAAAGTGCGCATACGTCAACTAACGGAGGCAGAAATAAACGCAGCGCGGAACGAAGCCCAGGATACAGACAGTGAAGCTCGTACGATCGAGTTCGTCGTCAACGACGAAACAACAACATCAAGCCACAGCGATACGGAAGAATCATACGAGGTAGTAAGGGCCCCGACACCGATAGTAATCTCGTCGGACGAAGAAGAAGAGGAAGATTTAAGAAGAGGCGAAATCGACATATCTGAAGAGTACAGCCAGCGACTGGGCGCCGGGTATACCGAATACACCCGACGTGTCACGATGACGATGAAAATTTACAACGACCGGACCGCGCACACTCGACATCAACAACAACAACGTGCGATTAAAGGTACGACAGCGGTACGCGAAGAGGACTACGACATCGAGGAGGAGACTGCGCTCACCCTTCTAGCGGAGGAAGACCGCGGGTTGAAGCAATGGCTGAAGGAGATTGCCGACAACGAAGAGCAGCAGGCAGAACCAGGGGGAGTCAGCAAAATCGAAAAATGGCTTCGACAATCAGCAGAACCAACAACAACATCATCAGGCTGGCGAAATTATACGAACGTCAACCCGCTACCGATGGAACTCGTTATAAAAGTCCGGGAAAGGGTGCAGCAACAACCCGGCAAACGACAGACGTTCCGGCACGAGACAAGAGGCGTCTGGTATCACGTAAGAGTCTCAGGAGCCGACGTGATAATCATCACGTGTCCTTACGGGAAGTAAAGGGGGGGGTGTGAAGACCCCAAGTCTAAGACCTTGAAGCCTTCACAGCAACAACAACAACAAGAGTAGTTACACACACATATATATATATATATATATATAATCAATGAACATAAATACATTGAAGTACACATACTTATAGAATTAATTAAATATATATAGATATATATATATATATATATATATATTAATATAAATGTACATAGATATAGATATAGATATATCCGTATGAAGCTAAATTATGAATTTTAAATATTTAACCATTTAAGTTAGGCAAGCACCAAGCACTAGCACAGCAAGCCGTCGCTGTTAAGTAGGGCAAAGGAGAATAGGCGACAGGCCTACCAACAACGCAACGCGTAACTGTCGCAGAGTTTAGTATAAAAAGGGCAGCATCAGCAGTGATGAGAGATTTCTGTTTGTGCTGTCGTAGCTAGTGTATATGGTGTGTCGAGAAAACGCTACCAATAGGAGGAGATAGAAATATATGGTGTGTCGTGAAAACGCTGCTAGTAGAGTATATAGTGTGACGTGAATACACTGCCAGTAGAGTATACGTGTATGGTGTGACGTGAAAACGCTGCCAGTAGAGTATATGGTGTGTCATGAAAACGCTGCCAATACGATAGGACTAAGATATATGGTGTGTCGTGAAAACGCTGCCAATACGATATGATTAAGATATAAGGTGTGTCGTGAAAACGCTACCAGTAAGAAAATTTGAAAATAAAGTTAAGTGTGTAACATTAGAACCACTCGTGTTGTCCGTTACTTTTCTCTTTTGGAATCAGAATTGTAGGAGAAACCCATAATCCGGCTTAGTGATAGCCCAGCTATAGACCGGAGAACCGGGTTCATTACAACGTCCATAGGCATTATCACTGCCGAGTTCCCTATACTCATTAACGATGTTAACGTCCATAGACATTATCACTGCCGAGTCCCCTATACTCATTCAGGTTGTGAATGTCCTTGGGCATTATCACTGCCGAGTTCCTTATACTCATTAAGGATGGGAACATCCATAGCCCTTATCACTGCCGAGTTCCCTATACTCACTTAGGATAAGAACGTCCATAGACATTATCACTGCCGAGATCCCTATACTCATTGAAAAGGGCAACCAAAAACATTAGTCGAAAATTCCGCCCACCAACAAAATGCGAGGTTACAGCGGCTTAATTATACCACCGTATACAAATATATGAATTTCATTACACATTAGAAAATATACTCGGCACCCAACTTAAATAACAATTATCACATGGTTCCTAAAAATTAATAACGATCGCATTATAGAAAAATGACCCGATTCACCTCCAAACGTCATAAAGCCGAGCGGGACCATCAGCGGTTTGCAGTTCCGTGCCACCTATGCTACCAAAAGCACCCAATACGAGTCTGCCCAGTTTACCGCGCAAAAACTCCCAAGGAGAGGCTACGGGAAGCGCTATTAGGTCGTTTTTGCGCAAATTGCCTATCCATCTCGCACAAGGCCAGTGAATGCCCAAGTGAGAGTAGATGTCGACGGTGCGGAGAGACGCACCACACCACCATGCATATGAATGAGGAATTGAGATCGTGGAGCCAGCAGGTGGCCGACGAAGCAGAAGACATTCAATCTATAAACGCCTCTGAGTCAGGGACGGAGACCAGGCCTCACCAACCCGAAATGAGCACAAGAAGTGAGTCCAGAGCGGAAACTCGGACTTTCCGCCCGGCGACACCGAGAGGATCGGAAACACGGACTTTCCGACCTCTGTTAACGCATGAACGAAGAAGACAAAGTGGATTGGAAACTCGGCCTTTCCAACCACACCAATCTCATCGACGACAACGTGGAGCGGAAACTCGGACTTTCCGCCCACCACAAAACCTACGCCCAATAAGGCGCAGAGGCAGAAGGGACGCAAGGCAGCTTCCAAGTAGCTTCAGGACAGGGCTCCTCCATCATGAAGTCGTCATAGGTAGCCTACGCCCATGCAATACGATAGCCCCAACGGCAGTCGTCAAGGTGGAGGCTCAAGGACGCCTCCATTTAATGAGGGCTTTGATAGATGCGTGTGCTCCCATCGACTTAGCGTACGACCTCGGGTTGGAAGAGACATTTGTAGGAGGCCAACGGGGATGCTTACTGCGTCTATGAGGGAAGCATGGGCAGACCAAACAAGTCTCAATTCATGCTGTCGTCGTGCCAAACTACCGCCGGATCAGCCCCGCAACCAACATAGACCCCAAAATAGCGGCAAACTACGAACACATCCGTCTTGCGGACCCAAGTTCCACGTGCTTTCCATTGTAAATGGAAATGATGGTTGGGCCGCGATTGTGGACAGGTCTTGCGTATCGCAAGGGGCCGGCATGTTTAGGCCAAAAACCTAAATTATTAAATCAACTAGTACCGCCCTAATATTTCCAGCAAGTTTTCCTTCGTTAAGAATTCATAACACGAATTACGGGTTTACTCTGAACGGGTTGGTATGATTTTATGAATTTTCTTACGGCACTGCGAATTTACGATTGCTAGTGATTACCCCAGCCATCACGTCCACCAGCTCGTATAATTGTAAAGGTATATATAAGAGCACTGATTTAATAAAGAATTTTACTTGCACAAAACTGATATTTTTCTCGATTCTTTTTTATTCCATTTTCATTGTGTAAGTGAATAAAAGTCTTAAACTTTTTATTAATATTAATTTAATTTATTAATAGAATATATTGGTGTCGCTAAGTACTCCTTGTTACACGACCTTCATATTCCAATTACAAAACTGTTCTAATTAGAAACTATCCAACAAGAATAATTATACCGCTTACTCAATCTCCGCTGTTATCCGTAACTGTAATTACTTATTCAATTCCAATAAGAATCAGGTGATCATTTGCTTGCTCTACCTAAGTAACTCAGAAGTGAAGTTCTCTGACTCTACTCAACATACCAATCAAACAACTCCCTCACTTGTTAACCGCAAATGTTAAACTTCATTATTAGCTTAAGAATGAAGTAACTTACTGACTCTCCGCTGTCATACAGACAGATCGCTCTCTCAGCAATCAACTTACTTTAGCTTTGCCAATGTTGGCGATGTTGTTAGGTGTTAATGGAGAACAAAAATGATTACGAGGGTGGCTGCTGGACTATTGTGGCTTAACTCCTCCCCTTCTTAAAGAGGGACGTCCTCGGTCCTGCATATCTTGTGTGTTGCGTTGTATTTACAAATAATATATTTATTTCGACATAGTTAGATTGTTGTTGCAAAAATTTAAATCCGCAATGTGATAGGACATGCCTCCAATGCGTATGAGGGAGTAGCAGCTCAATGTGGCCAATAAAACTGAATGCAGAGTAATAATCTACGATGCAGCTAAAAAGTTTCCTACGTGACGCCGTAAGATCTCTTAATGATATACCCGTATGCATTGAGTATATTGCTTTAAATCATAAGTGAGTGGAATAAGCGGTTTCATACAATTTTCCTTACATACTAGATTACATATCGCTTACACTACATTTTCATATAATATTCCTTACTTACTAGATTACATATCGCTTACACTATTTGTTGAAAACTGAATTGTTGAGTATCAAATATTTGTTAAACTTTTTTCAATGAAGTAGTAAATGATTTTTAAATGAAAACAAAAATGTGAAATGCTCAGCTTAGTGCCATTGATTTTAATTTTACTTTATGGCTCTAGACCGTTTAAAGCAGACTTATCTTAATAATTTAAAAATAAAGACTAATTTTGTGTTTCTGATTCAGGTAAAAGTTATACCTATTTCAAATTATCCTTGTGAACCACCCTCCCTTTAATAAGAACTGCAGTTCCCAGGTCTTTTTCTATTATCCGTTCATCGTAAAGGGGGGTTAATTTATTACCAAGTCTGGTGTTTCTTTTTACCATTATCTTTTCGCTTGGATGAAATTTACGTTCTATTCTTTTTTTATTATGGGTATTTAGCTCTAGTTGTTGTGCGTGCTTTAAACGTGCCGGTATTTACGTGCTTATATTTGTATTTTCGGTCATAGGTCGAAATATATCAATTGGCTTTGTGTTGGTTACCGAATGAATTGTTTTATTGTATTCGATAGTCGCCAATAAAATTAAATCTCGCGTGTCCTCAATGCTCCTTTCTAATTTAAGACATCTAGCAATCTCTATCAATGTGCTGTGGAACCGTTTCACCTGCCCGTTAGATGCACTGTGGAGAGGTGGAGCATTAACAATTTCAATACCAAAACTGTTGGCAAGGAGATATCTGACAGTATTGAATTTAAATGACTTCTCATTATCACAATAAATGGTTTTAGCATAAGGGAATATGTTTAAAATTTGCATGAGTTGGGGCTTGATATCCACAATAGTTCTTGATTGTAGGTATAGTTTGCACAACTGCAAATTTGGAAAATTTGTCCAAACATGTTAAAAAAAATTTTGAATCTGTTGAAAATATATCAATATGCAATATTTCTCCTAAATATGACGGGATTGGTGTTTCAGCTATTTTATGCCGTTGATGATGTCTATTATATTTTGATTTTGAACAGATTTTGCAGTTTCCTACCGTTTATTTTGCTTTCTTTTCCAGTTTTGGAAAAAAGTAATCGTTTAAAATCTGTTTTACATTTTCTTATGCTGCGCGGTGAGCGCGATTATGTTCTGTTATTATTATTTCCATCTGACCATTTGAATCAAAGATATCAGTCACAAATTTCTTAGCATATTTAAAATTGGTATTTGGAAATAATTGTACAAGATCATGTTGGATATGGGCCAAAATAGGCAAGCTGCAATGAATTGCATTCACTACGTTTGTGTTTACAAGTTCTTGAATAGTTCCTAACAGAGTGTTTTTGTCACGAAAATGAATAACATGTCTTGTCCTATTTCCAAATACAATAAAAGTTCGTTTAGATGGGTTCTCAGCTTCTTCAATAATAATCTGGTTTTTGAAACAATTTATGGGTTTTTCGACTGCCTGTATGATATATTGTACGTCAAAGACACATCACTATGAATTCTTGCACAATCGGAATTCTAATCCTGTTCTACCTGCTGTCGCGACAAAGCATCTGCGACATTGTTTTCCTTTCCCGGTTTGTAGTGCAATTTTGCGTTTTGCTCATCAATAAATGCCCTCCAACGCTTGAGTTTTGCATTCGAGTTTCTATCGGAAACTGCAAATGTTAGTGGTTGGTGGTCTGTGAATATGTTCAAGTGCTTTACCCCATATAGATAGTTTCTGAGATTTTTTAATGCCCATACTATGGCCAGGAACTCCCTTTCATTTGTTGCAAAACTAAACTCGTTACCTTTCAAGGTTCTAGATATCATGGTGATTGGCCTGCCATCCTGAGACAAAACAGCACCCAGGCCATGGTTAGAGGCATCGGTTGTCAAATCAAAAGGTTTTTTGAAATCAGGGTAGGCGAGCATTACAACTTCGGATATTAAAATACGTTTCAAAGTATCAAAAGCTTGGTATTGCCTTGAATCTAATATTATTTTTACTTTGTTCGACTGATAAGCGCTGACTTTTCCATTCTCACCTTTTAGAATGTCGGTCAAAGGTTTAGCTATGCTGGCAAAGTCTTTGATGAAACATCTATAATAGCTTGCCAGTCCCAAAAACGATCTAAGAGAGTATAAATTTTGGGGGGCTGGGAAGTTCAGCATTGAATGTACCTTGTCTGGGCACGTTTTAATACCTTCTCTTGAGACAATTAACCCGAGGTACTCGATCTCGTTTTTAAAGAACTGAGACTTTTCTACTGATACCCTCATATTGGCATCATATAAGCTGTTTAAAACCCAGTTTACGTCCTCAACATGTTGCTCTTTTGTTTGCGAAAATATTATGACGTCGTCTACGTAAACATAACAGCTTCTGCCTATTCGTTCCCGTAGAATGTCGTCTATGGCCCTCTGGAATATACTAGGAGCGTTTTTTAAACCGAATGGCAGTCTGCAAAATTCATATTTGCCATTGCTTACTGAAAACACTGTTTTCTCCCTATCTCGCTCTGCGAGTTCGATTTGGTGAAAGCCCGATTTTAAGTCAAGTGTTGAAAAATATTGCTGTTATGTTATGTTGGACAAGATCGACCTTACATTAGGTATTGGATACTTATCATCGATGGTTACTTCATTTAACTTTCGGAAGTCTACCACTAAGCGTTTTTTCCTGTTCCCTAACTCATCGAAGCCTTTTTTGTCTACCACCCAAATCGGATTATTATAGGGAGATCTAGAAGGTCGAATTACCAGAAGTTGTTTTATTTCACTTTTCACAAAATCTGCTACGCCTAGTGGGTAAGGATATAACTTAGAGTATATGGGCTCTTCATGTTTTGTAAGAATGGTTGCGACTATATTAGTGTTATTTGGTAAAGACTCATTTGGATCAGCAAACGCGTTTGATAGTTTACGTATCATTTTTAAAAACTCATCTTTTACTGTGAGGGGTACGCTTTCATGTTTAATTTGTATAATATTTATGTTTTCACAAAATCAGAAATTATTCCAAATAAATTTACTTTACATTTTTTTCTTACTTTAGTTTCGCCATGAATTGACTCAACTAAAAATGGTTTGGCTAAAGGTACGATTCCTTTTAGCTCCTTAAGGGGCCTTATACCTTCTGCTCAAATATAAACGGAGACTTTATCCATAACTCGACAAGGACAAGACATATGGCCATACTTTTCTTTGCTTAGGTTGGCAGGACTGTTATATGTTTACTTGTCAAATTTGAGCGCAATCTGTCACATAGTTTTTTTTTTACGGCACTATAAACAAGTCAACCTCGAGTGTGTTTTTCGAATTTTACTATGGAAATTAACGTTGAGCACAGATGTTTGTTTGAAATTTTGTTATTCCAATGGAATAAGTGCGACGGTATAACTTTTTCAAGCCTCTTTTATAATTCTTTTCTCGTCTCCTATTGTTCTGCTAACCCAAGGCAGCAGTGATCTTTCCCTAAAAAATTTATCTCGTCCTCTATATCCTCAACTTCACTCTTTACCAAGTCATCGTAAGAAATTTCATCAGCCCTGTCTTGGGTAATATGGTTAATTCTTTGCATTTTTGGCCCGGTATGCTGTTACCAGTATTTTGAGGAAACTGTCTTTGCCTCTACCCTTGAAAATTATTGGCCTTGATTTGACCTAAGGTATCGTTCGGCGAATTTTTGAGCTCAAAGTTTGATAGACGACGAAATCGAGACGTTGACGGATCTATTTCCATTGGTTCAGGTCTTTCCTGCATACCGTTTTGATTAAAACTACGTTTTTGTTGCCTATTGTAATTATGCTGGAAATGTGGATTCTTATGGGTATTCAAATATTCCAACTGACTATTGTTGTTTTCAAGAGACCTTCTGTCAGAAGGTTGACTCCTGCTATTATCATCAAAACGCTTTGAAAAAAGTGTCGCGAAGGTGTAGCGTTCATGATTCGCTTCTAGCTTCTGAGCAAGGGCCAAAGCAGATGGCAAGTCAGTTGGCCTTGTAGAAAATAAAATGTCACAAAGGGGTTTTCTGAGGCTAGAAATAAAGACGCGTAACGCATCCGTTCTGTAGGTCATTAAAGTTTTATTGGTAAGAAGTGAGAGCTTTCTCTCCACTTCATCATAAAATTGTATAACCGTAAGCTTCCCCTGCCTTAAGGTACTAAGCTCCTGCTCAATCAAATAAATTGGTCGTTTATCTGCATAGGTAAAATCTAGCCTAGCTATAATGGCCTTGAAATTTAGCACTGTGTTGAAAGAAGCTAGAACATTGTCTGCCGGGCCCCTAATTTTGTTCCGAATTATTGCCACCGCTTGGTAGTTCTTTGCGCTTCCTTCATACCTCTCATAGAGTTTGTAGGCCGTGTGCGCAGCCTGCCTCCATGAAACATAATGCTCTTGTTTGCCGTCAAATTCGGGCAACGATTTGGCAAGGTCAAGGGTTTCGTCACATGGGACATTTCCTATAATTCTAACATCTTCAAATGATTCTACCCTTTCAGACAATGTAGTAGCAAACTTTCTTGTGATTTGTTCTAATTTTTCATCAAAATCTTCTCTTTGTGATTTTAGTGCAGCTTTGTGATCGCTGCAGTAACTATAACCGTCGCAATACACCTAAAGTATAACACGCGGGATTAAAGGGGTTTCGTTTGTATAAACGAATGATTTACAGGTTTAATAGAAAAACAGGTTTAATAGAAAAAAGCTGGGAAAGCAGTTCAAGAAGGGAAAAGAGTCACCAAAAGTTCACAAATATAAGTATTGAAATAGGCTAACGATTTTTAAATTATTTTAGTGTTTCGTAAAATAACTGAGCATATCACTTACATATTTAATCTCCTTTTTTAATTAATTATTTTTTGTTTGTTAATGTTGTACTCAATTAAATATGGTTTTTTATATGAGTAGTTACTATGCCCTTTAGATAGTCACCAGGGTTACACCGTTCGATCTCAGGTTAAAGTGCTGTACTCCACCGATTTTATTTGCAGTAGCACAAAAATATGTTGTAATAATTTCCGTTGTTTAAGTTTTGTTCTTCAATTTTGTTTTTGGTAGACGTATTGATTAATTAATCACCGTTGCCTGGTGATTCTCCTAAGTTCCTTTTTCCAAATGTCAGTAAAGGTCAGAAGCTATTATTTAGGTTTGCAGCGTTCAGTCTGATTTAATAAGTTCTTGGATGTATTTTTCTCCGACGAGAATATTAATTTCAACTATTATTAGCTTCCCGTGCCCCACGTTGGGCGCCAGTGAATAAAAGTCTTAAACTTTTTATTAATATTAATTTAATTTATTAATAGAATATATTGGTGTCGCTAAGTACTCCTTGTTGCACGACCTTCATATTCCAATTACAAAACTGTTCTAATTAGAAACTATCCAACAAGAATAATTATACCGCTTACTCAATCTCTGCTGTTATCCGTAACTGTAATTACTTATTCAATTCCAATAATCATTTGCTTGCTCTACCTGAGTAACTCAGAAGTGAAGTTCTCTGACTCTACTCAACATACCAATCAAACAACTCCATCACTTGTTAACCGCAAATGTTAAACTTCATTATTAGCTTAAGAATGAAGTAACTTACTGGCTCTCCGCTGTCATACAGACAGATCGCTCTCTCAGCAATCAACTTACTTTAGCTTTGCTAATGTTGGCGATGCTGTTAGGTGTTAATGGAGAACAAAAATGATTACGAGGGTGGCTGCTGGACTATTGTGGCTTAACTTGTACACCGGCGTGCTCTGCTGACACGACGCGTCGATGTATATATTAGGAAGGTTCTTCTTTTCTACGGGAAGTGGACAAGAGAATGACTTATTCGAAAAAATCTTATTAATGGTTCCATTTACTTGAAATTCTGTGAAGAGGTTGGATTTTGCTTACATGAGCAGGAAAACTATTATTTTCTCCGGAAGTGGACCATGGTCTGACCTAATTCGGTACATAACTAACTATTTCCTTAGATTTGCAAAAAGACTTTTATTCTCTAGGGGAAATAGACCGGGGGCTGACCTATTAAAATAATCTTATTTATAATTCGAATTACTTGAATTTCAGCCACCTACGAGTGGCTTTGTGTTTAGATTAACAGGAAAACTCCATTCCGTAAAAAATACCACGGGCTGACCTGACTCAATTTCGGTACATATGTAGTTTTTTGCTTAGATTATCAGGAAGACTCTTCCCTACGGAGAGTCGGCAAGGCATTGACTTATTTAAAAAAAAAAACATATTAATGGTTAAATTTACTTGAAATTCGGTGAAAAGGTAGTTCTTTGCTTATATTAATCGGAAGGCTCTTCTTTTCTCCGGAAAGTGGACAAGAGACTGACTTATTTGAAAAAATCTTACTAATGGTGCCATTTACTTGAAATTCGGTGACTAGGTTAGATTTTGCTTATATGAGCAGGGAAACTAGTCTTTTCTCCGCGAAGTGGACCAGGGACTGCAGTCTTCAAAGAAATCTTATTTATGGAAGACTATTATTCTCTTACGAGAGAGCTGTAAGAGCACACAAGCAATTAAGCACTGCTCATAAAAATAAAATAAAATAAAACAAAACATACAGTGAAAAATTCAAAATAAGTAAGCAAGTGCCTTTAGTGTAATCTGAAGAACACTTTAAAAAAGGAAAACATTGATAAACTCCAAATTAAATAATAGAACATAACATTAATAAACAATAAGTGCAAGCTGAAAAATAAAAAAAAAGTTATCCAGTGGGTACAAAAACAAAAATGAGTGCGGCGCGGTCAAACCCGCCTGATCGAAGGCTCTCAAATGCTTATTTTTCCTATCTCGAGCAAACAACAATCAACGGCAAAAGAAAGCAACATGCAAGCAGAAGACTCTCAGCAGTACTCAGCTAGCGCTAAAGAGACGGCGAAGTCGGCAGAAAAACAAGAGAAAAAAGGTAACAGCAAGCAAACACCCAAGAGGAAATCGCCCACCAATACAAATAAAAAGGAACAGGCAAGCGGTAGGCCCAATGAAATAAAAAAGAACACAAAAATACAGACAGGACTAGATCGATATATAAATGTCAAGAGGAAATCGAGTCCTATTAATAACACTAATAACAAAAAAGTGCAAATGAATGAGGACAACGTAAAGGGTACGTAGGCTGCTATATATAGGTCTGGCCTAGGCAACACTAAGTGTTCCCAGGTGCAATCTGACATTTCCATTGGAAAGTTTGACATTTTTTAGCATAACATCACTCAGAACGTTTTGTCATTTTATCGTGATTTGTTTTATTTACAGGAAATTAAAAAATTCATCTCAGCCAAAAAATGGAAATAACTCGTGAACATTTTCGTGCGATCATTTTTCACAACTTTCGACGTGGATTACCACGACAAGAGTGCATTGCTGAACCAAAATCTTTGTATGGCTATGAAGCACCATTGTATAGCATTGTGAAAAACTGGTACAACGAATTTAATCGTGACCGACGCTCGCTCAAAGACGAATTCCGTGAAGGTCGTCCAAAAACAGCCTTTGTGCCAGAAAACATCGATGCCGTACGTGAACTGATATTGCAAGACCGTCATGTAACATATCTTCAGGTAGAGGCATGCCTATGCATTTCTCCCACCAGCATAAATTCGATACTGCATGAACACCTAGCCGTAAAAAAGGTTTGTTCTCGTTGGATACCGCACAATTTGAAAATCGCTCAAAAAAAGACTTGTGTGGATTGGTGTAAATAAATGCTGAAAAAATACGATTACCGTGCTTCAAAAGACGTTTATAAGATCATCACAGGTGACGAATCATGGATCTATGCGTATGAGCCCGAAACAAAACAGCAATCGACCGTGTGGGTCTTCCAAGACGACCCAAATCCAAAAAAAAAAAACCATTTTCGTTGATAAATATTCGTATTTTCATTATTAGGCCAGAAATACAATATATATAGCAACCCACGTACTACCACAGTTGCAAATGCCAAACCACCGTCAATTTACTTGCGCGAACGTGTCTCAAGCATGTTAGTTAATAATATTACTAAAATAGTCGGAACTAATAACATTCACGTTGTGCCTTTAAAAAAAGGTAACATCGATGAAACAAAAATCCAAACTTACAGCGAAAAAAGCTTCATGCAAATAGTAAGCTTTCTACCGTCGAGTATTAAAAATTATTGCTCATATCAACTGAAGAGCTCGAAAGGCCTAACAGTTGTAATTAAAGGAATCGAATCCTCAGTCAAGTCAGATGAAATAAAAGAAGAAAATGATTTCAGTACTAAATCGGTCATAAATACCAGGTGTGTGTGTTGAAGTGGGTCGGTTTTACTAGTAGATGTCGGTAGCAATATGTATAAATTTCTATGATTTGGCATGTATGTCATTTCTTTCTATTGACATTAACCTACAAAAATACGCAAGTTACATTCCGCCAAAATAATAGCGTCATATATGTTTACTTCAGTGAATATGTCGAGTTTCGTAACAAGTAAATCGCATTTGCGGCATTCGTTGCTTTTCTTATTTCATCAAAAGAAAAAAGCAGCTGAAGCTGGTTGAAACTTATGGTGAACATGCTCCAGTGATTAGAACATGTGACACATGGTTTCGTCAATTTAAAAGTGGAGATTTCGATTTGACAGACAATGAACATCCTGGTGCAGCGATAAAGTTCCAAGACGAGGAATTGCAGGCGTTATTGGATGTTGATCCAACCCAATCGCAACAAAAATTGTCGGAAACACTACATGTGACTCGAGGAGCAATTTGCCAACGTTTAAAAGCCATGGGAAAGATCCAGAAGTATGGAAAATGGGTGCCATACCAACTGAACGATAGAAAAATGGAAAATCGAAAAACCGTTTGTGAAATGCTGCTTCAACGATTCGAAAGAAAAACTTTTCTGCATTATCACGATTATCACGGAGGGCAAAAAATGGATTTATTTTGAGAACCCGAAGCGAAATAAATCATGGCTTTTCCTTGGTGAAGCTGGCGCATCGACTGCAAGGCCAAATCGCTTTGGCCGTAAGACAATGATCTGTGTTTGGTGGGACCAGTGTGGTGGGGTGTACTACGAGTTGTTAAAACCTAGTGAAACGGTGAACACGGATCGCTACCGACAACAAATGATCAATTTGAATGATGCCTTGATCGAAAAACCCGCCGTACTCTCCAGACCTCGCCCCGTCCGACTATCACCTTTTCGCATCGATGGGGCACTCCCTTGCAGAGCAGTGCTTCGCTAATTTTGAAGAAGTCGAAAAATGGCTCGTCGAATGGTTTGTCTCGAAAGAGAAAAAGTTTTTTTGGAATGGTATCCATAATTTGCCTGGGAGATGGGCGAAATGTGTAGAAACCAATGGTCAATACTTTGAATAAAAAAATTTTGGAATTCCTCCGGAAATTAAGTATTTTCTTTATCGAAAAACTAACACCCTTGGTATACTTAATAGAAACAAAGTACCACAGTTCATGTCAACTATGCAAATGATGATCCAAGACTTGATTATAGCCCAGAATAACATGCTACAAATCTTCATGCAAAAAAAAATGAGCATGCTAAACATTTGTTTTTGGAATGCAAACGATGTGAACCAACATAAATTAGAATTGGCACGCTTTTTAACAGAGTATGCTATAGACGTAATGCTATTGTCTGAAACGCACTTGACGGATAAATATAACTTTTATATACCTGGGTTCATATTCTACCCCACTAACCATACTGATGGCAAAGCGCACGGCGGCACTGGAATACTTCTGAGAAACCGCCTTAAACAGTGCGTATTACAGCCTTACCCCACCAATTATTTACAAGCTACCTCTGTAACTTTGAATTATTATGGCAAAGAGCTAAATCTCTCAGCCATTTATTGCCCTCCAAAATTTAAGATCACAGAAAATCAATCTAAGGAATTTTTTGATAATCTTGGTGATAGATTTATAGCAGGAGTAGACTACAATGCAAAGCATGTATACTGGGGATTCCGTCTAATAAACCCTAAAGGCCGCCAACTATACAATACCATTATAAACAAACGTAACAATTTAGATTGTATTTCCCCAGGTCAACCAACATACTGGCCTACCGATCGGTAGAAAATACCTGACTTAATAGACTTTGCTGTCTCAAGAAAAATCGACAGGCAACTCGTATCAGCTGTGACAATGAATGAGCTCAATAATGTCCTTGTTTCTGCGACAATCACAGCAACTCCAAAAAGTAAAAAGCCTATTACGTGCCCAAAAATCCTAACAAATACAGAAATAGAAAAATTAGTTAAGAATAAGCGCCGTTTGCGGACAGAATGGCAAGAATATCGCTTTCCAGTCGTAAAGTTACGGTTGAAAACAACAGAGAGGAAGCTGAAAAGTGCACTGAAACAAGCAGAAGATCACAATGCCAAGGCATACATAGAAAAACTAGCGCCAAATTCTGCCAAAAAATACTCACTCTGGAAAGCACAAAAGAAATTTAAGCCTCCAATAGAAGTGAATATGCCAATCAGGGACCCAAATGGTAACTGGACACGTAGTAACGAAGAAAAGGCAAATTGCTTTGCAAAGCATTTAAGTAATGTATTCCAGCCAAATGACGCAACTAATAATTTTATTTTGCCGAAAATTGTTGTTAACGGCCAGGAAAATCAGGTGGCAAGTGGTAAACACGTATTCAGGATTCAACCACTGAATAATAAACTTATATTTTGATAGAAAAACAAAACACTTTATTTAAGGGATTTCTTTTTAACAGAATGCAATTTTTTGTAAGGTTTTGATAATTTTCTTTACACTTTTACACAACCGAGTGGTTTGAGGATTAGCAAGCGATAGCTAGTAACGAGTAACATACTTAATGCTATATATTAATAGTCGTATCTTCTAACGGGTACGGAGGGAAAATTCAGGTTTTATTTATATTACAGCTTTACAGGTAAGTATTCAAGGAATAGAAGGTGAGTAATTTCAGTTAAAGGTGAGTATTTCAGGGTACGGTAAGTATGTATTAAATATATATATATATACGTATCTAAACATATTTAGCTAAATACATATTTTTCTTATAATTCTATTAGGTTGACACCCATGTCTTCGACATGACGGCGGGCCTGCGGCGAAGTGACTTGCACCAAATCTTCGAGCTGCTGGAGGGTTTCGCGGGCTTTATTTACTAGCTTACGGATTCGTCGTTGGAGGGCAGGAGCGCTGCTTCGTTGAGCTATTTCACCGACTCTTCGGAGGATACTTTTACTCGTTGGCTCCCTTTTCTCAGTTTGCCTTTCCCAACCGGGAGGGTTTTCATTTTTCCGCCTGAATGTCACCCTTTTACGGCTTTGAGATGACGTGCGTTCCGACAATTCGCGCGAATGGCGATGAAGTAGTGTATGATGCGCTAATCCACACCGACGACAGCTGTCTGGAGAGTTGCATGCCCCTGGGGTGTGAGAGATCGCTAAGCAGTTTATGCAGCAACGATGGGCCTTTGCGGACTCATACCTCTCGTCTGGCGTCATTGCGAGAAAAGCGCGGCAGTAGCGTAGGGAGTGGGGGCGGCAGCACAAGCGGCATATGCGGAAGTCCGGTACCCTGTAATGATATGACCGAGAACCGTTATAAGTTAATGTTAGGGGGATGGATGGAGACATATAATTTTATTGGAGGCGAGAATATTTGTGGACAGGGTTGTGCTACGCAGGTGGTAGTACGCAAAGTTCGGTGATGTTGCGTGTTACTATGCCGTTTTGAGTGCGGATGTCAACTACGCGGACATTTTGGTCTGGCGAGAGATGTAGATGTACAATTCGGCCTAGTCGCCACTCGTTGGGAGGTAAGAGGTCGTCTTTGATGACGACAAGGTCTCCCTCTCTTATATTTGATTCCTGACCTCTCCATTTGTAGCGTTTGTGGAGTTCTTGTAGATACTCATTTTTCCACCGTTTGCTGACTTGGTGGTGGAGTACATTCAGCTTTTGCCATTTATTAATTAGAGAAACATTTTCGGAGTTTGGTTCTGGGATGGAAAGTAGGGGGGCCCCGCGTAGGAAATGACCTGGTGTAAGAGCCTTCAGATCGTCAGGGTCTTGTGACATTGTGACAGCTTCAATGCGCACAAGAAGAGTGGTGAGTTCTTCAAATGTAAACCTTTGGTTCCCAGTGATCTTCGTCAGATGAATTTTGAAGCTTTTCACGGCTGCTTCCCATAGTCCTCCCATATGAGGTGCGTAAGGTGGTATGAATTGCTATGAGAGTCCATTGATTGCATACTTATTGACAATTTCCTCGGAGACTTCTGCATTAACGCTGTTATTTCTTTGTTGAAAACTCGTTTTGCTCCAATGAACGTGCCACCGTTGTCGGACACAATTTTGTGAGGCATTCCGCGTCGGCCAGCGAAACGAGCAAATGCAGCTTTGAATGTTTCTGTGCTTAAGTCAGAACAGAGCTCTAGATGTAAAGCTTTTGTGGCAAAGCAGACGAAACCACAGACGTACGCTTTTGAGTATGATGCTCGTCGAAGCGCTGACGTTTTTACGAGAGATGGTCCAGCGAAATTGACGCCAGTTGTTTGGAAGGGTAGGGAATACGTTGTGCGTTCTGGAGGTAACGCTGCCATTAGTTGTGACCTCATTCTCTGCTTAAAAATAGTGCATGTTTTACAGTGGAATATGCATTTTTTGACCTTCTGCTTCAATCGTGGTATATAATATTCTTGTTGAACCATGCGGATCATTAGTTGTTTATCAGCATGAAGCAGAGTGGAGTGCAAGAATGTGTGAATCAAAGTACACAATCTGGAGTCATTTGGGATTATAATGGGGTGGCGTTCATTGTAGCTGAGCGCGGCGTAAGTTAGCCGGCCGTTCACCCGTAACAGGCCTGATGTGTCTAGAAAAGGGTTCAAGGTCAACAGAGAGTCCTTTTTGCTTATTGGTTCTGAGGCGGAGAGGGTGGAGACCGTTGAGCTGTAGTACCTTTGCTGAGCGTTCCGGATTAGAAGCGTCTTTGCCTGGTTGGACAGAAAGCTGTTTTGCCTTATTTGCCTTATTTGCCTTATTGCCTTATATAATCGGAGCATGAAGGCTACTACTCTGAGGGCTCTTGGGTAAAAGGAGAACCGATTTAAGACATCAATGTTTTCGGCTGCGTGGAGCGCTTCAGTTTGGCGTTGTTCTGGAGGAGAAGAGTGTGTTGGAGTGACTTTTGGCCAGAATTCGGGGTCATCGCATAGCCACTCGGGACCAGTCCACCAAAGTGAGCATTTGGCGAGCTCTTGAGGCTTGACTCCACGCGTACCTAGGTCTGCTGGGTTATTGGACGTGGGGACATGGCGCCATGTTGCATTTTTTACATTTTGGAGGATTTGGGATATCCTATTGGATACGTATGTCTTCCATGTCCATGGCGGATTCTCCAGCCAGGCAAGCACAATAGAAGAATCACTCCAAAGCGTGAGTTCATGGGATGAGAAATCTAGGTGTGATAGAATTTGTTTTACCAACTTTGAGAGAAGTACGGCGCCGCAAAGTTCAAGTCTCGGAAGGGAAACGGTTTGCAAAGGTGCTACTATACTTTTAGCAGCAAGTAAGTGAGAGGTTACCGTCCCGTTGTGTTGAACACGGAGGTATACACAAGCGCAGAAGGTCTTTTCCGAAGCGTCAGCAAAACCGTGTATTTGCATTGCGCCCTCCGGGGAGAATTGTACCTATCGTGGTATTTTTATTTCGGTGATTGCTGAGAGATTTTTTCGGAACGTGTTCCACTTGAAGAGAGAGATGGGTTTGACTGTTTCGTCCCAGTCAGTGCCTTCCATCCAGAGCTGTTGAAAAAGTGTTTTAGCGGTAATCATTATAGGCGATAGCCTGCCTGCCGGGTCGAAAAGTTTCGCAACTGCCGACAAAATCTGTCGTTTCGTCGCTGAGTTTGCATCGGGAAGGGGTTCAACGGAATATGAAAAGCTGTCTGTGAGGGCGTTCCATCTAATTCCGAGCGTTTTTGTAGAGCTAGATTCTTGAAATAGGCGAAACTCATAGTCTTGGAGATGAGATTGAGGTACCTCGTTTAACAGTGATCTGTTGTTTGCTGTTATTTTCCTGAGCAGGAATCCGGCTGATTTGAGTACTTCGATTATTTTTGAGTCATCGAAATTTTTGCTGACTCTAGGTCATGTCCGCCTGAGAGGATATCATCAACATAAGTCTCGTTGACCAGGATTTTCGAGATTAAAGGGCTAACTGGTGGAGTGCTCTAATAGCCAAATATGGGGCGCAATTGACGCCAAATGTGACTGTTTTTAGTTTATAGTCTTTCAAGGGGTTATTTTGGGATCTTCGGAATAGAATTCGTTGATAGTCTTGATCTTCTTGGTGGACATATATTTGACGATACATTTTTTCTATGTCGCCATTGAAAACAGATTTATAAAGTCGCCACCTAAGTATTACGAGCATGAGATCATTTTGTAATACGGGAGCAGTGTGCAGCACGTCATTAAGTGAGAGACCTGAATGAGATTGCTTTGACGCGTTAAATACTACCCGGACTTTAGTAATTTTGCTATCTGGTTTTATCACTGCGTGATGAGTTAAGTAAAAGGAGAAATATTTCCCATCCCGAATAATTTCTTGGGAACTGGCTGGTTCCATGTGGTCCAGGGTTAAGTATTCTTCTAGGACTTTGGAGTATGTAGTTTGGAGTTCAGATTTTTGGTGAATGCTCCGTTCGATACTCAAATACTGTTGCTGAGCTGAAGGCCTGGAGTGTCCTAATGCCATTGTGTTGGGAAATTCGTGTTTGAATGGTAGTTTTACCACGAAACGGCCATCCTCTCTTCGATAGGTTGTGTTTCGGTATAGATTTTCGAAGAAGGTATCCTCTTCTTTGGGTGATTGAGTTTCTGGTATTTCCTCCTGCTCCCAAAATCTCCTGAGTAGGTCACTTATTGGATCAGCCGTGCTCTCGACTACCTGTGTAGTAAATGCTGAGATTGGTTCCACTAATGGTCCGCTTAATATCCATCCGAATATTGTATTTTGAGCTATGAGACTTCCACCTACATTATTTTTGAGCCCTGGAATTAATATTTTGGGTAAAATGTCGCTGCCAATTACCATATCAATTTTTGCAGGAGCGAAGCAGTTGGGATCTGCTAATGGTAGTGCGGCATACTCTCTTAGGTCACGATATGAAAGACGGTAGGAATTGTGTTAATTGAGGGAGAATTATTGCATGCGTTGTTATTTTTGTGTTACGATCTTGAAAGCATATCGTAAATGTGCATATTTTATTCGAATTTTGCACAATATGGCCGCCCATTCCGATTATCTCATAATGGGTCTTTGTTGTTGGCAGACCAAGTAACCTTTGTATTCGAGAAGTAACAAAGGTTTTCTGAGATCCTTGGTCTATAAGAGCTCTAATTTGAGTGATGTCACCATTGTGCAGTATAGGATGATTGCTGTGGGCAGCAATGTTTTTTCTCTGATACTAGAGAAGTGTGAGTGTGTTGTTTCACTACTTATTTGGCTTGTTTCTGCATTTGCATTTGAAGTTGTTGTTGCCTGTTTAGAGGTGCAGGGCTTTTCTACGTCGATTGCCACTTGGGATGTGGCAACGTTTCTTTGGGTTCTATAATTGCTTTGGTTTTGAAATGTAGAAGAGAGATATAGGAGTGAGTGATGTCGTTTTTGACAATATACACAGGTGAAGTTGCTTTTGCAATCTCTTTCTAAGTGTGATCACGCCAAACAATTTTTTTTTGCAATAATTGTTTTCTCTTACGAACTTATTTCGATCGGCAACAGAGAGTTCTCTGAATTTTACATACATCATCAATGAATGGTTGGAGTTGCACAGTTTGCATGTAACTGGTCTTCTTGGCTCCGTGTGCAGTGACTGAGTACGATTTCTGTTTAGGAATGTGGAGTTATGTGTGGGTCTGGGCATTGCGTCAGAGATCTGTTGCTTCGTGTTTTTTGGCGCTAGTTTCTCCAGAACTTTAAACCGAGTGGTGAGGAAGGTATTCATTTCCGACCATAGTGGTAGGTCTTTTCTGGTACAAACTTGTTGCTCCCATAGAGACAGTGATTCTCTCGGAACTCTTGTGGTACATATACGTACTAATAGTGGGCTCCAATCCAGAGTGGAGACTTGATGAGCTTTAAGTGTGGAAAGACAGTTAGTGATTGTCAAATGAAGCTTTTGTATATGCTCCGCATTTTCTACTGGGATCTTTTTAAGATCAAGTAGTGTGTCTATTTGGTTATCCACTAATAACCGAATATTCTAATATCGAGATGCGAGTGCTTGCCACGCGAGGTCGATATTGAAATCATATACAGAATATTGTTGTATTATCCGCGCCGCTTCTCCTCTAGTCTTCATCTTTAGATAATACAACTTTTGGCATTGTGATAACATGGGGTGTTCAACATATACTGCAGTGAATAAGTCCCTGAACGATGGCTATTCTTCGTATCCTCCATAAAATGTGTGGGTATCGCATGCGGCTTTTCGACTTTCTCGTCTGGCATCTTATCTTATGTATAATCTTAGGCCGTGCAGACAATTTTATTTACTAATGGGAATATAGAAGGAGTCGGAAATGGTTTGTATGTAAGCCACTGCTCACTAAAGTTATTATAAGCAACTAACTCGATTATGGACCGGTGGAAATGCCTTTTTGGACCAGTTGGAATGTGTATGAGAGGGGATTATTCTCTACGTGGTTAATGCAGATGATTTGGAGTTGAAAGCTGGGAGGTGTTTCCAACTATATCAATATTATCGCACTGGCCCGGTTTTGGGCCAGAACTAATCTATGTCGGACAAGTTGGAATGTATATGTGGGAGGAATATTATATACGTGTATAATTTTAATATATGTGTATAACGCAAATATATACTTAGCGGTTTTTTGTAAATATCTTTGTTTATGTGAGAGCTGTGGACAATGCGGGAGTGTAATACATAGATTTTAAAAGGAGGTCTTCTATTTACCGAATTAGAAGACCCGCTATATATATATTTTGATAAAGATGCTTAAAAGGAATTTTGGTTTAGCGGATTTTTAGATTTAATTTTTTTTCTTGCGGTGTGTAAATTAACAAACACCTTTCGGGGAAAAAATCCGCTAAACTGGCCTATTAAGCTTTCGAGAAAAGTAGTTATAACTTACTTTGGCATTCTATGTACTATGTATGCGTACTATTTATTCCTGTGGATTTGTTGTTGCTTTTTTCCTCTTTTAGTTGAGTAGATGTTGAGTTTATTGTTTGTGTTGAATTTATTATTATTTTTAAATATTTTTTTTTTTTTTTTTTATAATGTATTATATGTTTATATTTGATTTATTTATTTTATTTTATTTAGTTTTAATATAATACATGTATTACATACTAAAACCGTTTGTAAGTATGTAAGTTTGTGTGTACGTATTTATGTTTGTCCTTTTATAGGTAAGTATTTTTTTTTTTCTTTTTTCACTGTTTGATTTGTTAAGGTAAGTATATATATATTTTCTTTTTAATCTTTATGTTCATGTTTTTCTCACTTTTTAACTGACCGTTTGCCCTTAAAACCGAAGTAATTTCTTTTTTTTTATTTCAAATTTTGTTTTTTGTTTTTTGTTTTAGGCGTTAGCACTTTGGACACAATGTACGTACGTGTAAGTATATATGGTAAGTATGTATTTTGCTTTAAGCGACTTTGTATGTGCGTATGTATATAGAGCGGGTAAGTATTTTGCGTTAGTACATAATATTTATATTATGTTCCCACTTATGTACATTATATTATTACTTTGTTCACAAATTTATAAGCCCGTATAAAGAAATATTCGCAACTATCGCTTGCTTTTGTTTTTTTTTGTTAGGCGTTTCTAGTTGTTAATATGTATGTGGTTTTTATCTTTATTTGTTCACTCCGTAGAGGGTTTCGGCACCATATTCAGGATTCAACCACTGAATAATAAACTTATATTTTGCTAGAAAAATAAAACACTTTATTTAAGGGATTTCTTTATTTAATAATTTAATTTCACTTTTTTAACAGAATGCAATTTTTTGTAAGGTTTTGATAATTTTCTTTACACTTTTACACAACCGAGTGGTTTGAGGATTAGCAAGCGATAGCTAGTAACGAGTAACATACTTAATGCTATATATTAATAGTCGTATCTTCTAACGGGTACGGAGGGAAAATTCAGGTTTTATTTATATTTATTTTCTTTACAGGAATAGGAGGTGAGTAATTTCAGTTAAAGGTGAGTATTTCAGGGTACGGTAAGTATGTATTATATATATATATATGTATACGTATCTAAACATATTTAGCTAAATACATATTTTTCTTATAATTCTATTAGGTTGACACCCATGTCTTCGACAACGCGATACAAAACTGAATCCAAAGAAATCTCCAGGTCACGACTTTATTACACCAAAAATGCTAATAGAGCTATCAAGAGTTGCACAAGCATTGCTCTCTGAACTCTTTAATGCCATTCTAAAATTAAATTACTTTCCAAACGCGTGGAAAAAGTCGCAGATACTAATGGTAGCCAAACCAGGCAAACACCATACACAGGCGTCTTCTTACAGACCAATAAGTCTACTACCTAGTCTTTCCAAATTAATTGAAAAAATTCTGCTTTCAAAAATATCTCCTTTTCTCCACCGTAACAATGTGATACCAGATCACCAATTCGGCTTTCGTGAAAAGCATAGTACTATTGAACAAGTTAACCGAATAACTAATGAAATCAGGAAGGCATTCGAGCTCAAGGAGTATTGCTGTGCAATCTTTCTTGACGTAGTACAAGCGTTCGACAAAGTCTAGCATAAAGGTTTACTGTACAAAATACATAAAGCTCTGCCTGTTCAATTTTATATGAAACTTAAGTCATATCTGACTAACAGACAATTTACAATTAAACAATCTGAATTTATCAGTGAGGAGTATCCGGTAAAAGCTGGTGTTCCCCAGGGTAGCGTCCTTGGGCCTATTTTATATATTATATACACTGCAGAAATCCCATTAAACCGAAAAGTGCAGACATCTACCTTTGCGGATGACACAGCTGTTTTATGCCGGGATAAATGCCCTAAAAGAGCAGCAAAAACGATTAGTGATCATTTACTCCTCATCGAAGAATGGATAGAAAACTGGAGAACTGGAGAACACGTTACATTTACTTTAAGATCGCAAACATGTCCTGCAATTTGCTTAAATGGTATAAACATTCCCCAAGTAAATGATGTTACATATCTCGGTATACACTTAGGTAGACGTCTCACTTGGAAGAGACACATAAAATACTACACATGAAATTAAAAGCAGCAAGTTTAACTTGGCTTTTAAATAAGAACTCCGGTCTAAAACTAGACTACAAAGTCCTTATTTACAACGCAGTATTAAAACCAATTTGGATATATGGTATTCAACTGTGGGGTAGGATCTGTGCAACTAACATTGATAATTCTCTCTCAGAGAGAGAATTTTAAGAGCACTAACGGGCGCACCATGGTACGTTCGTAACGTAAATATTCACAAGGACCTTGGTATTGTACTGGTTAAGCCTGAAATTGAAAGAAGCAGGACGAGAGAAATCATCCAAACCCGCCTTCTAAGGAGAGCGCCGTAGTTTGAAAAGGGCTCAGAGTGACATAACTCGAGCTATCATGTTTGTAATTTAGTTTTTAAGATTTGTACACTTACTGTTAGGCTTATATTAAAGCAGATCCAGTATATAAATGAATTGTATATAAAAAAAAAAACTTCCCTTCGGAAAGTGGACCAGGGGCTGACCTAGTAGAAAAAATTTCATTTATGGCTGGATTTACTTGAAATTCGGTACATAAATAGTTAGCATTTTGCTTAGGATAACAGGAAGACTATTATTATTTTCGGAAAGTGGACCAGGGGTTGACTCAATCGCCAAAATTCCATTATGGCTGGATTTACTTGAAATTCGGTACATAGGCAGCTTTTTACAAGATTGACAGGAAGACTACACTTCTCTCCGGAATAAGTTGGACTGACCTATTCGAAAAAAGTTTTTTATGGCTCGATTTTCTTGAAATTCGGTACATAACTAACTATTTCCTTAGATTTACAAAAGGATTATTATTCTCTCCGGAAAGTGGACCGGGGGCTGACCTGTTAAAAAAATCTCATTTCTAGTTCGAATTACTTGAATCTCGGTACATACAAGTAGGTGGCTTTTTGTTTAGATTAACAGGAAAGCTATTCGGAAAGTGGACCAAGTGAAAGTAACCTAATCTAAAAAAGTTAACTTATGGCTGGATTTTCTTGAAACTCAGCACATAAGTAGCTTTTTCCCTAGATTGACGGGATTGCGCGGTTTACTTGAAATTCGGTATATAGCTAGGTTTTTCCTTCGATTTAAAAAAAAATACTATTATTCTCTCCGGAAATGGAACCGGGAGCTAACCCATTAAAAAAATCTACTTAAGGTTCGATTTACTTGAATTTCGGTACTCAGGTAACTTTTGAATTAGGTTAACAGGAAATTCGGAACAAAGCTAGCTCCTTGCTTAGATTTACAAGACTATTATTCTTTCCTTAAAATGGCCCTTGGACTGACCAAATCGAATAAAGATTATTTATGTCTGAATTTTCTTAAAACTCGGTAGATAGGTGGCTTTTTGCTTAGATTAACAGGAAAACTCTTCTCCTCCCCTGGAAGTGGACCAGGGACTGACTGATTCAGAAAATCTAATTTATTGCGCGATTGACTTGAAGTTCGGTACATAACTAGCTTTTTGCTTGGATTTATAAAAAACTTTTATTCTTTCCGTAAAATGGACCACGGAAAGACTACACTTCGTTCCGGAAATTCGACCAGGGACTGTCCTATTCGAAAAAAGTTTATTTATGGTTCGGCTAAGCTGAAATTCGGTACATAGGTCGCTTTTTTATTAGATAAACAGGAAGACTCTCTTTAATCCGCAAATTGGACCACTTACTGACCTCACTCAAATTCGGTAAATATGTAGCTTTTTTCTTAGATTACAGCAAAACTTTTCTTCTCTCCGGGAAGTGGACCAGAGACATATAGACCTATTCAAAAAATCTTAATATTGGTACGATTTCCTTGCTATTCGGTACATACGTGTATGTGGCCTTTTGCTTACATTAACAGCACTATTACACTTTTCTCCGTAAAGCGAACCAGGGGTTAACCAATTCGAAAAAAGTTTTATCTCTAGCTGGATTTTTTTAAAATTCGGTACACAGGTGGCTTTTTGGTCAGATTAACAGGACGAGTCTCTTCAATCCGTAAAATGGACTACGCAGGTACATTAGGGTGCGCAAAAAGGAGGTGGTGTTATTGTTTTAAGCACACGCTTAAACATACTGGGGCACCCTGCACGAAGTGCTGAATTAAACCCGTTTTCGTGGAGGCCGTGGATGGTGTTGGTTCCTCCTGTGGTTCCGTATATTATTACTGCTGTTGCAACTCCCTTCAGAACTGTGACCCGATGTGGCTGTCCGTGTCCTGGAATGAAAAAGTCGGAAGTATACTGCAGCGGAAAGTGCATTTTTTTAATATTCTGTTTATTAATATTTTGATCATGCAGAAATGAATGAGTGTCATGCTGCCGATAGGAGCCTATTCTACGGGACTTGTAGAACTTATTTGTAATGCATCCTTGGGAGACGTCTGATCTGGGGGTGATCAGAGTATGCAATGAACAGATCTTCCCATGATTTGAGCAGTGCGATTGCATGTTATTTCTGCTGACCGATTGGAAATTATGATCTGGGGTGATCATCCCAGTTTTCTGTGTATTTCGACTCGGAAAGGTGAAAATCGAATTTCTCTGTGTCTCCTGACTCGGGGTGGTCAAGTGTGCCTGTTTGTGTTTATCCTGACACAAGGAGGTCAAGGGTACATTTCTTATATTTATTCGGTCAAACCCATGAGTTGGGCTTCAGTGCAAAAGAGTATTATGCCTTTTTTGGCAAGTCAAGCATGTGTGTTGCGATGTACACCGTTTAAGGGTATGGTGCAACGCAAGACAATTTACATAAATGTTATTATTTTGAATAAATTTATACCGTTGGAGTATCGGCAATTTCTTAAATTGCTTGCAATGCTTTAACGAGTGATTCTTTTTGCACAATTTGCACGATTGGTGGCTATTCTGTTCAGAAAGAATAAGCTTAGATATGTTATGCGAAGAAAGGGATTTCGCGAGCTTGTGTTCAACGCATTCTTTAATTTCGAATTGCCTGTAAAGGAATTCTTTCATTTGTTGCCATGTTGGGCACTGCTTTTGGGATTCAAGAGATTGTTCCCATAGCATTAGAGAACTTTCTGGTAATGCGGATGAGCATATATTCATCAGAATTGGGTCCCAGCTATCAGTGGGTGTGCCGAGAGTTTCGAGCACTGATAAAGAATTTGTGATTGTGGAATACAAACCAATTAACTCTTCACTGGTTTCTTTTCGAACTTTGGGTAAGTTTAATAATTTTGTGACCTGATTGTCGACTAATTGGCGCTTGTCTTCATATCGGGAGTGGAGAGCATCCCAAGCCAATTGGAAATTGTCGTTAGTTAAAGCGAATCGTTTAACTATATCTCTTGCTTGGCCTCTTGTGTTATACCGGAGATGGTATAGCTTTTGAGCTGGAGATAGAAGGGGGTGGTTTATAGATACTGCAGTGCACATGTCTCGGAAAGACGGCCACTGATCGTATCCACCATAAAATGTTTCAGTCTCACAGGGCGGAAGTTGGAGATATACTTCCGTTTATTCAACTATTTTGGGTCTGGGTTCTATTTGAGAACTAGATATTGTTTGATTCACTGCACTAATTAATTTTAGTTGTTCAGCAATTTTGGCTTTTGTTATTTCATAAGTATCAATGCTTAATTGATACTTTCCTTCCGCCAGCGCAAGAAAACTCGCGGAGAGGTCTTCTTTGCCTTTTTAGAATAAGACATCGTATGCGTCTTGAACTTTTTTATACCAATCGTCAAGAGAATTACTTTTAATTTTCAGGAGATTTTCTGAAAATTCCTCTATGGGTGAAGAGGTAAATCTGGCACGATATCTTATTAAGCCATTATTTGTTGCGTCAAATATTTGCGCACACGGGTAGTTTGGTTTGCTTTTAGCTTCTACATGAGGAGAAACAGCATTAGTGGCGGGTTGTGGTTGGGGAACTAGTGTTACATGAAATTGGGTGTGGTCGAGAACTACTTGTATATAAAGGGCCCCAGAAGTGTTTATTTCTGGGTTGGAATGCAGTTTGTATGTACGTGTATGTATGTATGTGTGTACGTATACTTGCAATATTATGCTTCAGTTGAAATGTGCCTTAAGTTGCACAGGAAATTTCTTTGGGGATATCTTGGATGAGATACTTAGCCGTGGGCTTTGATCTTTCGGCATTTTGAAATATTATGTAATTTAAATTTATTTCAATACTTTTAATTAAAATTTCTTGTTTTTAAACAAGTTGGCACTTAGCCTAGGGAAACTAGTGTTACATGAAATCGGGGTAGTCAAGAACTACTTGTATATATAGAGGCCCAGAAGTGTTTACTACTGGGTTGGAATGCAGCTTGTATGTATGCATGTTTGTGCGTATGCTTCCAATGTTATGCTTCAGTTGAAATGAGAGCGAGTTAGGTCAATATCTTCCAATGCACTGAGCGGCTGCAGTATATGTGCGCTTGTGTGTTTGCTGTAATGCTTAAGCTGTGCTTGAGAAAGCACAAAGGAAAATAGAAAAACAGAGCACAAGAGGGAATTTGTGCGTTTACGCTACTCTTTAAATACCAGAAGAGAATGATTATCGCCGAAATTTGGTTTTTGTAAGTATGTACGTATTTTAATGAAACGATCGCGGAAATGTTTCACTATTTTTATTTTTTTGGAACATTTTTTTTTTGTTGAGAAATGTCAAAGGAGAGTGTATATTTTGAAATCTGTGAACTTGGAAGCACTATTGTTGTAATAAATTCCCTTGGATATGTAGGTATGTATGTCTGTACATATGCTTAATTTGCAATTACTCAAACTCGAAATTGAGGTCAGCAACCTTCAAGATGGCTTTATTAAAATTTATTGCTCTTGGAAAAGCAAGTATATTTTGTAAGATTTGTACTTTTGTTGAGTAAAAAAAGTAATTCGCATACATATGTACATATACAAAGTATTTCAACGTACCAAAATATCGAGGGGGGATTTTTTGGCAACAAAAACTTCTTTTGTGTTTGTTTGTTCATTTCCTTTGTTTTGCCTAATATTCCTTTCACTCCAAACGTTGGCAGTGGCATCTGTCGGCAAATAATTGCTTAATTCAAAGCCATGAATTGTTTGCACGGTTGCACTCGGTGTGTGCCTACCCAGTGGTATAAGTCTCCAAAAGGAGATATTCGTCAAAACGGTTCCTCCACTAACAAACATTAGGGAAACGGAATGCTTTGCGCGAGTATTCCGTAAAAAGGGGTGTCGCCTTTCTTTTTATACGGCGGGGGGAAAATTATCCCAGTGTACTTGGTGTGCCATGGTGGCGTGCGCTATATAACTCTGTCCCTTTGGGTAATGGGGGCGGCGCCAAATGATTGGGCACCAATACACACTCGCCTGAGAATTCTGACGGCCGACGCGTAGCTTGCGGCCTGGCTCGTAAGTGCGTGCCGGATCAGATTCTAATAATCTACTAAAGTGTGCACACCTTTTTGCGCGGACGTGCGAAATATCTTAGCAAAAAAAAAATAAAAATAAAAATAAAATCAAATTTTTGTAATAATTTAGTGCCAGTCGAGGCATATATTTATTGGCAGTTGAAGCCAAGTAAGGGCAGTAGAAGCCCATAGTGTTTAATTATTATTAGTGGCATAGTGGTGTTGCGCAATAGTGGCGGAACCGGAGTTTGGCGACATCGTCCGGAGGAGCACCGAAGTTGGGTACCCACACCCGACTGAGAAACTTAAGCATCATTTTGTCTTTTATATTGTTTTCGTACGATTTTTTTTGTCGTGCCGACAGTGTCGTTCCCTCCGTTCGTCCTCACCCATCCCTATAGCATCCCGCACCCAAAGCCCAGCCATACAGGCGGGTTAAAGTTACCCCCGGCAGCACGGGAGTAGTGCGAGTGGGTTCGTAACCAGTTTGGTTGGACCACACCTCGGGTGCACCCCAAAAATATATTTTGTTTATTCTGTCTTATATCGCTGCTTAATTGTTGTTGTACATTCGTTTGTCTAAGACAGCGTTGATCATTTCACTTGGTTTGTTTTTGCTCATAGTTTTGTTATTGTACGTAGATAGCGACCCACGCCGTCTTCACTAAGCTGGCCGGTCGCTTTGTTAGTTTTTGTCATCTCCTTTTTGTGCGGTAGTTTGTTTTGTTGACGTGTGTGGTTGTTGGTGGGCGCTTGACCAACAGCCACTGTAGGTATACATATGTATGTACGTATGTACATACGTATATACATATTGTTTTTAAATAAAAGTGGAGGTGACAAATTGGCGCCCAACGTGGGGCCCGTTATTTAAAAGCATATTTGTTTTGAAGTATTTTGGGGTTTTTTGTTTTAGCGAATTTTTATTGGTTTTGTGTTGTTTTTATAATTATTAACAATTTTCTATTTTTTTTATTATTTTTTTATTATTATTAGTAGGGCATTCGAGGAGTGCAAGGATTGAAGAAGAGTTTGGGAGTCGAACCCAGACCCATCGGCAGATTGGTTTAAATATATTTAGTACAAAGGAATTTGGTGAGTTCGTTCCGTTTTGTAAATTTGCAATTTTTGTGTGTGCATTGCGGTAAATTGTATTGGAGTATTATCTAGGTATAGAAAATTGTTGGTCAAGTGTGTTGGGACTGTCCGAAAGTCACCAGTAGTGGTCGTTATAAATTAGGTTGTTTTTTTAGTTTTTTTGTTAATCAAGGATTTTTGTTGTCTTTTTTTATTGTTTTCGATTAATAATTTTTTTTCTTTATTAAAAAAAAAATTTTTTTTTGTGTTTTTGGGATAATTATTGTGTTGTCACCGTAGACAATATATTTGCTTTTTATTAATTTTTTTTTGTGTTTCTTGAGGTTAGGCTCTTTTGTTGTTTACGTGATAGGGTCTTTTGCTGAGCCAGTATAGGGCAACCCGAAAAATATTAGGATTTTAGCTTTTTTTAAATTTTGAATTTTATTAAATTATTATTATCTTTTTTTTCAAATAAATGTTTTTCTTTTTTTGGTTTTTTCTTGTTTTTTTTTTGAGTCAACGTTTTTTTTTTTAAATGGAGATTTATCGTTCAGCGCAGGATGAGCTCGCGTACGAGAGGTAGAGAAATTAATTTTATCGGTTTCGGGTGGAGGCAAGCCATCGCATGGAGCGAAAGCGATGGCGAAAATTTAATGGTGCCTTTTGCGAATCGGACGGGCGCGACCGGGAAGCGACGGCGAGATGACTCAGCAGATGGAGCTGAAGAGCAAGTTGTTGCTCCATCTCGCCGAACTACAAGAGGTAGTCGAAGAAGCCGAAGAAGAGGAAATCGGTTCGGTAGAGCGTTCGGGTGCCATTCGTGCGGACCCGATAGCACACCCGCCCGTGGAGGTACGTCGCGTGGTTGAAGAGGCAGTCGAGTCTCAGAAACCAGTAAACTTGTCGAAGTGGGACGTCCACTTCGACGGCGAAAAAGCGGGTATGTCGCTTTTCGCATTCTTGGAACGGATTGAGGAGTTGAGCGAGGCACGCGGTGTGACCCAAGCTCAACTCTTCCGAGGCGCGGTCGATTTATTCGTAGGGAAAGCTCTTTTGTGGTTTAGGTCTGTTAGGAAGACTCTAGGTAGCTGGAAGAGCTAGTAAGAGAGTTAAATTTGGGGTTTTTGCACCCCAACTACGACGATCTCTTACTAGACGAGATTAGACGAAGGACTCAGGGAGCGAATGAGTGTATCGGTGTTTATGTTGCGGCTATGAAGGTCATGTTTGGTAGGCTTCAGGAGCCTTTATCGGAGAAGAGGATGTTAGGATTGATTAGGACGAATCTCCTACCATTCTACCAGACCCAGTTGGGACTGGTGACAATAGGGTCGGTTTCCGAACTAGTTGCTTTGGGTAGGCAACTAGAGGCGGTTAGGTCATCGGTGGATGCTTTTGTCCCTCCTCCGAGTCATAAGGCCAAGGGGTTGTTGGAACCTGACCTGGCTTATGTCTCGGCTGGTGTAGAGGTCGCGGCGGTAGCGGAGCCGGACCATTTAGATAGCTTTAAGACGGGGTCAAATACCCGATGCTTCAATTGTAGGCGGTTCGGCCACATTTCAGCAGATTGTAAGAAGGGGATAAAGTGCCTCGGGTGCGGTAGGCTAGGGGTCATGAAGCGGGACTGCCCGGCGTGTGCAGCGAAGCCGAGTGGCTCCTCGCGTACCCATCGAAGTCCAACTTCCGGTGGTGGGCGATACCACAACCCCTTCAGTCAGGGCGCGTTAGGGATAATAGGCCGGATTACGGCGGTGCAAATTCTCGGTCGAGCGATAGGGTTGTCAGGTCGGACAACAGATCGGGAAACGGGAGATAGACCCCTGGGACAGCAGGACAGGCGGTCTAGTAGGGCGAGTTAGTGAACCTGCTAACTCCCAGCTGGAAATGTAGGAGCCAATTTTGGAGAGGTTAGGTTGGCGTTTTCGTTGGTGACGGACGGTCACGACCAACGCCCGTATTTGGATATTAGGATCCATGGTTTCGCTTTTAGGGCGACCAGAACAGTAATAGGTCGGCTAGTTTGGCAGAAATTGAGTTCGTTTGGTATTAGGGTGAGTTCAGTTTCAAATTTTTTGAGAGTGACTCTCGCGGATGGAGGTCATATCTCGGTGTTAGGTTCGGTTTTGTTGCCAATCGAGGTGGAGGGCCAGTCGGTTTTCCTGGAATGCCTCGTGGTTCCAGAGTTACCTCAGGGCGTAATCCTTGGCATCGATTTTTGGGCTAAGGCGGGTATTATCCTGGATGTATCGAGAATGAGGTGGTCGTTTTCTCGGCCGGAACCAGAATCGTTGGTGGCAATTGTGGACCACTCCGAGTTAGGTGATAGGGAATCTAGGGCAATAGGTAAACTAATAGCTGGGGCGTTCCAGGCTATGTCGGAAGGGCTAGGCCGGACCCCTTTGGTCGAGCATAAGATCAGGGTAAAAGCAGGAGTTGAACCTGTGAAACAGCGTTATTACCCTGTGTCTCCCGTCATACAGTCGCGTATGGACGAGGAGATTAAGGATATGCTTGACAAAGGGGTGATAGAGAAATCACATAGTCCTTGGGCGTCTCCAGTTGTAATGATCAGAAAGAAAGACGGTAAATATAGGTTTTGTGTAGATTACAGGGTTTTGAATAGACTATTTCAGTTTAAGAGGATGCCATACGGTTTGCATAATGCACCGGCAACTTGGCAGAGATTTATAGATTCGGTCATAGGACCAGAGTTAGAACCTCATGTTTTTGTGTATTTGGACGATATTATTATCGTTACAAATATTTTTGAGAAGCATTTAGAGATTATGAAGATTGTCTTAGATAGATTAGCTAGTGCAGGGCTCAGATTAAATAGGGATAAATGTAATATTTGTAGGTCTGAGTTAAAATATTTGGGCTACGTGGTGGACAAGAATGGTCTACACGTAGACCCCGAGAAGGTAGAGGCGATGCTTCGGATTGAGGTACCGAAGAACGTAAAGCAAGTGCGGTCATTTATAGGAACAGTGTCCTGGTACCGCAGATTTATTAAAGATTTTGCAGAGTTAGTTAGGCCTCTCACCGATTTAACGAAGAAGAATCGAAAGTTCAATTGGACTGAAGATTGTGAAAGGAGTTTTAAGGAAGCGAAGGAACGCTTGGTGACAGCTCCGGTTTTGAGTTGCCCGGATTTTGATAGACCTTTCACAATCCAGACAGACGCGTCTGATTTCGGTGAGAGGGTGATAGCTTATTTGAGTAGGTCCTTGAACAAAGGAGAGCGAAAATACTCGACGACCGAAAAGGAGTGTCTAGCGGTTCTGTGGGCGGTTGAGAAACTGCGACCATATGTTGAGGTCGCTAAGTTTACGGTCGTCACAGATCATTATTCACTTATTTGGTTGAATAAGTTGAAGGATCCGTGTGGTAGGCTAGCTAGGTGGGCTTTGAAGCTCCAGCAGTACGATTTTGATATAGTGCATCGGAAAGGCAAGGAACATGCTATCCCGAAGTGTGCCAGTTATTGCTGAGTACTGCCGATCCTTGGTTGGTAAGGATGATTCGGTTAGTAGAGAAAAAGCCTTTGTCGTATCCAGCGTGGAGAGTTGAAGGTGGCAACCTCTACAAGTTTATTAGGTCGAGATTTCCTTCTGTTTACGGTGATTCACCAGAGTGGAAAAGAGTAATAGGGCGTGATGGTAGGAATGAAATTTTAAAGCAATGTCACGAAAATCCGTTAGCGAGCCATATGGGTGTGAAAAAGACTTTTGCGCGTATTTCACAAAAGTTCTACTGGCCAAGGATGAAGACGGACATTGCAAAATATGTTAGGGCGTGTAAAATTTGTCAGCAGGTGAAACCCGAGAATTCACAGCCAGCTGGGGGTATGATAGAGAGGACCCAGGCATTCGAGCCTTGGGAAATGATTTGTGTAGATCTGGTAGGGCCTTTAGTGAAGTCGTCACAAGGCTACCAATATATTTTGACAGTAGTGGACTACTTTTCCAAATTTCCCCTCCTATTCCCTTTGCGTACTGCCACGGCAAAAAGCGTATGCAAACAATTGGAGGACAATGTATTTCTTTTGTTTGGAGTTCCTCGGTCGGTTGTGTGTGACAATGGACCCCAATTTAGGAGTCGAGAGCTTCGGGGCCTCTGCGGTGACTATGGCGTCCAACTCAGGTACACCGCACACTATCACCCACAGGCTAACCCGGCCGAGAGGATAAGCCAAATAATTAAAACAACACCTAGGGCTTATATATCAGAGTACCAGAGGACATGGGACCAACAGTTAGCGAAGGTAGCATGCTGTGTTAAGACAGCGCAGCACGCACATTTTGTGAATTTCAGTAGGGAAATGGCGGTAGAAGACAGTAGGGACTTCATAGACAGTTTAGGAGATCAGGAAAAATTAAATTGTCAGGAGCGGGCAAAGAGGCTCGAAGAGATTAGGACCAACATTAGAACTAGGTAAGAGCAGGCGAGTGAGAAGCTCGCGAGGCAGTACAATCTCAGGCGTCGAGATGTACAGTATATGCCTGGAGAGTTAGTGTGGAGGAAGAATTTTATGCTGTCGGATGCAGCGAATTTTTATGCAGCGAAGTTAGCGCCAAAGTATGTAGGGCCGTTTATTATTAGGAAGAGAGTGTCACCGTGGACATACACACTGACAGATGACTTAGGCAAAGACAAAGGGACTTGGAACGTTAAAGAGTTGAGGCCATATAGGGATTGATAGGATACTGTAGGAGATTTCAGTTTCCTGACCAAAAGGAAGAGTCCTTCCTTTTCGTTGAGAAAGGGGTGGAGTTGTCGCGTACTGGCCGCAACAAAAACTTCTTTTGTGTTTGTTTGTTCATTTCCTTTGTTTTGCCTAATATTCCTTTCACTCCAAACGTTGGCAGTGGCATCTGTCGGCAAATAATTGGTTAATTCAAAGGCACGGTTGCACTCGGTGTGTGCCTACCCAGTGGTATAAGTCTCCAAAAGGAGATGTTCGTCAAAACGGTTCCTCCACTAACAAACATTAGGGAAACGGAATGCTTTGCGCGAGTATTCCGTAAAAAGGGGTGTCGCTTTTCTTTTTATACGGCGAGGGGAAAATTATCCCAATGTACTTGGTGTGCCATGGTGGCGTGTGCTATATAACTCTGTCTGTCTGGGTAATGGGGGCGGCGCCAAATGACTGGGCACCAATACGCACTCGCCTGAGAATTCTGACGGCCGACGCGTAGCTTGCGGCCTGGCTCGTAAGTGCGTGCCGGATCAGATTCTAATAATCTACTAAAGTGTGCACACCTTTTTGCGCGGACGTGCGAAATATCTTAGCAAAAAAAAAAATAAAAATAAAAATAAAATCAAATTTTTGTAATAATTTAGTGCCAGTCGAGGCATATATTTATTGGCAGTTGAAGCCAAGTAAGGGCAGTAGAAGCCCATAGTTTTTAATTATTATTAGTGGCATAGTGGTGTTGCGCAATAGTGGCGGAACCGGAGTTTGGCGACATCGTCCGGAGGAGCACCGAAGTTGGGTACCCACACCCGACTGAGAAACTTAAGCATCATTTTGTCTTTTATATTGTTTTCGTACGATTTTTTTTGTCGTGCCGACAGTGTCGTCCCCTCCGTTCGTCCTCACCCATCCCTCTAGCATCCCGCACCCAGAGCCCAGTCATACAGGCGGGTTAAAGTTACCCCCGGCAGCACGGGAGTAGTGCGAGTGGGTTCGTAACCAGTTTGGTTGGACCACACCTCGGGTGCACCCCAAAAATATATTTTGTTTATTCTGTCTTATATCGCTGCTTAATTGTTGTTGTACATTCGTTTGTCTAAGACAGCGTTGATCATTTCACTTGGTTTGTTTTTGCTCATAGTTTTGTTATTGTACGTAGATAGCGACCCACGCCGTCTTCACTAAGCTGGCCGGTCGCTTTGTTAGTTTTTGTCATCTCCTTTTTGTGCGGTAGTTTGTTTTGTTGACGTGTGTGGTTGTTGGTGGGCGCTTGACCAACAGCCACTGTAGGTAGACATATGTATGTACGTATGTACATACGTATATACATATTGTTTTTAAATAAAAGTGGAGGTGACATACGTACACAATTATTATATTTCGGTGGTGAAAGTGTTGTTAATTTTATTTGTATTGTTGGTATTTCTCGTTGAATAGTCAAGGATTGTGGTTTTTATTAATCGCCTCCATTGTATTTCGCTTCCCAACTTTTTTCAGTTTAGAATGTTTTTTTCAAGTTTTTATTAATTGTGGTTCATTCACATTTTGTATGTTTTTTACGATTCTTTATACAGTTTTTTGTTGTTGTTTGCACTGCACAACATCTTCACTTTATTTCATATATTGTTTCCAATGTTAATGTTCTGATTTTTGTTACGGTGACAGAACACCATAGGTATGCTTAAATTTAGCCTCGAAAGACCATGTCCACGCCGCGAGGGTCTCTTCGTACGCCTTTCGAAATAAAAAATCTCTCATTTTAAATTTTAACAAATGTTTATTTATTTAAATATGTTTATTTTATTATTGATAACAAAAGTCTTTGTAGTTTTGTTTTGTATTTAAATATTACACAGTTTTTCTTATATAAATGTTTCTATGTATACAGGTATGTACATACACATATATTTTATTTCATTTAATTTTAAATTTATCGCACCGTGCGCGCTCGTCGATTATTTGATATGAAATCTCGTATTTCGCTTGGCAAGCACGGCTTATATAATATTTGCTGCAGCAGGTACATTAGCGTGCACACAAAGGAGGTGGTGTTATTGTTTTAAGCACACGCTTAAACAAAAGCAAAAAGCTAATTATTTTCCGAATTTCAAGTAAATCGTGCAATAAATAAGATTTTTTGAATAGTTCAGTCTCTGGTCCAATTTCTGGAGAGAGCAACAACGCCACTTATGTGTGAATTTCATGTAAACCGAACCGTTAATAAGATTTTTTGATAGCTTAGTCTCTGGCCCATTTGTAGGAGTGAAGAACAGTCTCCCTATTAATCTAAGCAAAAAGCTATCCATGTACCGAACTTGGGTCAGGTCAGTCAGTGGTCCATTTAACGGATTGATGAGAGTCTTACTGTTAATCTAACCAAAAAGCCACCTATGTATCGAAATTCAAGTAAATCGAACCATAAATAAGATTTTTTGAACAGATCAGTCTCTGGCCCATTTACCGAATTTTAAGTAAATACAGCCTTAAATAAACTTTTTTCGATTAGGTCAGTCCGTGGTCCATTTTACGGTAAGATTAATATTCTTTCAAGACTAAGTAAAAAGCTATAGTTATTTTCCAAATTTCAAGTAAATCGCGCAATCAGTCCCTAGTCCACTTCTAGGAGAGGAGAAGAGTTTCCTGTTAATCAAAGCAAAAAGTCACTTATGTACCGAATTTGTGTCAGGTCAGTCCGTGGTCCATTTTACGGATTGAAGAGACTCGTCCTGGTAATCTGACAAAAAAGCCACCTGTGTACCGAATTTAAAGAAAATCCAGCTATAGACAAAACCTTTTTAGAAATGGTTAGTCACTGGTCCGCTTTACGGAGTAAAGTGTAGTAGTGCTGTTAATGTAAGCACAAGGTGTTAGAAAAATTAATAAAAATTAAAACATAAAGTTAAATACTTTAATACACTCTCAACACATATGAACTTCGATATCTTCATATGTTTGTGGTTTTATAAAATAATCATGTACGCACACGCACACTTTTAGCTAAAACGGGAGCGCTCACTTTTCCCTTACCAAAAAGGGCCCAGGATTAGGTCAGGCCGTGGTAGACTTCCCGGAGAGAAGAAAAGTCATCCTATTAATCTAAGCAAACAGCCACCTATGCACCGAATTTCAAATAAATCGAACCATAAAAAACTTTTTTCGAATAGGTCAGTCCCTGGTTCAGTTTCTGGAGAGACGTGTAGTCTTACTGTCAATCTAAGTTTAAGTAAATCGAAAAACGAATACCATTTTTTGAATAGGTCAGTATCTGGTCCACTTCCCGGAGAAAAGGAAAGTCTTCCTGTTAATCTAAGCAAAAGGCCATCTATGTACCGAATTCTAGTAAATCGAGCAATATATGCAATTTCTTTGAAAAGGTCAGTCCTTGGCTCACTTTCCGTAGTAAAGCGCCACCTACGTGTATGTACCGAAGTTCAAGTAAATCGAACCATAAATAAGATTTTTTGTATAGGTCAGTCTCTGGTCAACTTTCTGGAGGGAAGAACAGTATTCCTGTCAATCTGGGTAAAAGTTACCTATGTACTGAATTTGAGTCAGGTCAGTCAGTGCTCCATTTTACGGATTGATGAGAGTCTTACTGTAAATCTAACCAAAAGCCACCTATGTACCGAAATTCAAGTAAATCGAAGCATAAATAAGATTTATTGAATAGTTCAGTGCCTGGCCCACTTTCTGGAGAGAACAACAGCGCCACTTATGTACCGAATTTCATGTAAACCGAAACATTAGTAAGATTTTTGGAATAGTAAGTCTCTGGCTCACTTTCTGGAGAGAAGAACAGTCTTCCTGTTAATCTTAGCAAAAAGCTATTCATGTACCAAACTTGAGTCAGGTCAGTCAGTGTTCCAGTTTACGGTGACTCTCAAGACAGCGTCTAAGTGCGCCCCCAGCGTCCACGGCAGTGCCTTCAGCACCCTTACCTACTCTGGGCAACCCGCAGACCTATACGGTCTCCCGGAGCTCCCCGCAGCATGACTCCCATCGACCCCCACCCCCATCATTAAACACAACCCGCTCCTCCTCCTCCCGTGTGAGGGCTACCCAGCAGCTCCTAGTCCTCTGCACAGTCTGTTCCGTTTGTCGGGCATAGTGCGTCGGAACATGACCTCAGTCAGATGCAACTCTTGGTCCGGCTGGTGTCATTTTCGGACGTGCTCTGGCCTGCGCACCACCCGTGAGTCGAATGATGCGTACGTTGCCCCGTGCTGTGGGAGTCTGCCCCCGCGTGTCTCAACAACCACACCGCCAATCAACCAACACCGTACAGTATCGTCTCATCGACGGCGACATCGATCGCAGGAATACTACCCTAGAATGTCAGGGCATAGCTATCCTTAGGCGATGCCGAGCTCGAAATATTTAATATATACATTCTTCCTGTTTCGAGTTGCCCAATTAGATATAGCCCTGATATAGGTGCGCTACTCAGAGGCGACAAAAGTTTGGTTTTGGGCAATTTTAACGCGCATCACGATCTTTGGCATTCTAGCCTGTCAAAAGACCATAGAGAAATGGAGCTGGACGTGTAACCCGTCGTATGCGCAAACTGCCAAACACCGTGACGCTTGATTTCTCTAGGGAGGAGGTTCAGGGGGTTATCGGGAAGGCGAAAGCCTCCAAATCCATCAGCCCTGACGGAATAAGCATGCTGATGCCAAAACATCTTGGACCAGCGGGAGCAGACTTCCTCACCAAGGTCCTCAACTTGTTTTTGACCACCCTAATGATACCAGACGTGTGAACACTGGTAGGGTGGTCTCGCTACTTAAGCCGGGGAAACCAGCCAACAAAGGAGAGTCTTATCGGCCGATAACTCTCCTCTCCCCAGTAGCGAAGACACTTGAGGCCTTGCTGCTCCCGACTTTCACTCTCCATCTGCGTCCAGCAGCACATAAGCATGGCTTCCGGAAAGTGCACAGTACCACAACAGCACTAAACGCCATAAAAACTCAGATAGCCAATGGCCTAAACCAAGACCGTCCTTGCGCGAGAACTGTCCTGGCAGCACTGGATTTGTCACTAGCTTTTGACACCGTAAGCCATTCAGTGCTGCTCACGGACATTGAGGAATCCTCATTACCGCCGGGGTCGCAGAGGTGGGTCATGGGCTACCTAAGTGGTCAACAATCATCGCTTATATTCCGAGGCGAAACATCGAAATTAAGAAAAATTAAACAGGGGGTTCCGCAGGGTGGTGTCCTCTCCCGCTACTGTTTAATTTTTATATATCGTCGGAAGGAGTTTCCGTAACCTCGAATGCCGATGATTGCACGACATTGGCGTCTGGCCAGGATATTGATGACCTATGTTCGAAAGTGAACTGCTACCTCGCCGATCTTTCTCAATTCTTCACTGCTAGACAACTGAGAATACGACCTATACTTGTTTTTTCCAATAACAAGAATTTCAGTAACGCAATCTTGAAGGTTGTTGACCTCAATTTCGAATCTAAGAATTTGCAAATTATACATACCTACATACATATGCCAGAGAATTAAAACAGTAACACTTTTCTCAATAGTGTTCCCAAGAAAAAAAATAGGCACTCTCCTGTGTCATTTCTCGGCAAAAACAATTGTTCCAAAAAAAAAAGCACATCCATTCCCACGATCACTTCAGTAAAATACGTACATACTCACAAATACCAAATTTCAACGACAATCTTTCTCTTCTGGTATTTAAAGAGTAGCGTAAACGCACAAATTACTTCTTGTGCTCTGCTTTTCTATTTTCTTTTGTGCTTTCTCAAGCTCGGCATAACAGCGAACACACAAGCGTACATATACTGCAGCCGCTCAGTCCATTGAAAGATATTGATCTACCTCGCTCTCATTTCAACTGAAGCATAATATTGCAAGTATACGTACAAACATATATACATACACGTACATACAAACTGCATTCTAACCCAGAAATAAACACTTCTGGGGCCCTTTATATACAAGTAGTTCTCGACCACACCCAATTTCATGTAACACTAGTTCCCCAACCACAACCCGCCACTAATGCTGTTTCTCCTCATGTAGAAGCTAAAAGCAAACCAAACTACCCGTGTGCGCAAATATTTGACGCAACAAATAATGGCTTAATAAGATATCGTGCCAGATTTACCTCTTCACCCATAGAGGAATTTTCAGAAAATCTCCTGAAAATTAAAAGTAATTCTCTTGACGATTGGTATAAAAAAGTTCAAGACGCATACGATATCTTATTCTAAAAAGGCAAAGAAGACCTCTCCGCGAGTTTTCTTGCGCTGGCGGAAGGAAAGTATCAATTAAGCATTGATACTTATGAAATAACAAAAGCCAAAATTGCTGAACAACTAAAATTAATTAGTGCAGTGAATCAAACAATATCTAGTTCTCAAATAGAACCCAGACCCAAAATAGTTGAATAAACGGAAGTATATCTCCAACTTCCGCCCTGTGAGACTGAAACATTTTATGGTGGATACGATCAGTGGCCGTCTTTCCGAGACATGTGCACTGCAGTATATATAAACCACCCCCTTCTATCTCCAGCTCAAAAGCTATACCATCTCCGGTATAATACAAGAGGCCAAGCAAGAGATATATTGTAGTTAAACGATTCGCTTTAACTAACGACAATTTCCAATTGGCTTGGGATGCTCTCCACTGCCGATATGAAGACAAACGCCAATTAGTCGACAATCAGGTCACAACGTTATTCAACTTACTCAAAGTTCGAAGAGAAACTAGTGAAGAGTTTATTGATTTATACTCAACAATCACTAATTGTTTATCAGTGCTCGAAACTTTTGGCACACCCACTGAAAGCTGGGACCCAATTCTGGGGAATATATGCTCATTCGCATTACCAGAAAATTCTCTAATGCTATGGGAGCAATCTCTCGCATCCCGAAAACAATGCCCAACATGGCAACAAATGAAAGAATTCCTTTACAGGCAATTCGAAATTAAATAATGCGTTGAACACAAGCTCGCGAAATCCCCTACTTCGCATAACATAACTAAGCCTATTTTTTCTCCACAGAATAGCCACCAATCGTGCAAGTTGTGCAAAAAGAATCACTCGTTAAAGCATTGCAAGCAATTTAAGAAATTGCCGATACCCCAACGGAATAAATTTATAAAAATTAACAACATTTGTACAAATTGTCTTACGTTGCACCATACCCTTAAACGGTGTACATCGCAACACACATGCTTGAATTGGCAAAAAAAGCATAACACTCTTTTTCACATTAGCCCAACTCATGGGTATGACCGACGAAATAAAAGAAATGTGCCCTTGACCTCTCCGCGTCAAGATAAACGCAAACAGGCACACTTGACTCCCACGAGTCAAGACACACAGAGAAACACAACTTTGACTTCCCCGAGTCAATGTACACAAAAAGCTGTGATTATCACCCCAGATCATAATTCCCAATCGGTCAGCAGAAATAACATGCAACCGCACTACTCACCTCATGAAAAGATTTGCTCATTGCATACTCTAATCACCCCAAAATCAGATTTTTCTGAAAGACACCACTCAAATATGCTCTACAACCGCCGTAGAACAGGCTCATTTCGACATCATGATACTCAGTCATGCCTATATAACATTAATAATTATAAGTCTAAAATTAAAAGAAGACACTTTTCACTGTAGAAAACTTCCAATTTTCTCCTTGCAGGAAAAGGACAGCCATCAAACGGTTGTCTTACACGGAGAACCCAACCCCTTAGTGTAAAAGATCACAATATCATCGATTATCTGCGACATAAGTGCAGCATGACCACTCCAAAGTATCCACGAGCTCTGTCATCAACGCAACCGGATCCCGACAAAGGACATCGAAATAGTTACACAAATATGCCTGCGTCTCAAATTCGAAAACCCGTTAGCTGAGCAAAAGCATCGACTTACTTAAATGTCGCCACATACGGATATTGGTGACTGAAAACCCATACAAACTCAATACTGCACATTCGTGCAGGGGCCCGAGGATGTTTAAGCGTGTGCTTAAAACAATAGCACCACCTCCTTTGTGCGCACGCTAATGTACCTGCTGCAGCAAATATTATATAAGCCGTGCTTGCGAAGCGAAATACGAGATTTCATATCAAATAATCGGCGAGCGCGCACGGTGCGATAAATTTAAAATTAAATAAAATAAAATATATGTGTATGTACATATATACATAGAAACATTTATATATGAAAAACTGTGTAATACACAAATACAAAAAAAAACTACAAGGACTTTTGTTATTAATAATAAAATAAACTTTTTTAAATAAATAAACATTTGTTAAAATTAAATTGCAAACGCGAGGTGTTTTATTTCGAAAAGCGTACGAAGAGACCCTCGCGTGAACAGCTTTGATTTACAAAATATTTCTCTCCGGAAAGTGGACCAGGCGCTGACCTATTAAAAAAATTTATTTATGGTTCGATTTACTGCAAATACGGTACATAGGTGACTTTTTTTATTAGATAAACAGGAAGACTCTCTTCAATCCGCAGAATGGACTACTTACTGACCTCACTCAAATTCGGTAAATAGTTAGCTTTTTGCTTAGATTACAGTAAAACTTTTCTTCTCTCCGGGAAGTGGACCAGAGACTGAACTATTCAAAAAATGTTATTTATGGTTGGATTTACTTGAATTTCGGTGCATAGGTGGCTTTTTGGTTAGATTAACTGTAAGACTCTCATCAATCTGTAAATTACGTGGTTCGTGTTGATGGCGTGCGTGTGGAGCTGTGCAGCAGAGTATGGTGTGCGAGTCCACAGCGGTGGCAGCTGTCTGGAAAATTACAGCTTCCCGTCGCGTGCGAGGTCTCCAAACAGTTGATACAATATTTATGCACCTTCGCAGACTCATATCGCTCGTCTGGAGTCATTGCCAGGAACGCACGACAGTGGCGCAGTGAGTGGGTGCGGCAGCACAGCCGACACTTGCCGAAGTTCTGTGATCTGAAAAGACATCATTCGAAAAGCAATTTTAGTATGAGATGATGGAGAGTGAAGGTGTGCAGAGTTTAGCTTTTCAAGAGAGAAGGAGAGGAGGGTGTATAAGCTTAGCGGGTGGCAGAAGGCAGAGTTTGGTTATGTTGCGGGTGACCGTTCTGCCTTGAATGCGGATGTCTACTACGCGAACGTTTTGGTCGGGTCCGGGATGCAGTTTCGTTATGCGACCTAGTCGCCATTCGTTTGGGGATAGGAGGTCGTTTTTGATGACGACGAGATCACCTTCCTTCATATTTCGCTGGGATCCGTTCCATTAATAGCATTTTTGAAGATGGTGGAGATATTCAGTTTTTCAGTGCTTGCTGAACTGATGAATTCTTAATTTTTGCCATTTATTAATAAGTGAGATGTTTTCTGAGTTTGGCTCAGGGATCAAGAGTAAAGGTGCACCTCGTAAGAAGTGGCCTGGGATTAATACCTTCAAGTCCTCGGGATCTTGAGACATAGGAGAGAATGATCTGGAGTTGAGTACCGCTTCGATGCGTATTAAGAGAGTGGTAAACTCCTCGAAGGTGAACTTTTTATTTCCAGCGACTTTAGTGAAGTGAGTTTTGAAGCTTTTCACTGCTGCTTCCCAAAGTCCTCCTATATGTGGAGCGTAAGGCGGTATAAATTGCCATGTAAGTCCGTGAATGGCATATTCTGTTGTGGTTTTGTCCGAAACTTCCTCAAGGAAGGAAGATAGTTCTCTTCGTAGGCTTATCTGTGCTCCTACGGAAGTTTTGCCGTTGTCGGACATTACCTTGTGGGGAATGTTTCTTCGTCCTACAAATCGTGCAAATGCTGCTTTAAACGCTTTTGTTGTTAGGTCGGAGCATACTTCCAAATGAATGGCCTTTGTTGAGAAACATACGAATACACACACGTTTGCTTTGGATGGGTGCATGTCTTGCACCGAAAAATGCAAGATTTTACCTTCTGGCGGCTTCGGGGAATATGGTATGCCTGTTGGACCACGCGAATCATCAGCTGCTTTTCCGCGTGCAGTAGAGTCGAGTGGAGGAATTCGGGGAAGAGGAAGCAATATCGGGAATAATCGGGTATGATAATTGGATGTTTTATCCAAGAAGGGGTTGATAGTACGGAGAGGATCTCTTTTTTCTATCGGAAATTTCGACTCCAGTGCTGGGATGGTTTTTCCGAAATATTTTCGCTGGGTGACAGCTATGAGGCGAGTTTTTGCGAACTTTAAATCGCTTTGAGTGAGAGTGGTAGAGGATGGATTTGGCAGCAGGAGAAACGATCTAGAAAATCAGGGGATTCTAAAGCTGGAATGCTTCATTTTGCCGTTGTTCGGGTGGGGACGAACTAGTTGGTGAACTTTTCGGCCAAAGAGGGGATGGGCTAGTTAACCACTGGGGGCCTTTCCACCAGAGTGAACAGTTGACGAGCTCTTGGGGTTTAGCTCCACGCGTACCTAGATCAGCTGGGTTGTCAGCGCTGGAGACATGTCGCAACGTAGCATTGTTCACGAGTTCGAGGATCTGAGATGTCCTGTTCGCTACGTATGTTTTCCACGTCCATGGGGTTTTTTCCAGACATGCTAATACAATTGAGGAGTCTGTCCACAAAATTAGTTCATGAGATGGCAGATTTAGGGAGGATCGGATCTGCTTTACTAATTTTGCTAGTAAAACTGCGCTGCAAAGTTCCAGCCTAGGGAGAGAGAGGGTTTGTAAGGGGGACACTTTTCTCTTGGCTGCGAGTAAGTCGGATGTAGCAGCTTCATCATGCTGGACTCGTAAATTTACGCAAGCGCAGAATGCCTTCTCGGAAGCATCTGAGAATCCGTGCAGCTGAGTGGAATTATTTGGGCTGAATTGCCCCCATCGAGGTAGCCTTATCTCTTCGATTACGGCGAGATTTTTCCTGAAGGTGTTCCATTTGTATAGTGAGATCGGCTTCACGATTTCGTCCCAGTCTGTTCCTTCCATCCATAGTTGATGAAGAAGAGTTTTCGCTGCTATCCATATGGGCGATAGCCATCCTGACGGGTCGAAAAATTTCGCGACAGATGAGAGGATCTGTCGTTTCGTGGCAGTGTCTGAGGATGAGGGGGGGTCAACTTACTACGAAAATGTATCAGTGAGAGCATTCCATTTTATTCCGAGGGTTCCGAGGGATGTGACAGTTTTTAATTTGAAGTCTTCTATCGGACTATTGGGGGTTCTACGGAATAGAACGCGTTAGAACGCTTATAGACAACATGGTAAGTTATTTTCTGGAGTTTATGGCTGTACAATTTTTCAATGTCGCCGTTAAATACATACTTATATAATCTCCTGAGTAATTATCCTTGTGATTCTAAAGGGGTTTCAATCACCTGAGTAGAGGAGAATGTTGAGATTTCTTCCACAACTGTTCCACTTATTATCCACCCAAATATTGTGTTTTAGGTTATTAAGTTGACGCCTACATTATTTTTGACACCTGGGGTGAGTTTTTATGGGATTATATCGCTACCAATGACCATGTCTATCGGACGGCCGCGACCGGGTGGGACGTCCACTTCGGCGGCGAAAAAGCGGGTATGTCGCTTTTCGCATTCTTAGAACGGGTTGAGGAGTTGAGCGTGGCACGCGGTGTGACCCAAGCTCAACTCTTCCGAAGCGCGGTCGATTTATTCGTAGGAAAAGCTCTATTGTGGTTTAGGTCAGTTAGGAAGTCGTTAGGTAGTTGTGAGGAACTGGTAAGAGAGTTGAAGTTGGAGTTTTAGCACCCCAAATACGACGATCTCTTACTAGACGAGATTAGGCGAAGGACTCAGGGAGCGAATGAGTCCATCGGAGTATATGTAGCGGGTATCAAGATAATGTTTGGTAGGTTTCAGGAGCCTTTATCTGAGAAAAGGATGTTAGGATTGATTAGGTCGAATCTCCTACCATTCTACCAGACCCAGTTTGGACTGGTGACGATAGGGTCGACTACCGAACTAGTTGCTTTTTTGTGTAGGCAACTAGAGGCGGTTAGGTCATCAGTGGATGCGTTTGTCCCTCCTCCGAGTCATAAGGTCAAAGGTTTATTGGAACCTGACTTGGCTTATATCTCGGCTGGTGTAGAGGTCGTGGCTGTAGCGGAGCCGGACCTTGTTGATAGCTTTAGGCCGATGCCGAACACCAGGTGCTTCAATTGTAGGCGGCTCGGTCATATTTCGGCGGATTGTAGGAAGGGGATAAAGTGCTTCGGGTGCGTTAGACTTGGAGTCATGGAGCGGGACTGCCCGGCGTGTGCAGCGAAGCCGAGTGGCTCCCCGGGTACCCAACGAAGTTCAGCTTCCGGTGGTGGGCGAAACCACAACCCCTTCAGGTCAGGACCTGTGAGAGAGAGTAGGTCGGACGAAAGAATAGGGAATTCACGGTCAAGCGATAGGGTTGTCAGGTCGGACAACAGATCGGGAAACGGGAGATAGACAGGCGGTCGAGTAGGGCGAGTTAGTGAACCTGCTAACTCCCAGCTGGCAAGGGTAGGTGTCGAGGTTGAAGAGGTTAGGTTGGCGTTTTCGTTGGTGACAGACGGTCACAACGAACGCCCGTATTTGGATATTAGGATCCATGGTTTCGCTTTTAGGACATTGTTGGATTCTGGTGCGACCAGAACAGTGATAGGTCGGCTAGGTTGGCAGAAATTGAGTTCGTATGGAATTAGGGTGAGTTCAGTTTCCAATTTTTTGAGAGTGACTCTCGCTGATGGAGGTCATATCTCGGTGTTAGGTTCGGTCTTGTTGCCAATCGAGGTGGAGGGCAAGTCGGTTCTTCTGGAATGCCTCGTGGTTCCAGAGTTACCTCAGGGCGTAATCCTTGGTATCGATTTTTGGGCCAAGGCGGGTATTATCCCGAATATATCGAGAATGAGGTGGTCGTTTTCTCGGCCGGAACCAGAATCGTTGGTGGCAATTGTGGACCACTCCGAGTTAGGTGATAGGGAATCTAGGGCAATAGGTAAACTAATAGCTGGGGCGTTCCAGGCTATGTCGGAAGGGCTAGGCCGGACCCCTTTGGTCGAGCATAAGATCAGGGTAAAAGCAGGAGTTGAACCTGTGAAACAGCGTTATTACCCTGTGTCTCCCGTCATACAGTCGCGTATGGACGAGGAGATTAAGGATATGCTTGACAAAGGGGTGATAGAGAAATCACATAGTCCTGGGGCGTCCCCAGTTGTAATGATCAGAAAGAAAGACGGTACATATAGGTTTTCTGTTTTGAATAAATGTACCGAGAAAGATAGTTACCCCCTTCCATACGTGTCGGCGATCTTAGACAAGCTAAGGGATGCCAAGTTTCTGTCCAGTCTGGATATTAAGTCCGCGTATTGGCAAATTCCGATGGAAGAGCAGTCGAGGCTCTTCACCGCATTCACGGTACCAGGTAGAGGACTATTTCAGTTTAAGAGGATGCCATACGGTGTGCATAATGCACCGGCAACTTGGCAGAGATTTATAGATTCGGTCATAGGACCAGAGTTAGAACCTCATGTTTTTGTGTATTTGGACGATATTATTATCGTTACAAATAATTTTGAGAAGCATTTAGAGATTTTGAAGATTGTCTTAGATAGATTAGCTAGTGCAGGGCTCAGATTAAATAGGGAGAAATGTAATTTTTGTCGGCCTGAACTAAAATATTTGGGCTACGTGGTGAACAAGAACGGTCTACACGTAGACCCCGAGAATGTAAAGGCGATGCTTCGGATTGAGGTACCGAAGAACGTAAAGCAAGTGCGGTCATTTATAGGAACAGTGTCCTGGTACCGCAGATTTATTAAAGATTTTGCAGAGTTAGTTAGGCCTCTCACCGATTTAACAAAGAAGAACCGAAAGTTCAGTTGGACTGAAGATTGTGAAAAGAGTTTTAGAGGAGCGAAGGAACACTAGGTGACAGCTCCGGTTTTGAGTTGCCCGGATTTTGGTAGACTTTTCACAATCCAGACAGACGCGTCTGATTTTGGTGTAGGTGTGGTGTTAACGCAGATGTTTGATGACGGTGAGAGGGTGATAGCTTATTTGAGTAGGTCCTTGAACAAAGGAGAGCGAAATTACTCGACGACCGAAAAGGAGTGTCTAGCGGTTCTATGGGCGGTTGTGAAACTGCGACCATATGTTGAGGGGGCTAAGTTTACGGTCGTCACAAATCATTCTTCACTTATTTGGTTGAATAAGTTGAAGGATCCGTGTGGTAGGCTAGCTAGGTGGGCTTTGAAGCTCCAGCAGTACGATTTTGATATAGTGCATCGGAAAGGCAAGGAACATGCTATCCCGAAGTGTGCCAGTTATTGCTGACTACTGCCGATCCTTGGTTGGTAAGGATGATTCGGTTAGTAGAGAAAAAGCCTTTGTCGTATCCAGCGTGGAGAGTTGAAGGTGGCAACCTCTACAAGTTTATTAGGTCGAGATTTCCTTCTGTTTACGGTGATTCACCAGAGTGGAAAAGAGTAATAGGGCGTGATGGTAGGAATGAAATTTTAAAGCAATGTCACGAAAATCCGTTAGCGAGCCATATGGGTGTGAAAAAGACTTTTGCGCGTATTTCACAAAAGTTCTACTGGCCACGATGAAGACGGACATTGCAAAATATGTTAGGGCGTGTAAAATTTGTCAGCAGGTGAAACCCGAGAATTCACAGCCAGCTGGGGGTATGATAGAGAGGACCCAGGCATTCGAGCCTTGGGAAATGATTTGTGTAGATCTGGTAGGGCCTTTAGTGAAGTCGTCACAAGGCTACCAATATATTTTGACAGTAGTGGACTACTTTTCCAAATTTCCCCTCCTATTCCCTTTGCGTACTGCCACGGCAAAAAGCGTATGCAAACAATTGGAGGACAATGTATTTCTTTTGTTTGGAGTTCCTCGGTCGGTTGTGTGTGACAATGGACCCCAATTTAGGAGTCAAGAGCTTCGGGGCCTCTGCGGTGACTATGGCGTCCAACTCAGGTACACCGCACACTATCACCCACAGGCTAACCCGGCCGAGAGGATAAGCCAAATAATTAAAACAACACCTAGGGCTTATATATCAGAGTACCAGAGGACATGGGACCAACAGTTAGCGAAGGTAGCATGCTGTGTTAAGACAGCGCAGCACGCACATTTTGTGAATTTCGGTAGGGAAATGGCGGTAGAAGACAGTAGGGACTTCATAGACAGTTTAGGAGATCAGGAAAAATTAAATTGTCAGGAGCGGGCAAAGAGGCTCGAAAAGATTAGGGCCAACATTAGAACTAGATTAGAACAGGCGAGTGAGAAGCTTGCGAGGCAGTACAATCTCAGGCGTCGAGATGTACAGTATATGCCTGGAGAGTTAGTGTGGAGGAAGAATTTTATGCTGTCGGATGCAGCGAATTTTTATGCAGCGAAGTTAGCGCCAAAGTATGTAGGGCCGTGGACATACACACTGACAGATGACTTAGGCAAAGACAAAGGGACTTGGAGCGTTAAGGAGTTGAGGCCATATAGGGATGGATAGGATACGGTAGGAGATTTCAGTTCCCTGACCAAAAGGAAGATTCCTTCCTTTTCGTTGAGGAAGGAGTGGAGTTGTCGCGTACTGGCCGCAACAAAAACTTCTTTTGTGCTTGTTTGTCCATCTCCTTTGTCTTGCCTAATATGGCATCTGTCGGCAAATAATTGTATAATTCAAAGCCATGAATTGTTGGCACGGTTGCACTCGGTGTGTGCCTACCCAGTGGTATAAGTCTCCAAAAGGAGATGTTCGTCAAAACGGTTCCTCCACTAACAAATAGTAGCGAAACGGAATGCTTTGCGCGGGTTTTCCGTAAAAAGGGTGTCGCCTTTCTTTTTATACGGCGAGGGGAAATTTATCCCAGTGGACTTGGTGTGCCATGGTGGCGTGCGCTACACAACTCTGTCCCTTTGGGTAATGGGGGTGGCGCCAAATGATTGGGCACCAATACACACTCGCCTGAGAATTCTGACGGCCACGCGTAGCTTGCGGCCTGGCTCGCAAGTGCGTGCCGGATCAGATTCTCACAATCTACAAAACAGTGAACACCTTTTTTGACGCAGACGTGCGAGTGTTTTAGAAAAATAAAAATTGAAAATATAGAACAGTGCAGTGTTTTGCCAGTCGAGGCAGTTAGTAGAAGTAAGGGCAGTCAAAGCCCATAGTGTTGATTTATTGTGGCGGAACCGGAGTTTGACGGCACCACCGGAGGAGCCCCGAAGTTGGGTACTCACACCCGACAGAGAAACTTGAGTATCATTTTGTTGATTTATTGTTTTCTTACGTTTTTTTTTTTCGTGCCGACAGTGTCGTTCCTTCGTCTTTCCCATACCCATTCTTTAAGCATCCCATACCCAGAACCTAGTCATACAGGCGGGTTAAAGTTACCTCCGGCAGCACGGAAGTAGCGCGAGTGGGTTCGCAACCAGTTTGGTTGGACCACACCTCGGGTGCACCCCAAAAATATATTTTCTTTATATCGTTGCTTACTTGTTGCCGTGCATTTGTTTATACAACGTTAGTAAAATTCACTTTTTGTTGTTTTCCTTCCTTGCGAATAGTGAGAGATATTCTGTTAAATCTACTTCTATTATTTTGAAGGATGGGAGAGTGTGCATCCATTGAGACAGTATTATCGCTTGATCCGCGATTTGTACTGTTTGATTAGTAGAGCATATCGTAATAGAGCATATTCTATTCGAGTTTTGGACTGTGTTACCGCCCATGCCAAGAATTTGGTAGTTAGTTTTTGTATTGGGGAGACCAAGTAACTTTTGTATACGGGATGTTACAAAAGTTTTTTGAGAGCCTTGGTCAATGAGAGCTCTGATGTGAGTTACTTCTCCTTTGTGGATAATGGGAATATTTGCTGTGGGAAGCAAGTCCTTTCTTTGTTATTCGGATAGTGGGATAGAGTTTTTGTTCTACCGCTTTCATTTTCCTTTAAGTTTATTGATGCCTGCTTAGAGGCGCAGGGCTGTTCTTCCTCAACTGTCACTTGAGAAGTAGTGAAGTTTCTTTGAGGTTTTGGGGGGTAAGGTGAGTGGTTGTTCGCAGTGTAATGGAAGAGGTAGTGGTGACGCCTTTGACAGTAAACGCACGTAAAGTTGCTTTTGCAATCTTTCTGCAAATGCGTGTACCCCAGGCAATTTTTGCAGTAGTTGTTATCTTTAATGTAATTGTTCCTGTCTGAGACGGATAGTTCTCGAAATTTGACGCACGTTATCATCGAGTGGTTTCATTGGCATAGTTTACATGAAACTTGCCTTTTGTTTTGAGTATGGAACGTTTGGGTTTTGTTCCGATAGCTGAGTGTTGGGGGAGGGACCGCTGGGCTGACTTATCTTCGGCTTATTGGGTCTGTACGTGCTGAGTCGCTCCACGACCCCGTACCGAGTTGTCAGAAATCGGTCCATTTCTGACTATCGAGGTAACTCTTTCCTTGAGTTGAGTGATTGCTCCCAGAGAGCTAGTGTTTCTTCCGGCAGTTTTGAGGAGCAGAGGTAGACAAGCATTGAGTCCTAGCTTTCTGTAGATACTCCAATTGTCTGTAAGGTAGAAAGACAATTATTTATTGATGTCTGGATCTGTTGAATCCTTTCTCCGTTCTCTGTGTGGGCAGGTTGGATGTTGAGCAACGTCTTTATTTGGCCATCCACTACCATTCTTCTATTTTCGTAGCGTGCCTTGAGTGCGTCCCATGCTAACGAGAAATTGTGGCCACTGAGAGGGTAATTTTTGATGAGGAGTGCAGCTTTACCTCTTGTTTTCTGTCCCAAGTGATATAGTTTCTGAACTTCGGATAATTGAGGGTGGTTGATGTACACTGCTGTGAACATGTGCCTAAATGAGGGCCAATCTTCATATCCTCCATAGAAGATTTCTGTGTCACATGCAGGTAACTTGAGAAAGCTGAGTGAGTCAGCTTGTGTTGTGGGGGGTCATCTTTGTGATGGGGGTGTTTGACCGGGAAGAATCCATATTTTGTTGGATTTGGCCAAGTAGCTCACTTATTCGGATTTTCGTGAGCATTGCGTTGTCATTTGTGGTCTCGTAGGCCTCTGTGCGTACTGAGCGTGTCTTTTCGTCCTCCACGTTGCTCATCAGTAGGTTTTGGTTGGCTCCCTCCACTAGTTCCATGTGCCTCTCCAGATGGTCCTTGAAAATTTTAAGGGCTGCTTCGGAGTGAGTCTCTTCACAAGTGTTCCACCATTTACCGCAGAATTTTTCCATTCTGGATAGCTCATATAAACATTTTTTATGTAATTGGGAGAATTCCTCTTCTTCCGCCTGGGATTTCGAGCGAGTTCTCCATTTTGTCCTCCATTGTGAGATATTGATTTTTATTAAATTTTAATATAAACTATTTATTTATATATATACGTATATATATGTAAGTATATAAATACATTATTTTTAATTAATTTATTTGGTGTGTAGCTTTTATGTTGTGTACTGTATGAGGTGGTGAGTTTAGGCAGTGTAATGTGTTTACACTGGACCGGTTCTGGCCCCGTTGGAATTGGTTTCGGTACAATAGGGTTGTATATTCCGAGAATATATATATACTTACATATATATACTTACCATACATCCTGGAGCGGAAATATGGTCTGATTCTGGTCCCTTTCGAAGGTGTTGTTGGACCAGTTGGTGTATATAAAGGGGGAGTTTATATACGTGAGGGGATATATAATATATACTTTTGATGGCGAAAGGCGCGTTTTTCGCGCTTAGGGAAATTTACGCGACACTCATATATAAACTAAACTCATATACGCTGTTTGCAGTAGCAGAGCAATATATGTACATACAAACATATTCCCTAGTTTTCTCTCAAAAAAGCGTAAATTTAAAAATTTATTACATAAGCATTTCCCGTTTACATATTTCTTCTGGGATTTCAATCATAGTTTTTGCGAGTCGCCTTAGTACACACTTGCAGTCGGACCGTAACACACGCACACATATTTGCGTCCCCTCTCGTCTCGCCTTTATCATTTGTTTGCCACTTTGAAGCCATTCGATGACATACATACAATTTGCAATGATATATAATTGTTGATTGTTGATTGTACGCGCTAAGACAATACAGTGGCACACAAACTATTGAATTACAATAGGACAAAAAAAAAATAACATCAATAGTAATAGTATACCCTTAAACGAGATGAATTTTACTAAAACAAATTAAATCCAGCCGTCGCCAATTCACTTAAGTTCAAACAATTTAAATTGATTTCATTAAAAAAAATTTAAATTATTGAAATTGCATTTTTTTACTTCTTAATTTTATTAAGATATTCGCCCTTTCGCCCTTTCTCAAATCAACTTCATTCTAACCAAATGTCTCAGACACAAGCCTTCAGGCTTTCATATTTGAAAGCAACCCAGTGGAATCTTTTTACTCCTTATGGACAAATTCACTCATATCTGACCAAACGGAGTCTCTACTGAAGGTAAAAACACAGCAACTTGACAGACTGTGGGAATCGCTCGTTGAATCCTACAAAAAGGCTTCATTATCATTACATTACACGGAGTTAAGTACGTCCATTGAACAAAAATATAAAAAGTGCTCAGAAAGCTACGAAAATTCTAGATGCTATACAGCTTTTACAACCAACTTCTCAACCCCGTAACCCCACAAACACTTCAAACTCCTCTGAAGTATATCTCAAAGTACCACCATGTGACACCGAAGTCTTTCATGGTGGGTACGAAGACTGGCCAGACTTTAAAGACATGTTCACGGCAGTCTACGGTAATCACCGTAAGTTAACCCCTGCCCAGAAGCTCTATCATCTGCGTCAAAAAACCAGAAGCCAAGCAGGGAAATTGGTCAAACAATACCCTCTAACAGATGAAAATTTTCAGTTAGCTTGGGACGCACTAAAAACGCGGTACGAAAACCGACGAATCAATTGAAATCCCTTTTCAATCTCCAACCAATTTTTTTCAAAAATGGTGAGCAAATTCAAAAAATGCAAACCACAATAAATAACTGCTTGTCCACCTTGGCAGCACAAAGAATCCCGACCTCCGATTGCGACCCCTTCCTTGTGTATCTCTGTTCATCAAAACTACATAGCGAAACCCTTTCTCTATGGGAACAATCGCTAAGTTCTCGAAAAAAACTGCCATTGTGGGCAGATATGACTGCATTTTTAACATCACGATACGAAGTGGTAGAAAGACTCAATACTTCCCACCCAGGTAAGGCGAGAACGCCTCTCCCAAATTTCACTACCAGAGCGATAAACCAAAATTCGACCTTTTTAAATAAAAGATAGGCCTGCGGTAGCCGAGTGGTCGGGTTCAAATCCCGGTGCCACCAACATCCAAAAGTTATGGAAAATTAATTTAAATAAAAAATTAAGTAAAATTTTCCAATTGCGGTCGCCCCTCGGCAGGGAATGCCCTCCGAGTGTATTTCGGACATAAAATAAAGGCTCCTCGTAAAAAAACCATCAGCCGTTCGGAGGCGGCTTAGTATAAACTGTAGGTCCCTCCATTTGTTGGAAAAACATCAAGTCGAAAACCACAAGTTGGAGGAGGAGCTCGGCCGAAAATCGCTTCAGCGGTTATAAAGCCCCAATTATATATATATAAAGCCCATAACTATCACACTGACCTCAGTCAGCGAGTATCACGCAAATTATGTAACTCAAACCACCCTATGAAAGTCTGCGTGAAATTCAGAACACTGCCCGTTTCCGAGCGTCTTAAGTTTGTGAAGGACAATAAATATTGTGAAAATTGTCTTTCATACTCTCACCTCAAGAGTGATTGTCAGAGCAAGTTCCATTGAGTATACTGCCAAAGAAGACATCACTCCCTCTTACATTTTCAACCCCAGTCACAGATACCATGAGCAAACTCAAGACCCCAAAGGACCCAAATAGCGACTCAAAACAGATTATATGAAGAGACGCCTACCACGTCCAAGAAAGCTGAAAAAAATGTACTAGCGTAAGACTCCAGCGTCTTAAATTCTCAAGGAGTGTCATCTCATTTTTCCGACACCCGTGAAAAAACTCTACTCCCTACGGCAATAGTCCCCAACTATTTTGCCGGTGAATATCACAAAATTCGCGCTCTCATTGATCAAGGGTCCCAAAAAACCTTTGTGACATCGCGAATCCAAAAACTACTTGGCCTACCCACCAGAGAAACCCACTATGAAATCTCTGGAATGGGAGGAATGGTAATACAAAACTCGAACTAAATTTGCGAAATAACGCTATGTTCAGCTGACTTGGGTCAAAAATCCCAACGAGCGCTATCCTCACCCAACTCACTCATTTGCTGCCTTCTTTCAAAACGTCTGCTGTTAACACTAACGAATTCCGCCCTAGTAATAGGAAGTGATTAACTCCCCAGATTCTCCTTCTCGAAGGCCTACACCATAACGACAACGGTACCCTATTAGCACAAAACACCATATTTGGATGGATTCTCAGCGGCCCCATCCGAGAACAAATTTCCAGTCACGGAAACAACAGAACCAGAACTTAGCACTCTATTCAAAAGGTTTTGGCAACAGGAGGACATAAAATGCGCTCAACCGAAATCAGCCGAAGACGAATTTTGTGAGGATCTCTTCAAAAGAACAACCACAAGACAAGAAGATGGAAGCTACGTTGTAAAACTCCTCTTTAAGCCTGGATTCCCGCACTCGCTAGCATTAGGCCACTCGCGTCTAGCAGCGCAACAACAGTACATAAGCATTGAAAGGACTCTGGGGAAAAAACAGGAATTGAGCGATAAATACTCAGAAGTCCTAATTGAGTACCTAGAATTGAACCACATGCAGCACGCTACACCCCAAGAAATAGTAAAGGAAGGGAAATATTTTTCATTTTACTTACCCCATCACGCTGTCTTGAAACCCGACAGCAAAACAACAAAAGTACGCGTAGTATTCAACGCATCTAAAACATCACATTCAGGAAATTCCCTGAATGACGTTTTATATACAGGCCCGATTCTTCAAAATGACCTGATGACTATTATCCTAAAATGGTGTCTTTACGAGTTCATTTTTAACGGTGATATCGAGAAAATGAATCGCCAAATACTCGTCCACAAAGAAGATCAAAACTTCCGAAGAATTCTCTTTAGGAAAGCGCCTCACCTGCAAATAGAAGATTTGAAGTTAAAGACCGTAACTTTCGGAGTTAACTGCGCCGTATTTTGCAATTTGTGCTCTCCATCAACTAGCTCACGATTGCAAAGAAAAACACCCTCCCGACAAATTTATTATACTGCATGAAACCTATGTAGATTATGTACTATCTGGCGGTCACGATATACAGTCCACTCTCCATTCAATGACCCAAACTACCGACGCTCTTAAATCGGCAGACTTTCTGTTAAGAAAAATAACTGCTAATCATCCTAAAATTCTCGAACTAGTCCCAGAGTCAGATGTCTTAGATACTAAGTTTCTCAAATTATAAAATACAAGCTCTAAAAAAACACTTGGGGTACGGTGGAACGTACTTACCGGCTCCTTCCCATACTCATACGATCCTCTACCCGCCTTTAAGTCGAACACAAAGAGGCAAATACTATCGGCTGTAGCGAAACTGTTCGACCCGGCAGAATGGCTATTGCCCATTATGATACTTTCCAAAATGCTCCTCCAACAACTCTGGTTAGAAGGAACTGACTGGGACGAACATGTCCAACCCACAGCCCTGCACAAAGGGAACACATTTCGTGAAGATCTTCCAGCTATTAGCACCATCAACATCCCTCGATGGGTGCGCTTTTCTGCAAATAAACGCATACAAGTTCACGGCTTTTCGGATGCCTCCCAGATCATTCAAAACGTCAGTAATGCCACTTGACTAAGGCGATAGAATCCTCAAATCCCATTCAAAGAAAAGCTCATTGCTAACTTTAAGCCCTATATTGGATAAGTGTGGTATCATGCGAGTAAATGGTCGTCTAGCTCATGCCACGCTAAGCTATAATGAATGCCATCCCATAATCATCTCAGAAGTCTCCAAATACTGCTCATTGCTACTGGACTTTCTCCATAAAACCTAGCTCCACGCAGAAAAACGGTTAATGATTCGCATTGAATAGCAAGAGTATTACATCCCTCGCCTCAAGCAAAAGCTGAAGAAATACACATTCTAATGCAAGACCTTCACTGTGTACAAACATCGAATGCGTTCACAAATAATGGCTGCTCTGCCCCCGAACACGCAGCTTACTCCGCTCCATTTCACATAACTGGCATTGATTTCGCTGGGCCCTTTATGGTAAAGACGTCTCCTCTTCGACGAGCCGCTTATACGAAAGCCTACGTATGTGTATGTACATACAAAGATGCTTTTCCACAAAGGCCATCCATTTAGAGGCATGCCCAGACTTAACCACAGAGGCATTCAGAGCCGTATTCGCTCGATTTGTCGGTCGACGTGAATTGCCTCACAAAATTATGTCTGACTATTCAGCGAGATTTCGTTATCTTCCTCAAAGAAGCAACTTCCGATGTTGCTGAAAGATATGCGACACAAGGTATTTCTTGGCAATTTATACCGCCGTACTCTCCTCACATGGGCGGCCTATGGGAAGCTGCTGTAAAAAGCTTTAAATCCCATTTCACTCGGTGAACACCATAAATTCTCCTTCGAGGAATTCACCACTCTTCTCATTAGAATCGAAGCAGTACTTAACTCGCGTCTCCCCCATGTCGCAAGACACAAATGACTTACTAGCTCTAACTCCTGGTCATTTCCTCCGCGGCGCCCCTTTGGTTCCTATACCGGAACCGAATGCCGAAAACATATCCCCAACGGCAAAATGGCAAAAATTAAAGGTCCTCCACCATCATTTCAGTTCACGTTGGAAAAGCGAGTATCTACAAGAATTGCATAAGAGAAACAAGTGGAAACACCCTCAACCTAATCTTAAGCAAGGAGATTTGGTGGTCATCAAAGGTGATCTCTTGCCACCAACTAACTGGTGTCTCGGTCGTATCACCAAACTCCATCTGGGTGCTGGCCAAAACGTACGAGTAGTAGACGTCCGCACACAGACTGGTGTAGTTACCCGAAATGTAACGAAGCTATACGTACTACCAGCATAATATTTCTAAAGGCTCCCGTAGACCTTTAGTCTGGTTTATTCCATACTCAAAGGACCCCACACGCTCGTATAAAGTCCAGCTACTCATTTTCACCTATGCATTCACAACAACTAATAACGTATTTCAAAATTCTCTTCCACAGGTTATGGAGTTCAGCAAATGTCGTTTGTGCTGTCGCTTTCACAGCTTACGGTATTGCCATGCGTTCAAAACAATCACTCCGGAAGAACGGTACGATACACCGTGAAATTGCACCCACTAGTTGGGCCATACAAAAGCCAACCAAGAGAATCCCAGGCCGGCCCACTGCTCAGCGGCGTATAACCGATTTATTTAGCCAGGCGGTCTTGACACTCGAGAAGCTGAAACAACTGCTCCATATCGTTCCGGCTACGGCGGGCCGGCATGTTGAGAACATGAACGCCAACCATCATCGAGTTTTAGTTTTAAGCCAAAAAGAAATCTCATTTTGTAAAATCTGTCCTGAATAAAACTAAACTTAAAGAAAATTGTAATTCATTTATATCACAATCAACGAGTTTCTTTCATTTCCATCAAAACGGTGAATTTCATAGCATCACAGTTTTCATTAAATTGAACATTATTATTATTTTTTTTTGAGATCTGTATACTATACATGATGAGGAGGTATCATACACCGTTTGGCAAAATCCGCTAAACTTAATTCAATATGCAATCGAGTGAGAGAGTGGGACTTACTTTGACATCCGGACTTATTACAAGCCACTTATGAATGTTCTGGGAGACGTGGGAGTATTGTCTTATATGTAGTGCTGGTGTTCCTGTGTTGTTGAAGTTTGGATTGTGTCCTCTGTAGCTTATGTACGTAAACGTGTGTAGGTATTTTGTTTCGTTCTTAATTTTATTAATTTTTGTAAATATTTATATATTTTAAAATTTTATTTAATTCTGTTTTTTCTTTTCTTTTTTTTATATATGTAAATATGTATTTTATTTTCCACTACTTTTTTTGTGTTTTTTTTGTTTGTCACTGCATGTATGTAATTATATATGTATGTATGTGCAAATACAATATATATATATATACCATATATATGGTATATATATATATAATATATGTTTTTTCCGTTTATATTTTTTTCACCGCTTTTTATTATGTGTACAACTTTGCTTCCGCCGTTTTCCGATAGGTGGCTGTACCGGCTGAGGCTGGTTGAGAGTTGTTCTTGTTTTCGTATTATTCACGCTCGAAAATGTCCGTTTATGTGCCCAATTCTCGCCATTTGCGGGAAGTTTTACTTTTCTGTTACAATTCGAAAAAAAATACAGCTCAAGCGCATCGAATGCTCTCAGAAACTTTCGGTGATGCTGATCTGAGTGAAAGAACGTGTCGGGAGTGGTTTCAACGTTTTAAAAATGGTGATTTCGATGTCGAAGACAAACATGGTGGTGGAAGAGAAAAAATCTTCAAAGATGAACAACTAGAAGCATTGCTTGATGAAGATTCGTGCCAAATCCAAGAATAGCTTGCCGAATCGTTGGGAGTGAATCAGCAAGCCATTTCAAAACATCTCAAGGCCCTGGGCTTTTAATTTTGGAAAAAACAGCGGAAGCAAAGTTGTACACCTAATATGTTCTCCGGTTTCTTTTTTCACTTTTTTTTATGTTTTTTGTCACCGCATATACATTCATACATATATTTTTATGTTTATTATCCTTTTTGTTTCTTTTTTTTAATTTCCTATTTAATTGTTTCTGTATGGTTTTGTAGCACAGCACTTGCAATATATGTATTTTTTTTTTGTTCTACTTATGTAAGTGGCTTGATTTTCTTTTACACTTTTATATGTTTTAAATGGTTTTAAATTTGTATGATTTGTATGTATTTTCACACAGCACTTTCAATATATTTATTTTTTTATTTTTATTTTGTTTTGACACAGCACTCACAAACTTGTTTAAGCGCCCGAGTTATGAGAACACGATTTACTGAATTTAATTTTTGTTGTATTTATTTATTTTCCGTATTTCCGTGTTTAATTAAAACACTTTTCCTCTAAATATTATTCACAAATTTATTATTTTTATTTAGTTTCCTTTTTTATATTGTTTTGAGGGACACAACCGTCTGGCAACTTCTGCGAGTGCAAAGTGAAAGTGACTGTGCTATATATTTATTTTAAATTTTTAAATAAAATATATTGTGCAAACTACATAAACTAATTCAGGCAAGTGGCTCCTCTGAAACTGGACAAAGTGAAGTGAAAGTGAAACCTTGTAAACAACAAATTTTGTTATTTGCATGAATTGGCGCTCCATCAAAACTAAATAATATAAAAAAAAAACAAAAAAGTATAAACAAATAGTTCACACTAGTTGAACAGAGACAAATATATTAATTATATTAATAAAACAAATATAAAAAGCTCTGGCATTAAAGAAAGGCGCCTAAAAGTATGCAGTAAAATTTGCATTTGCTCGCGCCTTTTCCAAATTAGAGTTGCCAAAAAGCTGTGTTGTAAAACCCGCTGGTTTTTTTTGGGACTAAATTTTTCAAAAATGGGACTAAATCGCTCGCCACAATGTGGAAACAGCAACACAACAACAGCACCATCAGCGAACACAACGATTGGAAAATGAGCCCTCTGCTTTTGTAGTCCCTTCTAGGACTACTTTACCAGCCCCTTCATGGGCTCAATCACCGATTACCGCAACTCCTCCAGCTCCTTCTAGAGTCGAAACGCAAGACCTTACCGAAAATAGCGCTGCAAAGAAAGCAGTAATTCAAACGGGAATCGATTGCTACATTCTTGTAAAAAGGAAACGGTCACCCCAAAAAATAGTGAACAAAACCAAAGCAAAATTGTTAAAACAACAAGACAAAAAAACAGCATGAGTAATAATCGATTTCAAATGCTTCCTAATGCTGATGATCAAGTGCGTGTGCAGAAAACGTCCAAGCCGCCGCCAGTTTATCTTAGAGAAGCGAACTCTAGTAACCTTGTCAACAAATTGATAGATCTAATTGGAAAAAAAACTTACGTGTAGTCCCAATTAAAAAGGGAAATATTCAGGAAGTGAAAGTGCAAACCTACGAAGAAGATAGCTATCGCAAGGTGGCAGATAATTTCGAAAAGGAAAAGGTATCCTTCTATACCTTCCAGCTCAAAAGTAGTCGTAGCTTAGCAGTCATCCTAAAGGGCATTGAACACAGTGTAAGTTCCTTGGAAATAGAAAGTGCCTTGAAAGAATAAGGTTTCAGTGTAAGAAACGTATTCAACATTAAAAATAAGGCTAACATACCTTGTACTATGTACAGGCATCTCGTTATCATATGTATGTAAGATTAGCAAAATTTTGAACACCCATACAAATATACATAGCAATATGTAACTCTTTCTCTTTTTCAAACTTCTTCCTGTTCTTCGCTTCCACATTCTTTAGCGACAGCTAAATGTGAGTGAAGATTATTAAGTTAGAATTAATAACTTTCAAGAAAATGGAAAATAATTGGATATTCAAATAATATCTCACATTCATTTCTTTAATTTATTTTGGTAAAATAAATTTTATTGAAACGAACTATTCTTCTAGTTATTCCTAAATATTATTTTCATGGTATACCATAAACCATACATCTTGGAAGCGAAATGTAGTAATCTATATATATATTGAAGAAATATGCAGAATTGTAAAATAAAAATGGAAAAAAAGCAGCGATAACAATGATGTTCTTAATTTAATTAAAGTATATTTATACCAAAACAGTCTAATGACAAGTATTAGTTTATCTAAATTTTGAAATCAAAAACATAATGATATAATCATATAATCATAATATTGAAAGCTTTGCTTTAGCGATTTTAAGCTTTGTATTTTTCATGTTCATATGTACACATAATTTTTATATTGCATTTTGAACGTTTATTCTAAAAGAAAAAAAAATAACACAGGATGTAGTGGCCGCTAATGATCATTAGTACAGCATCTCAGCTTAGAAAACGGCTCTCCGAAGAAGAACAAGATTAGAATGATGGATACACATTTTTTTTAGTTCACTGTGTTATTCTGCATTGAAAGCGTGCTGTTAAAATATTTTCTTTTACATGTCATAATAAATATTATTTAGAGTAATAAATGTTTAAAGTTAGAAGTCGAAAGTTTAAAGTGCATAGGAGAAATTAATAAATAAATTGTAATAGTTTTTTTCTTTCTTTTATTTTCGTGTTAAAACAAAAATAAAAAAATAAGAAAAGGAATTAGAAATTAACATGTGATTTGGTAAATAAATATTAATAGTATTTAGTGTATAATAAGAAAACAAAAGAGAATATGGAAATGAACTAAAACTAAGTGTAAAGTGAATTATGTAAATATGTCAATAATAGAAGAGTAGGTAAAGTTACTGAAAATTAAATCAGAAAAGTAAAAAAAAAGATAATGGTACAAGAAAAGCATAATTTTTATTAATAAAAATTAAATAATGATTTCTAAAAGCTATACAACAACAGCAGCATACGACGAGACTCATCGAAGGCCTTCGAAGCAGCATCTAAGTATGTACGTATGTAAGTAAAATCACAACATATTGATATTTTTTTGTATTTTTCTTTTCATTTTTTTTAATCTAATATTCATGAATATACGAAATCAAAATATTGAAAGCATACGTTTCAGTTTCTTTATTTACGTAACTTTTTTTTTCACTTTCCTTTTTGTAATGTTCTCATAATATTTGATTAAAATAACAAATAAATGAAAGTATTTAATGTCGACTTGATAAAATTAAAAATTATATTTAAAAATAGTCTTAATAAATGGAATTATGTTTAAGTTAATGATTATTAGTGCTCTATGCTCTATGCGCTTTATAAAGTATGTGTGTAATTTGTGGAGATTTACCCAGTTCAAAAGACTGTATGAAATTTAAAACAACGCCTGAGTCTAAAAAATTTAGCAATTGCGATGAAAATCACAGCGCCAATTACAGGGGTTGTCCAATATATATTTCCCTAAAGGGCAAGGGCAGTAAAAAGGCTTCTAGTAACTTTCCTGCCTCTCAGCCTCACCCTCAGCCTCAATCAAAAGCTGCCGAAATAAAGCCTACTAATACCAATTTTATATCCTACGCCCAAGCTTTAAAAGGTGTACCTCAGCTCACAACGCAAGAAACGTCCATCCCGTCCGTTCCGTCTGTTAACTCACTTGAAAATACGCTAAACAACTTTATATGCATGGTGCAAGAACATATGGCATCAATGCAAAGTATGATGGAAGATTTAATTCGAAATCAAAATCTCCTCCTTCAAGCGATTTTGTCTAAGCCATGAACGGCCTTAAGATTTGTTATTGGAACGCCAACGGCTTGGTCCAACACAAAAATGAACTTCAACTCTTCTTAGAAAATCAAGCAATAGATATAATGCTAATCTCCGAAACTCATTTGACCAAATTTAACAACTTCAATATTGATACATTTCTGTTTTATGACACCAAACACCCTGAAGGGAAAACGCGCGGTGGAACTGGAATACTCATCAGGCAAAAAATTAAACATTATATAATGGAAGAGTACTGTAAAGACTACCTTCACGCTACCTCAGTTCATATATATGATAATTCTGGTGGAATAAACATTTCCGCCATATATTGTCCGCCCCGATACAACATATCAGAAACTCAATTTACTGATTTCTTCTCTAAACTTGGTAAACGGTTTCTAGTAGCAGGTGATTACAACGCAAAACATTCCTTCTGGGGATCTAGGTTAATATCTCCAAAGGGTAGAAATTTATTCTACACCACCGATTCTACACCACCGATTCTACACCACCGAATCCTATGAAATATTTGCTGGTGTTCTACAAGGAAGTGTTTTAGGGCCCGTCTTATATTTAATTTATACGAACGATCTTCCCAAAAACGAAACCTCATCACATCAACTTTTGCGGATGATACAGCAATACTTAGTGTCCATTCAAACCCCATGACAGCCAGTTAAAGATTACAAGAACATTTAAAAGTAATAGAAGAGTGGCTAACAACTTGGAGAATTAAAGTCAATGAGTCTAAGTGTATACAAGTAACATTTACCCTAAAAAAGACACATGTCCTTCAATCTCTATAAATGTGAATACAATACCTCAGAAAGAATTCGTTACCTACCTGGGAGTTACATTGGATAAAAGACTCACCTGGAAAAACCACATAGACAAAAAGATTACTCAAACCAAATTGAAAATTGCGAACTTGCATTGGATTGTAGGCTCTAAGTCCAAACTAAGCCTAGAAAACAAAGTTTTACTTTTTAATATGCTAATAAAGCCATCTTGGACGTACGGGATCCAAATTTGGGGCTCAGCATCTAAATCTAGCCTGGATAGAATTCAAAGACTGCAGTCTTAAACCTTAAGATCAATATGCAAAGCCCCTTGGTATGTAAAAAACTTCGCAATTCACAACGATCTCGGGATTACAACCGTCACCGAGGAAATAGAGAAACTGCTTAAAAATTACACATTAAGGTTATCTAACCAACCAAACTTTCTAGCTAAAAAATTATTACAGCAGAACTACCCTAAGAGATTAAAGAGAAAGGATTTACGTTTGAACTGTGACTAAGGGCTCTGCCGCATCCAATTATTCCACATCGGAGTTGCGCTCCGTATATATCATGATATTATAAATTACTTCAAATTATACTTTGTGATATATCTTTTGTTATGAGTGTTTGGTATACCTAATGATATCTATATAAACACATTCTTTGGTTAATCTATACAGTGGTAATGATTAACTTGTTCCAGGAATAAGAATTAGCTTCAAGATTTTCGACATTATTGTAAGTTTCCAAAAAGGAAAGATTCAATAAAACATTATTCAAAAAAAAAAAACAACAAACAGTAAATTCATTGTGGTTTTTCATTGGGTTGTTTTTTCATGTGGTGGGTTCCAAACCCTACGCACAACCGCATGGGATTTGCCTTCTCACTTTAGCTCGCCTCCAAACGGATGTCCGTTGGCTACCCAGGGGATACGTGGTCTAACACCGGAAGTCGTGAGCTGCTTGAACCATATGCAAAAGAATCGTTTCTGGCCATTCCAAAGTGAATGGCAGTCAAAAACTTTCCTCACTTGTGTGAACTTCTGCACATGGCCCCAATCTCCAAGTATTGGAAAGTAATAGGGTAAGTATAATTCATTATTACATTATTATGTTGATATATTATCTACATATATTTTTATATTGAAAATTCGATGAGGTATTCGCTCATGTCTTTAACATGTGAGTAAATATCAGCTACTTGCTGCATTTATTTATTTTCCGTATTTCCGTGTTTAATTAAAAAACTTTTCCTTTAAATATTATTCACAAATTTATTATTTTTATTTAGTTTCTTTTTTTTATATTATTTTTAGGAACACAACCGTCGAGTTTTAGCGAGCGAGATGATAATAAATTTAAAGTTATAATTACATATATATTCATATAGACTATTCTTTTTGTTTTGTTTTCTCTTTTAAAGAAGTAACGAAAGTAGGGTTGCTGGTGAGTATTCTACTTGGGAGTAAATTAATGGTGGGTAAGTATTGGAAAGTAATAGAGTAAGTATAATTCATTACTACATTATTATGTTGATATATTTGCTACATATATTTTTAAATTTAAAATTCGATGAGGTCTTCGCTCATGTCTTCTACACTAAACTTTACAAAAAATCTTATTAATGGCTCGGTTTACATGAAATTCGGTACATAAGTGGCGTTGTTGTTCTCTCCAGAAAGTGGGCCAGAGACTGGACTATTAAAAAATTCTTATTTATGGCACGATTTACTTGAAATTCGGAAAATCATTAGCTTTTTGCTTTGATTTACCAAATACTATTATTCTCTCCCGAAAGTGGACCAGGCGCTGACCTATTCAAAAAATCTTATTTATACGGTACATTGGTGACTTTTTTTATTAGGTAAACAGGAAGACTCTCTTCAATCCGCAAAATGGGCCACCTACTGACCTCACTCAAATTCGATAAATATGTAGCTTTTTGCTTAGATTAACAGCAAAACTTTTTTTCTCTGCGGGAAGTTGACCAAATTTCCTTGATATTCGGTACATGTGTGGCCTTTTGCTGACAATAACAGCAATACTACTCTTTTCTCCGTAAAGCGAACTAGCTGGATTTTCTTGAAATTCGGTATATAGGTGATTTTGTGCTTGGATTAACACGCAACTCTTCTCCTCTCCAGGAAGTGGACCAGGTACTGACTTTGTAAAAAAATTTATTTATTTTGCAACATACTTGAAATCCGGGAAATAACTAGCTTTTTGCTTAGATTTACAAAAAGACTATTATTCCTTCTGTAAAATAGACAACGGGCTTATCTAATCGAAAAAAGTTTATTTAGGGGTGTATTAACTTGGAATTCGGTAAGTATGTAGCTTTTTGCTTAATTAACAGGAAGACTCTTCTTCTCTACGGAAAACGGGCCAGAGACTGACCCATTCAAAAAACCTTATTTATGGTTCGATTTACTTGACTTTCGGTACATAGGTGGCTTTTTGCTCTGATTTACAAAAATACTATTATTCTATCCGGAATGTGGACCGAGGGCTGACCTATTTAAAAAGTCTTACGTATGGTTCGATATACTTGAAATTCGGTACAAAAGTGACGTCTTACTACGGAAAGTGAGTCAAAGAATTTGCATTTATGGTTCCATTTACTTGAATTCGGTATATATGTGGCCTTTTTCTTAGCTTAACAACAATACCACACTTTTTTCCGTAAAGCGAAACGGCTACTAATCTATTCGAAAAAAGTTTATTTATAGTTGGTACATAGGTGACTCTTTGCTTGGATTAACAGGAAGAGTCTTCCCTCTTCGGAAAGTGAGCCAAGATAGACCTATTCAAAAACTCGAATTTATGGTTCGATTTACTTGAAATCCGGTACATAGGTAGCTTTGTACTTAGATTAAAATGAAGACTCTTCTTCCCTCCTGAAAAAGGACCAGGGACCGACTTATTCAAAAAATCTGGAACCATCGCTTTTCTTGAAATTCGGTACATACTCGTATTCGAAAAAAGTTTTATCTATAGCTGGACTTTCTTGAAATTCTGTACACAGGAGGCTTTTTGGTTAGATTAACAGAAGGCTTTCATCAATCCATAAAATGGACCATCGTCTGACCTGACTCAAATTCAGTACTTTGGTAGCTTTTTGCTTAAATTAACAGACTGAACTATTCAAAAAATCTTATTTATGGCTCGATGTACTTGAATTTCGATACATAAGTGGCATATTGGTGAGATTAACAGTAGGGCTTTCATCAATCCATAAAATGGACCATTGTCTGACCTGACTCAAATTCAGTACATAGGTAGCTATTTGCTTAGATTATCCGGAAGACTGTTCTTCTCTCCAGAAAGTGGGCCAGAGACTGAACTATTCAAAAAATCTTATTTATTGCGCGATTTACTTGAAATTCGGAAAATAACTAGCTTTTTGCTTTGATTTACAAAATACTATTATTCTCTCCGGAAAGTGGGCCAGAGTCAGAACTGTTCAAAAAATCTTACTAATGGTTCGATTTACTTGAAATTCGGTATGTATGTGGCCTTTTGCTTAGCTTAACAACAATACTACCCTTTTCCCTGTTAAGCGAAACAGGTACTAATTTATTCGAAAAAGATTATTTATAGTTGGATTTTCTTGAAATTCGGTATATAGGCGACTCTTTGCTTGGATTAACAGGAAACTCTTCTCTTCTTCGGAATGTGGACCAGGGACTGACTTATTGAAAACATTTAATTTATTTCGCGTATACTTGAAATTCGGAAAATAACTAGCATTTTACTTAGATTTAAAACAAGGAAATTATTCTTTCCGTAAAATGGACCACTGACCAATTCGAAAAAAGTTTAATTATGGCTGTATTTACTTGGAATTCGGCACATAGGCGACCCTTTGCTTGGATTAACAGGAAAACTTTCCTTCACTCCGGGAAGTGGACTAGGGACTGACGTATTCAAATAATTTTATTTATTGCGCGATTCACTTGAAATTCGGAAAATAACTAGCTTTTTGCTTTGATTTATAAAATACTATTATTCTCTCCGGAAAGTGAACCAGGGGCTGAAATATTCAAAAAATCTTATTTATGGTTCGAATTACTTGAAATTCGGTACATAGGTGGCATTTTACTGCGGAAAGTGATTTAAGGGCTGACCAGTTCAAAGAAATTGCACATATTGCTCGATTTACTTGAATTCGGTACATAGGTGGCTTTTTGCTTAGATTAACAGGAAGACTCTTCTTCTCTACGGAAAATGGGCCAGAAACTGACCTATTTAAAAAATCTTTTTCGATTTACTTGAAAGTTACCTATTTTTTACTTAGGTTAACAGGATGACGCTTCTTCTCTCCAAAAAGTGAACCAAGGACTCGACCTAAATGAAAAAGTCTAGTGTTTAGACCAATGGCCTAAATATAAGGGACCACCCTAATGTGCGTGTAACCCTATATGCATATACACGCACATATACATAAGTAACAGACAACTCTTATACAAAAAAGAAACTGTCTTTTTCTCCTTCTTAAAAAACTTTTTATTTCTTCTCTTCGATCACGAGATACACCAGCCATTGCGCCACTTCAAGTAATTGCCAATTATCTATATATTTATTTATTGCACCTTTTCTTATTAGCCAATTGTACAAATATTATTATTAATATTATTTAGTAAAGCCATTGTACGAAAACTAATACACATATTTGCTTTTCCTTTAATTGTTTTACGTGTGAGCGCCAATATCGCCCGCACGTAAATATTGGTCCTTCGAGCCGGATAATACATTAAAATTGATCGCAGCGAATACAGTTTCAACACTTTCGCACCATCATAAGCTTTGGTTTATCACTTTAGTGAGAATTTGGATTCGACTACACTACACTGTGCCCACTCCACCAACTGCATCAACGCAACACAGCTGCATTAACGCGACACACCATAGTCAACGTGCCACACGATCAGCTTTTAGACACAATATTTTTTATCAACGACAACTAATTTCAAGGTACGTGTTTATTTCAATGCACTTAAAAAAATTGCAAAATTAGTGTTTAAATAAAATTGAAAAAAAATAATAAGAAGTGAAAGAGTATGTATACACCACCATCGATTACTCGTTTATTCTCCGAAAGCAAAAAAAAAGGGAATACATCTGTGCAAATCGCGAGTGATTTTTTTCGATAAAATTGTCAACTAGTTATAGCAAATTCACTTTAATAATTTATATAAACGGAAAAATATTTTAAACCGCGAGAAACATCCTGTATAATGTTGAGTGGGGGTAAAAATGGGCCGTTTCCAATGAAATGAAGAAGTCTAGGTCTTTTGTTTATAAACGTCATCAATTCAGGTTTATTTAATTTCTTACGCTATAATATGGGTTATTGAAAAAAAAAATAATAATTTAGGTTTAAAATTCGTTGTACAAGTTTTTAGACACAAATTGTCTTAGTGTCTTTAAGACCATTTAATTATTACAAGACTAGGTCTTTGAAATTATTTGAAATTACAATTAAAAAGATTTAAGTAAATATAAGATGACGAAGAGCGGTCCGTGGTCGCGCTATCGATTCGTTGGGGGTTGAAAAGCGATTAAAACTGAATGTGTCGCTGTTGGCTACTTTAGCCGGTTAGTTAATTCAAACGGTGTTGCTGGTGCGGACATTGGGCAGAACATCGCGGCGTTGCCACCTGAGGGGGATCACTCCGAAAACGAAAGGAGATCCATATCCTCAACAGAGCGCCCCCCGGCGTTGGTGCCTATATCTCCCTCTCCAGCTTGCCAATCAGACTCCGGACGTCCTTCACCAATTGTTGCAACTTCTTCCGCTGCTGGGCAGACCGGCTAGATAAAGCTGGCCTTGAATTGGCTGCATTCGCTGCACCGCTTACCCTCCTTAACTTCGCTCAGTGGAGCAGAGTATGATGCCCGAGAGTGCATCGATGACAACTAGACCTTGAGTCGCATTCGCCGGTCTCATGGGAGGTTGCCAGGCAGTTGATGCAGTACCGGTGCAACCTTGCGCACTCATACCTGTCCTCCGGTGCCATGGCGAGGAAAGCAGGGCAATGGCGCAGCGAATGCAACCGGCCGCATAAACGGCACTTCCTCGATATCGCGTCTCGTCGTGACATAGGAGAGAAGAGTGAATATATACGACTTTAGTATATGGTTGCAAAAGGGTTTATGAAGAGATTTCATGAGATGCTTTTATATGAGTTGTAGGTTGGTATATGTAAATGTAAAATGTTGAGACTAAGTCATAGGGTTCGAGGTTCACACAGCGGGCAGCACACACAATTTGGCTATATTTCGGGTTTTCTTTCCGTTCAGCGTGATTATGTCGACCACACGGATCTTTTCGTTTGCACCTTGGTGCAATTTGGTTATACGTCCTAGGCGCCATTCATTCGGGGGAGGAGGTCGTCCTTGACGACAACTAGATCTCCTTCCTTTACGAGGCTTCCCGCCCTTTTCCATTTGTACCTCATATGTAATTCTCTGAGATACTCGTTCTTCCATCTGGTACTAAATTGATGATGAAGCACCTTGAGTTTCTGCCATTTGGGAACCAGAGAGAGGTCTTCGGCATTGGGTTCGGGTATCGATAACAATGGAGCACAGCGGAAGAAATGTCCTGGGGTGAGTGCTAGTAGGCCTTGCGGGTCTTGCGACATGGCTGAGAGCGGTCGGGAATTGAGAACCGCTTCTATTCTTACCATCAGCGTTGTGAGTTCCTGGAAGCTAAATTTGTGATTTCCGGCGACTTTAGTGAAGTGCAGCTTAAAACTCTTCACTGCTGCTTCCCATAGTCCACCCATATGAGAGGCATACGGTGGAATAAACTCCCAATAGAAGCCGAGTGGGGCGTATTTAGCGGAGACGTCAGCTGCTACTTCCTTCACGAACTCGCGGTGGAAGGTGCGTTGAGCTCCGACAAAAGTTTTCCCATTGTCGGAGATAATCTTATAGGGAAGACCGCGACGTCCAACAAATCTAGCGAAGGCTGCTCGGAAAGCCTCCGTAGTCAAGTCAGAGCAGACTTCGAGCATGCAAACACACAAACGTATGCCTTTGAATATGAAGCTCGCCGATGGGTAGATACTTTTACTAGGAACGGGCCGGCGAAGTCCACCCCAGTCGAGTGAAATGGTAGGGTATATGTGGTTCGTTCGGAGGGTAGTGCTGCCATGATCTGCGATCTCATCTGCTGCTTGTGATGGTGCATTTTATTTTGGATTTGAGTAGGGGAATGTAGTACTCTTGTTGTACCATTCGCATCATTAACTGGTTTCCAGCATGCAGCGTGGTGGTGTGTAGAAATTTTAACAGCAGAGTGCAGAATATCGAGTTTCTTGGGATAATTATGGGATGACGTTCGTTATAACTAAGGGCTGCGTATTTCGGGGTCGGGGGAAGGAAGAAAATCTCTCCAAGATATCTTCGGATGGCGAGGTATGGAATGCGGTGATGTGCCTTTGCTCCGGAGGCGATGGGTGTTGGGGGCGAGAGCTACGCCATTCATTGGCGGGTTTGGCGAGCCATTCAGGACCTTTTCACCAGATGGTGTCTTCTTCTTCCTGATGTCGACATCCACGGGTGCCTAGGTCAGCTGGGTTGTCGCTGCTGCATACGTGCCGCCACGTAGCATTGCTTATCAGTTGCAGGATCTGGGTTATCCTGTTTGCTACATATGTTTTCCAAGAGTGTGGTGGTTTCTCTAGCCATGCTAAGAGGATGGTCGAGTCTGTCCATAGAACAAGTTCGTGAGGCGGTAAACTTAATTCTGTTTGTATTTGGTTTACCAACCTTGCCAGTAGAACTGCTCCACAGAGCTTTAGACGGGGGAGACTTATCGTTTGGAGAGGAGCTACCTTTGTTTTTGCAGCTAGTAAATGTGAGGTGAAGGAGTTTTCGCCGTGTTGTACCCTCATGTACACACAAGCGCAGAATGCCTTCTCTGAGGCATCTGAGAATCCATGGAGTTGAATCGGTTTGTCGGGGGAGTACTGCACCCATCGGGGTATTTGGATGTCTTTCATAAAACGAGTTCCATTTATATAGGGATCCGGATTTTACGTTTTCGTCCCAATCCGTTCCTTCTGGCCAGAGTGTTTGGAGTAGTACCTTGGCTACTATCATAATTGGTGATAACCATCCTGCCGGGTCGGATAATTTCGCCGCAGCCGATAAAATCTGGCGTTTTCTACTACACTTTGCTGCGGGTTGAGGTTCGTATGAGTATGAGAAGGTGTCCGTAAGCGCGTTCCAGCGTATTCCTAGAGTTTTTGTTGAGCTTGTGTCGTTGAATTTAAGAAAGTCGGCATCAAGCAAATGAGACTCTGGGATTTTTTCCAGTATTTTCGGGTGGTTTGTCGTAATTTTCTTAAGAGGGAATCCTGCTGAATTTAACGCTTCGATAACTTGGGTGAGTGAGTTGATAGTGGACTGTGTTTCATTACTGCCTGAAAGAATGTCATCTACATAAATTTCATTGAGTAGGATATTGTTTGCGAGATGGTATTCGGTTTTGCAATCTTCGGCTAATTGATGTAGGGTTCGAATAGCAAAATATGTGGCATAGTTAACGCCAAACGTAACTGTCCTTAGCTTGAAATCTTCTATTGGAGAGTCGGGGGTTCTGCGAAAGAGTATTCCCTGAAAGTCTTGATCTTCCTGGTTAACGAGTATTTGACGGTACATTTTCTCAATGTCACCGTTAAATACGTACTTATAGAGTCGCCAATTGGAGATTATTAGCATTATGTCGTTCTGGAGTGATGGGCCTGTGTGTAGTACGTCGTTTAAAGAGTTCCCTGATTGTGATAATCTGGAAGCGTTGAAAACGACTCGGACCTTTGTGGATATACTGTCGGGTTTAATGACAGCGTGATGGGGTAGATAAAAGGAGAAGTACTTCTCCTCGTGGATTACTTCGAGAGGTGAAGTGGGTTCCATGTGGTCCAAGGTCAAGTATTCTTCCAAGACCTCCTGATATTTTTGCTGCAGCACTGGTTTTCGCTCTAGTGTCCGCTCGTTGCTGATGTACTGTTGCTGTGCTGCTAGTCTGGAATGGCCTAGGGCTGCGTCTCTGGGAAACTCCTTTGTGAATGGTAATTTGACGTTGTATTTACCACTCTTTTGACGCGTTGTTGTTTTGCGATACAAATTTTCGCAAAATTCGTCCGCTTCTGAGTGAGTTTGAGTAGCTGGGACTTCTTCTTGCTCCCAGATTTTCCTTAGTTGGATGCTGGTCGGGTCAGTTTGGGCTGGATTGACCTGCGTTGAAAAGGACTCTACCTTTTTAGTTGTTGGTCCGCTGATTATTCATCCAAATATTGCCTGCTGTGCCAACAGGGTACCATTGTGGAGGTGTTGCACTCCTTGTTTGAGGATTTGGGGTGCTAAGTCGCTGCCGATTACCATGTCAATTCGAAATGGGGTGAGACATTTTGGGTCGGCTGACGCTAATTGGGTTATTTCGTTGATGTCAATGGTTGACACATGGGTTGTGGGTAGTAGGTGTGTGAGCTTGGGTAATATTATTGCTCTAGCTTTTACATGGTGTGATAAGTCTGACGAACATAGAGTTAGTTCGCAGACTTTGGTTGAGTTCTGGACGAAAGTTCCACCCATTCCTGAGATTTCGTAATGGGTTTCCTCCGTGGGTAGATTGAGTGTTTTTTGAATCCGAGATGTGACAAAGGTTTTTTGCGAACCTGGGTCTATCATTGCTCGGATTTTGTGGAGTTCTCCTACTAGATATATCGAGACTTTAGCCGTGGGCAAGAGTGTGGTTTCATTGCTGCTTGCATGGTGTGTTGTTACCTTGACTGTCTTCTTCTGAGCCTGGGGAGTGTGGCTGATTCCTGTTGAAGTTGATGGTCTGTCGTCTGCTATTTCCACTCTGGTCGCTACCTGTGCTGTCCATGAGAGGGGTTTTGAGTATGGGGTTGTGTTTTGATAATGGAGTAGTGAGTGATGACGCCTTTGGCAGTAAACGCAAGTGAATTTGCTTTGACATTGACTTCGCTGGTGTGAACAGGAAAGACAATTTTCGCAGTAATTGTTTTCACGAACGAATTTTTGTCGATCTGGGACGGAAAGGTTTCTAAATCGGATGCACATTTTCATCCCGTGACTAGAGTTGCATTACTTGCAGGAAACGGGTTTTGGATTTCTGTGTGATAGGTTTGAGTGCGACTTTTATTCGCAAATGGGGAGCTTTGATTGCCAGCTCTGGGTGTGAATGTATTGATGTGGGGTTTGGGTTTACTAGGCGGTATGTTCCCAGTCGTTCTACTACCTCGTATCTACTGTCAGGAATGCGTTCATTTCGGACCAGAGTGGTAGTTCTTTCCTCGAACTGAGAGATTGTTCCCAAAGCGCGAGTGTTTCGCTCGGGAGTCTCGAGGAGCATATATAAATGAGGAATGGATCCCAATCTTTAGTGGAAATCTTTTGTGATGAGAGATTGGAGAGGCAGTTATTTATTGTTTATTGGGTTGTAGATTAAGGAGGGTTTTGAGCTGGTTACCTACCAGAATTCTTGGGTTCTCATAACGAGATTTTAATGCTTCCCAAGAAAGCGGAAAGCTTTCATCTGTGAGTTGGTCTTGTTTCACAATAAGGCCTGCTGGACCTTTTGCCTAATGACGCAGGTGAAATAATTTTTGGGCGGGTGTTAATTGAGGGTGATTTATATAGACTGCCGTAAACATGTCTCGGAATGTCGGTCAGTCTTCGTAGCCTCCGTAATATGCTTCAGTATCGCATGCTGGTACTTTGAGACATAGCCCACTGGAGACTGAGCTTGTGTTTGTATTTGTTGATTGCTGGGTTGTTTGGGTGGGTGTTGTAACTGTGTAAAACTGCAATGCTTCTAGCATTTGCGCTTTACAGTTCTGGAAGCTTTCCGAACATTTTGCGTATTTCTGCTCCACTGACTCGCTGACTTCCGGGTATGCGTCCGCCATGAAAATAGCCTAATATGCTTCTAGGAGGCTATCCCAATTTTTGCCCAGCTGCTGTATTTTGACGCTGAGTAGGGTTTCCGTCTGGTCACTCGCCAAGTCCGTTGACCATTTTGCGCAGAAGACCTCCAGCCTGTTGGATTCAAAGATGAACTTCTGCAAGTACCTGTTCATCTTGGTTGATGCTTTTTCTGCCTTATATTCTGGCATTTGTGTAATTTTTTGTGATTTGAATTAATGGGGTTTTTGAAAAAATTAAATTGATATAGAGTGGGTTTTATAAAAAAATTGGGTTAGTATTGTAAAAAATTGGGTGAGTTTTGTAACAAAAAAAGTTGGGTTGTTTTTTTTTTTGAATTGCTTTTATTTGGTATATATTAACCAGCAGCAAATTTTAATGTGTCTATTTGCCTCAACGCGTCAGAGTGCAAATATTTGGGTGGGAATGCAAAATTTAAAAAATTTTTTTTCTTTTTGGGTGTATTATTCCAAATAAATAAATTTATATAATATGTATAATAAATAAATTTAGTTGGAATAATTGGGTTTTTAGTGATGATTTCCTATTCAAAACTATTCACTTTTGTCCCACTGTACAAAAGTGTAATAATTGCTTGATCACGGCCCACTGTGTCTTATGCTACGACTCCTTTTGTTTATTTTTCCTCAGCTCGTCTGAGTGCAATGCGTTTGATGTTTGTGAGCGCATTTGAGTGGGAATCAAATGTGTGGGCTGCGCTGTAACGGGATTGAGATTTTGCATATACGTATACAGATATGCTATGTAGTCCGAGTATACAGTTTAAATTGTATATAATTTTTTCGATGGGTATATGTCAACCGTTTTAGAAAGAAACGGTACTGAGATGTATGCTATATATATTTTTTTTTAGCTACTGCAAATTTGAGGGAGTGGCGTACGGGATTTTTTGATGTTATACAAGCTTGTACAGTTTAATTTGTATATAATTTTTTTGATGGGTATATTTCAACCGTTTTTGAGAAAAACGGTACTGAGATGTATAATATATTTTTTAGCTATTGCAAATTTGAGGGAGTGGCTAACGGGATTTTTTGGTGTTATACAAGCTTGTACAGTTCACACCAATAATTATATAATTTTTGAGGGCTTGAGAAAATTTATTATGTGCGAGTATATGGTATATGTATGTATGTATTGGGTAAAGATTCGGTTGTACTTACCCCGCCATGGGTTTTACATAGCTTTGGTGGTTGTTGTTGTGGTTGTGCGGCTTGGTTGTTGTTGTTGACCGTATTAAATAGTCCAATGACGCGCTGGTTGATGTTTTGTACTTGATGTGGTTGTTGCGTTGCGTGATCGAGGCAAAAATACGTAGCGGCTAAAAATTCTTGTTTTTAATGCAGTCCAATATACCATTCAATTTTTCTGTGGTTGCTTTGAAATTAACTGATGGATGACTTTTTGAATTTATTACTCACATAAAACCTTAACTCATTTCGTTTAAAAGTTCTTATATTTATAATTTTTTAATTGCATTTTCCACTTTACCACATTTGGTTTCAAAGAATAAAAAATTTATTTCAAAATCACTTAATGCTGTTGTTTTTAATATTGGTTTATTAACTGTAATCCAAGCACTTAATAAAGTCTTGTCACAAGCTTGTTTAAACTTTTTGTTTAAATAATTACTGTACATGCAGACTTTAAAAGACTGTATTTTTATATACTTTTTGAACTTTTTTTTCAATTTAAAAAATTAATTTCACGTATTTTTGTATCTGCACAGTTGCATAGCATTTAAACGACTCGTATTTATTTTTTGTGTGACCGCTCAAATTTTATTTTGAGTATTTTAGTATTTTTTGTTTGTTTTTTGATTTTTCAGGATTTTTTTTTGTATCAAATTTTTTGTTTTCAATTTATTTTTCTTTCTTTTTTTCACACATCGGGCAGCACACACAATATTTCACTTTTATTTGGTGTTTTGCGCTTTTCGCATTATTTTCCACCAATTTTTATTCACTTTATATTAGTTTTAACAGCAAAGTTTGTTATAATATGTTTTTTGTTCACACACGACCGCTCGCCTCGACATTCCGTTTTATTTTCTATTAATTTTTTACCCTTTATTTTTTTGTACAACTAGAGTATGGTTTTTTTGTTAATCAAAAAAAAATTTTTGTTTTCAATTAACTATTTTTTCTTTTTTTCACATAGCGGGCAGCACACACAATATTTTACTTTTATTTGGTATTTCGCTCTTTTTTGCATTAATTTCGCCCGATTTTGTTCACTTTCTATTATTTTTAACAGCACAATTTTAATGTGTTTTTTTCACACACGACCGCTCGGTTCAAGATTCCGTTTTATTTTCTCTATTATGTATGATGGCCGCTGTTGCCGTTGGGTAGATCAGTGGTGCCAATTCGTTTTGGCGGCATCGGAGGACCATGTATGATGTTGAGTGGGGGTAAAAAATGGGCCGTTTCCAATGAAATGAAGAAGTCTAGGTCTTTTGTTCATAAACGGTATCATTTCAGGTTTAATTAATTCCTTACGTTATAATATGTGTTATTGAAAAAAAAAATAATAATTTAGGTTTAAAATTCGTTGTACAAGTTTTTAGACACAAATTGTCTTAGTGTCTTTAAGACCATTTAATTATTACAAGACTAGGTCTTTGAAATTATTTAAAATTACAATTAAAAAGATTTAAGTAAATTTAAGATTGAAATGCAAATGACGAAGAGCGGTTCGTGGTCGCAATTTCGATTCGTTGGGGGTTGAAAAGCGATTAAAATTGAATGTGTCGCTGTTGGCTACTTTAGCCGGTTAGTTGATTCAAACAGTGTTACTGGTGCGGAACGTTAGCAACATTGGGTGACATTGGGCAGAACATCGTGGCGTTGCCACCTGAGGGGGATCACTCCGAAAAGGAAAGGAGATCTATGTTCTCAACACATCCATTTCGTATTACCACATATTGTAGTTGTTCTTTTGAATTCAATATAGCGGAACATATTTTTGATATATATATAAAAACAAGTACATTCTTTTCAAAAGAAACTTTATTACTGTTTCAATAATAGCTTACAAAAAATACTTACAGCTAACTTAAAAGAGATGAACTTAAAACTAACTATAATAAATTCATTATATGTTGTTGTTGCTAATGTTTGGAGGAAATGAGATTAAGTTATAGGAAGTTGTTAGGGGAAATAAAGAATAAGAGTGCGAGTAAGGAAACGGAAGGAAAGGTGTGGGAGGATAAATACTAAAAGGGAAGAGAGGATGAGAATAGGAATAGGTCTTATTATTAGTGGGTGTATCAATATGTTACTATATATATACATACATATTAACAATTATCATTGCAATAATTCACTTTTTTATTTTTTTTTTTTGTATATATGATTCATTTAATAAGTTTTTAATTGGCTTGTTTCACTATTGCGACATTTTTTACATTTTATTCTGAAACAAAATAGCACGGATTGTCTTCCGTTTCCTTTTTTTCTGAGTTCGCGCTACTATATACACTCAGGTGCACAAATATTTCACAGGCACGAAATATATTATTTTAACACAAAGTTGCGTGGCTGGTGATTAATAAATATACACCAATATCGGTTTCACATATTTCACTGCGTTTTTATTATTACACATATATACACCCACTTAACGTTGGGTCAGTTTGCATATTTTTGGCTGGTGGTGGCTAGTGATCAACAAACATATAAACATTCACGCGCAATACAAGTTTTAAATTCTATGATACTGCTTTTATATTAAAAACATATATACACCCACTCAGCATTGGGTTCGCATCTTTTCTTGGTTTCTTCTTGGCTAGCTATAAAGTTAGACAAAATTACAAAAAAAAAAAAACAATCAAAGTTTTTAAATCATTAATATTATTGTCAAGGGAATACTCATGGTATCTCTGTTTCCTAATTTCTTTTTTTAACAATGGAATCCTTTATTAGATGCCATCACTGAATTTGAATCTGATTTTCAAGAGACACCATCCGAAGATCAGAATAAGCACACCCTAGCTATACTTCAAGATGAGTTGAAGGCTATGTGGCGAAAAGTCAAATCAGCCCAAGACAACCTCAATAACTCAGATCTTTCTAAAGATGAACGGCTGGCTGTAAAAGCTAAGCAGAAAAGCAGTTTTGCCTGCTGCATGAGGTGCTTGGCTTCATTAGCGGCTGATGCAGAAAAGGTAGAAAAATCTACAAAACAGATTGAGAATGTGTCCATTCGGGAGCACAACATACATTTGCCTCCTTGCGACACTGAAGTTTTCAAAGGAGATTACCTTTCATGGCCGTCCTTCCGAGACATGTTTACGGCAATTTATATTAAAAATCAATGCCTATCCTCAGTTGAGAAGTTATTCCACCTCAACCAGAAAACACAAGGGGAGGCAAAAGAAATAGTACGAAGGTGTCCATTGACCAATGATGGTTTTGAATTGGCTTGGAGAAGCTTAATTGGCCGATACGAAAATAAACGTATTCTGGTCAATACACAGTTGAAAATTCTATTCAATTTAAAAGCAGTTGAGAACGAATGCGGTAGCTGCATAAAGAAACTGCAAACGAGACATCAATAATTGTACCTCGTCACTTCAATGTCATAATATTGATATTTCGAATTGGGACGCTATTTTGACATATTTATGTACAAACAAACTACCGGAATGCACATTAGCTCTATGGGAGCAAACCATAGAAAACAAAACGGAGATTTCCAAGTGGAAGGATATGGATAGATTTCTATCAAACCGGTTTCAAACGCTGGAAACCGTTTCAGGTCTTAAGGAGAACAGACCCAGCAGGTTGCCAATGCAGCAGCCCACACAGCACCTTGTAGAAGCACACCCGAAAAGACTTGGCCCTTTTTAAGCGAGTGTTAACAACAATGTAGGTATGTATAGTGTGCCGACGATCGGAGCACAAGTTAAAAAATTGTGAAGAAATCCGCAAATTAACACCAGCACAGCGAATTGAATTCATTAAAGGGAATCACCGTTGCCTGAATTGCTTGTCAGCTGGACATACAGTAACAAGATGTTAAATTTCGTTTAACTGCAGCATATGTCGATCCAGACAGTATGAACTTTGCTTCATCTTCCACAAGCAAGTCAGCCAGAAGCAACAGGTTCTAGGAGATTTCCACATGCAAACGAGGAAGGACTTTCGACCTCCAGACAGGCTCAGCAAAGAATGGAATCATAACTGAAAGACTAAAACGCCTAATTAATCTGGCAAAAACACGAGTCGCTCCAGTTAAAACGATATCTTTACCTAGACTGGAATTATGTAGTGCAGTTCTTCTTGCAGAAACAATGGAATCCATTATCAATCAACTTAATATGGGTCATTTAACTACTCATTTCGGGACGGATTCTACCATCGTATTAGCATGGATACGAAAACCACCGTGTTCCTGGTCAACCTTTGCTGCCTATAGAGTAACAAAAATAGTCGAAAAGGTTGGGAACAAGAACTGGCGCCATGTAGACTCAGAGTCCAACCCAGCAGACCTGGCCAGCGGAGGATTACCAGCAGGTGAATTGGTCGACAACTTGTTGTGGTGGCAGGGTCCTTCTTGGTTACAAGAAAACGACAGTAGTTGGCCTGTAAACGAATTCGTACAGTGCATGCTCACACAACATCAACAAAAAAAGGTCGCAAACCCAACTTATGGGAATCCTTCCAGAAGAACGCACTACCTTTTCCAGAGCGTTTACAAATACTGGAGTGGATTTTGCTGGACCTTTCGATATTAAGTCCTACCGCGGCAGGGGTTGTAGAATTTTCAAAGGTTGCCTCTGTCTATTTGTCTGTTTTTCAACAAAAGCTATCCGTCTAGAAGCCACCAGTGACCTTAGTACTGCTGGATGTCAAAAATTGTATACTCGGACAATGAAACTAACTTTGTAGGGGCTTCTAGATCATTGAAGGCCTAATTTAAAGCCTTCATAGCTGATGCACGTTCTAGTGTATTGTCCAGATTCCAACATCAGGTCCTAAATTGGCATTTTATACGCGCTGCAGCTCCTCACATGGGTGGTATATGGGAAGCAGGGGTGAAAAGTTTTAAAATTCATTTTAGAAAAATCGCAAATGATCATAAATTCACATTCGATTAGTTTAGCACTCTCCTATGTCGAGTCGAATCGTGTCTCAACTCTTGACCATTAAGTCCCTCATCAAACGATTCTACAGACTTGGAGCCGCTTACTCCAGGTCACTTTATAGTTGGTAGTGTTCTTCTTGCACCAACAGAAATCAATGTTGACGAAAACCGCGTGTCAATCGTCAACAGATGGAAAAAACTCCTGGCCCTACACCAAACTTTCTGCAAAAGATGGAAGTCCGAATATCTTAGTGAATTGCAGAAGCGCAACAAATGGAGGCATCCTCAATCCAACCTCAAAATGAGGGACCTAGTTATCATCAAAGAAGACAACCTTCCACCCAACGAATGGAGACTGAGAAGAATCACCCAATTACAACCAGGTCCCGACAACCAAGTACGGGTAGTGGACGTGGAAACATCGAAAGGAAAAACCACGAGACCAATTGCGAAATTGGTCTTACTTCCCCCCCACGACGAAAACTCAGACAAAAAATCCGTTTAAGTAGGACGCTTAGGAGTATGTGTATATACATATATACGTACGTACATACATTCATTCATGCATACACACATATGTATGCACATATGGACATGCATATTTATGTACACGCGTACAGGGATCATATATATATACCTTCTGCTCAAATATAAACGGAGACTTTATCCATAACTCGACAAGGACAAGACATATGGCCAAACTTTTTTTTGCTTAGGTTGCCAGGACTGTTATATGTTTACATGTCAAATTTGAGCGCGATCTGTCACATAGTTTTTTTTTACGGCACTATAAACAAGTCAACCTCGAGTGTGTTTTTCGAATTTTACTATGGAAATTAACGTTGAGCAAAGATGTTTGTTTGAAATTTTGTTATTCCAATGGAATAAGTGCGACGGGCGCAATGAAAATGTTGCAGAATGCATATGGGGAGTCTTGCCTATCACGCGCACGTATTTTTGATTGGTATAAGTCGTTCAAGGACGGCCGTACATCGCTGGAGAACTTGCCCCATGATCGTCGTCCAGCAACGTCAATAAACGAAGAAAACGTCGAAAAAGTAAAGAAAATTGTGTTGGAATATCGTCGTGTGACTGAAAGAGAGATAGCTAGTGAGCTCAACATATCAAATGGATCCGCTCATAGCATTATTCACGATATTTTGGGCATGAGACGTGTGTCTGCTCGACTTGTTCCAAAATTGTTGAATTTTCTTCAAAAAGAGGAACGCAAAACTGTCGCCAAGGAAATGCTCACAATGAGTGATACGGACATCCAGCACATCATAACTGGTTACGAGACTTGGGTCTATGAATTCGACGTTGAAACAGCCCAGCAATCATCTGAATGGCGCCTTCCAAATGAGCCGAAACCCAAAAAACCACGTCAAAGTCGATCGAAAATCAAAGTTATGCTCACTGTTTTCCTTGATAGCCAAGGTGTTGTGCACTCGGAATTCCTTCCAGAAGGTCAATCCGTTAATGCTGAATATTATTTATCCGTTTTAAACATTTGCGTGAGAATATTCGTCTCAAAAGGAAGGATTTGTGGGACAACAAGTCATGGTTTCTACATCATGATAATGCGCCAGCTCATACGTCTCGTCTTGTTCGCGATTATTTGACCAAAAACAACGTAAATATTGTTCCGCAAGCACCGTATTCACCCGACATGGCACCGTGTGACTTTTTTCTTTTCCCTAAACTCAAATTGCCGCTTCGTGGAAAGCATTTTCAGTCGATTGAAGTCATAAAAGAGAATTCGAAGAAGGAACTGAAAGCCATACCTAAAGCGGCCTACCAGAAGTGTTATGAAGATTGGAAAAAAAGGTGGCATATGTGTCTCGCCTCTAATGGTGACTATTTTGAAGGGGATAAAATAAATATTGAAGAATAATTAACCGTTTTTTTTTATCGAGCAGTCTCGTTTATATTTGAGCAGAAGGTATGTATAGATGCCTACTTACTTACATAAAGGGTGGCTAAATTTTCAAGGGCCGATGTTGATTTTGAATAAAACACAAACTATTTAGGAAATTATTGAAATTTTATTTTATTATGATATATTGGTATTACTCAATTATGTATGTAACAAAATATCGGCCAAATGAGCGCCACGACCTCGGCGGCACACCTCCATACGATGGTCCAAATTTTCGATGACGCTGAGGCATAATGGAGTTTCTATGCCGTTAATGTGCCGAATTATCTCATCCTTTAGCTCTTGAATTGTTGCTGGCTTATCGACGTACACCTTTTCTTTCAAATAATCCCAGAGAAAAAAGTCCAACGGTGTCAAATCACATGATCTTGGGGGCCAATTGACATCGCCATTACGTGCGATAACACGGCTATTGAATTTGTTGCGCAAAAGAGCCATTGTTTCGTTAGCTGTGTGGCAAGTGGCACCGTCCTGCTGAAACCACATATCGTCCACATCCATATCTTCCAATTGTGGCCATAAAAAATTCGTTATCATCTCACGATAGCGAACACCATTCACAGTAACTGCCTGACCGGCCTCATTTTGGAAAAAATACGGCCCGATGATGCCGCCAGCCCATAAACCGCACCAAACAGTCACTCTTTGTGGGTGCATTGGTTTTTCGACAATCACTCTTGGATTCTCATTCGCCCAAATGCGGCAATTCTGTTTATTGACGAATCCACTGAGGTGAAAATGTGCCTCATCACTGAAGATGATTTTCTTCGAAAATTTTCATAATAAGTCTGGATAACTTTAACACGTTGTTGGATTGTGTATCTCTCCATGGTTCAAATTGAGTAAGTCTGAAATAGAGAAATGTCAAATTAAATTCGGAAAAATACTTGGCGTTTAGGTGTGGTTCACATTCAACATCGGCCCTTACAATTTAACCACCCTTTATGTATGTAGGTATAGACGTCTACTTACTTACATATTTATATACACGTACATACCTACGTACGTATATACATATATACACGTACCTACATACGTATGAGTTAGTAATACATATCTACATACATACATACACAGCCCACAAGTAAATATTGGTACCACGAAATTCCAACTTATTCCACAAACTGGGTCTGTGTAATTCGAAAACCTTCTTTTACACAGTTTTTTCCCACAGAAACACATTTGTTAGAAGAATTAATTCAACATTTATTTTTTAGCAATTTACTATAAAATAAACCAACTTTCGTAAAGGACTTCCAATAAATATTAACTTGGATTTATCGGCTTCTAATTATGAGTAGCCCTTCGTGATAACTACAAACTCTTTAAGCATGCTTAATCGTACGTGAATTATGGGTTGTCCACCTATGGGACATCCAAGGTACCCATGTCCATGGGATAAAAATAGAAGCAGACGTAAAATGTGGTTTCAACAATTTACCTTGGATCCTACCGTATACACCCAAAAATACCTCTACGCATGTCCCCGACATTTCAGCTCATACATGACACTGGGTAGGAATCTGCGTCATAATGCCTACCCTGATGTGAATTCCCTGCAAGACGGGTAGCTGTTGCCTAACATGTTATCCGTCTGTTACTTTACATACGTGCATTTTTTTATTTGAATTCTTACTTTTCTTCTAGCCGTGGGAAAAATAACAAATTTCCCCGCTTTGTTTCATGTATGTGTGATTCTCTTTTTCATTGACTCGCATTGTATTTATCGGTATGCGACATATATTCGCCTTTTTTAGTTTTCGTATATTTTTGTTACCGTATTTCTAATACATCTGTTATTCAAAACAAGCACGTATGTTACTCGATCTGGCAGCAACTGGCTATTGAAAACAAATGTATATGATATCGTAAATGCTACCCATGTGATGTTGGAAACATAATCATTTGTTAGCATATTTATGGGCGGTGAGTTATTCAAAACAAATGCATATGTTACCAGACCTGTCACCGGTGAGTTATTCAAAACAAATGTCTTTGTTGTGGAACGAGTTATTGATTAGTTATTAAAAACAAATATCTTTGTGACCCGATGTGTTACTCATTACTTATTGAAAACAGCATTTTTTGAGTTTGTTTCTGTTTATTAAAAATATAAATAATACAAATTTACATATTTACATTTTTATTGCATAAAGTTATAGTCCATTTTACAAATTGTTCAATTTCAATTTGAAGATATAAAAATCTATGATTTTATATTATTATATACTACAGAATATTATTTATATATTAATTTGTGTTACTTAATAGACAATGGTACTAGAAATTATACTTAACTTTCAAGGTATACATATAAATGCATGTTCATAGGACGATAATTAATAAATTAATTAAATAATAATAAATTAATTAAATAATAATAAATAATATAAATAATAAACATTTACATATTTGACTAAATACAAAGTTAGTTTTTTTTTTAAATAAATTCATAATGAATTCATTTTAAATATAAGCATATCAAAATCTATGATTTTATATCAATATATACTAAAGCATATTATTAAACAATAGATAAACCCTTTGAAAGCTTTGTATTTCCATTATATTTCCAGCATATTTCAAGTACACGTATTTCCTGGTGACATCGTTATTCCTTCAGGATATATATAAGAAGATAATAAGAAGAAAAGTATTACTTATATGGCAAATAGAAATTTTTCAGAATTTTAAATTTAAAGGTTTACTTGAAAAATATGACCGAAACATTTTTCTACACATATCCGTTAGATAACGTTTAAAAATAAATAATTTCTACAGTTTTAATTTCACAATTCAATCATTTTTTTCTTTCAAACTAATAATTTTTTTTTACAGCCTAAAAGGAAAATATGTACAACTTAAAACTAAAATATGTACAACTTAAAACTGATATTAAAACTAAAAGTATATACAGGTTCCGCCAGGTAACTTTTTTTTTTTTAAACAGTGCGCACAAGATCGATCGTAACGTTGGATGTGTGGCACGGAGCGCCGTTTTGCTGGAACCAAATGTTGTCCAAGTCATCCTCTTCGATTTCCGGGAAGAACCAATCCGTTGTTGTTATTGTTGTTGTAGCGGTTCGCTAACCAATCCGTTAACATGGCGCGGTAGCGTTCGCCATTGACCGAAGAAAAATGGGCCAATGATGCCGCCGGCCCAAAATCCGCACCAAACAGTAACTCTCTGAGGATGCATTGGCATCTCTTCGATCACGTGCGGGTTTTCCGTCCCCCAAATACGACAATTTTGTTTATTGACGTAGCCGCCAAGATGGAAATGAGCTTCGTCGGAAAAGATGATTTTTTGGTGAAATTTTCAAAGTAAAACTGCACTATTTTAACGCGTTCCTCAATCGTATACACAACCATTTTCGTTGAGCGGAAGGATTAAACTAACTTTCTGTCAAATCAGATGTAACATCAGTGTTACCACACTCAAAATAACCACTAGTTCAAAAAAAAAATTTTTAGATGGCGGACCCTGTACAGCTTAAATCTAAAATATGTACTGCTTAAAACTTATATTAAAACTAAAAGTACATACACCTTAAATCTAAAATATGTACAACTTAAAACTAATATTAAAACTAAAGTATATATAGAACTTAAATCTAAAAGATAAAATTATTTCAATTCACATTTATATTTGAACTTAACCCAGCCCTACTTTTATGTTTTTTTTGTTTAAGCCTATTGTGGCTTAATGACACAAATCGCCTGATCCCATTTGAAAGAACATCCTTTTCTTTGTCTGCAAATATATCTGAAAAGAAAAATATTAAATTGGTTATGATGTTTGTAAATATCTTGATAAATGACTGCTTACCCATAATAATTGAGGCGCTCTTTAATTTAAGCAAGGACTTCTTTTCCCTGCGACCCTCTAGATTAGAATGGTAGACCAATTCGTCTGCCAGTAAGCCACGCAGAACTCCGTCTACACTGCTTTTTGAGCCCTTAGCCTTAATCAAAAGTCGCATCTGTAACAGAAAAACGAAGTAAAAAAAAAGTAAAAATAAAGAAAATAAAAATACTTACCATAGCATCTGCGCTAGCTCTATTTTGGAGCTTTTCTTCAACAAAGCTCAAATTTTCTTCCGATGACATGGGAAGTTTAGAAGCTAGCTCCATGTATTCTTCTCCTTCCATGTCGCCGGTGATGCGACTTAGTGACTGCTGATGCCTTGAAGCGAAAACACGAACTTCTCGAAGTAATTTGCTTTGCGCTTGCATCTCAGCCTTTTTCGGCATCTGGAATAAGTGAACAGTAAATTAATGTCTTAGCAGCTTGCACAATAACAATGCTAAAATTACTTTTTCTTCGGGCATTCTCTATGGCGGTGAGACGGCCCTCCAAAGTACTCATTAAGTGTTGCTGTGTAGTTTTCACTTCATGTCGACGCCATTGGTTGAGGAGCACATATACTAAATCGTCGCCATTGAATTATTCGTTCTAAAAAAAGAAAAATAAGAACTATAATTTAAAAATAAATACATCGGTTGCAACTCGTTCGCCAATTAATTTAATAGGCCCTGTCTTATCACAAAAACAAAAACTATCCTTGTCTTTCTTATAATTTAATATGAATGCATTATATCTTGATATTTTACTAGAATCTGCAACATAGTTTTTTCCTTCAGTATATCTATTCCTTATTTGCTGCAATACTTTATCTGGCCTTTTTACTATTTTTTTTAAAGTTTGCATACAGTTTTCAAATTTATATGCAGGAAAGTTGTCTAATGTACCAAACCGTCTAACGCACTCAGCTAAATGTAACAAACCGTGCACATTGAAACTTATTAAATGTTGGCCATATAATTTGGAAAATAGTTGAACGAATTCTTGTAAAATTGATTCAGCTACATCTACTTGAAAATTTCTTGACATCTCACAAGAGAGAAGTCGAATTCCGGTATGAAATAAAAGAAAATGATAATACAGGTTTTCATCAATACAGCCATTCAAAACAAATATATCTGTATATAACAAGAACTGCCGAAATTCTGTTGATTTCCAATTGCTTATTTCGTTAAAATCTCTAACTATTCGGCAAAACTCAGACGGCACAAATTTTGCCAAATAGTGCAGTTTTTCATTCATTATTTGAACATTGCCTCTAAAAATAAGCAATTTTAGCAGTTTTTTCATTACACCTAAATCCACAAAACGCATTGGCTCCAACGGAAACTGCGAAACCATATTAAAATTTGCAGATTCTAGTAAAATTTCCTTTTCCTTAAACTCTGGCCTATGGTGTTCGCTATTCCTTCTAGTTTTAAAACTATCATCAGTGCGAGCTAATCCCACAACTGTAGCAAAACTAACTCTCCCCTGGGTATACTGACTTGGGCAGATAAATTTCGGACAACCATTTTTTCCTGTGTGTGTGTGTAATAACCCCTGTCAAAAAAGCACGGGCTGGTGCGTCGCAGGTGAAACATCTAATATCGAACTGCTTTATTACCTGCTTACTACCTACTCTCAGTCCGTTTGCTTTTAAAAGACCTACTTCTATACAAAAATCCCTGAGAAAGTCTTCTGGATTACTAGGTTTGCTTTTTCCTTGGAAACAAGCAATTATGGTAAAAACGGACTGAGATTAGGATAATTGACTATTAACACAAAATTGGCCACATGCAATTTTTAGACGATTTTGTCAATTGAAGGCCATCAATTCCAAAGTCAATATCCACCCTTTCACTATATTCTAACAAATCAAATTCCGAAGAACAAAAACTCTCTTCCTGGAATGTCTTTAACATCTACTTTATCCCTAACTGTTCCAAAGAGAGTTTTTGCAGATAATGGCAAGCCATTTACACATAGGTTTATTCAAAGTCTGAAGGAGGTCTGTAAGAGCATTTTGTGATAGATTATTTCTAGTTGCCCATGCCTTTAGCTCTGCCGCTTTATCTACATCACAGGTCAGACACTCTACTTCCAAAATCGTTAACAAACAAATAACGCTCCTCACTATCACTATCGCAATCTACAAAAATATAAACAGCTGCTGCTCGGTTAGTACAAGGAATGTCATCATCATTTACAACATAACAGACTCATTTAATTTACGAAATTTTGCCACCGTAGCTTCGAACTTGGTTTTTTCCTTGCTCAAGAGATTTGCAAATGTTTCCTATTCATCTTATTTTTATTATTATTAAATATTTTAATGTTTATATAATATATATAAGCTTGAAATATAAAAATAAAACTTAGCTGTTGATCTCCTTTAAAACATTCAAGTGGTATACTAAAAAAAAATGAAGAAGATACTTCAATCAAAAATCGAAATAGCACAAAAATGCTCAAAAAATATTTAATTTTAAAATTATTATGTTTAAAATTATTTTAAATTATATATTTAAGAGAATTAATCATCATGATTGAAATATTCAACTAGTAGGAACAAAAGAGTTAAAATCACATATATATGAATTAGTCAATTAGTAAAGATAAACTACAAAGAAAGTTTTTCATAAATAAACTTTTTTCGAATAGATCCAGTCCCTGGTCCACATTTTTTTTCTTGTAAACCTTTCCAGAAATCATAGAAACAATCTGATGAAATTTCAAGTCAATTTAGTTAAAATAATTTTATTTTATATTAATTAATAATAATATATTAAATTTAGTTTTTATATTTTATTATACTTTTTTTTTATTATTTATTATAATTTATTTTATATTAATTTTAATTTTAAATAATTTTTATTTCATAAAGCATAAAGAAGCTTATACAAAGTGCAATTTTAATGTAAATAATTGACTCCCTTTGTGACTATTTATTTTGGATTTCAAATATGAACGACTAAGTGTAATAACAACAGAGCCAGTGAACTTGAAATATTTATTAATTGAAATAATTTTGCAATAAAAGGTTTGCAAAGAATATCGCATACAAAATTTTTGTATACTTGCTACATGCACAACAAAAAGCAAAAATTTTCACAAAAAAACCAATTTTTTTTAAATAAATTTGATTAAACTAAAAGACAATTAGATGAACTTTCTTTTAAATTTAATTTTAAAAAATTTAAGTCAAACAATTTATCACAATAAAAGGTTTTCAAAGACCTTGCTATTTGAATTTACGTTTGGTACATCCATACATGTACATATGGTATGTGTGCCTGGCACATAAAAAACAAATGTAGAATTTCTACAAAACAATTTCTTTACACTGCAACTACGGCCAAATGGATACACACTTTCGCATTAAGTTATATAGGATTTTGGCCGTAGCTTCAAACATTAATAAATGAAAAACTTACGTTTTGATTATTAATGTTTCTGGAAGAACGTTTTGCGATGGTAATCCTATCGATGACATTAATTCACTTGAAGCTTGCGTTGATAATCCAAATAAAATGCTGTGATGTGGTGGCTATCGATTCAATGAGCAACGCTGAAATAAACAATATTGTTATTCTCATGATAAAACCAAAAATAAAACTTAAATAACATATGTATGTATTACATACATATTTACATGCATGCACATTATGCACATACATACATACATATGTAGGTATATACGCATATGCGTATGTTGTTATCTTACCTTATTTCTTGATTTAATGTTGCTCCCATTCTGCTACAGCTAATAAAGAAATTATTAAGAAACAAATAATTAATTATTAGAAATTTTGTAAAATAACATATCTTACCTCTCATCGTCTTCAGTTGAAAAAGTATATGGCGGAAAATTTTCAAAGGCCATATTTGAATAATTTGTATACGCACATCTTTTTCTAATATGAATACTAGATAATCGTTTTCGATATATGTTACTCGTCTTACTACAGAAACTGCCTATAGAAACGAAAAAATTGATTTGTGGATGTTGTGGTAAAGCAGCAAAATTTTACGATACTAGTTGCGAAATGGTTACCTCCGTCTTGCAGGGCTTATATCCATTTAGTGCAAATCGGCCATATGCGGAAAAGTACAGTTATTACGAGAATGCATACTCAACGCCAGACGAACGATATCACGATAATGTTGGTAAAAAAGCAGAAGATTTTGTACAAATTCACGTTACAGACATATAATATGCGCCCGTATCATATCAGATTTCAATGAACAATGACCTACATGAAAAAGAAGCGAAAATAGTTACACATATCCGTGCCAACGAACAGACAATAAGTACCAACCAACAGCCTGCAATAAAAATGGAAAGTAAACGACAGTGTATTTTAAAATGTCCCCGTGGGCATTCATTTTCTCGTATACCGTCAGCCGATACGGATTTAGAATTACGTAAAAAGTGGTTCTACTTGCTTGGCAAGGATCCTGCTTTATACACAAAAAATAATGTTTATGTTTGTAATTTGCATTTCGATGGGCATATGATATGTCTTAAAAGACTAGTACGTGGTAGTCATCCAAATAAGAATCTACCGCCACCATTACGGAAACCAGTTCCCGAAGCGTGGGAACAGCAGACAGAATGCATTCAAAATGTACAGATTATATAAGGAAGTATCCATTTCCATCTTATGGTAAAGATAATGTAAGGCGCCAAACGTGGTTTAAAACAACTTAGTCGTGTTCCTGAACTCCACAAAAGTGCTTATATCTACGCTTGCGATCGACATTTTACTAATCGAGAACGTGTTGGTCTATATATATCCAGAAGCCATACCTGAACTAAATCTGCCACCAAGCAATACTGCGAATGGATCTCAAGCGAGCTATATACGTGTAAGTAAAAAATGGTCACTGCAAAGGTTAGATGCGTTAGCAAAGAACACAACAGAGTAACCAATGCAATTATCACTTCTGAATCAACCTCCAAATACAACTCAAGAACCAGTAAAATTAACACCGATACTCCCAAAGGAGGATGAAATCCTAAAGCGTTTGCATATGTTAAAAATGCAACACAGGAGTGCCAACTCATCACCAGCTGAAGAATACTTAACAACTTAATGAGATTGTAATACATACATAGGCAAAAAGAACTGTCACCAAGTAAGTCTTCACAGCTTTCGGAAAAGGAATCACCATCTGCATTATTTTCTTCGGGTGCCGTTCAAACGTTGCTTCTTAGCGCCTGTTAACGATAAGGTATTTCCATTTATATTTCGAACCAACATCACTTCTGGCAAATTTTTTGGTGTTTGTTTTTTGCTAAGAGGCGAATCTTCTTCATAATATTCAGCTGTGATTGTTGAAAGAATAATTAGTTAAATGTATACAATAAATACGCGAAAAATATTACAAAGGTGAAAATCTCAATTTGAGTGAAGTCTTCTATTTTGATGGCCTGGAGGAGGAAACGAAAAAATTAAAACAACTGAATGTTCAAAAAGAACAACCAACTACAGAGAAGGTGGTTGAAACTCCCACAACAAGTGAAGCAGTTGAAACAAATGAAGAAACAGCATCGAAATCGCACGAATCTGTTGTCAGTACGCCAATCGAGTCGAATGCCTCACTAAGTGTGCCAACGGAATATTCCGAAGTGTTTAAGGCAGTGCAACGTGAGCATCGCATGTTGAAGAGCTCACTACCACCCGGCGTATGGGTTAAGGTTTTCGAAGATCGCATGGATTTGTTGAGCGTCATGATTGTTGAGGACCTAAAAGGACACCATACGAAGATGGTTTATTCTTTTTCGATATACAACTTGGTCGTGATTATCCAAAAAGCTATATTAGCTATTGTTCGGATCGTTTAAATCCGAATCTCTATGAAGATGGTAAAGTCTGTGTATCTCTGTTGGGCACATGGGCCGGCTGCGACTCAGAAGTATCGGTACTACAGGTTATTGTATCCATACAGCAAAAAGGCGCTCAACAAGGCAGCGAAAATTCACGTATTTACAATGAAATTGTCATTATCAAAATGGTGCAATCCTCAACCAAACTGCTGCAACAGCCGCCGGAACTTTTTTGCACGAAAACCAAAAAAAAAAAAAAGTTGAATTAATGTTAGAAAGCGACTTTAAGCATAAATTAAGAGCGTATCTTAAGCTCAATAAATACATATTGAAATTAACAAAAGAAGTTTTGTAAAAATTCAAAAGCATGAAATTCTAATTTAAAAAAATCACAATTAGCCATACATTTCATTAAGAAATTAATAAATTAGACATAATTACGCAAATCACTTATAGTATACTCAGGCACTAGGTGCTAATAAGATATCATTTTAGTTATTTAATTAAACATAATTGAAAGGCAGACCATATAAGAAGCACGTAGAACTGTTAGCATACACAATAAATATATAATATAAATAAACAATTTCAAATAAAGTTAATAACCGAATTTTTCCGTGCAATATATAAATAAATATGGTAATTAAATGAATCTAATATAAATTATTAATAAACAAATTTCACTAATATCTTGCAGCATGCAGCACTTTAATATTTTTTTAATATTTGTATGTATACACATCTATAATATAAAAATGAATCGCAAAATGTGTTGGTAAGCGCATAACTCAACAACGCCTGGACCAATTTGGCCAAATCTTTTTTTAAAATGTTCGTTGAAGTTCAAGGATGGTTTTTACGGCGAGAAAAATTAGAATTATTGCTGGAAAAACCCTAAAAATAGCCCTTTTTTCCCATACAAATGATTTGTAACTGAAACGTAGTCAATTTGAGTTTTATTGCTATGATATAAAGTTCATATTAAATTACAAGCACTCACTGTTGTCTAAGCAATGTAGGTGTGTTCCTAACGTCAAAGATCATATCTATCAAAACAATGTGCGTGTGTGCGTTGGAGCACAGAATACATAGTTGGAGGAGTTTAATGTCGCGTTCCGAAACTCGCGTTTCTTTTGTATTAGTTTCGGCACGCGAGATAAAATGCATCAGTTTCCACGTCATTACATCAGTCAAACAAAAATCGCGTTACCAACAGTGTTTTATTATTTTTAATATCCAAATTTTAAGTACGGCTTAAAAGGAGTTGACTTCAAGTCATATCAAATTAAAAAAAAAAAAAATTTATCGCAATTTTAGACGACAGGCCTCCCGACGCGTGGTGCATCTTTGACATCGAAATTACCGGAACGGAACCTAGAAAACCACTTTTGTGCTACACGTTCGTTTACAGTGTCGGGCCCATAAACTAAATTAATTTTTTCTGCCGTTTTGGGTGCTTTTTCGCCATGATCAAAGCATGATGTTTTTTTAATAAGGCGATATTTTAATACCGGTGTTGATTTTTTTGACAGCTTTTCCTTTTTTGGTTTGCCATTCATAATTAAGAGACTTACTGCGGAACAACGTTTGCAATTGCTGATGTTCGAGGACCGAAATGCTGTTGCTGCTGTGCAGAAGAATAGGGAAGCAGAAGGCCCGAATGAGTCCATTCGCCATTTCGCGTATCAATTGGTGCTGTGCCCACCCACTTTATGGAAGTTCTTGCGGACGGTCTTGGTTAGCGGGCATACGAAATTCAACTCGTGCAAGAATTAGAGTCGAATGACTATTAAGAACGTCGTACATTAGGTCTCGGTTTTCATAAGAAAATTTTCTTCAGTTATTAAGCTAACTTTGGGTAATATGGATACGCCGGCCATAATTTTGCAGTCAATGGGTAGCAATGATTAATGTGCGTGTCGGAAGTAGAGGATATTGATGTGGACTACCTTTGGTCCCAACAAGACGGCAATACATGTCGTACAGCCAACAAAATAATCAAGAAAACTTTTGATGAACGCATTGAGCCTGTGACGTGGCATCCAAGATTGTGTGATTTAACACCGCTGGACCATTTTTTGTGGAGATATGTGAAGTCAAATGCCCTGGGAGAGAATATTCGGCGCGTGATCTATTCAAAATGCTGTCGAAAATTGGGCCTCTCGGCTTGATTTTTCGAGGCAGCTGCAGCGGTCACTTACCCAAAATCATTTTTAAAACATAATGGCAAGCCCTTATCTTTATAATAATTTTAAACTCTTAACCATAATATAAAATATATAATAATATTAATGTGACGCGATTACCAATACAATTTCCAAGCGCCTTTAAACAGAACTTTTTCTTGATTGTCCCCCTCCATACCAGTGTTCTGCAAGTTACTCGAAATAAGGTCACACTTGGGAATAGTATTAGACTGAAAGTGGTCTTGGATGCTCGATGTGGAGAATAGAGCGAAGAAGACATCAGCAGCTCTTTACACATATGAAAGATGGTGGGGCCTTTACTAACTCTTCCGCATTGGATCTTCATTGCTTAACACCTCACAAGAATAGGCTATGTTGTCTTACGCTTGACTTTCGGGAAGCTACCGACAACTACAATAAAGCCAATCAGATGGAGTGAGGGACTTAAGTTTTCAGACAAAGCTGTTCATGTATTTACAGATGTGCAACAGAGAAGCGTTGCAGGGTACAGCTAGTATAATATATAATAAATAAATTGAGTTTAATCATGCCAATTCTATCATACTTGCTTGTTGAAGTTTTAGCCGCTGGACTTTGTGTATCCGCTTTTTTAATATTACCGCTAATCGATTGTCGTTGGCAGGTAGAAAAAGCAGTTGATAGTTCGCGTTCTTTAGCTGCTTGAGAAGTTGAAGGAAAGTGTAATGTGCGCCTTAAACTTATTTCAGCAAAATGATCCAGTTCCTTCTCTTTTGAAATCGTATTCTTTGCAAGTGTTTGCTGTGGCTTTAATATTATTATCCAAGTTTTGAGGAAATGAATATGGTCCGATTTGGTCAGCTATTTTGTAGTTAAACATTTTCCTCTAGGTTAGAAGATATTGGTATAGTTGTTGTTGTGTTTTCAATGGGAGTATGGGTAATATTTCGATGACTTATACCAATCGCAGGCGTTGACGCTACTAAAGGTGGATAATGAATGCTGGAAGTATCAACACTAATTCGTGATCCGCACCTAATATAGTAGGGAAAATTATCATCTTAAATTTGTTAAATAAGTTACTTACCGAATTTTGGTTGGTGATCCTCGTGGCCGTAAAATGGCTCCTGCGCAGGAAATTTCAGCTGTGAGAGTAACATCCACAATAAGTCTCCAAAATAAATTCTTAGTTTCATATTGATGTTGCCACCCTAACGTTTTTCTAAGTTTTTTTTCTACTACATCACAGATCGTAAAAATGGAACTCCTCAGCGCATATTTTTTTTTTCAATGAATACGAATTTCATATTTCAGATATGTTGTTTTTATATACTTTTTATTTTTTGGGGTGGCAGGCCAAGTTGCTGATTTAACAAAATTCACCAACATAAAACCAACCACAACTCTAACCGACAGGTTGCTCAGTGTATTAACCTAACTGAACATACTGCTCGCCGCTCATACATTACCTATCCATTTTGAGCACGCATTTCCAGAAGCTCTTTTTTAATTTTTTTATTTTTTTGTTCTACACAATTTTAAAATTGATGTTAACAAGTGAAAGCACCTAAGCTAAGCATGTATTTTGAGATAGCCAGCTAAGTTTAACTCATTCAACTTACTTGCCACTAAACACCGCATGGACACCTTCAAAGATTATTTCGGAAAATATACACAAATAATTATTAATTGCACATGCAAATGTTCTCGAAGTGTATTTATTCTGTCGAAACCGTGCCTTTTATCGATCACGGCAAACTGCCTGACGCCGATAATGCATGCAGCCCAACGATTATAGGTAATTATGCCAAATTAACACGCCACGATTGGTATGTGCATTAGGCACACAACCTTTATTCAACTACGCAATGCAACGTAGTACGCAATATATATCCAACGCCACAAGCCACAGCCACACAGCAGAACCTCTAAATAAATAAAAAAAAGAAAGTAAGAAACCCACTTTTCAGAATGACTCGTTTCACAGCAACACGACAGAAGAAGGGAACAGCGCGCGGAGGATTTTACGATCCCCTGTCGTCTGTGCGGCAAAAATCATGGAGTGCGACTCTGTCCCGTATATCAAAAAAAATCTGCAGAGGAACGCCTGCGAGCCGTACTTATACATAAGTACTACCCTAAATGCTTGAGCCCGTTCCATAAGGTGGAAATATGCACGAGCAAAGACCGGTGTCAACGATGCGCCGAGAAGCACCATACCACACTACACATGGCCACAGTGCACTATCAATCAATATCGATGATAGTCACAAGTCATGGGCGCAATTAGTCGAGAAAGAAGAAGAGGGAGAACTAGTAGCGGGCACCCCATTACCGAGCGACGGTAATACCGAGGTACGCCGACTTCGCCCACTACTGCGTCATGAACAGGCGTGTCTCACAGACGATGGCGCTTAAACTCGTCCTTTCCGCTCATCTAAATCCAAGCGTCGTTGCGGCCGACAGGACGGCGCGGAAACAAGTCCTTTTCGCCCATCGCACAGTGACTTACGCGATTGTCAAGAACGTGGCGCGGAAACACGTCCTTTCCGCCCACCTCTCCGCAATGGTCATAGGGCTAAGCCATACGGCCATCAAAAATCATCTGCCCTTACAATGCAACGGCTTCCTGCAGAAGTTTTAGGTCAGGCCGTTTAAATAGAAGCACGGCACCTTCGCCAATAGTTCGACCGTTTGTCGCCATTGCGCCAACGGCTATAGTGCCCATCAAGGCGAGCGGCCGCCTTCACCTAGTCCACGCCCTAATCGATCCTAGTGCGCCAACAAGCACCATCGACGGAAATCTAGCTCGAAAATTGAAGTTAGAAAGATACCAAACTTGGTGTTTCTTGATAATACGTGGGAAATATGTGGTAACCCAACGAGTTACCACGTAAGCCAGAATGCTCGAACGATACAGCCGCTTGAGCTCCGCCATAAATATCGACCCGTCGGTAACCACACAATTTCAATTTATGAGGCTAGCGGATAGTAACTTCCATCGATGCACGCCGACCAGGCTAACTCTCGGCGCCGACGTCTACGCCCCTAGAGGGACAGTAAGACTACACGTCTCCCCGGAAAGTGGAGCAAGGACTGACCTATTCGAAAAAAGTTATATCTATTGCTGGTTTTTCTTGAAATTCGCTACATAAGTGACTTCTTGCTTAGATTTACAGGAAGACTCTTCTTCTCTCCATGAAGTGGATATGAGATCGATCAATTCAAGAAATCTTGAACCACCGCATTTCTTGAAATTCGATGCATACTCGTTTGTGGCTTTTTGCTTAGATTAACAGCAAGACAACACTTTTCCCCGTAAAGCGAACCGTGCACTAAATTATTCGAAAAAAAAAGTTTTTGGTTCGATTAACAGGAAAACTCTTTTCAATCCGTAAAATGGTCCACGGACTGACCTGACTCAAACTCGGTACATAGGTAGCTTTTTGCGTAGATTAACAAGAAGACTGTTGTTTTCTCCGGAAAGTGGACCAGGGCTGACCTATTCAAAGAAATCTTACTTATGGTTCGATTTACTGAAAATTCGTTACATAGGTGACTTTTTGCTTAGATTAACAGGAAGACCTTTCTTCTTTCTGGAAAGTGGATCAGGGCCTGACTTATTCAAAAAATTTCACGGCATTTTATTGTGCGATTTTCTTGAAATTCAGTACATAGCTTGCTTTCTGCTTTGATTTACAAGGGTCTATTATTCTCTCCGGAATGTGACCGGGGGATGACTTATTTAAAAAATCTTATTTATGGATCGATATACTCGAAATTCGGTACGTAAGTGGCGTTTTACTGCGGAAAGTGAACCAAGAACTGACCTATTCCAAAAAATAGCATTTATGGTTCAGTTTACTTTAATTCGATGCGTATTTGGCCTTTTGGTTAGCTTAACAACAATACTACACCTTTCTCCGTAAAGCGAAACAGGGACTAATCTATTCGAAAACAGATAATTTATAGCTGGATTTTCATGAAATTCTGTACATAAGTGACTCTTTGCTTGGATTAACAGGAATACTGTTCTTCCCTCCAGAAAGTTGACCAGAGACTGACCTATACAAAAAATCTTATTTACGGTTCGATTTACTTGAAATTCGGTCATAGGTGGCATTTTACTGCGGAAAGTCAACCAAGGACTGACCTATTCAAAGAAATTGCCCATATTGCTCGATTTACTTGAATTCGGTACATATGTGGCTTTTTGCTTAGATTAACGGGAATGTTATTATTTTCTCCGGAAAGTGAACCAGGTTCTGACTTATTCAAAGAAATCTTATTTATGGTTCGATTTACTTCAAATTCGTTACATAGGTGGCTTTTTACTTAAATTAACAGGACACTTTTTTTTCTTTTCGGGAAGTGGACCAGAGACTGACCTAAACATCAAAACATCTTACACAACACTTTTTCCCGTAAAGAGAAACCCTTGTTTCTAATCTATTCGAAAAAAGTTTTATTGCTGGATTTACTTGAAATTTGGTACATGGGTGACTTTTTGCTAAAATTAACAGGAAGACTCTCCAGTAAGTGACCATGGACTGACCTATTAGAAAAAAATTTTTGTATGGCTCGATTTACTTGAAATTCGGTACATAGGTGACTTTTTGCTAAGATTAACAGGAAGACTGTTCTCCTCTCCGGAAAGTGGACTAGGGACTGACTTATTAAAAAAATCTTGTTTATTGTGCGGTTGTGCAACTCACTCAACGATGTTTTGTATACATGTCCTACTCACCAACCAGACCTCATGCTGCTCATTCTTCAATGGCGCATGTACAAGTTTGTCAACTTGTTCGTCAGATATTGATTCACGACGATGATAAACAGTTTCAACGTATAATATTTCGAAATCGGCTGTCCCCGATAACGTTTTCGGTCAATTGTGCACCATGCCTTGCCATCCGTATGTTGCATCAACTTGCAACGGATACCGAGGCAATATATCCACTGGCTCTGAAACCTGCATCGGTTGCAAAACTTTTTGACCCGGAAGGATGGCTGTCGCCCGTTATGATTCAAGCAAAAATTCTGTTGCAAGAATTCTGGCTAGACGGCACTGATTGAGATGAATGTGCTAAGCCCACAGCCTTGTCAAAATGGCACACCTTTGCAGAAAATCTTTCTACCATTTGCGCAATTGAAATACCACGCTGGGTTATTTTCGCTCCGGTTCAGGACACCCAAATTCACGGGTTTGCGATGCTTCAGAGAAAGCATATTGTGCGACATTTTACATCCGCACACATGTTAATAGTGAAGTAAAGTCCACCCTTCTGGTTGCAAAGGGAAATGTAGCACCGTTGGAAATAGTAAATTTACCACTCTTAGAGCCGTGTGGCGCTTTACTAATAGCAAAACTGGTTGCAACCATTAAGAAACAACTCAGTTTACAAGCGTGCAACATATTTCTATGGTCAGATTCCGAGATCGTATTGGCATGGTCCGAGAAGCCACCATGCACATGGAAGACTTATGTATCAAACCGCATCTCTCAAATCATCTGAGATTATGTTCCCAGCGGTACATGGCGTCATATTGAAACCGGAGATAATCCCGCAGATTTGGTTACACCCAGCTGCAAGCCGCAGGACTTAGCTGTTAATTTTGGTTGCACGGACCGAAGTGGCTCTCCTGCCACAGAGATTCCTGGCCAAATTCAAAGACCCACAGCTAGAAAGGCGGAAGATGAGCCCGATGAGCCCGTCTATCTAGATCGGTTTTCCTCATACTCTCGAGCGATTCGCGCGACTTCATACATGTTCCGTTTCGTGGACAAAGTCCAAAATAAGTCCAAGGGGCAACCATATCTTATTTATGGTTCGATTTACTTGAAATTCGGCACATAGGTGACTTTTTACTGCGGAAAGTGAATCAAGGACTGACCTATTCAAAGAAATTGCATATATTACTTGAATTCGGTACATAGGTGGCTTTTTGCTTGGATTAACAGGAAACTCTGCTCCTCTCCGGGAAAAAGACCAGGGACTTATTCAAAAAATTTTATTTATTGCGTGATTCACTTCAAACTCGGAAAATAACTGGCTGTTTGCTTTGATTTACAAAATACTGTTATTATCTCCGGAAAGTGGACCAGGGAGTTACTTATGGTTCGATTATTTGAAATTCGGTACATAGGTGGCATTTAACTGGGGAAAGTGAACTTATGACTGACCAATTCAAAAAAATCGCATATATCGCTCGATTTACTTGAAAGAAGACTTTCCCTCTCTCTGGGAAGTGGACCAGAGACTGATCTATTCAAAAAATTTTATTCGTTTTTCGATTTACTTGAAGATCGGCGCATATGTAGCTTTTTACTTAGATGGACAGTAAGACTACACGTCTCTCCGGAAAGTGGAAGGATTGACCTATTCGAAAAAAGTTATATCTATTGCTGGATTTTCTTGAAATTTGCTACATAGGTGACTTTTTGCTTAGATTAGCAAGAAGAATTGGATCTGGGACCGATCTGTTCAAAAAATCTTGAACGATCGCATTTCGTGAAATTTGATGCATACTCGTATGTGGCCTTTTGCTTAGATTAACAGCAAGATAGCACGTTTCTCAGAAAAGCGAACCACGGACTGACCTATTCGAAAAAAGTTTTATCTATAGCTGGACTTGCTAGGAAGGTTATTATTTTCTCCGGAAAGTGAACCAGACATATTCAAAGAAATCTTCTTTATGGTTATATTTACTTGAAATTCGGTACATAGGTGGCTTTTTGCCTAGATTAACAGGACACGTTTTTTCTCTCCGGGAAGTGGACCAGAGACTGACCTATTCAAAAAATCTTATTATTGGTCCGATTTCCTTGAAATTCGGTACATATGTGGCCTTTGCTTAGATTAACAGCAATACAACACTTCTCCGTAAAGCGAAACAGGGACTAATCTATTCGAGAAAAGTTTATTTATAGCTGGATTTACTTGAAATTCGGTACATACGTGTAGGTGACTTTTTGCTAAGATTAACAGGAAGACTGTTCTCCTCTCCGGGATGTTGACCAAAGAACTGACTTATTGAAAATAGACCAAGGACTGACCTAATCGAAAAAAGTTTATTTATGGCTTTATTTGTTTGAAATTCGGTACATAGATAGCTTTTTGCTTAATTAACAGGAAGAGTCTTCTTCTCTCCGGAAAGTGGGCCAGACACTGACCTATTCAAAAAATATTATTTATGGTTCAATTTAGTTGAAAATCGGTACATAGGTAACTTTTTACTTTGGTTAACAGGATGACTCTTATTCTCTCCGGAAAGTGAACCAAGGACTGATCTATTCGAAAAAAGTTTAGTTATGGTTGGATTTACTTGAATCTCGGTACATAGGTAGCTTTTTACTCAGATTGACAGAAAGACTACTCTTCTCTCCTGAAAGGGACCAAGGACTGACGTATTCGATAAAAGTTTTTTTATGGCTCGATTTACTTGAAATTCGGTACATAGGCGAATTTTTGCTAAGGTTAACAGGAAGACTCTTCTCCTCTCCGGGAAGTTGACCACGGCCTGACTTATTCAAAATATTTCATTTATTCTGCGATTTTCTTGAAATTCAGTACATAGCTAGCTTTTTGCTTTGATTTACAAAAAGACTTTTATTCTCTCTGGAAAGTGGGCCGTTTATTTGAAGTTTGGCACATAGGTGACGTTTTACTGCGGAAAGTGAACCAAGGGCTGACCTATTCAAAGAAATTGAATTTATTGCTCGATTTACTTGAATTCGGTACATAAGTGGCTTTTTGCTTAGATTAACATGAAGACTGTTCTTCTCGCCAGAGACTGACTATTGCGTGTCGGGGTTAATTTGAGGCCGGAATTCCTCGTGAATTCCGGTAACGGGGTCGGGGGAGGTGCCGGTCTTTCAGGATGCTAAAAGAGAACCCCTACAACTTCTCAAATAAAAACAAGACCAGAGTCTTTTCAATTAAATTATTTAAAAGAAGATAAGTGGGTGAACGTGTGAAAATAATATATCTAAAAGGAGGACACTCACCAATGATGTTGCTGCTGTGGCTGTGGCTGTTGATGTAAGAGAGAGGCGGAAGACCGGTAAAAATGGCCTTTTAAAGATTTCCACAGAAGGTGGAAATCTGAAACGGGGCTAACAGGACTCTTCCCATAACTTTGAAGAGTCATGTATTAGTGAACACTGTAGCGCCATCTGTTGGTGAATCTTATGGATGCTGCCCAGGGTTGCACGCATAAACATGCCGCCCGCCTTACAGCAACACTGCAAAAAATAATTTTACAACTTCTAAAAATTTACAATTTATTGTTAATAAAGTTCAAAACCTTAATCCAAATACGATTTAAATTTCAAATTTACATTTCAAAATTTTCTATTTACATTTAAAATTTTCTGATTTACAATTCATTTTTTAAATTAAAATTATTGTCGAGTTGTATCGACAAAAGCATCGCCGGCGTGTCGAATAAAACGAAAAAAAGAGGGTTTTTAGATTTAACACGTTATAAATATATGGTTATTTATAAATATATATGCATATGTGTATGTGTGTGTATAATTCAAGTTAATTGTTTTGTATAACAATTTTATACTTATTGTGTAGGGATAGTGTTTTTAATATTAATATGACCTGTGGGTTTGATGTTGTTTTCCAACGATGTGGTTGTTGTTGAGCGGGTATAGTTTATTTCACTTAACTTTCACTGCTTTCACTTTAGTTTGTTTTCAAAAACTGAAAACATTATACGTATGTTGGCGCTGTTTTGTATTTTTGCAATGTCCTCTTATTCGTTTTGAGTATAATGCAGGGATGTGTTTATTGGGCATAAACATCCAGGCCGCCTTGAAGGATTTAGGGTCTGCTTCAAATTGTGCCGGTTAGGATCCAACCGAGTGCGGTGTTTTGAGCGACTATGTTTCCATTATCGGGGTTGAACAAGCCGGGTCGGATGATTTGCGGGTAAATGTCTGTTTCTAGTTCTATCATTACCTTGTCTGTCGTTATGAATTTAGGGTCAGCGAGGACTAGGTGGTCGAATCTTTTCGCGATTTCACCACCTAAGTCACAATCATAGGGTCGGGTCGGTAGCTCGTTTGTAACGAGACTATTGCATTTCACACGTAAATGATTATCGGAGAGAGATCCGATGATTAAACTGCAAATGCTGTGTGAATATGGCAACTTTAGTTTTTTAACCAATTCAGTTGCAATTGTGGTCAACTTTCGTGTCGGGTTTACGAGTGCTCTGACTTTGTACCATGTGCCATCGTGTTTTAATCTGATGATCGCTGTTAGTATAACGGTCTGCTTACTTAGTAGACTAACAACGTCTGTAGCTTGAGCATGGAACGGGGTGGTGAGTTTACGTTGGTCTTGCTGCCCTTCTTCAGTAAACTTTGGATGACCGTCTAGCGTAGAATGGTGCTCTCCATTACAAGTGGAACACCTTGTCTTACTGGTGCAGTCTCGGGTTTTGTGCGATCGGGCCAAACAGTTGACGCAGTACTTGCGTCGTGTAACTGTGTCAAACTTTTCTCTCACACTCATTGCGATGTACTTGGAGCACGTCACCAAGCGATGGTCCTTTTTACAAATTCCACATGCAACGTGCTTATAAGCGGGTTTCCAGTTCCGCTTTGAGTGGGTTGGGAATTGTGAATTGGGGAAAGGGTCACTCTGAATCGTTGTAGACGACTGGCTAGGGTTCTTGCTTCGGATCTCGGGCTGACGCTTCGACTACTGCTTCGCGAGCTCACGGTAATTGCTGGACTGTGTCCTAGAGGGTTTGTTGCTTTAGTGGGTGCCATGATACTATAAATGGAAATAAAATGTTAGTTACAGGGTAGAGTCACAACTTATGTAATTGGAAGAGTCATAATGCCTTGTGAGGTTCGTATGTCGACTACTCTAGTTCTAGTGTCCGACCCGAGGTAAGTCTTTTCGATACGACCTAATTTCCATTCATTTGTGGGTAGGGTTTCTTGTCGAATAACTACCAAGTCTCCAACTTCTATATTGCGTTGGGGGTATTTCCACTTATAACGCTTGTGGAGTTCTTTTAGGTATTCTTCTTTTCATCGAATACAGAAGTGTTGATGGAGTATCCTTAGTTTCTGCCATCTATTCACGGTACTGAGTTTTGCGTCTTCTAGATTAGGTTCAGCTGGGGTAAGTAACGGGGTACCGATTAGGAAATGGCCTGGGGTTAAAGGTTCTAAACTTGTAGGGTCATCGATGATAGGGTTTAGGGGGCGAGAATTCAAACAACTTTCGATTCGGGTTAATAGTGTTGCCAATTCTTCAAAAGTGAATTTTTGGATCTGTGCCACCTTTTTTAAATGTGTTTTTAAGCTTTTAACTCCTGCTTCCCAGAGGCCGCCCATATGAGGAGCTCCTGGAGGATTAAAATGCCACTTGATGTTTTGGTGCGCTTGACTTGTTAATATTTGGGTTCTCAAGGTTTTCATGAATTCTCGTCGATCTTTGAGTAACAGTTGCGAAGCTCCTACAAAGTTCCTTCCATTGTCCGAATAAAGATCGGCGGGGCATCCGCGCCTAGAGAAAAATCGTGCGAATGCTGCCATAAATGCTTCTGTAGTAAGATCACTTACGGGTTCTAAGTGTATTGCTTTGGTTGCAAAGCAAACGAAAACACATATGTATCCCTTGGTAATTAAGCATGCTCTTCCGGTATAGTTTTTTATATCGTAAGGTCCAGCGAAATCAATTCCAGTTGCTGCGAATTGGCGGGTTAGGGTAGTACATTCAACTGGTAGTGCTGCCATGATTTAAGTAGTTTGGGTTTTTTTGTACAGCATGCAAGTTTTGAGTCGTAATACTAACTGGTTTCCTCCATGTAGTGTTATTGAGTGGGTAAATTGGGTGAGTAATTTTGACAATCGACTGTTGTAGGGTAGTAGAATCGGATGACGTTCGTTGTATGATAGCGCAGCTGAATTACTCAAGCGGCCATTAACTCACATGATTCCTTTGGGGTCGATTGATGGGTTAAGGGTCAATATAGAACTCTTTTTGGGTATCCGGGTCTTTTGGGTCAAAGCTTCATGTTCCTCATGAAAGTATCTTTTCTGAGCTAAGACAGTTAGCTTGGAACGGGTTGATTTAAATTCGTCTGGGGTTATTTCGACGGTTGTAAATTGCTCTTTTCTTCTATTTGGTGAGGCGTTTGAACAAAATCTAAATAGATATGATATAACACGAATTGCTCTGGGCAGTGTAGAGAATCTGTCTAGTATATCTTCTTGAGCTGTGGCGGTAAAGGTTTTAATTGGTTTAAGCTCTAGGGTTGTGGCGGGTGGTTTCTGAGTGATTGGCCACTGTTTCGAATCGAGCTATAGCCATTGAGGTCCGTGCCACCAGAGTTTATTGCTCGCGATTTCTAGGGGAGTGCATCCACGACTTGCGAGGTCCGCCGGGTTATCACGGCTTTCCACATGATTCCAAGTATCGCTTCCGACGTTTTCAACTATCGTGGCGACTCGATGAGAAACGAAAGTCGTCCATGAACATGGGGGTTTGCTTAACTAAGAGAGAACAATAGTTGAGTCCGTCCAGAGATGGGTGCGATAGTGTGTCAAATTTAACTGTGATAAGGTAGTGTCCACTAAGTTTCCGAGAAGAACGGCTCCGCATAGTTCTAGCCTGGGTAGTGATATACTTTTAATTGGAGCTACTCGGGTTTTCGATGCTAACAGGGTGGTCCAAGTATTTCCGTCTATAGAAATTCTAATGTAAAGAGTTGCGGCGTATGCTTTTTCAGACGCATCAGAGAGTCCGTGAAACTCTATGACCGCTGAAGTTGAGAAATGGGTCCACCTTGGAATTTCTATTTTATTAAGCACCTCATATTTCTTAATAAATGTTTTCCATCTATGTAGGGTTAGGAGTTTTAGACTTTCATCCCAGTCTGATTTGTCAAGCCATATTTGCTGCATGATGATTTTTGCTGTTACGATTACTGGACTGAGCCAGCCTGCTAGATCAAACAGTTTAGCAATTATTGATAATACTTCTCGTTTAGTGAAAGATTCTTTGTCGGAAATGGGGTTGATAACGAAAAAGAATACATCTTTCTTAGAATTCCATCTAATTCCTAGGGTCTTTGTGCTATTGGATTCTGTTTAATCGAGCAAATTAGTATCCAATAGATGTTTTTATGGGAGTCCTGATAAGATTTTTGGGTCGTGGGAAGTCCATTTGCGTAGAGCAAATCCTGCGGACTCCAAGGATGTTACGAGTTCATCTCAAGCCAACTTCGCACTTGATATATCGTGGGCTCCGCTGAGAACATCATCTACGTACATTCCATTGCGAATTATATCTGATGCTAGTGGGTGGGTTCCCTTTACAACATCTGCTAATTTCAACAGTGTTCGGATTGCTAAATAAGGAGCACAGTTAATGCCAAATGTTACCGTTTGTAATTCAAATTCCTCTACTGGGTCATCATTTGACTTTCTGAAGGGCATTCTCTGAAATCGTGTGTGTTTGGGTTCTACAAGAATTTGCCGATACATATTTTGTATATCTGCGTTGAAAACGAATCGAAATAGACGCCCTTTTATTACTAAGATTACCAAGTCTGCCTGCAGAATAGGTCCAGTATGTAGTACGTCGTTCAGACTGTTTCTATTAGATATGGGACATGATGCATTAAATACCACTCTCAGTTGCGTAGTTATTCGATCGGGTTTGATAACTGCGTGATGTGGTAGATAATATAGGGTGTTTTCCTCCGCGGGATTGTTTTCCACCTTTTTCATGTGTCCAAGTTCCAAATACTCATTAATAACTTTGTCGTATTCCATTTTAATGTCCGGCTTTCTTGAGAGGGATTTCTCATTTCTTAAAAACTGAGCTAGCGCTATGTGTCTTGAGTTGCCCAGTTCTATGTTTTCTGGGTTTTTAAAGGGTAGGGTTACCACATAACGTGCCGATGAGTTTCTGTATGTGGTTTTTTGATAATTTTCCTCACACAATTTATCTGAAGATGAGGGCAGAGGCTTTCTCGGAACTTCTTCCACTTCCCAAAATTGCGTGAGTAATTTATCTGAGGTCATTTGGTTGAAAAATGAAGATACTGAAGGTCCACTGGGCTTTACTGGAATGGGTCCTGACAAAGTCCAACCAAATTCAGTTTCTTGGGCGAGCAAAGTATTCAATATATTTCTTTGTACACCACCGAGTATTATTTGTGGGTACAAGTCACTTCCGATTAGAACGTCGACGGGTCTGGGCTTATTGAAATCGGGATCAGCTAAACTAAATCCGAGTTTTCCAATTTCAAATGTTGGATCGAGTGAGTGAGTGGGTAAGTTTTCTGACAGAGTTTTTATGATAAACGCTTGCGTCGTTATTTTAAATACTTTCCTCATAGGTGAGCATAGGGTTAATTCGCATGTTTTTGTGGTTGTTGCTGAAACTGAGTTGTTCAACCCTGTTACTTGTGCAACTGCATGCTTCGTAAGTATGCCCAGTTTTCTTTGGAATTTCTCTGAAATAAATGTGGCTTCTGACCCAGAGTCTATGAGTGCCCTAGCGGAATATAATTGCCCTCTATGGTTTATATGAACTACGGCAGTGCATAACAAAATGTGTTTCCTACAAGACATGAGTGGTTCTTGAGTGGACTGTAAGAGGGTTGTGTATGCTTGTGGATTTGGATTTGAGGGGTGGGCTTGGGAGGTACTGCCTTGGTTTGAATCAAGAGCAGGGTTTGATGCTCTTGATCCTTGCGGGGAGGACTGTGGACGAGGGATGTTGTCGTTATGCAGAAGTGTATTGTGTTTCTGTCTGCATATTCTGCAACAGTACTTGCTTTTGCAGTCTCTGAAACCGTGAGATAGAGCTAAGCAATTAAAACAGTAGCCATTATTTTTTACTGTAGATATACGGGTCTCGACATTCATGCCTAAGAATTTGGGACATACTCGAATTGAGTGTTGGGTTTTACATAATTTGCAACTTTCCAATGCATGTGTATTCGATGACGTAGTGATTCTTGGAGTATATGTTTTATTAGAGCTGGGGGTCGGGTTTTCTAAAACATTTGAATGAAACGTGTTGAATCTCACGTCCCTTCCTCTTTTCTGGAGTCTACTGTCGTGATGGGTAGTGGGATTTGGATCAACCAGATCTCCCACTGATTCCAATGATTTATATTTATGGGTGAGAAAGGCATCAAATGTTTTCCAAGAAGGCATTTCCGAGTGTCTTCGAATTGATGGAGGAGGCGTTTGGGTAACTTAGTTTCGCATAGGAATATTAATATAGGGTCCCAACTACTTGTGTCCAAGCCAAGATTATTCAGACTAGTTAGACAATTGTTAACCGTCCTCTGGAGATTTTTGATGGTACTTCCGCTTTCTTGGGTGGTTTGGGGTAAATTTAATGAAATCTTCAATTGGGCGTTTGTTTGAACTCTTTTGTTCTCGTATTGCTAAACGAGATCCTTCCATGCCATTAGAAATCCGTCATTTGTTAAAGGGGCATTTTCTACGATCGACCGCGCTTCTCCTCGGGTTTTTTGTATTAGATGGAAGAGTCCTTCCACGTTGCTGATCGTCTTGTTATGGATATATGTATATAGTCGTAAACACATCTCTAAACGAGGGCAATGTTGCGAAATCTCCATAAAATATATCCGTGTCAATAGGGGGCAGATGAACAAATGATCCTACGTTCATCGAAGGGTATGCCTCTGAAGTTCGCTCCTTTATAGTGGCTGATGGGGTCTTGAGATAATCAATACATTGATTGATGGATCCTAAACATCTCAAATACAACTGATGGCCTTTTCTAAAAATTTCTTTGACTTCCGTTAAGTCAATGGGATCAGCAGGGTTTTGCGGGGCTCTGCGCAAGGCATCGTACGATTTGCTTGCCCTATCGTATATCGCATTGAGTTCAACTCTTTTGATTTCCAGAGTGAAGGCTGTTTCATCTTCCGGGGGTGTTGAATTATGTTCTTCTTTCGAATAAATCGAGAATACAGAACTTAAAATCTTCCTTTATATTTCTTTGTTTAATTAAATTAAAATTAGCTTCAAACGACAAATTTGGGTAGGGTTCTTTGTGAAAAATAGCAAAAAGCTAGATAAATTTCGCAAAAATTCGATTTTTTGACTATGGGTATTTTTGGCCCTCTTGGGTATAAAAGGTTAATGATTTAAATAATAAATTTGTTTAATATTTAACGTTAAATTAGTTAACGAAATTCCAAATTGTGTCACGAAAAAATTCCTTACTGGGTTTTAAGAAATTTGTCCTACTGGGTATTCCAAAATTTTTCCTGCTGGGTATTTTGTCTTCAGTGCACCTAACTGACTGTGCACTAACAAAATATACTTTGGGTTTAGGAATGCAATATATATTTATGTATGAGCGTATGCATGTATATTTGCCGTGAGATATGTAATTTATTTGAAGTATTTTGGCTCCCGGCAAATATTGTATATACAATGGGTGTATATATATATATATGTATATGCAAAGTGCAAAGCAGAATATGACAAACGCAAAGTTTCAAATAATTTGATTTTAAGACAAATTAAAAAATTTTGTTAATTAGTTTATTGTTTATTATTCTGATTTGCACCAATATAAATAATACGGGTCGTTGTACTTACAATTTTTTCCACCAAAGAACATTAAACTGCGGGTCGTTTTATGGTATATATATATATTAGGGTATTTGTTGGTGCACAAAGAACGGCTGCAAGCAAGTCCAACGTTGATGCACAATGTCTGTGGTTTGGGTGGGTAAATTTAATTTATTGAGTTGGTTGGGTAGATGAGTCTTTAACTCTCTTTAAAGGACACTTGAGAATCCGGCTCGAAGGACCAAAATGTCGAGTTGTATCGACAAAAGTATCGCCGGCGTGTCGAATAAAAAGAAAAAAAGAGGGTTTTTAGATTTAACACGTTATAAATATATGTTTATTTATAAATATATATGCATATGTGTATGTGTGTGTATAATTCAAGTTAATTGTTTTGTATAACAATTTTATACTTATTGTGTAGGGTTAGTGTTTTAATATTAATATGACCTGTGGGTTTGATGTTGTTTTTCCAACGATGTGGTTGTTGTTGAGCGGGTATAGTTTATGTCACTTAACTTTCACTGCTTTCACTTTAGTTTGTTTTCAAAAACTGAAAACATTATTCGTATGTTGGCGCTGTTTGGTATTTTTGCATTGTCCTCTTGTTCGTTTTGAGGACAATGCAGGGATGTGTTTATTGGGCATAAACAACTATATTTTCTCCCTCCATCGCTGCCGTCTAATATGGTGAACAGCCAAAGATCACCCATCCGAATATGGTGTTCTGGGCAGCCGGTCGAGTCGGGGTTGCTGGCCGCAATATCATGCCGTACATAACGGCCCCGAGAATCAGCGACACCGCACTGGACCTGTAGAAGGTGGGGTCTGTCAACCGCAAATTGTCGAACTCGTCGACGACCCTTGTGTCCAATGTGCGTGCTGGTGTGGTCTTCGTGAGACTTGACACCACCTTGGCATTCATGCTGATCCGATCACGCCAGCCTTTCAGCGTCATGTTTTCATTGTCCGCAGATTCGCGTGGCAGCAGGTGTACTTGTCTCGCCAGCATTTTTGATACCAACGACCTCGATTGCCCTGGGTCGATTAGGGCACGAACCGGGTGTCCCCGGCCACTTGCCACTCTCACCATCACAGTTGGCTTGAGAACAGACATGCCCAGTACACTTCGAGAGGGTCCTTTGATCCGCTCTCGGGCGTTTCTCATCGCTCGAGACCGCTTTTGCGGTTTATTATTGCGCCTTACTGATGAGGCATTTCTTGCTGCTGGTCGGTGTGGCCGCTGAACCACGGACCGGATACCCGACAGAGGCGGTCTAAGTATCGGGGGGTTTGGGTTGCTGGTCGCTTCATTGTGGGGTTGTTCCAGCACTTCATCGTCACTGGCGTCGATCTCCAGCACCTCATCATCACTGGAGTCCTCTGGTAAGGCTTGGGCCCGGTAAGGACAGTGCCGTCTCTTACTCCGGTGATCTACGGGATCTACGACCGGCGGTACGTCTTCTCGCTCCTGTCTGTTTCCCACAGATGCAGGAGACTGTGGTGCCGCTCCTGATAGCGGTCGCAGTTCTTCGTTGACGGACAGTTGTTGTCCATGTGATGCGGGGATAAACTATTGGCACAATGCCGATGGAGGAGGACAGCCCTCAGTCTCTCCGCTGGCTTCAGTCGACGCATCTGTCGGCAGAACAGCAACCGGTGATTGTGGTGGCATACGGGGCACCGGTGTTGTTCCCTCGGTTGTTGTTTGCTGTTGTTGTTGGCACGTACCATGTTGAAAATCTCTGGAATTATAGATATCATTAGTGTTTTTTACGACGGGAAGCATAATTAATTTCACAATTGGACGTGTAATTATGCCTCGCGTCGTAAATAGATCAACCACTCTAACTCTGTTATCCTGACCTAAGAAAACCCTAACCACTCTGCCAAGTCTCCACTCGTTCGGGGGTAGATTGTCCCCTTTGACAACTACAAAATCGTCAACCTCTAGGTTTCGGTGAGGAAACTGCCACTTTACTCTCTTGTGCAGTTCCTTTAGGTACTCCACCTTCCATCGCTGGCAGAATCCTTGGTGAAGTGCTTTCAGTTTCTGCCATCGGTTGATGATTGTCATCGGGTTTCCGCTGATTTCGGGCTCAGCGATCGCGAGCAGCGGACTTCCAATTAGAAAATGTCCTGGGGTTAGAGGATCAATTGACTCGGGGGTAATCGGAGAGTGGACTAATCGGTCGAGAGTTGAGGCAGGCCTCGGTTTTGGCCAGTAACGTCGAAAATTCCTCCATGGTAAAGCCCATGGCACTTGCTACTCTTCGAAAGTGCGTTTTGAAGCTCTTCACTCCTGCCTCCCATAATCCTCCAATGTGAGGAGCCCTTGGAGGTATGAAGTGCCAGTTGATTTCCTCATGCGCATATGACCGCATGTTGAGCTGAGACGCTTCAGTCACGAATTTCCTGAAATCATGCTTCAACGCATTGTTGGCTCCAGCGAAGTTTGTGCCATTATCCGAATACATATGAAGCGGACAACCACGTCTTGCTACAAACCTCGCGAATGCAGCCAGAAATGTTGACGTCGATAAGTTGCTTGTCGCTTCCAGATGAATTGCCTTTGTAGCGAAATACACAAATACGCAGACGTATCCTTTTGTTATTAGGCATGCTCGGCCTGTGTAGTTTTTAATTTCAAACGGGCCCGTGAAATCTACGCCGGTATTGATAAAGGGCCTGGATACCTCCGTTCTTTCCGGTGGAAGTGGATCCATTAATTGTTCTCGTGTCCTTTTTCTATGAATGAGACAAACTTTGCAATTATTAATAACCATTTTTATTAAATTTTTTAATCGTACTACCCAACATTCGGACCTCATGAGCCTCAGCATGAGCTGATTTCCACCATGTAATGAAATCAGGTGAGAGAACTTGACAAGAAGTCGAGAAAATTGGCAATCATACGGTAAGATTGTCGGGTATCGTTCGTTGTAGGGCTAGTCGACCGCCTACTCTCATGATTCCATTCTTATCAAGAAATGGATTGAGAGTGCGGATGGAGCTCTTAGCACTCACTGGGTTTGCTGAAACTAGTGCATCGTATTCACCCGCAAGTCAACGCTTTTGGGCCAATAGAATTAATCGCGTTTTTACATCTCGAATTTCATCTGCTGTGATTTCCGCAGATTCGTGCTGATTTATTAATTTAAATACCGGATGTATTTTCCGATAGAATTGAAAAATTCGCCCAACTACCCACAACGTGCGTGAGAAATCGGAGAATCGTTCCAAGATGTCTTCTCTATCTATGAGTCGTGCTGCGTGAGTCCTAACGCTTTTTTGCTCCAGTTCCGTTTCTAATGGCTCACTCTGCCTCTGAGGCCACTCAGACGGTTGCTGTTTTAACCAGCTTGGACCGTGCTACCACAGAGTGCTCTCCGCAAGTTCTTGGGGGACGCGCCGCGGCTACCAAGATCTGCTGGATTTTCTTTTGAATCCACGTGATTCCATCCAGTCGATCCGACGAGTTCCTCGATCTTCTAGACTCTATTCGCCACGAAGATAGTCCAACAACACGGGGGCTACTGCAGCCATGAGAGTACAATAGTGGAGTCTGTCCATTTGTAAATCACTTGTTGGGCAACATCAAACTGTGGAAGCAAAGCGTTCAGTAATTCTGCCAGAAGTAGTGCCCCACATAACTCTAACCGTGGTAGAGATATTGTTTTTACTGGCGCTACTTTGGTCTTGCTTACCAGCAGATTTACGTGTGGAACGATATTTGAATTTCGTTCTCGGACTCTTATATATAATGCAGCATATGCCTTCCCGGAGGCACCACAAAACCCATGAAATTCAATTTCATTCCATGGAGTATACCTAACCCAACTTGGAACGATTGGTCCTAGCCAACCAGCGGGATCAAATAGTTTTGCTACACACGATAATACCTCTCTCTTGGTGTAGCCTGGTTTTATGTGCATCTCCTGGACGTTGAAATGAAACCTATCTTGTGCAGCATTCCACCTGATGCCTAACATCCTTGCCTCGCTTACGTCGTCAATCTCCAAGAAATCTTCCTTAAGAAGATGCTCCTTTGGTATGTCGACCCACTTTCGTAGGGAAAATCCTGCACCATTGAGTGCTTCGACCAGTTCATTCCGTGTACGAGTGGCTGTCTCGCAATCGTGTGCACCTACGAGGACGTCATCAACATATGTGGCCTTTTGCTTAGATTTACAGCAATACAACACTTTTCTCCTTAAAGCGAAACAGGGACTTATCTATTCGAAAAAAGTTTATTTATAACTGGATTTACTGGAAATTCGGTACATAGGTAACTTTTTATTTATATTAACCGGAAGACTTTTCTCCTCTCCGAGAGGTTGACCAGGGCTGACTTATTCAAAAAGTCTTATTTATTGTGCGATTGACTTGAAATTCGGTACAGGTTCAGATTTACAAAACTACTATTATTCCTGCCGTAAAATATACCACGGACTGACCTAATCGAAAAAAGTTTTTCATGGCTCGATTTTTTTGAAATTCAGTACATATGTGACTTTTTGATAAGATTAACAAGAAAACTTTTCTTCTCTCCGGGAAGTGGACCACGGCCTGACTTATTCAAAATATTTCATTTATTCTGCGATTTTCTTGAAATTCAGTACATAGCTAGCTTTTTGCTTTGATTTACAAAAAGACTTTTATTCTCTCTGGAAAGTGGGCCGTTTATTTGAAATTTGGCACATAGGTGACGGTTTACTGCGGAAAGTGAACCAAGGGCTGACCTATTCAAAGAAATTGAATTTATTGCTCGATTTACTTTAATTCGGTACATAAGTGGCTTTTTGCCTAGATTAACATGAAGACTGTTCTTCTCGCCAGAGACTGACTATTTCGTGTCGGGGTTAATTGGAGGCCGGAATTCCTCGTGAATTCTGGTAACGGGGTCGGGGGAGGTGCCGGTCTTTCAGGAAGCTAAAAGAGAACCCCTACAACTTCTCAAATAAAAACAAGACCAGAGTCTTTTCAATTAAATTATTTAAAAGAAGATAAGTGGGTGAACGTGTGAAAATAATATATCTAAAAGGAGGACACTCACCAATGATGTTGCTGCTCTGGCTGTGGCTGTTGATGTAAGAGAGAGGCGGAAGACCGGTAAAAATGGCCTTTTAAAGATTTCCACAGAAGGTGGAAATCTGAAACGGGGCTAACAGGACTCTTCCCATAACTTTGAAGAGTCATGTGTTAGTGAACACTGTAGCGCCATCTGTTGGTGAATCTTATGGATGCTGCCCAGGGTTGCACGCATAAACATGCCGCCCGCCTTACAGAAACACTGCAAAAAATAATTTTACAACTTCTAAAAATTTACAATTCATTGTTAATAAAGTTCACAACCTTAATCTAAATACGATTTAAATTTCAAATTTACATTTCAAAATTTTCTATTTACATTTAAAATTTTCTGATTTACAATTCATTTTTTAAATTAAAATTATTGTCGAGTTGTATCGACAAAAGCATCGCCGGCGTGTCGAATAAAACGAAAAAAGAGGGTTTTTAGATTTAACACGTTATAAATATATGGTTATTTATAAATATATATGCATATGTGTATGTGTGTGTATAATTCAAGTTAATTGTTTTGTATAACAATTTTATACTTATTGTGTAGGGTTAGTGTTTTTAATATTAATATGACCTGTGGGTTTGATGTTGTTTTTCCAACGATGTGGTTGTTGTTGAGCGGGTATAGTTTATTTTACTTAACTTTCACTGCTTTCACTTTAGCTTGTTTTCAAAAACTGAAAACATTATTCGTATGTTGGCGCTGTTTGGTATTTTTGCATTGTCCTCTTGTTCGTTTTGAGGACAATGCAGGGATGTGTTTATTGAGCATAAACATCCCGGCCGCCTTGAAGGATTTAGGGTCTGCTTCAAATTGTGCCAGTTAGGGTCCAACCGAGTGCGGTGTTTTGAGCGACTATGTTTCCATTATCGGGGTTGAACAAGCCGGGTCGGATGATTTGCGGGTAAATGTCTACTCCTAGTTCGATCATTACCTTGTCTTTCGTTATGAATTTAGGGTCAGCGAGGACTAGGTGGTCGAATCTTTTCGCGATTTCACCACCTAAGTCACAATCATAGGGTCGGGTCGGTAGCTCGTTTGTAACGAGACTATTGCATTTCACACGTAAATGATTATCGGAGAGAGATCCCATGATTAAACTGCAAATGCTGTGTGAATATGGCAACTTTAGTTTTTTAACCAATTCAGTTGCAATTGTGGTCAACTTTCGTGTCGGGTTTACGAGTGCTCTGACTTTGTACCATGTGCCATCGCGAGCTCACGGTAATTGCTGGACTGTGTCCTAGAGGGTTTGTTGCCTTAGTGGGTGCCATGATACTATAAATGGAAATAAAATGTTAGTTACAGGGTAGAGTCACAACTTATGTAATTGGACGAGTCATAATGCCTTGTGAGGTTCGTATGTCGATTACTCTAGTTCTAGTGTCAGACCCGAGGTAAGTCTTTTCGATACGACCTAATTTCCATTCATTTGTGGGTAGGGTTTCTTGTCGAATAACTACCAAGTCTCCAACTTCTATATTGCGTTGGGGGTATTTCCACTTATAACGCTTGTGGAGTTCTTTTAGGTATTCTTCTTTCCATCGAATACAGAAGTGTTGATGGAGTATCCTTAGTTTCTGCCATCTATTCACGGTACTGAGTTTTGCGTCTTCTAGATTAGGTTCAGCTGGGGTAAGTAACGGGGTACCGATTAGGAAATGGCCTGGGGTTAAAGGTTCTAAACTTGTAGGGTCATCGATGATAGGGTTTAGGGGGCGAGAATTCAAACAACTTTCGATTCGGGTTAATAGTGTTGCCAATTCTTCAAAAGTGAATTTTTGGATCTGTGCCACCTTTTTTAAATGTGTTTTTAAGCTTTTAACTCCTGCTTCCCAGAGGCCGCCCATATGAGGAGCTCCTGGAGGATTAAAATGCCACTTGATGTTTTGGTGCGCTTGACTTGTTAATATTTGGGTTCTCAAGGTTTTCATGAATTCTCGGCGATCTTTGAGTAACAGTTGCGAAGCTCCTACAAAGTTCCTTCCATTGTCCGTATAAAGATCGGCGGGGCATCCGCGCCTAGAGAAAAATCGTGCGAATGCTGACATAAATGCTTCTGTAGTAAGATCACTTACGGGTTCTAAGTGTATTGCTTTGGTTGCAAAGCAAACGAAAACACATATGTATCCCTTGGTAATTAAGCATGCTCTTCCGGTATAGTTTTTTATATCGTAAGGTCCAGCGAAATCAATTCCAGTTGCTGCGAATGGGCGGGTTAGGGTAGTACATTCAACTGGTAGTGCTGCCATGATTTAAGTAGTTTGGGTTTTTTTGTACAGCATGCAAGTTTTGAGTCGTAATACTAACTGGTTTCCTCCATGTAGTGTTATTGAGTGGGTAAATTGGGTGAGTAATTTTGACAATCGACTGTTGTAGGGTAGTAGAATCGGATGACGTTCGTTGTATGATAGCGCAGCTGAATTACTCAAGCGGCCATTAACTCGCATGATTCCTTTGGGGTCGATTGATGGGTTAAGGGTCAATATAGAACTCTTTTTGGGTATCCGGGTCTTTTGGGTCAAAGCTTCATGTTCCTCATGAAAGTATCTTTTCTGAGCTAAGACAGTTAGCTTGGAACGGGTTGATTTAAATTCGTCTGGGGTTATTTCGACGGTTGTAAATTGCTCTTTTCTTCTATTTGGTGAGGCGTTTGAACAAAATCTAAATAGATATGATATAACACGAATTGCTCTGGGCAGTGTAGAGAATCTGTCTAGTATATCTTCTTGAGCTGTGGCGGTAAAGGTTTTAATTGGTTTAAGCTCTAGGGTTGTGGCGGGTGGTTTCTGAGTGATTGGCCACTGTTTCGAATCGAGCTATAGCCATTGAGGTCCGTGCCACCAGAGTTTATTGCTCGCGATTTCTAGGGGAGTGCATCCACGACTTGCGAGGTCCGCCGGGTTATCACGGCTTTCCACATGATTCCAAGTATCGCTTCCGACGTTTTCAACTATCGTGGCGACTCGATGAGAAACGAAAGTCGTCCATGAACATGGGGGTTTGCTTAACTAAGAGAGAACAATAGTTGAGTCCGTCCAGAGATGGGTGCGATAGTGTGTCAAATTTAACTGTGATAAGGTAGTGTCCACTAAGTTTGCGAGAAGAACAGGGTGGTCCAAGTATTTCCGTCTATAGAAATTCTAATGTAAAGAGTTGCGGCGTATGCTTTTTCAGACGCATCAGAGAATCCGTGAAACTCTATGACCGCTGAAGTTGAGAAATGGGTCCACCTTGGAATTTCTATTTTATTAAGCACCTCATATTCCTTAATAAATGTTTTCCATCTATGTAGGGTTAGGGGTTTTAGACTTTCATCCCAGTCTGATTTGATTTTGACGATTACTGGACTGAGCCAGCCTGCTGGATCAAACAGTTTAGCAATTATTGACAATACTTCTCGTTTAGTGAAAGATTCTTTGTCGGAAATGGGGTTGATAACGAAAAAGAATACATCTTTCTTAGAATTCCATCTAATTCCTAGGGTCTTTGTGCTATTGGATTCTGTTAAATCGAGCAAATTAGTAACCAATAAATGTTCTGATGGGAGTCCTGATAAGATTTTTGGGTCGCTGGAAGTCCATTTGCGTAGAGCAAATTCTGCGGACTCTTCGCACTTGATATATCGTGGGCTCCGCTGAGAACATCATCTACATACATTCCATTGCGAATTATATCTGATGCTAGTGGGTGGGTTCCCTTTACATCATCTGCTAATTTCAACAGTGTTCGGATTGCTAAATAAGGAGCACAGTTAATGCCAAATGTTCCCGTTTGTAATTCAAATTCCTCTACTGGGTCATCATTTGACTTTCTGAAGAGTATTCTCTGAAATCGTGTGTGTTTGGGTTCTACAAGAATTTGCCGATACATTTTTTGTATATCTGCGTTGAAAACGAATCGAAATAGACGCCCTTTTATTACTAAGATTACCAAGTCTGCCTGCAGAATATGTCCAGTATGTAGTACGTCGTTCAGACTGTTTCTGTTAGATATGGGACATGATGCATTAAATACCACTCCCAGTTGCGTAGTTATTCGATCGGGTTTGATAACTGCGTGATGTGGTAGATAATATAGGGTGTTTTCCTCCGCGGGATTGTTTTCCACCTTTTTCATGTGTCCAAGTTCCAAATACTCATTAATAACTTTGTCGTATTCCATTTTAATGTCCGGCTTTCTTGAGAGGGATTTCTCATTTCTTAAAAACTGAGCTAGCGCTATGTGTCTTGAGTTGCCCAGTTCTATGTTTTCTGGGTTTTTAAAGGGTAGGGTTACCACATAACGTGCCGATGAGTTTCTGTATGTGGTTTTTTGATAATTTTCCTCACACAATTTATCTGAAGATGAGGGCAGAGGCTTTCTCGGAACTTCTTCCACTTCCCAAAATTGCGTGAGTAATTTATCTGAGGTCATTTGGTTGAAAAATGAAGATACTGAAGGTCCACTGGGCTTTTCTGGAATGGGTCCTGACAAAATCCAACCAAATTCAGTTTCTTGGGCGAGCAAAGTATTCAATATATTTCTTTGTACACCACCGAGTATTATTTGTGGGTACAAGTCACTTCCGATTAGAACGTCGACGGGTCTGGGCTTATTGAAATCGGGATCAGCTAAACTAAATCCGAGTTTTCCAATTTCAAATGTTGGATCGAGTGAGTGAGTGGGTAAGTTTTCTGACAGAGTTTTTATGATAAACGCTTGCGTCGTTATTTTAAATACTTTCCTCATAGGTGAGCATAGGGTTAATTCGCATGTTTTTGTGGTTGTTGCTGAAACTGAGTTGTTCAACCCTGTTACTTGTGCAACTGCATGCTTCGTAAGTATGCCCAATTTTCTTTGGAATTTCTCTGAAATAAATGTGGCTTCTGACCCAGAGTCTATGAGTGCCCTAGCGGAATATAATTGCCCTCTATGGTTTATATGAACTACGGCAGTGCATAACAAAATGTGTTTCCTACAAGACATGAGTGGTTCTTGAGTGGACTGTAAGAGGGTTGTGTATGCTTGTGGATTTGGATTTGAGGGGTGGGTTTGGGAGGTACTGCCTTGGTTTGAATCAGCAGGGTTTGATGCTCTTGATCCTTGCGGGGAGGACTGTGGACGAGGGATGTTGTCGTTATGCAGAAGTGTATTGTGTTTCTGTCTGCATATTCCGCAAGAGTATTTGCTTTTGCAGTCTCTGAAACCGTGAGATAGAGCTAAGCAATTAAAACAGTAGCCATTATTTTTTACTGTAGATATACGGGTCTCGACATTCATGCCTAAGAATTTCGGACATACTCGAATTGAGTGTTAGGTTTTACATAATTTGCAACTTTCCAATGCATGTGTATTCGATGACGTAGTGATTCTTGGACTATTTTATTAGAGCTGGGGGTCGGGTTTTCTAAAACATTTGAATGAAACGTGTTGAATCTCACGTTCCTTCCTCTTTTCTGGAGTCTACTGTCGTGATGGGTAGTGGGATTTGGATCAACCAGATCTCCCACTGATTCCAATGATTTATATTTATGGGTGAGAAAGGCATCAAATGTTTTCCAAGAAGGTATTTCCGAGTTGTCTTCTAACGTGTCTTCGAATTGATGGAGGAGGCGTTTGGGTAACTTAGTTCCGCATAGGAATATTAATATAGGGTCCCAACTACTTGTGTCCAAGCCAAGATTATTCAGACTAGTTAGACAATTGTTAACCGTCCTCTGGAGATTTTTGATGGTACTTCCGCTTTCTTGGGTGGTTTGGGGTAAATTTAATGAAATCTTCAATTGGGCGTTTGTTTGAACTCTTTTGTTCTCGTATTGCTAAACGAGATCCTTCCATGCCATTAGAAATCCGTCATTTGTTAAAGGGGCATTTTCTACGATCGACCGCGCTTCTCCTCGGGTTTTTTGTATTAGATGGAAGAGTCCTTCCACGTTGCTGATCGCCTTGTTATGGATATATGTATATAGTCGTAAACATATCTCTAAACGAGGGCAATGTTGCGAAATCTCCATAAAATATATCCGTGTCAATAGGGGGCAGATGAACAAATGATCCTACGTTCATCGAAGGGTATGCCTCTGAAGTTCGCTCCTTTATAGTGGCTGATGGGGTCTTGAGATAATCAATACATTGATTGATGGATCCTAAACATCTCAAATACAACTGATGGCCTTTTCTAAAAATTTCTTTGACTTCCGTTAAGTCAATGGGATCAGCAGGGTTTTGCGGGGCTCTGCGCAAGGCATCGTACGATTTGCTTGCCCTATCGTATATCGCATTGAGTTCAACTCTTTTGATTTCCAGAGTGAAGGCTGTTTCATCTTCCGGGGGTGTTGAATTATGTTCTTCTTTCGAATAAATCGAGAATACAGAACTTAAAATCTTCCTTTATATTTCTTTGTTTAATTAAATTAAAATTAGCTTCAAACGACAAATTTGGGTAGGGTTCTTTGTGAAAAATAGCAAAAAGCTAGATAAATTTCGCAAAAATTCGATTTTTTGACTATGGGTATTTTTGGCCCTCTTGGGTATAAAAGGTTAATGATTTAAATAATAAATTTGTTTTAGAACAGACATGACCAGTCCACTTCGAGCGGGTCCTTTGATCCGCTCTCGGGCGTCTCTCATCGCCTGAGACCGCTTTTGCGGGTTATTATTGCGCCTTACTGATGAGGCATTTCTTGCTGCTGGTGGGTGTGGCCGCTGAACCACGGACCGGATACCCGACAGAGGCGGTCTAAGTATCGGGGGGTTTGGGTTGCTGGTCGCTTCATTGTGGGGTTGTTCCAGCACTTCGTCGTCACTGGCGTCGATCTCCAGCACCTCATCATCACTGGAGTCCTCTGGTAAGGCTTGGGCCCGGTAAGGACAGTGCCGTCTGTTACTCCGGTGATCTACGGGATCTACGACCGGCGGTACGTCTTCTCGCTCCTGTCTGTTTCCCACAGATGCAGGAGACTGTGGTGCCGCTCCTGATAGCGGTCGCAGTTCTTCGTTGACGGACAGTTGTTGGCCATGTGATGCGGGGATAAACTATTGGCACAATGCCGATGGAGGAGGACAGCCCTCAGTCTCTCCGCTGGCTCCAGTCGACGCATCTGTCGGCAGAACAGCAACCGGTGATTGTGGTGGCATACGGGGCACCGGTGTTGTTCCCTCGGTTGTTGTTTGCTGTTGTTGTTGGCACGTACCATGTTGAAAATCTCTGGAATTATAGATATCATTAGTGTTTTTTACCACGGGAAGCATAATTAATTTCACAATTGGACGTGTAATTATGCCTCGCGTCGTAAATAGATCAACCACTCTAACTCTGTTATCCTGATCTAAGAAAACCCTAACCACTCTGCCAAGTCTCCACTCGTTCGGGGGTAGATTGTCCCCTTTGACAACTACAAAATCGTCAACCTCTAGGTTTCGGTGAGGAAACTGCCACTTTACTCTCTTGTGCAGTTCCTTTAGGTACTCCACCTTCCATCGCTGGCAGAATCCTTGGTGAAGTGCTTTCAGTTTCTGCCATCGGTTGATGATTGTCATCGGGTTTCCGCTGATTTCGGGCTCAGCGATCGCGAGCAGCGGACTTCCAATTAGAAAATGTCCTGGGGTTAGAGGATCAATTGACTCGGGGGTAATCGGAGAGTGGACTAATCGGTCGAGAGTTGAGGCAGGCCTCGATTTTGGCCAGTAACGTCGAAAATTCCTCCATGGTAAAGCTCATGGCACTTGCTATTCTTCGAAAGTGCGTTTTGAAGCTCTTCACTCCTGCCTCCCATAATCCTCCAATGTGAGGAGCCCATATGCGCATATGACCGCATGGTGAGCTGAGACGCTTCAGTCACGAATTTCTTGAAATCATGATTCAACGTCTTGTTGGCTCCAGCGAAGTTTGTGCCATTATCCGAATACATATGAAGCGGACAACCACGTCTTGCTACAAACCTCGCGAATGCAGCCAGAAATGTTGACGTCGATAAGTTGCTTGTCGCTTCCAGATGAATTGCCTTTGTAGCGAAATACACAAATACGCAGACGTATCCTTTTGTTATTGGGCACGCTCGGCCTATGTAGTTTTTAATTTCAAACGGGCCCGTGAAATCTACGCCGGTATTGATAAAGGGCCTGGATACCTCCGTTCTTTCCGGTGGAAGCGGAGCCATTAATTGTTCTCGTGTCCTTTTTCTATGAATGAGACAAACTTTGCAATTATTAATAACCATTTTTATTAAATTTTTTAATCGTACTACCCAACATTCGGACCTCATGAGCCTCAGCATGAGCTGATTTCCACCATGTAATGAAATCAGGTGTGAGAACTTGACAAGAAGTCGAGAAAATTGGCAATCATACGGTAAGATTGTCGGGTATCGTTCGTTGTAGGGCTAGTCGACCGCCTACTCTCATGATTCCATTCTTATCAAGAAATGGATTGAGAGTGCGGATGGAGCTCTTAGCACTCACTGGGTTTGCTGAAACTAGTGCATCGTATTCACCCGCAAGTCAACGCTTTTGGGCCAATAGAATTAATCGCGTTTTTACATCTCGAATTTCATCTGCTGTGATTTCCGCAGATTCGTGCTGATTTATTAATTTAAATACCGGATGTATTTTCCGATAGAATTGAAAAATTCGCGCAACTACCCACAACGTGCGTGAGAAATCGGAGAATCGTTCCAAGATGTCTTCTCTATCTATGAGTCGTGCTGCGTGAGTCCTAACGCTTTTTTGCTCCAGTTCCGTTTCTAATGGCTCACTCTGCCTCTGAGGCCACTCAGACGGTTGCTGTTTTAACCAGCTTGGACCGTGCTACCACAGAGTGCTCTCCGCAAGTTCTTGGGGGACGCGCCGCGGCTACCAAGATCTGCTGGATTTTCTTTTGAATCCACGTGATTCCATCCAGTCGATCCGACGAGTTCCTCGATCTTCGAGACTCTATTCGCCACGAAGATAGTCCAACAACACGGGGACTTCTGCAGCCATGAGAGTACAATAGTGGAGTCTGTCCATTTGTAAATCACTTGTTGGGCAACATCAAACTGTGGAAGCAAAGCGTTCAGTAATTCTGCCAGAAGTAGTGCCCCACATAACTCTAACCGTGGTAGAGATATTGTTTTTACTGGCGCTACTTTGGTCTTGCTTACCAGCAGATTTACGTGTGGAACGATATTTGAATTTCGTACTCGGACTCTTATATATAATGCCGCAGCATATGCCTTCCCGGAGGCACCACAAAACCCATGAAATTCAATTTCATTCCATGGAGTATACCTAACCCAACTTGGAACGATTGGTCCTAGCCAACCAGCGGGATCAAATAGTTTTGCTACACACGATAATACCTCTCTCTTGGTGTAACCTGGTTTTATGTGCATCTCCTGGACGTTGAAATGAAACCTATCTTGTGCAGCATTCCACCTGATGCCTAACATCCTTGCCTCGCTTACGTCGTCAATCTCCAAGAAATCTTCCTTAAGAAGATGCTCCTTTGGTATGTCGACCCACTTTCGTAGGGAAAATCCTGCACCATTGAGTGCTTCGACCAGTTCATTCCGTGTACGAGTGGCTGTCTCGCAATCGTGTGCACCTACGAGGACGTCATCAACATATGTGGCCTTTTGCTTAGATTTACAGCAATACAACACTTTTCTCCTTAAAGCGAAACAGGGACTTATCTATTCGAAAAAAGTTTATTTATAACTGGATTTACTGGAAATTCGGTACATAGGTAACTTTTTATTTATATTAACTGGGAGACTTTCCTCCTCTCCGAGAAGTTGACCAGGGCTGACCTATTCAAAAAGTCTTATTTATTGTGCGATTGACTTGAAATTCCTTCCGTAAAATATACCACGGACTGACCTAATCGAAAAAAGTTTTTTATGGCTCGTTTTTTTGAAATTCGGTACATATGTGACTTTTTGATAAGATTAACAAGAAGACTTTTCTTCTCTCCGGGAAGTGGACTACGGCCTGACTTTTTCAAAATATTTCATTTATTCTGCGATTTTCTTGAAATTCAGTACATAGCTAGCTTTTTGCTTTGATTTACAAAAACACTTTTATTCTCACTGGAAAGTGGGCTGTTTACTTGAAATTCGGCACATAGGTGACGTTTTACTGCGGAAAGTAAACCAAGGGCTGACCTATTCAAAGCAATTGAATTTATTGCTCGATTTACTTGAATTCTTTACTTAGGTGGCTTTTTGCTTAGATTAACATGAAGACTGTTCTTCTCGCCAGAGACTGACTGTTTCGTGTCGTCGTTAATTGGAGGCCGGAATTCCTCGTGAATTCCGGTAACGGGGTCGGGGGAGGTGCCGGTCTTTCAGGAAGCTAAAAGAAAACCCCTAAAACTTCTCAAATAAAAACAAGACCAGAGTCTTTTCAATTAAATTATTTAAAAATATATCTTAAAGGAGGACACTCACCAATGATGTTGCTGCTGTGGCTGTTGATGTGGAAAGAGGCGGAAGACCGGTAAAAATGGCCTTTTAAAGATTTCCACAGGAGGTGGAAATCTGAAACGGGGCTAACAGGACTCTTCCCATAACTTTGAAAAGTCATGTATTAGTGAACACAGCAGCGCCATCTGTTGGTGAATCTTATGGATGCTGCCCAGGGTTGCACGCATAAACATGCCGCCCGCCTTACAGCAACACCGCAAAAAATAATTTTACAACTTCTAAAAATTTACAATTCATTGTTAATAAAGTTCAAAACCTTAATCTAAAAACGATTTAAATTTCAAATTTACATTTTAAAATTTTCTATTTACATTTACATTTTACATTTCTGATTTAGAATTCCTTTTTTAAAATAAAATTAAATTTTCTCCCTCCATCCCTGCCGTCTAATATGGTGAACAGCCAGAGATCACCCATCCAAATATGGTGTTCTGGGCAGCCGTTCGAGTCGGGGTTGCTGGCATTAGTCCTGGCCGCAATATCATGCCGTACATATCGGCCCCGAGAATCAGCGACACCGCACTGGACCTGTAGAAGGGGTTCTTCCAGCACTTCGTCGTCACTGGCGTCGATCTCCAGCACCTCATCATCACTGGAGTCCTCTGGTAAGGCTTGGGCCCGGTAAGGACAGTGCCGTCTGTTACTCCGGTGATCTACGGGATCTACGACCGGCGGTACGTCTTCTCGCTCCTGTCTGTTTCCCACAGATGCAGGAGACTGTGGTGCCGCTCCTGATAGCGGTCGCAGTTCTTCGTTGACGGACAGTTGTTGGCCATGTGATGCGGGGATAAACTATTGGCACAATGCCGATGGAGGAGGACAGCCCTCAGTCTCTCCGCTGGCTCCAGTCGACGCATCTGTCGGCAGAACAGCAACCGGTGATTGTGGTGGCATACGGGGCACCGGTGTTGTTCCCTCGGTTGTTGTTTGCTGTTGTTGTTGGCACGTACCATGTTGAAAATCTCTGGAATTATAGATATCATTAGTGTTTTTTACGACGGGAAGCATAATTAATTTCACAATTGGACGTGTAATTATGCCTCGCGTCGTAAATAGATCAACCACTCTAACTCTGTTATCCTGATCTAAGAAAACCCTAACCACTCTGCCAAGTCTCCACTCGTTCGGGGGTAGATTGTCCCCTTTGACAACTACAAAATCGTCAACCTCTAGGTTTCGGTGAGGAAACTGCCACTTTACTCTCTTGTGCAGTTCCTTTAGGTACTCCACCTTCCATCGCTGGCAGAATCCTTGGTGAAGTGCTTTCAGTTTCTGCCATCGGTTGATGATTGTCATCGGGTTTCCGCTGATTTCGGGCTCAGCGATCGCGAGCAGCGGACTTCCAATTAGAAAATGTCCTGGGGTTAGAGGATCAATTGACTCGGGGGTAATCGGAGAGTGGACTAATCGGTCGAGAGTTGAGGCAGGCCTCGATTTTGGCCAGTAACGTCGAAAATTCCTCCATGGTAAAGCTCATGGCACTTGCTATTCTTCGAAAGTGCGTTTTGAAGCTCTTCACTCCTGCCTCCCATAATCCTCCAATGTGAGGAGCCCATATGCGCATATGACCGCATGGTGAGCTGAGACGCTTCAGTCACGAATTTCTTGAAATCATGATTCAACGTCTTGTTGGCTCCAGCGAAGTTTGTGCCATTATCCGAATACATATGAAGCGGACAACCACGTCTTGCTACAAACCTCGCGAATGCAGCCAGAAATGTTGACGTCGATAAGTTGCTTGTCGCTTCCAGATGAATTGCCTTTGTAGCGAAATACACAAATACGCAGACGTATCCTTTTGTTATTGGGCACGCTCGGCCTATGTAGTTTTTAATTTCAAACGGGCCCGTGAAATCTACGCCGGTATTGATAAAGGGCCTGGATACCTCCGTTCTTTCCGGTGGAAGCGGAGCCATTAATTGTTCTCGTGTCCTTTTTCTATGAATGAGACAAACTTTGCAATTATTAATAACCATTTTTATTAAATTTTTTAATCGTACTACCCAACATTCGGACCTCATGAGCCTCAGCATGAGCTGATTTCCACCATGTAATGAAATCAGGTGTGAGAACTTGACAAGAAGTCGAGAAAATTGGCAATCATACGGTAAGATTGTCGGGTATCGTTCGTTGTACGATACCGACGCTAGGGCTAGTCGACCGCCTACTCTCATGATTCCATTCTTATCAAGAAATGGATTGAGAGTGCGGATGGAGCTCTTAGCACTCACTGGGTTTGCTGAAACTAGTGCATCGTATTCACCCGCAAGTCAACGCTTTTGGGCCAATAGAATTAATCGCGTTTTTACATCTCGAATTTCATCTGCTGTGATTTCCGCAGATTCGTGCTGATTTATTAATTTAAATACCGGATGTATTTTCCGATAGAATTGAAAAATTCGCGCAACTACCCACAACGTGCGTGAGAAATCGGAGAATCGTTCCAAGATGTCTTCTCTATCTATGAGTCGTGCTGCGTGAGTCCTAACGCTTTTTTGCTCCAGTTCCGTTTCTAATGGCTCACTCTGCCTCTGAGGCCACTCAGACGGTTGCTGTTTTAACCAGCTTGGACCGTGCTACCACAGAGTGCTCTCCGCAAGTTCTTGGGGGACGCGCCGCGGCTACCAAGATCTGCTGGATTTTCTTTTGAATCCACGTGATTCCATCCAGTCGATCCGACGAGTTCCTCGATCTTCGAGACTCTATTCGCCACGAAGATAGTCCAACAACACGGGGACTTCTGCAGCCATGAGAGTACAATAGTGGAGTCTGTCCATTTGTAAATCACTTGTTGGGCAACATCAAACTGTGGAAGCAAAGCGTTCAGTAATTCTGCCAGAAGTAGTGCCCCACATAACTCTAACCGTGGTAGAGATATTGTTTTTACTGGCGCTACTTTGGTCTTGCTTACCAGCAGATTTACGTGTGGAACGATATTTGAATTTCGTACTCGGACTCTTATATATAATGCCGCAGCATATGCCTTCCCGGAGGCACCACAAAACCCATGAAATTCAATTTCATTCCATGGAGTATACCTAACCCAACTTGGAACGATTGGTCCTAGCGGGATCCAGCGGGATCAAATAGTTTTGCTACACACGATAATACCTCTCTCTTGGTGTAGCCTGGTTTTATGTGCATCTCCTGGACGTTGAAATGAAACCTATCTTGTGCAGCATTCCACCTGATGCCTAACATCCTTGCCTCGCTTACGTCGTCAATCTCCAAGAAATCTTCCTTAAGAAGATGCTCCTTTGGTATGTCGACCCACTTTCGTAGGGAAAATCCTGCACCATTGAGTGCTTCGACCAGTTCATTCCGTGTACGAGTGGCTGTCTCGCAATCGTGTGCACCTACGAGGACGTCATCAACATATGTGGCCTTTTGCTTAGATTTACAGTAATACAACACTTTTCTCCTTAAAGCGAAACAGGGACTTATCTATTCGAAAAAAGTTTATTTATAACTGGATTTACTGGAAATTCGGTACATAGGTAACTTTTTATTTATATTAACTGGAAGACTTTTCTCCTCTCCGAGAAGTTGACCAGGGCTGACTTATTCAAAAAGTCTTATTTATTGTGCGATTGACTTGAAATTCGGTACAGGTTCAGATTTACAAAACTACTATTATTCCTGCCGTAAAATATACCACGGACTGACCTAATCGAAAAAAGTTTTTCATGGCTCGATTTTTTTGAAATTCAGTACATATGTGACTTTTTGATAAGATTAACAAGAAAACTTTTCTTCTCTCCGGGAAGTGGACCACGGCCTGACTTATTCAAAATATTTCATTTATTCTGCGATTTTCTTGAAATTCAGTACATAGCTAGCTTTTTGTTTTGATTTACAAAAAGACTTTTATTTTCTCTGGAAAGTGGGCTGTTTACTTGAAATTCGGCACATAGGTGACGTTTTACTGCGGAAAGTAAACCAAGGGCTGACCTATTCAAAGCAATTGAATTTATTGCTCGATTTACTTGAATTCTTTACATAGGTGGCTTTTAGCTTAGATTAACATGAAGACTGTTCTTCTCGCCAGAGACTGACTATTTCGTGTCGGGGTTAATTGGAGGCCGGAATTCTTCGTGAATTCCGGTAACGGGGTCGGGGGAGGTGCCGGTCTTTCAGGAAGCTAAAAGAGAACCCCTACAACTTCTCAAATAAAAACAAGACCAGAGTCTTTTCAATTAAATTATTTAAAAGAAGATAAGTGGGTGAACGAGTGAAAATAATATATCTAAAAGGAGGACACTCACCAATGATGTTGCTGCTGTGGATGTGGCTGTTGATGTAAGAGAGAGGCGGAAGACCGGTAAAAATGGCGTTTTAAAGATTTCCACAGAAGGTGGAAATCTGAAACGGGGCTAACAGGACTCTTCCCATAACTTTGAAGAGTCATGTATTAGTGAACACTGTAGCGCCATCTGTTGGTGAATCTTATGGATGCTGCCCAGGGTTGCACGCATAAACATGCCGCCCGCCTTACAGCAACACTGCAAAAAATAATTTTATAACTTCTAAAAATTTACAATTCATTGTTAATAAAGTTCAAAACCTTAATCTAAATACGATTTAAATTTCAAATTTACATTTCAAAATTTTTTATTTACATTTAAAATTTTCTGATTTACAATTCATTTTTTAAATTAAAATTATTGTCGAGTTGTATCGACAAAAGCATCGCCGGCGTGTCGAATAACAAGAAAAAAAGAGGGTTTTTAGATTTATTTATTTATAAATATATATGCATATGTGTATGTGTGTGTATAATTCAAGTTAATTGTTTTGTATAACAATTTTATACTTATTGTGTAGGGTAAGTGTTTTTAATATTAATATGACCTGTAGGTTTGATGTTGTTTTTCCAACGATGTGGTTGTTGTTGAGCGGGTATAGTTTATTTCACTTAACTTTCACTGCTTTCACTTTAGTTTGTTTTCAAAAACTGAAAACATTATTCGTATGTTGGCGCTGTTTGGTATTTTTGCATTGTCCTCTTGTTCGTTTTGAGGAAAATGTAGGGATGTGTTTATTGAGCATAAACATCCCGGCCGCCTTGAAGGATTTAGGATCTGCTTCAAATTGTGCCGGTTAGGGTCCAACCGAGTGCGGTGTTTTGAGCGACTATGTTTCCATTATCGGGGTTGAACAAGCCGGGTCGGATGATTTGCGGGTAAATGTCTGCTCCTAGTTCGATCATTACCTTGTCTGTCGTTATGAATTTAGGGTCAGCGAGGACTAGGTGGTCGAATCTTTTCGCGATTTCACCACCTAAGTCACAATCATAGGGTCGGGTCGGTAGCTCGTTTGTAACGAGACTATTGCATTTCACACGTAAATGATTATCGGAGAGAGATCCGATGATTAAACTGCAAATGCTGTGTGAATATGGCAACTTTAGTTTTTTAACCAATTCAGTTGCAATTGTGGTCAACTTTCGTGTCGGGTTTACGAGTGCTCTGACTTTGTACCATGTGCCATCGCGAGCTCACGGTAATTGCTGGACTGTGTCCTAGAGGGTTTGTTGCCTTAGTGGGTGCCATGATACTATAAATGGAAATAAAATGTTAGTTACAGGGTAGAGTCACAACTTATGTAATTGGACGGGTCATAATGCCTTGTGAGGTTCGTACATATGTGGATTACTCTAGTTCTAGTGTCAGACCCGAGGTAAGTCTTTTCGATACGACCTAATTTCCATTCATTTGTGGGTAGGGTTTCTTGTCGAATAACTACCAAGTCTCCAACTTCTATATTGCGTTGGGGGTATTTCCACTTATAACGCTTGTGGAGTTCTTTTAGGTATTCTTCTTTCCATCGAATACAGAAGTGTTGATGGAGTATCCTTAGTTTCTGCCATCTATTCACGGTACTGAGTTTTGCGTCTTCTAGATTAGGTTCAGCTGGGGTAAGTAACGGGGTACCGATTAGGAAATGGCCTGGGGTTAAAGGTCCTAAACTTGTAGGGTCATCGCTGATAGGGTTTAGGGGGCGAGAATTCAAACAACTTTCGATTCGGGTTAATAGTGTTGCCAATTCTTCAAAAGTGAATTTTTGGATCTGTGCCACCTTTTTTAAATGTGTTTTTAAGCTTTTAACTCCTGCTTCCCAGAGGCCGCCCATATGAGGAGCTCCTGGAGGATTAAAATGCCACTTGATGTTTTGGTGCGCTTGACTTGTTAATATTTGGGTTCTCAAGGTTTTCATGAATTCTCGTCGATCTTTGAGTAACAGTTGCGAAGCTCCTACAAAGTTCCTTCCATTGTCCGAATAAAGATCGGCGGGGCATCCGCGCCTAGAGAAAAATCGTGCGAATGCTGCCATAAATGCTTCTGTAGTAAGATCACTTACGGGTTCTAAGTGTATTGCTTTGGTTGCAAAGCAAACGAAAACACATATGTATCCCTTGGTAATTAAGCATGCTCTTCCGGTATAGTTTTTTATATCGTAAGGTCCAGCGAAATCAATTCCAGTTGCTGCGAATGGGCGGGTTAGGGTAGTACGTTCAACTGGTAGTGCTGCCATGATTTAAGTAGTTTGGGTTTTTTTGTACAGCATGCAAGTTTTGAATCGTAATACTAACTGGTTTCCTCCATGTAGTGTTATTGAGTGGGTAAATTGGGTGAGTAATTTTGACAATCGACTGTTGTAGGGTAGTAGAATCGGATGACGTTCGTTGTATGATAGCGCAGCTGAATTACTCAAGCGGCCATTAACTCGCATGATTCCTTTGGGGTCGATTGATGGGTTAAGGGTCAATATAGAACTCTTTTTGGGTATCCGGGTCTTTTATGGTCAAAGCTTCATGTTCCTCATGAAAGTATCTTTTCTGAGCTAAGACAGTTAGCTTGGAACGGGTTGATTTAAATTCGTCTGGGGTTATTTCGACGGTTGTAAATTGCTCTTTTCTTCTATTTGGTGAGGCGTTTGAACAAAATCTAAATAGATATGATATAACACGAATTGCTCTGGGCAGTGTAGAGAATCTGTCTAGTATATCTTCTTGAGCTGTAGCGGTAAAGGTTTTAATTGGTTTAAGCTCTAGGGTTGTGGCGGGTGGTTTCTGATTGATTGGCCACTGTTTTGAATCGAGCTATAGCCATTGAGGTCCGTGCCACCAGAGTTTGTTGCTCGCGATTTCTAGGGGAGTGCATCCACGACTTGCGAGGTCCGCCGGGTTATCACGGCTTTCCACATGATTCCAAGTATCGCTTCCGACGTTTTCAACTATCGTGGCGACTCGATGAGAAACTAAAGTCGTCCATGAACATGGGGGTTTGCTTAACCAAGAGAGAACAATAGTTGAGTCCGTCCAGAGATGGGTGCCATAGTGTGTCAAATTTAACTGTGATAAGGTAGTGTCCACTAAGTTTGCGAGAAGAACAGGGTGGTCCAAGTATTTCCGTCTATAGAAATTCTAATGTAAAGAGTTGCGGCGTATGCTTTTTCAGACGCATCAGAGAATCCGTGAAACTCTATGACCGCTGAAGTTGAGAAATGGGTCCACCTTGGAATTTCTATTTTATTAAGCACCTCATATTCCTTAATAAATGTTTTCCATCTATGTAGGGTTAGGGGTTTTAGACTTTCATCCCAGTCTGATTTGTCAAGCCATATTTGCTGCATGATGATTTTTGCTGTTACGATTACTGGACTGAGCCAGCCTGCTGGATCAAACAGTTTAGCAATTATTGACAATACTTCTCGTTTAGTGAAAGATTCTTTGTCGGAAATGGGGTTGATAACGAAAAAGAATACATCTTTCTTAGAATTCCATCTAATTCCTAGGGTCTTTGTGCTATTGGATTCTGTTAAATCGAGCAAATTAGTATCCAATAAATGTTCTGATGGGAGTCCTGATAAGATTTTTGGGTCGCTGGAAGTCCATTTGCGTAGAGCAAATCCTGCGGACTCTTCGCACTTGATATATCGTGGGCTCCGCTGAGAACATCATCTACATACATTCCATTGCGAATTATATCTGATGCTAGTGGGTGGGTTCCCTTTACATCATCTGCTAATTTCAACAGTGTTCGGATTGCTAAATAAGGAGCACAGTTAATGCCAAATGTTACCGTTTGTAATTCAAATTCCTCTACTGGGTCATCATTTGACTTTCTGAAGAGTATTCTCTGAAATCGTGTGTGTTTGGGTTCTACAAGAATTTGCCGATACATATTTTGTATATCTGCGTTGAAAACGAATCGAAATAGACGCCCTTTTATTACTAAGATTACCAAGTCTGCCTGCAGAATAGGTCCAGTATGTAGTACGTCGTTCAGACTGTTTCTATTAGATATGGGACATGATGCATTAAATACCACTCCCAGTTGCGTAGTTATTCGATCGGGTTTGATAACTGCGTGATGTGGTAGATAATATAGGGTGTTTTCCTCCGCGGGATTGTTTTCCACCTTTTTCATGTGTCCAAGTTCCAAATACTCATTAATAACTTTGTCGTATTCCATTTTAATATCCGGCTTTCTTGAGAGGGATTTCTCATTTCTTAAAAACTGAGCTAGCGCTATGTGTCTTGAGTTGCCCAGTTCTATGTTTTCTGGGTTTTTAAAGGGTAGGGTTACCACATAACGTGCCGATGAGTTTCTGTATGTGGTTTTTTGATAATTTTCCTCACACAATTTATCTGAAGATGAGGGCAGAGGCTTTCTCGGAACTTCTTCCACTTCCCAAAATTGCGTGAGTAATTTATCTGAGGTCATTTGGTTGAAAAATGAAGATACTGAAGGTCCACTGGGCTTTTCTGGAATGGGTCCTGACAAAATCCAACCAAATTCAGTTTCTTGGGCGAGCAAAGTATTCAATATATTTCTTTGTACGGGTCTGGGCTTATTGAAATCGGGATCAGCTAAACTAAATCCGAGTTTTCCAATTTCAAATGTTGGATCGAGTGAGTGAGTGGGTAAGTTTTCTGACAGAGTTTTTATGATAAACGCTTGCGTCGTTATTTTAAATACTTTCCTCATAGGTGAGCATAGGGTTAATTCGCATGTTTTTGTGGTTGTTGCTGAAACTGAGTTGTTCAACCCTGTTACTTGTGCAACTGCATGCTTCGTAAGTATGCCCAGTTTTCTTTGGAATTTCTCTGAAATAAATTTGGCTTCTGACCCAGAGTCTATGAGTGCCCTAGCGGAATATAATTGCCCTCTATGGTTTATATGAACTACGGCAGTGCCTAACAAAATGTGTTTCCTACAAGACATGAGTGGTTCTTGAGTGGACTGTAAGAGGGTTGTGTATGCTTGTGGATTTGGATTTGAGGGGTGGGTTTGGGAGGTACTGCCTTGGTTTGAATCAAGAGCAGGGTTTGATGCTCTTGATCCTTGCGGGGAGGACTGTGGACGAGGGATGTTGTCGTTATGCAGAAGTGTATTGTGTTTCTGTCTGCATATTCCGCAAGAGTATTTGCTTTTGCAGTCTCTGAAACCGTGAGATAGAGCTAAGCAATTAAAACAGTAGCCATTCATGCCTAAGAATTTGGGACATACTCGAATTGAGTGTTAGGTTTTACATAATTTGCAACTTTCCAATGCATGTGTATTCGATGACGTAGTGATTCTTGGACTATTTTATTAGAGCTGGGGGTCGGGTTTTCTAAAACATTTGAATGAAACGTGTTGAATCTCACGTTCCTTCCTCTTTTCTGGAGTCTACTGTCGTGATGGGTAGTGGGATTTGGATCAACCAGATCTCCCACTGATTCCAATGATTTATATTTATGGGTGAGAAAGGCATCAAATGTTTTCCAAGAAGGTATTTCCGAGTTGTCTTCTAACGTGTCTTCGAATTGATGGAGGAGGCGTTTGGGTAACTTAGTTCCGCATAGGAATATTAATATAGGGTCCCAACTACTTGTGTCCAAGCCAAGATTATTCAGACTAGTTAGACAATTGTTAACCGTCCTCTGGAGATTTTTGATGGTACTTCCGCTTTCTTGGGTGGTTTGGGGTAAATTTAATGAAATCTTCAATTGGGCGTTTGTTTGAACTCTTTTGTTCTCGTATTGCTAAACGAGATCCTTCCATGCCATTAGAAATCCGTCATTTGTTAAAGGGGCATTTTCTACGATCGACCGCGCTTCTCCTCGGGTTTTTTGTATTAGATGGAAGAGTCCTTCCACGTTGCTGATCGTCTTGTTATGGATATATGTATATAGTCGTAAACATATCTCTAAACGAGGGCAATGTTGCGAAATCTCCATAAAATATATCCGTGTCAATAGGGGGCAGATGAACAAATGATCCTACGTTCATCGAAGGGTATGCCTCTGAAGTTCGCTCCTTTATAGTGGCTGATGGGGTCTTGAGATAATCAATACATTGATTGATGGATCCTAAACATCTCAAATACAACTGATGGCCTTTTCTAAAAATTTCTTTGACTTCCGTTAAGTCAATGGGATCAGCAGGGTTTTGCGGGGCTCTGCGCAAGGCATCGTACGATTTGCTTGCCCTATCGTATATCGCATTGAGTTCAACTCTTTTGATTTCCAGAGTGAAGGCTGTTTCATCTTCCGGGGGTGTTGAATTATGTTCTTCTTTCGAATAAATCGAGAATACAGAACTTAAAATCTTCCTTTATATTTCTTTGTTTAATTAAATTAAAATTAGCTTCAAACGACAAATTTGGGTAGGGTTCTTTGTGAAAAATAGCAAAAAGCTAGATAAATTTCGCAAAAATTCGATTTTTTGACTATGGGTATTTTTGGCCCTCTTGGGTATAAAAGGTTAATGATTTAAATAATAAATTTGTTTTAGAACAGACATGACCAGTCCACTTCGAGCGGGTCCTTTGATCCGCTCTCGGGCGTCTCTCATCGCCTGAGACCGCTTTTGCGGGTTATTATTGCGCCTTACTGATGAGGCATTTCTTGCTGCTGGTGGGTGTGGCCGCTGAACCACGGACCGGATACCCGACAGAGGCGGTCTAAGTATCGGGGGGTTTGGGTTGCTGGTCGCTTCATTGTGGGGTTGTTCCAGCACTTCGTCGTCACTGGCGTCGATCTCCAGCACCTCATCATCACTGGAGTCCTCTGGTAAGGCTTGGGCCCGGTAAGGACAGTGCCGTCTGTTACTCCGGTGATCTACGGGATCTACGACCGGCGGTACGTCTTCTCGCTCCTGTCTGTTTCCCACAGATGCAGGAGACTGTGGTGCCGCTCCTGATAGCGGTCGCAGTTCTTCGTTGACGGACAGTTGTTGTCCATGTGATGCGGGGATAAACTATTGGCACAATGCCGATGGAGGAGGACAGCCCTCAGTCTCTCCGCTGGCTCCAGTCGACGCATCTGTCGGCAGAACAGCAACCGGTGATTGTGGTGGCATACGGGGCACCGGTGTTGTTCCCTCGGTTGTTGTTTGCTGTTGTTGTTGGCACGTACCATGTTGAAAATCTCTGGAATTATAGATATCATTAGTGTTTTTTACGACGGGAAGCATAATTAATTTCACAATTGGACGTGTAATTATGCCTCGCGTCGTAAGTAGATCAACCACTCTAACTCTGTTATCCTGACCTAAGAAAACCCTAACCACTCTGCCAAGTCTCCACCCGTTCGGGGGTAGATTGTCCTCTTTGACAACTACAAAATCGTCAACCTCTAGGTTTCGGTGAGGAAACTGCCAATTTACTCTCTTGTGCAGTTCCTTTAGGTACTCCACCTTCCATCGCTGGCAGAATCCTTGGTGAAGTGCTTTCAGTTTCTGCCATCGGTTGATGATTGTCATCGGGTTTCCACTGATTTCGGGCTCAGCGATCGCGAGCAGCGGACTTCCAATTAGAAAATGTCCTGGGGTTAGAGGATCAATTGACTCGGGGGTAATCGGAGAGTGGACTAATCGGTCGAGAGTTGAGGCAGGCCTCGATTTTGGCCAGTAACGTCGAAAATTCCTCCATGGTAAAGCTCATGGCACTTGCTACTCTTCGAAAGTGCGTTTTGAAGCTCTTCACTCCTGCCTCCCATAATCCTCCAATGTGAGGAGCCCTTGGAGGAATGAAGTGCCAGTTGATTTCCTCATGCGCATATGACCGCATGGTGAGCTGAGACGCTTCAGTCACGAATTTCCTGAAATCATGCTTCAACGCCTTGTTGGCTCCAGCGAAGTTTGCGCAATTATCCGAATACATATGAAGCGGACAACCACGTCTTGCTACAAACCTCGCGAATGCAGCCAGAAATGTTGACGTCGATAAGTTGCTTGTCGCTTCCAGATGAATTGCCTTTGTAGCGAAATACACAAATACGCAGACGTATCCTTTTGTTATTAGGCATGCTCGGCCTGTGTAGTTTTTAATTTCAAACGGGCCCGTGAAATCTACGCCGGTATTGATAAAGGGCCTGGATACCTCCGTTCTTTCCGGTGGAAGCGGAGCCATTAATTGTTCTCGTGTCCTTTTTCTATGAATGAGACAAACTTTGCAATTATTAATAACCATTTTTATTAAATTTTTTAATCGTACTACCCAACATTCGGACCTCATGAGCCTCAGCATGAGCTGTTTTCCACCATGTAATGAAATCAGGTGTGAGAACTTGACAAGAAGTCGAGAAAATTGGCAATCATACGGTAAGATTGTCGGGTATCGTTCGTTGTACGATACGGACGCTAGGGCTAGTCGACCGCCTACTCTCATGATTCCATTCTTATCAAGAAATGGATTGAGAGTGCGGATGGAGCTCTTAGCGCTCACTGGGTTTGCTGAAACTAGTGCATCGTATTCACCCGCAAGTCAACACTTTTGGGCCAATAGAATTAATCGCGTTTTTACATCTCGAATTTCATCTGCTGTGATTTCCGCAGATTCGTGCTGATTTATTTATTTAAATACCGGATGTATTTTCCGATAGAATTGAAAAATTCGCCCAACTACCCGCGACGTGCGTGAGAAATCGGAGAATCGTTCCAAGATGTCTTCTCTATCTATGAGTCGTGCTGCGTGAGTCCTAACGCTTTTTTGCTCCAGTTCCGTTTCTAATGGCTCACTCTGCCTCTGAGGCCACTCAGACGGTTGCTGTTTTAACCAGCTTGGACCGTGCTACCACAGAGTGCTCTCCGCAAGTTCTTGGGGGACGCGCCGCGGCTACCAAGATCTGCTGGATTTTCTTTTGAATCCACGTGATTCCATCCAGTCGATCCGACGAGTTCCTCGATCTTCGAGACTCTATTCGCCACGAAGATAGTCCAAAAACACGGGGACTTCTGCAGCCATGAGAGTACAATAGTGGAGTCTGTCCATTTGTAAATCACTTGTTGGGCAACATCAAACTGTGGAAGCAAAGCGTTCAGTAATTCTGCCAGAAGTAGTGCCCCACATAACTCTAACCGTGGTAGAGATATTGTTTTTACTGGCGCTACTTTGGTCTTGCTTACCAGCAGATTTACGTGTGGAACGATATTTGAATTTCGTACTCGGACTCTTATATATAATGCCGCAGCATATGCCTTCCCGGAGGCACCACAAAACCCATGAAATTCAATTTCATTCCATGGAGTATACCTAACCCAACTTGGAACGATTGGTCCTAGCCAACCAGCGGAATCAAATAGTTTTGCTACACACGATAATACCTCTCTCTTGGTGTAGCCTGGTTTTATGTGCATCTCCTGGACGTTGAAATGAAACCTATCTTGTGCAGCATTCCACCTGATGCCTAACATCCTTGCCTCGCTTACGTCGTCAATCTCCAAGAAATCTTCCTTAAGAAGATGCTCCTTTGGTATGTCGACCCACTTTCGTAGGGAAAATCCTGCACCATTGAGTGCTTCGACCAGTTCATTCCGTGTACGAGTGGCTGTCTCGCAATCGTGTGTACCTACGAGGACGTCATCAACATATGTGGCCTTTTGCTTAGATTTACAGCAATACAACACTTTTCTCCTTAAAGCGAAACAGGGACTTATCTATTCGAAAAAAGTTTATTTATAACTGGATTTACTGGAAATTCGGTACATAGGTAACTTTTTATTTATATTAACTGGAAGACTTTTCTCCTCTCCGAGAAGTTGACCAGGGCTGACTTATTCAAAAAGTCTTATTTATTGTGCGATTGACTTGAAATTCCTTCCGTAAAATATACCACGGACTGACCTAATCGAAAAAAGTTTTTTATGGCTCGTTTTTTTGAAATTCGGTACATATGTGACTTTTCGATAAGATTAACAAGAAGACTTTTCTTCTCTCCGGGAAGTGGGCTACGGCCTGACTTTTTCAAAATATTTCATTTATTCTGCGATTTTCTTGAAATTCAGTACATAGCTAGCTTTTTGTTTTGATTTACAAAAACACTTTTATTCTCACTGGAAAGTGGGCTGTTTACTTGAAATTCGGCACATAGGTGACGTTTTACTGCGGAAAGTAAACCAAGGGCTGACCTATTCAAAGCAATTGAATTTATTGCTCGATTTACTTGAATTCTTTACTTAGGTGGCTTTTTACTTAGATTAACATGAAGACTGTTCTTCTCGCCAGAGACTGACTGTTTCGTGTCGTCGTTAATTGGAGGCCGGAATTCCTCGTGAATTCCGGTAACGGGGTCGGGGGAGGTGCCGGTCTTTCAGGAAGCTAAAAGAAAACCCCTACAACTTCTCAAATAAAAACAAGACCAGAGTCTTTTCAATTAAATTATTTAAAAATATATCTTAAAGGAGGACACTCACCAATGATGTTGCTGCTGTGGCTGTTGATGTGGGAAAGAGGCGGAAGACCGGTAAAAATGGCCTTTTAAAGATTTCCACAGGAGGTGGAAATCTGAATCGGGGCTAACAGGACTCTTCCCATAACTTTGAAGAGTCATGTATTAGTGAACACAGCAGCGCCATCTGTTGGTGAATCTTATGGATGCTGCCCAGGGTTGCACGTATAAACATGCCGCCCGCCTTACAGCAACACCGCAAAAAATAATTTTACAACTTCTAAAAATTTACAATTCATTGTTAATAAAGTTCAAAACCTTAATCTAAAAACGATTTAAATTTCAAATTTACATTTTAAAATTTTCTATTTACATTTACATTTTACATTTCTGATTTAGAATTCCTTTTTTAAAATAAAATTAAATTTTCTCCCTCCATCTCTGCCGTCTAATATGGTGAACAGCCAGAGATCACCCATCCAAATATGGTGTTCTGGGCAGCCGTTCGAGTCGGGGTTGCTGGCATTAGTCCTGGCCGCAATATCATGCCGTACATATCGGCCCCGAGAATCAGCGACACCGCACTGGACCTGTAGAAGGGGTTCTTCCAGCACTTCGTCGTCACTGGCGTCGATCTCCAGCACCTCATCATCACTGGAGTCCTCTGGTAAGGCTTGGGCCCGGTAAGGACAGTGCCGTCTCTTACTCCGGTGATCTACGGGATCTACGACCGGCGGTACGTCTTCTCGCTCCTGTCTGTTTCCCACAGATGCAGGAGACTGTGGTGCCGCTCCTGATAGCGGTCGCAGTTCTTCGTTGACGGACAGTTGTTGTCCATGTGATGCGGGGATAAACTATTGGCACAATGCCGATGGAGGAGGACAGCCCTCAGTCTCTCCGCTGGCTCCAGTCGACGCATCTGTCGGCAGAACAGCAACCGGTGATTGTGGTGGCATACGGGGCACCGGTGTTGTTCCCTCGGTTGTTGTTTGCTGTTGTTGTTGGCACGTACCATGTTGAAAATCTCTGGAATTATAGATATCATTAGTGTTTTTTACGACGGGAAGCATAATTAATTTCACAATTGGACGTGTAATTATGCCTCGCGTCGTAAGTAGATCAACCACTCTAACTCTGTTATCCTGACCTAAGAAAACCCTAACCACTCTGCCAAGTCTCCACTCGTTCGGGGGTAGATTGTCCCCTTTGACAACTACAAAATCGTCAACCTCTAGGTTTCGGTGAGGAAACTGCCACTTTACTCTCTTGTGCAGTTCCTTTAGGTACTCCACCTTCCATCGCTGGCAGAATCCTTGGTGAAGTGCTTTCAGTTTCTGCCATCGGTTGATGATTGTCATCGGGTTTCCGCTGATTTCGGGCTCAGCGATCGCGGACTTCCAATTAGAAAATGTCCTGGGGTTAGAGGATCAATTGACTCGGGGGTAATCGGAGAGTGGACTAATCGGTCGAGAGTTGAGGCAGGCCTCGGTTTTGGCCAGTAACGTCGAAAATTCCTCCATGGTAAAGCTCATGGCACTTGCTACTCTTCGAAAGTGCGTTTTGAAGCTCTTCACTCCTGCCTCCCATAATCCTCCAATGTGAGGAGCCCATATGCGCATATGACCGCATGGTGAGCTGAGACGCTTCAGTCACGAATTTCTTGAAATCATGATTCAACGCCTTGTTGGCTCCAGCGAAGTTTGTGCCATTATCCGAATACATATGAAGCAGACAACCACGTCTTGCTACAAACCTCGCGAATGCAGCCAGAAAAGTTTACGTCGATAAGTTGCTTGTCGCTTCCAGATGAATTGCCTTTGTAGCGAAATACACAAATACGCAGACGTATCCTTTTGTTATTGGGCACGCTCGGCCTATGTAGTTTTTAATTTCAAACGGGCCCGTGAAATCTACGCCGGTATTGGTAAAGGGCCTGGATACCTCCGTTCTTTCCGGTGGAAGCGGAGCCATTAATTGTTCTCGTGTCCTTTTTCTATGAATGAGACAAACTTTGCAATTATTAATAACCATTTTTATTAAATTTTTTAATCGTACTACCCAACATTCGGACCTCATGAGCCTCAGCATGAGCTGATTTCCACCATGTAATGAAATCAGGTGTGAGAACTTGACAAGAAGTCGAGAAAATTGGCAATCATACGGTAAGATTGTCGGGTATCTTTCGTTGTACGATACCGACGCTAGGGCTAGTCGACCGCCTACTCTCATGATTCCATTCTTATCAAGAAATGGATTAAGAGTGCGGATGGAGCTCTTAGCACTCACTGGGTTTGCTGAAACTAGTGCATCGTATTCACCCGCAAGTCAACACTTTTGGGCCAATAGAATTATCGCGTTTTTACATCTCGAATTTCATCTGCTGTGATTTCCGCAGATTCGCGCTGATTTATTAATTTAAATACCGGATGTATTTTCCGATAGAATTGAAAAATTCGCCCAACTACCCACAACGTGCGTGAGAAATCGGAGAATCGTTCCAAGATGTCTTCTCTATCTATGAGTCGTGCTGCGTGAGTCCTAACGCTTTTTTGCTCCAGTTCCGTTTCTAATGGCTCACTCTGCCTCTGAGGCCACTCAGACGGTTGCTGTTTTAACCAGCTTGGACCGTGCTACCACAGAGTGCTCTCCGCAAGTTCTTGGGGGACGCGCCGCGGCTACCAAGATCTGCTGGATTTTCTTTTGAATCCACGTGATTCCTTCCAGTCGATCCGACGAGTTCCTCGATCTTCGAGACTCTATTCGCCACGAAGATAGACCAACAACACGGGGACTTCTGCAGCCATGAGAGTACAATAGTGGAGTCTGTCCATTTGTAAATCACTTGTTGGGCAACATCAAACTGTGGAAGCAAAGCGTTCAGTAATTCTGCCAGAAGTAGTGCCCCACATAACTCTAACCGTGGTAGAGATATTGTTTTTACTGGCGCTACTTTGGTCTTGAGTACCAGCAGATTTACGTGTGGAACGATATTTGAATTTCGTACTCGGACTCTTATATATAATGCCGCAGCATATGCCTTCCCGGAGGCACCACAAAACCCATGAAATTCAATTTCATTCCATGGAGTATACCTAACCCAACTTGGAACGATTGGTCCTAGCCAACCAGCGGGATCAATAAGTTTTGCTACACACGATAATACCTCTCTCTTGGTGTAGCCTGGTTTTATGTGCATCTCCTGGACGTTGAAATGAAACCTATCTTGTGCAGCATTCCACCTGATGCCTAACATCCTTGCCTCGCTTACGTCGTCAATCTCCAAGAAATCTTCCTTAAGAAGATGCTCCTTTGGTATGTCGACCCACTTTCGTAGGGAAAATCCTGCACCATTGAGTGCTTCGACCAGTTCATTCCGTGTACGAGTGGCTGTCTCGCAATCGTGTGCACCTACGAGGACGTCATCAACATATGTGGCCTTTTGCTTAGATTTACAGTAATACAACACTTTTCTCCTTAAAGCGAAACAGGGACTTATCTATTCGAAAAAAGTTTATTTATAACTGGATTTACTGGAAATTCGGTACATAGGTAACTTTTTATTTATATTAACTGGAAGACTTTTCTCCTCTCCGAGAAGTTGACCAGGGCTGACCTATTCAAAAAGTCTTATTTATTGTGCGATTGACTTGAAATTCGGTACAGGTTCAGATTTACAAAACTACTATTATTCCTGCCGTAAAATATACCACGGACTGACCTAATCGAAAAAAGTTTTTCATGGCTCGATTTTTTTGAAATTCAGTACATATGTGACTTTTTGATAAGATTAACAAGAAAACTTTTCTTCTCTCCGGGAAGTGGACCACGGCCTGACTTATTCAAAATATTTCATTTATTCTGCGATTTTCTTGAAATTCAGTACATAGCTAGCTTTTTGTTTTGATTTACAAAAAGACTTTTATTTTCTCTGGAAAGTGGGCTGTTTACTTGAAATTCGGCACATAGGTGACGTTTTACTGCGGAAAGTAAACCAAGGGCTGACCTATTCAAAGCAATTGAATTTATTGCTCGATTTACTTGAATTCTTTACATAGGTGGCTTTTAGCTTAGATTAACATGAAGACTGTTCTTCTCGCCAGAGACTGACTATTTCGTGTCGGGGTTAATTGGAGGCCGGAATTCTTCGTGAATTCCGGTAACGGGGTCGGGGGAGGTGCCGGTCTTTCAGGAAGCTAAAAGAGAACCCCTACAACTTCTCAAATAAAAACAAGACCAGAGTCCTTTCAATTAAATTATTTAAAAGAAGATAAGTGGGTGAACGAGTGAAAATAATATATCTAAAAGGAGGACACTCACCAATGATGTTGCTGCTGTGGATGTGGCTGTTGATGTAAGAGAGAGGCGGAAGACCGGTAAAAATGGCGTTTTAAAGATTTCCACAGAAGGTGGAAATCTGAAACGGGGCTAACAGGACTCTTCCCATAACTTTGAAGAGTCATGTATTAGTGAACACTGTAGCGCCATCTGTTGGTGAATCTTATGGATGCTGCCCAGGGTTGCACGCATAAACATGCCGCCCGCCTTACAGCAACACTGCAAAAAATAATTTTATAACTTCTAAAAATTTACAATTCATTGTTAATAAAGTTCAAAACCTTAATCTAAATACGATTTAAATTTCAAATTTACATTTCAAAATTTTTTATTTACATTTAAAATTTTCTGATTTACAATTCATTTTTTAAATTAAAATTATTGTCGAGTTGTATCGACAAAAGCATCGCCGGCGTGTCGAATAACAAGAAAAAAAGAGGGTTTTTAGATTTATTTATTTATAAATATATATGCATATGTGTATGTGTGTGTATAATTCAAGTTAATTGTTTTGTATAACAATTTTATACTTATTGTGTAGGGTAAGTGTTTTTAATATTAATATGACCTGTAGGTTTGATGTTGTTTTTCCAACGATGTGGTTGTTGTTGAGCGGGTATAGTTTATTTCACTTAACTTTCACTGCTTTCACTTTAGTTTGTTTTCAAAAACTGAAAACATTATTCGTATGTTGGCGCTGTTTGGTATTTTTGCATTGTCCTCTTGTTCGTTTTGAGGACAATGTAGGGATGTGTTTATTGAGCATAAACATCCCGGCCGCCTTGAAGGATTTAGGATCTGCTTCAAATTGTGCCGGTTAGGGTCCAACCGAGTGCGGTGTTTTGAGCGACTATGTTTCCATTATCGGGGTTGAACAAGCCGGGTCGGATGATTTGCGGGTAAATGTCTGCTCCTAGTTCGATCATTACCTTGTCTTTCGTTATGAATTTAGGGTCAGCGAGGACTAGGTGGTCGAATCTTTTCGCGATTTCACCACCTAAGTCACAATCATAGGGTCGGGTCGGTAGCTCGTTTGTAACGAGACTATTGCATTTCACACGTAAATGATTATCGGAGAGAGATCCCATGATTAAACTGCAAATGCTGTGTGAATATGGCAACTTTAGTTTTTTAACCAATTCAGTTGCAATTGTGGTCAACTTTCTTGTCGGGTTTACGAGTGCTCTGACTTTGTACCATGTGCCATCGCGAGCTCACGGTAATTGCTGGACTGTGTCCTAGAGGGTTTGTTGCCTTAGTGGGTGCCATGATACTATAAATGGAAATAAAATGTTAGTTACAGGGTAGAGTCACAACTTATGTAATTGGACGGGTCATAATGCCTTGTGAGGTTCGTACATATGTGGATTACTCTAGTTCTAGTGTCAGACCCGAGGTAAGTCTTTTCGATACGACCTAATTTCCATTCATTTGTGGGTAGGGTTTCTTGTCGAATAACTACCAAGTCTCCAACTTCTATATTGCGTTGGGGGTATTTCCACTTATAACGCTTGTGGAGTTCTTTTAGGTATTCTTCTTTCCATCGAATACAGAAGTGTTGATGGAGTATCCTTAGTTTCTGCCATCTATTCACGGTACTGAGTTTTGCGTCTTCTAGATTAGGTTCAGCTGGGGTAAGTAACGGGGTACCGATTAGGAAATGGCCTGGGGTTAAAGGTCCTAAACTTGTAGGGTCATCGCTGATAGGGTTTAGGGGGCGAGAATTCAAACAACTTTCGATTCGGGTTAATAGTGTTGCCAATTCTTCAAAAGTGAATTTTTGGATCTGTGCCACCTTTTTTAAATGTGTTTTTAAGCTTTTAACTCCTGCTTCCCAGAGGCCGCCCATATGAGGAGCTCCTGGAGGATTAAAATGCCACTTGATGTTTTGGTGCGCTTGACTTGTTAATATTTGGGTTCTCAAGGTTTTCATGAATTCTCGTCGATCTTTGAGTAACAGTTGCGAAGCTCCTACAAAGTTCCTTCCATTGTCCGAATAAAGATCGGCGGGGCATCCGCGCCTAGAGAAAAATCGTGCGAATGCTGCCATAAATGCTTCTGTAGTAAGATCACTTACGGGTTCTAAGTATATTGCTTTGGTTGCAAAGCAAACGAAAACACATATGTATCCCTTGGTAATTAAGCATGCTCTTCCGGTATAGTTTTTTATATCGTAAGGTCCAGCGAAATCAATTCCAGTTGCTGCGAGTGGGCGGGTTAGGGTAGTACGTTCAACTGGTAGTGCTGCCATGATTTAAGTAGTTTGGGTTTTTTTGTACAGCATGCAAGTTTTGAGTCGTAATACTAACTGGTTTCCTCCATGTAGTGTTATTGAGTGGGTAAATTGGGTGAGTAATTTTGACAATCGACTGTTGTAGGGTAGTAGAATCGGATGACGTTCGTTGTATGATAGCGCAGCTGAATTACTCAAGCGGCCATTAACTCGCATGATTCCTTTGGGGTCGATTGATGGGTTAAGGGTCAATATAGAACTCTTTTTGGGTATCCGGGTCTTTTGGGTCAAAGCTTCATGTTCCTCATGAAAGTATCTTTTCTGAGCTAAGACAGTTAGCTTGGAACGGGTTGATTTAAATTCGTCTGGGGTTATTTCGACGGTTGTAAATTGCTCTTTTCTTCTATTTGGTGAGGCGTTTGAACAAAATCTAAATAGATATGATATAACACGAATTGCTCTGGGCAGTGTAGAGAATCTGTCTAGTATATCTTCTTGAGCTGTAGCGGTAAAGGTTTTAATTGGTTTAAGCTCTAGGGTTGTGGCGGGTGGTTTCTGAGTGATTGGTCACTGTTTCGAATCGAGCTGTAGCCATTGAGGTCCGTGCCACCAGAGTTTGTTGCTCGCGATTTCTAGGGGAGTGCATCCACGACTTGCGAGGTCCGCCGGGTTATCACGGCTTTCCACATGATTCCAAGTATCGCTTCCGACGTTTTCAACTATCGTGGCGACTCGATGAGAAACGAAAGTCGTCCATGAACATGGGGGTTTGCTTAACTAAGAGAGAACAATAGTTGAGTCCGTCCAGAGATGGGTGCGATAGTGTGTCAAATTTAACTGTGATAAGGTAGTGTCCACTAAGTTTGCGAGAAGAACAGGGTGGTCCAAGTATTTCCGTCTATAGAAATTCTAATGTAAAGAGTTGCGGCGTATGCTTTTTCAGACGCATCAGAGAATCCGTGAAACTCTATGACCGCTGAAGTTGAGAAATGGGTCCACCTTGGAATTTCTATTTTATTAAGCACCTCATATTCCTTAATAAATGTTTTCCATCTATGTAGGGTTAGGGGTTTTAGACTTTCATCCCAGTCTGATTTGTCAAGCCATATTTGCTGCATGATGATTTTTGCTGTTACGATTACTGGACTGAGCCAGCCTGCTGGATCAAACAGTTTAGCAATTATTGACAATACTTCTCGTTTAGTGAAAGATTCTTTGTCGGAAATGGGGTTGATAACGAAAAAGAATACATCTTTCTTAGAATTCCATCTAATTCCTAGGGTCTTTGTGCTATTGGATTCTGTTAAATCGAGCAAATTAGTATCCAATAAATGTTCTGATGGGAGTCCTGATAAGATTTTTGGGTCGCTGGAAGTCCATTTGCGTAGAGCAAATTCTGCGGACTCTTCGCACTTGATATATCGTGGGCTCCGCTGAGAACATCATCTACATACATTCCATTGCGAATTATATCTGATGCTAGTGGGTGGGTTCCCTTTACATCATCTGCTAATTTCAACAGTGTTCGGATTGCTAAATAAGGAGCACAGTTAATGCCAAATGTTACCGTTTGTAATTCAAATTCCTCTACTGGGTCATCATTTGACTTTCTGAAGAGTATTCTCTGAAATCGTGTGTGTTTGGGTTCTACAAGAATTTGCCGATACATTTTTTGTATATCTGCGTTGAAAACGAATCGAAATAGACGCCCTTTTATTACTAAGATTACCAAGTCTGCCTGCAGAATAGGTCCAGTATGTAGTACGTCGTTCAGACTGTTTCTGTTAGATATGGGACATGATGCATTAAATACCACTCCCAGTTGCGTAGTTATTCGATCGGGTTTGATAACTGCGTGATGTGGTAGATAATATAGGGTGTTTTCCTCCGCGGGATTGTTTTCCACCTTTTTCATGTGTCCAAGTTCCAAATACTCATTAATAACTTTGTCGTATTCCATTTTAATGTCCGGCTTTCTTGAGAGGGATTTCTCATTTCTTAAAAACTGAGCTAGCGCTATGTGTCTTGAGTTGCCCAGTTCTATGTTTTCTGGGTTTTTAAAGGGTAGGGTTACCACATAACGTGCCGATGAGTTTCTGTATGTGGTTTTTTGATAATTTTCCTCACACAATTTATCTGAAGATGAGGGCAGAGGCTTTCTCGGAACTTCTTCCACTTCCCAAAATTGCGTGAGTAATTTATCTGAGGTCATTTGGTTGAAAAATGAAGATACTGAAGGTCCACTGGGCTTTTCTGGAATGGGTCCTGACAAAATCCAACCAAATTCAGTTTCTTGGGCGAGCAAAGTATTCAATATATTTCTTTGTACACCACCGAGTATTATTTGTGGGTACAAATCACTTCCGATTAGAACGTCGACGGGTCTGGGCTTATTGAAATCGGGATCAGCTAAACTAAATCCGAGTTTTCCAATTTCAAATGTTGGATCGAGTGAGTGAGTGGGTAAGTTTTCTGACAGAGTTTTTATGATAAACGCTTGCGTCGTTATTTTAAATACTTTCCTCATAGGTGAGCATAGGGTTAATTCGCATGTTTTTGTGGTTGTTGCTGAAACTGAGTTGTTCAACCCTGTTACTTGTGCAACTGCATGCTTCGTAAGTATGCCCAGTTTTCTTTGGAATTTCTCTGAAATAAATTTGGCTTCTGACCCAGAGTCTATGAGTGCCCTAGCGGAATATAATTGCCCTCTATGGTTTATATGAACTACGGCAGTGCCTAACAAAATGTGTTTCCTACAAGACATGAGTGGTTCTTGAGTGGACTGTAAGAGGGTTGTGTATGCTTGTGGATTTGGATTTGAGGGGTGGGTTTGGGAGGTACTGCCTTGGTTTGAATCCTTGCGGGGAGGACTGTGGACGAGGGATGTTGTCGTTATGCAGAAGTGTATTGTGTTTCTGTCTGCATATTCCGCAAGAGTATTTGCTTTTGCAGTCTCTGAAACCGTGAGATAGAGCTAAGCAATTAAAACAGTAGCCATTATTTTTTACTGTAGATATACGGGTCTCGACATTCATGCCTAAGAATTTGGGACATACTCGAATTGAGTGTTGGGTTTTACATAATTTGCAACTTTCCAATGCATGTGTATTCGATGACGTAGTGATTCTTGGAGTATATGTTTTATTAGAGCTGGGGGTCGGGTTTTCTAAAACATTTGAATGAAACGTGTTGAATCTCACGTCCCTTCCTCTTTTCTGGAGTCTACTGTCGTGATGGGTAGTGGGATTTGGATCAACCAGATCTCCCACTGATTCCAATGATTTATATTTATGGGTGAGAAAGGCATCAAATGTTTTCCAAGAAGGTATTTCCGAGTTGTCTTCTAACGTGTCTTCGAATTGATGGAGGAGGCGTTTGGGTAACTTAGTTCCGCATAGGAATATTAATATAGGGTCCCAACTACTTGTGTCCAATCCAAGATTATTCAGACTAGTTAGACAATTGTTAACCGTCCTCTGGAGATTTTTGATGGTACTTCCGCTTTCTTGGGTGGTTTGGGGTAAATTTAATGAAATCTTCAATTGGGCGTTTGTTTGAACTCTTTTGTTCTCGTATTGCTAAACGAGATCCTTCCATGCCATTAGAAATCCGTCATTTGTTAAAGGAGCATTTTCTACGATCGACCGCGCTTCTCCTCGGGTTTTTTGTATTAGATGGAAGAGTCCTTCCACGTTGCTGATCGTCTTGTTATGGATATATGTATATAGTCGTAAACATATCTCTAAACGAGGGCAATGTTGCGAAATCTCCATAAAATATATCCGTGTCAATAGGGGGCAGATGAACAAATGATCCTACGTTCATCGAAGGGTATGCCTCTGAAGTTCGCTCCTTTATAGTGGCTGATGGGGTCTTGAGATAATCAATACATTGATTGATGGATCCTAAACATCTCAAATACAACTGATGGCCTTTTCTAAAAATTTCTTTGACTTCCGTTAAGTCAATGGGATCAGCAGGGTTTTGCGGGGCTCTGCGCAAGGCATCGTACGATTTGCTTGCCCTATCGTATATCGCATTGAGTTCAACTCTTTTGATTTCCAGAGTGAAGGCTGTTTCATCTTCCGGGGGTGTTGAATTATGTTCTTCTTTCGAATAAATCGAGAATACAGAACTTAAAATCTTCCTTTATATTTCTTTGTTTAATTAAATTAAAATTAGCTTCAAACGACAAATTTGGGTAGGGTTCTTTGTGAAAAATAGCAAAAAGCTAGATAAATTTCGCAAAAATTCGATTTTTTGACTATGGGTATTTTTGGCCCTCTTGGGTATAAAAGGTTAATGATTTAAATAATAAATTTGTTTAAAATTTAACGTTAAATTAGTTAACGAAATTCCAAATTGTGTCACGAAAAAATTCCTTACTGGGTTTTAAGAAATTTGTCCTACTGGGTATTCCAAAATTTTTCCTGCTGGGTATTTTGTCTTCAGTGCACCTAACTGACTGTGCACTAACAAAATATACTTTGGGTTTAGGAATGCAATATATATTTATGTATGAGCGTATGCATGTATATTTGCCGTGAGATATGTAATTTATTTGAAGTATTTTGGCTCCCGGCAAATATTGTATATACAATGGGTGTATATATATATATATATGTATATGCAAAGTGCAAAGCAGAATATGACAAACGCAAAGTTTCAAATAATTTGATTTTAAGACAAATTAAAAAATTTTGTTAATTAGTTTATTGTTTATTATTCTGATTTGCACCAATATAAATAATACGGGTCGTTGTACGTACAATTTTTTCCACCAAAGAACATTAAACTGCGGGTCGTTTTATGGTATATATATATATTAGGGTATTTGTTGGTGCCCAAAGAACGGCTGCAAGCAAGTCCAACCTTGATGCACAATTTCTGTGGTTTGGGTGGGTAAATTTAATTTATTGAGTTGGTTGGGTAGATGAGTCTTTAACTCTCTTTAAAGGACACTTGAGAATCCGGCTCGAAGGACCAAAATGTCGAGTTGTATCGACAAAAGTATCGCCGGCGTGTCGAATAAAAAGAAAAAAAGAGGGTTTTTAGATTTAACACGTTATAAATATATGTTTATTTATAAATATATATGCATATGTGTATGTGTGTGTATAATTCAAGTTAATTGTTTTGTATAACAATTTTATACTTATTGTGTAGGGTTAGTGTTTTAATATTAATATGACCTGTGGGTTTGATGTTGTTTTTCCAACGATGTGGTTGTTGTTGAGCGGGTATAGTTTATGTCACTTAACTTTCACTGCTTTCACTTTAGTTTGTCTTCAAAAACTGAAAACATTATTCGTATGTTGGCGCTGTTTGGTATTTTTGCATTGTCCTCTTGTTCGTTTTGAGGACAATGCAGGGATGTGTTTATTGGGCATAAACAATTATATTTTCTCCCTCCATCGCTGCCGTCTAATATGGTGAACAGCCAGAGATCCCCCATCCGAATATGATGTTCTGGGCAGCCGGTCGAGTCGGGGTTGCTGGCCGCAATATCATGCCGTACATAACGGCCCCGAGAATCAGCGACACCGCACTGGACCTGTAGAAGGTGGGGTCTGTCAACCGCAAATTGTCGAACTCGTCGACGACCCTTGTGTCCAATGTGCGTGCTGGTGTGGTCTTCGTGAGACTTGACACCGCCTTGGCATTCATGCTGATCCGATCACGCTGGCCTTTTAGCGTCATGTTTTCATTGTCCGCAGATTCGCGTGGCAGCAGGTGTACTTGTCTCGCCAGCATTTTTGATACCAACGACCTCGATTGCCCTGGGTCGACCAGGCCACGAACCGGGTGTCCTCGGCCACTTGCCACCACTCTCACCATCACAGTTGGCTTGAGAACAGACATGCTCAGTGCACTTCGAGCGGGTCCTTTGATCCGCTCTCGGGCGTCTCTCATCGCCTGAGACCGCTTTTGTGGGTTATTATTACGCCTTACTGATGAGGCATTTCTTGCTGCTGGTCGGTGTGGCCGCTGAACCACGGACCGGATACCCGACAGAGGCGGTCTAAGTATCGGGGGGTTTGGGTTGCTGGTCGCTTTATTGTGGGGTTGTTCCAGAACTTCGTCGTCACTGGCGTAGATCACCAGCACCTCATCATCACTGGAGTCCTCTGGTAAGGCTTGGGCCCGGTAAGGACAGTGCCGTCTCTTACTCCGGTGATCTACGGGATCTACGACCGGCGGTACGTCTTCTCGCTCCTGTCCGTTTCCCACAGATGCAGGAGACTGTGGTGCCGCTCCTGATAGCGGTCGCAGTTCTTCGTTGACGGACAGTTGTTGGCCATGTGATGCGGGGATAAACTATTGGCACAATGCCGATGGAGGAGGACAGCCCTCAGTCTCTCCGCTGGCTTCAGTCGACACATCTGTCGGCAGAACAGCAACCGGTGATTGTGGTGGCATACGGGGCACCGGTGTTGTTCCCTCGGTTGTTGTTTGCTGTTGTTGTTGGCACGTACCATGTTGAAAATCTCTGGAATTATAGATATCATTAGTGTTTTTTACGACGGGAAGCATAATTAATTTCACAATTGGACGTGTAATTATGCCTCGCGTCGTAAGTAGATCAACCACTCTAACTCTGTTATCCTGATCTAAGAAAACCCTAACCACTCTGCCAAGTCTCCACTCGTTCGGGGGTAGATTGTCCTCTTTGACAACTACAAAATCGTCAACCTCTAGGTTTCGGTGAGGAAACTGCCACTTTACTCTCTTGTGCAGTTCCTTTAGGTACTCCACCTTCCATCGCTGGCAGAATCCTTGGTGAAGTGCTTTCAGTTTCTGCCATCGGTTGATGATTGTCATCGGGTTTCCGCTGATTTCGGGCTCAGCGATCGCGAGCAGCGGACTTCCAATTAGAAAATGTCCTGAGGTTAGAGGATCGATTTTGGCCAGTAACGTCGAAAATTCCTCCATGGTAAAGCTCATGGCACTTGCTACTCTTCGAAAGTGCGTTTTGAAGCTCTTCACTCCTGCCTCCCATAATCCTCCAATGTGAGGAGCCCTTGGAGGTATGAAGTGCCAGTTGATTTCCTCATGCGCATATGACCGCATGGTGAGCTGAGACGCTTCAGTCACGAATTTCTTGAAATCATGATTCAACGCCTTGTTGGCTCCAGCGAAGTTTGTGCCATTATCCGAATACATATGAAGCGGACAACCACGTCTTGCTACAAACCTCGCGAATGCAGCCAGAAATGTTGACGTCGATAAGTTGCTTGTCGCTTCCAGATGAATTGCCTTTGTAGCGAAATACACAAATACGCAGACGTATCCTTTTGTTATTGGGCACGCTCGGCCTATGTAGTTTTTAATTTCAAACGGGCCCGTGAAATCTACGCCGGTATTGGTAAAGGGCCTGGATACCTCCGTTCTTTCCGGTGGAAGCGGAGCCATTAATTGTTCTCGTGTCCTTTTTCTATGAATGAGACAAACTTTGCAATTATTAATAACCATTTTTATTAAATTTTTTAATCGTACTACCCAACATTCGGACCTCATGAGCCTCAGCATGAGCTGATTTCCACCATGTAATGAAATCAGGTGTGAGAACTTGACAAGAAGTCGAGAAAATTGGCAATCATACGGTAAGATTGTCGGGTATCGTTCGTTGTAGGGCTAGTCGACCGCCTACTCTCATGATTCCATTCTTATCAAGAAATGGATTGAGAGTGCGGATGGAGCTCTTAGCACTCACTGGGTTTGCTGAAACTAGTGCATCGTATTCACCCGCAAGTCAACACTTTTGGGCCAATAGAATTAATCGCGTTTTTACATCTCGAATTTCATCTGCTGTGATTTCCGCAGATTCGCGCTGATTTATTAATTTAAATACCGGATGTATTTTCCGATAGAATTGAAAAATTCGCCCAAATACCCACAACGTGCGTGAGAAATCGGAGAATCGTTCCAAGATGTCTTCTCTATCTATGAGTCGTGCTGCGTGAGTCCTAACGCTTTTTCCAGTTCCAGTTCCGTTTCTAATGGCTCACTCTGCCTCTGAGGCCACTCAGACGGTTGCTGTTTTAACCAGCTTGGACCGTGCTACCACAGAGTGCTCTCCGCAAGTTCTTGGGGGACGCGCCGCGGCTACCAAGATCTGCTGGATTTTCTTTTGAATCCACGTGATTCCTTCCAGTCGATCCGACGAGTTCCTCGATCTTCGAGACTCTATTCGCCACGAAGATAGTCCAACAACACGGGGACTTCTGCAGCCATGAGGGTACAATAGTGGAGTCTGTCCATTTGTAAATCACTTGTTGGGCAACATCAAACTGTGGAAGCAAAGCGTTCAGTAATTCTGCCAGAAGTAGTGCCCCACATAACTCTAACCGTGGTAGAGATATTGTTTTTACTGGCGCTACTTTGGTCTTGCTTACCAGCAGATTTACGTGTGGAACGATATTTGAATTTCGTACTCGGACTCTTATATATAATGCCGCAGCATATGCCTTCCCGGAGGCACCACAAAACCCATGAAATTCAATTTCATTCCATGGAGTATACCTAACCCAACTTGGAACGATTGGTCCTAGCCAACCAGCGGGATCAATAAGTTTTGCTACACACGATAATACCTCTCTCTTGGTGTAGCCTGGTTTTATGTGCATCTCCTGGACGTTGAAATGAAACCTATCTTGTGCAGCATTCCACCTGATGCCTAACATCCTTGCCTCGCTTACGTCGTCAATCTCCAAGAAATCTTCCTTAAGAAGATGCTCCTTTGGTATGTCGACTAAAATATCCTTGGGTTTTGAGGTCCACTTTCGTAGGGGAAATACTGCACCATTGAGTGCTTCGACCAGTTCATTCCGTGTACGAGTGGCTGTCTCGCAATCGTTTAAACTTACCCCATTAGATGTTGGGTTAGATGCATTAAACACTACACGAACTTTTGTAGTAGCTCTGTCGGGTTTTATTACTGCATGATGTGGCAGATAATAAGATCCTGGTCCTTTGTTTCCAAGCCTGCTATCTACTGGTTTCATATGACCGAGAGTTATATATTCTCGGAGTACCCGATGGTATTCTACCTTAAGCTCCGGTTTTCGCACCATGGCTGCTTCATTCCTCAAAAATTGCTGCAATGCACCAGTCCTTGAATATCCAAGATTTATGTCTACTGGGGATTCCTGCCGAAATGGAAGTGTCACCATATATTTTCCATTTTCTGTTCTGGTCGTTGTATTTACATACTGCTGCTCGCAGAATGTTTCCTCAGTAGTGATCTGTTTTTTACTTGGGGCTTGTTCTCTCTCCCAAAATCGAGTGAGCTCAGAGCTCGAAATTTCGGTGTCCATAGACCAAACCAAACCAAAGGCTGTCTCCTGCGCCAGAAGAGAGCCAAAAACGTTCTTCTTAACGTTTCCCCTCATTATTTGCGGGTACAAGTCCGCACCAATTACCAAGTCAACCTGCTGACTTTTATTAAAGTTGGCATCGGCTAAGTGAATTGAGGGCAGTAGGCCAAGATCGACTTGGTCTACTGAAAACTGGGGGAGGTTTCCTGTCAGTTGGGGGAGAATCAGACCTCTTGCCTCAATTCTAAACTGGGGGTTGACAGGAGAACCTAAAACGAATTGTACGACTTCTCGCACCTTAGCCGATGTCGACGCATTAATACCGCATATCTGCATGTCAGCCGGTTGAGTAGGCAATTTGATGATTCGTTGCAACCGCTTCGTGATAAAGTTGCTTTCTGATCCCGAATCATGAAGGGCTCTTGCCTCATAGTTCACTCCAGTAAAACAGATATGTACCATCGCCGTACCTAAAATGACATTTTTCGCATTATTTGCGAAAAGTGCGTTGACATTCCTCGATGTGGATGGGGGTTGATCAGGCCTAGTCTCCGCATTTCCTGATGCCGGCCGATTGTTTGGAGTCGACGGACTATTCCCACTTGGATACCGATGCAGCAGTGAATGATGTCGTTGATGGCAGTTTAAGCAGCTAAACGTGCTCTTGCAATCTCTTGCTAGGTGCGAATGTGCTACGCAGTTCATACACAAGTTATATTTTCTAGCTATTTTGACGCGATCGTCAACTTTCATAGCTAGAAATTTTGGGCATCCTTTTAACACATGGATTTGCTGGGGGCACAGCCTGCCGGCAGGTGGCGAAAACTGAGCATGATGAGTCGATACTCTTTTTCGAAATGATGGTGCTGGAGCCCGACTCTGCATTGTCCTAGACACTCTTGTATTTTGAATGTCCGAAACCGTTTCCAGTGTCTGAAACCCATTTGTCAAAAAATTATCCAGGTGGGTGGACCTCGGAATTTCGGCCTTCTGCACGAATCCTTGCTCCCATAGAGCTAATGTGGTGTCCGGCAACCTACTGGAAACTAAGAAGACAAAAATTGCATCCCAATTGCTTATCTCGATTCCATACATCTGCAACACTGAGATGAAATTGTTTACTGCTCTTTGTAAACTCTTTATTTCCGCGCCGCGTTCAACAGTCACAGTTGGTAAGTTGAACAACGTTTTCAACTGACTGTTTACCATAACCCTTTTGTTTTCATATCGCTCCGACAAATTCTGCCACGCCGTTATGAAACCGTCATTGGTCAATGGGATTTCTTCTCGATGTCCTTTGCTTCCCCACGCGTCTTATGGTTAAGATGGAATAATTTCTCAACCGGTGTCAGTCGAGAATTATTTATATAAATGGCTGTGAATAAATCGCGGAACGTTGAACATGCCATGTAATCACCGTAAAAAAATTCAGTGTTACATGGAGGGAGATTTATACTTGAGCGTAGAACCGGTTCAGGTTCCCGCGCTGCAGGGTTAACCGTTGACGAGCTTTGTTGAACAAAAGTCAGGTTGTGCATTGTCTCGCCCATCAATGCTGCACATGTCAGGTATGCTGAATAGCAAACTTGGTCTTCGCTGAGTTCATGGCTATGCTAGCTGCTTTGTCAGTCGATAAATTCCGCGAATAGACATCGAATGACTCCTTCACTTTCATCCACAACGCCTTCAGTTCTTCCTTTTGTATGGTATTTCCAGCGATAAAAATTGAGTGATTTGCACTTGGAGTGTTGTTATACAACTCTTCAAACTCTAGTAGTGCATCACAGGCGCGGAGGAAATCATTAGCGTGAGTCATCGTGAGAAATTATAGTCGAAAGTAAATATTAACCGAATGCTTATGTATCGGAACGTAGCCGTCAGTCCGCCAAAGCTGATACTCGTTGTACCAGTACGAAAAATTAGAAAATTTAAGTTCTTCGAAAACAAGAATTAGAATCTGATACTTCCGATGTACCAGCTCGAAACGTGTAACTAATTTTCTTTGCTGACTTGAAATATCTGAAAATCCCGGTTATTTCCACAGATTTCCACAAAGCAACAATTCAATGAGAAAAAAACTTTAAAGTTGCCATGTGCAGAAGTTCACGCAAGTGAGAAAAGTTTTTGACTACCATTCACCTGGGAGTGGCCAGAAAGATTCTTTTGCATATGGTTCAAGTAGCTCACGACGTCCGGTCTTAGACCACGTATCCCCTGGGTAGCCAACGAACATCTGTTTGGAGGCGAGCTAAAGTGAGAAGGGGAATCCCATGAGGTTGTGGGTAGGGTTTGAAACCCACCACATGAAAAAACAACCCAATGAAAAACCAATTTAAGCCTCGGATGAGAGATCCCCCTTTTGATGACGACCTCCGCAAATTTTTAAGGATTACGATTTTAGGGCATGCACCTGGAATGTCCGGTCCCTTAATTGGGAAGGTGCCGCTGCCCAGCTGGTTGATGTTTTTGTAAAGTTAAAGGCTGACAGCACTGCCGTCGAAGAATTGCGATGGACGGGACAAGGACGGAAGAAGGTGGGTCCTTGTGAAATTTACTACAGCGGCCATATAAACGAACGCAAATTTGGTGTCGGATTCGTGGTGGTAGAGAGATTCCGTCGCCGAGTACTGGCATTCACTCCGGTGGATGAACGTCTAGCCACAATTCGCATCAAGACAAAATTTTTCAAGACCACTCTGATTTGCGACCACGCCCCAACGGAAGAGAAGGATGACTTGACCAAAGATGCCTTTTACGAGCGCCTCGAACACACTTATGAGCGCTGCCCCCGCCACGACGTCAAAATTGTGCTTGGCGACTTCAACGCTAGGGTGGGCAAAGAAGGTATCTTTGGTACGACTGTCGGAAAAGTCAGCCTCCAGGACGAAACATCTCCAAATGGGCTGAGGCTGATAGACTTCGCCGAGGCCCGAAATATGGTTGGCTGTAGCACTAGATTCCAGATCGGAGAACTTTCAACCAGATCGATCATGTTGTGATAGACGGAAGACATGTATCCAGGGTTTTAGATGGGCGTACGTTCTGAGGTCCCAACATTGACTCGGATCACTATCTTGTCGCAGCGAAGATACGCACGCGCCTCTGTGTATCGAAGAACGCCCATCAACAAACACAAGGAAGGTTCGACGTTAAAAAGCTACAATCACAACAGACTGCCGAGCGGTTTTCTACTTGACTTGCACACCTGCTCTCTGAGAGCACTCATCAGCAACCCGGTATAAGGGAACTGTGGGACGGCATTGCAAACTCCCTGCGTACAGCTGCAAACGAAACCATTGGATATCGGAAAGGTCGCAAAAACAGCTGGTACGATGAGGACTGCCGTGTCGCAGTGGAGAAAAAACAGACGACCACAACACGTACGGGGTGGGATAGATTCCGAGAAGAGGGAAGCAAGGCGCGTCTGCAGACAAAAAAAGAAAGAGGCCGAGATGTGCGAGTATGAGGAGCTTGAGAAGCTGGCCGTCAAGGGTAACGCTCGAAAGTTCTATTAAAAGATACGGCAACTTACAGAAGCTTTCAAGACCGGAGCAAACTCTTGTAGGACCCAGGGAGGTGAGCTAGTGACAGATGCCCAGATTATACTCGATTTATGGAGGGAGCACTTCTCCAGCCTGCTGAATGGCAGTGAACAGGAAACACGCGGAGATGGTGAGCCCGAAACTCCAATTGATGACGATGGAAAAGTTGTTCCGTTACCCGACTATGAAGAAGTGCGAATAGCAATCGTCCGCTTAAAAAACAACAAAGCGGCAGGGGCCGATGGATTACCGGCCGAGCTATTCAAATACGGCGGCGAAGAACTGATCAGGTGCATGCATCAGCTTCTTTGCAAAATATGGTCGGATGAAAGCATGCCCGACGATTGGAATTTAAGTGTGCTCTGCCCGATCTACAAAAAAGGCGACCCCACAGTCTGCGCCAAAGACTAAAGCCCACCGTCAACAAACTGATTGGACCTTATCAGTTTGGCTTTAGACCTGGTAAGTCAACCATTGACCAGATATTCACCATGCGCCAAGTCTTGGAAAAGACCCGTGAAAAGAGCATCGACACCCACCACCCTTTCGGCGATTTTAAAGCCGCCTTCGACGCTATGTCTGAATTTGGAATCCCCGCAAAACTTATACGGCTAAGTAAACTGACGTTAAGCAACAGTAAAAGCTCCATCAGGATCGGGAAGGACCTCTCCGAGCCGTTCGATACCAAACGAGGTTTCAGACAGGGTGATTCCTTATCGTGTGACTTTTTTAATTTAATGCTGGAGAAAATAATACGAGCTGCAGAGCTAAATAGAGAAGGTACAATCTTCTAGAAGAGTGTACAGCTGCTGGCGTACGCCGATGATATCGACATTATTGGCCTCAACAACCGCGCCGTGAGTTCTGCTTTCTACAGACTTGATAAAGAAGCGAAACAAATGGGTCTGGTAGTGAATGAGGGCAAGACGAAATATCTCCTGTCATCAAATAAACAGTCATCGCATTCGCGACTCGGCTCCCACGTCACTGTTGACAGTCATAACTTCGTCTATCTAGGAACCAGCATTAATACCAACAACAATGTCAGCCTTGAAATCCAACGCAGAATCACTCTTGCCAACAGGTGCTACTTTGGACTGAGTAGGCAATTGAAAAGTAAAGTTCTCTCTCGACCAACGAAAACCAAGCTGTACAAGTCGCTCATTATACCGGTCCTACTATATGGCGCAGAAGCGTGGACGTTATCAATATCTGATGAGTCGGCTCTAGGAGCCTTCGAGAGGAAAGTTCTGCGAACGATTTATGGTCCTTTGCGCATTGGCAACGGCGAATACCGCAGACGATGAAACAATGAGCTGTACGTGTTTAAGCGCGCAACATAAAACACAATTGTAAATGCCGTGCGCGCCAACTTCCGGTATCCTATTTTCCCATGTCTCCTTTCACGCGGTTATCCTTCTTTCCGTGTATACCCTACTCCGTTAGCCGAACTATCGTTTAGCCGCGGTAGTTCGAGCTAACGAAGAAGGGTTTGTAAAAATCACTTGTTATCCAGCTACCTACGCGTGCGCACGGCATATTTTATCGCGGCATCTCTACTCTAAAAGTTAAAAGTGTAAAATTATAAAAAACTAAATGAGAATTACGGTGCTTAAATTTAATGCCATTAATTGTTGAAAAGAAAAAGAAAAAAATAAATTATATTAACACAAATTTGAAGTGTTATATATATAAATATTTATATAGTCAGAAAGGTGAAAAACCATTAAAGAAAATAAAACTCATTAATTGGTGTTTGTGCACAAACTAACTCATATATCTTTTACTTATCTCGGGCCGATTGGCATAAAAAAAGGCAAGTTAAACATGGTCCTTCGAGGCCAAACTTGACCAGCCCTATATACATAAAAAAAAAAAAATACCTACAGTCCACAACCGTCGCTCCCCCGTGCGTTCGCTTTAATACAAAAAAAAAAAAAATTAAACAAAGTTAAAGTGACAAACATATATGTACATGCAAATATAATTTGAAAAACAAAAAAAAATCAGAAAGTGTACAAACAAACACATACAAACACATACATACAAATATACAATAATTGAAAAAAAAAATTTTTTTTTGTTTTTAAATTTAAAAAAAAAAACCAAAGTTGTGTGGCAATATAATAGAAGTAAACAAACAAAGAAAAAGTTTCTGGAAAAAAAAAGTTTTTGAAAAAACAAAAAAAAATTTTTTGAAAAACAAACAAAGAAAAAGTTTCTGAAAAAAGAAGATTTTGAAAAAACAAAAACGTTTTCGAAAAACAAACGAGGAAAAGGTTTTTGAAAAAACAAAAAAAAAGTTTTTGAAAAACACACAAAGAAAAAGTTTTTGAAAAAAAAGAGGTTTTTGAAAAAAAGAAAAATACCACATATGTACATATAAAGTGCACCAACGTAAATCAAAAAAAAAATTTTTTAATTTCACACAAATACGTACACACACACACATAAATAAACGAAAAATTGCCAGACACAACATCAACATCAATTAACAGCAAGCCAGGAGGAATCGGAAACCACATCAGCATCACAGAAAATCCACTTCAGAGGCCCCCTCCCATACAAGAAGCGGCCTACAAGCAAACAAAAAAAAGAAAGTAAAGAAGCCAATAAGTAGTAAGTAGGCAAGCTTTTTAATTTTCTTTAAAAAGACACCAAACATATGGCCTGTTTCCATTTTTTTTAAACTGCAATGAGGTTTTTTAGACGGATCTTCTTCCCGCCAAAAACATTAAATTAGAAAATTTAATCCGCTAATTCCAGCGGAAAGCGGTTCTTCTTGCCGCTAATAAATTTATTTAATTCCGGGAAATTAAATCTGTTTTTCTATACAGTTAATAACTTAACTATATACATACATCTAATTGCAGTTCTTTTAATTTGCCTACTTACGGCTCTTAGCAATTTTCCTATTGCAGGCTCTAAGGTCATTGCCTTCTTGACCTACTTATTCTACAGTAAATGTAAAGTTCAAAGACCTGTAAAAGAGCGACTTGTCAACAACTTTGGTAGCGGTTACCGAGTTGAACGAACTCGGCAGCGCATCAAGGGCAAAGAATTTACATACATACACTGAGCGCATAAAAAAAGAGAGTTATAATAACAAGTGATCTTCTCACTAAGCCATTATCCACCATTCTCCTTTGTGCGATATCCGCTTATTGCAATAGATGAGTAGTGCACTTTACAGCATCAAACTAATTCAAGAGCATTGCGCACACTCCCACGCTCATAGTTTAACACTCTTTACCATTGCTATTTCTCAGCATTGGTCAGCTGCAATTCTCTTTGGCAGCAAAGACAATAAATCAAAACATTGATACACCAACATACATACATATATACATATTTATTCTAATATGAGCTGTACCAGAACAGCTGGTGTATCTTGTTTACATATTTAGCGCACAAATCCATACATAAACGAATGCATGCATGAAATAACATAAAGGATAGATTTCTTAATATCTTGCCATCGACATATTACATATTTACATAAATATTATTAATTATATATTATTATATATTATATATTAATTATAATATATATAATTTTACACGTATATTTCCACACGTATATTTCAATACATGTTCATATATACATAAGTGCAAGTGTGTGTGATTTCCTTTTATTTTAAATTAAAAAAAAAATAATAATTTTCAAATTTCGTTTTCATATCTTGTTTGTTTCAAAACAATAGCTTAACGATTTTCTACAATTCCTATTTTTAACTACCATTTCCGACAAAAAGAAAAACACACACACACTCGCACATATACTAAATTCATTTTCCGAATTTAAAAATTTTCTGTGGGCAGTAGTGCAAATATTAATTTCACTACCTGCTGGGTGGGTATTTCTCAAAGTTTCTTGCTTTATTAAATTTTTTTCGGCCTTAAAAAGGTTTTTTTTTTCCTAAAATCCCTCAATGCCAATTGGACACAGTCCCAAAAAATCTCTAGAGCAAGAAACGAAATTTGCCAAGATGTCAGATACTGAGGGTAAAGCGAAAACTACTTCGCTAGATTCCGCAAGTGCTCGGAAGGAATCCTCACAAACACGCTCAAGAAGTAAAGTGTACGACCCCTGAGCGCAAAAGTTCATAACAGAAAGTGACAGCCTAATGAGATACTGTGCAAAATTCGGTAATTCACCGATCATACCGAATCGTATCTTGAAGTCAAACACAAAAGTCTAAATGACTATTTTGTTCGATTGCAAGCTGCCTTTGATAACGTTTTTTCCAAAACGGATGACTGCTTGCCTGACAGGTTCAAAGAGTCAGCTCAAGGCAAGTACGACGCATGCCTTGACATCTATGAGATTACACAAATCAAGATGTCAGACCAGCTAAAAATGCTCAAACTAGTCGATGCTCCGAGTCCACCATCCCGTGTGGAACCCACTTCAGAGCAATCAAGTGCTTCCAATGTTCTCCTACAAGTTCCTCCATGCGATACAGAGACTTTTTATGGGGGTTACGAAGAATGGCCGGCTTTCCGTGACATGTTCACAGCCGTGTACATTAACCACCCGAAGCTCTCTCGTGCTCAAAAACTGTATCACCTCAGGTATAAAACTGAAGGAAAAGCCGGTGCTATTGTCAAACAATATCCTTTGAGTGACGATAATTTCGATCTGGCTTGGGAAGCGCTTAGGTCTAGATACGAAAACAAACGCATTTTAGTAGATAATCAGGTCAAAATTTTAATGAACTTGCCTGCTATTCAATCCGAAAATAGCGAACAATTACAAAGGCTGCAAACAAGCATTAACAACTGTTTGTCTGTCTTGCACTCTCAAGACGTTTCAACAGGCAGTTGGGATCCTATCCTGGTATACATTTGTTCAACAAAATTACCAGAAACGACACTGTCACTTTGGGAACAATCGCTCTCATCAAGACGAGATCTACCCCAATGGTCTCAATTAGACGACTTTCTAACTTCTCGGTACGAAGTTGTAGAAAGACTAAATAGGCTTCATCCTAATAAGCCTAAACCCAGTGCTCCATGTGCCGCTCAACAAAAACCTTTAATCAGGACACAAAATTTTATGGTAGAACCAAAAAAGGCATATTCCTGCCCCGTGTGCAACTCCAGCCACCCCCTAAAATTCTGCCAAAAATTCCGAAAAATGTCCGAACAAGAACGTTTTAAGGTTGTACAGAAAAATAATCTATGTAAAAACTGCCTTGCTTACAACTATAACGTCAAAGACTGTCAGAGCAAGTTTACATGTGCGAAATGCCAACAAATGCATCATACTCTACTGCACATAGATGTTAAACCACAAGCTCAACGTACCAGTAGCCGATCCCATGAAGCTACAGTACAACATACAACGGCAAAGTCGACAATTCCCGCTCGACAGCCGCAAACCAGCTCCAATCCCGACGAGCAACCGTGCTGTTCAAAACATACACACATACAGTCTTTACATTCAAACATTGAAAACAAAGTTCTTCTTCCAACAGCCATGGTGGCAGTTGAACATGAAGGAGAATTATTTCAATTGACCAAGGCTCCCAAAGGACTTTTATTTCCTCAAAAGTCCAGAAAAAATTGAAATTACCGTTCGAACATTTCAGGTTCGAAATTTCAGGCATGGGTGGCCGAGTGGTCCAAAATTCCTCTAAGCTTTGTTCTTTGACGCTGGTTTCTTCCAAAACCAAGCAAAGAATTAAGGCCCATGCAATAGTATTGTATTACCTCAGTTAACAAAGCTTCTTCCGACCTTTACAACGAGTCGTGAAAAATGGCATGAACTGAGTAGTCTCGAGCTAGCTGACCCAAATTGTCACATTCCAGCTCAAATCGATATGGTTATCGGCAGCGATCTGATTCCACAAATCCTAGTGGAAGGGCTGCAAAAAGTTTGCGGCAATCTTCTTGCGCAAAATACCATATTTGGATGGATACTTAGTGGTTCGGTGACCGAAAAGGTATCCTCATTTTCCACCCAAATAGAACGAGTTTCCAATGAAACGCTCAGTGCACAACTGAGGCAATTCTGGGAACAGGAGGAAATCCATATACCTCCACAAAGTACGCCTGAAAATCAGGCGTGCGAAGATTATTATGTGGCAACAACGACCTGTAATTCAAGCGGACGCTACATTGTCAGGCTTCCATTTAAAGAAGCATTTCCAGAAAAACTCACCCTAGGCCATTCCCGGTCTGCGGCATTCCAGCAATTCCTTAGCATGGAACGCACGCTTCAGAAGAAAGGGGAGCTAAAGACAATGTACAACGATGTGTTGCAAGAATACATAACGTTGGGCCATATGGAACTCACAAATCCCCGAGAAATCACTTCCAATGGCAACTACCATTCGTTCTATTTGCCTCATCATGCGGTTGTAAAACCAGATAAAATCACGACAAAAGTGCGAGTGGTTTTCAACGCATCGAAAACATCAAGTACAGGTAATTCCCTAAATGATGTTTTACATACAGGTCCTTCACTCCAACCGGACCTCATGTTGCTAATTTTACAATGGCGCATGTACAGATACGTGTTCAATGGAGACATTGAAAAAATGTATCGGAAAATCCTCATCCATGAGGACGATAAAGATTATCAGCGAATTTTGTTTCGTGAGTCAGAGGATTCCCCCATCTCTGATTATAATCTTAAAACAGTAACATTCGGGGTTAATTGTGTGCCATATCTCGCTATCCGTACTCTGCATCAATTGGCAGAAGATACAAAAGCGAAGTTTCCACTGGCCACACCAATACTCAAAACCCAAACGTATGTTGATGATGTCCTGTCCGGAAGTCATGATATTGACGATGCCACCGATTCACTATTCCAAGTGATCAAAGCGCTAAAGTCAGCCGGCTTTATTCTAAAGAAAGTAACGGCCAATAACCCGGCCATATTGGAGACATTCCCGAGAGAAGACCTTCTCGACTCCAATTTCTTGAAATTCGAAGATGCTTCCACAACCAAAACTCTCGGTATCCGATGGAACGCATTAACGGACAGGTTTTCATACACCATCCTGCCAGTTTCAGCAACTACAGCTGCAACAAAACGGCAAATTCTGTCGTCGGTCGCAAAACTTTTTGACCCGGCAGGATGGCTATCGCCAGTTATGATACGGGCAAAGATTCTACTTCAAGAACTTTGGCTCGATGGCATTGATTGGGATGAATGCGCAAAACCCACTTCAATGGTAAAATGGCAACAGTTTACTCAAAACTTGCCAGCCATTTCCGACATCGAAATTCCTCGATGGCTTAATTTTACTCCGGGGCAGAATACCCAAATCCATGGGTTCTGCGACGCCTCGGAAAAAGCCTTCTGTGCAACCATATATGTACGCACAGAAGCGAATACTCATGCAACATCCACCCTACTGGTTGCAAAAAGCAAAGTTGCACCTTTGAAAACGATAAGTCTTCCTCGCTTAGAGCTGTGCGGAGCAGTACAGTTGGCAAAACTGACTGCAACCGTCCAAAACCAGCTAGGCCTAGAAGCGTGCAACACATTTTTATGGTCAGACTCTGAAATAGTACTGGCATGGCTCGAGAAACCACCGTGCACATGGAAGACATACGTGTCTAATCGCACCTCCCAAATTCGGGAATATGTCCCAAGCGGAGTATGGCGTCATGTAGCAAGCGGAGATAACCCCGCTGATCTCGGCACACGTGGTTGCAAACCCAAGACTTATCCACCAATTCTCTCTGGTGGCACGGACCAAAGTGGCTCATACACCACATCGACTCTTGGCCTAATTCAAAGGCACGCAGCAACTCTCCGCCAGAAAAGCGGAAAATTGAGACTTTTCATGCACTCGAAGAAGAACTCGATTTTCTTGATCGATTCTCTTCACTCCCTCGAGCAATTCGCGTGACTGCGTACATGTTCCGTTTCGTGAATAATGTCTGGAATAAATCAAGAATGCAACCAACAACTACCATGCCACATCTGACTCATGCTGAATGCCAATTCGCAAAACAGCGTCTAATCGAAGTATCGCAATCCCGCTATTTTCCTGGCGAAAAAGATGCGTTACAAAACAAAAAGCCAATTGACAAAAAAAGTTCGCTCCTCAACATGAATCCATTTCTGGATAAAAACGGACTTCTTCGCGTCAATGGCAGACTAGCGCATGCCACACTCAGCTATAATGAGCGGCATCCAATCATCATCCCAAATGCTTCAAGATTCTGTCAATTACATTTGAATTTCTTACACGCACTGCTTCTCCATGCAGAAACGCGCCTCATGCTTCAAATGGTCAGACAAGAATACTTTATACCGAAGCTAAAGCCTTTAATAAAAAGGTGCATTTTTCAATGCAAAGCTTGCACTTTATACAAGCAACAAACGCGCTCCCAACTAATGGCCGCTCTACCCCCTGAGCGGTGCACAATGTCCCTACCATTTTCTGTAACTGGACTTCGCAGGACCGTTTTTAATAAAGGCCTCAGTTTTAAGATCCACTACACTCATCAAAGGGTACGTTGCCGTATTCGTTTGTTTCGCGACGAAGGCAGTACATCTTGAGTTATGCTCTGATCTTACCACTGAGGCATTTAGAGCAGCATTCGCCCGATTCGTGGGCAGGCGAGGATATCCCGCCATAATGATGAGCGATAATAGAAAAACGTTCATCGGAGCACAGAGAGCAACTGAACGCGAATTCGTTAAATTCCTTAACGAATGTTCAGCCGACATCACCCAGAAGTATGCTCCCCAAGGCATCAATTGGCAATATATACCACCCAGCGCCCCACATATGGGCGGCCTGTGGGAATCCGCAGTAAAGAGTTTTAAAATTCATTTCAAGAAAACCGCTGCATCCCATAAATTTACATTTGAAGAGTTCACGACACTCTTAGTTCGGATTGAGGCTGTACTCAACTCTCGGCCACTTTCGGCTTTGTCACAGGACCCAGCTGACTTCACAGCATTAACTCCGGGTCATTTCATTCGAGGCGCTCCGCTATTAGCCATTCCCGAGCCAAATGCGGAGACCCTCTCGTTAATTAACCGATGGGAGAAAGTCAAAGCACTTCACCATCAATTCAGTCGCCGCTGGAAAGAGGAGTACCTCAAAGATCTCCAAAAGAGGTACAAGTGGAAATTTCCACAGAAGGAGCCTCAAGTTGGCGACTGCGCCGTAATCCGAGACGACGGTCTACCGCCGACCGAGCGGCATCTCGGACGAATCCAAAACGTTCATCGTGGGCCTGATAATCACATCCGTGTCGTGGACCTCCGCACGCAAAACGGGATTATCACGCGGCCCTTAGTGAAACTGTGCTTCATTCCAAATGAGCAACGTTCGCTCGAAGCACAGCAATAAAGAGAAATTCCCCTCTTAATACAATTGTTTACGACATATAAAAATCTACCGATTGTTCCGTTTCTTTCCATTTCCAGACGAAGGACACCAATGGCAACGCGCAGTGCAGTGCCCCTCGCGCCGACGGCAGACACCGGAAACTGCCTACAGTGTTGGCTGTGTCACCGGTACCACGCCTTGCGCAATTGCGCCGCTTTCCGGGCAATGCGGCCTCCTCAGCGCATCGCGGTGGCCAACGCGCAAGGGTATTGCAGCAACTTCTTGGCGCTTACCCACGTCACGGAAGAGTGTGACTCCCGAGGAAAATGCAGACGATGCAAAAAGGCGCATCACTCTATGCTGCACCCATCAGAGCCGCAACCATCAAGAAGAGGCGGCAACAGCAGCGCGTAACCCAGCAGCGCGCAACACAGCAGCGCGTATGCCAGCAGCGCGCAACACCGCAACGTGCCACAAAACAGCACGCGACGCAACAGCGTGCCGCAAAGCAGCACGCAACATCACAGCGGGCCACAACGCGTCAAAAATCCACGCAGCAACGTGCCATCCAACAGCGTGCCACCCAGCAACGTGCCACGCAGCAGCGTGCCACCAACCAGCGGGACACAAAGAAAAGCAGCGGTGAAAGGTTGCGGTCAATCAAGCGCACGACCACCGGACTGCAAACCAAAGCTTTCCGAAATCGGACCACCAAGGGCGCTATAGGCGAAGCAATTCGCGCCCTCCAAAAGCTGCAGAACGCGCTAGCCAGCACATCCCTGCAGGGCGTGCAGGATGTTTAAGCGCGCAACATAAAACAAAATTGTAAATGCCGTGCGCGCCAACTTCCGGTATCCTATTTTCCCATGTCTCCTTTCACGCGGTTATCCTTCTTTCCGTGTATACCCTACTCCGTTAGCCGAACTATCGTTTAGCTGCGGTAGTTCGAGCTAACGAAGAAGGGTATGTAAAAATCACTTGTTATCCAGCTACCTACGCGTGCGCACGGCATATTTTATCGCGGCATCTCTACTCTAAAAGTTAAAAGTGTAAAATTATAAAAAAATAAATGAGAATTACGGTGCTTAAATTTAATGCCATTAATTGTTGAAAAGAAAAAGAAAAAAATAAATTTTATTAACACAAATTTGAAGTGTTATATATATAAATATTTATATAGTCAGAAAGGTGAAAAACCATTAAAGAAAATAAAACTCATTAATTGGTGTTTGTGCACAAACTAACTCATATATCTTTTACTTATCTCGGGCCGATTGGCATAAAAAAAGGCAAGTTAAACAGTACGACCTATACGACGATACTGACGTAGTTTAGCGAATGAAGAGACAGCGGCTACGCTGGCTAGGCCATGTCGTCCGAATGGATGAAAACACTCCAGCTTTGAAAGTATTTGATGCAGTACCCGCTGGTGGAAGCAGAGGAAGAGGAAGACCTCCACTCTGTTGGAAAGATCAAGTGGAGAGTGACCTGTGTGCACTTGGCATTTCCAACTGGCGCCAAGCAGCGAAAAGAAGAGATGAATGGCGCGCTATAATTGACTCGGCTATAATCGCGTAAGCGGTGCCAACGCCAATAAAGAAGAAGAAGGTATATATTCGTTATGCATATTTCTGTGAGAAATCGAAACATTTTTGACTGGAATTGCTTAAGGTGCTGTGTTTTAGTGGAAGTATGGCTCTTCCACGTCAGATTCCTGCCTCGGTGGATGCCGAGGTACTTAACTTCACATCCTTAAGGGGTCGTATGTTATTTAATTTCAGTATTGGGAATGTGAATAGAGTGAACTTTTTTAATTTACTTTTTGTGCCAGTTTAAACGCCAACTTTCAACGAGTCTTAAGCGATTTTGTGGTATGTTTGAGGCTTTGACTGGACACTTGCTCGGACATAAAATAGCCTCCGAATGCTGAGGTTAGTACTTCTGCATACAATAGAATATCTGCAGTAAATAAGTCATAAAATATTGGTCCCAAAGCGCCGGCTTGCGGAACACCAGCCATAATAGGACATTCCTCTAAGATAAGGTATGATCTAATGGAAATTTTTGCCAACATTTTAATATGTAATGTATGTAGGTAAGTGCTTCATGCCATACTTCACCGAGTGCTTGAATCAAGAAATATTGCTGAACAATATTATTTCAACTCTCAGGTCAAAAGCAGTTCTTATCCCATTGGTAATGCGATGGACTGGTTCTATAGTACTATGTTTTACGCGAAACCGGAATCTATGATTTGGTATAGTTCTGTACTCGCAGAGAAAAGAAGATATTTTGGATAGCAGCGTTTTTTCAAAAAGTTTAGAAGGAACGGGCGACATCTAATAAGTAAATATGATATTGAAAAAATTCTTCAAAATACAACAACAATAAGCAGAAACGATGGTAAATACAATTTTCGTGATTTAAAACGTTTATTTTTCTAATTAACTTCTCGATTTATAGATATTGGAAATGTTATTCGGCGTATGCCTATATGTTTAACCATATTAAAGCAAAAAGCACAAAGTACAACGGAGTCTGCTCCGAATTGGTAAATTGAACTAAGTGAACCGATATCTAAATTATTTCGAACAAAATTTAAATAAGGAGTGACAACATCATGGCCTTGGTGACGACCAATGAAGATATGAGGCCCTTGTGTTTCTGATTTGGCAACAGCAAAAATGCGCTGCGCTTTAGTGATTTTATGTGAAATCCATGTCTTCTGAACGTTTCATGGTAATTAAAGAACTTTAAATTAAGAAATATAAATAAAATCGAGAAATAAAAATTAAAACCAATAACATACACTATTTCCAATATTCTGTAAATGCATCTTTTAGTATGTATGGTATAATTGTACACAATTTCATTTGTATACTTAAGCAATAATTAAACGTCTACAATATTGTACATACATAGATAAGTGTAACGTGTAGAAAATGTGGCAATATAAGAATTCTTTAATTTTTTGGTATCTCTTGTTCCGTTTGTTTTTGCGATCAGTCTACTGTATACTGCAAGATGTTTGTTTTCCACCCAATTCACTGCTTTTCAAGCGTTGACGTAAGTCTAAAGCTCGAATATCAGTCATTAACGAATGCTGTTTGCTCTACGAGTCAAGATCAATATTTTATGCATGCTCTTCTAATAAATTATAGTTGATTTTAGGCTCATCGATTTTCCCTATTAATCATACATACATATGTACCATATGTATGTTTACAGTATATCTACTAAATATGGGTTGCAATAAAGGCGCGCTACCGATCTTTTTTGGGTGTTCGGTTTCCCAGTAGGCCTATTCTCACCCATATAAATATTTATAATAATTTACTAAACAAAACAACTGTTAAATAAATTAATAATAATATAAAATTCAAAAACAAAAACTCAACAAAACAAAAATTTATATTCATTCAAAATTTCACAAAGTTCAAAAGTTCAATACATAAGGAAATTCATTTTCAGAGAAATAAACGTTAAAAAAAACTTTCAAATTGAATCGAAAATATACGACCGCAGGGATGTACTTGCGTTGGATTTTTTTTAATATTTTGATAAATAACTTTGATAGCCTTTTTCCATTTTCAAACAAACATTTTTTTTTGGAACATTAATATTTATTTATTGAATCTGCTCCGACCTGGAAAGATTAACAATAAGTAATAAAATCTTAAACTAAATTAAAACATAAAGCCCATTAGTAGGAATAGGCTGCTGGCTTGACGTTGCTCTTTAGAAGGCTGCTTTGTCTCTTCTCCGCATGCGGGTTTAACTTGTTGCATGGGCCAAGATGTTAGCAAAAGGTATATTTAGATCTCTATGAATATTTTCATTACGTATGTACTATGGTACGTCCGTTATTACTCTTAACGTTTTTGATTGGAATCTTTGAATTATATCTATATTCCTCGTGCAAGTTGTGCCCCATAACTGGATTCCATACATTCATATCGGTTTTATTGTTGCACTATATAAGAGGACTTTGCTGATAAGGCTAAGTCCAGAATTCTTGTTTGAAAGCCAACGTGAATTGGCAGATTTGAGTTTAAGCTGCAGCTTTTTAACTGCTTGCGGTATCGAGTTGTTGAGCTAACAGTAGGACACGTTTTTGGTCTTAATGTAAAAGTTATGTTTTTGCACTTGTTTTCATAAGCCATCCTTTAATTAATTTAAGATGCTGCTGTAACACTTTTATGGCTGTATTGGGGTATTTATGTCGACTTAGTATAGCAGTATCACTCGCAAATGTTGACGTAATGACTTCGTCACTTGTAGGAATATCTGCGGTAAACAGTAAGTACAATATTGGTCCAAGAACACTACCCTGCGGAACACCTGCCGTAATTGGACACTCTTCTGTTATGTATTCATTTACTTTTATTGTGAATCGCCAGTTGGATAAGTATCGCCACATCAAGAAAAACGGCCGAGCAATACTCTCTCATTTCGAAAGCTTTCCTTATTTCTTTTATTATACGATTTACTTGTTCAATTGTGCCGTGTTTTTCCCGAAAACCAAATTAGGAATAATATCATTTTGATGGAGAAAAGGAGTAATTTTTGATAGCAGCACTTTTCCGAAAAGGCAACAGGCTGATTGGTCTAAATGATGACGGCAGCGTTGCGTAATGCTGGGCAATTCCTTTAGCATTTTTGGTGAAATATGATCGCCTCCTGGAAATTTTTTTTGGATTTAAGGCGGTAATAGTGTTTTTTAGTTCAGACACAGATGCTCCGCAAATAACAGTGTATCTAGGAGCAGTATGGTTCGGTGACAAAGCTGCACTATATATAGCAGTATTCGGTTGAAATACTGTGCTGAGGTGCTCTGCAAAACAAGACGCCTTTTCTTTATCCGTTCTTGCCCATGAACCATTACGCAGTCTCAACGGTACTTCAGTGCTTACTGGGGGCTTAATTTTTTTGCTAGCTTTCCATAGAGATTTTTTAATAGAAATGTTATAAGATGTTTGATATTTCTTACTTCTTAGTATATTAATGCCTTTTTTAGTTTGTTTCTGCCACCTTAAGACGAATTTTTGCATCGAAAGATCGGTAGGCTTGCCATTCGCGACGCAAACGTCGCTTATTTCGGACCAGTAATTCTATTCCGCTATTAGTTATCAATGTTTTTGCTTTTTCGCTGCTGTTGCTAGTATACTGTTAAATACAAGTAACTCGTTTTCAACATCAGTTCCTCTTTATATTTGCGGATTGGTCTGTATATGACTGCTAATGTATGTTATATATTATATATTAGCCAGTTAGTTCTTGATGTAGTAAGTCGAAAAGCATGCACTCAATTGCCTCTTCGTTCAGTTTAATGATTATTGAGGAATGATCAGAAGATAAGTCAGCACAGGTTTCAGCAAATACTAAACTCCAATCTACGTTTTTAGTGAATACAAAGTCAATCAGGTCAGGTAATTTCCTTGAGTCCGTAGGCCAGTAAGTTGGTTGTCTTGGGGAGATAAAATCGTATCTATTTTTGGTACTTGTGATCGTGTTATATAACTGACGACCATTCGGGTTAATTAGCCTCGACCCCTAATAAATAGGCTTCGCATTGTAATCACCTCCAGCTAGGAACCTATCTCCTAGAGTCATAAAAAAGTCGCTAAATTGTTTTTCTGTTATTACAAACCGTGGCGAACAGTAAATCGCAGCCAAAGTAAGGTCAACCCCCTATTTTTAAGGGTGATCGAAGTTGACTGCAACCATTTTGTTGAAAAGGAATTAAGAGAGTTGTGCTTTGCCATCTGGATGATTAGTGTTGTACAGCTTAAACCCAGGGATATAAAATTTATATTTCTGAGTGAGATGTGTTTCAGATATAAGCTTTACATCAATTTCTGTAAAAATAATTTGAGTGCCAATTTATGCTTGTTCGCACCATAAGCATTCCATAAGCAAATCCACAGTTCACTCATTTTTTGGTCAACAGGGTTTGTAGCATGTGATTTTGCGCCTTTATTAAGACTTGAGCCATACTTTGCATTGTTGACATAAATGGTGGCATGCACTGGGTTAGATTAAAAATCATGGTCTTAACTCCAGTACTGGATGGAGTGACTGGTGGGGCCTGTTCATTGGCTTTTACTACGTTGGCATTGGTTGGAAGGGCTCGGAAAGGGAGTAGTACATGGGGGTTGGTTCCGTTTGGCTTATATACCCAGAGCAAGTTTAGATTTTTAATCTTTGTAAACTGGACAACCTCTTTAATTAGCGGTGTGATTGCCACCGCAGTTGCTACACTTTTTTTGTCTTGCATCCGTTTTATTCAAAGGGCATTTGGTAGAATGGTGAAGATCACCACAATAGGATTTTGTGTGACCAAATTCCTGACAGTTTGTGTATTGCACGGGACCATTACACTTAAGCGCTTCTTCCACCGTGATTCTTCGGCGTAAAAGGTATTTGAGACCGTAAAATGGATGCTTTCCATTCTTCTTAAGTTAATCTGAGCCTGGCGATAAGAGCACTTTAAACATAAGCAGCGGCACTTTATTTCTGTTAACTATGTTAACGACCGCCCTAATTTTAAACCCTTGCTCCTCTAGAGCTTCTTTTTTGTCACCTGAGTCAGCAGTGGCTTTTATTCCCTTAATTACAACAATCAGGACTTTGGCACTCTTCAACTGGTAAGAGTAATAATTCTTGTTGTTTGCAGAAAGAAAGAACGACTTCACGGAAGTCTTTTTCACTGTGTACTTGTATTTTTGTCTCGTCTATGTTTCCTTTTTTTAAGAGGTACAATGTGAAAATTGTTGGTACCTATTATCTTGGCTATGTTCGTAACGAGTAAATTAGAGCTGCGCGGGAGCGTAGTAGATTGGTGGAGGTTTAGTATTGAAAACTGTGGAAATACCCTTTGGATCTGTTATAGGCACATTTATGTAGCGATCAATGCCTGTCTGCACCGTCGACCTTGTTTTCACCTTGCTCAGTATTAGTCGGCCGCACTGGAATTGCTGCTGCTGCTGCGCTGCTTGACTGCATAGGAGTTTGTTTTTCTGCTATTGCTGGGGAACTTACACATGCTGGGAAGAAAGTTATTTCACTCTTTGCTTTCTCTGTTGTTGCTAAGAACAACAGTGAAATAGGCATTTCAGTCTGCCGTCGCGACTGAATGCCGTCGCTCTTTCTGATTTGAGCGTTGATCACTCATTACACCGCCGGTTCACTTTTCACTTCTCGTTTCGTTTCTCTGTTTATTGGGAAATGATTTTGTTTTTTCGTTTTATATTTTATTATTTTATTTACTTTTTTTATTTGGTTATTGCCAACTTATACACCCACTACAGTCAATGTATAAATTTAAACGACTTAATATTTTCGATTTTCTTAAACTTTAAGTGAAGTTACGGGGCCGATCAAAAAACACGTCCGTACCCTAAAGCAGTTGATACGATCAGATATCGTATTTTTTTTTATATAATATGAAGTTTGCTCATTACTTAAGAACTGGATACAGGCCTGTAATGAGCAAGCTCCATTTAAAAAAACGGTTAAGTTCATGGTTGAGAAAATTTTTGCTGTCATGTGAACCGATAACGTCATACCTTTTTTCGATAAATGTCCCACTTTTCATAAAAAAAAAGTAATATGAAAGCCCGTGCGAACTTGGCAAAATATATATGCCAACAATTGTTTACTTAAGGAAAGCGATGTAACGTATTTATAGAAATGGAGTTCACAGAGTTTTCGAACCGAAAATTTAAAACGCCAAAAGCGCGCACCTAATTTTTCTGCGAACCAAAAGCGCAAATTAGTGACCCAGAATTCGGTATTTGGCAGATAGCCTCATAGCAATATAAATGCTGTCGATCAACGCTGGGCTAAAATAAGCGCCAACCTGAATGAAGATAGTAAGTACAATAAAATGAATATGTTTTGTATGCGTTAACAATTTAATAATAGTAATAATTCTATTTAGCTTTGCTCTGAAAAACACAAACACCAGTAATTCGCAAATATAAATACATATAAATAATATTTACGCACCCCTTTGTATACATCTTGCAGATGTTAATTTCACTTTCCTCCACAAAATCAATTTACTTTGTTATTATTGTTCACCAGCTGATTACGAGCTTATCTAATTAAAATTACGTTTCTACAACAAGTTGTTTTTCTTAAGTAATTATATACCATTGTATTTGACAATGAACCTAGGAACTGGATATAGGCCTTTACCGGTAAAGTAAATTTTGTTAATTTTTTTTAACACCCAAAATTGAATTTGGTATTCTACGCACTGATTACATTGTTTGAAAAAACTTTGACAGCACTGCTTTTTTCGTCCATGTCAAGTTATATTTGCCAGTCTGTATTTCATTTGTTGTTGGGAAGCAAATTACCCGGCTTTTACTTTGACAATCAAATTTGAGATATAGTGCTGTGATCGCGAAACAGAAGGTTGGCTCATAGCAGTTAGACAATTGCTCCCAACGCATTCCTGATAGGACCCGTGGGAAAAGAAATATAATGTTGAGAGAAATCTCAAATAACACGGCAAAATGGTGTCAGTTCATAAGCTCTAAACAAATTGTTTAGGCGAAAATGCTGATTGACAATATAGCCAATAGTCATTTTTTTCGCAAACTTCTTAACATGCACCTTTTTGCACTTTTTTTCTTCGTCTTCATTGAATTTCAAACGTAAAATGTGCCTATACATTTTGGTTTTTATTTTTTCTCAAAGTAACCATACAAAATCAAACAGCAGATTGTTTGTTACCTCTTACTTCGCGGGTAACAAACCTTACACGAATACGAAATAGTGAACTCAGAATACGGGAAATCATGGAAGCTTATTTAGCAAAATTGTTACTATCGTTGCCAGATGTGGTAATGTTGAAGAATAAGAATTTGAAATTGGTAAAGATTCATGATTTGACGATACCGCCCCGTAAAAAATAATTCATTGAACAACAATCACTGTTACGATAAGATATGGAAGCCGAAGATTTTGATTTGAGTCTAAGTGAATTTCGCCGCGAGAATGAAGAGACATCTACGAACGGTGAAGAGAGGAAAGAGATAGTTGATTCTGCGAAGGATGTGAAGCAACTGTCAACTAAGATTGGAGAGAAGGCTCCTCGCTCATCTATAGGTACGGACACGAATATGATATTTGCTGCTGCTTCACTAATTAATACTTACATTTGATCTCAAACGCAAGTAGAGGTTGCCAGCATTTCATCCAGTACATACAGCTTCAGAAGAATTCGGTCAAAGAGCGCAGAACTTAAAAGAGTCTTGAGAAAATCGAAGAACGTCAAGATAAAATGGTGAAGCGAAATAAGAAAAAAGTTGAGACTAATGTGAACAAATTAGAAGGTCGGTTCCTGGATTTGCAGTTTAATCGTCCTTCCGCTTTTTCAGGGTACTTCTGTATCACAATTTTACAGCACAATTTTTTTCCAGGTCTCCAAGAAAACTTCATGGCCGAATATGAGATAGACGCATTAATGTGAACGGGGTGAAAAATTAGTGTCGAGAAGTGTTTCACTTGTAGAAAATAAAGTCACTGTGTACGCGAATAAAAAACGGGCTCCATCAGATAGGAATGATTCCGGAAACGCAAGACTATGGAATGAAAAGCAGTAAATTGGGCCGAAAACAAACATTTGCAGTATACAGTAAACTGATCGCAAAAACAAACGGAACAAGAGATACCAAAAAATTAAAGAATTCTTATATTGCCATATTTTCTACACTTTACACATATCACATATCTACGTGTATGTACCATATGTATTGTAGACGTTTAGTTATTGCTTAGATATACAAATGAAATTGTGTACAATTATACCATACATACTAAAAGATGCATTTACAGAATATTGGAAATAGTGTATGTTATTGGTTTTAATTTTTATTTCTCGATTTTATTTATATTTCTTAATTTAAAGTTCTTTAATTACCATGAAACGTTCAGAAGACATGGATTTCACATAAAATCACTAAAGCGCAGCGCATTTTTGCTGCTGCCAAATCAGAAACACAAGGGCCTCATATCTTTATTAGTCGTCATCAAGGCCATGATGGTGTCACTCCTTATTTAAATATTGTTTAAAATAATTTAGATATCGGTTCACTCAGTTCAATTTACCAATACGGGAACGGGGATAAGCAGACTCCGTTGTACTTTGTGCTTTTTGCTTTAATATGGTTAAACATATAGGCATACGCCGAATAACAATTCCAATATCTATTAATCGAGAAGTTAATTAGAAAAATAAACGTTTTAAATCACGAAAATTGTATTTACCATCGTTTGCCAAACAAGAATTTTGCTTATTGAAATTAAAACAAAGAGAAATGCAATAACCCAATTATCACGCGTGGTTGTATTTTGAAGAATTTTTTCAATATCATATTTACTTATTAGATGTTGCCCGTTCCTTCTAAACTTTTTGAAAAAAGCAATATTTCTTGATATGATTCAAGCACTTGGTAAAGTATGGCATGAAGGACTTATATACAAAATGAAAATGTTGGCAAAAATGTCCATTATTGCTCTGCCGGTACATCGTCAGCTCCAGCCTCTTTGTTGTTGTTTGTTGGGCCAGCAATCGCTATTCGAACCTCGACATGGTCAGGTAACGGAACCTCTTATCCATTGGCATCGATTGGAGTTTCGGGTTCACCATCTCCGATTGATCAATTTTCACTGCCATTCAGCAGGCTAGAGAAGTCTTCCCTCCATAAAGTCTGCTCCAGTCTTCAAACCTTCTTTAAGCCATTACTCTTGACGGCCAGCTTCTCAAGCTCTTCATACCCACGCCTCTCGGTCGCTTTCTTTTCTTGTCTGTACATTCGTCTTGCTGCCCTCTTTAGCTCTCGGTATCTATCCCATCCCGAACGTGTGTGGTCGCTCGTTTTGCACTCAGGGCAAAACTTAGTGTTTTCCTCACCAATTTTTCAACGAATTCTTTTATTCAACAACTGTTTTTAAAATGTATCTGCTGAAAGAAGAAATGAATTTTATTAAATCGTTTAACTTTATTTAAATTTTATTTGAAAAGAAGAAATACATTTTGTCCAATGTTTTAATTTTCTTTTTATAGAAAGGTAAGTAATATTGCATATAATTTAAACATAACGTTCATATTCAAATTCATTACAGGTGGTTGCAATGGTAAAAAGTGCGAATATTGGCGTTCCCAAATGTCATATCACAAGAAATGAAACAGAAGAAAATCAACTTCAAAATTAAAACAATTAAATATTTTGTTAAATTGCAAAATTCAAGATGAATAAACTATCCTGCCTATCCAATATGGATGTTGTTGTGGTTTATATTTCACCTTTTGTTTTGTTTGGTATTCTGAAAGTCAGCCAATTGATAGAAGAACAAAATAGCTGTACTAGCACTTCATCTTAATCTCGCCTTGGCATAAGTGCAGAATATAGACCATTAATGTAGAACAAAATGAATTAATGATCGTGGCCCGCTCTGATTACAGGATTTTAATGATATAAAATTTGTTTGGAGGAAATTTTATTTTCGTTGATATGTGGGAGCGAAGGGAAAATTTTTAAAAAGTATAAAACGCTATATTTCGAAATGTTATGCCCCCAATTTTATAAACTTCGTATCGTAAAATTCCTTTCCAGTAACAAAAAAAATTACTATACTTTTTTATACATTAGAAAACGTAGTTTTTCTTCAAATTTGTGTAATAAATCAAGCTAAAAACAATATTAATAACACTAATTAAAAATAACATAAAAATACCTTTAATTTGATACGAGTATATCACACTTTGTAGTTACTTTATAACAGCGCAAACAATTTTGTTTTAATTGTTCTGTTAACGAGCTTTAACGATATTCATAGTGGTAAAGCAATTTGAGACAAAGGACTTCACAAGACGAAACCGGTGTTGGTTTGGCCCAGGGTTATTTTTGTTTTTTTTTTTACTTTACGAATATGTTATTAATTAAAAGAATTTGAATACATGTTATATAATATTTTCTCCAATTTATCTTCTGAAGGCATTGAGGTATGGATATCAAATAAAGGAATTTCATTTGATACCAAGTTTTTGAAATTGGGTTTACAGCTTGTTCAATATATAGTGTTTTAAAATTTGTGAAAATTCCCCTCTTCGCCCCCTATATCTAGGAAAATATAAGTTTGGCTCAAAAAATATCATGTCATTAAAATTGGGAAAACAGGGTGGGCCACTCCCACTCTTTTATTTGGTTCTACCTTAATGGTCTGTATTCTGCACTTTTTCCTTTGGGGCTGAAAGGACTAAATGAACTTGGGGGTCATCGAGGCGTATTTAGCGAAAAACGTCACATTTGGTGTCAGAAGTCAAAGGAGACATCCACGAAGGCTGTTGATTATTTAACGGAATTAGAGCAGCTATCAACCATGATTAAAGAAAAGGCTTCTTGTTCATCTACGGGTTTAGACATCAACTTCAACTTAACTTGATACACGTACATATGCCGCGGATGTCATCACAGATTTCATCTCAAAGGCAAGCACAGGATGTCAGCATTTCGCAAATGAATGAATGAAGCGAACCGTATGGAGGTGAAAAGTGCAGTTGCGTTGGGATTCTCAAAGGCGAAAAATTGGCCATATTCGGGACCAAGAGTGAGAAAAGTTGCTGTGAATCATAGGAGTAGATTTCTTGCTTGGCCAAATCATAAAAATCGAATTGCATAACAGAATTATAGAGTACAAATACATGGAACTGCCATTAAGAATTAGTTATAATGTGTCAACAAATAGAGAAAGTTGACGAATTGTGGTTCTGCCTGGGCTATCGGAAACTAAATGATGTTACGAAGAAAGTCAGCTAGCCGTTGCCAAGAATCAAAGATACTCTGGACTTGTTGACTGCCACAGAATGGTTCTCTCTACACTCGTTCTGAAGAGAGGTCCCAGTGGAAGGCATGTTGAGATAACGAAAACCTTGGAGAACATCAAACAGCGGTTCTATTAGGTTGGTTACCGTCAATCTGACATCTCTTAGCTTGTTACGCCTGAGTTTAAGCGAGAGTCACTCTCATAAACTTCGAGGAAGGAGACACCCTGATACCTTATGCGCTTAATTTCTGTCAATATAATTGACCTATTACAGTTCTGGTTGTACCAGAGTCCAAAAAAGCAAAACCATAAATCCCAATATCTAAATATGAGCGCTCGTCGTCAAATTGTACACGTACACTTGCCAGTTGGAAGTTAACAGGTTTACTAACTCGCCCTTCTAGACCGCCTGTCCTGCCTTCCTAGGGGTCCACCTCTCGTTTCCCGATCCTTTGTTCGACCTGACAACGCTATCACTCGACCGATAATTCTTAATCCTTTCATTCGACCTAATATTCATCACGGGCCCTGATCTGAAGGGGTTGTGGTTTCGTCCAATTACAATTAAAGCATTGGGTATTTGACCCGTGCCTAGAGCTATCAACTATCAACAAGGTCCGCTTCCACTACCACCGTGACCTCTACAACACCCAAGATATAAGCCAGGTCAGGTTCCAACAAACTCTTAGCTTTATGGCTCGATGGAGGGACAATAGCATCCACCGATTACCTAACTGCCCCTAGTTGCCTACACAAAACAGCTAGGTTCGAAATTGACCCCATTGTCATCAGTCCAAACAAGGTTTGGTAGAATGGAAGAAGATTAGACCTAATCAACCCTAACCTCTTCTTCTAGGATAAAGGCTCCTGAAGCATACCGAACATGACTTAAATCATTATTGCAGTTATCTTATTTCTTTAATTCTACTAAACAACCAGCAATTTCTTTAATTTACATTTTAAATAACCTCATTTTTCGTTTACCATTTTCAATTTTCTATACTTTGTTAGTAATTTTACTATGCATATTAATTTCCTTACTAATTATTTTATCTTCTACAATATATATTATTTCAGTAAACTTTTACTTAGGAATCGCAAACAACCTCGGTTTTACTATACATAGAAGCAGCAAACGGCTGGTGCCTCGCAAGCAGCAACCCCCGAAATCTTAGGCGTATAATCCTCAATAACATCTGCATACTTTTTGGAAACAACATTACGTTTTACCTTCAAGGTGGAACCCAATTCCCCTGTTGGAATCGAGAAGTCATGTGGTAGTGACAAAACAAAAACTAAAAATCTAATCCGTTCGGTGCTCTTACGATGGTGCCTTCCAAACTTCGGTTCCACCACTGGAATCAAACACGACTAGGCAAATTAATTTTTCCTGGGCCTTAACTGCCCTTATGCTCACTAGCACTTAATTAACAAAATACTTCGGCTTCGATCTTAGCCTCGACTGGCCTTTCTTTTTTATTTTGTCTCTAAATGAAAGAATGCTCATCAGCGCAAAGAAGTGATTCTATGTTTTCGTAAATGCGATCCGGCACGCATTTACGAGCAAGGCCGCAAGCTACGGCTTTCAGAACTCTCTGGCGAGTGTGTGTTGATGCCTCATAATTTGGCGCCGCCTTCATTACCCAAAGGAACCGGGGTGTACAGCGTATGCCACCATGGAACAACAAGCACACTAGAGTAATTTTCCCCTCGCTATTTATAACTCCTGCGGCTGTGGCCATTCCATTTAAACCCTGTAATAACTCTTGGGATTTCTTGAATATTTTAGAGATTATCTTACGAATATATTGCATATTACCGTATATTATTGCTGTTATCCCCACATGAAGCGTCTGGTAAGCCGACAACTGATCTGATCCAGTTGATTGAGCGCTTTGACCTTCCCTCGTCGAGTTTGAATTTTATCCAACTAAAAAGTGGAGACACCTGAGATACCGTTAGTTTTTAGTTAGTTTAGAGTTTGGAGCGTCCATTGACTATAAAGCCATAGTCGTCACGAATGGTTAGAATGGGGAATCTAGGTTATGCGGCTGCGCAGAGGCAAAACTACGAATTTACCATAAATTATAAATTGTTAACTTAATCTATTCGAACTTACGAACATCATAGACAATTCCTTGATTAATTAATTTGATTGCAAAATGAATTTTTATTTGTAACATATCTTAATTGCAGTGCAGGTTAACAGGAATTCATGGGGACCCAGGAAGTGATGTTAAGAGTGAAATTCTTTTGACAAATAATTCATTTATATTTAATATTAATGTTAATATCGTTAGTACAAAATTAAATTTTTGTTAGTATCGTTAGTACCGATTTTACCTTTTTATTTTTATTATTATTGTTACCATTATTATTATTATTTTTTCTTGAAATGCTCTCCCCTTTTTTAATGCTTATTATTGCGTTAATTTCTCCTTATTTAAATCTTTGCATGATATTGGACCTTTTAGATTTTCTGTTTTTTTTTTCTTCTATAAATATTTGCATAATATTGGACCTTTTAGGATGTTCTGTTTTTTTTCTTCTTAGCGTTGAAATACAGGCGCAAACTCAGATGATATTGGAAGGCTCGCAGTGATCCCTTTTAGCTATAAGCGGTTATAATTGCAAATGACTATTACTTCACGTCAACAAAAGTTATAGCACATGTAAGAGTTGAACCCCTTCAGTTGTCGCCACTCGAACCATCGAGTAAACTGGAATCGAACCAGAATGACTTGATCGAATTTAAAACTTATTTTGCACCCAAACCCTCGGGACTCGGAGATCTATGTATGAGTTTATTTATTTGCCTCTTAACCAATGTTTTTCTGTTTAGCGGTTCTTTATGTCGGTTTTGTGGAATATTTTCCCTCCCTCGATAACAATAGTTACGTTTCGATTTTTAGAAACCTATTCTTTGCTTATATAGCGGCTTGTGTTTGCTTTTTATTTTCTTGTTTGCAATAAACATTTAATCATTGTTAATATTAAAATCACATGCTGTTGTGCAGCGGATTTTGACTCATGCGTTCCTTTGCAACAGTGCTTTCACATTCTCGTAAGTGTCCCCATAAAGTTAACCAACCCCTAATAATTATTTACTATTATTTAGAATGCGTATGTTGGTTGGTTGTTGTAACGGTCCATTGAAACAAACTCTTTTGATGTTAGTCTACTAAACTCGTCTGCAATGCAATGATATACCTATTTCTATTAATGTCGATTGTAAACGCTCAACTTGAGCGGAGAAATAATGAAAAAGATTTATTAGCTTTTTACGAAACTGTATAGGTGATTTATTTTTTAAAGCAATTACCTTTGCGAATTTAGAGAATTCGTAAAGGGCTTTAAGGTACTTTTGCTTTGCGATCTCAAATATGTCGATATGCATAATCTCGAAAGGATAGCTTGGAATAGGGGCTGGATTGATTAAAGGTTTGGACAGATGTCTATCATAGTTGTTTAATTTGCCGTTTATTACGTTTGGATTAAGGAATTATTTCAGGATTGCGGTCAATGCAGCGTCCTCATGTTCTGGTAATGAGATAAAAACCTAAAATACGGTTCCTCAAATCATCGAGGGCTATCCCATTCCATAAAAATCCATTGGTGTCTAAATACATTGAAAAGAACTCCTACTTGTGGTATGAGGTCAAAATTGTCCTGCTTACCTGAGTGCAGTGTCAGACTTTGATCCAAACACACTTGCAGAGTTTCCCGCATTAACTTTCCTTACCTGATTTTATATATAATTTCACAGTTTATTAGTCAATTCGAGCTTTCCAGCACTTTAGTTTAACGATGTAATTTCTGCAACTTAGCGAAAATGTTAGAGGCTGATGATCGGTGCATATTTTGATTTTCATTGCGCCATACAAATATAACTACACATTGTCTAATAACCATACTAGTTTTCATTCGTGACATAGTTTTCCTCCGCTTTATTGAGGGAACGAGGGATGTATGCAATTGATTTGTCTGTACCGAATTACCCAGGAGATAATATCCCCCCCGACTGCAAAGTTCGAAGCATCGATGATCAAGTTAAATGGCTTGTCTAAATCTGAAAAAACTAGGACGTCTGCAGAGATAAGCCATTGCTAAGATTCGTTAAATGCGTGGAGGTTGTAGAGCCTCAGCATCTAATTGACTGACTTTCTTTGACACATTGACACGCCAAGTTCGTCAAAGGCTTTGCTACTTTACCATAGTCATGAATATACTTCCTATAGTAGGAAATCATACTCAGGAAACTCATTAGGTTCTTTATGTTTTCTGGAGGAAAAATTCGTTTTATAGTCTCCACTTCTTACGATACGCCCGCACTACCACGGCGTAATCATGTATCCCAGAATATCAACCTCTGTTTCGAAGAAACTAGTTTTTTCTAAATTTACAAGAAGTCGAGCAATAATTTTTTCAACATTCTTTGTCTTTACTAAGTACAATGATGTCATCGATGTAAGCGTAGCAAATTTTTAAAACATACTGTTTTAGTAGGTCATGAATCATTTGCTGGAAGATTTTAGGCGCATTCTTAAGATGAAAGGGTAGCCTCAAAAATTCGTACTTGACATTCATAGTCGAGAAAGCTGTGTTAGGTATATCTGAGGATTTCATGGGAATTTGTGAAATCCCGACGTTAGGTCAATTGTAAATAGTATAGTACTTGGATTGTTTACGTTTGCATAGCGTCGTGTTTATATTAGGGATAGGATATGTGCGGTATTGTTTTCCTCCATTTACCTTTAGTTTTTTCGGAACTCCCCAAATTTTTTAATTATAAGTTCTTTTCGAAGGTTATATTGCACCCTCGGTGAGCAATTCAATAATTTGTCTTCCTACTTCGTTCCTAATGCTCGGGCGTAGAGATTCTTATTTCAGCGCGTACACCTGTATCTGTAAGTTCATTTCCAGACTTGAAAAGTTCTGAATATTTTTGTCGACTCTTTGGTGAATCTTATAGTGTAGTCCGCTCTATTAATTAAAATAAACGCACGTATTCAGACTTACTATATATGGATAGGAAATGTACTTACCTATGCGCAAAAGTGAGAGCGAGCATTATAATGATTATAGGATAATGCTAGAAAATAGAGTACAATAAATAGGAAACTTAAACTAATGGCTAATAATAGGTTATCCTGCTACAATTCTGCCATTCTGGTTTTATGTTCTGTGCTTTTCTCTATCCAAGGTCGTATATTCGTAACAGTCTAGACCCCTTTATATGGTATTCTGGATTGTTGGAAACCTTCCATATCCTCCATTACGTACCGGTCATTGCGAAAACTCTAGATATCCGGTAAGGACCTTTAAATTTAGGGGCTAATTTTCTACATACGCCTGTAGTTGAGTCAAAATTTTGTTATATAGCCCTCTTTGTACTGATTCGCAACCTGTCGTATTTTGTTGACATATTTATTATGAGACTAGGTGACCCGACAGACTTCGTCCTGTCAAAAAGATTTGTAATGTGGCATTTTTTTTGCCTACGTATTTTAAAAAATTCTTCTGAACAGAACCGTCACCCTGGTGATAGGGCGTTGTGAATAAAAAATAATTAAATAAAACATATATAAGGATTTAAAAGTAAGTAATCGCTTTATTGTTAATCATGTGAATCATAATTATTATTATTATCATTGTAGTACTCTGTGGTATACGATGTTTTTTGTTTGATTACCTGGCGCATAGATAAACAAATCTGATGGTTTTCCAACACGGGAACAGGCAACATACAATTGACCATGTGAGAAACATGGGTTTTCTAGATTAATACCACAAACACTTAATGATTGCCCCTGGGACTTGTTTATAGTCATAGCAAAAGCAAGCCGCACTGGAAACTGTAGTCGTTTAAACTCAAATGGCACATCAGTCGGAATCATTGGGATGCGCGGTATGAGAACATCTTCTCCTTTATACTTTCCTTTGAGTTTAGTTGCTTCTATCACATTGTTTAGTAATTTTTTTATCGCTAACCGTGTACCGTTGCAAAGACGCAGTTGGTTCGCAACATTATAACCACCGATCCAACCTTTAATTGAAGATTGTGAGGTGGCAATCCTGGCAAATCCAGCGAGTTTAAAAATTCCGGTGGATAGTTGACTACATCATCTTGATTAGTAGCCGAATCAACTGATTTATGGTATATATCCTCAATTCGCCTGTAATTTGTTCTTGAATTTTGAAATTTAATTCATTTACATCTATGTTTTTTGCAGCAAGTATAGCTCGTTCGCTCAACCAATCATGGTTTATGTAATTTTGAGAAACATCTGGAAACACCTTCTGAATAAGTTCATCTTTTGATCGAGTTAACTGACAAAAACTTTGAGGAAAGTTAATGCAGCCAGTCAACATGTCTATAGGAAGTTTGCCATTACCAATGTCAATGAGTTGTTTAGAGAATATGTTTCCAGATTGGTCATTTTGCAATTCGACACGCATATTCTTGCTTAAATGAAGTACTTTGACATGTTTCCACAAATTGGAGGACTTTAGACATGCATTGAGTTCATCAGCTGGCGTTGATCGTGGAATCACTGGCAATGTTTGACGAAAATCTCCTGCTAATAAAATCATTGCACCACCAAATCGGTTATTATTGCTCCGTAGATCTTTTAAGGTTCTGTCTAAAGCCTCCAAAGATTTTTTATGTGCCATCGTGCATTCATCCCAAACAATCAATTTACATTGCTGCAAAACCTTTGCCATTGCAGAGTTCTTCGAAACGTTGCAGGTTGGAGTTTCATTGCTTTGCATATTTAATGGCAATTTTAGTGCTGAATGGGCTGTTCGACCACCTTCAAGCAAAGTTGCTGCGATTCCCGACGAAGCGAGTGCAAGTGCAATTTTATTTTGTGAGCGAATTGTTGCTAATATTAATGAAATCAAAAAAGTTTTTCCTGTACCACCAGGTGCATCTAAGAAGTAAATCCCTCCAGTTTCATCATTTGTTACTTTCATAAGAGTTTCAAATACATACTTCTGTTGTTCATTTAACAGTGGAAGATTTGTTTGAATTAATTCTTTCAAAGCGTTGAGATCATACAGTTTTTCTCGATGCAACTCTTGGTTAAAAGCGTCATGCATTGGACGATTGGGCGCGGTCAGGCCTAATTGAATTAATAGTTTGTTTGACATTATCAAGCACATGTCCTCAATTGAAATCAATGCTTCATTGTAAATTTCTTCACTGATTTGTATATTTGGATTTCCCATTCTATTCCGTATTTGATACAAAATATCCTCACACATATAAACTTTGTACTTGATCCACAAATCAATTGGGTTTTATGGGAAGCATGTAGATATGATTATAGAAAACAATGTTCGTATTTGATGAGCGTGTGATGATATTACAGCATCATTGAGAGTTTGATCCCAATGAGCGTCATTTTCAAGCAATTGCAAACGTTGACGGGCTTCTCTGTAGGATCCACACAATTCACCATCAACAGTTCGTAACTGTTGGAATGGAATGATGTTGGGCCACGTACATTGACTAATAGCAGTCGTAAATAAAAACATTCATCATTGCTTAGATGTACTGAATAAATCCGGCCAATCGCATCGGTGGAATATATATCTGTATATCCTGGAACTGGTTTTCCTTGTTTCCGTCGTATAAATCTCCTTGAGGATTGATTCCAGGTATAATATTTTGGCATTTCAGAATATAGCAATGTTTGTGCGAAATCATCGTTTTGGCATGTCTCAAAAAAACTGGTTAATGTAGTAGATGGTGGCTGAGCAGCTCTTTGTACTGCGTTCTGTGCTGTAAAATACACTCTTTGTCCATTTTCTAAATGCTCAGCTAAGTGAACAACAGAAGGGTGTCTATCATGAATAGGAAAAGAAAATATTCGCCAAACTGCTTCATTACTACTGACATAGCGGCCCATTTGGTATTGGGTAACTTCATCATTGGAATTCTCTGCACCAATTCCAATCACAGCCATATCACTCCCTTTGGTTACATATTTGCAAATGTATTTAATAGATTTCACTGAATGGCAAGATACAACGTTGATGTGTGCTTTGAATGTCTTTGATAAAATGGGTGAATATGGAACAATCCAACGATTATCTATTTCAATATCTTGTTGATTTAACTTGACAATTGTTGATTTTCCATTGTCTGCTGTCGATCTGCGACGATACAATGGATAACCGTCATTACCAGTAATTGTTTCCGATATTAATGTCCGTGGATATCGTTTTGAACATTTACCATGCATCATACACGGTGAATTTTGATTAAGAGTTCCACAGGGACCATGTATCATGTTTTTGATAACTACCTCATGCAATCCAGGATCTACTTGTACATTAGGGATTTCAGCTGATATCACTGCATCATACCAATAAAGCTCAAATTGACTACGTTTTAGTTACAAATCATTTGTATGGGAAAAAGAAAAGGGCTATTTTTAGGGTTTTTCCAGCAATAATTCTAATTCAATTCTAATTTTTCTCGCCGTAAAAACCATCCTTGAACTTCAACGAACATTTTAAAAAAAGATTTGGCCAAATTGATCCAGGCGTTATTGAGTTATGCGCTTACAAAGACATTTTGCGATTCATTTTTATATTATAGATTACAATCACTTTTCGTTTTCCGACGCTCTCGCTCTAATATCTTCAAGATTCCGTTCATTAAGTTTTTGTTGACCTTCCATCAGCTCTTCAATATGGGAATTCATAACTTCACCTCAATGATTTGCTTTATTGTTACCACGATATTATCTAAATGAATATTTCACTTGAGATAACCTAACTTGGCTATCATTGGCCCTATACCCCCCTTAACCCTTTCTACCTGACCCTTCGCTTGAAGTGATCCTGTTACTATCTTTATGTGTTGCTCGTCTTCATCTTTTAAAAACTCCATGCGTCGTTTGAGGTAAAACAGCTCCCTCTATATGATATATTTGTCTTCGGTTTACTATTGTACAATACGAGTATAAAGCGGAAATAGTCTTTAAGTGCGATAAAAATTTGTTTCTTTAAACGCGAATTATCTACCAGCCCGAAACTATCTATATACCTATACTACTTTGAGTGGGTCACTCCTTTTGGTGTTTCGACGATTTACCGTCTTTTCTCTCATTTTTGCAAACCAGTAATTCTTTGAAATAATATTAACTATTTTGTCGATACCAACATGACCCATTCATCATGGTATTTAAACAGGTCATGACCTTCCATAGAGAAGATAATCTTACCATTATCTACCATTCCGTAAACTACTCGGTTACGCATATCATATAAACTATATTCACTATCTTGTAGCATATCCCGTAGTTCCTTTACTAATTACTATTTTGTCGATACCAACATGACCCATTCATCATGGTATTTAAAAAGGTCATGACCTTCCATAGAGAAGATAATCTTACCATTATCTACCATTCCGTAAACTACTCCGTTACGCATATCATATAAACTATGTTCACTATCTTGTATTTAGCATATCCCGTAGTTCCTTTAACTTTTTATTTCTTGCCTGACATATAATTAAATTTCTTCAAAAGTTTTAGTTTCAACCACAAATACGTTATTGACACAGATCAAAGCATTAACATTCAATAACTCAAAACAGTTCATTTCTTCAACGCCAAAGCTAAACTATTTATCCTTTCTTATTAAGTCGTTCAAATGTTTAGTTATAATTGAAAAGTCTTTGTCAAACCGCCTAAAATTTGAACCTAGTCCTAAAAAGCTCTGTACAGCTAGAACTTTGGTAGGAACCGGAAAATTTTTGATTGCCTCTAATTCTTTTTCGTCCGCCCTTATTCCACTGTCGAAACTGTGTTTATCAATTACTGTAATATTAATGTCATCCTAGCAAGTAAGTCAAGTTATTATCATTATTTTTTTCTTTTTTTTTATTTGTATGAAAAATAATTATGGGGCTATCAGCCTGACTTATTTCTAATAGATTTTATAAAAAAGTATATAAAGTACCCCAAAAAATAATTTATACAATACTTAAATGTGGTGTAATAGGTTACATTGATATATTAATTTATATATATTTTTTACATTGTTACAGTTAAATTTTTTAAGAAATCGGAAGGCTTTTTATTATTGAAAATATATATTCTTGCGTTTCTAAATTTTAAGTAGTCATCGATGATGTGTTTAATGGACAGTTACAATTTAGACATGATAGAGCGGGCTCAGCTTTCAACAGGTGCTCGTATATGATCTTTGTGTGTCCCATTCGCAGTCTTGCAACAATTCGCAACTGGTCGGCTGATGCTGAAGTTGGGAGGATAGGCTTACACCGGTTTTGATTATAGATTTTGTAAGAGTGTTGATACGTTTGCCAGCTTCTTAGTGTAGGCTCTTTAATATAATTTTCTGTTGTCCGGAAAAGATCTTCTTTCATGTAGGTATGGTGGTAAATACTTGACATTTTGTAAGCTTTTTTGGCTGTAGTGTCCGCGAGTTCATTGCCCGTAATACCGCAATGGCCGTCGGCGGCAAAAGCTTGACAGTAGGAGAACAGATGACCTGATCTGATGGTTCTTCCTTCTTCCGTAACAACTGCGGCCGAAGTCGAAAGATCGGTTTTGGATCCGTCTGTATATAAGAATTTCCATCCTTTGATTTTCCACGAAGTTTGGTTTTCCAGAAAGATTTTTCGTTAGATCAAAGGACTTGTGTTATGTTTCGGATAGTCCAAAAGTTTATTTATAAAAATAGATGATGGTAGAAGCCATGATGGATTTTTTGCAGTTTTGAAAGTATTGGATTAAGAGATATGTTGATATTTTTTGTGCATTGAAAAACGTTATAAATTGTTGATGGTCTTCGCATTTTACGAGTTATTTTTCTTATGTTTTTCATGTTCTTATGAAGAATGATGTTGTTGTTCAAAGAACGGAAGCCCGAACTCGAACTCTGCCAGTAGGTTTTTGACCGGTGTTGTAGGAAAAGCTAGAAGGCTTCGTCGAATAGCGGCGTGATATGGTGCAGCCAGGAGTGCTATTGTACTTTTAGCGCACTGTCCATAAATTGGAAGTCCATAATCGATGACCGACAATATTAATGTTTTTGTTACGTTTATTAAAGTGTCTGGATGTACTTTGCTATGCTTAGATGCTACATATTTTACAATGTTAAGCCTAGTATTTTCTTTTTTTCTTAAGTGTTTACAATGCTGCTTAAAATTTAATGCTTGGTCAAAGATAACTCCGAAAATTTTTAAACAGTTGACGTTCTCTATTTTATGTTTTCTATATGTTAAGTAAATGTTTTGACAAATTGTTTTCTACACACATGGAATAGGTGACATTTTTCATAAGAAATGTTTGCTCCTGAACTTTTAGACCAGTTATATATTTCGTTAAGGATGTTGGAAAAAATTATTTGTGTTGCTGTAAAGTTTTGAGAAAACTAATCTCTGCGTAAATAGAGTGTTCGACATTTTTTTATTATTCGACTGATTTCATCGAAAGCAATGATAAAACAGACGACACGTTACACGTGGTCTGGTTCAAGTTTCTTTAGTCAGCTTCCCTGCTGAAGGCCAGTTTAATCATGTACTTAGTCGTGGACAGAGGTAAGCTGGCATCATGTGCGTGTTTTATCGTAGATAGGGGGTTCCTTCCCTTGCTAGTTCATCTGCCATGCAATTGCCTGGGATGTCCCTGTGTCCAGGTACCCAGACCACGGAAGTACTGTACTTTGTTGAGAGTTTGTTGACAGTGTTTCTACAGTTTATGGCCACTTTTGACGTGGTACCGTTACATTGAAGAGATCTGATTGCAGCCTGACTATCGGAGTAAATAGCAACCGATTGTCCTGTTGCGATTGCGAAGAGTTCCTGGAAAACGCTGCAGTGATCCGGTATTCTCATGCTCATGCTTGCTGAGAGCACGGGAGAATAAATTCCGCAACCCACTCTCCAATAAAGCTTTGAGCTGTCTGTGAAGATGGCTATTGCTCCCTGGTCGGGGGCGTTGGTGTTTTACCACTCCCATCTGTTTGGGATTCTCGTGAAGAAAAGATTATCGAAGCATACACTGGAGGTGGTGTAGTCCAGCTCTTTTGGCACTTCTGTAAAAGATAGTATTTTTGTATGTCCTATACTGCAATTCTTCCAAGGTTGAGTTGCATTCAATCTTATTGAGTTGCAACCCTCTTGCAGTTTCCCGTATAGGTCCAGAGGAAGGAGGTTGAGAAAAGTTAGCAGTGCTTTCGAGGGAGTTGATGGCAATGCTCCCGTTACCAGGATGAACGCCGATCGTTGAACTCTCTCTAATTTGCTGATTTTATCGAGTGCTGACCACTAGACGGTGACCCCGTTAAATAGAATTGGTCTACGATACTCGGTCTAAGACCCTTTCCTATCGCCTGTTCCGCAGGCGTAGAGTGCAGTTATAGCTTTCCTTGATCTTTCTGTCATGTTCCGGCTCCAATTTAGTTTGCTATCTAAGATTATCCCAAGGTATTTGACTTGGGGACGGGTAAGGCATGTGGTTTGTACCTCCTGGTAAATAACACCATTTCGGTTTTATCAGCGTTCACGTCCAGCCCGCTATCTCTGCACCATCTCTTAACTATATCAAGAGCATTTTGAAGTAAATCGCTTAATGTTTGTAGGTGTTTGCCTGTCGCAGTCAGGGCAAAGTCGTCAGCGTATGCCGCAACGCCACAACCTGTGTTAAACACCACAGCAGTGCCGATAAAACTCCACCTTGAGGGGTGCCTCTTGTTGTGTGTCTGGCAACGCTGCCGATGCCCATCTCTACGAAGATAATCCTGTTCCTCAAAGGAGACTCTACGAGATTCACTATGGGATGTTGAAGACCCATTTCACGAAGAGCCTCTATTACGAAGGTAGGGGAAACTTTATTGAAAGTCCCATCGATATCGAGGAAAATACTAAGTGTTTTTATTATTATTATTATTATTATTTATTATTTATTATAATTAAAAATTACAATAAATTGGAAACACTGGCTACTAGGGCTATCGGTTAATTTCGGTATATATAATAAATATCTTACATTAAATTATGAATATTCAGTAGCTTTAAAAAGTTGAAAATATTTTTGATATTATCTTCATTTGGTGTGGATAACATGGATATAGGATCTTGAAGGAAGAAGGTTGGTCGGTAACGATTTAGGGTTGGGCAATCTTTAAGGATGTGGGTAATTGTTAATAGAGATGAATTGCAAAAATGGCACGTTGGCTGTGACTCTTCTTCATCAAGTGAAGATGTGTAAGACGGGTGTGCTCAAGGCGTAGCCTTATAAAACATTTGTACATTGGAGTGGTAGTTGTGGTTGGTAGTACTAATGCGACAGTGACTGGTCTCACTGTTCCATTTAGTTTGTGGAGTTTTGAAGAATTCGTGCAGTATCTCACTTCTGATTCGTTTTTTAATAAATGGAATGAAAAGTTTGAGAGGAGATAATGATGCAGTTTTTGCTGCTTTATCTGCTAATTCGTTTCTTGTAATGCCGACATGGCCTGGTATCCACATGAGTTTAACCTTTTTTTGAAAATTTATTAGGAGAGACCTAATGGTACTGATCTCTTCTGAGTTATTGTTAAGGTTATGAACTCCATGTAAAATTCCTTTGTTATCTGTTAAAATTACGGTTTTGTTTGGTGGCGAATTGGCACGCGTTTAGGACAGCTTGAACTTCAGCTTCATAGGTTGATGCTTGTTCTAACAAAATACCGTTTAATATTAGTTCACCATTTTCATGGACCACAGCAAAAGATGTTCCATTACTGCTTTTTCACCCATCTGTATATAGAAAATTCCAGTGATTAGTTTTTAATGGAGAGACAGTTTCTTGAAATACTTTTTTGTAGATAACTGGATTAGTAGAGTCTTTGTGATATATGGAAAGTGTGTTAATAATTGAGTCCAAAGAAAGTAGAACAGCTCTACCGTCTGTTCTTTATAATTTTTGTAAACCCATTTATGTGTATGTTTTAACATATTAAACATCTCAAGTCCGTATTTCATGTTCATGGTGCTTTTTCGGGATTTGAGCAGCCTTATTTCTTTATCTAAAATGGAGCTTTTGTTAGAGCATAGAATGTTAACTGAACGTGCTCTAATATAGACAACACGTTCTTCTAATGGGAGAAAACCACCCTCGGCTAAAAGATTTTTTATAGGAGTTGTCCGGAAAGCTCTCGGGCTTAATCGGATCGCTGCATGATAAAGCCCCGTAATTTTACTGAGTGAGGACTTAGAGGTCTTGCCATAAATTTGCAATCCGTAGTCAATTTTTGCGAGAATGGTAAGTTTAGTAAAGGTTAAGAGTGTGTTAGTGTGGATATGACTTTTGTTTGAAGAAAGGTATTTTTTTACATTGAGCCTGGAGGCGAGATCTTGCTTAATATATGTACAATGTTGGTTAAATGCATTTCTTTTATCAAAAAGTAAACCTAGAATTTTTATGGTGTCGGTATTTTCAATTGTTGTGTTATTAAATTGAGTTTTCTACAGGCATGAAAATGCTTACATTTCGGTAAAGAAAGTTTAGCGCCAGACCTTTTTGACCAGGTATGGATACTTTTTAGTGTCTGCTCGAAGATAGATTTAATGTCATTGGGGTCTTTTTTATTACACATTATATATAGATTATCTGCATAAAGACAGAAATCTACGTTTCCTTGTTTTTTAAGACTACAACAATGTCTTCAAAAGCTATTAAAAAGAGAACTACAGACAATGGAGAGCCCTGTGGGATTCCATTTGACAGAGGGAATACTGGAGAAAAAACGTTATTTACTCTAACTCGAAGTTTCCTATTTGTTAAAAAGCCTTTTATGTAGCTGTACATCCTTTCACCTATTTTCCATTCTAGGAGTTTGTTTAGAAAAACATGGACTCCTATGTTGTCAAATGCGCTTTGGAAGTCAATTGCTAGTATAGACAGGAGGTTTTTTTCTGATAGGTTTTTACTTATCAGATGGTCAATGTATAAAAGGGCATTTGTTGTGCTAGATCCTTTCTATAGTTTTCTATAGAATTATCGTTTTTGTTTGGTTTCAGTATGGGTACAACTGTGGCTATTTTGAAGTTTTGTGGAATAATCTTCCTTTCGTAGGACTGTTTTTATAACGCCAGTATTCGCTTTTTAATGCCCATAGGTGAATTGGATATCATTTTATAAGTAATCTTATCATGCCCTGGTGTTGAACCTTTGGAGCTCCTCAGAGCTGCTACGAGTTCGTTCATTGTAAAGTTTGTTTCTAAAAAATGTGCATATTTATTTGGGGAATAATTAATTTCAGTGTTAAGGGTTCTAGTTTTTTCTATTTGGAATTCAACAGGAAAGTTTGATGAGTCAGAGTTAGAAGAGTAAAAGTCGGTGAATTCGAGGGCGATGTTTTTGGGATAGATTCATTAGCAGCATTTCTTAGTATTTTTTATATTTGTGCTGCTTCTTTGTTAATATTGGGGGACATTACATAGTCATTTGTCTCTGCAATGTCTTGAAATTTTCTCCAGTCTGCACGATCATAATTGAATTGAGAAATTGAAGAAGGTATCTGATTGGAACGGGGTAGTAAATCAAAAGAACGTTGTATAGGGCGAGCATAGAGATAAGTCTATGTTGCTGAATGTGCCTTGTGTTGAAAAGTGGGTTGGTATATTTTCGTTTAGAATTACTAGATTGGAGCTCAGTAGAAAATTTTCAATTATTTGTCCTCTGGCGTTACAATGCTGGGAACCCCACAAAGGACTCGCCTAACATTATATTAGGAGTATTTATGTTATTAGTTAAGTTATGAAGGTCAGCTGTGGTAACTGATTGTTGCGGGGGAATATAAATACAGAAAATTGTTATTGGACAGGGAAAATTAATTTCTACAGCTGTAACAATAAGACTTGACTGAATGCCGATAAGTTTATGTTAAATAGACTTATGATCTAATATAGCACAGCCTTGTTTGTATCCATCGTATTGTTTTGGGCAATAAGGTTTGGCGCTATTTGTCAACTGAGTTTCTTGAAGGCAGAGAATTTGAAGAGAATAAGTTTTTAGTAGAATTTCTATTTCTGTGTAGTTATTATAATATTCTTTACAATTCCATTGTAGTAAATTAAGAGACATATCAATAAAGAGTACATATTAAATTTTAAGAATGATATCTTATATGTTACAAGTGGTCAGAAATATCTTCGAACTGGTTTGACAAGTCTGTGTTGTTGTGATTAACATAGTTGTTATCAGCGATTGTTGAAGTTGTTGGTATTTCAGTAGATTCATTTGTATGACCTGAGAGGTCGTACTGGAAGTTGTGCTGAGATGTGTAACGTGTAATGAGTGAGAGTATTTGATCTTGAGAAGCTTCATTGGTGTTTTTGTTGTTATGCGATATTTGTGTTTTTTGTACAACATTCTGTTGATTGTTATTTTGTTCATTATTGGAATTTGGTTTTTCGTTGTTAGATTAGTTATTTTGATGGTATGCAGAAGCTGTTGAATTTGTTATGTTTTGGTAAGCAGGATTTTGTGTATTTACTGAAGGTATGTTTTCAATTTCTGTTTGACTTGTTTGTTTATCCGAAGAGTGGCTTATTATTTGTGAAAAAGGTACAGTTGTGGGTAAGACTTGTGTGGGATGTTGTTGTTCATATATTCGACGCGCTTCGCCCATGCTTATGCGCTCTAATGTTTTTATTGTTAAAATTTCTTTAATTTGTATGAACTTTGGACATGATTTGTCTGATGAGGGGTGTTCGCCGTAACAATTCGCACATGATAAACGGTTGCACATTGTATCACTATGTGGTGGTAGGTTACAAACGGGGCAAGATGCATTATTTTTGCACCATTTTTGTATATGACCTAAAATTTGGCAGCTTTTGCATCTCATGGGGTTGGGTATATAAGGTTTGACTCTTAATTTGTACCATGCAACATCGCGTACACTTGGTAGTTCAAATCTGTCGAAAGTTAAAACAATAAGGCCAGTATGAAAACGTTTTTCTTGAACTAGTTTGGTAAACTTTTAGACACCTGTTACTCCTTGCGAGCTCAGTTCATTAATGAGTTCTTTTTCGTCAACGTCAGCAAGATTTTTATCATAAATAACACCAATGAGTTTAAACTAGAATGTAGTTTCACTGATATTGCGCACAAACCACAGAGGTCTTTTGCCTTTAAAAATTTTTCAGTAGCTTTAGAATTGTTTGCTAGGACTAGAATGCTTCCATCTCTGAGTTTAGAAATGGAACCTGTTTCTTTAGAAATTGATTCAATTCCTTTTTTTATTGTGAATGGACCTAATTTAGTAAGACGTTTGTCTGTATCAGTAGGAGAGATCACTAAGTATTTGGCATTTTTCACTGTTTTTTTTATTGATGGTAATTTAGGAAAGTTTTTGGTTTGTAGATCAATCCGTGATCTTTTAGGAGATGTGTAATAATTTGATAGTAAGTGGTATCTATTAGAGGATTTATCCGGCGGCTCGGGAGCCATTTTCACATACGTTTATTGTTCACTTTTATTTGAAGTTTTTGGAAAATAACACAAGAAAGAAAACAAAAGTAAGCACGAGATAAGTTATCGATAGATACACAAGAGAGCGCTTTCAGTAGTAAACACGTCCGATCGCTTTCATAGCTAGTCGATGACTGTGTAAGTGTAATATTAATAATAACATTACAATGGATGAATTTGAAAGAGTGATAACATCTGCTAAGGGAAAAACTCCTGGAGGTGACAGAATATGCTTGCCACAGAAGCTGTGCTCGGGGTATATTCTAATAAATTTAAAATTTCTGTTTTTTCAGAAACGAAATTCCTCGAGAAGTTATCATCTTTGGAATAGTTTGACCAAGGTTGTGCAAAATAGGCTGCTATATCTTTGGTTGAACAAAGGGTTATGTTTTCAGCATTAATAACTGATATTTTTTTTGTCTGAAGATGCCTGTTAAAAGCTTAATGTCGTGCCAAATTTGTTTCGGGTTAGACTTGGGATTAATAGAAGATGTGACCTCTTCAAAACACTTCCTTTTGGATATGTTTACTTCACGCCTAAAACAGCTTTTGCCTTTTTGTATTTTATGAGGTTGTTATCGTTTCTATGCATTTTGTAAACAGTCCACAATTTTTTTGTTTCAGACCTGAGCTTTGCTATGTGCTGGTTCCACCAGGGTACACATGGCCTTTGGAAAGTAGGTTTGTTTGGGGAATACAGCGGTGTAAGGAAGTACTAATAGTATTCTTTATATGTATTAGCAGTTCCTTTATTTATGTTTTCCGAAAGAGGGGTTTTGGATGATTCTTGTTCACAGCAGCCTTGAAATGTAATCCAATCGGCTAGATCAGTTTTAAATTTTGGTGTTTTGCTTACTTTTTCAGAAAATATGCGATTCTATCGTCGTTAATATTGGGAAGTGGTCGCTTCCGTGAAGATTATCAAATATAATCCATTTACATTTTGGAGCAAGATTAGCTGAACAAAGCGTGATATCTACATTTGTAAATGTCTTGTGGGTGGGGAAATGGGTTGAAGAATCGTCATTTAAAACGATTAGATTTGAGAAGAAAATAATGTCTTCAAGCAATGTTAAGCTTTCCTGGGATATGATAAAGATCAAATGTAAGGAGTATTACTCCGGATGGTTGCATTTTTCCATTTATATTTTAGAGAAATTTATATACAGCGACCACTCCTTGCGAGCAAAATTCATTTACGATTTCTTTTTCTGACACGTTCTTGAGAAAAGGAGCGTAAACCGTTCCTTTGTTGATATTAAGGTTGTCATGATATTTAGACTTAATTAAACAAATGCCATATAACTCTTTTAAAGCGAGAAATTTCTCTGTCACATTTTTATTATTGACTAGCAATAGAATGCTGCCGTCGCGAAGTTCTGTGATCGATTGTATTTCGTTGCTAATTAAGCGGATCGATCTTTGAACTGCAAAGCAGGAGTATTGTGAGAGAGGCTTATTTTTGTCACTTGTCACAACAAATTTTGGGTTGCTTTTTTGCACCTTAGGGAGCTCAGGAAACAGATCGATACTTTTGTTGAAGGAGGATTTAATAATCTTTAGCCGTTGCTTTATTTAGTGTCTGAAAATCTACACCCATTCTAATATCGTCTGTTTTCTTGCAAACCAGTACAATCGGTGAAACAAATTCGGTTTCACTTTCAAAATTATTATTTAGCGTTTTCTGTTCTTTTGTTTCATTACCTCTCACTAGTAGAAACCTCCAAAAAATTACAAAACAACAATTTCAAAATTTACTTTAAAAATTTCATTATTTATTAATATGTAACACAAAAATTTTACACAATTATCAATTCTTTCGTTATTCAAACCAACATAAGATGTATTTAAATTTTCGACATGAGTAGAATCCACTTTCTTAATGACACAAGACCGCTTTATAGATCTGATTGGCCTTCCCGAATCGAGTAAACAACAAACATAATTCTGGAATTTTCGAAAACAAAATGAAGTAATCTTCTTCGTACAAACTGCCGTTCGGTGATCCTTCCTGCCGCACAAGTAACTCGTTCACATATCTCTTTTAAGTATATGTCCACGAATGTTGTAATTATATCACATTACCTCACGTACACCTGACTCAACTGCTGCTGTTGTCTTGATTTCGACTGTGGAGAATGCCTGAAGTAGTTGCGCTTTGGAAGTGTTCGCAACCGATAATCGCTTACACTCTCAATTTGGAATTCGACGGTTTTCTTTTAAGCAGAAAATTTCCCTCCTCTCTTCTAAGACGAGTAGCTGTTGCCTAACATGTTATCCGTCTGTTACTTTGCATACGTGCATTCGTTATTCGTTCTGTTACTTTTCTTCTAGCCATGGGAAAAAATAACATATTTGCCCGCTTTGTTTCACATACGTGTCTTTTTCACCCACTCGCATTGTATTTATCCGCATGCGATATAGGTATATTCGCCTTTTTAAATTTTTTGTTACCGTATCTGTAATACATCTGCAACTGGCTGTTGGAACAAATGTATTTGATACCGTAACTGCTACCCAAGTGTTGTTGGAAACTTAATCGTTTATATTTGAGCAGAAGGTATATTCGCCTTTTTAAATTTTTTGTTACCGTATCTGTAATACATCTGCAACTGGCTGTTGGAACAAATGTATTTGATACCGTAACTGCTACCCAAGTGTTGTTGGAAACTTAATCATTTGTTAGCATATCTGTTACCGCTGAGTTAATAAAAACAAATTACTTTTATATCCGATGTGGTACTCATTAGTTATTTAAAACATATGTCTTTGTTACCCACAAGGCACTCACCTCTTAGCTAAATTTCATTTAAAATGAAAAATTTCTAAGGTTTTCTGTTTATTAAAAATATAAATAATAAATATTTACAAATTTACATTTCTAAAAAGTTACTGTTCTATTTACAAATAATTACATAAAAATTAAGCGCGCATACATTTGTATTACTTAATTGGCAATGGTACTAGAATTTTGACTAACTAAAGATAAGTGTTCATGTAATTAAAATATTAAAAGACAGCTGCTGCGGAGGAAGACCTCCACCCCGTTGGAAAGATCATCTGGAGTAGGACCTGGCTAAATCGGCGGTGTTGTTAGATTGGTTTTAATCGTGTAAGCGATCCATCCCACTAAAGAAGAAGTATACCAATGGAATCTGAAATTCACAAAAAGAATAATTATTTTGATGTGTTATATTGAATATTAAATATTTATTTTTTAAAAAACTTTTTATTTTAAATATACTGGATAGAAGGATAATTTAATTAATTTACTTTTACTATTCATTTTGATAAACCGCTATTAAAGGATTGATTGGAAAATTGACTTTGCCAAGGATATTACTATTTGGTACGAATGCATACACGTATACCTTGTACATGCATAACAAGTGTAAATTTTTCTTAAAAGATGTGATTTTTTTAAATACATTTTCGCAAAAAAAGTAATTTTTTTTTAAATAAATTTAAATGAGGCAAAAGACAATTAAATAAATTTTCTGTTAGGACACATTTAATCACAATAAAGGTTTTTCAAAGAAAGTGTAAAATTTTCACAAAATGCAACAATTTCTTTAAAATAAATTTGATTAGTCTAAACGATAATTAATTAAACTTTCTTTTTAAATGCATTTTGACTAATTTAAGGTAAAAAAAGAACTTTTAATACAACATTTCCATTTGGTACACATGCATACACGTATATGTACATACGTGTACGTACGTATGGCTCATACATGCACAATTAGTATTAGCACTGCACTTTTATTTCCACTTTTAAAACTACAGCGAAATGTTTCACTTTATTGCAATATGGTCTTCACATCTTTGGCTTTAGTTACAATCCCCAACAAATTAAAAACTTACATTTCAAGTTTTCTGCAGAGCTTACGCTAGCTATCAACTGAAGGATTTCTTTACATATCGATTCTTCCAAAGCAATGATTGTTGTTGAGAATGATCAACACCAGTCAATACTAAGCCCGGAATAAACAATTACATTATTATTCTTATTATAAACAAAAATACATTCAATCAACCTGTAATAAAGAATTATATCATATGGGCAATGCATGCACTTTCGTATAAATGTAGTATGTAGACATATATGCCTTATTTCTTGGTTTTTCGCAATTTGGACTTTGTCACTTTGCTGGAATTATTCAATCAATCTGAAATAAAGAATTATGTTATTGTTTATTAGAAATATTGCAAAATAAAGCATCTTACCTCTTAGCCTCTTCAATTGAAAAATTAAATAGCGGAAAATTTTCAAAAGCCATATATTAATAATGTGTAAACGCACATCTCTTTCGATATATGTTACTCGTTTTACTACAGAAACTGCCTTATAGGAACGAAAAAATAGTTTCGTGGATGTAGTGGTAAAACGCCGAAATCTTACGATATTAGTTGCGAATGGTTATCTCCGTCTTGCAGGGATTCGTTTTGTTGAATATTACAAGCAGAACTAATACTTTCGTACTCTAATGATTTATTGATAAAGATTTGGCAGGATAATCGCCATTTAAGGGAATAGCTTTCTGAATTTCTTTTCTTTTGATCGGGTCCTAACAAGAGTCCCTACTGCAAGTAATATTTCAAAAGCAGTTTGCAGTTCTGCTAATCAATAGGCTTAGCCCAAATATGAATCAATACAAACAACATGAGTTCTGAGTATTGATTAACTTTATTTAATTTTCTACGATCTATTTATACTAGATTTTTGTCACAATTCATTTCCGCGATTCCGCTCAGCAACCATACATGTATGTTGTATGTTTGCTGACATTGCATTTGAAGTGGACGTTGAAGTGGTGTAATATGGCTCTTACTTCTATTGCTTAGCTCTGCTTGTGTGTTAGCAGCAGCGCAGAGTTATCTACCTGATTCTTTGTTTATGTCAATATGTCATTTCATTGTTTTGTTTACGTAGTATTTTGATAAGTTGTATGTATGTACATGTGTGACTAAGGCCACTACAGTACTGTGTGACCCAAATATGAAAGTTCGGACCACTCTATAGTCTTGCAAAAGATTTTTTACTTTGTCCAACTATAATTTTGACTGTGCTGCTGCTGCATTAGTGCATTTTCACTTTCCATTTTATTTAGTTTTATAAATGTTCACTCAGTTTTAGTTTTCGAACGTTTATTAGTTTAAATTCACTCTCGGTCTCACCCCATAGATATGTGTGACGATCCCAAAAACTAAATTATACAAAGTTTAGAGTCAATCAAAAAAGTTTTTGAGGTGGCTCACTGCAATTGAAATCCCACAAAATTTTAAATTTTTACCTTTTTCTTATTTTAGGTTTCCATATTATTAATAGAACCCATATATTCTTAGTTAATGCAAATCCTACAGATTCATGTCTTTCAAAAACCATGCACGCAACCCTGCTACATTGCAATTATTAAAATTTTCCCATTCCATTTTTTAGTTTCATTAATTTTTACTCAGTTTCAGTTTTCGAACGTTTATTATTTTAAGTTCACTCAGTTTTAGTTTTCGAACGTTTGTTATTTTAAGTTCATTCTCGGCTTCAGCCAATAGAAATGTGCGACTATCCCAAAAACTAAATTATACAAAGTTTAAGGTCAATCAGGAAAGATTTTGAGGTGGCTCATTGTGATTAAAATCCCACAAAATTTTAAATGTATACCTTTTTCTTATTTTATATTTCCATTTATTCTTAGTAAATGCAAGCTCTACAGATTCTTGTCGTTCAGACCAGGTGAATAATACTCTATGTATATTAAAATGGATCCCACTTTTCGTTGTAATTTTATAACTCAAGAATGGGCTCACCTATCCAAACCAAATGTTTAGGGTTTGTTCGTACTATTTAGTAGATGGTTTATATGAAATCGGTCGAGCGGTTCTTCATTTATCATATCTATAATTCTATACTAATATTATAAATGCGAAAGTCGTTTCGTTTGCTGCGCTTTCACGCAAAAACTACTTAACCGATCATCATGAAACTTTGTACACATACTCTTGGAGGTATCAGAATGAACATAGGCTACTTTTTATTTAATAAAAAAAATTATTTTTTAAATAAAATAAAGAAACTTTTTTGTCCAATAGCCACAATAGAGAATATACATACGCATGCATAAAGTAACGCCCCATATGCACAGAGAGAGAGAGAGAGAGTGGGACTATACATAGGTATAGGCACATATGTAGCTGCATTGAGAGTAGTGTTGTATGTGTGTATGGGAGTATACAGTATACAGCATACATATCTACATGTATGGTGGCCATAAAATGTAAGCATACAAGAGAGAGAGTGGGACTATACATAGGTATAGGCACATATGTAGCTGCATTGAGAGTACTGTGGTATGTGTGTATGGGAGTATACAGTATACAGTATACAGTATACAGCATACATATCTACATGTATGGTGGCCATAAAATGTGAGCATACATACGTACATGTATGGTGGTGGCCTGGTCATCTATTTGCTGAGCGCTACGTTAACGCCATCTAGCGGGTAAAAGCTAAAAATATTTTACATCGACTTCAGCAAGTACATACAGATATGATTTTCAATGAACATATTTACAACCAAACGCTAATTCTAATTGAAAACAAGGTTTTCACAATGGTTGGAAAAAAATTAGATGATTTTGGGATGCAAAGCCCTCAAAGAGATAATGAGGATGATTTCAACAATGAAATTGCTCGAGAGTTAGATTATGATTTCATAGCACTGCAGCGACAAGTAGAAGAATTAATCCCTTTGCTACTTCCAGAGCAGGCTCATGTTCTCCATCAAGTTTTACGTAGAATAGAATACAGTAAAGGTGGACTCTTTTTTCTCGATGCACCAGGTGGAACCGGAAAGACGTTTTTTAATGTCTTATTATTAATGTACATCAGAAAAAACAGAAAAATAGCAATTGTAGTAGCTTCGTCGGGTATTGCCGCGACGCTTTTAAACGGCGGCCGTACGACACATTCCGTTTTGAAATTACCATTGAACCTTGCACATGAAGATTCGCCCATCTGTAATTTCAGTAAAAATAGTTCTCGAGGTAGGATGCTGCGAGAATGTAAGCTTTTAGTGTGGGATGAATGTACAATGTCTCACAAAAAGGCTATAGAAGCTTTAAACCGGACTCTTCAGGACCTGCGGGATAGTACAGATATAATGGGAGGAATGGTAGTTTTACTGGCTGGTGATTTTCGTCAAACCCTTCCAGTTATTCAGAGGGGAACACCAGCAGATGAAATTCAAGCATGCTTAAAATCATCGAGCTTATGGTCGAGAGTTGAAAAGCTGAGCCTAAAAACAAATATGAGAGTGCATCTTCATAATGACGTGGATTCAGGACGTTATGCTGAAATGTTATTGAAAATTAGTGATGGTCGTTTAGATGTTGATGCTGAAGGTTGCGTATCACTTTCAAGAGAATTTTGTAATTTAGTAGAAAATGATGTAGATCTCATTGCTCATGTTTTTCCCGAATTGCAACAGAATTTGGATTGTGATCAGTGGCTGTGCGCAAGAGCAATATTAGCACCAAAAAATGAAGTAGTTAATAGAATCAACAATGACATTTTAAAAGAGGTGGAAGGGGAAATGGTGGAATATTTATCAATGGATACAATTATGGATACAGAATTAAGTACCTCATATCCTGTAGAGTTTTTAAATTCACTTGAATTGTCGGGTGTACCATCACATAAGCTTCAGTTGAAACTAAATGTACCAGTAATGCTTATGCGAAATTTAAATGCTCCTCTGCTATGTAATGGAACACGACTTCGGATAACGAAATTGGGACAGAATATACTTGGTGCTACTATTTTAACAGGTGTCGGTAAAGGAAAAAGTGTAATCATACCTCGGATTCCAATTATTCCCACTGACCTTCCATTCCAATTTAAAAGAGTTCAGTTTCCCGTCAAACTTAGCTTTGCCGTAACTATAAACAAAGCACAAGGACAGACATTACAGGTAGCACGAGTGCATTTAGAAAAGTCATGCTTTTCTCATGGTCAACTATATGTAGCCTGTTCGCGTGTGTCTAATGCCCGGAATTTACAAATATTTACACCCAACGGAAAAACGTACAATATAGTTTATAGAAATATCCTTGACTAATAATCTGCATTTTATATTTTCAATTGTTACCATTCCGAATTATTTATTTTCTTTATAGTGACATATATATTTTAATATTTGTTGTATTGATTCAATAAAGTATACTTTGAAATTTGAAACTTCATTGCATGTAGTAATTTTTTCAAATAGATAATCTCAGACAAGCAATAAAATATATTCTTCATATTGATCCGTTTGTACTATCTCTTATTGGATGGATTTAATGCGAGCGAAGCCGCGGGTAAAAGCTAGTCTTATATATAAAAATCTTATGTCCGTTTGGAAAAAGGCAGTAATCTCCAAAAATCTCCAAAAGTTACAGACCGATTGATTTGAAATCGTCAGATTATTTCAATGATTCTTGAGAGGCTTTTACGAAAAAAAGATTCGGGAAGTGGACCATGGAATAGGTCAGAAAATATCTTATTTACGGATTACTTGAAATGCGATTCATATAGTAGGTGGCTTTTTACTTAGATTAACAGGAAGATTATTCTTCTGTAGGGGAAGTGGACCAGAGATTGACCTATTCAGAAAAATCGAACTATTCTTATCTCCGGAAGTGGATCAGGGACTGACTTTTGTAAAGAGTGCACTTATTCGTTTAATTGGTGGTTTGTTGCTTAGATTAACAGGATAAATACTCTTCTCTCCGGGAAGTGGTCCAAGGACCGAACTATTCGAAAAATTGTATTTATCGTTCAATTTACTTGGAATTCGGTGAATAGGTGGCTTTTTGGTTAGATGAGCAGGAAAATTTCACCAATGCAATGGTAAAACTAAAAATGTTGTACACATACAAGTATTGAGTAAATAAAGTTATGATAAAAAGATATCCCATGATTAATTTTTCATTCATGTCACTTTTAGATTGCTTTAGTAAAAAAGTACGCACTTTTTGTTTATATTTGTTTGTTTGGCGTCAGTTTTAATATGGAACCCACAAAAGAACATTTTCGCCATATTTTACTTTATTATTTCCATAAAAGAAAAAATGCAGCACAGGTTGCTAAAAAGTTGCATAATTTAGGTATGTGGTGAAGGTCTTAAAAGTAACACAGTGTCGAAGCTTGTTTGTTAAATTCCGTTCGAGAGATCTTTCACTCAAAGATAAGCCACGTCCAGTCAGACAAGTTAAGTTGATGATGACGATATCTTTAATCGAATCGGATCGTCATGTAACTGAGCGTGAGATTGGAGAGAAGTTAAGTATACCAAAATCAACCGTTCATACTTATATACGCCGTCTTGAATTGAAAGAAATTCATTTGACAAGCCACTTCAACGCTTGTGATATGCATCTTAAACGCAATGAATATGATCCGTTTTTGAAACAAATCATGACTGGAGTTGAAAAATGGAATATTTATAATAACGTCAATCGAAAACGATCATGGTCCGAGCATTTTGAAGCGCCCCAAACCACTTCAAACGCTGATATTCACCAAAAGAAGATTATGCTGTCAGTTTGGTGGGATTGGAAGGGTGTGGTATATTTTGAGCTGCATCCAAAGAACCAAGCGATTAACTCGGATGTCAACTGTGAACAACTGGTCAAATTGAATACATCGATTAACTAGAATTACCCAGAATTGGTCAATAGTAAAGGTGTCATATTCCACCATGACAATGCTAGACCGCACACATCTTTAGTCAGTCGGCAAAAATGAGAGAGCTTGGCTGGGAACTGTTGATGCATCCACCATCTAGCCCTGACCTAGCACTGTTAGAAAATGGAAAATGGCAAGGCTATAAAATCGTACTTGGTTCAGTTTTTTGCAGATAAAGTCCAGAAGTTCTATGAGCGTGGAATAATGATGTCACCGGAAAGATGGCGAAAAGTCATCCAACAAAATGGAAATTACATAATTGATTAAAGTTCATTATCAATTTTAAAGATATGTATTTACTTTATTTAAAAAAACTCGTCGGATTCTTTTGGAGCAACCCAATAAAATAAAAAATTTTGTGTATAAAATATAAATTAAATTTGGTTATCAAGAGCTGTCAAGGAAGATTTATTGTGTAACTCGGATTTATTTATATAACCAGTGTATAGCTTTTAATTCGTATTTATTTATATAACCAGTGTATAGCTTTTCTTCTTCATTATTTGTTAAAATTCTATTACACGCTTCAATAGGTTTTACGCCGCGTTCTGCAGTCTAATTTACAACTTTTATATTCGAAACTATGGCCTTTCCTTCTTTATAAGATTCCGCATCATCCCAGTATAGAGGATCTACACGCACAGTCAGAAATTGAGAAGAAACACCAAATCGATCGAAAAAACTATTGTATTCACCGTGTCAAAATCATGGAGTTCTTTTTCTATAAATTGGGCTTTACAAAAAAACGTTTTTCATTTTTCATTTCTTTGTCGCAGTTGTTAATGCTTATAATTTTTTTAACCACATTCTTTTTCGTTATAATATAAACGTCATCATCGAATAAAGACATTGCAAGGCATTCATCAGATAGGTGGTTGCAAATCTTTTTATTGCAATATGGGAAATTGATTAACAACTTCCATCTTTTCTACACTTTGCCGGAATTCGGGGGTCGTTTTTTGATATTGAGGAAGGGGAGTCCTGAGAACGCCAACTGGATTTGAATGGAAGTTGCTTAGGATTGGCTTTATTTGCTCGGTAAAAGCTACATGAGAAATTGTTCAGGGGTGCTACCACCTGATTTGTTGTAGCGTGAGAATAAATAAAAAAAATTCCGATAGTCCACATTTTGGTGTTCTGAACAGACGGAGTAAGCTTCAGGCAGGGTTTTAGGATGAAGCATTTCAGATATATCTCCATTTAAACTTCAAACGAAGACGTCAAGTGCGTAGGCTGCTGTAAGTATCCTCCATCCACCAGCACTGTATCTTCCGTGAAGGACTCGGTTTTGATTTTGTTAATTGTGAGGGAAAACTGACGTTTCACCTTCGCATATATTTCATCGATCCTTGAACCCTTCTATTGTAATTGATATAACTGGTGTTCAAGGGTGCGGATGTCGGGTTTGTCCGCGTAATGCAATGGAAGGCATTCTTAGATTTTTGCCCAATTGCTGTCGAATATATTATATGATATAAGGGCGGAATCAGCATCAACCCGCACCTTCTGCCTGATATGTTGTAATACCGCGCGATGGAGGGGTTTGCCTTTTAAGACCTCAAAGTCAAAAAGAATCACTTCTACCGAGTGAATCCAGGACAGGTACTGAACCGGATTTACGTCGAAAAATTGGATTTCTTTGACACAGTCAGGAAGCCGGCTGATATCCGTAATATCTGCTTCCGTGATTGGGGCTTCAGCAACTACTTCTTCTGTTGGTTCAATGGTACACATACTCCCAACGTGGAGAATTCACCTTGCCCAGTCGACTCATTCATCTCTCAAGAAAATTGATTTTCTCAAAAAGGGCAATGACGGACTCTGTCAACTCACCCTCATTTCCTCCATTCTAAAACAATCAAAGTTTTGCTATACCTACTTACGTCGACTTGGTCGGGATACTTCTTGGTAATTTAAGTCTCTTTTTCACTTTTTAGAAACTAATTATGTTTATTTTTTAAATCTTTTGGGTCTTCTAGCAATCTTTTTTAAATGAACTCTCAGAAAGTTTTTATTTTTTAGTAGTATATTATAATTTTTTTTAAAGTCCACTATTTATTTATTTCCATACTGGGTCTCTACTCGGGCGCCAGTTGTTGTTGTTGTTGTTGTTGTTGTAGTGGCTAGCTACCCCCACTTAGGGCAGGTATCATTAATCTAAGTCGCCGAGGTCATCTAAGGGGAGGTCCAGGAAACGTGCTGTTTCGACGGGGTTGGACCAAAGGGAAAGGGGGGTTAGATGAGTTGGTTTAAGGGGGCATGTGAAGAGGTGGTTAGTGTCGTGCGGGAACACACACACACATGCAGGGCATACGTTGGGTATGCTGGGGTCGAGTCTGGATAAGTAGGAGCTTAACCTACTACAGTATCCAGATCTGAGCTGTGCCAGGGTCACGCGGGTCTCTCGAGGCAGCTAGAGCTCGTTGTCTGCTATTGGTGGTGCTTTTTCTCCGAGTACGCCATTCACCGGAAGGGAGTCTAAGAAGGCGTTGACTGACTCCTGGTGAATGGCGTTCAGCGCTTGTCGGTACGCCGTCCTGTCCAGCGGTTGTTGTACATGATGCTGTGTAGGTCAAGTACTCCCTTCCTGATGTGCCTAGGCGGAGGCTCGGCTTCCAAAAGGTGCCTGCTGGGGTGCTCCGCGCGGTGGCATCCCAACAGGAACTGCTTGCACAGAAAAGCATTATGCTCCTTAACTCGTAGCACAGATGCTTCGCTGTGCAAGTGGTGTTCTGGTGACATCAGGAGGATTCCTGTCGCAGTCCTAAGGGCGGTGTTCTGACATGCCTGTAGTTTTCTCCACTGCGTCTCGTTCGTCCCCGGCGCCCAAATCGGTGCAGCGTAGTTTACGACCGGCCGGCCAATTGCTTTGTAGGTTGCCAGCAAGGTTTCTTTGCCTTTACCCCATGTGCTGCCGGCTAGCGCTATGAGTATTTTGTTGCGGCCGTGGAGTTTTGCGGCAATTGCGGTCGTATGCGGATTGAAAGAGTGCAGGCTATCGAATGTGACCCCAAAAATCTTAGGGTTGTTTAAAGTTGGAATTTTTTGGTCATCAACTTTCACATCGAGTTCTAGCCGGTACTCCTTCGTCCAGCTGGTGAAAAGGGTAGCCGAGGATTTCGTCGGTTGTATTTTTTAATTGTCGTGCAGTGAAGAAACGGGAGAGATCGGCGAGGCAGCCGTTCACTTTCGAACATAGGCTATCAATATCCTGGCCAGACGCCAATATCGAGCAATCATCGGCGTACGAGGCTAGTGAGACTCCTTCCGGTGGAGGAGGGAGCTTCGAGATGTAAAAATTAAACAGTAGCGGGGAGAGTACACCACCCTGCGGAACCCCTTGTTTAATTTTCCTCAATTTAGATGTTTCACCTCGGAATATGACCGATGATTGACGACCACTCAGGTACCCCATGACCCACCTCTGCAACCCCGGCGGTAATGAGGATTCCTCAATGTCACTTAGTAGCACTGAATGATTGACAGTGTCAAAAGCTTTTGACAAATCCGGTGCTACCAGGACAGGTCTCGCGCAGGGTCGGTTTTGGTTCAGGCCATTGACCACCCGGGTGTTTATGGCGTTAAGTGCTGTTGTGGTGCTGTGCACTTTTCGGAAGCCGTGCTGATGTGCTGCTGGACGCAGATGGTGAGTGAATGTCGGGAGCAGTAGGGCCTCATGCGTCTTCGCTACTGGGGAGAGGAGAGTTATCGGCCGATAGGACTCTCCTCTGTTGGCTGGTTTCCCCGGTTTAAGCAGCAGGACCACCCTACCGGTTTTCCACACATCTGGTATGATTAGGGTGGTCAAAGACAAATTGAGGACCTTGGTGAGGTATTCTGCTCCCGCTGGTCCGAAATGTTTTAGCATCAGCATGCTTATTCCGTCAGGGCACCGCGCTTGTGTTTGGCAGTTTGCGCATACGCCGGGTTACAAGTCTTTTCGCTTTGTCAACCGAAGGATGCAGTGTAAAAAGCCGACTAAAATAGCTTGCGCATCTCTTCGGGTTCGACGAGGCGCGATCACCGAATGAAATTTCCACCCGGTCATCGCGTCTCGTCGGGTTAGACAGCGAGTTGACTGCAGCCCAGAGCTTGGTTGCTTCAGAGGTGAGATTGCAGGACCTTAAGTGCTCCTCCCACTTTTTCCGCTTGTGTATATTTACAACGGAGCGAATCTCCACATTTAAATCCCTGATTAAGGGATTCCCGGGATCGGAGTTACGGAGGATGTCGCGCCTTGCTGCTAAAGCCTCCGCTTCGGACGGGAAGTTAGGGCGGATTTCCGCAATTCGGCCTGCCGGGATGAAGCGAGCGGCAGCGGTCACAACTATCCTGCGGAATGATCGTTCACCAGAGGTGACGTCTGTTGGAGTGGAGAGAGCACTGAAGGCGTTCTCGGTGAATTCCGCGAAGCCGGTCCAGTTAGCTTTTTTGAAGTTAACGAAGGTCGGGTGGTCCGCGGAAAAAAAGTCGGGAGGTCTGTCAATCGAGATGTGTATGGCTAAGTGGTCCGATGCTAGTGTCAGTATAGGTCACCAGACTATACTGTTTATCAGACCAGCACTCGCAATTGTTATGTCGGGCGAGCTTTGGCAATTACCCACAACTCTGGTGGGGGTGTTGTCGTTCATTGTGCAGAATGTTGAATCGTCTATCTATTTCGCCAGCTCCATTCATCTGCGGTCATTTGACAGGCTAGAATGCCAAAGATCGTGATGCGCGTTAAAGTCGCCCAAAACCAAACGGTTTTCGCCTCTGAGTAGCGCACCTATATCAGAGCTATATCCAACTGGGCAACTTGTAACGGGCGGAATGTATATATTAAATATTTCGAGCTCGGCATCGCCTGACCAGATAGCTATGCCCTGACATTCTAGGGTAGTATCCCTGCGGTCGATGTCGCCGTCGATGAGACGATACTGCACGGTGTTGTGTAAGATGAACGCCAAACCCCCTCCATGGTCTCGCTCGCGATCCTTGCGGATTATGTTGTATCCGACCCGGCTCAGAAGATCCGAGCGGGCGGTCAGCTTAGTTTCCTGGATCGTAGCAATTGACAGATGCTCCCGGCACATATAGTCGACTATCTCGTCGATCTTCCCCTGGAGTACGTTGCAGTTGAATTGAAGGAGTCGAGTCCGTCTCGGGGGAATGTTCGTGATGCGGGGGGTGAGGGAGTGGTGCGTAGATGACGTGTTGCTGCTGTAATACACGCTGAGGTTGGTTCCGCACGTTGGTGTTGATTGGCGGTGTTGTCGTGTTAACAGGCGGGGGCAGACTCCTACAGCAAGGGGCAACGTATGCATCATTCCACTCACGGGTGGTGCGCAGGCCCGAGCACGTCCGAAAGTGACACCAGCCGGAACAAGAATTGCATCTGACTGAGGTCACATTCCGACGTACTGAGGTCTGACACACGGAACAGACTGTGCGGGGGACTAGGAGCTGCTGGGTAGCCCTCGCACGGGAGGAGGATGAGGAGCTGGTTGTGGGAGGGGAAGGGGGTGAAGGTTGGCGGGAGTCATGCTGCGGGGAGCTTCGGGAGACCGTGGAGGTCTGCGGGTTACCCAAAGTGGGCAAGGGTGCTGAAGGCACTGCCTGGAGGCTGGGGGCGCATTTGAGCGTTGGCAGCATGGGGCCACATAACGGGTGGTCCACTCCCTATTTGTCTTAAGGCCTGAGCAGACCTTAAGATGACTCCAACCATTGCACTGGATGCACCTAACCGAGGTGGAGTCTTTTGGTGCACACGCAGCAGAAGTAATCCGTCGGACCAGGGTTGGTTTTGACGCCAACCCTGATAAGAAGGATTTGAAGCAACCCAGCTGCGAGGTGTTGCTCCGATGGCGCACTTAAACTAATTTTACCTGTTGACCTAAACGGGGTTAGGTCGCCGAAAGGGTGACAGCCCTTGGCCGGATAAAATCCTGGTCAACTCCGGTGTATAGAACTGGCTTTCTTAAGAGTTGTCGGGCGCCAGTGAAAGTCCTTAACTGAGTTACACTCAGGAAAATATTGGGTCAAGTAAAAAGTTCGGTTTTTTTTGTTAGCGTCATTGTCCATAGTACTAGTGTTACGTGTCGCATCATGTCATACTATACGGCGCTGAAAACGTGTTTATTCGCTAAAAGTTTGTCTTTGACAGTTTTTCGATTGATTGACTCAGTACGTTGTGAGCACTCGTCAAAGATGGACACCAGCAAAGAGAAATTTCGCTATATTTTACAATTTTTCATCGATTAATGCAAAAAGGCAGCAAAAGCGGCTGAAAAAATTTATTTAGTTTATGGGCCCGATACTGTAAACGAACGTGTAGCACAAAAGTGGCTTGCTAGGTTCCGTTCCGTTAATTTCGATGTCAAAGATGCACCACACGTCGGGAGGCCTGCCGTCGAAAATTGCGATAAAATAATGGAAATAGTGGAAACAGACCGTCATGTGAGCACTTATTTAATTCCTGAGGAACTAAAGAGAAGTTAGAAAACCGTTTGGAACCATTTGCATAACCTAGGATTCAAAAAGAAGCTGGATGTTTGGCCATCTTTGATCAACAGAGGCCGAATTGTGTTCCATCAGGACAACGCCAGTCTATACACGTGTTTGGTGATGCGCCAGTAGCTCCAGGAACTCGGATGGGAGGTCCTAATACATCCACCTTATAGTCCGGACCTGGCACCAAGTGATTACCATATTTTCCTGTCCATGGCGAACGCGCTTAATGGTGAGAAGTTGGCCTCAAGAGAGGCCTGTGAAAATTGGCTCTCCGAGTTTTATGCCAATAGGGACGCAGCATTCTACGAGAGGGAAAATCAATAAAAAACCGAATGAACTTCTTACTTGACAGGCAATAAAACAAGGGAATGCTCGTTTAGGCCCGTTTTCATATTGTCGATTAACTTAACCTGTAACCGGAGGATTGCTAACCGCCAGAGAGGCCGATGTTTAACTTCTGATTAGTTTGATCATTGTGAAAACTTAAAGATAAATTCATAAAAATTTTCGTTGTGAATACATCAAAACTGCATGACAGCTGGTATTTGGTCACATTTTTCCATACATATGGTTAAGTAGTTTTTAAGATCTACCATGTTATGTTTTTTTTTATTTATATTTTTTGATTATGTATATTTTTAATTCGGAAAAAATACTTCGATGGTTTTAAATCCCATGTAAAAATACCCATGGGGGATGAGGCAATGTGTAGAAGTTCACGCAACTGAGGAAAGTTTTTGACTGCCATTCACCTGGGAGTGCCCAGAAACAATTATTTTGCATAAGGTTAAAGCAGCTCCCGACTTCCGGTCTTAGACCACGTATCTCCAAACGTTTTAAGGATTTCGATTTTAGGGCATACATCAGGAATGTCTTGTCCCTTAATTGGTAAAGTGCCGCTGCACACAAGGAAAGTTCGACGTTGAAAAGCTGCAATTACAACAGACTACCGAGCGGTTTTCTACTCGACTTACACTTCTACAGCAACCTGGTATAAGAGAACTGTGGGACGGCATTTTAAACTCCCTAGGTACAGCTGAAAGCAAAGCTATTGAGTTTCGGAAAGGTTGCAGCTGGTACGAAGAGGACTGCCGCGTCACGGTGGAGAGAAAACAGACTGCCTACCTCACAACCTTGTGATCGACTAAAACATGCGCGGGGTGGGATAGATACGGAGAGCTGAAGAGAGAAGCTAGACGCATTTGCAGAGGAAAAAAGAAAGAGGCCGAAATGCGTGAGTACGAGGAGCGTGGAAAGCTGGTCGACAAGAATACTGCTCGAATATTCTACGAAAAGATACGGCGACTTACAGAAGGTTTCAACACCGGAGCAAACTCTTGTAAGACCCAGAAGGATGAGCTAATGATGGATATCCAGAGTATACTGAATCCATGAAGGGAACACTTCCCCAGCCTGCTGAATGGCAGTGAAAATTAAGCACCCGGAGAAGGTGAATCCAAAACTCTAATTGATGACAATAAAAAAGGGCGTTCAATTACCCGACTATGAAGAAGTCCGAATAGCAATCGCCCGCTTAAAAGACAACAAAGGGGTGGGGACCGATGGATTATGGGACGAGCTATACGACGGTGAAGAACCGATCTAAGCATGCCCGACGAGTGGAACCTAAGTGTGCTCTGCCCAATCTACAAAAAAAACGATCCCACAGTTTGCGCAAATTACCATGGAATATGCTTCCTCAACATCGCATATAAGGTCCCATCAAGTGTGTTGTGTAAAATACTAAAAAACTGCCTCTATACCGCTATGTCTGAATTTGGTATTCCAGCAAAACTTATACGGATATGTAAACTAACGTTGGGCAACATTAAAAGCTGCGTCTGGATCGGGAAGGACCTCCCCGAGGTCGATACCAAACGAGATTTCAGACAGGGTAATTCCTTATCGTGTGACTTTAGGTTAATGCTGCAGAAAATAATATGAGCTGCAGAGTTAAATAGAGAAGGTACAATCTTCTATAAGAGTGTACAACTACTGGCGTATGCCGATGGTATTGACATTATTCACCTCAACAACCGCACCGCGAGTTCTGGTTTTTCCAGACTTTATAAAGAAGCGAAGCGAATGGGTCTGGAAGTGTACGAGGGCGAGACGAAATATCTCCTGTCATCAAACAAACAGTCATCGCATTCGCGAGACGGCTCCCACGTCACTGTTGACAGTCATAAATTCGAGGTTGTAGATAATTTTGTCTATCTAGGAACCAGTATTAACACCATTTATAGCGTCAGCCTTGAAATCCAACACAGAATCACTCTTGTCAACAGATGCTACTTTGGACTCGGTAGGCAATTGAGAAGTAAAGTTCTTTCTCGACGGACGAAAACCAAACTCTACAAGTCGTTCATCACTCCGGTCCTACTATATGGCGCAGAAGCATGGACGATGTCAAAATCTGATGAGTCGGCTGTAGGAGTCTTCGAGAGAAAAGTTTTGCGAAGGATTTGTGGTCCTTTGCGCATTGGCAACGGCGAATACCGTAGAGGACGGAACGATGAGCTGTACGAGCTGTGTGATAATATTGACATAGTTCAGCGTATGAAGAGACAGCGGCTACGCTGGCTAGGTCATGTCGTCTGGATGGATGAAAGCACTCTATCGTTGATAGTATTTGCTGCAGTACCCGCTGGCGGAGGCAGAGGAAGAGGAAGACTTCCACTCCGTTGGAAGGATCTGGTGTGGATGTACGCCAGACAGCGCAAAGAAGAGAGGAATGGCGCGCTATAATTGATTCGGCTATAATCGCGTAAGCGGTGCCAACGTCTATAAGGAAGAAGAAGAAGATATGGTTTCATTGTACCTCAGCTATGTTTTCATCGGTATCAACAGATGTTTCAGTTAGCTTGAACTTCTCTTTCATCCAAATTAAAATCGATCTGGATGGCAACATTGTGCAACCATCTACAGGCAACAATGATGTTCATAGTTGTGTTCAGCGAAACTCTCAATCATCTCTATGCAATTTCATTGTAAAGCCGCTCCAATGAAAAGCAATCCCTAAATTCGTTTTGTTCAAACCGGTGGTTCAGACAACTATTATTAAAGATAATGCTGTGATGTTCAGTAAAGTCCGTTTTTTTCCATTTTGCAAGTACCATTTCCTGCTTCGAAAATTTACGGCATTTTCTTCTCCAAGTGATTGGATTCTGAAATAAGTGCAATCTAAACACCCCAACACCTTTGGAAACTTTGCTATTCGGTGAAATGTGGGCATTGTGTTCTCAATTTCCCTGCTTCCTTGTTTTCACTATTTACCTCCAGACTGGCAGTCGCCACTTTTATTCTGCAACACAAATTAAAAAACTTCCCGATGCATAAAGCGTTGTGTTGAAAGCAAAATTTCTGCTGCTTTATTCCTGCGAAATCAAATAAATTATCAACAATATTTCTTTACTTAATTTTTTTTCCGAAACGTATTTTGCTCTAATTTTGGAGAAACGAGATCTACGAATAAAAACTTCTTCGCGATATTTCCCAAAAAATTAATTTGTGTTCGTTCCCTATAACTACGCTTCTGAATCAACGCAGCCAGATAGTATGTGCTTCCCAAATTTTAATTAATTAAATTTATTTTAAAGTTAACACCGGAATACAATTGTATTTATTATTTTGCTATTTGCAGCTGTCAAATTATCTTCTGGTTAAGGGCTAATCACCTCTCAATGGTTATGGTAAGTTAACCATAACTTAATTGACAGATTCGCCCTAACCGGAAATAGTGCGGTGACTTCGATGCCGACAGCATGGCCTCGGTAAGCTCTACTAGAAAGGAGGAATAAAAAAGCAAAGAAAGCCCCTGTCGAAATACATGGTGGCACTGGGGATAGCCCAAAGCCTAGGTGCGGTAGTATACCTGTCTTACCGTGATAGGGAGTTCCTCGAGGGGCTAGAACGACGATGAAGACGAGTAGGATACAGTTTGGGGAGAGCGCATTCTCTTCGTGCATTCTCTGAATGTCGTAAGGGATAAAATCTGCTATTTCTCTTACATCATTGGGAACTGATGCAAAGTTTAGCATTTATGAAAGCCTGCCTGTTGAGAACAGAAAAATTCCGGAAACGCTCGGGGAAGCTGCAGTCGCCGTTCTCTATTAGAAGAAATGTCTGAAGAGCCTGAAGTGCCAAAAACTCCGATGCATGTAAAATAGGAAATGTTGACGATCTTCAGTGATTCCGTTAACATTAGTTCACTGTATTTATTTTCATCTAATATATATTTCATTCAGTTTTATTTGATTGTTTTTGTAAAAATTGACATTCTCTTTTCCATGTTTCATATCATTATTCTTTAAGTTGCTTATATCTTTACTTATGTTGAGCTCGAAAAATTGTTGTCCTACTTTTATCATGGACAGTCTTATGATTGATGTGATGTGCTATGTACAACAAAGAATGGATTATGTTTGTATCGCATTTGAATTTTCATTAGTAAATGTCATTTGCGTTTTTGAAACATGGTTTGATACAAATTTAATTTGAAAAACAACAAGTTAATACATAATGACAGATCAGGAAGAAGATAAGGTGGAGTTGCAATATTTTGCAGGGACAGCTATTCCATAAAATAACTTTCAAAACTGTTAACATTTATACAGAATATTTGATTTAGAATATTTAATTGTAAGCGGGAAAAAATTTCAGATTATTGATTGTTGTTGTTGTAAAAAAGTCGAACCAATGAGGTCAACCCTCTTTTTACGTTATTTCTCCATATGTTAAGTATGATTCAGTTAATGTTTGTGGTGGTTTTAATGTTAAACTTCTTGTCAACGAGTCTTATACTGACAGTTTACTTGAGAATATATATAGTTGTTGTCTTTCTGTGGTAAACCGATTTCTTCCTGCGCGGTTTGCAGTTAATAGCACTCCTAGTCTTCTTGACCATTTTATTATTTCCGACTACTATCTTAAAATTTGACCAGCTAACTTTTGTATCTGAACACGATCTCGTTTTCTGCTGCTTGTATATAAAGATTGATCGTTGTTGCATAAGTAAATTAGACCATCTCATTTACATTAGACTATCCCATTTCATTTAGATTTCCGCTTTGTCAGCACAACGTGTATATTTGCTTATTTCAGAATTGTGCGGTGTAGACTGGAGTGAGTGTTGGGCGTATCCATCAACCGATGAAAAACTAGACCTCTTAATGAGAAATAAAATCTGCATTTGAAAGTTATGTCCCCATTCATACGATCACTGATAAACTTCGATGCTGTCCATGGCTTACTTAAAGATCTCTGAAGTCAACTAAGTTACAAAATAAACTACATTCCATATGGAAAAAGAAACCTTCGTAATCACCCGGCTCGTAGCAGAGCGACACTTATTGTCAAACTTTAACAAAAAACTAATTTCTGGTCTCGCAACAAATGTTTTATGGAGAATGTCGAATGTTCTTTAGAAGCAAATGTAGTCATTAATGTCTTTCTCCTAAACTCTGCACCTCACAGTGACACTATTAGCTCTATATCGCGGGATGATCTTTAATTTAGGGATGCATTTTTTCAAATTCCGACTATTAGGTTACAATGCGTATATTAAAAATTGCATGCAATGCAATAAGGCATGATGGTTGGCATCCTTCCGGTACTGTCAGTTTTTAAATGCTTCTTGCTAAATAAACAAATATACTCATAAACGATCACAACTTCACATCTCCGCTTCAATCAGGCTTCAGGAAAAATCAAAGCTGTATTACTGGGGAACTAAAGATCACTGACGAGATTCGATCGAACATGGATAATAATGAACTTAATCTGCTTTGCTAGCGTGACTTTTCAAAAGCCTTTGACATGGTCAACCATGAGTTATTACACTGTAAAAACGTGGATTTAGTTTTAGAGCTTGAAAGCTTGCGAAAAGCTACCTAGTTGAGAGGTTTCAGCTAGTAAAAATTGGGGACGACACAAGACTCTATCCTTGGTCCGCTGCTTTTCATCATATTCATTAATGACAAATATTCTAGCTTACATGGTTATGCTGATGATACTCAGTTATATTTATCTGCATCTTTTGATCAAACAATAATAGCGACCTATCTGCTATTTCGAGCTGGGTGGCAGTGGCAGTGGTATATTTTCAAATTATAATAAGTGCCACCAATATACTCATTATAAACTTTATCATACATGCACAGATCATGTAAATTCAAATGTAAGTAAGGTCCGCGTCATTTTGAGGAATCTTAGGCAGTCGGCTATAAATAAACCCACTGATGCCAGACGTCGTGAAGCCACGTCTTTAAAAGATAACCGTGATCGCCAATAAGCCAAGATCATCTCCGCTGTTGTACAGACATATCAGTGTGCTGATGAATGAGATGTTCCCGTAACTCGCAAGTTGCCCAAATTCTAGTCATGTGTTGCCCCCAGGAAATTTGCGTTAAGAAAAGTGAAACGTAAACGCGCACCTGAGAAACAAAACCTTTATAAATTGCGTTGGCTCATACATACAACAAAACTTATTGCTTCGATATTGATATTATAGAATAAAAAAAATAAGAGGAGCAACAATATGTGTGCGACTTATTGCTCCTATTGTGCTTTTTATGCCGAATTTTCTAAAAAATCTGATATACATTTCAGATAAATTAGCTTAAGTGGTGTTTTTTATTTGCATTAATACATACCCCGTTTTAAATTAGTTTCTACCTCTGCCAAACTGGAAAATGAATTTTCTCTTCCCTTTACCTTTACAATAAGCTTCACCACAGCTCGCAAACTTTTGGAAAGAGACGAACGACTCATGGGCAAGTTAAGGTTGTTGTCTACATATTTTTGGTATGAGCCATGCCCAAAGAAGTTTAAAGCCGCCGGCCTCTTATGGTTAAAGACAGTGAGGTCATGTGGGGCCAGCTCATCTATGAGATGATGGCAAATTACACAAGTCAAACTTTGAAAAATGTGTTATCACATAACGAAAATGGATAATTAGCGTCTCGTAAACTTCTTAAGAGACGCGTGCAATCCCTATTTTCGCAATTTTTCTCTTCGCCCAACAAGAACAATATAAGTAATGTATTTATCTTCCATTCTAAGAATTTGTTATTCACAACTATGCACAAACTGTTAAAAGATGTTTTATTTGTAAAAAGCGCTGCCAGGAGCATTTGACAGCTTGACAATATATCAAGAAAAGAGCTTTTTATTTTTGACATAGAATAGGTAAATCTTGATAAATTCTCAATCTTGCTAAATAAGCACGTTCGCAAAATTTTTCTCGAAGACTCATAAAGCCGACTCATTAGATGTCGACATAAAAGATTTAGCTCTGCAGCTCTTATTATTTTCTCCAGCATCAAATTGAAAAAAATCACACTATAAGGAGTCGCCCTGTCTGAAACCTCGCTTGGTATCGAACGGCTCGAAGAGGTTCTTTTCAATTTGGTCGCGCTTCTGGTGATGTCCGGTGTCTGTAAACTGACACTGGACAACACCAGAACCGCAGAAGCTGTAAATTGAGAATCATCTAATTTTGCTTTAGAGTTGATAAATTGCTATACAAATGTTTTGTAATTAAAGTTTTTTTATAAAAGGACATATTTCCATTTTCCTACAGAGCTTTTGATAAAAGTAGAAGTTACGCTTTGTTCATACCATATATGTATAGTTAAACTTGTATTCGTCATTTCTTTAATTTTTTTTGTTAATAACGACACAATTTTTTGAAAAACTGAACTTTACTTGATTTATAATTAACGTTGTTTCGTAGAGGCATCGATTTGAATGTTTTTTTATTATTTATATTTCTAAGTTTTGACAAAAGTAGTTGGCGAGTTGCATCGGCAAAAGTATCGCCGGCGTGCCAAATAAAAATAAAAAAAATGAAAAAAAAAAGAAACTTAAGTTTTACATGTTATAAATTGAGTTTTATTTATAAACTACCTGACGATGCAGGCGTTGTCCTGCGTGAAATTATGTTTTTGAAAAGAAAAGAAAGTTAAATTTATATTGTGTTGGAAATCATTTATTTACGATTTGTCTACATTTTATTTATAATGTAACGCAGCTCGACAAAAAACTTTTTGTTTTCTGTTTCGGTGCGTAAATGTACAGAGAAGATGGTTTTCCAACTCGTAGGGTTCTGTCTACATTCTGTGATCATCAGATGGCACCCTTTTTAACGATTTTTTGAATAATTGAACTAGTTCGTTGTGCTCATGCAATATTTCTTGCAATTGCTGCGCAATTTCTCTCTTCGTCGCACAACGTCGATTCACTTCTTCATCTGAATCTCCAGCCAAGATAATATATTTGCCCGTGAACCTGTATAGTTGCAGACAAATATGTTAATTTCTGTATTTTATTGGCTAGATAATAAGTGTTAAATTGTTGGTGAAATAATCTTGAATGTGGGATTGTACCATAATTATATTTATCTACAATTTTCCCACCAAACGACGTTATTTGAAAACAGTCGTTAAACCACTTAGAGTTTTGTAAAATTTTTTGCGAATTTGGTGATTCACCGTAAAGCAACTACCACAATGGCTCTGGTGGAGGGAGTAACTCTGCTAATTTCACTTTTCCGGTTGCATCGCGATGCGAGCAAAGGCCAGACTTCAATCCATCAATCAAATCGAACTGATGCGTGCGCACCGTATTCACTGTCCGGCCCATATCGAAAGGCTGTACGTTCGATATTCGAAGGAGGCAATGTTTGTTGTTGCTGTCGTTGCCATTGAGCAGACATACGTTGTTTTCTTGGTTCATGAATTTCCTGAGCACGAACTTGCCTTCTTGATAATTGCTGTTGCTGGCGTTGTCGTTGAGCAGCCAAACCTTGTTCTCTTGCTTAATGAATTTCCTCAGCACGAACTTGATTTCTTCTCAATCGCTGTTGCTCATTGTAAGCTTCGTGAGCCTCTCGTTATTGTCGCGCACGGTATTCAATCATTCCGATTCCAGCAGATACCCTTGCAGTAGCATTTTCCACTTCCGTTCGACGTGCTGAATAATTACGTTGGTCAATTGTACGTCGGGAACGCCAACCGATATTAGAGCGACCTCTTTGTGGTATCATAACAAACTTCAATCTGTAATTATCACTTTGTATGAAACACACACTGAATAATTTACAATAATTTACCTTTTGAATAGCCGAAGCAAAGAAAGCAAACGACCAAAATTGAACGATTCAAATCAGCTGAAGAAGTAATACAAATTAATTGGGTATAATGGAAATGAGGTTAAGTATATTCACCAACAAACGAAAACTGTTCGAATAAAGAAATCGGAAAGAAAAAACCAAATTTAAAAAAGAGAGAGATTAAAAAAAAAAAAAAAAATATTAAAAAAAATAAAAAATTGAAAAAAAGTTTGTATGGAAAAAAGTCACTTTTTATAATTTTCCGATTTTCCAATTTTTCTTCGGAAAAAGTATAATGTTTTCTAATTCTAAACCTTCCCACAACGAACAACCCATGAAAATTTCATCAGGATTGTTCCAGCTGTTCTCGGGCTTTAGCGTCACTAACAAACCAACATTCATTTTTATATATTAATTTAAATTAATATGTATTGTGTACGAGTATATGTATATGTATGCGGATGTGAGTTTGTGTATGAACAATTCAAATTACTTGTTTTGTATAATATGTAAGGGTAGGGTTAGTATTTTTTAATATTTATATTTGGCCTGTGGGTTTATGTTTTTTCTCCAACTATGTGGTTGTTGTTGTTGTGCGGGTTTTGCTGACTCGCACAGAAAACTGAAAACATTATACTTATTTTGGCGCTTTTGTATTGTGTTTATTGGGCATAAACATCCCGCCCGCCTTACAGGATCTGCGAATAAAGATTGTGATTTACATATATAATCAAATTCAAAGAAAAGAAATAGGGGGTGAACTCAAATTTGTTCTTCGAATACTTAGGGTATGCTTCAAATTAAGCCGGTTAGGGTCCAACAGAGTGCCGTGTTGAACAAGCCGGATCGGATGATTTGCGGGCAGATATCTGCTCTCAGCACAAACATTATTTGGTGCGTTGTTGTGAATTTGGGAGCAGCAGGGACTAAGTGGTCTAATCTTTTCATTATTTCACCACTTAAGTCATAATCATAGGGTCTAGTCGTTAGCGCGTAAATGATTATCAGAGAGAGATCCGATAGTTAAGCTTCAAATGATGTGTGAGTTTGGCAACTTTAGCTTTTCCCCAATTTAGTTGCAATTGTGGTAAATTTTCTTTTGGGGTTTATAAGTGCTCTGACCCTGTACCATAACCATCGTGTTTTATTCGGTTAATCACCGTGGGTATAATAGTCTACCAAACAGTAACTAACAAAATCTGCTGCTTGAGCCTGGATCGGAGTGGTGAACTTCCGTTGGCCTTGTTGCCCTTCTTTAGCAAACTTTGGGTGACCGTGTAGTGTAGAGCGGTGTTCTCCATTGCAAGTGGAACTCTATTCTTACTTTAACAGTTTTGGGTGTTGTGTGAACTGGTAAAACAATTGACACAGTACTTGTGTCAAACTTTTCACTGACATCCATTGAAATGTACTTGGAGCATGTCACCAAGCGATGGTTCTTTTTGAAAATTCTCCTCTGCTTTGAGTGGGTGATAGTCCGTTGTATTGTGCGGTGAATGGATTCGGTTTCCTCACGAATAGGGGAAAGGGTCACTCTGAATCTTTGTAGCCAACTGGTTAGGGTTCTTGCGTTTGATACCGGGCTGACGCTTCGACTACTGCTTCGCGAGCGCATGGTGATTACTGGACTGTGTTCTCGAAGGTTGATTGCTTTTGTGGGTTCCATGATCCTATAAATATGAATAGTGTATTAGTTATTGGCTATAGTCACGACTCTTGTGATTGGGTGGGTCATAATGCATTGTGAGGTTCGTGTTAGATAAGGAATCGTTTTCTTAACCGTAAAAATGTTTACATAAGTACTATACAAATTATTTGGGCTGTGCCAAAAGTAAACGCGGTACCTTCATGATCACCATTAAACTGATTTATTTCACATTCTCTTATGTTAGTATTTATAAGGTGCGGGTTTAAGAAATTCATATAACAGGATCATGGTGTGATACTGTAAATTCCTCATTGGAATTCATATTCGATTCTCTTATATGTATCTACTAATGCAAAACTCCTGAAGGAGAACTTAAATTACTTGTTGGTATATACAAGAGTATACCGCATATGAATGAGCATGACGAATGATAAATTGATAAGTAAATAGAATATTTCGCTGAGAACTTACATATATTCATAAATATATAAATATGTACAGTAAATGAGTGCAGGCATATCTGGCTGGAAACTTAAATTACTTGTTGGTATAGGCAAGAGTATACCGCATATGAATGAGCATGAAGAATGATAAATTGATAAGTAAATAGAATATTTCGCTGAGAACTTACATATATTCATAAATATATAAATATGTACAGTAAATGAGTGCAGGCATATCTGGCTGGAAACTACTTGCAGGGTGTCTAAGTACGTGACCCAACATCCAATCCCCGTTGAAAGAACTTTCAAACTGGAAATAATGCTATTTTGTGAATGGGGCGGCGATTGACTCCCTCCGACGTTTGTATATCGACGGCTCTAGTGCGGGCATCCTTTTCAGGTATGACATCCAAAATGCGTCCCAATTGCCATCGTTGTGGTGGTACGCTGTCTTCGTGAACGATAACCATGGCAAGTTGGTTGCGTTATCGCAGAATATGTCTGACGTGAGATCTCTTCCTCGAATCAATCGTTTGAGTGACAAAAACGCGTCCGTAGATAAGTCCGAGGCAACTTCAATGTGAACCGCCTTTGCTGCAAAACTCACTAAAACTGCTACATACACTTTGTAGGGCGTCTTTCCTCTGATGTAAGTAAACGTTGAAGGGCCCACAAAACTCCACACTACACTGGGCAAAAGGGCGCGATGGTGTTAGGCGTTCTGCAGGCAAATTAACTATTATCTGCTGGACTAGTGTTGCCGTGTATCTAACGCAATAGATACATGAACGAACTATACGTCTGGCAATGTCTCGGGCGTTGACTATCCAGAATTGCAGACGAATCAAATGTATTAATGCTTTAGGTCCTGCGTGATAGTTTTTGATGTGCAGGTATCGAACATATCGTGAGACGAATTCACACTTACTGGACAACAAAATGGGATGCTTTTGTGTTTCAGGTAGATCAGTCAGTCAATGTCATTGTTTGTTTGTTTAGGCCATTTGCGTACATCTTCGCAAAGAAACGTAGGTACAGTGAACCAAATTGAGTTAGTGAGCTCAGATGACTTACTTCCTCTGGACACAATGGATTGCTTTTTGTTGGTACATGTTTCCAAATGGCATCTGCAGTTAAATTTTGGATTTCTGACACTCGGTTGCGAACGAAAGGTGAAAGTGTGGCCGAATGCATTTGGAGCCAGTGAAGCACTATTTGCGAATCTGTCTAAAAAAACGTGTTGAAGTTAAAATTTGTTAAAATAGGTTGAATTTGTGCAAAAAGTCGAGCAAGCAGCAGAGCCCCACAAAGCTCCAGATTTGGGAGCAATTGCCGCTTAGTAGGTTCTACTCGTGATTTCGCTGTGAGAAAGTGAACATGAACAGTGTCAGCGTTGTCTACGATGCGTGTATAAAGACCGCAACGGTACGCACGGATCGATGAGTCACGAAACCCATGAATTTGGAGGGATTTTATGTTAGTTGAAAGACAATACCTTGGAATTTTAATAGAAATAGAAATTTAATAGAAAGATTGTTTACAAAGATATGCCAATCCGATTGTATATTTTGAGGAACCGATTCATACCATTCCAGTTTAAGGAACCACAGCTCATGAAGTAAAATTTTAGCGGAAACGATTATCGGTGATAGCAGGCCTAGTGGGTCGAACAGCGACGATGCAAGGGACAGTATTGACCGCTTCATAGCTCGAGCGTTTATGAGCTGCTTTGTTAAAAAAGAAAAAATAAAATTATCATGGGTCTGATCCCATATAAGACCAAGAGCACTGGTAACGTAGGTATCGAGGTTGAGATCTTTACCCGCATGCTTGTAACTGAAGTGCTGGTGATTAGACTGCCATTTCGCCAGCTCAAACTCAATTAATTTTAACATTTCGGTTATCTCATATTTAATCCGAGACAGCTCTGTTAGAGAGCACAGCAAAGCAAATCATCAAAGTGAAAATATGATTTTACAATACTTGATCCAACGATGAATTTTGTTACATATTGATCGGCGAGAGATTGTAGACTGCGCAGCGAGATATGGCGCAGCCGCCCTTTCTGAACGTACACAAAATGTACTGGAAACTATTTCAACTTCGGTCACTTGAGACTTTATATTAGTGGAAGTCCTATACTTAATATTAGTGGAAAACTTACTAATACCTTGAATTTCAATATTATGTTTAGTCCCTGAAAGCATTAGCTTTTGCGACAGTTCATCCGTGATGAAGTTACCTTGTTATCAAGAATCTAGTAATGCTCGGCCAAGCCGATAGTTGCCGGACGAGCCGCGTACCAATACCATAGGAGTGGTGAAAATAATGTGATCCGTCGATGAGTTGTTCATGTGTGTGTGAACGACGGATGGCGAATTTGAGCTCGATGAGTATGGCATAGTTCCACGATGCAACATCTGCACTTATTTTTTGATGGACAGTTTGATAGCTGATGACCTTCCGACAAACAATTAATGCAAAGTCCCTTTGTCTTTACATGGTTGAAACGATGTTGCTCATTCAGAGCCTTGAAGCGGTCGCAGTTATGTATTTCATGGTTGGTACTCGAACATTCTGAACATGTTGGATGCGAACAAGCAAACGAAAACCCGTAAGTTGAATCTTTCCTTTCTGTGTTTTGTTGGAAGTTTGGTGTACTGGAACAACGGCGTGAGCACTATCAATTGACTCGAGATATTTGTGCAAACTGCCCAGGTCGGTAGGGTTTTAAAATCCAGAGACTCCTTCTTTTATCGATAGTTTTCTGCTAAACTAAGTATATGAGCATGGTATCGGAAATCTGTCTTTCGGGTCCTAAGCGAAGCGTAAATTGCAGGCTTCTCAACTGACCTCCATTCGGCTTAGATATAGACGAAAGCTCAAAAAACGAGGAAATATTTTCCAAAAATATATATAGTTTAAAAAACTAAAAAAACACGCTTTTAAAGAATATTGTACTAAAAAGTTGAAAATAATTTTGAAAATAAACTTAAGACAATAGTATATAAAAAATACTTGTATAATTAAGAGAAAAGCGGGGGGCGCTCGATATATGGAAATTATGGTACAAAGCGCCCCACGCTTTTCTCTTAATTATACAAGTATTTTTTATATACTATTGTCTTAAGTTTATTTTCAAAATTATTTTCAACTTTTTAGTACAATATTCTTTAAAAGCGTGTTTTTTTAGTTTTTTAAACTATATTTATTTTTAACTTTTTAGTTTAATATTCTTTAAAAGCGTGTTTTTTTAGTTTTTTTTAAACTATATTTATTTCATTTAATTTTTAGCCAAGACAATTACGTATCGCGCAGTTTGACAGCCAACATAAGGTGAAAAGTATAAATCAAACTGTTTAGGCTGAAAATAAGTCAAACTAAGATTTTATGGTAAAATTATAGTACGCTACGATGTATGCAACGATTCGCATTTCAAATATTTCATATTGGGATCGCGTCACCGCTAAAAAGTTACAAACTGACAGACTGACAGACAGACATACTGACATACTGACAGACAAGTGAAGCTAATATAAAGCGTGTAATAAAGTGTTGGGTTATCATATCTAGACTTGAGTCTGTCTTATGCCTTCGAGTAATTTTCATTAGAAACTGGGAATACGTCTAATGCTGGGCCGTGAAGACAGTTTCGCAAATGGTTAAATTTCTCTATGCTAGAAAGGCTAAATTCACTATCGATGATTTGTTTGAAAGATGTAATTAAATTTTGATATTCAGAATACTTTCCATCGAATGAGGGAAGTTTTAGTTTAGGTAGCTTCGAACCAGCTTGCATAACACATTTAGTTTGTGAGAGTGTGGCACTGAAGTCTTCGGAAAGTTGTGACTGAATTATTAATTTTGTCGTTATGTATAACTCTTCTAGATCTACACGACCGCCGTCATCCGGATCCAGCCTATCGATTTCCGTTTGTGTAGATAATACATTTTTAAAATATGCTTCAAGAATGCCAACCCGGTATTTGTAGTTTGCTAATGAAAGCACCCTACCACCTGCTTGTAGACTACCTTCAACAATGTTTTCGTTACGAGAAATAGTCTTCTTAATACTGTTGTTGCTTAAGCTCCTCCAACGACATCATCAAAAATATGTTTTAGAGATGACAAAATGTAATACGTGAGAAATGTTTGTGGTTAGATAATCTTTGTTGTGGCGCTAATCCGTCTAAAAATGTGTAGCAATGATAAATGTCAGGATACTTTCCTGAATAGTGACGAATGATTAGGCAGCGAAATAACCAAGTGGGAGGTGTCGTTGTCAAAACGATGGATTCAGTGGCGTCATCCGAGTAGATTGAACGATAGTGAATGATAGCAAGCGATAAAATAAACGTGTGGTTTTGCGTATTTGCGTAGTAATGAAAGCGAAGAAAGTATGCGCTGAGCTGTATCGTAATGAACGTTATTTGCTGCGAGAAGCAGCGGCCGAAATTTAATTAAATTTTTGTAAGTTTCAAAACATAAAGAAAGCACATTGCACCTTTGGGATTGTAGCGAAATAAAATCTATGTGTGAAACTTGCGACTATTGTACGGCAGCGAAGTCAATTGGATGAATGATAGCGTGTAGCAGCGAACGATCGAGCGGAAGTGGTGGGAAGCGGTGGGAACGACATACATACGTGTACATGTGTACATGTAAGTTAGCACCAGTTAAGCTACAACTGTCATGCGAAGTCAGCAATAAGTCAACACAGGGAATCAACAAGAACTGGGAATTGACCAGTTGCCGAATCAGCGAAACCAAATTATATTGGGAACAACATCCGGCATGCGCCGATCGAATACTGCACCGACCCAGACGTCGACTCAGTAGAACCAAACAAACATCCGGCATGCGCCGACTGAACACCAATCGCTATTACTGCTGACACAGGTAGAATTTAGTTATATTAGCAAGTAAATTAGTAATTACGTTTGTTAGTTGTAATTGTGAGTTCAACCAATAAAGGTCTATCGACCACTAAAAAGGAAAAATTATATTTTTTCCCCGTCCCAACTTTTCGGACGGTAATTGGCGCCCGAGTCAAATAAGCTTGGCAGCGCTCGCGAAGTCGTTATTATGTGAAATAGTGCCACTCGAAAAACTAGAAGTGCCACCAAAGAAGACTAAAAAGTGCCATAAAAAAGAAGTACTCAAGAAAGAGACTTCGAAAAAAGTGCCACAAAAGTTCTTCAAAAGGTGCGACACAAAACACTGATTAAAGTGCCACAAAAATAAACCAACATAAAAGAGACGTGAAAAGGAACTGGAACTTCCTTGACGTCCCAACGGCATCACGACACCAGCCAACCCGGAACAACAACCAAAAATAGCAAGGAGTAAGACAGTGCCCCTTAGTACCGGAAGGAAAACGGAATCTGCACACTTACCGGCATACCAATGCAGCTAAAATTAATATTTCTCGTACATTTAGTGTACGCAGACTTCAAAATAATAGATTACACGAACTCACAACTGGCGACATTCGACACAGGACTGACAAAAATTCAAACTGGAACTTACAGAATAATACATAAGATAGACCTAGATACATGCCAAGAAACGTTGAACGAAATAAGCTATACCATAAAGGCCAAAATAACTCCAGAAAATCCCCTTTTACCCATCCTCATCAACGAATTAAATATTACGCAAACACACCTAAATAGACTCAAACCTAAAAGATTTAGGAAGTCACTAGACGAAATAGGAAAAGTATGGAAATGGATCGCAGGAAATCCTGACCATGGCGATCTAATTATCCTGCAGAGCCAAATAAATAATATAATAGAAAATAATAATAACCAAGTAACGATAAATAAATTAATTTTTGATAGGATAAATAACATAACAGCAGTTTCAAATAAAATTTTGAAAACTGTTCAAACCTACGAAGACATCCAACATAATTTTGCGATAGAATTAAAATATAAACTTAGGATAATGAAAGAAGAAATTACCAATATAGATTATGCAATTCATTGGGCTAAGACCGGAATCGTAAATTCATACATTTTGTCAAATTTAGAATTAGAGTTAATTAGATCGGTATTTATTAATAACAACCTTACATTAAATAATGTTGAGGAATCCTTAGAATTAGCGAACATAAAAGTAGTCTCAAATAGCTCAATGTTATTCTATATTGTGGGTATACCACTAACAAATGAAGAAATTTGTAATTTAGTTTTAATTAAGCCAATCAAAAAGAATAAATATGTTAATAAAATCCCATATGAGGACATTATTAGTTGTAAGGAAAATAAAATATTTGCTGTTAAATTGAAATGTAAGGAAAATAATAACATAAGATTTTGTAATAATAAGAATATTATAGACATTAGCAACACTACCTGTGTCCCACAATTACTTAAAAGCAAACCAGCAGAATGCACGCTAATAAATAATCAGCACATCCCTTCGGTGGAAATCATCTCACCAGGCATAATTTTGTTAAACCAATACAAAGGAACAATTGAAGTCGACAGCCAGAATATCACTCTTGACGGGTCATACGCATTTCAATACCACAATTCTACAGTCTTCATAGATAACCAAAAATACTCCTTCAACGAGATTCTAACCAGTAAACCCTTACCAGCGATATTGCAATCAAATATCCCCTCAAATAAGGAAGAAGAAATACTGAGTTTAGAGATGATGAAAGAACTCCATGTCAACAATACAAAGCAGTTAAACTTATTACGGACAACCCACGCTGAAGCCATAATAACAAATTTTTCCCCAGTTAAACCAATACAAAGGAACAATTGAAGTCGACAGCCAGAATATCACTCTTGACGGGTCATACGCATTTCAATACCACAATTCTACAGTCTTCATAGATAACCAAAAATACTCCTTCAACGAGATTCTAACCAGTAAACCCTTACCAGCGATATTGCAATCAAATATCCCCTCAAATAAGGAAGAAGAAATACTGAGTTTAGAGATGATGAAAGAACTCCATGTCAACAATACAAAGCAGTTAAACTTATTACGGACAACCCACGCTGAAGCCATAATAACAAATTTTTCCCTAACAATCATTAGCATTATCATCCTAGCAGGACTAATCACCAAATTGATCATAGAAAAAATGTATAAAACAAAACCGATAGAGTTATCGAGCTACACAATTAACGCCAACGTGACCGATACCAAAGAAGTCACAACATCAGAAATACCCAATTACGCAGAACCATTAACCCTAGTCTGTTAGTTCGAACGAACGAGGACGTTCGTTTTTGGCGGCGGAAGAGTTAGCACCAGTTAAGCTACAACTGTCATGCGAAGTCAGCAATAAGTCAACACAGGGAATCAACAAGAACTGGGAATTGACCAGTTGCCGAATCAGCGAAACCAAATTATATTGGGAACAACATCCGGCATGCGCCGATCGAATACTGCACCGACCCAGACGTCGATTCAGCAGAACCAAACAAACATCCGGCATGCGCCGACTGAACACCAATCGCTATTACTGCTGACACAGGTAGAATTTAGTTATATTAGCAAGTAAATTAGTAATTACGTTTGTTAGTTGTAATTGTGAGTTCAACCAATAAAGGTCTATCGACCACTAAAAAGGAAAAATTATATTTTTTTCCCCGTCCCAACTTTTCGGACGGTAATTTGTATGAGCGCCTCAGCTATTAACGTGTAGGCCAAAGCGGTCGTGGCAACAAGATCTTGGTGCACATAGTTGTCTTGTCCTTCCTTTGATCCTGGTGCGTGGCTGCAAATAGTTGGTGGAGGTGGTGCACTTCAACAACGTGAGCCTCGAGCGATAATGATGCGGAGCCTAAAGTTGACCACCAAGAGTAAGGCGCCACAAATTATGAATTTTAGCTTTGACAAGATTGAATTATTTTAAAGCACTTGCCCCACGTTTGGCGCTAAAATGTTAGATAAGGAATCGTTTTTCCTAACCGTAAAAATGATTACATAAGTACTGTTTATATTCTAATTGGGGAAACAAATTCGGCCGTGCAGTTTGAAATAAAATAACGACGTTTCGGGTAACGTTATAATTCAGGGTTTTAATTTTTAAAGATTAAAATTATACATAGTCAAAAATAATTTTAATTTACAATAGATGAAAGTTATGCGATGTAAGCTTTAAATTTTACAAATTTTAATAATCAATATATTGGTATCTTATTTAAATTGACGAGTGGAAATATGTACATACCTATATGGCTTTCACTTCAGAAAAATCCAAATAAAGAAAGGAAATGAATATTAATTTAGTAACAATGAAAATGTAGTTGCGCGCTAAAGGTAGAATACTGACTGAATCGATTGTGGCGCTTATGGTTATGAAAAGGGCAGATGGTTTGCAATATTTGGCGACATTGGGCAGTACATTGCGGCGTTGCCACCTGAGGGGGATTACTCCGAAAACGAAAGGAGATCCATGTCCTCAACATGGTGCCCCCACCGGCGTTGGTGCCTGTATCTCCCTCTCCAGCTTGCTAATCAAACTCCGGACGTCCTTCACCAATTGCTGCAGTTGACCTAGGGGAGAAGAGTGAAAATATACGACTTTAGTATATGGTTGCAAAAGGGTATATGAAGAGATTTCATAAGATGCTTTTATATGAGGTATATGTTAATGTTGGGATTAAGTCATAGGGTTCGAGGTTCACACAGCAGGCAGCACACACAATTTGGCTATATTTCGGGTTATCGTTCCGTTCTGCGTGATTATGTCGACCACACGGATCTTTTCGTTTGCACCTTTGTATAATTTGGTTATACGTCCTAGGCGCCATTCATTCGGAGGGAGGAGGTCATCCTTGACGACAACTAGATCTCCTTCCTTTACGGGGCTTTCCGCCCTTTTCCATTTGTACCTCTTGTGTAATTCTTTGAGATACTCGGTCATCCATCTGGTACTAAATTGATGGTGAAGCACTTTGAGTTGCTGCCATTTGGGAACCAGAGAAAGTTCTTCGGCATTGGGTGCGGGTATCGATAACAATGGAGCACCGCGAAGGAAATGTCGAGGGGTGAAGGCTAGTAGGTCTTGCGGCTCTTGCGACATGGCTGAGGGCGGTCGGGAATTAAGAACCGCTTCTATTCTTGCCATCAGGGTTGTGAGTTCCTCGAAGCTAAATTTGTGATTTCCGGCGACTTTAGTGAAAACTCTTCACTGCTGCTTCCCATAGTCCATACATATGAGGGGTATACGGTCGAATAAACTCCCAATAGAAGCCGAGTGGGGCGTATTTAGCGGAGACGTCAGCTGCTACTTCCTTCAAGAACACGCCAAACTCCCGTTGGAAGGTGCGTTGAGCTCCGATAAATGTTTTTCCCTTGTCGGACATAATCTCATATGGGAGACCGGGATGTCCAACAAATCTAGCGAAGGCTGCTCGGAAAGCCTCCGTAGTCAAGTCAGAGCAGACTTTGAGGTGTATTGCTTTCGTTGAGAAGCATACAAACACACAAACGTATGCCTTTGAATATGAAGCTCGCCGATGGGTAGATACTTTTACTAGGAACGGGCCGGCGAGGTCCACCCCAGTCGTGTGAAACGGTACGGTATATGTGGTTCGTTCGGAGGGTAGTGCTGCCATTATCTGCGATCTCATCTGCTGCTTGTGTATTGTGCATGTTTTGCAGTGAAAGATGCACTTTTTTATTTTGGGTTTGAGTCGAAGAATGTAGTATTCTTGTTGTACCATTCGCATCATTAACTGGTTTCCAGCATGCAACATGGTGGTGTGTAGAAATTTTAACAGCAGAGTGCAGAATATCGAATTTGCTGGGATAATTATGGGATGACGTTCGTTATAACTAAGGGCTGCGTATGTAAGCCGTCCGTTCATGCGCAGTACGCCTTTGCTGTCGAGTATAGGATTTAATGTCAGCAACGTGTCCTTCTTGCAGATCGGTTTTGAGGCTTCGAGTTGCGCGATGGTTTCACCATACTGCCTTCGTTGAGTTAGGGTTATGAGTCGCGTGTTTACTTCGTTTATCTCTTCGTGGCTTAGAGTCATGCTCATCCGAGATGGCAATTTTCGTGACCTGTGAATAAAACGATATATGTAGGCAATTATTCTAAGGGCTCGGAGGAAGGAAGAAAATCTTTCCAAGAAATCTTCGGATGGCAAGGTATGGAATGCGGCGATGTGCCTTTGCTCCGGAGGCGATGGGTGTTGGGGGCGAGAGCTAGGCCAACAGATGGTGTCTTCAACGAGATCCTGAGGTCGGCATCCTCGGGTGCCTAGGTCAGCTGGGTTGTCGCTGCTGCATACGTGCCGCCACGTAGCATTACTTATCAGTTGCAAGATCTGGGATATCCGGTTTGCTACATATGTTTTCCAAGAGTGTGGTGGTTTTTCCAGCCATACTAAAACGATGGTCGAGTTTGTCCATAGAACAAGTTCGTGAGGGGGTAAACTTAATTGTTTGTATTTGTTTTACCAATTTTGTCAGTAAAACTGCTCCACAGAGCTCTAGAAGGGTGAGACTTATCGTTTGGAGAGGAGCTACGTTTTTTTTGCAGCCAGTAAATGTGAGGTGAAGGAATTTTCGCCGTGTTGTAACCTCATGTACACACAAGCGCAGAATGTCTTCTCTGAGGCATCTGAGAAACCAATGGAGTTGAATCGGTTTGTCGAAGGAGTACTGCACCCATCGGGATATTTGGATGTCTTTGATTGCCGGGAGATTCTCATGAATGCAGGGATCCGGATTTGATGTTTTCGTCCCAATCCGTTCCTTCTAGCCAAAGCGTTTGGAGAAGTACCTTGTCTACTATCATAATTGGTTATCACCACCCTAATACTTCCAATAAAAATCTTTCGTTAAATATTAACATGAACCGTTTACCGAATTTATGGCAAACGGTAAGAACTTATTATTCTTATACAGTACTGCGATTTTATTAGTACAAGTGAACGCGAACCACCAGCCATCACCCTCATAACCATATACCATTGTACAGGTAAAACCCATATTTAAATCAATAAAATACATAGTGCAAATTCATTATCAACAGAATATTTTATTTTTCTATTGGTTTATTTCATATTCATTAAATATACATCGGTGCGCTCCAGTCCCACGACGCGCCGGTGTAATTAAGTATAGTTGGCAGAACCTCGATTTAGTTGGGATGATGATTGGGTGTCTTTCATTTTAACTCAACGTGGAATGTGCCAATCTACCATTCACACGAAGAAGTTCATCCTTATCCAAAAATGGATTCAGAACGAGTAGTGAACTCTTTTTGTTGATAGCTGTTTTAGCTCGTAAAGAATATTTTTCTCTAAGAAAATAGCGCTTTTGGGAAATGTCGATGATGCGCTTCTTTGCGGCTTGGTATTCACTGGGTGCCAAGTGTGGCAAAGTGAGTAATGGTTGCCCCATGAACTTATTTCGAACGTTGTCCACGAAACGGAACATGGATGAAGTCAGGCGAATCGCTCGAGAGTATGAGAAAACCCGATCTAGATAGTCGGGCTCATCTTCAAGAGCGTGATATGCTTCTACCTTACGCCTTTCTGGCGGAGAAACGCTGCGGGTCTTTGAATTTGGCCAAGGGTCTGTGTGGGAGGAGAGCCATTTCAGTCCATGCCACCAAAGTGAATTGGCAGCTAAGTCCTGCGGCTTGCAGCCGCGTGTACCAAGATCTGCGGGATTATCTCCGCTTGCAATATGACGCCATGTACCGCTTGGAATATATTCTCGGATTTGAGAGGTTTGATGCATAGGTCTTCCATGCGCATGGTGGCTTCTCGAGCAATGCCAATACGATCTCGGAATCTGACCATAGAAATATGTTGCACGCTTGTAAACTGAGTTGTTTTTGAATGGTTGCAACCAGTTTTGCTAATAGTAAAGCGCCACACAGCTGTTGTCAACTACCTTTCCTTTTGTAACCAGAAGGGTTGACATAATTTCATTGTTAGCATGTGTACAGATGTAAATTGTTGCACAATATGCTTTCTCCGAGGCATCGCAAAATCCGGGGAGCGGAAATTAACCCAGCGTGGTATTTCAATTGCACAAATGGCAGGCAGATTTTCTGCAAATTTTGACAAAGCTGTGGGCTTAGCACATTCATCCCAATCAGTGCAAAAAGATTTGCAACCGACGATAAAATTTTTCGCTTAGTGACCGCATTTGCTGAAGTAGCTGGCAGAATTGTATACGTAAACTTGTCTTTTAGAGCGTCCCATTGGATACCCAGAGTTTTAGTTTTAAAAGCACTCTCGAATTTCAGAAAGTTTGTTGCAGTATACTGGCGTTATTTGCCGTTAATTTTTTAAGTACGAAACCAGCAGATTTCAGAGCGCTGACCACTTGAAAAAGTGATTCAGAAGCACTGTCTATGTCATGACTACCGGATAGAATCGACATCGACATATGTTTGATCTCGTATTATTGGTGCAGATAGTGGATATAATCACTAGGTATCCGTTGCAAGTTGATGTAACGTACGAATAGCAAGGTATGGTGCACAATTGACCCCAAATGTAACAGTTTTCAGACAGTAATCGGTGACAGGAGATTCAGCCGACTTACGAAATATGATTCGCTGAAACTGTTTATCATCGTCGTGAATCAATATCTGACGACACATTTTTCCGATATCTCTGTTGAATACAAACTTGTACATGCGCCATTGAAGAATGAGCAGCATGAGGTCTGGTTGGAGAGTAGGACCAGTACACAAAACACTTTTTCCGGTTTTTACAACAACATGATGTGGCAAGTACATTTAGAGATAGTTGGAGTTGGATATTATTTAACGCGGGTAGGTTAACTCCATGTGGTCGAGGTCAAGATATTCTTGCAACACATTGTTGTACATTATGTTTAACTCTCTCCTTTTCTTAAGCGTGCGCTCCATACTGAAAAATTGTTGAAGCGCTGCAGACCGGGAATGGCCTACAGATAGTTTTGCGGGGAAATCTTCCTTGAATGGAAGCCGCACAATGTACCGACCGTTTGGGGCACGAATCGTGGTTTGCTTGTATATGTTTTCGCAAGCTTGATCCTCATTTGAAATTTGTGGAAATGGTGGAACTTCTTCCTCTTCCCAGAATTTTCTCAATTGATCACCAAGTGTATCAGTTGAGATTTCCTCTACTTGTGTCGAGAATGACACCACTTTTTCGGTTACTGGACCGCTAAGGATCCAACCAAATATTGTGTCTTGCGTAAGTACTGTATCGCAAATTGTTTGTACACGCTCCACGAGAATTTGTGGAAGTATGTCACTGCCGATTACCATGTCGATTTGAGCTGGTATGTGACAATTTGGGTCAGCAAGTTCAAGGATTTTAATCTGTTGCCAGGTATTACGGCCTAAGGTAAAGGTTGCCGAATGCCTCATTAGCTTTTGTAGCACGATAGCTTGGGCATTGATCCGTTGCTTGATTTTGGTTGACACCAGAGTTAAGGAACAAAGTTTGGTTGAGTTTTGGATGATGTGTCCACCCATTCCGGAAATTTTTAAGTTGGAATGTTCGACTGGAAGTCGCAACCTTTTCTGAACTTTCGAGGAAAATGAAAGTAAATGTAATAAATAATTTATATATATAATGATATATTTCGTTTAAAAATAGCGGACAGAAAAATTTCCTATTGGGTTATTTAAACGATCTTGTATCTTGTTGTCAAAAATTCAGCATGAACATGTAAATATGTACGTATGCATTTGACAAACGTAAACAGATACAACAGCTGTTTGAATATACACGGCTATATTGGTATATACGTATGTGTGTATATTTACGTCAACAAATATTTTGGCCTCAGCTGCTCGTGCAACGAAGAGAGCGCATAAAACAATAATATATTGAAAAACAATATGAGCAGATCAAAGAGTAATTAGATGTGCGTGTGTGCCCAATGTTTAGAAGATATATACTACACACAATATATGCTTCTCTTTTAATGTCGAGAGCGAATATCACACAAAGCGGAAATTGGAAAAATGCAGTGAGTCGATCACATGCAGTAATGTTAGCTCTTTAAATCTGCGCTCTTTTAGCAATGTGGTGAATATCTCCCACTTTAACAATTTTCTGCTATTGTGTCTTTATGATGTATTTTATGGGTCATTGAACCAGCTGAGGACAGCTGACAATGCAAATAATTACAAGATTTGACCAATTAATGCAAGTAGACTTTAGAACTTCAATTAGATTTAGTTTTGTTATGTATGTATGTACATATATGTATGTACATAAGCGGAATGTATACAGTAGGAATGCTGTATTGGCGTTCATGTTATTAGCGGTCAAGGAGATTGATCGCTTAACCCTTCTTTTGCGGGAGTTTTAAACTGGAAAAATATTTATTTCTTATAAAATATTACAAGCCGTAACTTTGAACGGATTTTTGGAACCGCAAATTTTTTGATTTAAAAGTGCTTTTGGGGGGAAGAAAGTCACTAATTGCAGTACATAATTTATAATTCCTTTTAAGGAAATTGAAAAGATTGCTTACTTACTACTTAGGCTTCCAAACCGTCCTTATATACAATATATATAATTGGCGTTTTGTAACCGCTGAAGCGATTTTTCGGCCGAGCTCCTCTTCCAATTTGTGGTTTTGCGTCTTGATGTTTTTCCAACAAATAGAGGGACCTACAGTTTATACTAAGCCACCTCCGAACGGCTGACGGTTTTTTACGAGGAGCCTTTTATTTCATGTCCGAAATACATTTGGAGGGGTGGACATTCCCTGCCGAGGGGCGACCACAATTAGAAAATTTAACTTAATTTTTTGAATTAATTTTCCATACCTTTTGGATGTTGCTGGCACTGGGATATGAACCCGAGCCTTCCGAATGTCAGTACGCAATGCTAACCACTCGGCTAACGCGGCCGCCCTTACTTCCTTTTTTATGTTGCAATGTAGTTGTAGTGTTGTTTTACTGTGTTGTTGTGGTGGCTAATGCATTGCACTTCGATGGAGTGGTCGTGATGTTGCAGTGTTTGTTGTGCGTTGATGTATTGATGTAAATACGTATATGTATATTGTTCACTTAATTTTTTTTTTTTTGATGTGTACATATATGTATGTTTTTTAATAATTTCCTTCCTTTTTTTCGTGTATGTTTGTAAATTTTATTATATGTACATATGTACACTCTTAAGACACACACACACTCCTTGTATGTACACGGTGTGTCCCAAAAAATAACCGAACTTTTTGGATATAAAATAAAATACATATTATATTATCTTTGAAAGTTATTATTTATTCAAAATAGGTTCCATTTGACTCAACACAACGTTTGGAACGATCAACCAGAGCATGCATAGATTTTTTCATGTCGTTTATAGAAATGTTCTTCAGTACCTCGGTTACAGCTGCTTGAATGGCTGGGATATCATCATAAAATGCTCCCTTCATCTTGGTTTTCAGTTTTGGAAATAAAAAATAATCACATGGTGATAGATCAGGCGAATACGGAGGATGGTCGATGAGAGAAATCCCTTTTTTCATTAAAAATTCGTTCACTTTTTTGGTCTTGTGAGGTGGTTCATTATCGTGCAATAAAAACAGCTGTTTTCCTGCTGGATATTCTGGTCTAACACGACCAATTCTTTTCCACAAACGATGTAAAACGCCTAAATAGTATTTTCCATTAACAGTTTGACCTTCTGGAACAAATTCCTTGTGGACAAAAGCCTTTGAATCATAAAAAGTAATCAACATTGTCTTGATTCGAGACTTCTGAAAACGCAATTTTTTTTTGGTTTTGGCTCGCCTTTGGACTTCCATTCAGCAGATTGACGCTTAGTTTTAGGGTAATATTTAAAGCACCATGTCTCATCACCAGTTACGATCGAATCAAGGAAATCTGGATCGTTTTCAGCAGTTTCAATAATGCCTTTGCAATGCTCCACGCGAGCGATTTTTTGGTCGTCATTTAATTCATGTGGAACAAATCGCGCACAGACCTTTCTTTTCCCCAAATCTTCAGTTAGAATTCTCCAAATAGTGTTTTTACTCGTATTCAATTCTTCAGCCAACATTCTCGTAGTAAAATTTGCATCGATACCAATGATTTCACAGACTTTTTCCACCAGTTCAGCACGATTACTAGTTTCTGGACGTCCTGCTCTGGGGTCATCATTTAAATCCTCACGACCATTTTTAAATCGTGTAAACCACGTATAAACAATCATCACATTAAACTTTTTTCATTAGTTCGTATGTCTCAGCAAATTTTTTTTCAAGTTTGACACAAAATTTTATATTTGCTCTTTATTCCATTTTATTTTTGAACCATTAGCACACTTTTGGTTTTATTGAAATGGCTGTCACTTTTACATCTTTCATCCGACTTACTACATGAAGTCAGGTGCGTTTGAAAGAGGATGAATGTATCTTTTTAATGTTGCAAATTTTCAATAGATGGCGCTGCATGTTGTATGATTTAAATATAAAGTTCGGTTTATTTCTTCGATGAGTATATGTGACCCGTTTTAGAGAAAAACGGTACTGAGATGTATAATATATATGTATATTTTTAGTTACTGCAAATTCGAGGGAGTGGCCAACGGGATTTTTTGGTGTTATACAAGCTTGTACAGTTGACGTCAATAATTATATAACTTTTGAGGGCTTGAGAAATTGATTATATGAGAGTATATGTATGTATGTATATGCCCGTAACTGTTAATTTTGAGGAAGTGTGTAACATATATACATACATACGAATGGGTTCTACGTACATAACCCTATGTATTATATATTGGGTGAAGATTGGGTTTTTTACTTACTCCGCCATGGGATGTACTTAGCTTAGCTTGATGAGTCTTGGTGTTGTTGTTGTTGGTATGTTCTAAAGTAATTCCTTATTTGTTTTTGTTGTTGTTGATAGAAGTTGTGATTTAAAATAATTCCTTATTTGTTGGTGTTGTTGTTGTGCTCGTGATGTGTAACTGGGGATTTTCACTTTTTTTTTTAATATTTGATTTTCACTCCCACTCGTTTTTTTAAAAAATTTTTTGCTTATTTATTTTTTTTTTTGTATTTTGTATAATTTGCTTTTTTTATGTACGCTATTTTCACAACACAAATGCGGAAAGCTGTTTGTTTTTTTTTTTTTAATATATGTATGTTAGTAACTTTATTTGTGTTTGTTTCTTTTTAACAAATATCTTTTATATTTTAAGGTATTGTATAATATTTTATTTATTTAGTTTTTATTTTATATTATTTACGTGCGGGCGATATTGGTATATACAATATATATTAATAAGATTTTTACAAGTGGTTACTAAGAAACTTTGCAATACATATATATATATATAATTGGCAATTACCTTAAGTGGCGCAATGGCTGGGGTATCTCGCTTGAAATCGTTATAATAAGTGAAAGTAAAAATAAAGAAAGTTTTTTAAGAAGCAGAAAAAGCACCGTTTCTTTTTTGTATAAGAGAACGTCTGTTACTTATGCATATGTGCGTGTATATGCTTGTAGGGTTACATGCACATTAGGGTGTTCCCTTATATTTAGGCCATTGGTCTAAACATGCCGGCCCCCTTGCGGTAAGCAACAGACTTATTGCGATTCCACCAACCATTGCTCCAACCAGGATGTTTATAGACTATGTAGTGAATTCCGCGTCGCTCCTTGTCTGCTATTAGAAAGAAAAGAATTTTAATGAAATAAAGTACCGTGGTTTAAAGATTCGATGCACTATTTATTTTTTAATTATGGTATAATAATAATATGTTTTTTTTGTTTGTTTGTTATTATTACGTTTGGGCGGCCCCCGAAATGATTAGGCCGAAAATGGATGGTTGAGCCGTCAAGCCGCCTACGGTCGACGGCGGCGTATTCCCGACCATTACTTGGGCGTAGACGTCGGCGCCAAGAGTTAGCCTGGTCGGCGTGCTTGGATAGAAGTTATTATCTGCTAGTCTCATAAACTAAAATTGGTTTGCCACAGCCGAATCGATATTGGTGGCGGGGCTCAAGCGGCAGTAGCGTTTGACTACTCTGGCGTGGGTGGTAATTCGTTGAGTTACCCCATATTTGCCACGTAGTATGACTGAGCACCCAGCTTGGTGTCGCTCCAACTGTAATTCCCTAGCCAGATCACTATCAATTTTACTTGTTGGCGCGCAAGGGTCGATGAGGGCGCGAACTAAATGAAGTCGGCCGCTTGCTTCTATGGGCACTATAGCCGTCGGGGCTATGGCGACGAAGGAACGTATTATGGGTCGAGGCGCAGTACGAGATATACGGCCTGACCGGAAGCCTTCTGACGGCAAGCGTTGAAGCGTAAGGGCGGACGTTTTCTGCCGGCTGTATGGCTTCGTTTTATTAGAATGGCGGTGGGACGGGCGGATAGGACGTGTTTCTGCTCCGCGCTGTTGCCGATCCCGTGATTTGCGCTGCGATGGGCGAAAAGTACGTGTTTCCGCTCCATCCTGTCCGCAGTAACGATGCGTAGATATAGATGGGCGGAAAGGACGAGTTTCCACTTCATCTTGTCGCCCGTGGCGATGCGTAAACATTGGAGGGCGGAAAAGGCTAGTTTTCGCGCCTTCGTCCGCGAGACACGCCTGTTCATGGCGTAGTAGTGGGCGAAATCGGCGTAGTTCGGTACTACCGCCGCTTTGTAGTGGATTCTCCACCAAACACTCTTCCTCTTGCTCTACTAACTGCGCCCAAGACTTGTACTGTTCGGCGACGTCGATTTAGAGACCACTATCTTCACTGTCTTCTTCATCGACAACTATGACCATCGGGTTTGAAGCCTCCTCTTCCATATGCAGGGTAGTATGGTGCTTTTCATTGCACCGTTGGCACCGGTACTTGCTGGTACATATTTCTACTTTATGGAATGGGCTAAGACAGTTAGCGCAGTACTTGTGGATCAAAACGGCGCGCAAACGTTCTTCTGCCGATTTTTCCCTGTATACTGGGCATAGTCGCATCGCATGGCTTTTGCCGCATAAACTACAGGGCGTCGAGAATTTCTCCTCACGATGCTCCAATCGGTTTTTTTTTAATTACTTTAAAATTCGTTGTATGCTCTACAACTACTACTACTTTAATGAGCAAGTGCAACAAATTTGCTCAAAAATTATTTTATGTATTATTTGAATGTGAGTAAATATGTGGAAATTATGCATAATTCACATGGATGAAAGAGGTTTTATTGTGTGTATTGTATTTTGAAAAGTTGTTTATTTATAAGAACATTCTAAAAATTTTGCAAATAAAATCATGAGAAAGATAATAAAACATGCGCTGAGGAGTTCCATTTTTAAGATCTGTGATGTAGTAATAAAAAAAAAAACTTAAAAAACGTTAGGCTGGCAACATCACTGTAAAAATGAGAATTTGTATTGGAGACTTATTGTGAATGATATTCTTCTGTCATATTTGAAGCAGCGGCGCAGCTGAAATTTCCTGCGCAGGAGCCATTTTTTCGCAGCAACGAGGACCCATTCGGTAAGTAACTTACTTAACAGTTTTTTAGATTTTAATTTTCTGACTGCTTACAGGATTGCACCATTTTGATAATGACCATTTCATTGTACATACATGAATTTTCGTTGCCTTGTGTACCATGGACTAAGATCACATCCGAACCGATACGTATAATAATTAATACAATTGAATTTGTGCTCAAATTGCGACGTAACAAGTCGGATGATGTTTCATCGACCAGTTCATCACCGCAACGTAAAAATGCCGATGCTGTCAAAAAACGCAAGCGCACTTCAGATGATCAACAGTCAACACAGTAAAGTCCAGGATCTGGCATTGTAAATAAAATCATAAACAATATAAATTTAGAGTGCCAGAATATAATTCTAAAATATGTGGAGGATGATATTGTTGTATCGATGAATGTCCAGCTCTTGCAATTTGGTTCAGCTGATGAACATTGGAAAATCGCCATGACAGATATACATCCTGTTAAGGTTCTAATGCGCAAATTAGTTAAAGTATCCGATCTCACAATCTGCATAGACAAACGTAATTCAGCAGGGCATATTGAGGTGTGTCAGGAGCCACTATTATAAAGGTGCCCTTTCGAAATTCGCATTTTACGTAAGTATAATACTAACACAATAGCTACCACGAGCTTAACACGCATTGGTATATTCACGAAATCAATGGATGTTAATATAGCTTCAATGCAATTTCCGATGATAAGACGTCTTTTCGATATACAACTTGGCCGTGATTATCCAAAAGGAGCAAGCATCTTCGTATGGTGTCCTTTTAGGTCCTTCAATCATGACGCTCAAAAATTCCCTGCGAACTTCGAGAACCTTAACTCATACGCCGGGTAATATTGTTCGCCTATTTGTTGTATACGTATACATTTAACTAATTGTTCTTTCAACAATCGCAGCTGAATATGATGAAGACGATTTGCCTACTTATCGTTAACAGGCGCTAAGAAGCAACGTTTGAATGATACCGATCCAGAAGAAAATAATGCAGATGGTGATTCCGTTTCCGAAAGCAATGAAGACTTACTTGGTGAGAGTTCTTTTTGCCTATGTATGTATGTTGTTAAGTTTTCTTCTGCTGGTTACGAATTGGCACTGCTGTGTTGCATTTTTAACATATTCAAACGCTTTAGGATTTCATCCTCCTTTGGGAGTATCGGTGTTAATTTTACTGTTCTTGAGTTGTAATGAACCTTCAAATTTTCGCGATCCATTTTTATATTTTGTAGAATGTATTTAAAAAATAAATACTAAAAACTTGAACTTAAGTGTAGCTGTGTTTTAAAGATATTTACTGTGTACAAAACTCAGCGGTTGTTCAGACTTGAATGATCCTTGTATTTTGTTCCTTGCTCTTTATAGTGACGGTTGCTCTCCGTAGTCTCGGACAATCCTGATACAGTCAGATAGATAATATTTACAATCCTTCCAATAATAATGATAATACCCTCCTTTCCAGCAGATACATACACATTTACTCAGGGAAGTAGTACATAATTGAAGCAGAATAGAAGAATATATAGGTAGGTATGTATGCATACATAGAATTCTGCTAGTCAACTTTAGACAATTTTGGTTCTCATTTGAAACCCTTCAATTACATAATATATTTCGCAAGATATACAAAATATTGTTTTTTGCGCTTTTGGAAAGAGTGTGGTTGTCAAGCAGGTTTGCTGCTTACTTCAAGCCAATTTATTTTATTTTAGTTCTGTTCGTTGACTAGTTGGGCATTAACAATTTTTACCAAACTTTATTGTATCGTATTCGAGAGCGCAATTTTATTGTTTAGTTGGAGAGAAAGTTTCAAATTCGTGCTGGGAAAATTTGATCCAGTGTGAAAAACAGCTGATCTGTGGTCATATGATTGAATTTTTGTTAATATAACCAAAATGATCTCAAATTAAAATAATTTAAGGGATTTTTTTTTAATATTAATCCCTAAATTATTAGAACTTAACAAAAAAAAATTAATAAATAATTTTAATTATTTAATATGAATTATATGCCAACAAAATAAGTGTCATTCTGTCTTTATTCGAAGAAGCAACAATTTTTAAATATGTTTATAGAAAATTCTTTCGAGCATAATATAACAATTAAATATATTGTAACACCGACATATAACCGAAAGATCTATTGGAAACGTCTGTTAATGTCGTAAGGATTATATGGACTGTCTTGCCGGTAGTACTTGTGTTGGCGATTACGCGCATTATAACTTCAACAATTGGACCTGCAATACAACTTAATTATTTTTTTACCTACCTATTAGAAATTGTTTTTATTGTGCTTCCTATAGTGTTTTTTTGTGAGTGTTTATAATAATCTTTTGGGCTATCTGCTGCCACCTCTCCTTTTGGCAGCATGGCTTCAATATTTCTATCTTCAACAAAGACCTCGAAATTGGTTTTTCAATTGGGGTGGTCGGCGACCATATATATTAACTTTAAATCGGGCAACAATAAATTTATTAACAGCATATTGTATATTAGCCGTCGATTTTCCAAGTTTTCCAAAATATTTTGTAAAAACACATCACTTTGGCGCTAGTCTTATGGATATAGGCATTGGCTTATTTGTATACTCAATGGGTGTTGTTTCACAACCCCCACAAAATATATTACATTTTGCAAAACTATTGGTAAATTTTCTGGTTTTGGTCATTTTGGGCCTTATACGTATCGTAATTATGGAATATACAGATTTTTCGCAAGATGAGCGTGAATATGGAATTCATTGGAATACATTCATTACGTTGGCATTTACCAAGCTTGTAGCTATGCTTGTGAGTGTGCTTTGCCAAAATGGTTATATGCTTTTTGCAGGAGGTGTTGTGTTTGCGGTAATCCATGAAGTCAATTTACAGCACAACGCGTCCAATTTTGTGATGAATGTACACATTATTCGTAATACATTTTTCAAGGCAAACCGTGAATTGCTCTATCTATCTATTTTTAATGTTCATTGGCCACCATCTTCGGAATCAAAGGGATATCATCACAAGGAAAGTCTATTTTAAGAAATTAAGAGTCACATTGTTATCTGCTGTTCTTCTCTGGATGTCGGTGTTCTCCTGTATCTTTCTATCAATATCTATTGCGCGCGTTACATGTAATTTGGGTTATATCCTATTCGTCTTAGCCATAGCTCAAACAATGACCGCTTAGTACATGATGGGCTTTCATTCGATATTATGTCAACCAGATGATTCCTATTTGGGTAATCAACATATTTGCCTTCGGTTGTGGAAGCGGTAAATAAAAAGGGCTTGGTATATTTCGTAGTGGCTAATCTTCTTACAGGTGGTATAAATTTATGTTTGGAAGAAAAAGAATTTCAGACTTATTTTCGATTTCAGTCATCCTTACTGAAAATCTAAGCAACAAACGGTTACACTACCTGCGTGTCAACTTACTCAGGCCTGAAACACAAGTGTATCTCTTTTACTTAGAATTCTAGTGATCCTTCGCAGGACATCCATACATACACATGTACACATGTATATGCAAGTGTGTGTATTTAAATTCCTACTTAATCTTCTTCGGTGTTGTGTTTGCGAACTCAACCTCTATGCAAAGCGCAGCAATATGCTTTAAGGCGACATACGTTTTGCTATAATCTATAATAACACACATTCTTAACGGAAGATGTTTGCTTCTTGCAATGCTTTCTTCAATTGCTATATACATATATTATTTTCACTCTTTTCTGTGTATTTTACTACATGCATAAATTACATAATTCAAGCTCAAAAAAATAACGTTTCAGTTTGTACGTACATTTAAGTACATGTTACGATTCTTTTTAAAAATAACATGCTTTAATTTTTCAATGCTTCGATTCCAGCTTTAGAAAAAATAATTCCATTCGTTTAATGGAATTCTACAAAAAGAAAGCAGCAATTATAATGGAATTTTAAAATAATTTATTTATTTATTTGAAAGATAATTATAAATAATTGCATTGCAAGATTAAGGCATCTAGCAACGGAGGCTATCGGCCTGCGAATTTTAAATAATACTCTGGAGTTTCGCTTGTTTATTTGTGTTTCAAAATATTCTTTTTAATATATATATATTGACATATATACTTATGTGGGTACGTATATTCATATGCACGCATGGATGTACATGGGTTGTGTATGTATGTATGTAAGTATATTTATACATAGCATAGCATATGTACACATGTCTTATGTATACATCTGCAAATATATGTATGGATTTGCATATATACGAGTATATGCATATACCTTTGTATGTTTACACATATTTGCATGCATACGAGTATATGTACATATGTATGTATGTTAGACAGATTTTTCGTCGTAGGGGGGAGTAAGACCAACTTTGCGATTGGTCTCGTAGTTGGCCCCTTGGAGGTTTCTACGTCCACTACCCTCAATTGGTTGTCGGGACCAGTGTGTACGACTAGGTCTCCTCGTTTAAGATTGGATTGAGGATACCTCCATTTGTTGCGCTTCTGCAGTTCATTAAGATATTCGGACTTCCATCTTTTGCAGAAAGTTTGGTGTAGGGCTTTGAGTTTTTCCCATCTGTTGACGATTGACACGCGGTTTTCGTCAACATTGATTTCTGGTGGTGCAAAAAGAACACTACCAACTAAAAAATGACCTGGAGTAAGCGGCTCCAAGGCTGTAGACGAGGAACTTAATGTGAATTTATGATCATTTGCGATTTTTCTAAAATGAATTTCAAAGCTTTTTACCCCTGCTCCCCAAAGACCACCCATGTGAGGAGCTGCAGCGGGTATAAAATGCCAATTTAGGACCTGATGTTGGAATTTGGACAATGCACTAGAACGTGCATCAGCTATGAAGGCCTTAAATTTGGCCTTCAAAGATCTAGAAGCCCCTACAAAGTTGGTTCCATTGTCCGAGTATACATTTTTTGGACATCCACGCCTGGCTATGAACCTAGCAAAGGCTGCTAAAAAGGAAGCAGTGCTAAGGTCACTGGTGGCTTCTAGATGGATAGCTTTTGTTGAAAAGCAGACAAATAGGCAGAGGTAACCTTTGGAAATTCTACAACCTCTGCCGCGGTAGGATTTAATATCGAAAGGTCCAGCAAAATCCACTCCGGTATTTGTGAACGCTCTGGAAAAGGCAGTGCGTTCTTCTGGAAGGGTTCCCATAAGTTGGGCTTGCGACCTTTTTTTGTAGATTGTGCAGACCTTGCAGTTGTGTATGATAGATCGGATCATGTTTTTGACCCTAGGTATCCAGAATTGGGATCGGATGAGCCGCATCATCAGCTGATTTTCCCCATGGATGGACACTTGGTGAACAAACTGGACATAAAGACGGGACAACCTGGCGCTATAAGGAAGAAGAATAGGATGGCGTTCATTATAAGATAGGTCAGAAGATGCGCTGAAACGTCCACCAGCTCTCATAAAGCCATCACTATCAATAAATGGGTTAAGAGACAGGATTTCACTTTTCCCCCCAATGGATTTTCCGAATTTCAATCTTTCGTATTCTTCGCTGTAAGACCGTTTTTGACAAATGTTTATTAGACACTGAGTCGTCAACTTGATTTCGTCGGGCGAAATTAAATTAGACTCTATCTTAAAGGAAGATTTTGTTTCCGGATGTATTCTTTGATAGAATCTCCTTATATAGGAGATAACTCTCAAAGCTCGCGAGAAATTAGAAAAACTATTCAGTGTATCTTGGGAGTCGTTTACTGTTGATGTTGTGTGAGCATGCACTCTTTTTTCCTCTATAGTTGTTTGTTGTTCGATTTCGTTTACAGGCCAACTACTGTCGTCTTCTTATAACCAAGAAAGTCCCTGCCACCACAGCAAATTGTCGACCAATTCACCGGCTGGTAATACTCTGCTGGCCAGGTCTGTTGGGTTGGACTCTGAGTCTACATGGCGCCAGTTCTTGTTTCCAACCTTTTCGACTATTGTTGTCACTCTATGGGCAACAAAGGTTGACTAGGAACACAGTGGGTTTCATATCCATGCTAATACGATGATAGAATCCGTCCAGAAATGAGTAGTTAAAAGACCCATATTAAGTTGATTGATAATGGATTCCATTGTTTCTGCAAGAAGAACAGCGCCGCATAATTCCAGTCGAGGTAAAGATATCGTTTTGACTGGAGTGACTCATGTTTTTGCCGTCAATAGGCTTACATTAACTTTGTCCTCAATCATAATTTTTAGAAAAATTTTAGCTGCGTAAGCTTTCTCCAATGCGTCACAGAATCCGTGTATTTCTGCAGTGGCTGACGGTGTGAAGTTGACCCATCTTGGTATACGGATATTGTTAATTTCCGTATACCCGTTTACAAAGGTTTGCCACCGATTCAAGGTAATTGACGACACAGTTTCGTCCCAATCAGTTCCCTCTAGTCAAATGTTCTGCATTAAGATTTTGGCCACTATTATGATTGGTGCAAGCCATCCAAGTGGATCGAATAGCTTGGCGATCGCGGAAAGAATCGCTATTTTCGTAATGATTCCTTTACTGTCTATAGGTTTTGTAATAAAGTAGAAATAGTCAGACCGGGCATTCCATCTGATTCCAAGAGCCTTTATGGTGCTAGTGTCTTCGAATTCCAAAAAGTCTGTACTTAGCAAGTGTGACTTTGGTATGCCATCTAAAACTTGAAAACCCAAATAATGTCATTACTTTTGATATTTCCTCTCGAGCCCGTAATGTGGAATCCAGAGTATGTCCACCGGTGAGTATGTCACCTACGTACGGAGAAATGCTTGATGCTATCGGGTAGTTTTTCTCTACATCATCTGCTAATTGATGTAAAGTCCTTATAGCTAAGTAGGGCGCGCAGTTAATGCCAAAGATAACCGTCTTCAGCTCGTACAAACTGATAGGTTCCTCAGGGCTCTTACGAAAAACTATTCTCTGGAATTTCGTGTGTTCATGATTTACCAAAATCTGTCGATACATTTTCTCGATGTCGCTGTTGAAGACATACTTGTAAAACCTCCATCGTAGTATTAGTATTGGTAGGTCTGCTTGCAGAATTGGGCCGGGATATAGGACATCATTTAAGCTCACGCCATTAGCAGTGGGACATGAGGCGTTGAATATCACTCTAACTTTAGTGGTAGTGCTTTCCTCTTTCAACACTGCGTGATGAGGCAAAAAGTAGCAGTCAGTGGAGTCTGCTTGTATGCTGTACGGAATTTTGGACATATGGTCCAAAGTCTCGTATTCGCATAGGACTCTGCTGTACTCCGTCTGCAACTCAGGTTTTTTTGCCAAGGGCGTTTCGTTGCGGTAAAACTGAGCACACGCTCCTTTCAGCGATGGTCCCAGGGAAATATCACTTGGGTAGTTAAGGGTAATGAGACCACATATTTACCATAAACATTCCTTTGGGTAGTTACTTTAAATAGCTCTTCGCAGTATTTATCATTTTCGTTTAGGATTGCTTTCTTTGGAAGATCTTCCAATTCCCAAAACGCAGTCAATTGCTTCTCCAAATTGATTTCATTATAAAAGGAGACAATATTGTGGGCTGAATGGGAAGTTTCGGCACTGCCGGTTATAATCCAACCGAATACGGTTTCTTGGGAGAGAAGTGTACTTAACACGTTCTTTTTAATTCCACCTAGCATTATCTGTGGGTAAATGTCTCCTCCTAAGACGAGATCGACGGGTTCATTTATGAAAAATCTCTTGTCTGCCAAAACTAATTCTGGGAATGCTTGTTGCGTCAGTGGACTTACTTGGCAAGTAGGCAAGTCCCCTGTCAATTTTGGCAAGATTAGAGCAATTGCCTCTAGATTTATTAGAGGGTCAATGGGTGACCGTAATTGAATGGCACAAGCTTCTTTGACCTGCGCAGATATAGAATTGTTGATGCCCGATACTTGGGCATGCAAGCGCTTAGATGGCAGATTAATTCGGCGTTTTAGTCTTTCAGTTATGAAAGTACATTCAGATCCAGAGTCTATCAATGCTCTGGCTGAGAAATTGATGCCATTGAAATGGATTTGTACCCGTGCTGTCCCTAATAAAACTCCTCTGTTTGTATTTGCATGGCATGAAAGTCGAAGGTCCTTCCTCAATTGCATGTGGAAATCTCCTAGAACCTGTTGCTTCTGGCTGACTTGCTTGTGGGAGATGAAGCAACGTATGATGTCTGGATCGACATATGCTGCAATTAAATGGACTTTTACATCTTGTGACTGTACGTCCAGCTGACAAGCAATTCAGACAGCGGTGATTTCCTTTAATGAATTCAATCCGCTGTGCTGGTGTTAATTTTCGGATTTCCTCACAGTTTTGTAATTTGTGCTCCGATCGTCGGCACACTTTACACACATTGTTGTTAACACTCGCTTGAAAAGTACCAAGTCTTTTCGGGTGGGCTTCTACAAGGTGCTGTGTGGGCTGCTGCTGCTTTGGCAACCTGCTGGATCTGTTCTCCTTAAGACCTGAGACGGTTTCCAACGTTTGAAACCGGTTTGATAGAAATCTATCCATATCCTTCCAATTGGAAATCTCCGTTTTGTTTTCTATGGTTTGTTCCCATAGAGCTAAGGTGCATTCCGGAAGTTTGGTTGAACATAAATATGTCAAAATAGCGTCCCAATTCGAAATATTATTGTTATGACATTGAAGTGACGAGATGCAATTATTGATGTCTCGTTGCAATTTCTTTATGGAGCTACCGCATTCGTTCTCAATTGCGTTTAAATTGAATAGAATTTTCAATTTTGTATTGACCAGAATACATTTATTTTCGTATCGGTCAATTAGGCTTCTCCAAGCCAATTCGAAACCATCATTGGTCAATGGACACCTTCGTACTATTTCTTTTGCCTCCCCTTGTGCTTTTTGGTTGAGGTGGAATAACTTCTCAACTGAGGATAGGCGTTGATTTTGGATATAAATTGCCGTAAACATGTCTCGGAATGACGGCCATGACAGGTAATCACCTTTGAAAACTTCAGAGTCGCAAGGAGGCAAATGTATGTTGTGCTCCCGAATGGACACATTCTCATTCTGTTTTTTAAATTTTTCTACCTTTTCTGCATCAGCCGCTAAGGCATCCATGCACCTCATGTAGCAGGCAAAACTGCTTTTCTGCTTAGTTTTTACAGCCAGCCGTTCCTCTTTAGAAAGGTCTGAGTTATTGAGGTTGTCGTGGGCTGATTTGACTTTTCGCCACATAGCCTTCAACTCATCTTGAAGTATAGCTAAGGTGTGCTTATTCTGATCTTCGGATGGTGTCTCTTGAAAACCAGCTTCAAATTCAGTAATGGCATCGGCCAATCTAATGAAGAATTCCATTGTTAAGAAAAAAAGGAATTTGGAAACAGAGATACCACGAGTACTCCCTTGACTGTAAAATTAATGATTTCAAACTTTGAATGTATTTTTGTAATTTTGTCTAATTTTATAGCTAGCCAAGAAGAAAACCAAGAAAAGATGCTAAAGAACGCAATGCGGAGTGGGTCTTGTGCGTGAATGTTTATATGTTTGTTGATCACCAGCCACGAAAGATATGCAAACTGACCCAACTGGGTGTATATATTTGTGATAATAAAAACGCAGTGAAATATGTGACACCGATATTGGTGTATATTTATTAATCACCAGCCACGAAAAAATGCAAAACTGACCCAACGTTAAGTGGGTGTATAAATTGGTAATAATAAAAACGCAGTGATATAGGTATGTAAAAAATCTTGGTGTATATTTATTAATCACCAGCCACCCAACTTTATGCTAAAATAATATATTTTGTGCCTGTGAAATATTTGTGCATCCGAGTGTATATAGTAGCGCGAACTCAGAAAAAAAAGAAAACGGGAGACAATCTGTGCTATTTTAGATCAAAAATAAAATGTAAAAAAATGTCCCGATAGTGAAACAAAGCCAATTAAAAACTTATTAAAGAATCACATATAGAAAAAATAAAAAGTGAATTATTGCAACGAGAATTGTGAATATATACAATATGTATATACCATATATATGGAATCAAAAATATGTTCCGCTTTGAATTCCAAAGAACAACAACAATATGTGGTAACACGAAATGGCTGTTTCTCGCGGTTTAAAATATCTTTTCCGTTTATATAAATTATTAAAGTGAATTTGCTGTTACAAGTTTATCGAAAAAAAAAAATTACACGCGATTTACACTGATGTGTTCCCCTTTTCTTTTTTGCTTTCGGAGATAAAGGCGTAATCGATGATGGTGCACAATTATTTTTTCACTTCTTATTATTTTCTCAGTTTTATTTAAAAACGCGAATTGTTTTTTCTAAACTTTTTTTTTTTAAGTGCATTGAAATAAAAAACCACGAACCTTGCAATTAGTTGTTGTTGACAAAAAATTTTGTGGATAAGCTGATCGTGTGGCACGTTGGTGTGTGTTTGGCAATACGAGTATGTTGCGTTTATGTAGTTGTGTTGCGGTGATGCAGTTGTAGTGCTGTGATGCAGTTGTGGTGCGGTGATGCAGTTATGTTGCGGTGATGCAGTTATGTAGTTGGCAGAATATAGTGGAGGTTATCCAAATGGTCACTGAATAAATAAAAAAGCAAAGCTTATGATGAGTGCCAAAGTGAATCTGGATCCGCTGCGATCAATTTCAACGTATCCGGCTCGAAGGACCAATATTTACGTGCGGGCGATATTGGCGCTCACACGTAAAACAATTAAAAGAAAAGAAAGTGTTTCGAATTAGTTTCAGTACAATGGCTTTATTAAAATAATATTAATAAGATTTGTACAAGTGGTTACTGAGAAACTTTGCAATACATATATATATATATATATAATTGTATCTCGCTTGAAATCGTTATAATAAGTGAAAGTAAAACTAAAGAAAGTTTTTTAAGAAGCAGAAAAAGGACCGTTTCTTTTTTTGTATAAGAGAACGTCTGTTACTTATGCATATGTGCATGTATATGCATGTAGAGTTACATGCACATTAGGGTGGTCCCTTATATTTAGGCCATTGGTCTAAACAATACACTTTAAACAATTTTTTTAGTTTTTGTGTTTTTTGTTTTTTCTTTAAATGTTCACTAAACCAAAACAAAATAACTTCAATAATCCTCGAACAGTTTGAGAGTCAATAATATTGTAACATTTTAGTGCACACCGCCTAATTGTCAAGGAAAAAGTGTTTTGTGTACTGGTCCTACTCTCCAACCAGACCTCATGCTGCTCATTCTTCAATGGCGCATGTACAAGTTTGTATTCAACAGAGATATCGGAAAAATGTGTCGTCAGATATTGATTCACGACGATGATAAACAGTTTCAGCGAATCATATTTCGTAAGTCGGCTGAATCTCCTGTCACCGATTACTGTCTGAAAACTGTTACATTTGGGGTCAATTGTGCACCATACCTTGCTATCCGTACGTTACATCAACTTGCAACGGATACCTAGTGATTATATCCACTATCTGCACCAATAATACGAGATCAAACATATGTCGATGTCGATTCTATCCGGTAGTCATGACATAGACAGTGCTTCTGAATCACTTTTTCAAGTGGTCAACGCTCTGAAATCTGCTGGTTTCGTACTTAAAAAATTAACGGCAAATAACGTCAGTATACTGCAACAACATCCCAAAGTTGATCTGCTCGATTCAAACTTTCTGAAATTCGAGAGTGCTTTTAAAACTAAAACTCTGGGTATCCAATGGGACGCTCTAACAGACAAGTTTACGTATACAATTCTGCCAGCTACTTCAGCAAATGCGGTCACTAAGCGAAAAATTTTATCGTCGGTTGCAAATCTTTTTGCACTGATTGGGATGAATGTGCTAAGCCCACAGCTTTGTCAAAATTTGCAGAAAATCTGCCTGCCATTTGTGTAATTGAAATACCACGCTGTGTCAATTTCCGCTCCACGGATTTTGCGATGCTTCGGAGAAAGCATATTGTGCAACAATTTACATCTGTACACATGCTAACAATGAAATTATGTCAACCTTTCTGGTTACAAAAGAAAAGGTAGTTGACAACAGCTGTGTGGCGCTTTACTATTAGCAAAACTGGTTGCAAGCATTCAAAAACAACTCAGTTTACAAGCGTGCAACATATTTCTATGGTCAGATTCCGAGATCGTATTGGCATTGCTCGAGAAGCCACCATGCACATGGAAGACCTATGCATCAAACCTCTCAAATCCGAGAATATGTTCCAAGCGGTACATGGCGTCATGTTGCAAGCGGAGATAATCCCGCAGATCTTGGTACACGCGGCTGCAAGCCGCAGGACTTAGCTGCCAATTCACTTTGGTGGCATGGACCGAAATGGCTCTCCTCCCACACAGATCCTTGGCCAAATTCAAAGACCCGCAGCGTTTCTCCGCCAGAAAGGCGTAAGGTAGAAGCATATCACGCTCTTGAAGATGAGCCCGACTATCTAGATCGGTTTTTCTCATACTCTCGAGCGATTCGCCTGACTTCATCCATGTTCCGTTTCGTGGACAACGTTCGAAATAAGTCCATGGGGCAACCATTACTCACTTTGCCACACTTGGCCAAAGCGTTATTTTCTTAGAGAAAAATATTATTTACGAGCTAAAACAGCTATCAACAAAAAGAGTTCACTACTCGTTCTGAATCCATTTTTGGATAAGGATGAACTTCTTCGTGTGAATGGTAGATTGGCACATTCCACGCTGAGTTACAATGAAAGACACCCAATCATCATCTCAACTAAATCGAGGTTCTGCCAACTATACTTAATTACACCGGCGCGTCGTGGGACTGGAGCGCACCGATGTATATTTAATGAAAATGAAATAAACCAATAGAAAAATAAAATATTCTGTTGATAATGAATTTGCACTATGTATTTTATTGATTTAAATATGGGTTTTACCTGTACAATGGTATATGGTTATGAGGGTGATGGCTGGTGGTTCGCGTTCACTTGTACTAATAAAATCGCAGTACTGTATAAGAATAATAAGTTCTTACCGTTTGCCATAAATTCGGTAAACATTTCATGTAAATATTTAACGAAAGATTTTTATTGGAAGTATTAGGGGGTACATAAGGAGGGGTAATTTAGGCTTTTGGCCTAAACATGCCGGCCCCCTTGCTGTAAGCAAGACCTGGTTAATAGGCGAACCCAACCATCACTCCCATTTGCATGCATATCTTGGTATCGGAGTTTGGAATCCTGAAGTAAATGAATGTCCTCATGTGCGTCAACCAGTGGATGTCTGTAGAGATAGAGTTAATAAAACATACGTGGTTGATATTCGTAATTTGGCAATCATGCGTTACCACAAAGGAATACTATATAGTAACGTATTGATACACCCACTAATAATGAAACCTATTCCTATTCTCATCCTCTCTTCCCTTTTAGTATTTATCCTCTCACACCTTCCGTTTCCGTTTCCTTACTCGCACTCTTATTCTTTATTTCCCTTAACAACTTCCTATAACTTACATCTCATTTCCTCCAAACATTAGTAACAACAACACATACTGTATTTATTACAGTTAGCTTTAAGTTCATTTCTTTTAAGTTAGCTGTAAGTATTTTTTGTAAGCTATTATTGAATCAGTAATAAAGTTTCTTTCGAAAAGAATGGACTTGTTTTTATATTAAATACTCAAAGGGTGATATCGCCTTTTCGTCATTTTACAACGAATAGCCATTTGCAGTTAGTATACATATAGAACAATGATTCAATCAAATGTATACTTTTCCATTTGTTGAATAAAAAATGTTAATAAAAATAATTTATTAACAATTGTTGATTCTTAGACCTAATTTAATTAGAATTTTATTGGGATGAGATGGATTGGGGTTAGTTTCTTATTGTTTAGTAATTTATTTTCAAAAAGGAAAATCTTATAATGCTGGAATATTAACTGTTTTATCAAATCGAATTGGAGATGTTGCCTTTTTGTTGAATATTAAATTATGGGGGATGAAATTAAAGTTTTTATTTAGAATCAATAAAAATATAATTGAAATACAAATTAGTGGGGTATTAATTATATTAGCAGCTATCCAGTTTCCTTAAAATTTTACTAGATTTGATATAGGTATTTGTAGGCTTACGATTTTCATGTTGCGTGTAACCATTTCAGTCTTAATGCAAAGAAAGTTTTTTATTTAAACCTACTATTAGCTTAGTGTTGATATTGATATTTCCTGCTAAGGTCACATACGAGTAAGTGGAAGTGTTTTACATTCAAAAACATTTTGGTATATTACGAATATCTTTTTGGTCTTCGAATAAAAAATCCCTATTTATTGTAAGTCATTACGTTACTTAAGTGTTTACGGCTGAGGACGTAGCTAAGTTTCCAAATACCTTTATTCAAAATATATTGCCGAAAGTTTTGCGTTCATGTTCTCGAGCTTTTTTTTTTTTTTAAAGTGATGAAATTTATTTATTCTTTTATCGAGTAGAATTTATTTACTGTGATTTACTAGGTATTTCGCAATGTATTCTTGTATGCTCTTTGAACAATTAATTGACTCATCCAATATGTTTTTATTTCTCGAAAATGCAGGCATCATATCATTATCCCGTGCCCGTTGATTTTTTCGAGTATTATTATTTTCATAATGATTTAGGGATTTCCATATATTATCGTAGTTCGATGACATCGCAATCTACAATATTTGATACCTTAAGTTTTATCGAAAGTTGTTGTTTTTGTTGCGAATGAATCACATTTACCACAGTAGATGGTTGCGTATATGTAGTAACGCGACTAAAGTGGATAACCCAATTCGATCTTTCCATTGTCTTTGATTTACAAAGATCTGTATCATCAGTTCGCTCGCTAATACCAATCGCAGATTTTGAAATCGAAAGGCATTATGTTGAGTTTTGGTTTGGTGTTGTGACTTATTTGTTCATCCGTCTTATGCGCGGTGTGAAAAAAATGTTTTAGTTGACCGTCTGCTTTTGGAAATGGGCAATTGAAAATGTATGTGTACGTTTTTTTTGATACAATTTCGTAAGCGAAACTATTTTAAGCAATTTCACTATCTTATTAACCTACTGTTTCAATATCAATGCATTTTATGTAGCTTAAAGAAAAAACAAAAAATTGTTTTATGAACTCAAGTCATAAAGGAAGTAAGTAAAGCTGTATTCATACAGCGGTCTTTCTAACAAGGGTACAAACAATTATAAAAAAAATCAGATTTCAGTTAGGCATTTGTATTGGATTTAGAGGCGATCGTATTGTTTTCGCTGTTTTCATTGTTTGCCGGAAGGAGGACTAATTTGACAAGAGGTCTTGTCACCTGTCCTCTTTCAGTCCTAATATCCACTACTCGTACTCGGTTATCTGAACCTGGGTGAAGGTGTAGAATTCTTCCCAGTCGCCATTCGTTAGGTGGTAGGTTATCTTCCTTGATAACCACTAAGTCTCCTTCTTTAATGTTTTGTTGGGGGTATTTCCATTTGATGCGTTTTTGCATCTCCATTAAAAATTCATTTTTCCATCGTCTGCAAAACGAGTGGTGTAACGCCTTTAGCTTTTGCCATCTATTAACAACAGATGCGGGATTTTCGTTGACATCAGGCCCTGGTGGAGCTAACAAATACCCACCAATCAGAAAATGACCAGGTCAATGGTTCCAAGTCATTTGCATTATTTGAGGAAGGACAAAGTGGTCGCGAGTTGAGACAGGACTCAACTCGGCACAATAACGTACTTAGTTCTTCAAACGTATATTTACAATTCGATTCGATTTTTTTAAAATGATTTTTGAAGCTTTTTACTCCAGCTTCCCACAGTCCTCCCATATGAGGAGCTGAAGCTGGAATAAAGTGCCAAGTTAAAGCTTGAAACGCATATTTTGAAACGATGCTATTGCGAGCATCTGCCATAAAGGCTTTGAATTCTGATCTTAATGATCGTGAGGCCCCTACAAAGTTCGTGCCGTTATCGGAATGGACGTTTTCGGACACCCTCTTCTAGAGACAAACCTGGCAAATGCTGCCAGAAAGGATTGAGTGCTCAAGTCACTAGTTGCTTCCAAGTGGATGGCCTTGGTTGAGAAGCAAACAAATAGGCAGACATAACCTTTGGACATTCGACAACCTCTGCCGCTATAACTTTTGATTTCGAACGGACCTGAAAAATCTACACCTGTATTGGTAAAGGCACGTGAGAACGTGCTGCGTTCTTGGGGGAGGTTACCCATAAGTTGGATTTGCAGTCGTTTTTTATAAATCATATCGGATCATATTCTTCACTCGTGGAATCCAAAACTGCGTTCGGATGAGGCGTAACATCAACTGATTTTCTCCATGTAAGGAGATTTCATGGATGAACTGGACAATCAGGCGTGACAATCTGCAATTATAGGACAGTATTATTGGATGACGCTCGCTATACGCGAGATCGCGAGATGCGCCCAGGCGACCACCGGTTCTCATAACACCGTAATTATCTAAGAAGGGGTGTAAAGAAAGTAATTCACTCTTTGAATCTAGTCGATTTTTTGACGTTATTCTATTATATTCCGCATTATAATAGTGCTTGTCGAGTTGTATCGACAAAGTATCGCCGGCGTGTCGAATAAAAAGAAAAAAAGAGGGTTTTAGATTTTGCACGTTATAAATATGTGTTTATTTATAAATATGAATATGCATATGTGTATGTGTTTTATAATTCAAATTAATTGTTTTATATAACAATTTAATACTTATTGTGTAGGGCTAGTGTGTACAATATTTATATATGACCTGTGGGTTTATGTTATTTTTCCAACGATGTGGTTGTTGTTGTGCGGGTGTAGTTCAACTTCACTGTTTTCACTTTGTTTGTTTTCGTTTGTAACGAGACTATTGCATTTTACACGTAAATGATTATCGGAGAGAGATCCGATGATTAAACTGCAAATGCTGTGTGAATATGGCAACTTTAGTTTTTTAACCAATTCAGTTGCAATTGTGGTCAACTTTCTTTTCGGGTTTACGAGTGCTCTGACTTTGTACCATGTGCCATCGTGTTTTAATCTGATGATCGCTGTTGGTATAACGGTCTGCTTACTTAGTAGACTAACAACGTCTGTAGCTTGAGCATGGATCGGGGTGGTGAGTTTACGTTGGCCTTGTTGCCCTTCTTCAGTAAACTTTGGATGACCGTGTAGCGTAGAATGGTGCTCTCCATTACAAATGGAACACCTCGTCTTACTGGTGCAGTCTCGGGTTTTGTGCGATCGGGCCAAACAGTTGACGCAGTACTTGTGTCGTGTAACTGTGTCAAACTTTTCTCTCACACTCATTGCGATGTACTTGGAGCACGTCACCAAGCGATGGTCCTTTTTACAAATTGCACATGCAACGTGCTTATAAGCGGGTTTCCAGTTCCGCTTTGAGTGGGTTATGGTACGTTGTGCTGTGCGATGAGTGGGGTCGTTTTCCTTACGAATTGGGGAAAGGGTCGCTCTGAATCGTTGTAAACGACTGGCTAGGGTTCTTGCTTCGGATCTCGGGCTGACGCTTCAACTGCTGCTTCGCGAGCTCACGGTAATTGCTGGACTGTGTCCTCGAGGGTTTGTTGCCTTAGTGGGTGCCATGATACTATAAATGGAAATAAAATGTTAGTTATAGGGTAGAGTCACAACTTTTGTAATTGGACGGGTCATAATGCCTTGTGAGGTTCGTATGTCGACTACTCTAGTTCTAGTGTCTGACCCGAGGTAAGTCTTTTCGATACGACCTAATTTCCATTCATTTGTGGGTAGGGTTTCTTGTCGAATAACTACCAAGTCTCCAACTTCGATATTGCGTTGGTGGTATTTCCACTTATAACGCTTGTGGAGTTCTTTTAGGTATTCTTCTTTCCATCGAATACAGAAGTGTTGATGGAGTATCCTTAGTTTCTGCCATCTATTCACGGTACTGAGCTTTGCGTCTTCTAGATTAGGTTCAGCTGGGGTAAGTAACAGGGTACCGATTAGGAAATGGCCTGGGGTTAAAGGTTCTAAACTTGTAGGGTCATCGCTGATAGAGTTTAGGGGGCGAGAATTCAAACAACTTTCGATTCGGGTTAATAGTGTTGTCAATTCTTCAAAAGTGAATTTTTGGATCTGTGCCACCTTTTTTAAATGTGTTTTTAAGCTTTTAACTCCTGCTTCCCAGAGGCCGCCCATATGAGGAGCTCCTGGAGGATTAAAATGCCACTTGATGTTTTGGTGCGCTTGACTTGTTAATATTTGGGTTCTCAAGGTTTTCATGAATTCTCGTCGATCTTTGAGTAACAGTTGCGAAGCTCCTACAAAGTTCCTTCCATTGTCCGAATAAAGATCGGCGGGGCATCCGCGCCTAGAGAAAAATCATGCGAATGCTGCCATAAATGCTTCTGTAGTAAGATCACTTACGGGTTCTAAGTGTATTGCTTTGGTTGCAAAGCAAACGAAAATACATATGTATCCCTTGGTAATTAAGCATGCTCTTCCGGAATAGTTTTTTATATCGTAAGGTCCAGCGAAATCAATTCCAGTTGCTGCGAATGGGCGGGTTAGGGTAGTACGTTCAACTGGTAGTGCTGCCATGATTTGAGTAGTTTGGGTTTTTTGTACAGCATGCAAGTTTTGCACTGATGAATCGTTGTTTTTTTAAGGGTATTCAGTTTTGGAATCCAGAATTCTGTACGAATGAGTCGTAATACTAACTGGTTTCCTCCATGTAGTGCTATTGAGTGGGTAAATTGGGTGAGTAATTTTGACAATCGACTGTTGTAGGGTAGTAGAATCGGATGACGTTCGTTGTATGATAGCGCAGCTGAATTACTCAAGCGGCCTTTAGCTCGCATGATTCCTTTGGGGTCGATTGATGGGTTAAGGGTCAATATAGAACTCTTTTTGGGTATCTGGGTCTTTTGGGTCAAAGCTTCATGTTCTTCATGAAAGTATCTTTTCTGAGCTAAGACAATTAGCTTGGAACGGGTTGATTTAAATTCGTCTGGGGTTATTTCTACGGTTGTAAATTGCTCTTTTCTTCTATTTGGTGACGCGTTTGAACAAAATCTAAATAGATATGCTATAACACGAATTGCTCTGGGCAATGTAGAGAATCTGTCTAGTATATCTTCTTGAGCTGTAGCGGTAAAGGTTTTAATTGGTTTAAGCTCTAGGGTTGTTGGCCACTGTTTCGAATCGAGTTGTAGCCATTGAGGTCCGTGCCACCAGAGGTTGTTGCTCGCGATTTCTAGAGGAGTGCATCCACGACTTGCGAGGTCCGCCGGGTTATCACGGCTTTCCACATGATTCCAAGTATCGCTTCCGACGTTTTCAACTATCCTGGCGACTCGATGAGAAACGAAAGTCGTCCATGAACATGGGCTTTGCTTAACCAAGAGAGAACAATAGTTGAGTCCGTCCAGAGATGGGTGCGATAGTGTGTCAAATTTAACTGAGATAAGGTCGTGTCCACTAAGTTTGCGAGAAGAACGGCTCCGCATAGTTCTAGCCTGGGTAGTGGCAAACTTTTAATTGGAGCTACTCGGGTTTTCGATGCTAACAGGGTGGTCCAAGTATTTCCGTCTGTAGAAATTCTAATGTAAAGAGTTGCGGCGTATGCTTTTTCAGATCCATCAGAGAATCCGTGAAACTCTATGACCGCTGAAGTTGAGAAATGGGTCCACCTTGGAATTTCTATTTTATTAAGCACCTCATATTCCTTAATAAATGTTTTCCATCTATGTAGGGTTAGGGGTTTTAGACTTTCATCCCAGTCTGATTTGTCAAGCCATATTTGCTGCATGATGATTTTTGCTGTTACGATTACTGGACTGAGCCAACCTGCTGGATCAAACAGTTTAGCAATTATTGATAATACTTCTCGTTTAGTGAAAGATTCTTTGTCTGGAATGGGGTTGAGAGTTTTCTCTGAAATCGTGTGTGTTTGGGTTCTACAAGAATTTGCCGATACATTTTTTGTATATCTGCATTGAAAACGAATCGAAATAGACGCCATTTTATTACTAAGATTACCAAGTCTGCCTGCAGAATAGGTCCAGTATATAGTACGTCGTTCAGACTGTTTCTGTTAGATGTGGGACATGATGCATTAAATACCACTCTCAGTTGCGTAGTTATTCGATCGGGTTTGATAACTGCGTGATGTGGTAGATAATATAGGGTGTTTTCCTCCGCGGGATTGTTTTCCACCTTTTTCATGTGCCCAAGTTCCAAATACTCATTAATAACTTTGTCGTATTCCATTTTAATGTCCGGTTTTCTTGAGAGGGATTTCCCATTCCTTAAAAACTGAGCTAGCGCTATGTGTCTTGAGTTGCCCAGTTCTATGTTTTCTGGGTTTCTAAAGGGTAGGGTTACCACATAACGTCCCGATGAGTTTCTGTATGTGGTTTTTTGATAATTTTCCAAAAAAAAATTTATCTGAAGATGAGGACAGAGGCTTTCTCGGAACTTCTTCTACTTCCCAAAATTGCGTGAATAATTTATCTGAGGTCATTTGGTTGAAGAATGAAGATACTGAAGGTCCACTGGGCTTTTCTGGAATGGGTCCTGACAAAATCCAACCAAATTCAGTTTCTTGGGCGAGCAAAGTATTCAATATATTTCTTTGTACACCACCGAGTATTATTTGTGGGTACAAGTCACTTCCGATTAGAACGTCGACGGGTCTGGGCTTATTGAAATCGGGATCAGCTAAACTAATTCCGAGTTTTACAATTTCAAATGTTGGGTCGAGTGAGTGAGTGGGTAAGTTTTCTGTCAGAGTTTTTATGATAAACGCTTGCGTCGTTATTTTGAATTCTTTCCTCGTAGGTGCACAAAAACCGTGTATTTCGATGAGGTCTTTTGGAGCGTAGAATACCCATCTTGAGCTATGTTCAGATTTGACAACGGAGGCATTTTGAGCAGCGTTTGCATGTTTCGTCGGCCGACGAGGATTTCAATCTTCGTTAAATTCCTTAACGAATTCTCTGCCAACGTAGTCCAAAAATATGCAAGGCATAAATTGGCACTACATTCCTCCCAGCGCACTCCACATGGGTGGCTTATGGGAACCAGCAGTTAAAAGCATTAAAATCCATCTCAAAAATTTCGCTGCATCTCATAAGTCTACGTTTGAGGAATTTACAACACTATTAGTACGAACTGATGCAGTTCTCAACTCGAGACCTCTGTCAGCTATTTCGCAAGACACCGCTGACCTTACTACACACACTCTTGGTCATTTTATCCGAGGTGCACCGCTTATGGTCATTCCCGAGCCAAATGCAATAGACCTTTCATTGACCAATCGATGGGAGAAGATTAAAGTCCTTCACCACGAATTCAGTCGACGCTCGAAGGAGGAATATCTCAAAGACCTTCAGAAGAGATACAAGTGGAAGAATCCACAGCGAGATCTACAACCAGGCGACTTGGTAGTAGTCAAAGAAGACACACTAGTGGCGACTCGATCGAATTGAAAATGTTCGCCGTGGACCGGATAACTACATTCGAGTTTTGGATGTAAGTACCCAAAACGAGGTTATCACGCGCCCACTTGTCATGTTGTGCTTCTTTCCTAGGGTGAACCTTTAGCTCACAGGATTGCATAACAACAAATAAAATAAAACTTCCATTTGTTTAAGGGCAAAACTATAACTATATCCATCCAGTTCCCCTAATACTGTCCTAACTATTTTTTGATCTTTCCGTTCCAGAAAATGGCGACAAAAACGGCCGTCCCTTGGCCCGACGGCAGAGACAGAAAACTGCATCCAGTGTAGACTCAAAGCGCATCACACCCTGATGCCCCAAGGTGCATCCGTACAACGCAAGCCGGCCACCAACGCAGTACGCCAGCCAGTGGCAAAGAGAGCAGCAAAAATTCAGCGCACAATAATCAATCACCACCGTCCACTATTAAGCGCGCAAAACAACGTGCGCCTCTCAGCAAGAAAAGGCAGCGACACCAGTTCCGGCACCAGTGGGGCGACCGCGAGAAAAGAAAATACGCACCATATTGCGCACTGCTACGGGCTTACAAATGCCCACCTTCCGCATTCGTGCGGCAAGAGGCTCAATCGGTGACGTTATCCGGGCCCTGCAAACGCTACAGAATGCGTTGGGCAACGCATCCCTGCAGGGCGGGGAGTTTGTTTAAGCGCCCGCTTAAACCATCGTAAATTTTCATGTAACTGCCATGCGCGTGGAATTCGCCGTCTGCTCACATTATTTCCGTGTGTCCTATCACGCGCCAATTCGTTATCTTTTTTGGCTTAAATTTCCTTAGCCGATCGATTGCTCAGCAACGGCCCTTTTAGCTAACGACAAATCATTCTAAAACCTTCAGTCCACGCTCGAGTTAACGACGTTAGTATAAACAGTAGATACATACATATATACATAATCACTGCCTATACCGACAAACAATCTTTAACCTTTATGCTAACATAGTAACTAAGATAGAATACCTAAACAAGGATATTATTTGATAAGTAACGAAGCGAACGAAGTAACGAACATGTAAACATCTTTTCAAAACACTCTTGTCTCTAACAAATAACCCAAATGTGCCAAAACATCAAAACATCCTTATCTCTAACAAACAACTCAAATGTATTAAAACATTCTTATCTCCAACAAGTAACCCAAATTTATCAAGACATCTTTATATCTAACAAATACCCAAATGTATCAAAACAGCTTTATCAATAATAAGCAAAACAACATGATTTTACGTAAAGGTATAAATAACAGTAAGGAAACTAAATGTAAGACAGTTATAATTCACTATTAATAAAGACAAAAGACACAAGTGCTCAAGAAAATAAAAATTATTTTTCTTTTTTTAAATAGTGATTGTAATTATAACTGGGGGCTCAAGCCGGTCTAAGAAGCCATTTAATCCTGAGGTGACGAAAAAAGGATTAACAAAATTCTAAAAATTCCACGGGAAGTAAGACTTCCATTAACAACGATCAAGGTATATGTCCTAAAATAGCGGATAATACTTTTCTAAATACCCAAATAAAAAAAGGAAAGCTGGACAAAATCAAAAGTCTACGCTCTTTTCAGAAGCAAATAAATTTCGACGGTAACAGAAGTAAACAAATTGAAATGGAGCAACGTATGGTCGAGCTTCATGCACAGATTACCAACTTGAAGACAACAATGCAAAAATAACAGGAAGAGTTTACACAGAGACGGACATCTATGGGACAAAGAGGTTCCCAGCAGTCAGCACTTTTCGAACAACATGAGGACATCCAATTAAATAACAATGACACGAAGGAAATCGATTTAAAATTATTTAAATCATTACCGAAATTTGTAGGCGATAAATCACAAGACATTCAACCAACATCCAAAATATCACAGTGCATTGGGAATTGTTAGGACCAAAATTACTGGGCCAGTCGCTGATGTTCTCACCAACCACAACACAAAGATGAATTTCTATTCGATAATCTATAGAATAGATTATACATATGCTGATCAACGTCCACTTTACATTTTGCTAGACGAAATGAAGAAACTAACACAAGGAAGGAAGACAGATTTTCATAGCGAGGTGTCAAAAGCATTAAATTTGACGCTATCTAAAATTGAGATGTCAAGGGACCAGCACAATGCTGGTAAGAAAGACTATGCTAATCAAGAAGCTGTGAGGACATTCATCTTTGGATTAAATTCCAAATATACAAGTGGGACATTATACAGCCGCAATCGGAGCAGCTTGGAAGAAGCGTATGCAATAGCGTCTACAATTCAGCACGACAACAAAAATCAACAGTTTGACAGGCAACCAACTTCATCGAGATTCAACAACAAACATCAAGAATATATCGTAGATTATATGGTCCAAATAATCATCCACATCGAGAAGAGAGGTACCAAAATCAGTACAGACCGAACTTCAGTATGCAGAGAAATCAACATCACCAAGTAAAACAGCTACAACCACAACCTGCACCAATACCCATGGACGTGGATATCTCTAGGCAATACCTGCAGACAACCAGGAATAATAACGCTGTTAGTGCTGATTACAATAATAAATATAAGAAAAATATGGTAGACAGTCAACAAAATGTTACACCACCAAATAGAATACAAAGAATTAATCAAACAAAGCAAGAAGAATTAGAATCTGTAGATTTTTCGAACTATGCAAAACAATTTGAATCAGGCAGTACTTTTTTAGGCGAATGAACGGGCTGCCTATATGGACAGTCGCAAAAAAGGACACCGATTACAAAGGTAGACCCAAAAGGCGAATGGTTGTTGATTTCCGAAAAATTAATGATAATACAATTACTGACAGGTATCCTATCCCAGATGTCAACGTGGCTATTCAGAATTTAGGAAAGGCAAAGGTTTTTTCAACAATAGACTTAGAATCAGGTTTTTCCCAGATATTATTTAAGGAAGCTGATCGAGAAAAGACAGCATTTTCTGTCAACGAAGTGCGAACATTACTGGCAGCGTTTTCACGTCACACCATATAACCTACTGGACGCGTTTTCACGTCACACCATATATTTCTATCTACTCCTATTGGTAGCGTTTTTACGGCACACCATATACACTAGCTACGACAGCACAAACAGAAGTGTCTGATCACTGCTGATGCTGCCCTTTTTACACGCTTTATATTAGCTTCACTTGTCTGTCAGTATGTCAGTATGTCTGTCTGTCTGTCTGTCAGTTTGTAACTTTTTAGCGGTGACGCGATCCCAATATGAAATATTTGAAATGCGAATCGTTGCATACATCGTAGCGTTGACAGAAATAATCAGAGAACGTATAATAATCCATACTAATAATTATTATATGTTCTCTGATTAATTCAGAGAAAAAAAATCCAAATTGAGTTAATTAGAAAAATATATAAAATAAATATAGTTTAAAAAAAACTAAAAAAAACACGCTTTTAAAGAATATTAAACTAAAAAGTTAAAAATAAATATAGTTTAAAAAACTAAAAAAACACGCTTTTAAAGAATATTGTACTAAAAAGTTGAAAATAATTTTGAAAATAAACTTAAGAAAATAGTATATAAAAAATACTTGTATAATTAAGAGAAAAGCGGGGGGCGCTCGATATATGGAAATTATGGTACAAAGCGCCCCACGCTTTTCTCTTAATTATACAAGTATTTTTTATATACTATTTTCTTAAGTTTATTTTCAAAATTATTTTCAACTTTTTAGTACAATATTCTTTAAAAGCGTGTTTTTTTAGTTTTTTAAACTATATTTATTTTTTATACTTAACTCTGCCTGCAGGTGGACAGTTACGCATTGCGTTGTTGGTAGGCCTATCGCCTATTCTTCTTTGCCCTACTTAACAGCGACGGCTTGCTGTGCTAGTGCTTGATGCTTGTTTAGCTTAAATGGTTAAATATTTAAAATACATATTTTAGCTTCATACGTATGTATATATCTATATCTATATATATATGTACATTTATATTAATATATGTATATATCTATATATATTCGATTAATTATAAGTGAAGTACACATACTTGTATGTGTGTATGTATGTATTAACTATGTATATATATATATGTGTATATGACTTCTCTTGTTGTTGTTGGTGTTGCTGTTGTTGTTGTTGCTTCAAGGCCTTAGACTTGGGGTCTTCACAATTCTTAGAGAATGTATAGGTAAATTCGCGTATGTTTATATAGACGACGTGTTAATATATCCTTCTACATCAGAAGAACATATGGAACACCTTCGGATTATAATCAACTCTTTACATAATGCAAATATGAAAATTTCTGACGGAATATCATATATCATCATTCATCAAAGATCCAGTCGAATACCTTGGACATATTATAAAACATAATAGGATAACAGTAGATCCAAAAAAAATTGCAACAATAAAAAATTACCCACAACCAAAAAATTTAAAAGAATTGAGATCTTTTCTAGGACTTGCTAGTTATTACAGAAAATTTATTAAAGACTTTGCAAAAATTACTAAGCCATTAACTATTCATTTAAGAGGAGAACTAAATATGTATGATAAAAAAGAATCAAAGTAATAAGATACTTGTGAATTTAGAAACAGTAGCTGTAGAAGCTTTAGAAAAAATAAAAAATGCATTACAAGAACAGGTTGAACTTTTCCAGCCAGATTTCTCTAATCCTTTTCGTTTAACGACAGATGCAAGCAATGTTGCAATGGTGCAGTTTTAGCACAAAATCGTCAACGAATTGCATTTATTTCACGCACATTAAATAAAACGGAGAAAGATTGTAGTACTAATGGGAAGGAATTATTAGCAATTGTATGGTCTTTACAAAAATTTAGGAATTATTCAGGTATTTGGTGTAGCAGATCTAACAATCTACACCGACCATCAATCCTTAATATTTTCTATTTCCGAGAAAAATCCCAATACAAAATTGAAAAGGTGGAAAAATTTAATTTAGGAATATGGTGCTAAGTTAGTCTATAAACGTGGACATCAGAATGTTGTAGCAGATGCACTTTCGCGTCAACAAATAAATAATACAACAAACTGTTCAGATCATTCCCAGCATAGTTCATCAAATGAAATTATTAAAAACGTTAAACAACAAAATAGATGAAGAAATAATATTCCACTTAAAAGATGAAATTATCACTACATTTCCAAACCATAAGTTTGTGTTAGCTCAAAACCATTTGATAGACGTTATCTCTATAAACGAACAAAAAGAAATTGTCACTCAAATTCATTAACGAGGGCATAGAAATTACAAGAATAACACACAAAAAATTTTGTCTACTCATTTTTGGCCTGACATTAGACAAATATGTAAAAAAGAAGCAATATAAATAAGCAACCTATAGGAAAAACTCCAATACCAACTCGAGTAGGAGAATATATACAAATGGACATATTCCATATAAACAATGTGCTGTACCTTTGCTCAATAGATAGATACTCTAAATATTGTTATTTACGAAAGCTACACACAAAGATGGATTGCCATGAATCAATAGAAGAAATACTCACACAAGTTTACCCCAATGCTAAATATCTCATGACCGATAACGAAAGTATATTTAATGGAAACATAGTAAATCTTTATACAATACAATAGATTACAAATAATACATTCATTTACTCCAGTACACCATTCAACTTCAAACGCTCAAGTAGAACAGTTACATAGTACAATTATAGAAATTTGCCAAAGTTTAGCAGCTGAAAATAAAACCGCGCTTGGTGAACAAATTTTCAACGCTGTTCGTGAATACAATAGGACTATTCACTCTTCAACGGGACACAAACCTGAAGACGTATTTTTCAATAGAAAAAAACATACCGATATCAAGGATATTTTGGAGCAAAAAGCAGATAAAATATAACATATAAAACAGGTGATATTAGGTATATATAGCAAAACAGACCGACGTAATAAGCTTGCAACAAAATATAATGAACACAAAGTGAAAGAAGATCGCGGGAACACGATTTTAACAGTGAGGGGGAAAGTTATACATAAAGATAGCATTAGGAAGCAAAGAACGCAATGCAATGCATTTGCGTTTGCTGAAAGGATAACAAACCTTTCAGGTAGAAGATATATTTTAACCCGACGTATATACATGTACCAACTCAGCATACCTGTACCATATAGCAAACCTTTCGACAATATTAGCGCCTAATGAAAATATAATGAGAACAAGATACAGTAGCATACAATCCCAGGAAGAAAGTTTTCTCATTAATAAAATAGAAATACTGAAAACGCAACTGATACCATCCGAGCATCGTATCGAACGTGCCCTTAATTTTTTAGGCTCAATTTTGAAATTTGTAACAGGTGCGCCAGACCAAGACGACCTAATAGAAATAAAATTGGGTCTTAATCAGTTAATAGAAAATAATAATCTACAAAGACAAACTAATTCACAGTTTAAGAAACTCTTAGAAAGTCTAGAACCAGAATCCATAACAGAAACATTAATTATTAGGGAAGTATATAAAGAATTAGAATATATAACAAACACAATTAATTTTCCGAAAACAGGTAATTTTTATTCAGGAACTCTTAATTTTAATGATATTAAAGAAATCATTAAAACAAAATCATATGACATTCCAATAATAAATATTTTGAATACTCCAAAGCGTGTATTTTTAAAAGTGCCATTGTAACAATATATAAATATCCATTTAAACACGGAAAATATGAGTTAAAAAATAAAATTGCTAAATGTAATAATAATTTCACAAATCTATCAGATTTTAAAAATTATATAGGAGCTAATATTTGTAAGGTAGAATTAAAAGATAAATGTACAATTCCATTATTATTGAACCAAAAAGCTTAATGTAATGTGATACAAAAAAATAATAATCCTTTACAAATATTAGATCATGGTAATATTATAGTTGATAATGTTCATATATGGAATGGGCAGAAAATAAATGGTCCACACTTAATCCAATACTCGTATGATCATAGCTCCACCATTGATAATAAAACATACGTGTACATAAACCTTGAACAAGAAGTAAAAGATATACCATAATCCATGCTCATGAAAATGAAAAAATAGAAATATTGAATATATTATCTTCTGAAAATAATTACAAATTTAGTAATATACAAAAAATGTATATGGTAAGTTTTTAATACCTATAGAAGAACATCCCTTTAAATTTTTTTATATCTTATTTTAATCAGTATAATATTAGTTTTAATCATAGACTCATGTGTAAAAATATATATCTATCGGCAAGTACAAACAAATAACCAACGTATAAGAAATTTCGAAGAAGTATTCAAAAAGGAATTACGCCGACTTCAGTCATAGATGTCTTGAAATGAGGACATTTCATTTTTAATACAGGGTTGAGTTAACGACGTTAGTATAAACACTAGATACATACATGTATACATACGTGTAATCATTGTCTATACCGACAAACAACCTTTAACCTTTATGCTAACATAGTAACTAAGATAGAATACATAAAAAAGGATATTATTTTATTGATAAATAACGAAGCAACATGTAAACATCTTTTCAAAACACTCTTGTCTCTAACAAATAATCCAAATGTGCCAAAACATCAAAACATCCCTATCCCTAACAAACAACCCAAATGTATTAAAACATTCTTATCTCCAACAAATAATCCAAATTTATCAAAACATCTTTATCTCTAACAAATACCCGAATGTATCAAAACATCTTTATAAATAATAAGGAAAACAACATGATTGTACGTAGAGGTATAAATAGCAGTAAGGAAACTAAAGACAAGAGACACAAGTGCTCAAGAAAACAAAAATTAATTTTTTTAATAAAATAGTGATTGTAATTTCCATATATGGTACCTCTCGCGCATGGCAGCATTTCTTACGCGGACACGGTCTTTTAATTATATCTTCAATTTTTCAAAAAAACCTTTTTCTTTGTACTAAATTCATATTCATATTTAAAACCCATTAAGTGATTAAAGTAATATGGATATTTCAATGTGCTATTTTTTTTCGTAATGAATTTTATTAAAACGTGTGTTTTTAATTAAATTTTTGGGTCCGCTCGATAGCCGGTACCTCCTTATTTCCCCAAGTCCTCAGAGACTTGATTAAAATGAAAATTGTGGTTGAAAGAAAAATGTAAAAAAACAAAGGTCATTAAAATTGTAAAGAAATGGAAAAGAATCTGATTGGAAAACTACTAAAGAGTAAAACAAAAGAGGCAAAAATAATTAAGAAGTTAGTGAAACTGACAGGAAACCCCAGTTTACAGTGGACCAAGTGGATTTAGGTCTACTGCCCCCAATTAATTTAGCCGAAGCCAACTTCAATAAAAGTCAGCAGGGGGATGTGGTAATTGGTGCGGATTTGTATCCGCAAATAATGATAGAACACGTTAAGAAGAACGTTTTATGCTCTCTTCTGACGCAGGACACAGTCCAGTCTTTGGTTGGATCTTAACAAGTCCAATCCCTCAAACCAATATGATTACAAAATCATACGGCGCGATGTACACCGAAATTTCGAGCTCAGAGCTCACTCGGTTTTGGGAACAAGTCCCAAGTAAAAAACAGATCACTCCTGAAGAAACATTCTGCGAGCGACAGTATGTAAATACAACAACGAGAACCGAACAAGGAAAATATATGGGGACACTTTCATTTCGGCATGAATTCCCAGTTGACATAAATCTTGAATATTCTAGGACCGGTACAATTAAGCGATTCTTGAGGAACGAAGCAGCTATGGTGCGAAAGCCGGAACTAAAGGCAGAATACCATCGGGTACTCCGAGAATATATAACTCTCGGTCATATGAAACTGGTGGACAGCACATATGGTAACAAAGGCCCACGATCTTATTACCTGCCGCATCATGCAGTGGTAAAACCGGATAGTAGTACGACAAAGGTCCGCTTAGTGTTTAATGCATCAAACCCAATGGGGTAAATTTAAATGATGTCCTTCATCCTGGTCCAGTTCTTCAAGCCGACCTTATCGCGTTTATATTGAAATGGAGATTCGGAATGAATTGGTCGAGGCTCTTAAAGATGCATGATTTCCACTACGTAAGTGGACCTCAAACTTCAAAGAAACTTTGGCCGATATACCAAAGAGCATCTTCTCAAGGAAGATTTCCTGCAGATTGACGACTTAAGCGAGGCAAGGATGTTAGGGATCAGATGGAATGCTGTTCAAGATAGATTTCATTTCAACGTCCAGGAGATGGACATAAATCCAAGCTACACCAAGAGAGGTATTATCGTGTGTGGCAAAACTGTTCGATGCTGCAGGTTGGCTAATCCCAATCGTCATCGAGGCAAAAATCCTTATGCAAGATATTTGGTTAACTAAGATTGACTGGGATGACAACATACCAAGAGGTATTTATTTGAGATGGGAAAATTTTCTCAAAAATTACGTCAATATTTCAAAAATCGGAATTCCCAGATAGATCAGGTATACCCCATGAAACGAAGTTGAATTTCATGGGGTTTGTGATGCCTCGGAGAAGGCCTATACTGCTGCGTTACATGTAAAAGTTCGGGAACGAAATTCAAATATCGTTCCAAACGTAAATCTGCTGGTAAGTAAGACCAAGAATTATGTGGAGCACTACTTTTAGCAGAACTAAAGAGCGCTTTACTTCCAACCGATAGTCTACAAATGGACAGACTCCACTATCGTGCTCTCATGGCTGCAGAAGCTCCCATGCCGCTGGACTACCTTCGCGGCGAATAGAGTCTCGAAGATTGAGGAACTCGTCGGATCGAGTGGTTGGAATCACGTGGATTCAAAGGACAATCCGGCAGATCTTGGCAGCCACGGCGTTTCCCCCCAAGAGCTCGCGGGGAGTACTCTTTGGTGGTAGGGTCCAATCAGGTTGAAGGAGCAGCCTTCTGAATGGCCTCAGAGACAGACAGAGCCACAGAAAACCGAACTGGAACAAAAGATAGTTAGAACTCACGCAGCACGAATTTTAGACATAGAAGACATAATGGAACGGTTCTCCGATTTTTCTTGCGCACTGAGGGTAGTTGCATGAATTTTTCATTTCTATTGGAAAATACATCCGGTGCGCAAATTAATAAATCGAAGTGAATCTACGGAACTTATAGCAAAGGAAATTCGAGAGATATGAACTCGACTTATCCTGTTGACCCAAAAGCGTTGTTATTCGGATGAATACGGTGAATTATCTTCTTCTAACCCAGTAAGCCCTAAGAGCTCCATCTGTACTGTCAATCCATTTCTGGACAAGAATGGAGTTATGAGAGTAGGCGGAAGACTGACGCTAGCATCATTATTGTACCGTAAACGATATCCGACCATTCTGCCGTATAATTGCCAATTTTCGCGACTTCTCGTAAAGTTCTCACACTTGATTTCATTACATGGAGGAAATCAACTCATCCTGAGACTTATGAGGTCAGAATATTGGATAGTACGGTTAAAAAATTTAATAAAAACCAAAATTAATAATTGCAAAGTTTGTATAATTTACAAAAAAAGAACACGAGAACAACTCATGGCTGTGCTCCCACCGGAAAGAACGGACGTATCCAGACCGTTCACCAACACTGGCGTGGATTTTACGGGCCCATTTGAGATTAAAAATTACACTGCATGCCTCATCACAAAAAGATACGTCTGCGTCTTTGTTCGTTTTCCTACAAAAGCAATACCTGCATTTGCCAGGTTTGTGGCAAGACGTGGCTGTCCCCATAATATGTACTCGAACAATGGCACGAACGATGGAAGAATTCTCGACGTTACTGGCCAAAATAGAAGTATGCCTTATCTCACGTCCGATAAGTCGATTTTCAGATAATCCTGAATCACTTGAACCCCTAACCCCGGGACATTTTTTGATTGGAAGTCCGCTGCTCGCGATCGCTGAACCAGAAATCAGCGGAAACCCGATGTAAATAATCAACCTTTGCCAAAAGCTAAAGGCTCTTCATCGAGAATTCTGTGAGCAATGGAAGGTGGAGTACCTAAAGGAACTGCACAAGAGAGTCAAGTGGCATTTCCCACATCGAAATCTAGATGTTGATGTCAAAGAAGACAACTTACCCTCGAATGAGTGGCGACTTGGTAGAGTTGTTAGGGTTTTTTTAGGTCGAGTTAGAGTTGTAGATATACGTACGACGAGAGTCATAATCACACGTCCAATTGTGAAATTATTATGCTTCCCGTCGAAAAATGCACTAATGATTTATCTAATTTCAGAGAAACTCAAAATGGTCCGAGCCAACAACAACAACCAAGTGAGGGAACACCGGTGCCCTGTGTGCAACCACAACCACCGGCTGCTCTTCTGTCGACAACTGCGGCGACTAGTCCTCCTTCATTGGCATTGTGCCAACTGCCTGTCACCGCGTCACATGGCCAGCAGTTGCCCATCGACGAGGCACTGCGATCGTTGTCAGGAGCGGCATCACAGTCGTAGTCTTACACCTGTGGGAAACCGACAAGGGCGAGGAAGACATGTGGCAGGCCTAAGACGTGGTAAACAGTAGGCCTACCAGAAGGCCTGACCCGTACCGAGCCCAAGCCATATTGGACGACTCCAGTGACGCGGAGGTGCTGGAAATTGATGCCAGCGACGAAGACGTCCCCGCAGAACAGAACAAAACACCAAACTCCCGGTACTCAGACCACCTCTGTCCGGTATCCGGTCAGTGTTCCAGCGGCAACCACACCTGCACACACACCGCCCTCAAGAGTCGTCGACGAGTTCGACAATTTGCGGTTGGCAGACCCAACATTTTATAAATAAAGTGCTTTCTCGCTGATTTTGAGTGCCGACGTATATGGCATGATTCTCCGGCCAGGGCTAATGCCAGCAACCCGAACACAACCAGCTGCCCAGAACACCATTTTCGGATGGGTGATCTCCGGTTGCTCACCATATTCGACGGCGGCGAGGGAGTCAAGAAGAACACATTTAGTTTTAGAAATGAAATTCGATATAAAAAATTAATTGTTAAATATTAAATTGTTTTTGAATTGTTTTAATTATTTTCTAAATTTAACTATTAAATTTTGAATTCTATATATTGAAATTTGTAATGTAGTCATTTTTTGCAGTGGCGGCATGTTTACGCGTGCAACCTTGAGCAGCAGCCATAACTTCTACCTAGAGATGTCGCTGCTGTCTTTCGTTCTCACGTAAGTAACTCTTCAAATTTATGGGAAGAGTCCTGTTAATCCTGTTTAGGATCTCCACCTTATGTGAAAATCTTTAAAAGGCCAATGTTACCGGCCTTAGGCCCTTCTTTTAATTCAGCAGCCAAAGCAGCAACATCTCAGGCGAGTGTTATTCCTGTTAGTTTTTGTAGGTTTTTCCACATATTTTGCATTCAATAAAGAATACTAATTTATTAATATAATAATGTATTAAACCTTTTACTGAGAGCTTGGCGACAAGGAAGTAGATCTTTTATCAGCTTTCTGAAGGACCGGCACCTCCCCCGATCCCCGTTCCCGGAATTCAAGAGAAATTCCGACCCCTAATTAACCCCGACACGAAACAGGTGGTCTGGGGTAAATTGAATAAAATTTTCAATTGGCGTTTGTTTGAACTGTAAGCATGTCTTTTAACGAGGGCCATGTTGCAAAATCTCCATAAAACATAAACGTATCAATAGTAGTCAGATGAACAAATGATCCTCCTTTCATCGATGAGTATGCCTCTGAAGTTCGCTCTTTTATAGCGGCTGATGGGGTCTTGAGGTCATCAATGCATTGTTTGATTAAACCTAAACAAATATTACATATCTGATGGCCTTTTCTAAAATTTTTTTTGTTGGAAAAACATCAAGGCGCAAAAACGACAAATTGGAGGAGGAGCTCGGCCGAAAATCGCTTCAGCGGTTACAACGCGCCAATTATATATGGTATACCATATATCACAATTACGATCCTATTGTTAAAGCACTCTCTGAATTTAATAGAATCTCTAGAAGCCTTGATCTTGATTTCGCATTCCCGAGATCTCGTTTTGGCTATATTCTTAATGCTTTTTTATTCATAGTATACACACATAGTTTTAACTCTTTAATTAATTTGTACATCTAGTCTGTAAGATATGTAAAATCATTGACTTAATAAATATGAATTGAATTGAATTGAATTGAGAAAAGATCTACTCTTTCGATTTTCTGGGGAGGTTGATTTATGTTCTAAAATCGATAATACAGAAAATCTTTGAATGTATTTGTGTAATTCCATTCAATTAAATTAGATTCCAACGACAAAATATATATACATAGGGTTCTTTACGAAAAAGTGCAAAAAGATAGATGAATTTCGCAAAAATTAAATTTTCTGTTTATGGTATTTCCGGCTCTTTTGGGTTAATTATTTTAACAATAATTTTGTTCAATATTTATGTTAAATAAGTGAACGAAATACCAAAATGGGTCACGAAAACACTCCTTACTGGGACTTCGGAAATTTTTCCTACTGGGTATTTGTTTTTCAATACACATAACTGACTGTGCACTAACCAAATATACTAAGAAATTCTTTGGGTTTAGGAATTTGTAGATATGTACATAGGTATGTATAGTGCAACTTCTACTTGCGGACACCTCCAATAAGCGGACACCTCTCATAACCTGCTGTTTTTATGCTATTCTTATGTTTTCAACACCTTTCCTAAGCGGATGCGGACCTCTCGGTAACGGACAATTACAATATGTTATTGAACAAAAGTGTGAACAAATCAACAAAAACCTCTCATAATCAGACGCGAAACTCTAATCCGCTTCATAACGTGACATTCAAGAGCATATGTGGTGAATCTGCCGAGGTTAATTTCTTGGATGTGCAGCCATTCAAACAAAAGTTATCAAATATTTAGGCAGACTTCTTACCTAGCAAAATAAAACGCTTTTTATAAAGATTCAAAAATGCGTTTGCGGTGTCTGTGCTATTGTGTGTCAATATGCTTTTAGTGATCCGAAAAGAAGCACGTCCAACCGCCTTTAAAAAATGCGATATAAAAAAATTGCCAGTGGAATGGAAATCACATCAGAAATCTTGGATGTCTCGTGAAATTATGTGTGAGTGGCTACTTATGCTTGCTAATAAAACGGGCTCCTAGAAGATGAAAATTTTATTATTATTTTTTTACCTGATAAGACCCTTGGCCGCCCCTCGATCAGGGCAATATACAAAATTTTAAATGTCGTTATAGATGCAACATTATCAAGCATATATTGACAAGATTAGGAGATATTTCAATAGAGAAGTTTCTTGGCTGGGGTACGCTCAGTATACCCAGGGTGGCCAAAATAATAAGCCACTATCTTTCGTGTTACAACAAAGTTTTATTTCATTTAATTAGTTTACATACATCCAACTAGACTACCTTCTACATTACGTTCGTAAAGATCGTGGAGGTGAAACACCATAAAGTCCAAACGAATGTTTGCTGACTAGCCAGGGAATACTTGATCTAAGACCGGAAGTCGTGAACTGCTTTAACCATAGGCAAAAGAATCGTTTCTGACCACTCCCAGGTGAATGGCAATCATAAACTTTCCTCACCTGCGTGAACTTCTACACATGGCCCCATGGCCCAAATCGCAAGGTCTAATAATTCTAGAAATCCAAGGTTAACTGAATAGTATGAATTGAATCAAATTAGCGAAAGGAGGACTTGGAGAAATCTAATACGCAAGGCGACACGGTTCAAAGACTTATGGCGAATGGCAGGGCAACTGTACTCTAAGGACTATCGCCTAATCAGCTTAACTTCGTTTCTTCCAAAAATATTGGAACGTTTGATACTTGTTTACATTAAGCAAACTGTGGATGAGGGTCTACTGTCAAAAGCATAACGTTCCTCCACAGAGGGTAAATCTGTAGACACAGCTTTTTATAATGAAGACTTTAGTAAATGGGGAATATTTTTTGGGCATCTTCCTCGAAATACCTATAGTGTAGAACAACGTGTTTATATTCCTTTGGACAAAATAACATATCTGGATATGCATCTCAGGGGCACTCACCATCTGCAGCGATATATGCGTTTTTAAGCATTCCAACAGAAAACTCAGTAGCTAAAGGCAGAGCATTCCGAACTGCTTCGAGGCTATACAATTCCCGGCAGCTTAAAGTCAGGACTTACGGGAACAGTAGCATAGCGTTACTCCTGATTGTACGAATAGACTACGTAACCCAGCGCCGAGTTTTCAGGAAGCTGTTTTCAGCTACAGTAGAGGCGAGTGGCTGGAATATGCAGACAAAGCTCATGAAGTCTTTACAGATGGTTCTAAAAAAATGAAGGAGTGGGAGCTTAAGTCTACTGCGCCCTAGAAAAAAATTAATATTAGTTTCCAAACTATTGCAGTATCCTCCAAGCTGAAATATTTGCTATAAAAATGACGACAGAACTACTGTAATATGCTGACTTTCAAGGGGGAAAAAATCCACATCAATTTGGATAGCCAAGTGGCCAGGACAGCGTACTCAGGTTGTAAGCGACAGCGTAAAAGACCATGTGATAAAGCAATAGGATCAAAAGAATTTCATAAAGGAGATCTGGTGATGTTGTATAACTTTAAACGAAGGAAAGCATATACCCTGAGATAACAGAGCGAGTGCATCGAAAACAGACCATTGTCAGACCAAAAGACAATATTAAAGTAGTCCACTGGTAGAGAATCACGTTTGATAAAAGCGTGTATGAACGACAAAGGATGGTGCGGCGAAAATGCCAAATGCGAATGTGAGGTGATGAGAAGAGGCTTCTAACTAAATCATGGTATAGATATATGTTAGCAATCCGTAGCTATATAACAGCGAGGGGAGCACTGCATACAAAGCAGTAGACTTTGATTCTCGGTGGAGATAACATCGGTATAGAGAATAGCTTAGTATTGTAAAATAAGTCGTTGTGTATAGTAATAAAAATTTGTATAATTTTTATAGTTCTTTACCATTAAAAAGCTGTACAAAAAGTTATTTGGGAAGTCGATGCAGAAGTCAGGTGAAGTTGGTAGCACAGCTATTTTCTTTCCAGAATGTCAGGCAAAACCAAAGTGAAAAATAAACAAGACATTCAATTTTAAAAGTGTAGTGAGTTTATTTGAGTGATGTCTGCTTAAAAACATTAAAAACATTAAAGTAAATTTAAAAACAGTTAACCCATTTGTGAAAAAAGTGGAGCGTTCTCATTGATGACACGGCTAGGCTGCGTTGATCAACATCGTGCCAAAAGCAGCTCAAGGGCAATGATTTAATTTGCCTGGATAACTTTTAAAAGTATAGTGTGGCTTCGGAAGCACCACGATATATAATTTAGCTTAAACCAAGTATTTTAGCAAAATATAAGTATTTTTTAGGCAAAGTAATTATTTTTATTTTGATTCTGCTTTCCTTCTTTATCTTTGTTTATGCTATTGTACGAAATTCGAGAACGTCAGTATTCGCTTTTCGCCATTGCGGCTACCTGTACTGAGTTCGTTTTAATTTTTACATTAACTAGAAAAATTCATTTAACTCGTCCATAGTACTGTTTATAACTTAAACATAACAAATGCATATCGTTACATACCTATGTACATTAGGGTGGGTCAAAAAAAATCTTTTATTTTTATTTTTTGATCTGATACACAAAAACTAGTTGCTAGGCACCTTTAGAGAGTACTCACTTAGTATGAGCTCTTAATTTTAATGGGAACATGATGCTCATCATAGTTTTCTATTTTCAATTTAGTTCGATATTAATATGATCACATCTTATCACCAATAGCTTCTTCAGCCCGTACCGTTGTCATAATTCATAGGAAATTGAACGCTCTACAAAATTGATCTCTTACACTTTTTTCATATACCTAACCAATTAAAAGATATTTAAGGTCAAAGATTGGAGAATTTAGAAAAAAGCAATTTTATTTTCTGAATTTTATGACTTACTCAGTAATTATTATTATTGAATGAGCTTCTCAGATTTTTGTAGGAAATTTAATGCTCTACAAAAATGGTCTCATATACTTTTTCGAATACTCGAACCATATTCACGATATTCCCATTTGAATTATAATATGTACTGATACTCATAGTTTTTTGATAATTATTTTTAATTTACACGTTTTATTCTTAAATATTGAAATATTAATAGTAATTTAAGTTTATTTCCAATAGAATAGCAGTTTCCAAAGTATATTCGACCCTTTGATTGGGAAAATATTTTTTCTTGATAAATTCTCTGACGATATTTTCTTTCTGGGGATTTAGTTCTAAATATTGGTAATTTTGTTAACCTTTGCTTGTTGTATTAGCGCCACCTATGATATTATGATATATATACTTTTTAATTGGTTAGGTATATGAAAAAAGTGTAAGAGATCAATTTTGTAGAGCGTTCAATTTCCTATGAATTATGAAAACGGTACGGGCTGAAGAAGCTATTGGTGATAAGATGTGATCATATTAATATCGAACTAAATTGAAAATAGAAAACTATGATGAGCATCATGTTCCCATTAAAATTAAGAGCTCATACTAAGTGAGTACTCTAAAGGTGCCTAGCAACTAGTTTTTGTGTATCAGATCAAAAAATAAAAATAAAAGATTTTTTTTTGACCCACCCTAATGTACATATGTATATACATTATTGATATGTACACATTGACCAGCAAAATTCATTTGATTCATATCGAACACTTACACACACATATTCAATTCAGTTGATCATATTTTGAATCTAACAAAACATTTCATTCGTTAATTTTTAATATTCAATTGTGATCGGTTCTTGCTAAATATAGTAGCACCCCCACAGGCCTAGAGCTGCAGCTACAATTCGATGGTGAAGCGGTCCCTCAAAGACTTCTACCTTTTGCCACAGTCAGTTTTTTTAAAGATGCATGAGTATAATGCAAATACATGTAAATGTACACATCACATCAACACATTGCTCCAAACCATACCCTATTTTATTCCTATATCGGTAACCCAAGTACATTTCTGCTTTTCAATTTCTCCGAATATTCTTATATTAATAGCCTATTTCCACCAAGCACTTAAATGCATTTAAGGCCTCTGTTAAGTGAATGAAATGTCAAACGTTTCCACCGAAAGTGAGTTGAGGAGATCGTTTTCTATTTCACAATTTTTTGTTTGTTTTTTATTTTTATTTTATTTTATTTTTTAAAGAGGAGAAGCATTATCTTCGCCAATTACTTAATATATGTTTTTATGTTAATATTAATGCAAAAATATTAAAGCAGAAAAAATATCACCATGCAAAATAAAAGTCTGGCCCCTCATTATATCCGAAAAAAAACGACTCTGGCAAGAAATATACCGAAACTTCCGTAATGTTTACATTAGTAGTGACAGCATCGACTGTCTCACCTTGAAAAGTGTTTTCAATAACCAGTTAGGCAACAGCTACCCGTCTTGCAGGGAATGAAACCTCTTTTAAGCCGCCTCTAACAATGGAAAACGAATGTATGCCAGGGATGTTGCAATATTTGTTGTCGAAAAAAAAAATATCAAAAATAGAGAAACTACCACAAGATTTCCCGAAACCAGCTAATAGATGAGCACAGCCAATGTATTTCAGAAGAGTATCAAGGGGTTGAATTTAGATTTTGATATTTAGTCAGTACGGTGGAATTCCTATGCCTCAAGGTTGCTTTGAACTTGTAGCGATGTTGGTGGTAGAATGAAAACTATGTCGGAAAGTTGGACGGTTCGGATGCTTCAGAGGTTACAAAAACGGAATAGTGGAAGGTGAATTTACAGAAGAACGCGAAGGAGTAGCTTCATTATAGCATGTCTCTTAACTTGCCGTAAGTTATATCAAACAAAAGAGAGCAGCTCACACATCACGAATATGTAAATCTTTACCGACAGAGACTAATATTTTCTGTTATATTCGTAACTGTTATGGGGAAAATGCAAATACCAATATCAGATGAAAGAAAAACCGATAACTAAGGCATGTTCCAGTGCGCGTGTATCGAATGTTCGTAATCGAGAATAATAGATTGTGCTAGAAGATACATGTGAGCAATCTGTAACTGTATACGATCAAGGCCGGTACTACTGGCATGTCCATTTGACTATAAAACACGGTAGTAATAACATCGTTGTGAAGCGGTAATTAAACTATGTGTTTACAAGATATATAGTGTGTGTTTACCATACATTAAAGCTGAACAACAAAATTTGGGACTTTTATTTGCCAGAACGGTAAAGATTTGTAAATGGTCGAAATGCAGGATTTGAAAATACTACCCCTCAAAGAAAGTTAACCAACCGAGAACTATCTTCAACCAGCAAAAAGGCCGAGGTACAATTTCGACTGAGAGACGCTATGGAAGATTTCCGTTGCTTCTGCTGCTTCTGTAAGGGATTCAGTGAACTCGACTACAAAGATTGACGAGATCCTAGGATAAATACCTCATAATCTCCGTGTAGTAAATTGGTATAAAAGTGAACAGCATTACAATGGGGGGATATGTTGATGGACATGAACAATACTTATTGTGCTCAATTCTGAGTAAAACTCTACTATTTATTAGATTTTATAGAATACTAGCAGACCCACCGATCTTCGCCTCGCCTTAACTCATCATCGGCGTACGCCAGCAGCTGTACACTCTTTTAGAAGATTGTACCTTCGCTATTCAGCTCTGCAGCTCGTATTATTTTCTACAGCAGTAAATTAAGGAAGTCTCACGTTAACGAATCACCCTCTCGGAAACCTTTCTCGGTATCGAACGGCTCGGAGAGGTCCTTCCCAATTCTGACTGAGCTTTTAGAGCTGCTTAAGGTCAGTTTACAAACCTGCTTTAAAAGGAACGAAGAGGTGGTGTGTGTCGATCCTCTTTTCACCGTCAGTTTGTTGACGGTGGGTTTAGTCTTTACACAATGCGATGGAAAATACCTCATTTTCGATATTAAGCAGGCTTATCCCACGGTAATTAATGCGGTCCTCTTATTTATGGATTGAGCGGAGTACACTTAGATTCCAATCATCGGGCATAAAGAAATCATTTGCACACTTAGGCATTAGATAGTTTTTAATTCTTTCTGAATAGTCGTTTATTATCGTGTAAACATATCTGATATGAACATTTTCAATCTTTATTCAGATAAAATAATAGAAACTGATTCAGGAATATTCTGGAATTTTGATCGAAATTCGAAATGTGATGCCAGCAAACATTAGAATATGAGTAATTTTTAGCAGTTCGAGCCAAGTTTTCAACCACATTCAGCAAATACATATTTTTCTCCCTAACTTTCGTTAACAATCAACAGATCAAGATGCGCTAACAAGGGTAGCTCATGAGACCAAATTATCTACTGGATTACATATCTTTCTAATAGGTACACAACAACGGAGTACGAATACTACGTGCAATAGTACTCTACTTCAAAGAGGGTTTAGGGTTTAGTCCACTGCACATGTTTCTAACCTTTCCTCAGTAATCTAGTTCCGATGTTTTTGGTTCCCAAAGGTCACTTTTCAAATATTAGGACCGAAGTTTGTAGATGGTTCCACTAGAAACCTAAGACTCAAATTTGTATGCTAAGCATATAGTATCATTATCCTATCCTACGAGTTTTTAATTATGATCTCCCTTTTTTTATCTCTACGGCAGTTTATTTACTATGAAACAAGTTTTCTACAGTTTCTTCAAAAATAAGTATGACAACGTCGCTCGACCTTTTGGGTTAATTACCTCCTGCTAAAAATCTATTTCCCAGAGTCATGAAAAAGTATCAAAATTGGTTTGTGAATCGCGGCCAAAGTAATGTCAACCCCCTATTTTTGAGAGTGATCGAAGTAGACTCACAACTGGTGGAGGAGGAGTGAAGAAAATAGTTTAAACGGTTCCTTATGAGTATAGCTGCACCACCATGTGCTTTACCATTTGGATGTACAACTTAAGGGATATAAAAATAATGCTTGTGGGAGAGAAATGTTTCAGATAAAAGCATAACATCATTTTCGTGAATTTATGACATTAATTTGATTGCTAATTTATGATGGTTTACACCATAAACATTCCATAAAATACCCTGAGTTCATCCATTTTTTGGTCATCAGGGTTTGAAGTATTTGGTTTTGGTCATCAGGGCTTGAAGTATTTGGTTTTTCATCCTCATTAGGTCTTGGGCCTGACTTTGAGTGGCTGACATAAATTGTGTCATGCATTGGGTTATATTATATTAAGAATCATGACATAGGTCATTTGACCAGTATTCCAGCTGGGTAGGCTGAAAAGGGCCGGAATGGAAGTAGTATATGTGAGTTGGTTTCGTTTGGCTTGTATACCTTGAGCAAGTTAAGATATTAAGTCTTTCTAAACCGCAGTTGCTACACTTTTTTTTTACGCAACATCCGTTTTATTTAAGGAGCACTTGGTAGAATAGTGAAGATCACCACACGCTAAGCAGACAGAACGTGAAGTACAATAGGATTTCATGTGACTAAATTGCTGCTAGTTTGTACATTGTTCCCGACCTTTTCGCTTGAGTGGTTCTTTTACCGTGACTTTTCGGTGTAAAAGATGTTTTAAGCCGTAAATTTGATGCGTATCGTTCTTCTTAAGTTGAGCCCAGTTTGGCGATGAGAAACTGGAAACATAGGCTGCGGCACTTTACTTCTATTAATTATGCTTACGACCGCCCTAATTTCAAACCCTTGATCCTCTAGGGCTGCTTTATATCACTTCAATTCACTTCGCTCCTCGGCAGGGAATTTTAACCCCTCCGAGGATATTTCTTACATGAAATAAAAACTCTTCTTAAAAAACCATTAGCCGTTCGGAGAAGGCTTTGTTGGAAAAACATTTAGACGCATACCACAAATTGGAGGAGAAGCTCAGCTGTAAATCACTTCAGCGGTTACAAAGCACCAATTATTCACATACATACATAGATATGTTATGTAACTGAGGTGGAAGGGCGTCAGCGAAGTCGCGGCTCTGCCAAGTTCGCGGTTTTTGGCTAGCTCGTCGGATATAGGAGGCTGTTCTTGCCACCTCGCTTGTGCCCACAGTTACAATAAAAACAAAACAAAAAGATTGTCATGCCAGAATAGAATCTAAAAAAAATTTAAATCAGTCCTCTGTCCAGTCAGGGTGAGTCTTCCCTCCCCTCATAGGCACTGCTCCCACCTATCCTTTGGATTTCGCCTGGACTTTTGTTTACGGGGAAATTCCCTAGTGCCTAACCATGTTGGCCGTCGTTAGTTTGTCATATCTGTCCGTCTACCCGCATACCAAATGCCACCCCTTTTCTGCAAAAGGTCAGAACCAGCACCAAACCTGAAAGGAAAGTATTTATTTCATTTTTTTAAACAAATTCTAACTTCAGATTAATATCATATTGGAATATACCAGGTGTGTTAGTTGAAAGAAAACACTTCATTTTCAGAGGAATCTCAAAATTTTGTTATTCAAAGTATTGACCATTGGTTTCTACACATTTCGCCCATCTCTCAGGCAAATTATGGATACCATTCCAAAAAAACTCTTTCTCTTTAGAGGCAAACCATTCGACGAGCCATTTTTCGACTTCTTCAAAATTAGCGAAGCACTGCTCTGCGAGGGAGTGTCCCATCAATGCGAAAAGGTGATAGTCGCACGGGGCGAGATCTGGAGAGTACGGCGGGTGCGATAATATTTCCCAATTAAGTGTTTTTAATGTGTCTTTCACCAGTTTAGCGGTGTGAGACGGCGCGTTGTCATGTTGCAAGATAACTTTGCCATGTCTTCGGGCCCATTCCGACCGTTTTTCGATCAACGCATCATTCAAATTGATCATTTGTTGTCGGTAGCGATCCGTGTTCACCGTTTCACCAGGTTTTAACAACTCGTAGTACACCCCACCACACTGGTCCCACCAAACACAGAGCATTGTTTTACGGCCAAAGCGATTTGGCCTTGCAGTCGATGGGCCAGCTTCACCAGGGGAAAGCCATGATTTTTTTCGCTTCGAGTTCTCAAAATAAATCCATTTTTCGTCCCCCGTGACAATTCGATGCAGAAAAGATTTCCTTTCGAATCGTTGAAGCAGCATTTCACAAACGGTTTTTCGATTTTCCATTTGTCTATCGTTCAGTTGGTGTGGCACCCATTTTCCATACTTCTGGATTTTTCCCATGGCTTTTAAACGTTCGCAAATTGCTCCTCGAGTCACATGTAGTGTTTCTGTCAAATTTTGTTGCGATTGGTTTGGATCAACATGCAATTCCTCGTCTTGGAACTTTTTCGCTGCACCAGGATGTTCATTGTCTGTCAAATCGAAATCTCCACTTTTAAATTGACGAAACCATGTCTCACATGTTCTAATCACTGGAGCATGTTCACCATAAGTTTCTACCAGCAACTGGTGAGCTTCAGCTGCTTTTTTCTTTTGATGAAATAAGAAAAGCAACGAATGCCGCAAATGCGATTTACTTGGAACGAAACTCGACATATTCACTGAAGTAAACATATATGACGCTATTATTTTGGCGGAATGGGACTTGCGTATTTTTATAGGTTAATGTCAATAGAAAAAAATTACATACATGTCAAATCATAGAAATTTATACATATTGCTAGCGACATCTACTAGTAAAACCGGCGCACTTCAACAAACACACCTGGTACATACATTTGTTTATAATCGTAAATGAAAAATATTAAACAAAAGTAACATAAACAAATTTTTCTTATTACGCTTCCTACATTTAAATATAATTTTGTTTGTTCACAAATTTTATAATTAGTAAGGTGAACTTAACAGACAATTTCTATTTTTATTTTCCTTGCTATTCCTCTATCCCCCTCTTCCCCACACTTCCGTTTTGTAAATATCTCCTTTTTTAACTAAAAAAATGCCTTCGAGTATTTGCAAACCAAGTCGGGAAATTGAATAGAATTTATTCATAAAGAATATAGAAAATAAGGGTTTTGGTGGAAAAAAAGAAAAAAATAATTACTTCTAATCATAAAATTGACCGAATGAAAGAAACTTATATACCTATGTACGTCCGATGTTAATATATGTAAATGCGTATACGTGTATATACATACTAGCTTTTACCCGCGGCTTCGCTCGCATTAAATCCATCCAATAAGAGATCATTATAGTACAAACGGATCAATATAAAGAATATATTTTATTGCTTGTCTGAGATTATCTATTTGAAAAAATTACTACATGCAATGAAGTTTCAAATTTCAAAGTATACTTTATTGAATCAATACAACAAATATTAAAATATATATGTCACTATAAAGAAAATAAATAATTCGGAATGGTAACAATTGAAAATATAAAATGCAGATTATTAGTCAAGGATATTTCTATAAACTATATTGTACGTTTTTCCGTTGGGTGTAAATATTTGTAAATTCCGGGCATTAGACACACGCGAACAGGCTACATATAGTTGACCATGAGAAAAGCATGACTTTTCTAAATGCACTCGTGCTACCTGTAATGTCTGTCCTTGTGCTTTGTTTATAGTTACGGCAAAGCTAAGTTTGACGGGAAACTGAACTCTTTTAAATTGGAATGGAAGGTCAGTGGGAATAATTGGAATCCGAGGTATGATTACACTTTTTCCTTTACCGACACCTGTTTAAATAGTAGCACCAAGTATATTCTATCCCAATTTCGTTATCCGAAGTCGTGTTCCATTACATAGCAGAGGAGCATTTAAATTTCACATAAGCATTACTGGTACATTTAGTTTCAACTGAAGCTTATGTGATGGTACACCCGACAATTCAAGTGAATTTAAAAACTCTACAGGATATGAGGTACTTAATTCTGTATCCATAATTGTATCCATTGATAAATATTCCACCATTTCCCCTTCCACCTCTTTTAAAATGTCATTGTTGATTCTATTAACTACTTCATTTTTTGGTGCTAATATTGCTCTTGCGCACAGCCACTGATCACAACCCAAATTCTGTTGCAATTCGGGAAAAACATGAGCAATGAGATCCACATCATTTTCTACTAAATTACAAAATTCTCTTGAAAGTGATACGCAACCTTCAGCATCAACATCTAAACGACCATCACCAATTTTCAATAACATTTCAGCATAACGTCCTGAATCCACGTCATTATGAAAATGCACTCTCATATTTGTTTTTAGGCTCAGCTTTTCAACTCTCGACCATAAGCTCGATGATTTTAAGCATGCTTGAATTTCATCTGCTGGTGTTCCCCTCTGAATAACTGGAAGGGTTTGACGAAAATCACCAGCCAGTAAAACTACCATTCCTCCCATTATATCTGTACTATCCCGCAGGTTCTGAAGAGTCCGGTTTAAAGCTTCTATAGCCTTTTTGTGAGACATTGTACATTCATCCCACACTAAAAGCTTACATTCTCGCAGCATCCTACCTCGAGAACTATTTTTACTGAAATTACAGATGGGCGAATCTTCATGTGCAAGGTTCAATGGTAATTTCAAAACGGAATGTGCCGTACGGCCGCCGTTTAAAAGCGTCGCGGCAATACCCGACAAAGCTACTGCAACTGCTATTTTTCTGTTTTTTCTGATGTACATTAATAATAAGACATTAAAAAACGTCTTTCCGGTTCCACCTGGTGCATCGAGAAAGAAAAGTCCACCTTTACCGTATTCTATTCTACGTAAAACTTGATGGAGAACATGAGCCTGCTCTGGAAGTAACAAAGGGATTAATTCTTCTACTTGTCGCTGCAGTGCTATGAAATCATAATCTAACTCTCGAGCAATTTCATTGTTGAAATCATCCTCATTATCTCTTTGAGGGCTTTGCATCCCAAAATCATCTAATTTTTTTCCAACCATTGTGAAAACCTTGTTTTCAATTAGAATTAGCGTTTGGTTGTAAATATGTTCATTGAAAGTCATATCTGTATGTACTTGCTGAAGTCGATGTAAAATATTTTTAGCTTTTACCCGCAGATGGCGTTAACGTAGCGCTCAGCAAATAGATGACCAGGCCACCACCATACATGTACGCATGTATGCTCACATTTTATGGCCACCATACATGTAGATATGTATGCTGTATACTGTATACTGTATACTGTATACTCCCATACACACATACCACACTACTCTCAATGCAGCTACATATGTGCCTATACCTATGTATAGTCCCACTCTCTCTCTTGTATACTTACATTTTATGGCCACCATACATGTAGATATGTATGCTGTATACTGTATACTCCCATACACACATACAACACTACTCTCAATGCAGCTACATATGTGCCTATACCTATGTATAGTCCCACTCTCTCTCTCTCTCTCTGTGCATATGGGGCGTTACTTTATGCATGCGTATGTATATTCTCTATTGTGGCTATTGGACAAAAAAGTTTCTTTATTTTATTTAAAAAATAATTTTTTTTATTAAATAAAAAGTAGCCTATGTTCATTCTGATACCTCCAAGAGTATGTGTACAAAGTTTCATGATGATCGGTTAAGTAGTTTTTGCGTGAAAGCGCAGCAAACGAAACGACTTTCGCATTTATAATATTAGTATAGATATGTACATACGTGTACGTGTATATTGTATAGGTATGAGTTCAATGGACTAGCAAAAAAAAAGGAAGAGCAAAAAAGTGGAAAGAAAAAGAAAAGTTACGAAAGGAAATTCTAATAACGAAAAGACATATTTACAGACTATAAGAATCCCCGATTAAAAAGATTGAGAAGTTTCTACGATATTTATATAAATGTACAAATGTTAATTCTATTTCAACATAAAAAAAAATACTGTCGCGTACTGGCCGCAACAAAAACTTCTTTTGTGTCTGTTTGCTCATTTCCTTTGTTTTGCCTAATATTCCTTTCACTCCAAGCGTTGGCAGTGGCATCTGTCGGCAAATAATTTATAATTCAAAGCCATGAATTGTTGGCACGGTTGCACTCGGTGTGTGCCTACCCAGTGGTATAAGTCTCCAAAAGAAGGTGTTCGCTAAAACGGTTCCTCCACTAACAAATATTAGGGAAACGGAATGCTTTGCACGGGTATTCCGTAAAAAGAGGTCCTTTTTATACGGCGAGGGGAAAATTATCCCAGTGTACTTGGTGGCCTAGCTCGTAAGTGCGTGCTGGATCAGATTCTAGCAAACTACGAAATCGTCAACACCTTTTTTGCGCGGACGTGCGAGTAGTGAGTTTAGAAAAGGAATATAAATAAAATAGTGCAACAGGCGTGTTTTTTTTTGTGTCGAGCCAAGAGAGGGCAGTTGAAGCCCAAAAAATTTATACACGCGAATTGAATACAGTGAGCGCATTTCGTTTAGCCGAATGTCAAGTTGTTCCAATTATTTAGCGTTATTGTGAAAATCGCTACGATATTTTATGCCAGCCGTGGATATTTTGCATTTTCCATACACTACCATTTATTCTTTAACTGTAATTAGTCTGGACATGGTAAACTTAGAGTATTGTAAGTGGAAAAAGGTAATAAGTGTTAATTTCAGTGCGCATTTCGTTTAGCCGAATTGATGGTTAGAGCCATTTAATGAAGAAATAGAGAGGTAAGTTACATTTTTTTAGGAAAAATCTTATATCTGACATTGCATGGATTTGTTGGAGTCATTTTAATTATTAAGTTTTGTTTTTTTTATACCCTTTAAGGTCCTGCCTAAAGGACCATACTTGTCACTTAAAAGGAAAGCTGTTATAACGGCGCATAAAGAAAACGGTTTGAGTAATTTGCAGATTGCCTTAATGATTCTCAGATCTGTGCAAACTAACATAATTTTTTTAAAATTAGGCAAGAATTATGGCCAGAAGAAAAAATCTAAAGGTAATAAAAAATTACAGTACGCCAAAAAGGTCAAATTGAGGACCTGGTAACAAAAAAAAAAGCTTACCGCTTTACAAATTATAGCGGAACTTGATCTTCCCATTAAAAACGACATGTTCAGAAAATTTTACGCACAAAAGAAAACGTTGTTTACAAAAAGCAAGCAAAAGCAGCTGCACTGACAAAAGGCCATAAGGATGCAAGGATGCAGTTAGCTAAAATGCACATGAAAGGGTCATCAGAATGGAAAAATTTAATTTTTTCCGACGAGAAAAAATTTAAACTCCACGGCCGTGATGGATTTAGTTGCTTTTGGCATGATTTGAAAGCAAACTAGGAACCAAGGTTGAGCAGGAATTTTGGTGGAGGAAGTGTCATGACTTGAGGAGCCTTTTCTTATTATGGGAGATCTACAATATGCTAGGTTCCAACAAAAATTAGCAGCGAAATCTACACGGGCATGTTGGTAGCAGAATTAATAATTTTTTCGAGGACTGTCATCAACAATTTGACCTTTTTGGCGTACTGTAATATTTTATTACCTTTAGATTTTTTCTTCTGGCCATAATTCTTGCCTAATTAGTTTGCACAAATCTGAGAATCATTAAGGCAATCTGCAAATTACTCAAACCGTTTTCTTTATGCGCCGTTATAACAGCTTTCCTTTTAAGTGACAAGTATGGTCCTTTAGGCAGGACCTTAAAGGGTATAAAAAACAAAACTTAATAATTAAAATGACTCCAACAAATCCATGCAATGTCAGATATAAGATTTTTCCTAAAAAAATGTAACTTACCTCTCTATTTCTTTATTAAATGGCTCTAACCATCAATTCGGCTAAACGAAATGCGCACTGAAATTAACATATTACCTTTTTCCACTTACAATACTCTAAGTTTACCATGTCCAGACTAATTACAGTTAAATAATAAATGGTAGTGTATGCAAAATGCAAAATATCCACGGCTGGCATAAAATATCGTAGCGATTTTCACAATAACGCTAAATATTTGGAACAACTTGACATTCGGCTAAACGAAGTGCGCTCACTGTAGTGGCATACATATTGTTAATACAAAAAGTGGAGGAGATAAATTGGCGCCCAACGTGTGGCCCGATAAGATCTTTGCGTTGAAAAATTTTGGGGATTTTGAGTGGCGTTTTGTGCTGTTGGTTTTGTTTTTATAATTATTAACAATTCTCTATCTTTCTTTATTATTATTAGTAGGGCATTCGAGGAGTGGAAGGATTAAGGAGAGATTGGGATTCGAACCCAGGCCCATCGGGAGATTGAGTATAATATATTTAGTACAAAGAAATTTGGTGAGTCTGTTCCGTTTTGGTAAATTTGCAATTTGTTTGTTTTTTTAGAAGTAACCAGTAGTAGTTCTCCCCAAAATTATGTTGTGTTTTTTTGTTTTTTTTTGTTAATTAAAGATTTTTGTTGTTTTTTTTTATTGTTTTAGATTAAAAACTTTTTTTTAATAAAAAAAAATTTGTTTTGATAATTGTTGTGTTGTCAGAGTAGACAATATTTGTTTTTCATTTTATTAATTTTTTCTGTTTTTTGTGGTTAGGTTCTTTTGTCGTTTTCGTGTTGGGGTTGTTGTTGTTGTTGTTGTTGTTGTAGCCACAAAAATATTTCTCAAAGTAATTTTTGGGGAATGTTGCGGGAATGACAGTCCTTGGCCGGATACAAAATCCGGGTCGTTCCGGTATAAAGACCCGACTGTCGCGGGAACTATTGGATTTTAGTCGCCTCTTACGACAGACATGCCTTACCGCGGGTAAATTCTTGAACCCCTAACCCGCAGGGTTCTTCGTGTTGGGGTCTTTTGTTGTGCAAGTATAGAGCAACGCGGAAATCGCATTAGGATAAAAGCTTTTTTAATTTTGATTATAATTAAACAATTTTCTTTTTTTAAATAAATATTTTTTTTTTGGTTTTTCGAGTTTATTTTTTTTTGTATTTTAACATGGAAATAAATCGTTTAGCGCAGGATGAGCTCGCGTACGAGATGGAGGCACGCGGCCTTACAGTTGGTACGGTCGAAGCCATGCGTAAGTCGCTTAGGGCATCGCGATTAATAGATAAAAGAGGGTCGGGAAACCTCTTTCAAGACTACCCCTTCAGTTTCGACGATGATAAGACGACGGTCGAGTCGAAACTGGAGGAGGTAGAAAATTTAATCACTTCGGTTGCGGGTGGAGGCAAGCCATCGCGTGGAGCGAAAGCGATGGCGAAGATCGAGTGGTGTTTATCGCGAATCGGACGGGCGCGACCGGGAAGCGACGGCGAGATGACTCAGCAGATGGAGCTGAAGAGCAAGTTGTTGCTCCATCTCGCCGAACTACAAGCGAAGAAGCCGAAGAAAAGGAAATCGGTTCGGTAGAGCGCTCGGGTGCCACTCGTGTGGACCCGATAGCACCTCCGCCCGTGGAGGTACATCGCGTGGTTGAAGAGACAGTCGAGTCTCAGAAACCGGTAAACTTGTCGAAGTGGGACGTCCACTTCGACGGCGAAAAAGTGGGTATGTCGCTTTTCGCATTCTTAGAACGGGTTGAGGAGTTGAGCGAGGCACGCGGTGTGCCCCAAGCTCAACTTTTCAAAGGCGCGGTAGATTTGTTCGCATGAAAGGCGTTATTATGGTTTAGGTCTGTTAGGAAGACTCTAGGTAGTAGGGAGGAACTGGTAAGAGAGTTGAAGTTGGAGTTTTAGCACCCCAACTACGACGATCTCTTTCTAGACGAGATTAGGCGAAGGACTCATGGAGCGAATAAGTCCATCGGAGTATATGTAGCGGGTATAAAGACAATGTTTGGTAGGCTTCAGGAGCCTTTATCTGAGAAAAGGATGTTAGGATTGATTAGGTCGAATCTCCTACCATTCTACCAGACCCAGTTTGGACTGGTGACGATAGGGTCGATTACCGAACTAGTTGCTTTTTTGCGTAGGCAACTAGAGGCGGTTAGGTCATCAGTGGATGCGTTTGTCCCTCCTCCGAGTCATAAGGCCAATGGTTTGTTGGAACCTGACCTGGCTTATGTCTTTGCTGGTGTAGAGGTCGCGGCGGTAGCGGAGCCAGACCTAGTTGATAGCTTTAGGCCGGGGTCAAATACCCGATGTTTTAATTGTAGGCGGTAGACTTGAAGTCATGAAGCGGGACTGCCCGGCATGTGCAGCGAAGCCGAGTGGCTCCTCGCGTACCCAATGAACTTCCGGTGGTGGGCGAAACCACAACCCCTTCAGGTCAGGGCCTGTGAGAGAGAGTAGGTCGGACGAAAGAATAGAGAATTCTCAGCTCAAACATCAGATCGAGAAACGGGAAATAGACCCTGGGACAGCAGGATAGGCAGTCTAGTAGGGCGAGTTAGTTAACCTGCTAACTCCCAGCTGGCAAATGTAGGTGTCAAGATATAAGAGGTTAGGTTGGCGTTTTCGTTGGTGACGGCGGCGGTCACGACGAACGCCCTTATTTGGATATTAGGATCCATGGTTTTGATTTTAGGGCTTTGTTGGATTCTGGTGCGACCAGAACAGTGATAGGTCAGCTAGGTTGAGCTCGTAGTATTGGCAAATTCCGGTGGAAGAGCAGTCGAGGCCCTTCACCGCATTCACGGTACCAGGTAGAGGACTATTTCAGTTTAAGAGGATGCTATACGGATTGCATAATGCACCGGCAACTTGGCAGAGATTTATAGATTCGGTCATAGGTCCAGAATTAGAACCTCATGTTTTTGTGTATTTGAACGATATTATTATCGTTACAAATAATTTTGAGAAGCATTTAGAGATTTTGAAGATTGTCTTAGATAGATTAGCTAGTGCAGGGCTCAGATTAAATAGGGATAAATGTAATTTTTGTAGGTCTGAGTTAAAATATTTGGGCTACGTGGTGGACAAGAACGGTCTTCACGTAGACCCCGAGAAGGTAGAGGCGATGCTTCGGATTGAGGTACCGAAGAACGTAAAGCAAGTGCGGTTATTTATAGGATCAGTGTCCTGGTACCGCAGATTTATTAAAAAATTTGCAGAGTTAGTTAGGCCTCTCACCGATTTAACAAAAAAGAACCGAAAGTTCAATTGGACTGAAGATTGTGAAAGAAGTTTTAGAGAAGCGAAGGAACGCTTGGTGACAGCTCCGGTTTTGAGTTGCCCGGATTTTGATATGCCTTTCACAATCCAGACAGATGCGTCTGATTTCCATGGTGTTTCACAACGGTGAGAGGGTGATAGTTTATTTGAGTAGGTCCTTGAACAAAGGAGAGCGAAATTACTCGACGACCGAAAAGGAGTGTCTGGCGGTTCTGTGGGCGGTTGAGAATCTGCGACCATATGTGGAGGGCGCAAAGTTTACCGTCGTCACCGATCATTATTCACTTATTTGATTGAATAAGTTGAAGGATCCGTGTGGTAGGTTAGCTAGATGGGCTCTGAAACTCCAGCAGTACGATTTTGATATAGTGCATCGGAAAGGTAAGGAACATGTGGTTCCGGATATGCTATCCCGTAGTGTGCCGGTTATTGCTGAAGTTAGTACTACCGACCCCTGGTTGGCAAGGATGGTGCGGTTAGTAGAGAAAAATCCGTTGTCGTATCCAGCGTGGAGAGTTGAAGGTGGCAACCTCTTCAGGTTTATTAGGTCGAGATTTCCTTCTGTTTACGGCGATTCAGCAGGATGGAAAAGAGTAATAAGGCGTGATGGTAGAAATGAAATTTTAAAACAATGTCACGACAACCCGTTGCGGGCCATATGGGTGTGAAAGAGAATTTTGCGCGTGTTTCACAAAAGTTCTACGGCCAAGGATGAAGTCGGACATTGCGAAATATATTAGGGCGTGTAAAACTTGTCAGCAGGTGAAACCTGAGAATTCACAGCCAACTGCGGGTATGATAGAGAAGACCAAGGCAGTCGAGCCTTGGGAAATGATTTGAGTGGATCTTGTTGGGCCTTTAGTGAAGTCGTCACAAGGCTACCAGTATATTTTGACAGTAGTAGACTACTTTTCCAAATTTCCCCTCCTATTCTCTTTGCGTACTGCCACGGCAAGAAGCCTATGCAAACAATCGAAGGACAATGTATTTCTTTTGTTTGGAGTTCCTCGGTCGGTTGTGTGTGACAATGGACCCCAATTTAGGAGTCGAGAGCTTCGGGGCCTCTGCGGTGACTATGGCGTCCAACTCCGGTACACCGTACACTATCACCCGCAGGCTAATCCGGCCGAGAGGATTAGTCAGATTATTAAAACGACACTTAGGGCTTATATATCAGAGAACCAGAGGACATGGGACCAACAGTTAGCGAAGGTAGCATGCTGTATTAGGACAGCGCAGCACGAAGTGTTAGGAGCTACGCCATATTTTGTGAATTTCGGTAGGGATATGGCGGTAGAAGGCAGTAGAGACTTCATAGACAGTTTAGGAGATCAGGAGAAATTAAATTGTCAGGAGCGGGCAAAGAGGCTCGAAAAGATTAGGACCAACATTACAACTAGGTTAGAACAGGCGAGTGAGAAGCTTGCGAGGCAGTACAATCTCAGACGTCGAGATGTACAGTACATGTCTGAGGAGTTAGTCTGGAGGAAAGATTTTATGCTGTCAGATGCAGCGAAGTTAGCGCCAAAGTATGTAGGGCCGTATATTGTTAGGAAGAGAGTGTCACCGTGGAAGGGGTAGAGTTGTCGCGTACTGGCCGCAACTTCTTGTTTGTTTGTTCATTTTCTTTGTTTTGCCTAATATTACTTTCACTTCAAGCGTTGGCAGTGGCATCTGTCGGCAAATAATTGTATAATTTAAAGCCAGGAATTGTTGGCACGGTTGCACTCGGTGTGTTCTTACCCAGTGGTATAAGTCTCCAAAAGGAAGTGTTCGTACAAAACGGTTCCTCCACTAACAAATATTATGGAAACGGAATGCTTTGCGCGGGAATTCCGTAAAAAGGGGTGTCGCCTTTCTTTTTTTATGACGAGGGGAATATTATCCCAGTGTACTTGGTGTGCCATGGTGGCGTGGGCTATACAACTCTATCCCTTTGGGTAATGGGAGCGGCGCCAGATAATTGGGCACCAATACACACTCGCCTAAGAACTCTGAAGGCGAACGCGTAGCTTGCGGCCTAGCTCAGATTCTAGCAACCTACGAAAGCGTCAACACCTTTTTTGCACGGACGTGCGAGTAGTGAGTTTAGAAAAAGAATATAAATAAAATAGTGCAACAGGCGTGTTTTTTTTGTCGAGCCAAGAGAGGCAGAGAGGGCAGTTGAAGCCCAAAAAATTTATACACGCGAATTGAATACTGACGGAGCTGGAGTTTGGCGACATCGTCCGGAGGAGCACCGAAGTTGGGTACCCACACCCGGCCGAGTAACTGCTAAATATCATTTGGTTTTTTTATTGTTTGTCCACTTTTTGTCGTGCTGACAGTGTTGCTTCCCTCGTTTTCCCCACACCCATCCTTATAGCATCCCGCACCCAGAGGCCAGTCATACAGGCGGGTTAAAGTTACCCCCGGCAGCACGGGAGTAGTGCGAGTGGGTTCGTAACCAGTTTGGTTGGACCACACCTCGGGTGCACCCCAAAAATATATTTTGCTTACTCTGTCTTACATCGGTGCTTAATTGTTGTCGTGCATTTGTTTATCTAAGTCAGCGTGGATCACTTCACTTGGTTTTGTTCTTGCTAGTAGTTGTTATGTTTGCACTTACTGTTGACACACGCCGTCTCCACTAAGTTGGCCAGTCGCTTTTTTAGTTTTTTTCATCTTCTTTTGTGCGGTAGTTTGTTTTGTTGACGTGTGTGGTTGTTGGCAGGCGCTTGACCAACAGCCACTGTAGGTATACATATGTATGTACATACGCACATACATATTGTTAATACAAAAAGTGGAGGTGACAATACAGAATAAAAAAATTAAGAATAAGGTTATAAAAAAATGAGGAATTATATACATAAAATACAGAAAATTCAGGAAGCTCGTGCCGTTGGAATGAGTGTTGTGCTCGGAAGTTGTTGAGTGTGGAGAGTTTTGTATAGACAGGGAATGTGTTTGTATGTGCATACATATGTTCGCGGCTGTGCATTTACTTTTAATCAAGTGAGCCAAAAGGCTGTCGTTACAGGCTCGCAACCGTTGATGTTGCTTGCAGCATGGAGAGTGTGCATAAAAAGAATTCTAACGCAGACTTGTACTTCTTACGTTTTTTATTTATTTATTTTTTTTCGCGCCCAATGTGTGGCCTCAACCCAAGCCTTAACGCCGTGCTCTTTTAGTGGCTACCTCACTATTTCTAATCTTCACTTCTTACCATACCTTGATACTGACGTACCTTATGTTTGGGGTAATTCGCAATATAAATTAGTCGTCCGTTTTCTAGGTAATTGAATACATACATACATAGTCATGCTGTAGGTTACATATGTACGTTCGCAGCAAATAGTACATATACCTATATCATATGTATTTGTATGCAACTTATAACTACGTGCTTGGGGTCAAACAAGTTACCTAACCGACAAATAGATCATTTGCGTGGTATGCCACTATACTTTTTCCTGTCATATCTCCTAGCTCGTACATTGCGTTCCCAATGGTTTTCAAAACAACGCATCTTATCTGCTTAGGTGCCAATTTGGGATTATAGTTATCGATTTTCGAGGTCTGTTTGAAATTTCGGCGGTATACTACAATACTTTACTAATTTTAAATTTTACCTCCATACTCCTGGTGTTGAACACTTTACTGCTCCTATCATGTGCTAAATCTAATTCTTTTATGACTTTATTCCTAATCAGCTGAAGTTTGTCTGCTCCTCCTATGATTACTTCACTGTCTGTATCTTTTATTGAATTTAGTCTTAGCAATACATCGTAAGTTGCGCCGTGCTGTACCAATGGCATCCCGAATACGGCATGATATGGACATACTTGGATAGCACTGTGAACCGCACTTCGTAGGGAAAATGCTGCATCACTCAGATGTTTATCCCAATTTTTCTGGCTCTCTTTAATGTATGAACGTATGATCTGGAGAACTGATCAGTTTACTCTTTCGGCCGCTGTTGGGGAACCATAAAACCTTTAATTTTAATTAGTTAACTTAAACGATACACCCTATATATAAAATACGGTAATTCTCTCTTTGAGCGAAACTGTATAATATTTGTATACTTATATACGAGCATAATATATGTATGTACGTACACAAGTATATACAGGTAAATATGTACATTGCATATACATGGTACATGTATGTACAATTGTAGATATGCATACATATCGGAATGTTGGAACCGTTAATCCTTTTTTTACAGTCCACTTTATCTTCATACGCAACTACGAAACATGTTCAGTTTGTAGCTAGCATTAAGTTTAATGTAAATTTAGTATACCTAAAGCAAATAAAGAGATCGGTTCGTCCGCCTTTAAATCGACGTAAACGGAGTACTCAATTTTCGGTCAGTTATTATTCAACGCCGTAAGTAATTCGCGCCCAGTGTGGTTAATTCGAAACCATAAGAAAACTGGTCCTTCGAGCCGGATACTTGAATTAGCGCTCGCGAATATTTGCGGTTAATATTATTCGATTATCGGTTTTGTTAAATATCTTTATTTTTTGGCGTGTACCTATCGGATTCATGGAGCTGTTTCAACGGAATCGTGCTTGGGCGAAATTGGCCATAGATCGCGCATACAAGGCCGCCAAGCAAACAAATGAAGCACCCACCAAGGAAGCGCTTATGTATAGGCTCGAAAAATTAGAAGCAGCCTACAATGACTTTATGCGTTGGAGTCAAGAATTGTATGCATATTCTGCGGAAGAAAATTTCGTTGACCCCATCGAAGACATTGAGCAAACAGAGGAAAAACATTTTCAAGCCCATGGTCTTCTGCATGCTCAAATTGCTATAATACCTGGTTCTTCAAGTCAAGCATCTACATTCAGGGAGGATGATCCCCTAGAGCGTTTGGCTTTGCAGCAAGCATCGTTTCTCGAAACATTTGCTGCTAGTCGTAGTGAACAAAACGTTCATCTAACAAAAATACAGTTACCCAAGTTTAACGGAAAGTACGAAAATTGGATTACCTTTCGTGATTTGTTTCTTAGCGCAGTGGGAAACAAATCAGGGTTGACTCGTACTCAAAAATTTCAATATTTAATATCATATTTAGAAGGTTATGCCTTAACAAGCATACAGCATATTCGTGTAACCGATGAGAATTATGAGCAAGCATGGGACCGTTTAGTCAAACGGTACGACCGCAAACCGTTAATAATTAGATCCCTTGTACAATCGTTTTTGGCTCTTCCAACACTCTCTTCAAACAACCTTACGGCACTTCGCCAAGTAGTTGATGGGGCAGATCAGGCTATTCGAGGTCTGGACGCGTTGAGTGTTACCTCCCGCGACCCATGGCTAACGCAACTCCTTCTTAATAAGCTAGACGAAGAGACTCGAAAACAGTGGGCAGACAAATGTGATAACCATAGCAAAAAAAGTTTTGGCGATTTTCTCGAGTTTCTTTCTCATCGTTGTGATACACTTGAAGCATGCGTACCTCCTCGCTCAGTTAACACGCGTCGCGTCGCGTTATTGGCAAATGTAGGTGACATGAAACACCAACAATGCACGGTTTGTAAAGAAAACCACACGCTTTGGCAATGCTCTCAGTTCAAACAGTTATCACCCTCCTCACGTCGGGAAGCTGTACAAAAACAAAGGGTATGTTTTAACTGTTTGGCCTCTTCACATTCGGTACGTTCATGTCAATCGAAGCATAGCTGCAAAAAATGTGGATCACGCCACCATACACTACTGCACGATGAACGGTCGCCGTCTACGTCTTCGTCCCAAGTGCGGAATCAGCCGAATCAAGTACCTGCTGTTACCACTCAATGCTTGCACATACCAATACCAAATCAAGTAGCGGATACAATGTTAACCTCATCGACCGCTCACACTTTTCTTCCAACGGTACTCGCTTTTGTAGAAGATAAATGGGGAAATAAGGTGAGCTGTAGAATACTACTTGATTCTGGATCAACCACATCATTTGCTTCAGAAGCCTTTGTGCAACGCCTTGGTCTGTCACGAACTAATGGTCGTGTATCGGTTTCTGGTCTATCAGCGTGTAATGCCGGAGTTACTAGAGGTCGAGTGCATTTTACACTAGTATCTACAATAAATAATACTCAACTTGATTTCAACGCGTTTATTTTAAATAAGCTAACTTCGCATATTCCTGTACAAACTGTTAACATTTCTTCAGCATCGTGGCAATCGATTCTAAAGCTACCACTCGCTGACCCTACCTTCGCTGAATCTGCACCAATTGATGTTTTGATTGGCTCCGATCAGTTGTGGAGCATTTATACTGGCGATAGAAGGCATTTCGGACCAAACATGCCTCTTTTTCTGAATAGCATATTTGGGTGGGTCGTAGCTGGAACACATTTTTCCGAAACCGAAGTTAATCTAACTGCAGCTAGTCATCATGCTACCGTTTCCATTGATGATTTATTTCGGACGTTTATGGAGGTCGAGGATGTCAAACCTACACCACAAAAGATCGATATGGCCGACCCAGCAGAGGTTCACTTCGTTAATACTCACACCCGTCACATTAACGGCACGTACGTCGTCAAGTATCAATTTAAGGAAAACGCACCGGTAATTTCATCAACACTTTCGCAAGCGGTGACGCGGTTACAACATATGGAGCGCCGGTTCAAACGAGACCCAGCGCTGAAAGTTCAATACATAAATTTTATGCGTGAGTATCTGTCGCTTGGCCACATGACCCGTATTGGGCCCTCGGAAGTTGAATGTCACCCATCAGAATATTTTTATCTGGCTCATCACGCGGTGCTCAAACCAGATAGTTCCACGACAAAATGCCGAGTTGTGTTTGATGGATCCTGTAAGGATTCCAGTGGCTACTCACTTAACGAACGACTTTATATTGGCCCACCGATTCAGCGAGATTTGTTTGGTGTGTGTGTTCGTTTTCGTCAGCATCGTTACGTATTTTCAGCTGATATAGAGAAAATGTTTCGTGGCATCATGGTTTCGGATTCGGATACTAAATATCAACGAATCGTTTGGAGGGAAAATGAATGTTCACCAGTGGAGCATTATCAACTTCTCACGGTAACTTACGGACTTGCACCGTCACCTTTCCTTGCAGTACGCGTTCTTAAACAATTGGCAGAAGACTATAAGGCAACTTATCCACTCGCAGCGCGTGTTTTATTAAATGACATGTACGTTGATGACTTAGCGACCGGGTGTAATACAGTTGCTGATTTACTTCAGCTTAAAATTGAAATTATAAACCTTCTAAAATGTGCCAACTTCAAATTACAAAAATGGTGTTCGAATTGCAAACCTTTGTTAGATACTTTACCAAAGGAACTATGTGAACATAAACCAATAAACATCGTTTATTATTAACCAAATAATTTGTGTGTGAAATTACTTGGAATACAATGGAGCCCTGACACAGATGAGTTCCAGATATCAATCAAATTACCTGAAGAATCCTGCAGCGAGCCTACAAAACGTAGTGTTCTATCAACAACAGCGAAAATATTTGATCCACTTGGCTTAGTATCACCGAGTGTTGTGCTTTTTAAAATACTTTTACAAGAAACCTGGTGCCAAGGTATCAGTTGGGATGATAGGTTACCTCCCGCGTTGAGTAATCGCTGGAAGAAAATAATATCCGAGTTACATTACCTCTCCAACATCAAGAATCCACGTCAGATATCGATCTCCGGCGAATCAATCGAAATCCACGGTTTCGCAGATGCCTCATCTTCAGCGTACGCTGCCGCAATTTATAGCAGATGCAACCGAGGTGACAGTTCATACGATATCAATTTAATTGCTGCCAAAACAAGGGTAGCACCACCCACACCATTATCCATTCCACGCCTCGAATTGAGCGCTGCTTATTTGCTCATCAAATTATTATCATCAATCACGTCATGTCTCAACTTGAAAATTACAAACATTTTTTGCTGGAGCGACTCCGAAATCGTTTTACACTGGCTTTCATCACCCCCTCGTAGATGGACGCCTTTCGTATGTAACCGAACTGCAGAGATACTCGATGTTTGTCCTCGTCAGCATTGGTATCATATACGATCTGCTGACAATCCTGCTGATTGTGCGTCGCGTGGCGTGCTTCCAAGTGAGTTGACTTGTCACCCACTTTGGTGGCATGGTCCGAAATGGCTATCTTTGCCTAGAAATCAGTGGTCATCTACAGACAGCACCATCTCATCAAAAGACGCACACGTTATCGCCGAACAACGCAAAATTCCTCCAGCTATAGTCCTTTGTGTTCAAGACGATCAACCTGCTTTGGATAAGCTCATTAACAAATCATCGGCATGGATGCGCTTACTACGTGTTGTAGCGTTCTGTCAGCTTTTTATTCGAAATTGTTGTCGGCGTGAAGGAGAAACCAATACAAACGTTCTGAACGCTTGTCACCTTAAGTCTGCGGCAAATGCTATTTACCGTCATTCACAAGCAAATATATTCAAAGACGAAATGGTCCAGCTACAAAAAGGTCTACCACTGAAGGCAAAATCCAGGCTCCTCCGTTTCACCCCTTTTCTGGATGAAGACGGTGTTCTTCGCGTCGGAGGACGTATCAAAAACGCCCTATTGCCGGAATCAGTAAAGCATCCAATACTATTGTCCAAAGTTTCTAATGTTTCTCAGCTTATTTGCAGGTACATCCATGTTAAATACCTGCATCCAGGTGTCGACGCTACGTTTTCTATCGTGAGACAACATTATTGGATTATTGGCTGTCGTAATATCGTCCGGAAGGTCGTATTTTCTTGCAAAACTTGTTTTTTGCAACGTCGCAGTACCAGTCAACAGCTGATGGCTGATCTACCCGCCGTACGATTGCAATCTGCTCGCTGTTTTCAGCATTGCGGTCTCGATTACGCTGGCCCTGTACAAATTAAACTTTCTCGAACGCGTAACGCAAAGATTGGGAAAGCATGGTTCGCTCTGTTCATATGCATGTCCACCAAAGCTATACACATCGAGCTCGTAAGCGATCTTACAACCAATGCATTCCTGGCGGCTTTGCGTCGCTTTGGAGCTCGGCGAGGGCTGCCAACTGATATATATTCCGACAATGGTACAACATTTCACGGGGCTCATCGAGTGCTAAACGAATTACAAAAATTAGCTACATCCGAGTCGCACATACGTGAAGTGTCAGATGCTCTGGCCGCTGAAGGAATTATGTGGCATTTCATTCCACCATCTGCGCCACACTTTGGCGGACTTTGGGAGTCGGGAGTACGTTCTATTAAGTTGCATCTTCGGCGAGTTATTGGAAATAACGTACTAACATTCGAAGAATATTCTACTGTCCTGGCACAAATTGAGGCAATAATAAATTCTCGGCCTTTATGCGCATCATCAGACACCGAATTAGATGCCCTAACGCCCGCCCACTTTCTGGTTGGAGCGCCTTATACTTCTGTTCCAGAACCTTCACTTTTGGATATAAATGTAAACCGCCTCCAACATTGGCGGCATCTTCAAGCAATGGTTCAAAGCTTTTGGAAGCGGTGGCACGTTGAGTATGTGACGTCATTACAACCACGCAATAAGTGGCAACGAAAACTGTTCAACGTCGAACAAGGCACGTTAGTTCTCCTGAAAGGACCAAACCTACCACCATCGAAATGGCTCCTGGGACGAATAGTAGCAGTAACTAAAGGAAGCGATAGTCTGGTCAGAGTAGTCACCATACAAACATCTCGCGGTCAATATGTTCGGCCAGTTGCAAAAATAGCGGTCTTACCACTTACCTGAACCAATGGTTCAGCGGGGGCGGTATGTTGGGGAACCATAAAACCTTTAATTTTAATTAGTTAACTTAAACGATACACCCTATATATAAAATACGGTAATTCTCTCTTTGAGCGAAACTGTATAATATTTGTATACTTATATACGAGCATAATATATGTATGTACGTACACAAGTATATACAGGTAAATATGTACATTGCATATACATGGTACATGTATGTACAATTGTAGATATGCATACATATCGGAATGTTGGAACCGTTAATCCTTTTTTTACAGTCCACTTTATCTTCATACGCAACTACGAAACATGTTCAGTTTGTAGCTAGCATTAAGTTTAATGTAAATTTAGTATACCTAAAGCAAATAAAGAGATCGGTTCGTCCGCCTTTAAATCGACGTAAACGGAGTACTCAATTTTCGGTCAGTTATTTTTCAACGCCGTAAGTAATTCGCGCCCAGTGTGGTTAATTCGTAACCAGGCCGTGTTGCATTGCGGGGAGTAGAATGCTGCCCGTATGTGTTTGACATTGTACTTTTCGAGAAATGTAACGAATCGTTCGGAAATAAATTGTTTTCCGTTATCCGAGTGTATATATTCTGGTACGCCGAAAATGTGAAACACGTCCTTTTCTAGGTATTTCACCACGTCATCTGTTGTTGCCCTACGCATTGGCTCGAGAAATGGTCAAGACATATAAACACGAAACAGTTACTATCAGACGAACGAGGGAACGACTCATAAAATCGATATACAAACGTTGGAATGGTCGCTCGGTTACTTGTTGTTTACCTATCTTGGGTTTGTGAAATGCGTTTGGGGCTTATTACCCTTTCACACATCGTAGTCTTTATAGAAGCTCTGCACATTGGCGACCATTTCTGGCGAGTAATATTTTTCTCGGATTCGGGCTAATGTCTTATTTATTCCTCCATGTCCTAAGCGAGCAGTGAGATACTTCCACTAGGCCTCGTCGTAGTTCTGATGGTACCCAGTCTTCCTGGAGAACTGTGTACGTTTGTAAACGAATCCGTCCGATATGCACGTGTGCGGTAGTTTGTTCATGTTTTCGGTAACGGTCTTTTTCAGTTCGGAGTACTCAGCGGTTGAAAAATACGGGAATTCCATGTAGATATCCAGCATTCTTTCACTCTTGTTTAGCTCGTCTATGTCTATTATTGACACTGCATCTGGAACAACGTTCTTGGCGCCTTTTCTGTGCTGGATGTCGGAGTCAAATGCTTGCAGTTTCAGGCTCCATTTGTGAGGGCTGATTCGGAAGCCTTAGCTAATATTTTCTCAAAGACGAGTATAATGTGACATCCCTGTTTGCAAGTCTGCATGTAAGAAAAAAAAAACTCAAGTTTTCTTTTGACGTTATCTAACACTTCAAACGAGACCCAGCGCTGAAAGTTCAATACATAAATTTTATGCGTGAGTATCTGTCGCTTGGCCACATGACCCGTATTGGGCCCTCGGAAGTTGAATGTCACCCATCAGAATATTTTTATCTGGCTCATCACGCGGTGCTCAAACCAGATAGTTCCACGACAAAATGCCGAGTTGTGTTTGATGGATCCTGTAAGGATTCCAGTGGCTACTCACTTAACGAACGACTTTATATTGGCCCACCGATTCAGCGAGATTTGTTTGGTGTGTGTGTTCGTTTTCGTCAGCATCGTTACGTATTTTCAGCTGATATAGAGAAAATGTTTCGTGGCATCATGGTTTCGGATTCGGATACTAAATATCAACGAATCGTTTGGAGGGAAAATGAATGTTCACCAGTGGAGCATTATCAACTTCTCACGGTAACTTACGGACTTGCACCGTCACCTTTCCTTGCAGTACGCGTTCTTAAACAATTGGCAGAAGACTATAAGGCAACTTATCCACTCGCAGCGCGTGTTTTATTAAATGACATGTACGTTGATGACTTAGCGACCGGGTGTAATACAGTTGCTGATTTACTTCAGCTTAAAATTGAAATTATAAACCTTCTAAAATGTGCCAACTTCAAATTACAAAAATGGTGTTCGAATTGCAAACCTTTGTTAGATACTTTACCAAAGGAACTATGTGAACATAAACCAATAAACATCGTTTATTATTAACCAAATAATTTGTGTGTGAAATTACTTGGAATACAATGGAGCCCTGACACAGATGAGTTCCAGATATCAATCAAATTACCTGAAGAATCCTGCAGCGAGCCTACAAAACGTAGTGTTCTATCAACAACAGCGAAAATATTTGATCCACTTGGCTTAGTATCACCGAGTGTTGTGCTTTTTAAAATACTTTTACAAGAAACCTGGTGCCAAGGTATCAGTTGGGATGATAGGTTACCTCCCGCGTTGAGTAATCGCTGGAAGAAAATAATATCCGAGTTACATTACCTCTCCAACATCAAGAATCCACGTCAGATATCGATCTCCGGCGAATCAATCGAAATCCACGGTTTCGCAGATGCCTCATCTTCAGCGTACGCTGCCGCAATTTATAGCAGATGCAACCGAGGTGACAGTTCATACGATATCAATTTAATTGCTGCCAAAACAAGGGTAGCACCACCCAAACCATTATCCATTCCACGCCTCGAATTGAGCGCTGCTTATTTGCTCATCAAATTATTATCATCAATCACGTCATGTCTCAACTTGAAAATTACAAACATTTTTTGCTGGAGCGACTCCGAAATCGTTTTACACTGGCTTTCATCACCCCCTCGTAGATGGACGCCTTTCGTATGTAACCGAACTGCAGAGATACTCGATGTTTGTCCTCGTCAGCATTGGTATCATATACGATCTGCTGACAATCCTGCTGATTGTGCGTCGCGTGGCGTGCTTCCAAGTGAGTTGACTTGTCACCCACTTTGGTGGCATGGTCCGAAATGGCTATCTTTGCCTAGAAATCAGTGGTCATCTACAGACAGCACCATCTCATCAAAAGACGCACACGTTATCGCCGAACAACGCAAAATTCCTCCAGCTATAGTCCTTTGTGTTCAAGACGATCAACCTGCTTTGGATAAGCTCATTAACAAATCATCGGCATGGATGCGCTTACTACGTGTTGTAGCGTTCTGTCAGCTTTTTATTCGAAATTGTTGTCGGCGTGAAGGAGAAACCAATACAAACGTTCTGAACGCTTGTCACCTTAAGTCTGCGGCAAATGCTATTTACCGTCATTCACAAGCAAATATATTCAAAGACGAAATGGTCCAGCTACAAAAAGGTCTACCACTGAAGGCAAAATCCAGGCTCCTCCGTTTCACCCCTTTTCTGGATGAAGACGGTGTTCTTCGCGTCGGAGGACGTATCAAAAACGCCCTATTGCCGGAATCAGTAAAGCATCCAATACTATTGTCCAAAGTTTCTAATGTTTCTCAGCTTATTTGCAGGTACATCCATGTTAAATACCTGCATCCAGGTGTCGACGCTACGTTTTCTATCGTGAGACAACATTATTGGATTATTGGCTGTCGTAATATCGTCCGGAAGGTCGTATTTTCTTGCAAAACTTGTTTTTTGCAACGTCGCAGTACCAGTCAACAGCTGATGGCTGATCTACCCGCCGTACGATTGCAATCTGCTCGCTGTTTTCAGCATTGCGGTCTCGATTACGCTGGCCCTGTACAAATTAAACTTTCTCGAACGCGTAACGCAAAGATTGGGAAAGCATGGTTCGCTCTGTTCATATGCATGTCCACCAAAGCTATACACATCGAGCTCGTAAGCGATCTTACAACCAATGCATTCCTGGCGGCTTTGCGTCGCTTTGGAGCTCGGCGAGGGCTGCCAACTGATATATATTCCGACAATGGTACAACATTTCACGGGGCTCATCGAGTGCTAAACGAATTACAAAAATTAGCTACATCCGAGTCGCACATACGTGAAGTGTCAGATGCTCTGGCCGCTGAAGGAATTATGTGGCATTTCATTCCACCATCTGCGCCACACTTTGGCGGACTTTGGGAGTCGGGAGTACGTTCTATTAAGTTGCATCTTCGGCGAGTTATTGGAAATAACGTACTAACATTCGAAGAATATTCTACTGTCCTGGCACAAATTGAGGCAATAATAAATTCTCGGCCTTTATGCGCATCATCAGACACCGAATTAGATGCCCTAACGCCCGCCCACTTTCTGGTTGGAGCGCCTTATACTTCTGTTCCAGAACCTTCACTTTTGGATATAAATGTAAACCGCCTCCAACATTGGCGGCATCTTCAAGCAATGGTTCAAAGCTTTTGGAAGCGGTGGCACGTTGAGTATGTGACGTCATTACAACCACGCAATAAGTGGCAACGAAAACTGTTCAACGTCGAACAAGGCACGTTAGTTCTCCTGAAAGGACCAAACCTACCACCATCGAAATGGCTCCTGGGACGAATAGTAGCAGTAACTAAAGGAAGCGATAGTCTGGTCAGAGTAGTCACCATACAAACATCTCGCGGTCAATATGTTCGGCCAGTTGCAAAAATAGCGGTCTTACCACTTACCTGAACCAATGGTTCAGCGGGGGCGGTATGTTGGGGAACCATAAAACCTTTAATTTTAATTAGTTAACTTAAACGATACACCCTATATATAAAATATGGTAATTCTCTCTTTGAGCGAAACTGTATAATATTTGTATACTTATATACGAGCATAATATATGTATGTACGTACACAAGTATATACAGGTAAATATGTACATTGCATATACATGGTACATGTATGTACAATTGTAGATATGCATACATATCGGAATGTTGGAACCGTTAATCCTTTTTTTACAGTCCACTTTATCTTCATACGCAACTACGAAACATGTTCAGTTTGTAGCTAGCATTAAGTTTAATGTAAATTTAGTATACCTAAAGCAAATAAAGAGATCGGTTCGTCCGCCTTTAAATCGACGTAAACGGAGTACTCAATTTTCGGTCAGTTATTTTTCAACGCCGTAAGTAATTCGCGCCCAGTGTGGTTAATTCGTAACCAGGCCGTGTTGCATTGCGGGGAGTAGAATGCTGCCCGTATGTGTTTGACATTGTACTTTTCGAGAAATGTAACGAATCGTTCGGAAATAAATTGTTTTCCGTTATCCGAGTGTATATATTCTGGTACGCCGAAAATGTGAAACACGTCCTTTTCTAGGTATTTCACCACGTCATCTGTTGTTGCCCTACGCATTGGCTCGAGAAATGGTCAAGACATATAAACACGAAACAGTTACTATCAGACGAACGAGGGAACGACTCATAAAATCGATATACAAACGTTGGAATGGTCGCTCGGTTACTTGTTGTTTACCTATCTTGGGTTTGTGAAATGCGTTTGGGGCTTATTACCCTTTCACACATCGTAGTCTTTATAGAAGCTCTGCACATTGGCGACCATTTCTGGCGAGTAATATTTTTCTCGGATTCGGGCTAATGTCTTATTTATTCCTCCATGTCCTAAGCGAGCAGTGAGATACTTCCACTAGGCCTCGTCGTAGTTCTGATGGTACCCAGTCTTCCTGGAGAACTGTGTACGTTTGTAAACGAATCCGTCCGATATGCACGTGTGCGGTAGTTTGTTCATGTTTTCGGTAACGGTCTTTTTCAGTTCGGAGTACTCAGCGGTTGAAAAATACGGGAATTCCATGTAGATATCCAGCATTCTTTCACTCTTGTTTAGCTCGTCTATGTCTATTATTGACACTGCATCTGGAACAACGTTCTTGGCGCCTTTTCTGTGCTGGATGTCGGAGTCAAATGCTTGCAGTTTCAGGCTCCATTTGTGAGGGCTGATTCGGAAGCCTTAGCTAATATTTTCTCAAAGACGAGTATAATGTGACATCCCTGTTTGCAAGTCTGCATGTAAGAAAAAAAAAACTCAAGTTTTCTTTTGACGTTATCTAACACTTGAAAAAAAATGGAGAATTTACTCAAACGGGCAAAACTTTCAATCCCTGTCAGAAAACCACTCTCTTCCATTTCCTTTTTGGATTGATAGCAGACATCATTGTGGTACTTGTTTCTTTAATTAGAAAACAAAAGTTTCTATATATGTGAAAAGTTAATCGGGAAATATTGATTAAATCCGTAATTTTTCAAAGTTTAAAAGTTTAAAATTCGGCATTTATAAGTTTTGCTTAAAGTTTAGTGAGAAAAAAAAGAGATTTCTTGCTCTCGTCTACGTGCTAGAAAGATCAGGAAGGCGATTTGGACAACTTTAATTTTCCTGTAAAAATTCCTGCCTAATCAACACGATTCATTTTTTCTGGAACAACAAATTTTGAGCACAAACTAGGTAAAATGTCTGACTTTCTGACAAAATAACTAAGCAGGTAGTAACCACATGATATTATTCAGGTGATCCTGAATGCTAGAAGAAGAAACTAGGGCTAGGAGTACTATCGCACTGGCAGCGTGGTGACTCACGGATGCTCCATCGCACGATATCGGCAGTTGCATCACGCTCACACCAATTACTTCTAGGCGTCTGGAGCATCTTTATAGTTCAAACACAAAATTCCTTGGATTCGACACCTGCTAATCGTTCGAACTCATACATATATTGGCGACCACTCACGCGATTAATCAATGAACTTGATCAGTTTTCCTTGTTTATTTTTACAATTTTTAGCGAATATCACAGCTCAGCTAAATGCGTAAATTTATTATCAACTTAAGACCTTACACTGAATGAAATTCTTCTTTAAATAATTAGAAGAAAAAAATAATAATAATGTTCATTATAGAAGCATATCTAAAGATCTAAATTTCTATATAATTGCTTACTGAATTACCAAAACAAACAAAACAAACAAAAAAAAAAAAAACAAAAAAAAAGCAAAAAAAAAAAAAACAAAAACAAAAAAAAAAACAAAAAACAAAAAAAAGAATTTAGGTTAATGGTATGAATTGAGAAAACTCAGGTCTAGATATAAGTGTTAAGAAAATGTTCTTTTCTTAGTATTTTTAATTTTTTTTTGTATTGCGATGTGAATTTCTATAAATTTAGAGTATTTAACCAGAGAAAAAATTTATAATTCCTAGAATTTAAGTTAATGTACATATTTCTATAAGCCACGAGATAAAAATCAAAGATCACAAGCCGTCCTGCTGTTTGCGTAAACATCGTTGGAACTGAGCGAATAATATGTAAGTGATTTTATCATTTCATTATTCTTTTATTATTGAATATTTTTTATATTATATTAATATGTGCATACTATTGAAGTAAACACAGTTTTTTTGTAAATTTGCACGCATTGATTTTTTTTCTCTTTCTCTTATTATCGATATTCTCGTATACGTGCATATACATAAGTATATTATATATATATGTGTGTATATTTATATACATATATATATATAATGTATATATTATGTGTGTATATATGCATATGTATATATATGGATATGTAGATTTACGAATGTACACCTAACTAGCAAAAGTTATGAGTAACACATTAAAATAAAAGAAAACAAGAAAAAAAAGCATGTATGTATATAACCCCTTTTGAGTTGTGCTCAAAATTATTTAGTTTTAAGAGTTAATTATGAATAAATAGTAAAGTTGTTAAATGAAGTCTTGTGAGTTCCATATATAGTCGTCGGAGTCGTTTCGGTTGGGTAGAGGAGAGCTGATGTTTACTCTCAATGCAATGGTAGGGTAGGGAACGAGAGAAGATAAGGAGGTACAATGCCATCTCGGACCTCCACTAGAAAGTAAATGTTGTTGGTTTATGTATGGCTATATTCTCTCAGTGCAGACGCAAATGCAAGGCATAGTGAACGAATAATTTATTCACGATTTTTTTGGTTCCATATTATTGATTTCCTGATTTTTTTTTGTCTGTCCGATTTATACTATGCCAGTTTTGAGCAGTCCGTCCGTTATTTTTTGTTTAGTTAGGATGTAAAGATCTTAATTTCTATATAATTGCTTACTGAATTACCAAAACAAACAAAACAAACAAAAAAAAAAAACAAAAAAAGCAAAAAAAAAAAAAACAAAAACAAAAAAAAAACAAAAAACAAAAAAAAGAATTTAGGTTAATGGTATGAATTGAGAAAACTCAGGTCTAGATATAAGTGTTAAGAAAATGTTCTTTTCTTAGTATTTTTAATTTTTTTTTGTATTGCGATGTGAATTTCTATAAATTTAGAGTATTTAACCAGAGAAAAAATTTATAATTCCTAGAATTTAAGTTAATGTACATATTTCTATAAGCCACAAGATAAAAATCAAAGATCACAAGCCGTCCTGCTGTTTGCGCAAACATCGTTGGAACTGAGCGAATAATATGTAAGTGATTTTATCATTTCATTATTATTTTATTATTGAATATTTTTTATATTATATTAATATGTGCATACTATTGAAGTAAACACAATTTTTTTGTAAATTTGCACGCATTGATTTTTTTTTCTCTTTCTCTTATTATCGATATTCTCGTATACACATAAGTATATTACATATATATTATATATATATGTATGTATATTTATATACATATATATATATATATAATGTATATATTATGTGTGTATATATGAATATGTATATATATGGATATGTAGATTTACGAATGTACACCTAACTAGCAAAAGTTATGAGTAACACATTAAAATAAAAGAAAACAAGAAAAAAAAAACATGTATATAACCCCTTTTGAGTTGTGCTCAAAATTATTTAGTTTTAAGAGTTAATTATGAATAAATAGTAAAGTTGTTAAATGAAGTCTTGTGAGTTCCATATATAGTCGTCGGAGTCGTTTCGGTTGGGTAGAGGAGAGCTGATGTTTACTCTCAATGCAATGGTAGGGTAGGGAACGAGAGAAGATAAGGAGGTACAATACCATCTCGGACCTCCACTAGAAAGTAAATGTTCTTGGTTTATGCATGGCTATATTCTCTCAGTGCAGACGCAAATGCAAGGCATAGTGAACGAATAATTTATTCACGATTTTTTTGGTTCCATATTATTGATTTCCTGATTTTTTTTTGTCTGTCCGATTTATACTATGCCAGTTTTGAGCAGTCCGTCCGTTATTTTTTGTTTAGTTAGGATGTGAGTGCAACCCTTTCTTATAAAATTTTTCCGTTTTGGTTTCGATCCAAGTTTAGTACATGAATATAATTATTATATATGCAACAAGCTAGAGGAAAGTGCAAGGAGCAAGAACCCCGACCTGCCGAGTGACTAAGCCCGGTTAACGCAAGCATGCACGTCGCTCCGAGTTCCCTAGTGCGGTCCATGACACATTTTGCCAATCGTCCCGATAAGTCTCTTTGGTTCATTAGCAATTTCAGGTTGGCGTGGTCGGTGATAACAGCAGAATTTTGAAATAAGGTCTAAAACGTTTGACGCTCAGTACTGCGGCATAACACTCCAGCTCAGTAATGCTCTACTTTTTCTGTGCTTTGTTCAATTTTGCCGACATGAACGCTATGGGTTGCTCATTATTCTCATTGTCTAGTTGAAAAAGCACTCCTGCCACCCCATCTGTCGAAGCATCGCACTGGATATAAATTCGTTTGTTAAAGTCAGGGTGAGTCAATACCGTAGTTGATGTTCGTATCAGTTCTGATGCAACCGTCGCCTTCCAAGTATCCGAGATACCGAACTTACTTTTCTGAACGTTAATGGTAAGTTTCGCCTTACCTAGCGACCTTTTCCAACAAACTCATATTTGACGAAAAATCTTCGGAACACTTTAACAAGTCATCTAAATAAATAAACGAACACACATTCACGTGAAGAAGCCAGTATAACTTTGTCTATTTATTTATTTATTTATATAAGATATAGCTTACAACATAAATCTTATAAGCTATTTCTTTGGGAGCTATAGCTACTAGGCCTTAAGCTCAATACTTATTTACATATTTACATTTCAAGTTTAGATACTTTTTGGTTAAATCTTATGAAAGAGATTCGTTCTTTTGAGAAAGTTTGTTATTAAAAGGATTGATTCGGCTGAGGGAATTGAGAGGTAAGAAGTTGGGTTTGTGTTAGTAAAAATTCGTTCTCTATGGGTGGCATATAGTGGGCAGTTAAGTAGAATGTGGTTAACTGTGACTATGATATTTGCGCTGCAATTACAGTATATAGGGGTTGAGTTATTCATAAGATGCCCATGTGTTAATTTGGTGTGTCCTAGTCTAAGGGGCTCGAATTTTGTAACGTCGAGTCGTGAAGGGATTTTTTTTTATTTATGTAAGAAGTCCATTAGATGGGTCTTTGTGTAATTTATACTTTTATACCAATTATTAGTTAGGTTCCATTCGAGGCGTTGTTTCGAGAAGAAGTATTGCTTTATATGATTTTTTACATCTAGGAGGTTTTAAATTTTCTGTACTGATAACTGGACCTTGGTTCGCTTGCTTGGCGGCTTGGTCGGCGAGGTTGTTTCCAGATATATTTGTATGTCCAGGTACCCATATTAATATGATTTTTGGGTAGTGTTGTGACAGAATATTTCTAATTTGGGTGGCATAGTAGCTATTGTTTTTTATGTCGGCTATGGAATTAAAAGCGGAAAGTGAATCCGAACATATAGCGAATAATTCTTTTTTGTGTTTAACTAGTTTTATAGCTTCAGATAAGGCATTATTTATAGTTAGATTTATAGGCAAATCTACTGCTGACCATTGTTCTATAATTCTACTTAAAGCAGGTTTAATTTTAAGGGGATTTTTCCTTTTTTTGAGGTTCTTACCGATATTGTAAAGTGGATTGTCTTGTTTTGATAATACAGCTTTAAACAGTTTAGCTGTAGTTAAGTCTCTTTGGTTTTCAAAGTTCATTATTTTTGATTCAAAAAATATATTTGTGGTTGGTGTATGGCGTAGTGCACCCAAAGCAGTTCTTATTGCAGCGCAAATTTGTGCTTTAACTTTGTTTAAAAGGTATTTAGGGGCATATCCGTAAAGAAAAATGCCGTAACTTATTTTAGATATTATTAAAGTACGAACAATTGTTAAAATTGATTGAGTATCGCAGTTAAATTTGGGTGTAGCTGGGCATTTTACAATGTTTAACTGTGTGGCTAAAGAAAGGCTTAGGTAATCTATGTGGGAGTTCCATCTGTACCTGTTGTTGAAGATAACACCTAAAATTGTCAGGCTTGTGTTTCCTGATAGTACTATACATTGACAATTCTGTTTTCGGCATAAATGAATGTACCGATTTTTTGATGGCGATAAGTTAGCCCCTGAGTACTCGCACCAGGTTGAAATGTCTTGGAAAAGGTTATTTAAGTCAATTACAGGACATTTTTCATTTTTTGACTTAACTATTATATTGAAATCGTCTGCGTAAGCGCAAAAGTCGATTTCCTTGTAAAAAGAAATTACGGAGCATAATTTTTCATAAGCAATTAAAATAATCACAGATAAAGGCGATCCCTGCGGGATACCGTTGTCTAATTTCCGGAAATCCGACCAGTGGTTGCCTACTCGTGCCGTAAACTTACGGTTTGACATGAAGTTAAGGATATAGTTAATGACTTTGGGGCCGACTTTCCATTTCACTAATTGGTCTATTACTGCGTGTATACCTATTTTGTCATACGCCTTTTCAAAGTCAAGGGATATGATTGTTAAGTGACCTTTTGACGAGAGCTTAGTTGCAGCCAGATAGTCTAACAGTAGTAGAGTATCCGCTGTAGATTTACCTCTCTTAAAGCCCATTTGCCGGCTATTTAGTAATTTGTTTTTTGTCACAAACCACCACAGCCGATTTGCCACTATTCTATCAAGAATTTGAGCGAAACAATTGTTTAAGGATATGGGTCTGTAAGATTTTGCTTGTGTTTTGTCTGATTTTGGTTTTGGTAATGCTATAATAACGCTGTGTTTGAAACATTGCGGAATTATTTTCTTGTCAAAAATTGAATTGTACAAGCTTAGGAGACGCTTCTTGAACACGTCGGGAGAGTTACGGATCATCGAGTAGGTTATTCTGTCTATACCTGGAGTTTTTCCTTTTAGTTTAGATAGGGCAGATGTTAGTTCCAGATAGCTTATATTTTTCTCTAAAAACACTGCATTATTGCACGGTTGTGTATTTATTACATTTTGTACAGTCGTCCTTTTCCTGGTTTGGAAAAGACTTGGAAACTGTTGATCTGATGTTACTGAGCACCAGTATTTAGCGAGCTCATTAGCAATATCTTTTGGATCGGTAAAGGTTTGGTTGGGATTACTAAAAGATTTTAGGCAATGTATACCGTAAGATAGTTTGTAACCACAGAAACGTTTTATATTCATCCAAATTTGTTTAGTAGGTGTGTTTGGGTTAATTTCTGTTGTAAATTTTCGTATGGATGATTGTTTTGCGGTTTTAATCTCTCGCTTTAATGCAGAATTGGCCTTTTTATATTCAATTAAATTTGTTTCGGTCATGTTGCTCCTTAATATATGAAAACGTCTGTTTTTCTCAGCTTTCAGCTTACCTAGGTTTTGGTTCCACCACGGTACTGATCTCGGATTTTTGAATTTTGTGTTTTGGGGATGTATTCATTAGCAGATTGAAAAATGATTTTTATAAGGTTTGCTGATTCGGCATTAACATTAGGGCTAATAGGTCGAGTTGACTCAAAATTTTTACATTTTTTTTTGAATAGTTCCCAATTTGCAAGATCTGTTTTGAATAAAATTTTTGTTGTTTTGGGTTGAGTGGTTGTTTTGACTAAAGGCATTTTCCAAAATGTGGGAATGGAACCTGAACGTTGGGGGACAATAAGCTGACGTGATTCTGAATTTCTTTGTAGAATGTATTTCTAATGTTATGTGGTCAAAGTCTTTTTCATTATGAATTAGTTCGTGTTGTACAGATTTGTGTATTAGTATACCTACACCACCATATGATGAGTGTGAATTGAATGAGTGTAGAAGGAAATTGTTTGGAATTGGAATATTTTGGTATTGTGATGGGATGTGGGTTTCTTGTATACAAATGATTTTAGGTTTATGGTTTTTAATGAGGACTAGTAGTTCATTATAATTGTTAACATAACCATTCATGTTCCATTGTATGATATGTAGAATCATGATAAAATATATGTAATATATAATATAAATTAATGTATAAGTATAAATTTGTATAAATATAAATTTAGGATTAGTGGATTATTGATCCATAGACATTGATTCTGATGAATCGGAATCATTGTCTTCAATAGGTAACGTTATGACCGAGTCTTGCTTGCCTACATTTTTTAGCTTGTTCATTTTTTTTTAACAAAGCTCTTGTTCTTTTGGATATGTAGACTCTCGTTTTGTTATCTTTTGATATTTGTTGTGCAGTAACTTTCGTTATGTTATTGCAATCGAGTATGTCGGAGTAGTCTGCTTGCTCTCTTTGCATGTTTGCTGATGAGTGTGGTAATTGGGATGTGTGTGGTAGATTCTTAGAGTTGAGTGGGAGTTCGCTGTTGTTGCTTGAAGTTGGGAGTAAGCTGCTTACTGTGGTGGGTTTCACTGTGTTTGTTGCTAGTGTTGACGAGTGAAGTAAGTCGGTGTTATTGGCATAAGAGTTGTTAGTTTGATTGTTAGTGGCTGATTGGTTGGTTTTTCTTATTTTTGATGAGTATGTTTCTGAGCTGTGTTGATGTCGTTCTTCGTATATGGCTATTGCTCTTCGTCTATCAACTTTTTCTAATATTATTATTGCTTGTATTTCTTTTTGTTTAACGAAAATTGGACATTTTTTATCGAGTGCGTTGTGGTCGGCATTTTCAGATCCAGTATTGGTGCAGTTTGTACAAATGGTTATGTAAGAGCACTTTTCGTTGGTTTCAAGGTCAACGTGAGCGATATTTGAGCAATTTGCGCATATTTTTGTGTTTTTACATATTTTTGATGAGTGACCGTATCTTAGGCAATTCATGCATCTTAGTGGAGGGGGTATGTAGGGTTTTATTCTAATTTTTTCATAACCGATCAAAATATCGCTTGGTAGTTCAGATTTGTCGAAAGTAAGGATTATCAATCCTGTTTCGACTAAGGTTTGGTCAACTTTTTTCATTATTTTTTTTATTTCGCTTACTGCTTGGGATTTAAGTTCATTTTTTATTATTTCTTCCGATACTCCTACTAACTCGCGAGAGAATATTACACCTTTTGAGTTGTTGAGAGAATTGTGTTCAGACACTTCGACTTTGATATATGGCGTAAAGGCAGACAATGTTATTAGTTTACTTGCTTGCGTGAATGTTTTTGTTTTAACTAAAATACTTCCATTTCTTAATTTCTTACACATTTCGACTTCACCGCCGCACACTGAGTCAATAACCTTTTTTATTAGAAATGGAGACACATTTGAGAGAGTTTCATCACTTTGAACTCGATTAATTACCAAATATTTAGCATTTTTGGAATTACTTTTTAATAGTTTTAGATTGTTGGTTTGGTATAACAGCTGTTCCACAGCTTTGCCTCGATCGGGAGGGTCAGACATTTGGATAAAGTTTGAAAGTTCACTTGGTTTAGATAGAAATGCACTCAATATAGAAAGCTATAACTATTTGCACAAAGTAAGCGAATGAACTGTTCCGTGTGGGAGTCAAACGTAAACTGAACTTTGTCTATTAATCTACACATTCTCTGCGCTGCATTGCACAGTCCGAAGGGCATTACTGTAAAGTGGTAGAGGGGCTACCCCGACTTTTGTTCTAGAGGGATTTGCATCTTTTAAGTCAATTGCAGATACTAGATATGAGGTATGTACGTCATGTTTTGCAATCGGCTAAAAATTCCTTCGATGTGAGGTAGGAGATAGGCATCTTTAACAGTTCTTTCGTTAACTTTCCGAGCATCTAAGCATAATCTATTCTTTATTCCTTTTGTAACTAGAGATACAGGTGAGCTCCAACTACTGTTGGTTTCTTCGATGACCTCCATGCATAACATCCTATCAAGCTCTTCATACACTAATTTCTAGATCGGCGGCGATATAGGATAATGTCACTGCTTCACCGGGAGGTCTTCGTTAGTTACCTCGATCACGAGCTCTTCCTTATCTGTCCTACCTAACCCTAGTATTGCAAAGGACGGGAATTGCGTCTGGACCTTTTCTAGCATCTCTGTTTGCTTGTTTGTCAATTGGTGCTGCACCGCATCGATACTCGGGTCACCTTCGGCGGGTACGAGCTCTGCATCAGTGGCCCGTTTTGCTTCCGTGTTACTCCGCCTACTCACAACTTCCAGCTCAAACGTCTTCTAAAAATCTATTCCTAAGTATACCTCTTGTTGTAAGTCTGGGACTATCAGGAATTCGATATTGCGATATACACCATCGCATGGAACCGTTTTCCCGAGGCAACTAGCTCCAGCACCCGAATCCAACAACGCCAACACATATTTTCCTCTGATGGTTATTTGTGCAACGAACCGATTATCTTCTTCCACGGTCACCACTGTTGCTATTATTTTATTCTTAATCATTTTGTACTCTTTACGTTTTCTTCTCATATTTTCAATTTTTCTATAATTCCTATTTTTAAGCTTAACCTCTAATGTTTCACCAAATATTCTTCTCCTTGCTCCTTCATATTCTAGTTTCCTTTGATGTAGACTTTTCCCTATAACTATTGACCTATTTCCTACCTTATGATCACTACTATCACTAACACCGTCAACCTCACACTTACTAACTACTCTCCTCAGAAGTTTCACTGCTGTCGCTGATCCGGGTGGTGTATTTCTTGGCGTAGTTCCCCCGTCATTTTCCCGTGTTGACTTGTATACACAGAACGACATGACTTGATTCTCCAAGGCGCTCCTCGTAACTCTCCTATTATCGAGTATGCCTAAGCCAACACGATCTCTTCTTTTACTCCCTGCGTTTTTATTCATACGGTTATATGACATTAGACGCGACATTTCTATTATCAAAAAAAAAAATTGAAAAACAGAAGTCTGGCTCGAAGACTAAGGTAAGACTAATTATAATAATAATAAAAGTAATAATAATAATAATAATGAATAACAAATCCAGGGGACCAATAAAATAATATAGATTTATATGTACGTCTATGGGCGTGACCAACAACACAGATAAACAAATTAAAAAAAGGAAAACAGTTAGATAAGCGAGCGAGGACTAAAACTAATAATAAGAAATTATAATTATAGGTAAATGGAATATATGGATATATGGTTGGATGTACTTAAAAGTGTCCTTATCAAAAGAGAATGAAATTGAAAAGATGGAATATCTCTAAAATGGTAAAGTTTAAAAATGTTATCTTTTATGTATGTATTTGGATTTTTGTGTTTTTTTATATTTCTAGAGGTTTGGTCCTTCTATGGTGCTACTCTCAACACGGGTCTAAGTAAGTGCATTTGTCCGTTTGTCGATACATCACCATCAAGGAAAACGACCTAACAATGTGGATACGGCATAGTTAAAAACTGTCACCTGTAGGCTTAGTCATTTCTCTGAAGATACCCAGTAAACCTCACGAATGTGGAGTGTTGAACTTCACATGCGGTAGCTTGAACTGCTTGTTCCCAGTATAACTACACGATCACATAATCTCTATTTTTTGTCGATCATGTCCTTGGAAATCACTGTATTGAATCACTAAATTCTCAGCAGACCTTCCATGGAGAGATATGCATACTTTTATTTTTTACTTTTACTTTTAAGACCCTTTCTGGACACTACCAACATCGTGTTGACACAATATCGTGAGTCCTCTGTCCATTAAACTACACACAAAAAAAAATATTTTCCTCACTGTACAAAAAGTATCGTCAGTGTTGTCAGTCCGTTGGGCGCTATTGTTATGTAACTGCGGTGGAAGGACGTCAGCGAAATCGCGGCTCTGGGATGCTCGCGGGCCCTGCCTAGCTCGTCGGATATAGGAGGCGGTTCTTGCTACCACGCTGGTGCCCACAGTTACAATAAAAACAAAACAAAAAGATTGTCATGCCAGAATAGAATCTAAAAAAAATTTAAATCAGTCCTCTGTCCAGTCAGGGTGAGTCTTCCCTCCCCTCGTAAGTACTGCTCGCACCTATCCTTTGGATTTCGCCTAGACTTTTGCTTACGGTGAAATCCCCTAGTGCCTAACCATGTTGTCCGTCGTTAGTTTGTCATTTCTGTCTGTCTACCCGCATACCAAATGCCACCCTTTTTCTGCACAAGGGCAGAACCAGCACCAAACCTGAAAGGGAAGTATTTATTCCATTTTTTAAACAAATTCTAACTTCAGATTAATATCATATTGGAATTTCCATACATTTGTTTATAATCGTAAATGAAAAATATTAAACAAAAGTAACATAAACAAATTTTTCTTATTACGCTTAATATATTTAAATAAAATTTTGTTTGTTTACAAATTTTATAATTAGTAAGGTAAACTTAACAGACTATTTCTATTCTTCTTTTCCTTGCAATTCCTTTATCTCCCTCTTCCCCACACTTTCTTTTTGTAAATATCTCCTTTTTTCTGAATATCCTATTTATTGAGTTTTTGCCTTTTTTTTTTCTTGCCTATCCCAATTTATAATACTGGTATGTAAGTATGCATAATTGAGCACACTCACCGATATCGACTTCAGTCCCACGATGCTAGCGCCAGCAGAGAGGAAACCTACAATAGAAAGTGCTAAAATAGAAATGGTCAGGCAACATATGCCTAAATTGGAACTAGACCGTTTAGTGTAATATAAAGGGTGGTTAAATTTTCAAGGGCCGATGTTGATTTTGAATAAAACACAAACGATTTAGGAAATTATTGAAATTTTATTTTATTATGATATATTGGTATTACTCAATTATGTATGTAACAAAATATCGGCCAAATGAGCGCCGCGACCTCGGCGGCACACCTCCATACGATGGTCCAAATTTTCGATGACGCTGAGGCATAATGGAGTTTCTATGCCGTTAATGTGCCGAATTATCTCATCCTTTAGCTCTTGAATTGTTGCTGGCTTATCGACGTACACCTTTTCTTTCAAATAACCCTAGAGAAAAAAGTCCAACGGTGTCAAATCACATGATCTTGGGGGCCAATTGACATCGCCATTACGTGAGATAACACGGCCATTGAATTTGTTGCGCAAAAGAGCCATTGTTTCGTTAGCTGTGTGGCAAGTGGGACCGTCCCGCTGAAGCCACATATCGTCCACATCCATATCTTCCAATTGTGGCCATAAAAAATTCGTTATCATCTCACGATAGCGAACACCATTCACAGTAACTGCCTGACCGGCCTCATTTTGGAAAAAATACGGCCCGATGATGCCGCCAGCCCATAAACCGCACCAAACAGTCACTCTTTGTGGGTGCATTGGTTTTTCGACAATCACTCTTGGATTCTCATTCGCCCAAATGCGGCAATTCTGTTTATTGACGAATCCGCTGAGGTGAAAATGTGCCTCATCACTGAAGATGATTTTCTTCGAAAATTTTCATAATAAGTCTGGATAACTTTAACACGTTGTTGGATTGTGTATCTCTCCATGGTTCAAATTGAGTAAGTCTGAAATAGAGAAATGTCAAATTAAATTCGGAAAAAAACTTGGCGTTTAGGTGTGGTTCACATTCAACATCGGCCCTTACAATTTAACCACCCTTTATAAGCGCGCTCGGATACCTACCCAATATATTTAGGTAGTGTCTATAATAATTTAAAATATTTATCAGTTAACCTATTGTATCGAATATAACAAAAAATATTAACTAAAAAAACGAAAAGTATTTCTAATAACGAAAAAAAAATATTTACAGACTATAAAAATCACCGATTAAAAAGATTGATCATACTACAAAAAAAAAATTGTATCGATATATTACATTTCAACATAAAAAAAAATTAATACAGAATAAAAAAATTACGAATAAGGTTATAAAAAAATGAGGAATTATATAAATAAAATACAGAAAATTCAGGAAGCTCATGCCGGTGGAATGAGTGTTGTGCTCGGAAGTTGTTGCTTTCTTCTGATATGGAAGTTTTGATGACCGTGGTGATTGATTTTTTTATTTTTTTTTTCTTCGTGTCGTTGACTAATGATTGGACGTCGGTTCCTATATGAATGTCGTTGTTGGCTGTGTTGGTTTAGTGTACCGTGGTTTTTGTTGTGGTTTTAAGCCTCGGAGGTATGTACGTGTATGCAAATGTTACTGCCTGTTGTTAGGATCTTTTCGTCGTTGTTATATCTGCACGTCGCGGTCAGAGGATTATGGGTGTGCTTTCACAAGTGTTTTAACTTAAAATTTTATTTTTATGTACAACGCGTTAGCACTTTCACTTTCAATAATCTTTTTTCTAAAAAAAACTCTGTATTTCTTCCGCTGTCGACCTATTTATTGATTTTTTCTGTTATTCGTAAACATTAGCCGTTTAATGTCACAGTTCACAGAGGGGAAATGTACTGATGTTTGAGTGTGGAGAGTTTTGCATAGACGGGGAAAGTGTATGTATGTGCATACATATGTTCGCGGCTGTGTATTTACATTTAACCCAGTGAGTCAAAAGGCTGTCGTTACAAATATTGTACGGACATTCTTTTGCCATCTCGGAGATAATCCTTTCCTTTAGGATTAGAAAGTAATAGCCTATTTCCACCAAGCACTTAAATGCATTTAAGGCCTCTGTTAAGTGAATGAAATATCAAACGTTTCCACCGAAAGTGAGTTAACTCAAACAGCTGATTTTTGTTTACATTTGCAGTTTGCAAAATTTGTCACAAGTATTAAAATCATGAATTCAAGAGACCGCAACCATTTTATTTTGCTTTTTATACAATATTATGATTTGCAAGTGCAGATTATTGCTGCACGGACAGACGCTGTTGAAAGGAAAATGCTTTTTTGCATGCTTACAACTTTGCCAACAATGCCATTCCTTTGTATACATGAGAGTTTTTTCGGCTACCTTTCAATTCCTGAGCTCTTCCTTCCCAGCAATCCAGGAAACTTTACTCCTCCGTAAGGTTCCACTTGCGTCGTTTTGTTCCCATTTTCAGTTTAGTTTATTTTTTTAAGTAATTAAGTGTGTTTTTCTAGAAAACCACAATTCGAGGAGTAGCTCGGCCGAAAAATCCCTTAACCGGTTACAAAGCGCACATTATATGTACACGTACATAAATATTTGTTTTGCGCCAATTGTATATACATACATAATTATTTGTTTTGCGCAAGCAGCTGATAGTTGCCAGAGTCGCGTATATTTTTATGTTGAGGGGAGCGTTTTCTATTCCACAATTGCTTTTTGTTTGTTTTTTATTTTTATTTTATTTTATTTTTTAAAGAGGAGAAGCATTATCTTCGCCGATTACTTAATATATGTTTTTATGTCAATATTAATGCAAAAAAGTAACTTTTGCAGAAAAAATTTCAGCATGCAAAATAAAAGTCTGGCCCCTCATTAAATCCGAAAATACACGACTCTGGCAAGAAATATACCGAAATGTTTACATTAGTAGTGACAGCATCGACTGTTAACATAACATTTTCTGTTAAATTACCGAAAGTGAGTTAACTCACTTTGAAAACTGAGTTAACACACTTTTATACAACAACAAACACATGGGAATTCAGCATTTAAATGCGATTTAAATTTTAGCTTAAATGCATTTAACGTCCGGTGGAAATAGGCTATAACACAAGATCTCTTTCCTCTTATCCCTTCGATCTTGTCGCCGTATCCTTTCGTGCCTTACGTTGACGCTTACTACCTACGTACGCTATCGATCAGATTCATGTACATCTCTCAGCTTCTATTTCAGAATACCAGACGTCTTCCTATTATTTCTGTCTGTATTTTTTATTGATGTTCGTTCTTGACCAAGAACACTTTCTAGCTGCTAAACGAAAAAAACGACCGCAAAAGGTATTTTCATTCCTTGACCAAGGGAAAATCTACACCAAATATGACTTCATCTGCAATTTCGGATACTTTGAACTTATGTAACACTGTCATATTCCCGATTATGATTTCATACGTTAACTCTCCTACAACCTTGGTGTCCTCACCAGTTACCACCCTCAATCTTGCTCCATGAATTGACTTTATTACCTTACTAATCGAGTCAAAGTGAATGTATGGCTCCAGGAATGGTGGTGTACGACCGCGCTAGCTCGCTGGATGGCAGGGTCCTTTCCACTAGCCTTACTTGCCTCTTTCTAAATAAAATTTTCATGCTTTACGCAGAGTAACACCAAATACCAAAACAATTAAGATTTGCCGTGTTTAAGTATTGGGGAACCATACATACAATACATAAAATATAATTTTCTTAATTAAATGAGCATTTAAATTTTTTTGTAAAAATTATGTTTTTGCGGGAAGAGAAAAACTTAAATAGCAATAATTGAAATTACTTTTAACTTCGCTTTAAGGTTATAATTAAAAAAAATTATTTCCTTTAATTAAATTTTAACTTAATTTTTATAAACAAAGTTATTAAGCTGAGCTCGCCTTGGTTTGGAAATTTATTTTTAATTTAGGGAAATAAAGTTGAAGTTATTTGAACTAATTTTTTTTATTGTCATTTTTATTTAATATGAATTTACCTGGATTATATATGGTATAGTTGGCGCTCTGTAACCGCTGAAGCGTTTTTCGGCCGAGCTCCTCCTTCAATTTGTGGTTTTGCGTCTTGATTTTTTTCCAACAAATGGAGGGACCTACAGTTTATATTAAGCCGCCTCCGAACGGCTGATGGTTTCTTTTACAAGGAGCCTTTATTTTACGTCCGAAATACACTCGGACGGGTGGACATTCCCTGCCGAGGGGCGACCGCAATTAGAAAATTTAACTTAATTTTTTATTTAAATTAATTTTCCATAACTTTTGGATGTTGCTGGCACTGGGATATGAACCCGAGCCTTCCGAATGTCAGTACGCAATGCTAATCACTCGGCTATTGCGGCGGCCGGCGAGTTACAATCAAACTTTTTTGTCGAATAGTTCCGTCCACTTCCGGAGAAAGGGGGAGTCTTCCTGATAATCTAAGCAAAAAGCCACCTAACTACCGAATTTGAGGTAAATCCAGCAATAAATAAAATATTTTCGAATATGTCAGCCTTGGTCCACTTTCCGGAGAGAAGAAAAAACTTCCAGCTAATGTAAGCAAAAAGCTACATATGTATCGTATTTCAGATAAATCGAGAGATAAATAAATTTTTTTTGAATAGGTCAGTTTCTGGTTATTCTTCCTCTTAACCTAAGCAAAAAGTCACCTACGCACAGTGGGCCAGATGATTTTTCTAGTGGGACAAAAGTCACATTTTTAAATATTTAAATACAGTATTTTTTTTGGTTATTTTAACTGACAATATCCATCTGAGCATATAAGAGTTTGTATAAGAGTTTTTGTTTGTTTACATGACCAGCTGTGAGCTTTCAAAATGAACATTTGTTTCAGCGCGTGGTCTGCAAATATTTGGCGTAACGGTTTCGTGTTTGTTGATTGACCTTCAATTGAAACAAAGTAAAACAAATTGATTCAACAACTTCTGTTAACTTTAGGAAAAGGTATGTTCTAAATAAAAACAATGTGTTTGTGACCCGTATTTTTATGTTTAGTAAAAAAAAGTGTTCGAAGTTTGTTATATTACCAGGTATGGCATCATGCTTGATACTAGCATATTTGGACTATAACTAACCTTGTTCACTCTTGTTCGAGCTGATTTTAGCATTTATGTAACGTGTGAGTCTTTGTGTCGTTAATTTTTTCAGAATTATATCCAACTTCTACCAACTGTAAAGTCTGTTGCACTTTTTGGGTGAAATGTCAGCCCCAAAGCGCGTGCTTTGTTCCACTTGGCTTAGAGAAAATGATCCCGCAAAGAGAGCTCTCGTTTTAAAAGAATTGGTATTTGGTACAATTTTACAGAACCACCACTTTTCTGAAATGGAATCTGAAAGGATTACCAGGAAATTAACTAGTTTTGTGAGCCGGCTTAGAGAAAAGTGGAAATCATGTCATTACAACAGAACTTATTTCGAGAAAAAAACCAGAAATGGCTTGATGAGCCACTGTTAATATATAATGTACCATCAACTTCAGAGCTGGGTCGCCCAAGAAGGATTTTGGTGACCTGTGCCACAAAGTTCAAGCCAGAAAAGTGTCTAATCTTGTGAAGGAAACCACATGTGATGAATTAATGGTGGCAGCGAGCTCCAGCCTATACAAATCGGGATTGCGAAACGCATCAAAAGTTGTTTGTGCATTGTATGCAGACAATACTGCTGGAAAAAAATTAAAACGTCACTGGACACACATGTGAATTTACCTAGACCTTACTCACCAGAAGAAGCTCTGTATATAGATCTAGGCCTCACTAAACAAAAATATAAGCTAATGCGATGTAGTGCTAAGCAAAGAGATGCTGATATATATCCAAGTTACCAGAAGTTGCATTCAGCAAAGGTTATGTGGTACCCGAATGAGATGAAATATTCTGACTATTCAGCGGAAACAACACTGCAGAGCTTAGTCGATCATACTGTTAGTCGTATTCAAGCCGTTAAGGACTTGAGCAAATAAGAGGAATGCCGGCTGTCGAGCGGGCCCAATTTTAAATGAAAAATCACTTTTTCAATTTAATTAAATTTTACATTTGTTTATTTTCCACTAAAGGTGTTTATTTTCCACCAACTGGTATTAATATTAACTAATTTAATTCAATCTAACAGAAGGTTTTGTTTAAATGAAATTTCACAATCTTTTTATCATAAGTTTAATTCTTTTCATTAATTTACTTTTGGGTAATTACACTGCAGTGTTCGCGGTTGAAAGGCTGCCGTGCGCGTGCGCGAGCGACGGCTGTAGGTTTTGGATTGATTTTTCGTTAGCTCGAACGGCCGCAGCTAAGCTGTCGATCGGCTAACGAAATTCAAGGCAAAGGATAGAGGAATTGGCGCGTGATGGGACACCCGGAAATAGTGGGAATGGACGGGTAATTCCACGCGCACGGCAGTTACAATAAATGCTTAGGTTGGTTTAAGCGGGCGCTTAAACATGCTCCCCGCCCTGCAGGGATGCGTTGCCCAACGCATTCTGTAGTGTTTGCAGGGCCCGGATAGCGTCTGCAATTGCGCCTTTTGCTGCACGGTTGCGGAAGGCGGGCGTTTGCAAGCCCGTAGCAGTGCACGATATGGTGCGCGTCTTCTTGTTTTGCGGTCGCCCCGCTGGTGCTGGAACTGTCGTCGCTGCCGCTTTACGTTGCATAGCCTTGCTGGGTGGAGGTGCACGTTGTTTTGCGCGCTGAACGGCCGGTGGTGGCATGCGATTAGGGCGCGCTCTTTTTGTGCGCGTCGTTGCTTCTCCTTTCTTCTTCGCCACTACCTGGCGCTTTGTAGTTGGCGACGGCGTCTTGCGCGGTGTGGATACACCTTGGTGCATCAAGGTGTGATGCGCTTTATGGCAGCGTTTGCAGCTGCTGTTTGAATCACACTCGCCCGTCGTGTGTGTCAGCGCCAGACAATTCATACAGTAGCCTTGCGCCCTGGCTACTATTAGTCGTTGTGGCGGCTTCATTGCCCGGAATGCGCCACACATGCGCAGAGGGTGGTACCTATGGCAGAGCCTACATTGGAGGCAGTTTTCCGTTTCTGCCGTAGGGGCCAAGGGTACTGCCGTTTTTGTTGCCATTATCTGGAACGAGAAGATCAGAGAATTGTTCGGACTTTTAGGAAAAACTGGATAGACATATAGTTTTGTCCTGAAACAAATGGAAGTTTTTGTTTTATTGGTTGTTATGCTATCCGGTGAGCTAAGAGTTCTCACTAGGAAAGAAGCATAACTTGACAAGTGGGCGCGTGATAACCCCGTTTTGGGTGCGTACATCCAAAACTCGAATGTAGTTATCCGGTCCACGGCGAACATCTTCAATTCGACCGAGTCGCCACTCGGTGGGTGGTAGTGGGTCTTCTTTGACTACTACCAAGTCGCCTGGCTGATGATCTCGCTGTGGATTCTTCCACTTGTATCTCTTCTGAAGATCTTTGAGATATTCCTCCTTCCAGCGTCGACTGAATTCGTGGTGAAGGATTTTAATCTTCTCCCATCGATTGGTCATTGAAAGGTCTATTGCGTTTGGCTCGGGTATGGCCATAAGCGGAGCACCTCGGATAAAATGACCAGGAGTGAGTGCAGTGAGGTCAGCGGTGTCTTGCGAAATAGCTGACAGAGGTCTCGAGTTGAGAACTGCCTCAATTCGCACTAATAATGTGGCAAATTCCTCAAACGTAAACTTATGAGATGCAGCGGTTTTTTTGAGATGTAATTTAAAGCTTTTGACTGCTGATTCCCATAAGCCACCCATGTGGGGTGCGCTGGGAGGAATGTAGTGCCAATTTATGCCTTGAGGAGCATATTTTTGGACTATGTCGGCAGAGCATTCGTTAAGGAATTTAACGAAGTCGCGTTGTATAGCGCGGTGGGCGCCGATAAACGTTTTGCCGTTGTCGCTCATAATTTTGGATGGAAATCCTCGTCGTCCGACGAAACGTGCAAACGCTGCTCGAAATGCCTCAGTTGTCAGATCTGAACAGAGCTCGAGATGCACGGCCTTCGTTGCAAAGCAGACGAAGACTGCAACGTAGCCTTTGAAATAAGTGTTCGACCTCAAGACTGAAGCTTTTATTTGAAATGGCCCTGCAAAGTCTACTCCCGTTGTAGTAAATGGGAGTGTGAATGTGCAACGCTCAGGGGGTAGAGCGGCCATGATTTGCGTGCGTGTCTTTTGCTTGTAAAGCGTACATGCCTTACATTGAAAAATTCTCTTTTTAATCAGAGGCTTGAGCTTCGGAATGAAGAACTCTTGTCTGACCATTTGAAGCATCAAACGTGTCTCTGCGTGAAGAAGCAGTTCGTGCATAAACTTCAAATATAGGTGGCAGAACCTCGATTTAGTTGGGATGATGATTGGGTGTCTCTCATTGTAACTCAGCGTGGAATGTGCCAATCTACCATTCACACGAAGCAGTCCATCCTTATCCAAGAATGGATTCAGAACGAGTAGTGTACTCTTTTTGTTAATAGCTGTTTTAGCTCGTAAAGCATCTTTATCGCTAGGAAAATAGCGCCTTTGGGAAATGTCGATGATGCGCTTTTTGTCATGCCACCAAAGTGAATTGGCAGCTAAGTCCTGCGGCTTGCAGCCGCGTGTACCAAGATCTGCGGGATTATCTACGCTTGCAACATGACGCCATGTACCGCTTGGAACATATTCTCGGATTTGAGAGGTGCGGTTTGATACATAGGTCTTCCATGTGCATGGTGGCTTCTCAAGCCATGCCAATACGATCTCGGAATCTGACCATAGAAATATGTTGCACGCTTGTAATCTGAGTTGTTTTTGAATGGTTGCAACCAGTTTTGCTAATAGTAATGCGCCACACAGCTCTAGGCGTGGTAAGCTTACTGTTTTCAACGGTGCAACCTTTCCTTTTGCAACCAGCAGGGTGGACGTAATTTCATTGTTAGCATGTGTGCGGATGTAAATTGTTGCACAATATGCTTTTTCCGAAGCATCGCAAAACCCGTGGATTTGGGTGTCCTGCCCCGGAGCGAAATTAACCCAGCGTGGTATTTCAATTGCGCAAATAGCAGGCAGATTTTCTGCAAAGGTGTGCCATTTTGACAAAGCTGTTGGCTTAGCACATTCATCCCAATCAGTGCCGTCTAGCCAGAGTTCTTGCAACAGAATTTTTGCTTGAATCATAACTGGCGACAGCCATCCTGCCGGCTCAAAAAGTTTTGCAACCGACGATAAAATTTGTCGCTTAGTGACCGCGTTTGCTGAAGTAGCTGGCAGAATTGTATATGTAAACTTGTCTGTCAGAGCGTTCCATTGGATACCCAGAGTTTTGGTTTTAGAAGCACTCTCGAATTTCAGAAAGTTTGAATCGAGCAGATCCTCTTTGGGATATTGTTGCAGTATAGTGGCGTTATTTGCCGTTAATTTTTTAAGTACGAAACCAGCGGATTTCAGAGCGTTGACCACTTGAAAAAGTGATTCAGAAGCACTGTCTATGTCATGACTACCGGATAAGATGTCATCGACATATGTTTGGTCTCGTATTATTGGTGCAGCCAGTGGATATATTGCCTCGGTATCCGTTGCAAGTTGATGCAACGTACGGATGGCAAGGTATGGTGCACAATTGACCCCAAATGTTACAGTTTTCAGGCAGTAATCGGTGACAGGAGATTCAGCCGATTTACGAAATATAATTCGCTGAAACTGTTTATCATCGTCGTGAATTAATATCTGACGATACATTTTTTCTATATCTCCGTTGAATACAAACTTATACATGCGCCATTGAAGAATGAGCAGCATGAGGTCTGGTTGGAGAGTAGGACCAGTATACAAAACATCGTTGAGTGAGTTGCCTGAGCTCGATTTTCTCGAGGCGTTAAATACTACTCGAACTTTAGTGGTCACTTTGTCCGGTTTTACAACGGCGTGATGTGGCAAGTAGAATGAGTGATAGTTGCCACTGGAGATTATTTCACGCGGGTAGGTGAACTCCATGTGGTCGAGGTCAAGATATTCTTGCAACACATTATTGTACATCATATTTAACTCTCCTTTTTTCTTAAGCGTGCGCTCCATACTGAAAAATTGTTGAAGCGCTGCAGACCGGGAATGGCCTAAAGGGAGTTTTGCGGGGAAATCTTCCTTGAATGGAAGCCGCACAATGTACCGACCGTTTGGGGCACGAGTCGTGGTTTGCTTGTATATGTTTTCGCAAGCTTGATCCTCATTTGTAATTTATGGAATTGAAGGAATTTCTTCCTCTTCCCAGAATTTTCTCAATTGATCACCAAGTGTATCAGTTGAGATCTCTTCTACTTGTGTCGAGAATGACACCATTTTTTCGGTTACAGGACCGCTAAGGATCCAACCGAATATTGTGTTTTGCGCAAGTACTGTGTCGCAAATTGTTTGTACACCTTCCACGAGAATTTGTGGAAGTATGTCACTGCCGATTACCATGTCGGTTTGAGCTGATATATGGCAATTTGGGTCAGCAAGTTCAAGGTTTTTGAACTGTTGCCAGATATTACGACTTAAGGTAAAAGTTGGCAAATGCCTCGTTAGCTTTTGTAGCACGATGGCTTAGCCATTGATCCGTTGCTTGGTTTTGGATGATACCAGAGTCAAGGAACAAAGTTTGGATGAGTTTTGGACGATATGTCCACCCATTCCGGAAATTTCGAACTTGGAATGTTCGACTGGAAGTCGCAACTTTTTCTGAACTTTCGAGGAAATGAAAGTTCTTTGTGAGCCTTGGTCAACTAAGGCTCTGAGTTGGAACAATTCTCCTTGGTGTTCCACTGCGACAATGGCAGTTGGAAGGAGAGTTCTGCAATCATGTCCCGCATGTAATGATTGTATGTGTGTCTACTTAGCAGTACGGTTGCTCGCTTAGATTGGAGCTTGTATGCGCTTGTCGAACTGGAGAAATTGATTTGGCAGTAGGGTGTTGCACAGCAGCGTCACGAGAACTGCTACTGGCGGTTGGAGCATTAGGTTTTACATTTAGGTGCAGCAAGGAATGATGTCGTAACTGACAATGTGCACATGCAAACCTGCTCGTACAATCATTACTGCGATGACCTCGTGATAAGCAGTTTTTGCAGAGTTGATTCTGCTTCGCAAAATGTATTCGGTTTGATACCGACATTTTTTTGAAATTTTGGCATTGGGAGATTGGGTGTCGGGAATTGCAACACGGACATGTGTTATCCCTTTTTTGTTCCGCCACAAATGATTGTGTCCTGTTGAAGGATCTATTATGAGCGATGTTTTGAGTGGCGACTGGTTTTGGTTTGTTTTGGCTTGGATGAAGCCGATTTAGACGCTCCACCACTTCATATCTGGAAGTGAGGAAATCGTTCATTTGCGACCATGATGGCAGCTCTTTTCGAGATGCCAGAGATTGTTCCCACAAGGATAATGTGGTTTCAGGCAGTTTCGAGGAGCATATATAGACTAACATTGGATCCCAACTATCTGTCGATACGCCTTGGGAATGTAAGGCGGACAGACAGTCATTTATTGTCGTTTGTAGTCTTTGTAATTGCTCGCTATTTTCGGTCTGTACGTTGGACAGCGAGAGTAGGACTTTTATTTGATTGTCCACTAGAATACGTTTGTTTTCGTATTTTGCCCGTAATGCCTCCCATGCTAGCTCGAAGTTATCATCGCTCAATGGATATTGTTTGACGATTGAGCCAGCTTTGCCTTCCGTTTTGTACCGGAGATGATACAATTTTTGCGCACGGGAGAGCTTAGGGTGGTTTATGTAGACCGCCGTGAACATATCACGAAACGCTGGCCATTCTTCATAACCCCCATAGAATGTCTCTGTGTCGCAGGCTGGGACTTTAAGGCATATATTTGAAGAAGAAGCTTCTTCTGAAATTCGTTCCACACGGGAAGGTGGACTCGGCTGAGTAGCTGCTCGAATTAATTCGAGCTGGTCCGCTATCTTTATCTTCGTTAATTCATACGTGTTATGGCACGTGAAGTATTTATTGTCTGCTGAAATTTTGAAATTTTCTGGCAGACATTCGTCGGGCTTTGAACAAACCTCTCTATAGACCGTTTTAAATTCTTGCCAACATTCATCTAGTGATTTGTCTTTGATTCTGATATACGTCTCCGTGTGATTCTGAACAGGGGAATCACTGAATCGAGAACAGTATCGAATCACATTGTCACTTAGTGAAATAAAAAGTTGCGCGGAAGGATCGATCTGTTTAGATCTGCGCGTTTGTGACGATTCTCTTTTTGTGGTAAGGGCTTCGAGTGAAGTTCCCTTTCTTGTTTCGGAATCAGACATTTTGTGTTCCTTAGTACCTTTGGTAGGACTGTGACCAATTGGCATTTGAAAGGAAAAAAAATGTATTTAAATAGTCGCAAGAAAAACCGTGAAACTCGAATAGAGTTTATATGAATATCGAATGTTCGCACTTCGTGCTTTATTGTAGGAAAACAATGCACTTTATGCCACAGAAAAATTTGAAAAAAAAATTGTGGCTGTGTTTGTGTTTTTTTTTTTTTTTTGGAAATCACAACTTTTCGTTACGTTAATTTAATGTAATTGTAAAATTAAATCACTGGAAGAAATTATTCCGAATAGAAATTAAAAAAAAAGAATCACAAACACTTTCACTTTTATATACGTGGGTTATATACGTATTAATAAAAGTAAATGTAATAAATATGTAATAAATAATTTATATAAAATTTGTAAAAAAATTTAAATTATTTAATTATTAATTATTTAATTATTATATCGAAATGATATATTTTGTTTAAAAATAGCGAACAGAAAAGTTCCCTATTGGGTTATTAAACGATCTTGTATCTTGTCAAAAATTTAGCATGAACATGTAAATATGTATGTATGCATATGACAATGTAAACAGATACAACAGCTGTTTGAATTATGATATATACGTATGTGTGTATATATGTGTCAACATATATTTTGACCTCAGCTGCTCGCGCTACGAAGAGAGCTCATAAAACCATAATATGTTGAAAAACAATATGAGCAGATCAAAGAGTAATTAGATGCGCGTGTGTGCCCAATGTTTAGAAGATAAACATACACACAACATATGCTTCTCTTGTAATGTCGAGAGCGAATATCGCACAAAGCGGAAATTGGAAAAATGCAGTGAGTCGATCACTTGCACTAATATTAGCTCTTTAAAGCTGCGCTCTTTTAGTAAAGTGGTGAATATTTATTAATTTTTTGCTCTTGTGTCTTTATGCTTTATTTTAAGGGTCATTGAACCATAGAGGACGGCTGACAATGCAAATGATTTGACCTATTATTGCAAGTAGGTTAATAAGGCAATGACCTTAGAATCTGCACTAGGGAAATTGCTAAGAGCCGTAAGTAGGCAAATTAAAGAAACTGCAATTAGATTTAGTTTTGTTATGTATGTATGTACATAAACGGAATGTATACAGTAGGAATGCTGTATTTGCGTTTATGCAATTAACGGTCAAGGAGATTGATCGCTTACCCCTTCTTTTGCGGGAGTTTAAAACTGGAAATTATTTATTTGTAATAAAATATTACAAGCCGTAATTTTAAACGGATTTTTGGAACCGCAATTTTTTCTTTATTATTTAAAATTTGGTTCTGGCGGGAAGAAAGTCCGCTGTTAAATACATATATATATATGCATGAATTTCTACTAATTGCAGTATACAATTGATAATTCTTTTTAAGGAAATTAAAAAGATTGCCTACTTACTAATTAATGGCCTCTTTACTTCCCTTGTTTTTGTTGCTGTAGTGCTATTTTGAATTGGTGTTGCAGGGCTCGTTGTGGCAAGTTCCTGTGGTGTAGTGTCTTCCTTCTTAATGTCCTTGTGTGTTGATAGATGTTGTTGGTGTGTATGTAAGACGTTATTGTTCACTTTTTTTTTTTGTATCAAGCGCATACACCTTCTTTTTGAAATTATGTATTTTTTATGTATGTATGTATGTATACACTCTTGGCACTGTTTTTTTTGTAATTCTATATATTTTTTTGTTTTTAGCAATATCTCTATTTTTTTTTTTATTTATTTATTTTTTTTTTTCTAATAGAATTTTTTTTTTTTTTTTTTTGTGTTTTCACCACTTGTTTTTTTTTTGATATATGGATGTGTACCAATATATGTATGTGTATGTATTTGTACACTTTGTTTTGTACACTAGCACTTCGTTTGTAAATATTATATTTTTGCACCACCAATTATTATTAATTTGTACAACTTAGTTTGTTTTTTCGCTCGTACGGGGGTACGTAGGTTTTTGCGTACACAATTTTTAATTTTTTTTTTTTTTTTAAATAATTTGTTTTTAATGTTAGTGGCTGTGAACCGCAGTTTGGCTCATTTTTAGCCTCGAAGGACCAATATTCAAGCCGTTAAGGACTTGAGCAAATAAGAGGAATGCCGGCTGTCGAGCGGGCCCAATTTTAAATGAAAAATCACTTTTTCAATTTAATTAAATTTTACATTTGTTTATTTTCCACTAAAGGTGTTTATTTTCCACCAACTGGTATTAATATTAACTAATTTAATTCAATCTAACAGAAGGTTTTTTTTAAATGAAATTTCACAATCTTTTTATCATAAGTTTAATTCTTTTCATTAATTTATTGGATGAGTGCATAAGCTCGTGCCCGATTCCGCTGGATGCCGTACGAATCGTTTGAGAGTGGCGCTCGTGAAAGAAATATATACATATTATATATCGTTGGAAAGGTGACAGTCCGAACTGTAAATCAAGCATAAAATAACTTCATTTTGATTTGAGTTGCTTAGTGAAAAGACGCATGGAAGATGAACAACGAAAAAGATCATATGCGTCATATTATGCTATACGAATTGAACGTCAACAAATCAACTGCGTTTCGTCGTTTAAAAAAGGTTGGGTACACTTTGAAGCTCGATACATGGGTGTCACATCAGTTGAGTGAAAAGAACGAAGTGGACCGTATGTCAACAGCAATTTCTTTGCTTCGACGGATCAAAAACGAACCTTTTTTGGATCGGATCGTGACTGGTGATGAAAAATGGGTCCTGTACAACACTGTTTAACGCAAAAGAACATGGAAACAGGTACACGAAGGGGCGGAACCGATGTCGAAAGGTGGATTGCATCCGATGAAGGTACTGCTGTGCATTTGGTGGGATATCCGAGGCGTGATCTATTTTGAGCTCTTGCCAGCTGGAGAAACGATCACTGCCAACAAGTATTGTCAGCAATTGGTCGAATTGAAGAAAGCAATTGATGAAAAACGCCCGATTTTGGCCAATCGCAAAGGAGTTCTTTTCCATCATGACAACGCCAGGCCACATGTTGCAAAACCGACCCTGGCCAAACTGAAGGAGATGAATTGGGAAATCATGCCGCATCCCCCATATTCACCCGACATTGCACCTTCTGATTATCATTTGTTTCGATCGCTGCAGAACAATTTGAATGGAAAAAAATTTAAAAATGTGGAAGAAGTCGAAAACCACCTTGACACCTTTTTCAACGAGAAACCGCGCGATTTCTATGAATCAGGCATCCGTAAACTGGTTGAACGTTGGGAGTGGATTGCCGAACATGATGGCGAACACATAATTGATTAATAAAAGCGCTTTCTTCAAAAAATTTCAATTTTAGTTTGCACTTGAAATCGGGCATGAACTTATGCCCTCATCCAATACTTTTGGGTAATTACACTGCAGTGTTCGCGGTTGAAAGGCTGCCGTGCGCGTGCGCGAGCGACGGCTGTAGGTTTTGGATTGATTTTTCGTTAGCTCGAACGGCCGCAGCTAAGCTGTCGATCGGCTAACGAAATTCAAGGCAAAGGATAGAGGAATTGGCGCGTGATGGGACACCCGGAAATAGTGGGAATGGACGGGTAATTCTACGCGCACGGCAGTTACAATAAATGCTTAGGTTGGTTTAAGCGGGCGCTTAAACAAGTCGAATTATACAGGTGCACTCCCTGATTTTTGAAAATCAATTTGCGGAAAACAATAATCGCATAAGTTTAACCGCAATACATAAATGGGGCTGTGATGGAAGCAGTGGACACGCAACCTATCGCCAAAAGTTTCAAAATGGTGAAACTGAAATGCTAGATCCACACCTTTTTGCAGTTTGTCTTGTACCATTACAAATTCAGCTTGGATCAAAGATTTTGTGGAAAAATCCGCGACCTTCATCAACACGCTATTGTAAGCCTTTGAAACTGTTTTACGAAAAGGAAACTATAGAATTGATTCGATCAGAGTCGGATATAGTAAAAAGAAAAATACTGGACATTCAACCAACAATTACACCCTTATTTACAATTTCCCACGAATTTCATATGACCATGCTAGATGGCAAAACATTTAGCGCATTGAAGCATCTTCTCAGACATGTGGAATTTGTAGAGCACTAAAAAAAAAATATGAATAATATTAGATTGGTAAAAAGCTATCCAATTGATGCAGATCTTTTGAAATATGGACTATCAACTCTGCATGCATGGATACGGTTTTTTGAGTGTATCTTACATATTGCTTACAGACTGCCAATAGAGAAATGGACAGTTCGTAAGGAAGACAAGAACAAGGGCAGTGGAAATACCATCAATGGGAATACTGCTAGACGTTATTTTAGTCAACCGAGTTTGGTTGCTGGCATTACTGGAGTTTGTGAAGAACTCATATACCGATTCAGTGTGATCTTAAGGGTGATGGCTAGCGGACACCAAGTCAATACAAATTTATTCAACTCATATGCAAACGAAACAGCTGAAATCTTTGTAGAAAAATATCCTTGGTTTTACATGCCATCATCTGTGCACAAAGTTTTAATACACGGAGCAGACATCATCAACAGTGTTGCACTTCCTATTGGTATAATGTCTGAAGAAGCACTTGAAGCCAGGAACAAAGATTTCAGAAACACTCGACTAAACCATTCCCATAAGGACAAAAAGAGTAATACAATGGAGGATGTTATGAACGGCTTACTTGTTTCATCGGATCCGTATATAACGGCTATGTCGAAAACTTCTAACACTAGTTGCAAAGAATTCAATTTTGATAAAACCGTGGCTGGGCTTTTGATTAATTTCGAAAACAATTCAAATAAATCAGATTCGTCAGATTCATCCGGTTCCGATTAATTTCTGATGAGAAATATATAATAAATTTATCAAAAGTCCAAAATATAAATTTACAGTCAAATCTGTTTCTGTTTACTCGAGTTATTACTAAAGTTCCGCTAGCTGGTCAGCCTGGCCCACTGTGTGCTGGGTCAAAAAGTTTTGCAACCGACGAAAAAATTTGTCGCTTAGTGACCGCATTTTCTGAAGTAGCTGGCAGAATTATATACGTAAACTTGTCTGCTAGAGCCTTCCATTGGAGTTTTGGTTTCAGAAACACTCTCGAATTTAAGAAAGTTTGAATCCAGCAGATCCTCTTTAGGATATTGTTGCGTATAGTGGCGTTATTTGCTGTTAACGCAGATTTCAGAGCGCTGACCACTTGGAAAAGTGATTCAGAAACACTGTCTATGTCATGACTATTGGATAGAATGTCATCGACATATGCTTGGTTTCGTATTATTGGTGCAGATAGTGGATAAATTGCCTCGGTATCCGTTGCAAGTTGATGCAACGTACGGATGGCAAGTTGCACAATTGACCCCAAATGTAACAGTTTTCAGACAGTAATCGGTGACATGAGATTCAACCGATTTACGAAATATGATGCGTTGAAATTGTTTATCATCGTCGTGAATCAATATCTGACGATCCTTTTTTTCGATACCTCCGTTGAATACAAACTTGTACATGCGCCATTGAAGAATGGGCAGCATGAGGTTTGGTTGGAGAGTGGGACCAGTTTGCAAAACGTCATTAAACGAGTTGCGTGAGATCGATTTTCTTGAGGCGTTAAGCACCACTAGAACTTTAGTGGTCATTTTATCCGATTTTACAATCGCATGATGTGGCAAGTAGAATGAGGGATAGTTGCAACTGGAGATTATTTCACACGGGTATGTGAACTCCATGCAATCGAGGTCAAGATGTTTTAGCAATACATTGTTGTACATACATTGTTGAAGCGCCGCAGACCGAGAATGGCCTAATGTACCGACCGTTTGGGGCACGAGTCGTGGTTTGCTTGTATATGTTTTCGCAAGCTTGATCCTCATTTGAATTAGTGGAATTGGAGGAATTTCTTCCTTTTCCCAGAACTTTCTCAAGTGTATCAGTTGAGATTTCTTCACTTGTGTCGAGAATGACACCACTTTTTTGGTTACTGGACCGCTAAGGATCCGACCAAACATTTTGTTTTGCGCAAGTACTGTATTGCATATTGTTTCTACACCTTCCGCGAGAATTTGTGGAAGTATGTCACTGCCGATTACCATGTCGGTTTGAGATGGTATATGGAAAGTTCAAGGATTTTGAACTGTTGCCAGGTATTACGGCTTAAGATGAAGTTTGGCAAATGCCTCGTTGGCTTTTGTAGCACGATGTCTTGGCCATTAATCCGTTGCTTGATTTTGGTTGACACCAGAGTTAAGGAACAAAGTTTGGTTGAGTTTTGGATGATGTCTCCTCCCATTCTGGAAATTTCAAACTTGGAATGTTCGACTGCAACAATGGCAGTTGGAAGGAGAGTTCTGCAATCATGTCCCGCATGTAATGATTGTATGTGTGTCTACTTAGCAGTACGGTTGCTCGCTTAGATTGGAGCTTGTATGCGCTTGTCGAACTGGAGAAATTGATTTGGCAGTAGGGTGTTGCACAGCAGCGTCACGAGAACTGCTACTGGCGGTTGGAGCATTTGGTTTTGCATTTAGGTGCAGCATCATTCCTTGCTTCCGTAACTGACAATGTGTACATGCAATCCTGCTCGTACAATCATTACTGCGTTGACCTCGTGATAAGCAGTTTTTGCAGAGTTGATTCTGCTTCGTAAAATGTATTCGGTTTGATACCGACATTTTCTTGAAATTGTGGCATTGTCAAAGTGGGTGTCGGGAATTGCAACACGGACATGTGTTATCCCTTTTTTGTTCCGCCACAAATGATTGTGTTCTGTTAAAGAATCTATTATGAGCGGTGTTTTGAGTGGTGACTGTTTGATTAAGACGCTCCACCACTTCGTATATAGTAGTGAGGAGAAGTGTTGTTTTACTGTGTTGTTGTGGTGGCTTGTGGCAAGTTCGTGTTGATCTTGTAACTTTTTATCTTTGTAGTCGTAATGTAAAGATGGTTATTAGCTCACTTTTCTCACTTTTTTTTGTAATTCTGTATTTTTTATGTACTATATGCTTATGTATATACTCTTTACATTTTTTTGTCACGGTTTTTTTTGTATAAAGTATTTAATTTTATTTTTTATTAATTTGTTTTCTCTTGTTTCTTGCACCACCAGTTGTTTTGTTATTTTATTTTCAATTTTTTTTTTCGAAATATGTATATGTATGTAAATGTTATCATTTTTTTTTTTAAATAGTATATATTCTTTTTTTGCACCACTTGTTTTTCTTTTGATATATGTATGTATGCGTATATTCTTAAAATAAATTTTCTTTTCACAATTTGCTTCAACACAGCTTTGTTTTTTTTTTCGATCGTACGGGTGTACGTAGGTTTGGTTTAAAATTGGACTCCACTGTGTGGTTCAGTTTTAGTGTCGAAGCGCCAATAATCAAGCATTAAGGACTTGGGGGCGAAGTAAGGGGTGCCGGCTATCGAGCGGTTCCAAAATTTTATATAAAAACACACGTTTTTCTTCTTAAAATTGGTTCACAAGTTTTTTAATAAAATTCACTTTGAAGGGTGTACATTGAAATATCCGTACCAATTTAATCACTTAAAGGGTTCCAAATATGAATATTAATTTGGTAAAAAAAGCAGGTTTTTTCTAAATATAATTAAAAGACAGTGTCCACGGAAGAAAGCTGCCGTGTGCGAGTGGAGGCTGTTGGTTTTAGGTAGATTTTCCGCTAGCTCGAACGGCCGCCGCTAAGCAATCGATCGGCTAACGAAATTTAAGTCAAAAAGGATAAAGGAATTGGCGCTTGATGGGGCACACGAAAATAGTTTGATAAGACGGGGAATTCCACGCGCACGGCAGTAACATACAATTTAGGTTGGTTTAAGCGGGCGCTTAAACAATGGCGATGATGGCATAACAGAGCGACATGATGGCAGAGCAGCGAGATGCCAGCGATGTCCCGGATAGAGGAGGAACGTGGTGGCGAAATAGCGTGAACTTAGAAAGATGGCACCTAACATTTAATGGTTCCTCTAAAGGCATTTCTGAAGATAGTATCGTGTTCCGCTTCGAGTGGATGAGAGAGCCGTATGGTATCTGCTACCATCAGCTGTTCTCGGTTTTTCATTGCCTAGTCACAGACAGCGTGTGTGCCCACCCAGTGGTATAAATAAGTCTGCAAAATGAGGTTTTCCTACCAAACCGGCTCCTTCACTAACAAATATTAGGGAAACGGAATGCATTGCGCGGGCACCTTTCTCTTAAATACAACGAGAGAAAAATTATCCCACTGTACTTTGTTTGCCATAGTGGCGTGTGCTAAACAACCCGGTGTCTTTAGGAAATGGGGACGGTGCCAAAGTGATTGGGCACCAATACACACTCGCCAGAGAATTCTGAAAACCGGTTAAGTGCAACCAGTGCAATGTTTGGAATCAGCCTTATGACCCACAGGAAGTGGTCCACAAGTTACGTGACCCCATGCTGCCAGCTTCCAAGTGCGCGCTCAGCCTGCACGACAGTGCCTTCAGCACCTCTGCCCACTTTGGGTAACCAACAGACCTCTAAGGTCTCACGGAGCTCTCCGCAGCATGACTCCCGCCAACCCCCATCCTTACCCACGACCAGCTCCTCTTCCTCCTCCCGTGCGAGGGCTACCCAGCAACTCCTAGTCCCCCGCACAGCCTATTCCGTGTGTCAAACCATAGTACGTCGGAGCACCACCTCAGTCAGATGCAACTCTTGCTCTGGATGGTGCCATTTTCTGACGTGCTCTGGTCTGCGCACCACTCGTGAGGGGAGTGATGTGTATGTTGCCCCATGCTGTAGGAGTCTGCCACCGCCTGTATCCACAACAACACCGCCAACCAACATCAACGTGCGGTACCCAATCCAGCGGGTAGTACAGCAACAACACACTACATGCGCACATCACTCCCTCACCCCCCTATCACAAGCGTCCTCCCGAGATAGACACGACTGCTACAGTTCAACTGCAATGGACTCCATGGAAAGGGCGACGAGATAGTCGACTATATGAGCCGGAAGCACCTGCCAATTGCTTCGATCTAGGAAAACAAGTTGACCGCCCATTTGGATGTTCTGAGCCGTGCCGGATACAACATTATTCGCAAGGATGGCGAGCGAGACAATGGTGTGGGTTTGGCGTTTATCCTACATAACACCGTGCATTATCGGCTTATCGATGGCGACATCGACCGCAGGGATACTATCCTAGAATGTCATAACTATCCGGTCACGCGATGCCAAACTCGAGATATTTAATATATATATTCCTCCTGTTACAAGTTGCCCAGTTGAATCTAGCTGTGATATAGGTGCGCTACTCAGAGGTTTTCGCCTCTTTGGGCGGTTTTAACGCGCATCTTTGATGCTCTATCCTGTCAAATGATCGTAAAGGAATGTAGGAATGAACGATAACACCCCTACCAGAGTTGTGAGAATTTCCAAGTATAGTTTGGCGACCTATACTGACACTAGTATAGGACCACTTATCCATACAAACCTCGATTGACAGACCTCCCGACTTTGCTTTCGCGGACCACCGGACATTTGATAACTTTAAAAAAGCTAACTGGTCTGACTACGCGGAATTCAATGTGAACGCCTTCTGTGTTCTCCCCACTCCATCAGACGACACTTCCGGTGAACGTTTAACATTTAGTGCGCAGGATTGTCGTGACCGCCGCCGTCTGCTTCACCCCGGCAGTCCGAATCGCGGAAATCTGCCCTAATTTCCCGACCCAAGTGGCGGATTTAGCAACAAGGCGCGACACCCTTTGTAACGCCGATCCTGGTAATCCCCTAATCTGGGATTCAAAACGCAAAGATTCGAACAGTCGTTAACAACAACAAGCGGAGTAGCACTTACGAACCTGTAATCCCTCCTCTGGGGTAACCAAGCTCTGGGCTATAGTCAAATCGTTGTCTGACCCGACGAAACGCGATTAGCGAGTGGAAATATCATTCGGTGACCGCGCCTCGTCGGACCCTAAGTGATGCGCGAGTTATTTTAGTCGACTATTTACATTGCATCATTCGATAGACAAAGCGAAGCGACATGTACTGGCAAATCCTTGAAGACCAGAACGATCATTCTGAATTCGGTTATTTTGAATTGAAGGCAGAATTGCTTTGCCACTTCAAAACCGCTGAATCGATTTTTGAGATGATCCGAGAAATTATGCAGAGTGATTAACTTTCACTAACTTATTTTAGGAAGTTTATATATAAAATAAAATGCACTTTTATATATAATAAGATACTACTTTATTGTTAATTTTTAAGTTTTAAAATTTTTATTTATATATTCATTTGAGCTGTCACCTCCACTTTTAATTATTAGCAATATGTATGCGCATAAGTACATACGTACATACATATGTATACCCACAGTGGCTGTTGGTCAAGCGCCTACCAACAACCACACACGTCAACAAAACAAACTACCGCACAAAAAGGAGATGACAAAACTAACAAAGCGACCGGCCAGCTTAGTGGAGACTGCGTGGGCCAACAAAGAAAAAAACCAAGTGAAGTGATCTACGCTGACTTAGATAAACAAATGCACGACAACAATTAAGCAACGATATAAGACAAAATAAACAAAATATATTTTTGGGGTGCACCCGAGGTGTGGTCCAACCAAACTGGTTGCGAACCCACTCGCACTACTTCCGTGCTGCCGGAGGTAACTTTAACCCACCTGTATGACTGGGCTCTGGGTGCGGGATGCTAAAAAGATGGGTAAGGGAAAGACGAAGGAACGACACTGTCGGCACGACAAAAAAAAACGTACGAAAACAATAAATAGGCAAAATGATACTTATCAGATACTCGGTCGGGTTCGGTGCTCCTCCGGTAGTGCCGCCAAACTCCGGTTCCGCCACTGGAATCCACCAAAAACGACAATAATCTATGACAAAAAAATCGGTCTCCAACTGCCCTTTCACTATTGCCCCGTCTGGCAAAACACTACACTATTCTATATATTTATAGAAAATATTAATATTTTTTGTTCACTAATTCATCGCACGCCTGCGCGAAAAAAAGGTGTTGACGCTTTCAAAGATTGCTAGAATCTGATCCGGCACGCACTTACGAGCAGGCCGCAAGCTGCGCGTCGGCCTTCAGAATTCTCAGGCGATTGTGTATTGGTGCCCAATCATTTGGCGCCGCCCCCCATTACCCTAAGGGACATAGTTGTATAGCGCACGCCACCATGGCACACCAAGTACACTGGGATAATTTTCCCCTCGCCGTATAAAAAGAAAGGCGACACCCCTTTTTACGGAATACTCGGGCAAACATTCCGTATCCCTAATATTTGTTAGTGGAGGAACCGTTTTGTACGAACATCTCCTTTTGGAGACTTATACCACTGGGTAGGCACACACCGAGTGCAACCGTGCCAACAATTCGTGGCTTTGAATTATACAATTATTTACCGACAGATGCCACTGCCAACGCTTGGAGTGAAAGGAATATTAGGCGAAACAAAGGAAATGAACACACAAACACAAAAGAAGTTTTTGTTGCGGCCAGTACGCGACAGAGCATAAACGTTTTAGTATTTATTTACATGTAATAACGGAGAAGGAGGAATAGATATAGGGTGCAGATGAGTATTTAGTGTAAGTAACATATTTAATGGGAGTAAAGTGTGTGGAATAAAAAGGTAGGTAAAGAGAAGGTAAATATATATGTATGTAATTTGATAGTGGGTCTTATGAATTTTCAGCATTGAACCCATGTCTTCAACATGCCGGCGGCGTCGTGACGTCTTGGAAAGCTCTGGGATGGGATAGGGAAGTTTAAGGTTCGGTCATATGATAGGGCCTGCAAGAAAATAATCAGTGTGAATCTTTCGATGTAATGGGAAAATGGGACAAATTGAGGTGTGAGAGAGAGAGAGTGACTCCAGGGAGGGTGTTAGAGTTATGAGGCCTACAGTATATGACCACTCCGTCTGAGATGCGGCTGTTCATGTTGCAAACATATTAATCGTTGTGTTTGCGTATGTCCTTCATTGGGAGTACAAGATCGTCTATTTCGGGCAATCTGAGTTTTTATTTTCACCGAATAAGAGCAAACATTTGATAATATTTTTGATAAGGATTCGGATGGCTTGGATAACAATTCTGGATTTTTCCACCGAAGTAAACGATATTTGTTGAACCTGGAATGGTTGAGTAGTTGGATGTGGATACGAGTGATAGCTTATTGTTGCTATTCTTGAGGATCTGGGAGGTCTTCCTTTATGTGTGAGTTTCCAAAATACGGAGGAATTTTTGCGCTGAAAGCAATTCGATGCATGGATGTGTTGCAGCTTTGGAAGATTCCCGACGTCCGTCTTCATTCTTGGATTCTACGTTTTGGATAGAATTGCTCCAACTCCGCCAATCTGATGGATGGGACGCTGAAACACACTATTACGTGAGGAGTTAGATCTATTCCCTTTTCTGACTTCATGGGAAGTTCTCTTCGAATGAGTTTTAGTCACGAGGGGTGAACCTTTTTTGAAAAAAATTTGCAATCTCGGGAATGAGGCAGCTTTTGAGAGCCTTCTGGAGAGTGATTTTTTTATTTCCGTATTTGGGGGATTATGTTTTTGAATAGAGTTGTAATTGTACCATAACCATATCGATTTTATATGGTGCGAAGCAGTTGGTATTCGCTCGGAAGAGTGAACAGCAGTTTTTTGGGGTTTTTATTCTTTATTGATGGTAAAGAGTCAAAGTGCATATTTAGTTGGATTCTTTGTTGTGGGTCGACAAAGGAACTTTTGTATACGAGAGGCTACAAAAGTTTTTTTTTGAATGAGAACGTTTGCCGTAGGTAGTATTACATTATACGATATTCCTCTTTGAGCGAGGAATTGAGTTGATTGAGTGAAGCTGAGTTCCCTTTGTGCCTATTTAGGGGTAATGCTTGTCACTTAGGGTGTGACACTTTTTCTTGGGTGGGATCGGTTGCTTGGACTTTGAGTTTGTTTTGAGTAATGGAGAAGTGAATGGTGGCGTTTTTTGCAATGAAAGCATTCTCATGCTTTTACAATCTCTCTTCGAGTGAGAGCACGCCAAACCATTCGTGCAATAACTATTTTTCTTCGTGGACTTAATACGATCGGGGACGAATAGCTTTTGTAAATTTGTGCATGTCATCATTGAGTGATAAAAGTTGCACAATTTATATGAGAATACCATTTTTAGTTGAGGTAGAGAAATTTCGGCAAGAGTTTTTATTCCAAAGATGGAGGGGAGTGTAGACTAGCATTCTGCAATCGTGGGCTCCGAATCTGCTTCTTCGGGTTCTGTTTCCTTTGGAGTACACAATTAATCGGGAGTTTTCGTATTTTCATTACATGTTGTTTAATTTTATTTTGTTTTATATACATATTTAAAATTTATTTTAGTATACTTACACTAATCTTTATATTTTTTATTTATTTTATTATTTCTTTATCTTCTTTTATTTATATTTATTAACTTTGGAGTCTTTCCCAACTTTATTGGATTTCACTTAATTTTTTTTGGTTGTGCTAATATTTTGGGAACCCACTGTGCCGCAGTTTATTGAGCGCAGCGACTAAACCGAGCTTATGCATAAGTACACGTGTGTGTGTTTGCATTTATCTTTCACTTGCTTGTGAAAATAGGGAAAGAGTGGAGATGGGAATGCAAAAAGATGCGCTCCACTGCCTGAGCGGTAGGATACGTGTGTATATATTTACATACGTGTATTGTCGAGTTGTATCGACAAAGTATCGCCGGAGTGTCGAATAAAAAGAAAAAAAGGAGTTTTAGATTTAACACGTTATAAGTATGTTTATTTATAAATATGAATATATATATGTGTATGTGTGAGTGTATGAACAATTCAAGTTAATTGTTTTGTATAACAATTTGATAATTATTGTGTAGGGTTAGTGTTTTTAATATTAATATGACCTGTGGATTTGATGTTTTAAATATCCAACGATGTGATTGTTGTTGTGTGGGTTTCACTAATGTTTGCTACTTGCAGTGCTTTCACTTTTGTTTGTTTTCAAAAACTGAAAACATTATACATATGTTGGCGCTGTTTTGTATTTTTGCATTGTCCTCTTATTCGCTTTGAGGACAATGCAGCGATGTGTTTATTGGGCATAAACATCCCGGCCGCCTTGAAGGATTTAGGGTCTGCTTCAAATTGTGCCGGTTGTCCAACCGAATGCGGTGTTTTGAGCGACTATGTTTCTATCATTGGGGTTGAACAAGCCGAGTCGGATGATTTGCGGATAAATATCTGCTCCTAGTTCGATCATTACCTTGTCTGTCGTTATGAATTTAGGGTCAGCGAGGACTAGGTGGTCAAATCTTTTCGCGATTTCACCACCTAAGTCACAATCATAGGGTCGGGTCGGTAGCTCGTTTGTAACGAGACTATTGCATTTCACACGTAAATGATTATCGGAGAGAGATCCGATGATTAAACTGCAAATACTGTGTGAATATGGCAACTTTAGTTTTTTAACCAACTCAGTTGCAAATGTGGTCAACTTTCGTGTCGGTTTACGAGTGCTTTGACTTTGTACCAAATGCCATCGTGTTTTAATCGGATGATCGCTGTTGGTATAACGGTTTGCTTACTTAATAGACTAACAACGTCTGTTGCTTGAGCATGGATCGGGGTATTGAGTTTACGTTGGCCTTGTTGCCCTTCTTCGGTAAACTTTGGATGACCGTCTAGCGTAGAATGGTGCTCACCATTACAAGTGGAACACCTTGTCTTACTGGTGCAGTGTGGGGTTTTGTGCGATCGGGCCAAACAGTTGACGCAGTACCTGTGTCGTGTAACTGTGTCAAACTTTTCTCTCACACTCATTGCGATGTACTTGGAGCACGTCACCAAGCGATGGTCCTTTTTACAAATTCCACTTGCAACGTGCTTATAAGCGGGTTGCCAGTTCCGCTTTGAGTGGGTTATGGTACGTTGTGCTGTGCGATGAGTGGGGTCGTTTTCCTCACGAATTGGGGAAAGGGTCGCTCTGAATCGTTGTAGACGACTGTCTAGGGTTCTTGCTTCGGATCTCGGGCTGACGCTTCGACTGCTGCTTCGCGAGCTCACGGTAATTGCTGGACTGTGTCCTCGAGTGTTTGTTGCCTTAGTGGGTGCCATGATACTATAAATGGAAATAAAATATTAGTTAAAGGGTAGAGTCACAACTTTTGTAATTGGACGGGTCATAATGCCTTGTGAGGTTCGTATGTCGACTACTCTAGTTCTGGTATCTGACCCGAGGTAAGTCTTTTCGATACGACCTAATTTCCATTCATTTGTGGGTAGGGTTTCTTGTCGAATAACTACCAAGCCTCCACTTATAACGCTTGTGGAGTTCTTTTAGGTATTCTTCTTTCCATCGAATACAGAATTGTTGATGGAGTATCCTTAGTTTCTGCCATTTATTCACGGTACTGAGCTTTGCGTCTTCTAGATTAGGTTCAGCTGGGGTGAGTAACGGGGTACCGATTAGGAAATGGCCTGGGGGGCGAGAATTCAAACAACTTTCGATTCGGGTTAATAGTGTTTCCAATTCTTCAAAAGTAAATTTTTGGATATGTGCCACCTTTTTTAAATGTGTTTTTAAGCTTTTAACTCCTGCTTCTCAGAGGCCGCCTATATGAGGAGCTCCTGAAGGATTAAAATGTCACTTGATGTTTTGGTGCGCTTGACTTGTTAATATTTGGGTTCTCAAGGTTTTCATGAATTCTCGTCGATCTTTGAGTATCAGTTGCGAAGCTCCTACAAAGTTCCTTCCATTGTCCGAATAAAGATCGGCGGGGCATCCGCGCCTAGAGAAAAATCGTGCGAATGCTGCCATAAATGCTTCTGTAGTAAGATCACTTACGGGTTCTAAGTGTATTGCTTTGGTTGCAAAGCAAACGAAAACACATATGTATCCCTTGGTGATTAAGCATGCTCTTCCGGTATAGTTTTTTATATCGTAAGGTCCAGCGAAATCAATTCCAGATGCTGCGAATGGGCGGGTTAGGGTAGTACGTTCAACTGGTAGTGCTGCCATGATTTGAGTAGTTTGGGTTTTTTGTACAGCATGCAAGTTTTGCACTGATGAATCGTTGTTTTTATAAGGGTATTCAGTTTTGGAATCCAGAATTCTGTACGAATGAGTCGTAATACTAACTGGTTTCATCCATGTAGTGTTATTGAGTGGGTAAATTGAGTGAGTAATTTTGCCAATCGACTGTTGCAGGGTAGTAGAATCGGATGACGTTCGTTGTATGATAGCGCAGCTGAATTACTCAAGCTGCCATTAACTCGCATGATTCCTTTGGGGTCGATTGATGGGTTAAGGGTCAATATAGAACTCTTTTTGGGTATCTGGCTCTTTTGGGTCAAAGCTTCATGTTCTTCATGAAAGTATCTTTTCTGAGCTAAGACAATTAGCTTGAAACGGGTTGATTTAAATTCGTCTGGGGTTATTTCGAAGGTTGTAAATTGCTCTTTTCTTCTATTTGGTGACGCGTTTGAACAAAATCTAAATAGATATGCTATAACACGAATTGCTCTGGGCAATGTAGAGAATCTGTCTAGTATATCTTCTTGAGCTGTAGCGGTAAAGGTTTTAATTGGTTTAAGTTCTAGGGTTGTGGCGGGGGGTTTCTGAGTGATTGGTAACTGTTTCGAACCGAGTTGTAGCCATTGAGGTCCGTGCCACCAGAGGTTGTTGCTCGCGATTTCTAGAGGAGTGCATGCACGACTTGCGAGGTCCGCCGGGTTATCACGGCTTTCCACATGATTCCAAGTATCGCTTCCGACGTTTTCAACTATCCTGGCGACTCGATGAGAAACGAAAGTCGTCCATGAACATGGGCTTTGCTTAACCAAGAGAGAACAATAGTTGAGTCCGTCCAGAGATGGGTGCGATAGTGTGTCAAATTTAACTGAGATAAGGTCGTGTCCACTAAGTTTGCGAGAAGAACGGCTCCGCATAGTTCTAGCCTGGGTAGTGATATACTTTTAATTGGAGCTACTCGGGTTTTCGATGCTAACAGGGTGGTCCAAGTATTTCCGTCTGTAGAAATTCTAATGTAAAGAGTTGCGGCGTATGCTTTCTCAGACGCATCAGAGAATCCGTGAAACTCTATGACCGCTGAAGTTGAGAAATGGGTCCACCTTGGAATTTCTATTTTATTAAGCACCTCATATTCTTTAATAAATGTTTTCCATCTATGTATGTTTGCTGCATGATGATTTTTGCTGTTACGATTACTGGACTGAGCCAGCCTGCTGGATCAAACAGTTTAGCAATTATTGATAATACTTCTCGTTTAGTGAAAAATTCTTTGTCTGGAATGGGGCTGATAACGAAAAAGAATACATCTTTCTTAGAATTCCATCTAATTCCTAGGGTCTTTGTGCTATTGGATTCTGTTAAATCGAGCAAATTAGTATCCAATAGATGTTTTGATGGGAGTCCTGATAAGATTTTTGGGTCGTGGGAAGTCCATTTGCGTAGAGCAAATCCTGCGGACTCCAAGGATGTTACGAGTTCGTCTCAAGCCAACTTCGCACTTGATATATCGTGGGCTCCGCTGAGAACATCATCTACATACATTCCATTGCGAATTATATCTGATGCTAGTGGGTGGGTTCCCTTTATAACATCTGCTAATTTCAACAGTGTTCGGATTGCTAAATAAGGAGCACAGTTAATGCCAAATGTTACCGTTTGTAATTCAAATTACTCTACGAATCGAAATAGACGTCCTTTTATTACTAAGATTACCAAGTCTACCTGCAGAATAGGTCCAGTATGTAGTACGTCGTTCAGACTGTTTCTATTAGATATGGGACATGATGCATTAAATACCACTCTCAGTTGCGTAGTTATTCGATCGGGTTTGATAACTGCGTGATTTGGTAGATAATATAGGGTGTTTTCTTCCGCGGGATTGTTTTCCACCTTTTTCATGTGTCCAAGTTCTAAATACTCATTAATAACTTTGTCGTATTCCATTTTTATGTCCGGCTTTCTTGAGAGGGATTTCTCATTTCTTAAAAACTGAGCTAGCGCTATGTGTCTTGAGTTACCCAGTTCCATGTTTTCTGGGTTTTTAAAGGGTAGGGTTACCACACAACGTCCCGATGAGTTTCTGTATGTGGTTTTTTTTCTTCACACAATATATCTGAAGATGAGGACAGAGGCTTTCTCGGAACTTCTTCCACTTCCCAAAATTGCGTGAGTAATTTTTCTGAGGTCATTTGGTTGAAAAATGAAGATACTGAAGGTCCACTGGGCTTTTCTGGGATGGGTGCGGACAAAATCCAACCAAATTCAGTTTCAAAGTATTCAATATATTTCTTTGTACACCACCGAGTATTATTTGTGGAAACAAGTCACTTCCGATTAGAACGTCGACGGGTCTGGGCTTATTGAAATCGGGATCAGCTAAACTAAAACCGAGTTTTCCAATTTCAAATGTTGGGTCGAGTGAGTGAGTGGGTAAGTTTTCTGTCAGAGTTTTTATGATAAACGCTTGCGTCGTTATTTTGAAATCTTTCCTCATAGGTGAGCATAGGGTTAATTCGCATGTTTTTGTGGTTGTTGCTGAAACTGAGTTGTTCAGCCCTGTTACTTGTGCAACTGCATGCTTCGTAGGTATGCCCAGTTTTCTTTGGAATTTCTCTGAAATAAATGTGGCTTCTGACCCAGAGTCTATGAGTGCCCTAGCTGAATATAATTGCCCTCTATGGTTTATATGAACTACGGCAGTACCTAACAAAATCTGTTTCCTACAAGACATGAGTGGTTCTTGAGTGGACTGTAAGAGGGTTGTGTATGCTTGTGGATTTGGATTTGAGGGGTGGGTTTGGGAGGTACTGCCTTGGCTTGAATCAAGAGCAGGGTTTGATGCTCTTGATCCTTGCGGGGAGGACTGCGAACGAGGGATGTTGTCCTTATGCAGAAGTGTATTGTGTTTCTGTCTGCATATTCTGCAAGAGTATTTGCTTTTGCAGTCTCTGAAACCGTGAGATAGAGCTCGGCAATTAAAACAGTAGCCATTATTTTTTACTGTAGATATACGGGTCTCCACATTCATGCCTAAGAATTTGGGGCATACTCGAATCGAATGTTGGGTTTTACATAATTTGCAACTTTCCAATGCATGTGTATTCGATGACGTAGTGATTCTTGGAGTATATGTTTTATTAGAGCTTAATGAGCTAGGGGTCGGGTTTTCTAAAAGATTTGAATGAAACGTGTTGAATCTCACGTCCCTTCCTCTCCCCTGGAGTATACTGTCGTGATGGGTAGAGGGATTTGGATCAATCAGATCTCCCACTGAATCCAATGATTTATATTTATGGGTGAGAAAGGAATCAAATGTTTTCCAAGAAGGTATTTCCGAGTTGTCTTCTAACGTGTCTTCGAATTGATGGAGAAGGCGTTTGGGTAACTTAGTTCCGCATAAGAATATTAATATAGGGTCCCAACTACTTGTGTCCAAGCCAAGATTATTCAGACTAGTTAGACAATTGTTAACCGTCCTCTGAAGATTTTTGATGGTACAAAGCGGAAATGGGTGGTTTGGGGTAAATTTAATAAAATCTTCAATTGGACATTTGTTCGAACTCTTTTGTTCTCGTATTGCGAAACGAGATCCTTCCATGCCATTAGAAATCCGTCATTTGTTAAAGGTGCATTTTTTACGATCGACTGCGCTTCTCCTCGGGTTTTTTGTATTAGGTGGAAGAGTCTTTCCACGTTGCTGATCGTCTTGTTATGGATATATGTATATAGCCGTAAACATATCTCTAAACGAGGGCCATGTTGCGAAATCTCCATAAAATATATCCGTGTCAATAGGGGGCAGATGAACAAATGATCCTACGTTCATCGATGGATATACCTCTGAAGTTCGCTCCTTTATAGTGGCTGATTGGGTCTTCAGATAATCAATGCATTGATTGATGGATCCTAAGCAACTCAAATACAACTGATGGCCTTTTCTATAATTTTCTTTGACTTCCGTTAAGTCAATGGGATCAGCAGGGTTTTGCGAGGCTCTGCGCAAGGCATCGTACGATTTGCTTGCCCTATCGTATATCGCATTGAGTTCAACTCTTTTGATTTCCAGAGTGAAGGCTGATTCATCTTCCGGGAGTGTTGAATTATGTTCTTCTATGTATTCGAATAAATCGAGAATACAGAACTTAAAATCTTCCATTATATTTATTTGTTTAATTAAATAATAATTCGCTTCACACGACAAAATTGGGTAGGGTTCTTTGTGAAAAATGGCAAAAAGCTAGATAAATTTCGTGAAAATTCGATCTTTTGATTATGGGTATTTTTGGCCCTCTTGGGTATAAAGGGTTAATTATTTAAATAATAAATTTATTTAATATTTAACGTTAAAATAGTCAACGAAATTCCAAATTGGGTCACGAAAAAATTCCTTACTGGGTTTTCAGAAATTTGTCCTACTGAGTATTCCAAAATTTTTCCTACTGGGTATTTTGTCTTCAGTGCACCTAACTGACTGTGCACTAACAAAATATACTTTGGGTTTAGGAATGCGAATATACATATATATGTAAAAGCGTGTGTATGTATATTTGCCGTGAGAAAAGTAATTTATTTGAAGTATTTGGGCTCCCGGCAAATACTATATGTATATATGCAAAATGCAAAGCAGAATATGATAAACGCAGAGTTTCAAGTAATTTGCTTTTAAAACAAATTAAAGAATTTTGTAAATTTATATATTGTTTATTATTCTGATTTGCACCAATATAAATAATACGGGTCGTTGTACTTACAATTTTTTCCACCAAATAATATTAAATTACGGGTCGTTTTATGGTAGTTATATTTTAGGGAATTTGTTGGTACACAAAGAACGGCTGCAAACAAGTCCAACGCTGATGCACAATTTCTGTGGTTTGGGTGGGTAAATTTAATTTATTGAGTTGGTTGGGTAGATGAGTCTTTAGCTCTCTTTAAAGGACACTTGAATATCCGGCTCGAAGGACCAAAATGTCGAGTTGTATCGACAAAGTATCGCCGGCGTGTCGAATAAAAAGAAAAAAGGAGTTTTAGATTTAACACGTTATATGTAAATATGTTTATTTATAAATATGAATAAATATATGTGTATGTGTGAGTGTATAAACAATTCAAGTTAATTGTTTTGTATAACAATTTGATACTTATTGCGTAGGTTTAGTGTTTTTAATATTAATATGACCTGTGTGGTTGTTGTTGTGTGGGTTTCACTAATGTTTGCTACTTGCACTGCTTTCACTTTTGTTTGTTTTCAAAAACTGAAAACATTATACATATGTTGGCGCTGTTTTGTATTTTTGCATTGTCCTCTTATTCGCTTTGAGGACAATGCAGCGATGTGTTTATTGGGCATAAACACATATTATTTTCGCAGCTAATGGGTAGCGGTGACTTTGCTATTGGAGTTGTAGGAGTGATTTGCGGTAGGGTAGATATATTCTCACTGGTCCGATAGTGGGGATAAAATTGCACGTATTTGATAAACGTAGATTTCCCCAAAAAAAATTCAAGCTTTTAAAAGAGAAACTTGATTAAACAAGTAAATATATAAAAAATGTTAAATTTTACGTATGGCTCCTGTATTGTATTTTTTTCCAGATATATTTCCCTTTTCCTTAAACATTGTGCCAAAAAGTAAGCAAAATCGTCCGAGAAGTTCTCGATTCGCAAATTTTCGTTGATATTGGGGTACTGTCAATTTTTCTGCATAGTATCAGCTACAAAATATATAAGTAACAAAAAATATATCACCAATCAAACTCGAAATAAGTTTACAGCATATGTATATGAGAATAAAATTTCTGCTGCTTTTACTTTTCTTTGGTTACGTGTAGCGCGGTTGTCAAATCGTAAGCATCGTATAATAGATTTAAAACGCCTCATTGACATCGCTAAACGAAATTTTTTTATCTCGTCTACTTTTGAGCTAAACATATCTTTAAGGTTTTACCTGTTACTGCGGTGTATACCAGCCAATATAAGCAGTCCTAAAAGATCCTTGAATTCTATGATCTAGCAAGTCCAACAATGTCGGGAAGCTTCCGAACTAAATTGTGTTCCGAGGTTCTTCCTCTATTTGATGGGGCATTTCTATTCTATTGCGTTACTTTGTCCTTTCCAATAAAAAGGTTGCTACGTTCCTCAATTTCGTCATCATCGGGTTCATCCGTGCCTTCTTCTGTTTCGGAACATTTTTGGTGGAACTCAAACAAATCTTCAAGAGTCTCCATCTTCAAAAGCATTATGTTCATATTCATTGTGTAGAACACAATTCTTTTTGGTATACTTCCTATATATTCCGCACTATGAATGTTGAGCTTCTTTCTCCTACTCGCCATTTTAGCAAATATATAAAATAAGTCTTGAAAGAGGTTTAGAAAAAAAATAGTATTAGACTGCGGTGAATTTGATGCAAGTCTTCAAAACACATTTTTCCATTAGAAAATATGACATTTGACCTACCAAATGAAAGAAATGAAAATAATAAAAAGAATTAAAAAATTACAGGAACGTGGGCGGTGTATCAATTTGATTAAATCGTTCACGAACTACACTTAACGAAAGCGATCGCAACACGGACTATTACAACTTGTAAGTGAGACAAAAAAGTAAAAAATAAAACTAAGAAAGTTTTGCAAAATGCCATCTAATTGCTAATAGTTATAACAGAAAATTAGAGACTTGCATCAATTTGATCAAGCGTGCCCAAAGCAATGTTAATATGCGAACAGATGATGTTTACGGTAAATGAAATTATACAAACCGTTCCTTATGAGTGTATTTCGGGAAAGGGTTACTTGATTTTTGTTGTTTGCTCCTATACAATATTGGCTCCCTGCTGTAAGCATTGAACCTCGTTGTAATGGTATTAGTGTAGTTTTGATTGTTTATTTTTTTTTATAGTTTGTAATGAAGAAACAGCGGCTACGCTGGCTAGGTCATGTCGTCCGAATGGATGAAAGCACTCCAGCTTTGAAAATATTCGATGCAGTACTCGCTGGTGGAAGTAGAAGAAGAGAAAGACCTCCACTCCGTTGGCAGGATCAGGTGGAGAGGGACCTGGTTTCTCTTGGTATTTCCAACTGGCGCCAAACAGCGAAAAGAAGACATTAATGGCGTGCTTTAATAAGCGGTGCCAACGCCAATGAAGAAGAAGATTCCTCTATCCAGCTGGTAAAAAGGGTAGCCGAGGATTTAGTTGATTGTACAATATCTTAAGTTGTCTTGCAGTTAAGAAGTAGGACAGGTCGCCGAGATAGTAGTTCACTTTCGAACAAATGTCATCAATATCCTAGCCAGATGCCAATATCGTGAAATCATTGCCATACGAGGTTAGGGAAACTCCTTCTGGTAGAGGTGGAGTTGTCGCGTACTGCCCGCAACAAAAACTTCTTTTTTGTTTGTGTGTCATTTCCTTTGTTTCGCCTAATATTCCTTTCACTCCAAGCGATGGCAGTGGCATCTGTCGGCAAATAATTGTATAACTCAAAGCCATGAATTGTTGGCACGGTTGCACTCGGTGTGTGCCTACCCAGTGGTATAAGTCTCCAAAAGGAGATGTTCGTACAAAACGGTTCCTCCACTAACAAATATTAGGGATACGGAATGTTTGCCCGAGTATTCCGTAAAAAGGGGTGTCGCCTTTCTTTTTATACGGCGAGGGGAAAATTATCCCAGTGTACTTGGTGTGCCATGGTGGCGTGCGCTATACAACTATGTTCCTTAGGGTAATGGGGGGCGGCGCCAAATGATTGGGCACCAATACACAATCGCCTGAGAATTCTGAAGGCCGACGCGCAGCTTGCGGCCTGGCTCGTAAGTGCGTGCCGGATCAGATTCTAGCAATCTTTGAAAGCGTCAACACCTTTTTTTCGCGCAGGCGTGCGATGAATTAGTGAACAAAAAATAATAATATTTTCTATAAATATATAGAATAGTGTAGTGTTTTGCCAGACGGGGCAATAGTGAAAGGGCAGTTGGAGACCGATTTTTTTGTCATAGATTATTGTCGTTTTTGGTGGATTCCAGTGGCGGAACCGGAGTTTGGCGGCTCTACCGGAGGAGCACCGAAGTTGGGTACCCACACCCGACCGAGTATCTGATAAGTATCATTTTGCCTATTTATTGTTTTCGTAGTGCGAGTGGGTTCGGAACCAGTTTGGTTGGACCCCACCTCGGGTGCACCCCAAAAATATATTTTGTTTATTTTGTCTTATATCGTTGCTTAATTGTTGTCGTGCATTTGTTTATCTAAGTCAGCGTAGATCACTTCACTTGGTTTTGTTCTTGCTAGTAGGTGTTGTTCTTGCACGCAGCTGTTGGCCCACGCAGTCTCCACTAAGCTGGCCGGTCGCTTTGTTAGTTTTGTCATCTCCTTTTTGTGCGGTAGTTTGTTTTGTTGACGTGTGTGGTTGTTGGTAGGCGCTTGACCAACGGCCACTGTGGGTATACATATGTATGTACGTATGTACTTATGCGCATACATATTTCTAATAATTAAAAGTGGAGGTGACAGCTCAAATGAATATATAAATAAAAATTGTAAAACTTAAAAATTAACAATAAAGTAGTATCTTATTATATATAAAAGTGCATTTTATTTTATATATAAACTTCCTAAAATAAGTTAGCGAAAGTTAATCACTCTGCATAATTTCTCGGATCATCTCAAAAATCGATTCAGCGGTTTTGAAGTGGCAAAGCAACTCTGCCTTCAATTCAAAATAACCGAATTCAGAATGATCGTTCTGGTCTTCAAGGATTTGCCAGTACATGTCGCTTCGCTTTGTCTATCGAATGATGCAATGAAAATAGTCGACTAAAATAACTCGCGCATCACTTAGGGTCCGACGAGGCGCGGTCACCAAATGATATTTCCACTCGCTCATCGCGTTTCGTCGGGTCAGACAACGATTTGACTATAGCCCAGAGCTTGGTTACCCCAGAGGAGGGATTACAGGTTCGTAAGTGCTACTCCGCTTGTTGTTGTTAACGACTGTTCGAATCTTTGCGTTTTGAATCCCAGATTAGGGGATTACCAGGATCGGCGTTACAAAGGGTGTCGCGCCTTGTTGCTAAATCCGCCACTTGGGTCGGGAAATTAGGGCAGATTTCCGCGATTCGGACTGCCGGGGTGAAGCAGACGGCGGCGGTCACGACAATCCTGCGCACTAAATGTTAAACGTTCACCGGAAGTGTCGTCTGATGGAGTGGGGAGAACACAGAAGGCGTTCACATTGAATTCCGCGTAGCCAGACCAGTTAGCTTTTTTAAAGTTATCAAATGTCCGGTGGTCCGCGAAAGCAAAGTCGGGAGGTCTGTCAATCGAGGTTTGTATGGATAAGTGGTCCTATACTAGTGTCAGTATAGGTCGCCAAACTATACTTGGAAATTCTCACAACTCTGGTAGGGGTGTTATCGTTCATTCCTACATTCCTTTACGATCATTTGACAGGATAGAGCATCAAAGATGCGCGTTAAAACCGCCCAAAGAGGCGAAAACCTCTGAGTAGCGCACCTATATCACAGCTAGATTCAACTGGGCAACTTGTAACAGGAGGAATATATATATTAAATATCTCGAGTTTGGCATCGCGTGACCGGATAGTTATGACATTCTAGGATAGTATCCCTGCGGTCGATGTCGCCATCGATAAGCCGATAATGCACGGTGTTATGTAGGATAAACGCCAAACCCACACCATTGTCTCGCTCGCCATCCTTGCGAATAATGTTGTATCCGGCACGGCTCAGAACATCCAAATGGGCGGTCAACTTGTTTTCCTAGATCGAAGCAATTGGCAGGTGCTTCCGGCTCATATAGTCGACTATCTCGTCGCCCTTTCCATGGAGTCCATTGCAGTTGAACTGTAGCAGTCGTGTCTATCTCGGGAGGACGCTTGTGATAGGGGGTGAGGGAGTGATGTGCGCATGTAGTGTGTTGTTGCTGTACTACCCGCTGGATTGGGTACCGCACGTTGATGTTGGTTGGCGGTGTTGTTGTGGATACAGGCGGTGGCAGACTCCTACAGCATGGGGCAACATACACATCACTCCCCTCACGAGTGGTGCGCAGACCAGAGCACGTCAGAAAATGGCACCATCCAGAGCAAGAGTTGTATCTGACTGAGGTGGTGCTCCGACGTACTATGGTTTGACACACGGAATAGGCTGTGCGGGGGACTAGGAGTTGCTGGGTAGCCCTCGCACGGGAGGAGGAAGAGGAGCTGGTCGTGGGTAAGGATGGGGGTTGGCGGGAGTCATGCTGCGGAGAGCTCCGTGAGACCTTAGAGGTCTGTTGGTTACCCAAAGTGGGCAGAGGTGCTGAAGGCACTGTCGTGCAGGCTGAGCGCGCACTTGGAAGCTGGCAGCATGGGGTCACGTAACTTGTGGACCACTTCCTGTGGGTCATAAGGCCTAAAGAGATCTTAAGCTGATTCCAAACATTGCACTGGTTGCACTTAACCGAGGTGGAGGAGTTTTGGAGTCTTTTATGGCACACGCAGCAGAAATAATCCGTCAGAGCAGGATTGCTTTCGACGGCAACGAGAAGGATTTGGAGCAGCCCAGCTGCAAGGTGTTGCTCCGTTGCTGCACTTAGATTAATGCTACCTGTTGACTTAAACGGGGTTAGGACGCCGAAACGGTGACAACCCTGGGCCGGATAAAACTCGGGTCAACTTCGGTTCGCAGAACCGGCTGTCTGGAGAGATGATTAGATTAGTGTGATCGTGACTGTTAGAACGATTATTATTAAGCGACTCGTAAAAAATTAGTAAAGAATAAGCGCCGTTTGCGGAGAGAATGCCAAGAATAACGCTCTCCAGCCGCAAAGTTACGGTTGAAAGCAGCAGAGAGGAAGCTGAAAAGTGCACTGAAACAAGCAGAAGATCACAATGCGAAGGTACACATAGAAAAACTAGCGCCAAATTCTGCCAAAAAATACTCACTCTGGAAAGCACAAAAGAAAATTTAAGCCTCCAATAGAAGTGAATTTGCCAATCAGGGACCCAAATGGTATACGTGTCCAGGTACGAAGAAAGTGTAAATTGCTTTGCAAAGCATTTATTCGTAAGTAATGTATTCGAGCCAAATGACGCAATTAATAATTGCCGGAAGTTGTTGTTAACGGCCTGGAAAATCAGATGGCAATTAAAATATCAAGCTTAGAAGTGGTAAAAGCGATACAGAAACTGAATCCAAAGAAATCTCCAGACCACGACCTTATTACACCAAAAATGCTAATAGAGCTACCAAGAGTTGCACAAGCATTGCTCTCTGAACTCTTTAATGCCATTCTAAAACTAAATTAATTTCCAAACGCGTGGAAAAAGTCGCAGATATTAATGGTAGCCAAACCAGGCAAAGACCATACACAGGCGTCTTCTTACAGACCAATAAGCCTACTACCCAGTCTTTCCAAATTATTGAAAAAAATTCTGCTATCAAAAATATCTCCTTTTCTCCACCGTAACAATGTGATACCAGATCAGCAATTCGGCTTTCGTGAAAAGCATAGTACTATTGAACAAGTTAACCGAATAACTAATGAAATCAGGAAGGCATTCGAGCCCAAGGAGTATTGCTGTGCAATCTTTCTTGACGTAGCACAAGCGTTCGACAAAGTCTGGCATAAAGGTTTACTGTACAAAATACATAAAGCTCTGCCTGTTCAATTTTATATGATACTTAAGTCATATCTGACTAACAGACAATTTACAATTAAACAATCTGAATTTATCAGTGAGGAGTATCCGGTAAAAGCTGGTGTTCCCCAAGGTAGCGTCCTTGGGCCTATTTTATATATTATATTGCAGACATCCCATTAAACCGAAAGGTGCAGACATCTACCTTTGCGGATGACACAGCTGTTTTATGCCGGGATAAATGCCCTAAAAGAGCAGCAAAAACGATTAGTGATCATTTACTTCTCATCGAAGAATGACTAGAACACTGGAGAATTAAAGTTAATGAACAAAAGTGTAAACACTTTAAGACCGCAATCATGTCCTGCAATTCGCTTAAATGGTATAAACATTCCCCAAGTAAATGATGTTACATATCTCGGTATACACTTAGATAGACGTCTCACTTGGAAGAGACACATAGAGGCAAAAATACTGCACCTGAAATTAAAAGCAGCTAGTTTAGATTGGCTTTAAATTAAAGCTCCGGTCCAAAACTAGACTACAAAGTCCTTATTTACAACGCAGTATTAAAACCAATTTGGATGTATGGTATTCAACTGTGGGTACGACCTCTGCAACTAACATTGATAAAATACAGAGGCTCCAGTCCTAAATTTTAAGAGCACTAACGGGCGCACCATGGTACGTTCGTAACGTAAATATTCACAAAGACCTTGGTATTTTACTGGTTAAGCCTGAAATTGAAAGAAGCAGGACGAAGTACTTCACAAAGCTGAGAAATCATCCAAAACCGCTAGCTAATGCTTTATGCAACCTAACGAGAAATTCCCGCCTGCAGCGAAGAGATGTTCCCGCCTTCTAAGGAGAGCACCTAAGTTTGAAAAGGGCTCAGAGTGACATAACTCGAGCTATCATGTTTGTAATTTAGTTTTTAAGATTTGTACACTTACTGTTAGGCTTATATTAAAGCAGATCCAGTAAATAAATGAATCGTGTATAAAAAAAAGCGACTCGTGAAATCTTTTTAGTGGGTCGAAGCCACAAGTTGGGGTGCACCCGAGGTGTGGTCCAATCACAACCACCCACCTCTATAACTGGGCTCTGGGTGCGGGATACTATGAGGAAGGGTAGAGAAAAACGCCGGTTTTCAGAATTCTCTGGCGAGTGTGTATTGGTGCCCAATCACTTTGGCACCGTCCCCATTTCCTAAAGACACCGGGTTGCTTAGCACACGCCACTATGGCAAACAAAGTACAGTGGGATAATTTTTCTCTCGTTGTATTTAAGAGAAAGGTGTCCGCGCAATGCATTCCGTTTCCCTAATATTTGTTAGTGAAGGAGCCGATTTGGTAGGAAATCCTCATTTTGGAGACTTATTTATACCACTGGGTAGGCACACACGGAATGGAACTGTGACATCATTCACTGGCTTCAAGTCATACAGCTACTTGTCGACAGATGTCACTAACTACGATGGGACTGAAAGGAATATAAGGCAAAACAAAGGAAACACAAAAGAAGAGAAAATTTACCACTGAATAAATGGTATTCTTCTAGGTCGCCAGCACTTTTGTGCAAAGGCACCTCTTCCATTTATTTTGCGAAAGTTTGAAAGTCAAATGGCAATAGGTTTAAAAATCTTCTGAAAGCCGACAAAAAAGTGTGAGAAGAAGTTGGAAAGGCTGTCATGCATTTTTTGGCTACAGCAATAAGTTGTTAATATAATTGATTTGAGACACCAACAGCAATGTACGAATAAGCAGCACTGCAAGATAACGTTAGTATGGACTACCTGAGGACATAACTGGTGACAAGAGAGCAGGTCTAAGCTTCGATTCCAGTCAGCTGGCCAAAAATTTGCCAACCCAAATATAGGAGGTTAACGCCCCAATGGGAATCCCCATTAACCATAACCGTGATTTGTTTTTTGAAGGCCGTGTGTAGTATTGGTTACCTCGGTGGTTTCTTATGCTTCTGCTGGTATTGCGTTCATCTCCTGGATTACGGCAGGCTCTCTTAATATTGGAAGCCCTGATACGATTTCGTTGTCCGTTTCCTGGAAAGAAAAGGTGGGAAGCATACTGCAGTAAGTATGTATGCACATACGTATGCAAAAATAAAATGATCGCGGGAATGGATGTACTAATTCTTGGGAACAATTGTCCTTTTCTCAGATAAAGGCTCCTGAAGCCTACTAAACATAGTTTTCATCTCTGTAACATATGAGTATATACTGATGAACTCATTTGAGGCCTTCTCCTTATCTTATCTAGTAAGACATCTTAATACTTGGGGTGCATAACCCCATATTTAACTCTCTTGCCAACTCCTTCCAACGTTCTTAAGGCTTCATGACCGACGTAAGCTCCAGCAGAGCTTTACCTAACAACAAATCTACCGCGCCTCGGAAGAGTTGAGCTTGGTTCACAACACGTGCCTCACTCAACTGCTCTACCCATTCTAAAAATGCGAAAGGCGATATACCCGCTTCTTCGCCGTCGAAGTGGATGTCCCACTGACCTCGACCGTACCGACTGGAAGGCCGCGTGTCTCCATCTCGAACGCGACCTCAACCTGGGCTAAGCGGTTTATCTCCATTACATAAAATAAAAACCGTTAACTCGATTAAAAAAACCAAGAAATATATATTTCAACCAACCAACTTTTAAATAAAAAAAAAAACAAAAGCAAAAAAAAATTAATTATAATAAAAATAAAAAACTGTTACCGTAATTACCACGGTGCCCTATACTGAAACAATAAAATGAGCCTATAACGTAAAAAACAATAAACAATAATAAACCACAGACACAAAACTACAAAAAAAGAATTTCAACATCGTATTATTATTATTATTATTTTTATTTAGCACTTTAAATTTCACACATTAGGCTTTTAAGGGAATGATTTTTTGACTAAATATTAACCTTATTATATTTACATTTTCTCTGTAATAAGGTAAGTATTCGGGTAGATACTCGGATAAGTATTCTAAGTAGGGTAGATATTTACAAGTTCAATTAAGTGTTATTAAGTATTTAAAGGTACAATTCATTTGGTTTGTTTATTTTGTTTCCAGATATTGCTTATAGTACAATTAGGTCATCTTCACCCATGTCTTCCACCTTTCGGCAGGCCTACGGCGTCGATACCTGGACCAGGTCCTCAAGCTGCATAAATGTTTCGCGAGCTCTTTTCACCAAACCGCGGATTCTTTGTTGCACAGCAGGGGCATTGTGGGAGACGGCTCTTCGGTTTTTTTCGCCGTGCCGACTTTGACTCTTTGGTGCTTGTTTCGTTGCCTTTGAAGGTTGATTAGTGCGCCGGGTGTCAACAGTTTGGAAGGTGACCTTTCGTTGGAAGGTGGGATGCTCGGCGGGAAGTTGAGGTTATGACGAGGAATGGGCCGGCAAAATCTACACCGGTAGTATGGAATGGGAGTATATATGTGACCTGTTTGGTGGTCAACGCTGCCAACAATTGCTTGCTAATTTTTTACTTGTATATCGGGCATTTCTTGCAGCGAAAGATGCAAGATTTTATATTCTGGCGGATTCGGGGGATGTGGTATTCCCGTTGGATCACACGAAGCGTGCAATAAAGTTGAGTGGAGGAATTCATGGAGGAGGGAACAATATCGTGAATTATCAGGGATGATAATGGAGTGACGCTGATCATAGCTGAGGGTGGCATGAGTGAGACGTCCATTTGCACGCAACAGTCCAGGTTAATCCAAAAAGGGGTTGGTATTAGGAAGAAAATCTCTTTTTTCCACCAGAAATTTCGACTCCAATGATATGAAAGTTTTTCCGAAATATTTCCTTTGAGTCGCTTTGAGTGAGAGTAGTAGTAAGCGGAATTGGTAGTTTCCTAGCCCTTTGTGCAAAACGAATTATGTACGCCGTTACTCTGAGAGCGGTGGAAAAAGATGAAAACAATTTAAAAAGTCTGTATCTTCTAAAGCGTTTGATGCTTTAATTTGTCTTTGTTCGGGAGGAGACGAGTGAGTAGAAGAACTCCTCGCTCAAAGAGAGTTCGGCTTAGTTAACCACTCGAGGCCTTTCCACCAGAGTGAACAGTTGACGCGATCTTGGGGTTTAACTCCACGCGTACCTAAATCCGCGGGGCTATCAGCTCTGGAGACATGTCGCCACGTAGCATTGTTGACGTGTCCGAGGATCTGGGATGTCCTGTTCCCTAAGTACGTTTTCCATGTTCATCGGGGGTTTTCCAGCCATGCTAATACAATGGAGGAGTCTGTCCACATATTTAGTTCATAAGATGACAGATTTAAGGAGGATCGGATCAGCTATACTAATTTGGCTAGAAAAACTATGCCGCAGAGTTCCAGCCTTGGGAGCGAGATGGTTTGTAAAGGTGAGGAGCTTTTTTTGATTTTCATGTTAGCAATACACACGGAGGGATTGACATTCCCTGCCGAGAGGCGACCGCAGTTAGAAAATTTAACTTATTTTTTTATTAAAATTAATTCTCCTTCACTTAACCAGCTGTTTTAACGACCTTTACGAAATTCAATAGCTCCGATTGCAGCTGTACGTAGGGGAAATGCCGTCCCACAGTTCCCTTATGCCGCTTTGCTGATGAGTGTTTTCAGAGAGTAGGAGTGCAAGTCGAGTAGAAAACCGCTCGGCAGTCTGTTGTGATTGCAACTTTTCAACGTCGAACCTTCCTTGTGCTCGTTGACGGGCGTTCTTTGATACACAGAGGCTCATCCGTATCTTCGCCGTCGTCGGGGCGGGGCAGCGCTCATTAGGGTGCCCAAGGCGCTCGTAAAAGTCACATTTGGTCAAATCATCCTTCCCTTCCGTAGGAGCGTGGGCGCAAATCAACATGATGTTAAAAAATTTCGTTTTGACCCGGATTGTGGCGAGACGTTCATCCACCGGAATGAATGCCATTACTCGACGACGGAGTCTTTCTCCCACCTCGAAACCGACTCCAAATTTGCGCTCCTTCATATGGTGTCTGTAGTTATTTTCACGAGGACCACCCTTTTCCCTTCCATCGCATTTCTTCGACGGGGTTGATTTCTGCTTTTAATTTTATGAGTACATCAACCAGCTGGGCAGCGTCACCTTCCCAATTAAGGTACCGGACATTCCAGGTGCATGCTCTAAAATCGTAATCTTTAAAACAGTTATGGGGTACATCATCAAAAAGGGGGTCTCTCAACCCTACACACAACCGCATGGTATTCGCATTTTCACTTTAGCTCGCCTCCAAACGGATGTTTGTTGGCTACCCAGGAGATACTTTGTCTATGACCGGAAGTCGTGAGCTGCTTGAACCATATACAAAATAATCGTTTCTGAAACTTTCTTCACTTGCGTGAACTATACATGGCCCCATCTATACATGACACCGTTCTATACATGGCTTCATCCCCCATTGTTTATTGAATATTTAAATATTACTATGAAATATTTATTTTTATTTAATATATTCAAATCTATAATTTTGTTTTTAAATTATTTAGGGGGTGCACTGTAGTAGTGCACTGTACTGTCTCAACGCATCTGAGCACAGCAATGTACAGCCTTAGCCAAAAGTATTAGGCACCCCACTAATTACTGAATTTTTTGTTTTAACAAGTGAAGTAATGAAGTTTTATTAGTAAAACAGTAAAAATACAATGAATTAGTGATAATAACATTAATATTTAGTAGGTCCACCCTTCGGGTGGTAGCAATTCTCTTATGCATGCTGCGTACAAGCTTTGTACATTCGTCCGCACTTATAGCATACCACTCGTTAATTAAGGCATTCTTTAAGGCAGTTTTTAATGATATACTGTGTTCCTTAATCTTGCGTTTTAAAATAGCCCACATGGGCTCAATGGGATTAAGATCTGGAGACTGTACAGGCCAATCTAACAAAACAATGTTGTTATCTCTAAAACAATTTGTGACAATGAGCATTGTCTTGCTGAAATTGAACCCCGTCTAAATTAGTATCGCCGAAAATGCGCGCTAACGAAGGCAGAAGAACAACTTCTAATGCATTTATGTACTTTTGACTGTCCATGTGACCCTCGCAAACAAACATTTCGCCGACACCATCAGCAGCCATGCAGCCCCAGGTCATAATGATGCCTCCTCCATGCTTAACAGTGGTGTACTACGCAATCTGGATGTTATTCTTCCCCAATCTGTCGCCTCACGAACGTCACACCAGGTGTTCCAAACATCTGTAGAAAAGAAATACATAATAATGTTTTCATAAGTTTTGTATTATGTCTTTAAAATTGCTCTAGGGTAAGAAGCTATGGCTGTTAATACTTTAAGACGATCTTAATTAAGCTTACCTTGAAGTTTGATTCATCAGACCACAGAGCATTCGACCAATTTTCTTCCCTGAAATGTTGGTATCGGTGAGCCCATTCCAAACGATTTTTCCTATTCTTTTCTGAGTGCTACGGCTTCTTTCGGGCTTAACATCCTTTTAAACCTGCTTCCAGACGTCTTCTTCTAGCTGTTCGAACACTGACTGGTTTACTAAATTCATCTGAAAGGGCAGCTGCAAGGGCAAAAGAAGATTTTTTGCGGTCCATGAGAGACTCGCGTGTAAGTATTCGGTCTTCTCATTTACTGGTTAGACGCTTTCTTTCACTTTTTGATTTATTATTGCGTGATTTCGTCTCCACAAATCGTCTGATAGCACATTGGACTGCACGCTGCGAACATCCCACCAAATTGGTAAATTCAACCTGAGACTTACCTTCTCACTTAGAACTTGAATTCTAACTCTATCAACGTAACTAACGCTTGCTATTAAGCTGATCGCGTGTACACCATCGTCTTCTGCATCACATATGCAGAGCTTAGCCGGCACTTGCTGAGGTTCTTCATACGTCGCTATCCCGTTGTCGTATATGCGCAAGCGCATATCGATGTGTTTGGCATACTCTGTGAACCTTCGGCCGCGGACTTCCGTCTTCCTCGTTTATTACAAGCTCCCCTCGTCGCTTCGCCAGCTGTTCCTCTTCGCCCTCTGATGATATGATAATTAGCGTAGATGCGCGCCAGACTGCTGTGAGCATCTTGTTCGTTTGGTACGAATATGGTTGTTGACTTAATGCTACACGTACTAGTTGCTCTGTCTCGTTGTTTTCGGTTCGCGCCGGGTAGGTGGGAGAGTATCTCCTTCTCCGTCTGGCTTTGTAGTTGTACGCGCAGCCACTCATTTGCTGCTGCCATCTCTGCTGCGTTATTTCGTCTTTGTTTACTGCTTTCGCACCTTCGCTTGCTCGCGTTCACTTTTATTAGTTTGTTGCGCCCGTACACTTAAGTCGTTCACCTTTATCGCTCGGACACTTCAATCATTTGCACATTTGCTGTAAGTTTGCTCGCGGCACCGGCTTTTATTTTAATTTTCATTGCTCTATCAACTGTGTTTTTCCCGTACATAATTTATAATTTCTCCTTCGAATTATTGTAGGAGTATTTCGATAATTTTTTTTCTTATTTGTATGTATATACATATATATTTTCACTTTTTTTGTATGTGTCCATGTATTTTCACTTGTTTGTATGTATTCATATAATCACTTGTTTGTATATGTGCATATTTTCTCTAGTTTGTATATATGTATGTTTTCATTTGTTTGTGTATATGTATATTTGTTTTGATCAATTTATTTACCGATGACTCAGCTGTTGGTCTTTCGCGGGTGTTGCCATCTTCCATTCTTCACAAAGTGATGTGATGTTTTGGGTGCGTCCATATCAAAACTGTTTTTGGAACTTTTATTTTCACGATTAATTTTTTTTCACTATTACTTCATTAGATGTACTAATCTTTTTTTTCACTATGAGTTAATTAAATCTTTTTTTCTTGTTTTAGTCACTATTCCTCCACTTTATGTAATTTAAAATTCTCCTTTGTTTTTTCCTTTTCTCTCCTTTTTTTCGCCTTATGGTAGGTTATTCCCATCGCCGTGGTAGGGTTTTAACTCACTCAGATGTGCAGTTCTCCTTTTTCCCTTATCTATTTTGTCCAGCTCTACTATTAGTTGGTTATTCGATGCGGACCGCTGAGACATTGGCACGCAAAGCTTCCACGGGGTAACGTCTTCACCATTCACAGTCGTCATCCGTCTGTATAAACTGCCGTCTTCATTCACGTCTCTGGATCTTCTTCCACTTTCACCTTCTTCTCTTTCAGCCATGCGCTATCCTCGTTTTCCCCTTCCTGTAAAAACTTGCCCAACTGATCTGGTTGCCTTAACAGCGCGTCTGCTAGTACGTTCAGCTTCCCCTGCCCATATTGTACCTTAAACGAATATTGTTACTTGTACTGTGAAGTTGTACCCTTTCAGATACGGTCTCATTTTCCTTATTGCCCAGACTATCGCTAAACACTCCTTCTCCGTTGGTGAGTAGTTCATTTCGGCTTTATTCAGTCGCCGGCTCGCATATGCTATTACTCGTTTGCTACCAACTAATTCCTGTGCGAGAACTGCTCCGAGCCCGAAATCGCTCGTATCGGTAAACAATGTAAATCTCTTTGTGAAGTCCGGGCAAGGCAACTCCGGTGCTTGTGTGAAGCCGTCTTTTAGGGCGTCGAATGTTGTCTGTTGTTCCTCGATCCACTCCCACTTTTTACCCTTCTTCAGCATCGATGTAAGTGGATGTGACACTCGTGAAAAGTTGTGGACGAATCTTCCGTATCATGGTGCCACTCCCAGCAACCGTCTGAGCTCGCGTAGATTGGTAGGGGGTGTGAGTCTCTTACTGCTGCTACCTTATCTGGGTCCGTATGGATGCCATAACTGGCCTAAATACTTCAATTCCTTCTTAAAGAACTCGCAGTTTTCGGGGTTGATCCTGAGGTTGGCTTTCCTTAGCCGCTGAAATACTTCCGTGAGATGCCTAATGTTGTACTAGTGGCTATGATGTACTAGGTAGGCGAATGCGTGCGGCTCCAGTTCTGGGCCGATGACTCGACCAAGTACCCCCTGGAATGTCACTGGTGTGGAGTGTAGACCGAAAGGCATTATCTTCCACTGGAACAAGCCACGTCCGGGTACTGCAAATGCCGTGTACTTTTTGCAGTCCTCTTCCATGCGGATCTGCCAATAACCGTTCTTCAGGTCCAGGCTGCTGATGAAACGAGCGCTTCTGAGCCCATCGAGTATATGCTGAATACACGGCAGCGGGTAGACGTCTGTAACGGATCGGGGATTCAATTGACGGTAGTCGACGCAGAGTCTCCACTTCCCGTTCCTCTTCTTCGCCAAAACTTTGGATGCACTGTGCGGACTATGGGATGGTTCGATGTTGCTTTTCTCAAGTAGTTCGTCGATCTCTTTGTTGATGACTTCTTGCATCTTTGGGTTCTTGGGGAAATATCTCTGTTTTATCGGTCGATCGTCTCGCACGATTATTATGTGTGGGGTGATATTGGACAGCCCTGACATCTCCTCGAATCGCTTCAACTCACTTTGCAGGAACTCACTCACTTTTTTATCCGCTGGGTTGGCTGCTGGTAGTGTGGTTTGGTTCGGGCTCTCTGAGGCCGTGTATTCCTTCGCTCTCTTCTGCTGTTGTTGTCGTAGTAGCGGTTCCTTAACCCCGCTTAGTGCAGGCTTTATCAATCTAAGTTGCCGAGGTCATCTAAAGGGTGGTCCAGGAAACGTGCTTTTTCGACGGGATTGGACCAAAGGAAGAGGTGGGTTAGATGAGTCGGTTTAAGGGGGCATGTGAAGAGGCGGTAAGTGTCGTGCGGAGACTCTCCACATTCAGAGCATACGTTGGGTATGCTGGGGTCGAGTCCTGATAAGTAGGAGTTTAACCTGCTTCAATGTCCAGACCTCAGTTGTGCCACGGTCACGCGGGTCTCTCGAGGCAGCTCGAGCTCGTTGTCTACAATAAGTGGTGGTCTAACTCCGAGCACGCCATTCACGGAAAGAGAGTCTTTGAAGGTGTTGACTGACTTCTGGTGAATGGCGTTCAGTGCTACTGGGGTACTCCTTATCGTACCATGGATGTTTCGCTGTGCAAGTGCTCCATCGACATCAGGAGGTTTCCTGTCGCTGTCCTAAGAGCGGTATTTTGACAGGCCTGTGACTTGAGGGAGCTTCGATATGTAGAAATTTAACAGTGGCGGGTAGAGGACACCACCCTGCGGAACGCCTTGTTTAATTTTCCTTGATTTCGATGTTTCGCCTCGGAATATAACCGATGATTGTCCACCACTCGTTACTGGGGAGAGGAGAGGCCGATAAGACTCTCCTTTGTTGGCTGGTTTCCCCGGCTTAAGTAGCGGGACCACCCTGCCAGTTTTCCACACGCCAGGTATCATTAGGGTGGTCAAAGGCAAGTTGAGGAAACAAAGTCGGTAGGTCTGTCAATCGAGATATGTATGGATAAGTGGTCCGATGCTAATGTCAAAATAGGTCGCCAGACTATAATATTTATCAGACCAGCACTCGCATTTATTATATCATGCGAGCTTTGGCAATTACCCATAATTCTGGTGGGCGTGGTATCGTTCAATACGCAAAATGTCGAATCGTCTATCTGTTCCGCCAGCTCCATTCCTTACGGCCCAAAACCAAACGGGTTTCGCCTCTGAGTAGCGCACCTATGTCAGGGCTATATCCACCTGGGCAACTCGTAACAGGAGGAATGTATATGTTAAATATTTCGAGCTTGACATCGCCTGACCGTATAGATATGCCCTGACATTCTAGGGTAGTATCCCTGCGGTCGATGTCGCCGTCGATGAGGCGATACTGCACGGTTTTGCTCGCGATCCTTGCGGATTATATTGTATCCGGCACGGCTCAGAACATCCAAATGGGCAGTCAGCTTCGTTTCCTGGATCGTTGCAATGTACACATGCTCCCGGCTCGTAAAGTCGACTATCTCGTCGATCTTCCCCTGGACTCCGTTGAATTGTAGAAGTCATGTCTCGGGGGAACGTTCGAGATGCGTGGGTGGAGTGTGCCGCTGCTGCGCTATACGCTGAAATTGGTTACGCAAGTTGGTGTTGGTTGGCGGTGTTGTTGAAGATACAAGCGGGGCAGACACCTACAACACGGGGCAACGTACGCATCATTCCACTCACGGGTGGTGCGCAGGTCAGAGCACGTCCGAAAATGACACCAGCTGGAGCAAGATTTGCATCTGACTGAGGTCATGTTCCGACGTACTATGGTCTGACACACGGAATAGACTGTGCGAGGGACTAGGAGCTGCTGGGTAGTCCTCCCATCGGAGGAGGAAGAGAAGCTGGTTGTGGATAAGGATGGGGGTGAGGGCTGATGGGAGTCATGCTGCCGAGAGCTTCGGGAGAGGCCTGCGGGTTACCCAAAGTGGGTAAGGGTGCTGAAGGCACTGCCGTGGAGGCTGGGGGCGCACTTGGGCGCTTGCAGCATGGAGCCACATAACTTGTGGTCCACTCCCTATGCGTCTTAAGGCCTGAACAGACCTTAAGATGACTCCAACAATTGCACTGGTTACACCTAACCGAGGCAGAGGAGTGGTGGAGTCTCTTAAAGCACACGCAGCAGAAATAATCCGTCGGACCAGGGTTGGTTTCGACGCCAGCCTTGATGGGAAGGATTTTGTTGCTCCGTTGCTGCACTTAGATTAATTTTACCTGTTGACCTAAACGGGGTTAGACCGCGAAAAGGGTGACAACCCTTGGCCGGATAAAATCCGGGTCAACTCCGGTGCGTGGAACCGGCTGTCTTGATAGTTTTTTTCTCTTTTTTTATTTTTTGCTTTCTGTTTTTACATACTCTCTTCTCAACTATGGCGGTGCATGTGACTATCTCGTCTTCTCTTCTGTCTATCCTTAATCTTAGTGACTTTCCGCCGCATCGCAACTCCTTGTTGGCCTTCGCGAGGTAGTCCGTCCCTAGTTCCACTTCGTCGACCATGCCTGGTAAAATAAGTTACTCACTGTGGTGTACTTCGTTCCCCAACATCTCCTCTGCTTCTAGCGCTTCTTCGACGTCCTTGCGCCTTCCATCTCCCATTACCACTGGTGTCCTTACTGGTTTCGTTCTTTCTGTAACCAATCCTTCCCCACCTCTTCGCTCACGAAACTCCTCGTTGCTCCGGTATCTATTGCTGCTACTATGTTCTCACTGTTCATGGTCACCTTGGCCAGGATCCTGCCCCGCGTCTGGCTTAATGCCGCAGATGTTCTCAAGGGAGTTTCCCTGTAGATCCGGATAGCAATTTCAGGTGTGTACTCCGCAACGTCCACACTTCCAGCAAAATTCAATTTTTAGAATGCGACAGCCGTGGGCGAAATGCTCGCCTCCACCACATCGTCCGCATGCGATTCCGGCGTTCACCTACCTGCCCCGTGGGTCTGGTTGGTGCTCTGCTCTCCTTGGTGTATTCAGGTTACGATCTTCATGTAAGTGCTCGTAGCGTTCTGCTCCATCTTGCCGACTTGGTCTTACTGCGCCCTCAAACATCCTTGGTTGCTCTCGTCTTTCATTACTGTGTGGGTACCTATGGCCCTCTTTCTGGTCGCGCTGCGGGGAAGGTTCTCGAAATCTTCTACCAAGTCCACTAATTCTTCCTCTGAATTCACTTTTCTTGACGTATAGCTGATATTCTCGGGGAGAAATTCGATAAATACGGCTCAGATTTTCTACGGCCGTGTAGTTTGCGTGCTGCATAAGTCCTTGTATCACCAGAACGTAATCCATACAACGCTCCCCGGTCGTTGGACGCGACGTCGTATTTCGTCGTCTAGTTGCTTGAAATACCGCGAGCTGAAGAAAAACTTCACGAAATCCCTTTTAAAATCGTCCCATTCCTGCCAATGTCGATTGTTCCGGAACCATATGAGAACCTTGTCTTTCAACAATTCTGGTAGCTCTCGTGGTATCGAATTACGGTTAATGTCGTACTCGTCCGCTAATTCTCTTACTCGCTCGATAAATCTTAGGAGGTCTTTACCGCCATCGTAGCGGAATCCCCACTACCGAACTCGGTCCATAATTGTGGCATATGATGGCGTTGCTGGTACGTACATTCGTTCTTCTTCTTACACTGGAGAGTTAACGTCTTCTCTCGGTGTCGCTGGATTCAGTGTTATAGTTGGTCGAGTATGTCTGAGGACCAACTCCGTCAAGCGTCTTTGTACGCGTTCTCCTTCACTCTGGTTTTGGACGAAGCTCGCAAAGCGTTTGCGCAGCTCCTCCACTATTGTGTGTTCCTGGAACCCAAATTCTTCCGCATACCTTAATAACTCCTCTTGATTGAAGTAGTACACCCACGTCACCTTCACCATGGGTCGGAAAGCGGACTAGGGACTGACCCATTCGAAATTATCGGACTACTCTTATCTCCGGGAACTGGACCAAAGACTGAACAACAATAGTTAAACCAAAATATTCCAATGGAGTCCGAACTCATCAACTTGGAACATCAGCCGAAAATAGACAAAATCTTGGGTATGTATAGGAATTCAACCAATGACTCGCTCGAATTCATTTTTAGGTCCGGAAAATTCCCAAACAAGTAACTGAGGGTAAAAGGTCGCCTACGAAAAGAGAGCTATTAGGCTTGGCAATGACCGTCTTCGATCCATTTGGGTTTCTAGCTAATGTTACCATTCCAGTAAAGTTGTTATTACAAGACACTTGAAGGCAAAACATCGACTGGGACGACTGTTTGCCAGAATCACTCGCATCACTTTGGACATCATGGTGGAAAATGTTTCAAGAGGTCCACAAAATTTCAATACCTCGCTGTTATCCACCGAAGTACTTTTCAGCAAAAAGTCTTCAGCTGCACTTATTAGCTGATGCAAGTTAAACCGCCTACGTCGCCGTAATATACCTACGAATGTCTAACTTCAATAACACTCAAGCCGCCTTTGTAGCACCCAAATCCCGATGTTCCCCAAAACGAATAACAACAGTACACTGATATAAGTTGCAAGCCGCCATGCCGCCATCTTGGGTAACCGTCTTCGACTGACATGAAACTTGCCTTTTGTTTTGAGTATGGAACGATTGGGTTTTGTTTCGATAATTGAATGTTGGGGGAGGGACCGCTGGTGTCCGTTGGGGGTAGCTGGGCTGACTGATCTTCGGCTTATTGGGTCTGTATGCGCTGAGTCGCTCCATGACCTCGTACCGAGCTGTCAGAAATTGGTCCATTTCTGACCATCGAGGTAACTCCTTCCTTGAGTTGAGTGATTGCTCCCAGATAGCTAGTGTCTCATCCGGCAGTTTTGACGAGCAGAGGTAGACAAGCATTGGGTCCCAGCTTTCTGTTGATACTTCATTTGCCTGTAGGGTAGAAAGACAATTATTTATTGTCATCTGGATCTGTTGAATCCTTTCTCCGTTCTCTGTGTGGGCGGGTTGGATGTTGAACAACGTCTTTATTTGGCCATCCACTACTATTCTTCTATTTTCGTAGCGTGCCTTGAGTGCATCCCATGCTAACGAGAAATTATGGCCACTGAGAGGGTAATTTTTTATGAGGAGTGCAGCTTTACCTCTTGTTTTCTGTCTCAAGTGGTATAGTTTCTGCACTTCGGATAATTAGGGGTGGTTGATGTACACTGCTGTGAACATGTCCCTAAATTAGGGCCAATCTTCATATCCTCCATAGAAGATTTCTGTGTCACATGTAGGTACCTTGAGAAAGCTGAGTGAGTCAGCTTGTGTTGGGGGGGGGGGGGGGCATGTTTGTGATGGGGGTGTTTAAATGGGAGGAGTCCATACTTTATTGGATTTGGCCAAGTAACTCACTTATCCTGATTTTCGTGAGCATTGCGTTGTCATTTGTGGTCTCGTAGGGCTCTGCGCATGCTGAGCGTGTCTTTTCGTCCTCCACGTTGCTCATCTGTAGGTTTTGGTTGGCTGCCTCCACTAGTTCCATGTGCCTTTCCAGATGGTCCTTGAAAATTTTAAGTGCTGCTTCGGAGTGAGTCTCTTCACTGGTGTTCCACCATTTTCCGCAGAATTTTTCCATCCTGGATAGCTCATATAAAAATTTTTTATGCAGCTGGGAGAATTCCTCTTCTTCCGCCTGGGATTTCGAGCGAGTTCGGTGTCCTATAAGGGGGTGGAGGGATTGGGGCTTCTCCATTTTGTCCTCCATTGTGAGATTTTGTTTTTATAAAATTTTATTATAAAATCTTTATTTATATTTATGTATATGTAAGTACATATATTATTATCAATTAATTTATTTAGTGGATAGCTTTTATGTTTGTATTGTACTGTCTCAGTGCGTCTGAGCACAGCAATGTATAAATGTTTACTGGGTTTTTGTTATACCTACCTTGTTTGTATGCTGGGTGCTTAGCTTAGCTTACACGAGTATGTACGTATGTATACTTATGTACATACGTGTCTTTGCCCGCTTGCTATTGTAAATAGCGAAAAAGTGGAAATTGCCGGAATTTGAAAAAACCACTTTATGTATATATGTGTATGTATATACATGTCCCACGGTTGGGTAGCGGTGACTTGCTATGCGTTATTATATATTGTGAGAATAGTTTAGCGGATTTTGTAATTTTGCGCAAACGTAAAAAAACATAAAACTTTTTATTTTATAATTATTATTTTTTTGAGATCTGTGTTATTATGTATGTTGAGGAGATATCATACACCGTTTGGCAAAATCCGCTAAACTTAATTTAATATTTAATCGAGTGAGAGAGTGGGACTTACTTTGACATCCGGAGTTATTACAAACCACTTTTTTTTTTGAGAGGGGGGTGACGTGCTGACTTCTATGTAATGCTGGTGTTCCTGGAGGTTTCGATTGTCCACCTTGGTCTGCTGTATGTATACTCGTATGTTCCGTGCTCGTTTTTGCTTTTTTTGTTTTAATATAAAAAAAAATTTAATCTTATTTAATTTTTATACCTTTTTATTTATGTAAATATGTATGTGCACTGTTTGTTAATTTCACCGTTTTTTTTTTTTTTTTGTCATGTTTTATGTCACTTCATGTACATATGTTCGACTCTTTGTACAATATTCAACACTTTTGAATATTATGTTTATTATTTATGCACTGTAATTTTATTTATTCAAACAATTCTTTTGTTTTGCATATATGTTTTTAATTTTGTATGTTTGCATGTACCTTTACACCGCACGCACTTTCAATACATATGTATTTTTTTTTTCAGTACTCACAAACTTTTTTTTTTCAACGCCCGTGTTCTGACAACCCGACTTTTCGCTCGCTTTAGTTCGATCGTGTTAAAAATTTATTTAATTAAGTTTTTTAGTTTTTTAAAATAAATTATCTTTTTTTGTTTTTTTTTTTTACAGTTCGCTCCGATAAGCGGGTTTCGGCACCATGTATAAATATCAGCTACTTGCTGTATTTATTTATTATTTATTTTAATTATTTTCACGGTTAATTAAAAACACCTTTTTTGCTTTTAAATACTGTTCACCCAATTTATTATTAGTTTTCTTTTTATATTTATATTATATTAAGTTTCTTTTATAAATATGTTTATATTATTTTTGCACAGCCGTCGAGATTTAGCGAGCGAAAAATATTTTTACTAATACTAAAAATTACTAATACATACATATTTATACATTTTGTTTTGCTCTCTCTTTGGAAGTAGTAGCGGAAGTAGGGTTGCTGGTAAGTATTTTAATTAGGAGTAAATTCGTGGTAGGTAAGTATAAGGATAAGTATTGGAAAGTAATAGGGTAGGTACAATTCAATCTTATATATATCTTAAGTTTAAAACTCGATGAGGTCTTCGCTCATGTCTTCAACAGAGAGTATTGAAGAAGTTGCTGAAATTGACTCTGATGATAATGAAAAGGATGAGATATGTAATTAGATTACACTTTGGAAAGGGTAGACTTGATGTTTAATCGAATGTAAAAATATATAAAAGAAATAGATAAATAAAACCTGTGTTTTCCTTTACACAAAACCAGTGTTTTTATTTTAGAAATATTAAAAAGCGTGAGGCAAACGAAAAATTGCGAGTGTAAAATAAAGAGGAATAGAGAAAAAAAATAAGAAGAAACCAATGTCAAAAATATTGTTGGAATAAAGTATGTGAAACGTGTGAACGTGAAGGGCGACACAAAAAAGAAAATAACGATAATAAGCGACAAAAGTATCTTCATGTAAACTCAGATTTGTGAAAAATCTAAGCGATATTTACTGTAGGTGTGAGTTTATTATGTCCATCTAACTCTTATCCATTGTTGAAGACATGAGCACAGACCTCATCGAATTTTAAAATTAAGATATATATATAAGAAATTTATACACATACCGAATTGCTTAACCTAATAATAGAAGATTGAATTGTACTTACCCTATTACTTTCCAATACATACCCCAATACTCACCATACTGAATTTACTCCCATTCCAAAAACACTCACCAGCAACCCTACTTCCGTTATTACTCTAAAGGAGAAACCAAAAAAAAAATGTATAAATATGTATGTATTGGTCAAATAATAATTTTCGCTCGCTCGAACTTCAAACCGGTTGTGTTATAAATAAATTATATATAAATAATAAAACCCCTAAATTGTCAAATTAAAAGTTCAAATAATAAAATAAAAAAAATTTGTGAAACTATTTAAAGAAAAAACAAAGTGTTTTTAATTAAAACGAAAAATAAATAAATACAGCAAGTAGCTGATTTATACATGATGCCGAAACCCGCTTATCGGAGCGAACTGTGAACAAAAAAAAGAAAAAAAAGATAAAGATATTTTATTTTAAAAACTAAATTTAAACAAAAATTTAACAAAATTAACGCGATTGGCGAAAAACGTTAAGCGAGCGAAAAGTCGCGTTGTCATAACTCGGGCGTTGTATTATTATTATTATTAGTAAACTAAGTAAAAAGTTAGTGCTGTGACCAAAAACAAAAATTGAAAGTGCAGTGGTCTGTGCTACAACATAAAGAAAAAAACATATTATATATATATATATATATACGCACATACATGCAGTGACAAAAATACACATAGTTACATATATAAAAAGCGATATATAAACAAGGAAAAAAATATATTTTATATATATTTATACATATTATATATGTACAAACATACATACACATACAATTATATAAATGCGGTGACACAAAAATAAAAAAAAACAAAAAAAGTGGGTGGAAAATAAAATACATACACGTATTGATTGAAGGTGCTGTGCTACAAAATAACAAAATTAAAACCATAATCAGAAAATTAAACCAAAAAAAAAAATAAAAATAAAAAAGTTTTGGAAAAAATATATATTTTTTATATATATACTAATGTACATATAAAAAAAAACCATAAAAATATATAAATACATATGTATGTACATGCAGTGTAAAAACACATAATAATGAAAAAGGCATAAGTGAAAAAAAAGAATAGAAATAAAGATAACACAGCATAATCTACATACCATATATACATACATACAATACATATATTAAAACAAAAAACATTCATAGACATCCTTATGTACATAAGAGAAACGGAAAGAAATGAGGTGAAAATAAAAGAACACAACATATAAAAACACTTATATACATTTAAAAATAAGTGGTCTCTATAAGAAACAAAAAATTACCAATAAGTGGTCTCAAAAAAAAAAAAATAAATAAAATAGAAAGCACACGTAACACATACATATAAGGTGGACACTCAAAACAAAAAGCTGCAGAGGACACCAGCAAAACTTCAACAACACAGGAAAACCAGCACTACTCAGAAGACAACACTGCCCCGTCCCGTCTCCAGCACAAAAAGAAAGTTTGGTTTGTACTAGCCCGGATGCCAAAGTAAGTCCCACCCATTCTTACTCATATTTGTTTAGCGGATTTTGCTCGTGCTGTGTATGAAATTTTTTTTGCCATACACATTCATAATCTCAAAAATTAAATTATAATTCTTATGGAAAGTTCGAGCAAAATCTCAAAATCCGCTAAACAAAAAATTAATCACAATATATAATAATATATAGCGGGTCCCCAAAATCGGTAAATGAAAATCTCCTACTTTTCATTTACCGAATATAACAGCGCTCATATATAATATATTAAAACGTATATATGAAAAACGCGCGCTTTCCCCATCACAAGTATATATTTAATACAAAAAACCGCTTATTATATATCCCCTCACGTATATAAACTCCCCTTTTTATATACGCCAACTGGTCCAAAAACACCGTATAAAAGGACCAGAATCGGACCAGTTGCCCCTCTCATATATCCTCCCAAGTATATACATACTCTCAGTATATACACTCCAACAGGGCCGAAACTCATTACAACGGGCCCAGAACCGGTCCAGTGTAAGCACATTACACTACCCAAAGTCACCACCGCATAGCAAGTCACCGCTACCCAACCGTGGTATATGTATATACATACACATATAGGTATACATAAAGTGGTTTTTTCAAATCCCGGCAATTTCCACTTCTTCGCTATTTACAATAGCAAGCGGACAAAGACACGTATGTACATTAGTGTAAGAAGAACAGCCCTGCTCCTCTAAACAGGCATCAAAAAACTCAAAGGCAAATGAAAGCGGTAGAACAAAAACTCTATCCCACTATTCGAGTAACAAAGATAGGACATTGCTTCCCACAGCAAATATTCCCATTCTCCACAAAGGAGAAGTAACTCACATCAGAGCTCTCATTGACCAAGACTCTCAAAAAACTTTTGTAACATCCCGTATACAAAATTTACTTGGTCTCCCCACCACAAAAGCCAACTACCGGTAACACAGTCCAAAACTCGAATAGAATATGCTCTATTACGATATGCTCAGCTAATCAATCAATAAAAATCGCGGCTCAAGCGATAATACTGTCTCAATTGACGCACACTCTCCCATCCTTCAAAATAAAAGAATTAGATTTAATAGAATATCTCTCACTACCCTTAACAGACCCCAACTGCTTTACACCAGCTAGAATAGACATGGTCATCGATTTAATCCCCAAAATACTCATCCCAGGCCTCAAAATTAATGTAGGCGGCAGCTTAATAGCCTAAAACACAATATTTGGGGGGATATTAAGTGGACCAAATGTGGAAGAAATCTCATCATTCTCTACTCAGGTGATTGAAACCCCTTCAGAATCACTAGGAGAATTACTCAGAAAATTCTGGGAACAAGAAGAGGTACCACCGGCCCCCACATACACAGACGATGATAAATACTGTAAAGCACTCTACAAAAAAACCACTCATCGACGAGAAAATGGTCGGTATGTAGTATAGCTGCCATTCAAATCAGCATTCCCGGACTCCATCGCACTCTGGCACTCCAGACCTGCAGCAATACCTCAGCGTGGAACGAACTAACGAAAAGAAAGACGAGCCTCGGAACACCTAACGTTAGACCACATGGAACCAACACATTCACGAGAAGTCATACGCGACGGTAAATATTTCTCCTTTTACCTACCCTATCACGTGGTGATAAAAACTGGAAGCAAAACTACTAAAGTCCGTGTAGTTTTCAATGCCTCAAAAACCTTGCATTCCGGTCTCTCACTTAATGACGTATTACATACTGGCCCCGTTCTCCAAAATGACTTAATGCTCATTCTTTTAAAATGGAGATTATATAAGTATGTATTTAACGGCGACATTGAAAAAATGTACCGCCAAATATACGTCCATAAGGAAGACCAAGACTTCCAACGCGTTCTATTCCGCAGAACCCCCAATAGTCCGATAGAAGACTTTAAACTAAAAACGGTGACATTCGGTGTCAACTGCGCTCCATACTTGGCAATGAGGACACTCCACCAATTAGCCGAAGACTCTAAGGAGACATACCCCCATGTCTCTAAAATATTAAGAGGAGAGACATACGTAGATGACATCCTCTAAGGCGGACACAATCTAGACTCAGCCGGCGAATCGATTCATCAAGTTATCGAAGTACTGAAGTCAGCCGGATTCCCGTTAAAAAAGATCACAGCAAACCACAAGTCACTGCTGAAAGACATCCCCCCGTCTGATCTTTTAGATGAAGAATTTCTCCAATTCCAAGAGGTAAGTTCTACAAAAACCCTCGGAATAAAATGGAATGCTCTCACTAATACATTTTCGTACTCAGTTGACCCCCCCCTTATCCTCAGACACTGCCACGAAACGACAGATCCTCTCATCTGTCGCGAAACTTTTCGACCCGGCAGGATGGCTTTCGCCCATAAAGATAGCAGCGAAAACTCTTCTTCAACAACTATGGATGGAAGGAACAGACTGGGACGAAACCGAGAAGCCAATCTCACTCCACAAATGGAACACATTCGGGAAAAATCTCGCCGCAATCGAAGAGATAAGGATACCTCGATGGGTGCAATTCAGCCCAAACAGTTCCATTCAGCTACACGGATTCTCAGATGCTTCCGAGAAGGCATTCCGCGCTTGCGTATATTTACGAGTCCAGCAAGATGAAGCTGCTACATCCCACATACTCGCAGCCAAGAGTAAAGTAGCCCTCTTACAAACCGTCTTTCTCCCTAGGCTGGAACTTTGCGGCGCAGTTGTACTAGCAAAATTAGTAAAGCAGATCCGATCCTCCCTAAATCTGCCATCTCATGAACTAATTTGGTGGACAGACTCCTCCATTATATTAGCATGGCTTGAAAAACCCCCATGGACGTGGAAAACATACGTAGCGAACAGGACATCTCAGATCCTCGAACTCGTGAATAATGCTACGTGGCGACATGTCTCCAGCGCTGACAACCCAGCTGATCTAGGTACGCGTGGAGCGAAACCCCAAGAGCTCGTCAACTGTTCACTCTGGTGGAAAGGCCCCGAGTGGTTAACTAGGCCATCCCCTCTTTGGCCGAAAAGTTCACCAACTCATTCGTCCCCTCCCGAACAACGACAAATTGGAGCATTCCACGCTTTAGAATCTCCTGATTTTCTAGACCGTTTCTCCTCCTTTTCCACCGGTCTTAGAGTAACAGCGTACATATTTCGTTTCGCGCAAAAGGCTAGGAAACTGCCAAATCCGCCCTCTACCACTCTCACTCAAAGCGACATAAAGTTCGCAAAAACTCGCCTCATAGCTGTCACCCAGCGAAAATACTTCGGAAAAACCATCACAGCACTGGAGTCGAAAGGTCCGATAGGAAAAAGAGATCCCCTCCGTACTCTCAACCCCTTTTTGGATAAATCAGGACTGCTGCGTGCAAATGGACGTCTCACTCATGCCGCCCTCAGCTACGATGAGCGCCATCCCTTTATCATCCCTGATAATTCGCGATATTGCTCCCTCCTCCTCGAATTCCTCCACTCAACTCTACTGCACGCGGAAAAGCAGCAGATGATTCGCGTGGTCCAACAGGAATACCATATGCCCCGAATACGCCAGAAGGTAAAATCTTGAATTTTTCGGTGCAAGACGATATACAAACAGAAGATGAGCACGCAATTGATGGCAGCGCTACCTCCACATATACACTCCCATTCCATACTACCGGTGTAGATTTTGCCGGCCCATTCCTCGTCAAAACCTCGACTCTCCGCCGAGCATCCCATTCCAAAGCATACGTGTGTTTATTCGTATGTTTCTCGACAAAGGCCATTCATCTGGAAGTATGCTCCGACCTAACAACAGAAGCGTTTAAGGCAGCATTTGCACGACTTGTAGGACAAAGAGGCATTCCCCACAAGATAATGTCCGAAAACGACAAAACCTTCGTAGGAGCATAGCGAAGCCTCCAAAGAGAGCTATCCGCCTTCCTTGAGGAAGTTTCGGACAAAACCACAACATTCCGTTGTTGGTCACGGACTTACATGGTAATTTATACCGCCTTACGCTCCACATATGGGAGGACTTTGGGAAGCGGCGGTGAAGAGCTTCAAAACTCACTTCACTAAAGTCGCTGGAAATCAAAAGTTCACCTTCGAGGAGTTTACCACTCTCCTAATACGCATCGAAGCGGTACTCAACTCCAGACCACTCTCTCCTATGTCTCAAGATCCCGAAGACTTGAAGGTATTAACCTCAGGCCACTTCTTACGAGGCGCGTCCTTACTCTTGATTCCTGAGCCAAACTCAGAAAATCTCTCACTCATTAATAAATGGCAAAAATTTAGAGTACTCCATCATCAGTTCAGCAAGTGCTGGAAAACTGAATATCTCCACCATCTTCAAAAACGCTATAAGTGGAAAGGATCCCAGCGAAATATGAAGGAAGGTGATCTCGTCGTCATCAAAGACGACCTCCAAACGAATGGCGACTAGGTCGCATAACGAAACTTCATCCCGGACCAGACCAAAACGTTCGCGTTGTAGACATCCGCAATCAAGGCGAAACGGTCACCCACAACATAACCAAACTCTGCCTGCTGCCACCCTCTTAGCTTATACATCCCCCTCTCCCTCTCTCTCGAAAAGCTAAACTCTGCACACCTCCACTCTCCATCATCTCATACTAAAATTGCTTTTCGAGCGATGTCTTTTCAGATCACAGAACTTCGGCAAGTGCCGGCTGTGCTGCCGCACCCACTCATTGCGCCACTGTCGTGCGTTCCTGGCAATGACTCCAGACGAACGATACGAGTCTGCAAAGGTGCATAAATATTGCATTAATTGTTTGGCGACATCGCACGCGACGGGAAGCTGTAAGTCTCGAGACAAAAAAAAAAAATGTATAAATATGTATGTATTGGTAATTTTAAGTAATAGTCAAATAATAATTTTCGCTCGCTCGAACTACAATACAAGCCGGTTGTGTTATAAATAAATTATATATAAATAATAAAACCCCTAAATTGTCAAATTAAAAGTTCAAATAATAAAATAAAAAAAATTTGTGAAACTATTTAAAGAAAAAACAAAGTGTTTTTAATTAAAACGAAAAATAAATAAATACAGCAAGTAGCTGATTTATACATGATGCCGAAACCCGCTTATCGGAGCGAACTGTGAACAAAAAAAAGAAAAAAAAGATAAAGATATTTTATTTTAAAAACTAAATTTAAACAAAAATTTAACAAAATTAACGCGATTGGCGAAAAACGTTAAGCGAGCGAAAAGTCGCGTTGTCATAACTCGGGCGTTGTATTATTATTATTATTAGTAAACTAAGTAAAAAGTTAGTGCTGTGACCAAAAACAAAAATTGAAAGTGCAGTGGTCTGTGCTACAACATAAAGAAAAAAACATATTATATATATATATATATATACGCACATACATGCAGTGACAAAAATACACATAGTTACATATATAAAAAGCGATATATAAACAAGGAAAAAAATATATTTTATATATATTTATACATATTATATATGTACAAACATACATACACATACAATTATATAAATGCGGTGACACAAAAATAAAAAAAAACAAAAAAAGTGGGTGGAAAATAAAATACATACACGTATTGATTGAAGGTGCTGTGCTACAAAATAACAAAATTAAAACCATAATCAGAAAATTAAACCAAAAAAAAAAATAAAAATAAAAAAGTTTTGGAAAAAATATATATTTTTTATATATATACTAATGTACATATAAAAAAAAACCATAAAAATATATAAATACATATGTATGTACATGCAGTGTAAAAACACATAATAATGAAAAAGGCATAAGTGAAAAAAAAGAATAGAAATAAAGATAACACAGCATAATCTACATACCATATATACATACATACAATACATATATTAAAACAAAAAACATTCATAGACATCCTTATGTACATAAGAGAAACGGAAAGAAATGAGGTGAAAATAAAAGAACACAACATATAAAAACACTTATATACATTTAAAAATAAGTGGTCTCTATAAGAAACAAAAAATTACCAATAAGTGGTCTCAAAAAAAAAAAAAATAAATAAAATAGAAAGCACACGTAACACATACATATAAGGTGGACACTCAAAACAAAAAGCTGCAGAGGACACCAGCAAAACTTCAACAACACAGGAAAACCAGCACTACTCAGAAGACAACACTGCCCCGTCCCGTCTCCAGCACAAAAAGAAAGTTTGGTTTGTACTAGCCCGGATGCCAAAGTAAGTCCCACCCATTCTTACTCATATTTGTTTAGCGGATTTTGCTCGTGCTGTGTATGAAATTTTTTTTGCCATACACATTCATAATCTCAAAAATTAAATTATAATTCTTATGGAAAGTTCGAGCAAAATCTCAAAATCCGCTAAACAAAAAATTAATCACAATATATAATAATATATAGCGGGTCCCCAAAATCGGTAAATGAAAATCTCCTACTTTTCATTTACCGAATATAACAGCGCTCATATATAATATATTAAAACGTATATATGAAAAACGCGCGCTTTCCCCATCACAAGTATATATTTAATACAAAAAACCGCTTATTATATATCCCCTCACGTATATAAACTCCCCTTTTTATATACGCCAACTGGTCCAAAAACACCGTATAAAAGGACCAGAATCGGACCAGTTGCCCCTCTCATATATCCTCCCAAGTATATACATACTCTCAGTATATACACTCCAACAGGGCCGAAACTCATTACAACGGGCCCAGAACCGGTCCAGTGTAAGCACATTACACTACCCAAAGTCACCACCGCATAGCAAGTCACCGCTACCCAACCGTGGTATATGTATATACATACACATATAGGTATACATAAAGTGGTTTTTTCAAATCCCGGCAATTTCCACTTCTTCGCTATTTACAATAGCAAGCGGACAAAGACACGTATGTACATTAGTGTAAGAAGAACAGCCCTGCTCCTCTAAACAGGCATCAAAAAACTCAAAGGCAAATGAAAGCGGTAGAACAAAAACTCTATCCCACTATTCGAGTAACAAAGATAGGACATTGCTTCCCACAGCAAATATTCCCATTCTCCACAAAGGAGAAGTAACTCACATCAGAGCTCTCATTGACCAAGACTCTCAAAAAACTTTTGTAACATCCCGTATACAAAATTTACTTGGTCTCCCCACCACAAAAGCCAACTACCGGTAACACAGTCCAAAACTCGAATAGAATATGCTCTATTACGATATGCTCAGCTAATCAATCAATAAAAATCGCGGCTCAAGCGATAATACTGTCTCAATTGACGCACACTCTCCCATCCTTCAAAATAAAAGAATTAGATTTAATAGAATATCTCTCACTACCCTTAACAGACCCCAACTGCTTTACACCAGCTAGAATAGACATGGTCATCGATTTAATCCCCAAAATACTCATCCCAGGCCTCAAAATTAATGTAGGCGGCAGCTTAATAGCCTAAAACACAATATTTGGGGGGATATTAAGTGGACCAAATGTGGAAGAAATCTCATCATTCTCTACTCAGGTGATTGAAACCCCTTCAGAATCACTAGGAGAATTACTCAGAAAATTCTGGGAACAAGAAGAGGTACCACCGGCCCCCACATACACAGACGATGATAAATACTGTAAAGCACTCTACAAAAAAACCACTCATCGACGAGAAAATGGTCGGTATGTAGTATAGCTGCCATTCAAATCAGCATTCCCGGACTCCATCGCACTCTGGCACTCCAGACCTGCAGCAATACCTCAGCGTGGAACGAACTAACGAAAAGAAAGACGAGCCTCGGAACACCTAACGTTAGACCACATGGAACCAACACATTCACGAGAAGTCATACGCGACGGTAAATATTTCTCCTTTTACCTACCCTATCACGTGGTGATAAAAACTGGAAGCAAAACTACTAAAGTCCGTGTAGTTTTCAATGCCTCAAAAACCTTGCATTCCGGTCTCTCACTTAATGACGTATTACATACTGGCCCCGTTCTCCAAAATGACTTAATGCTCATTCTTTTAAAATGGAGATTATATAAGTATGTATTTAACGGCGACATTGAAAAAATGTACCGCCAAATATACGTCCATAAGGAAGACCAAGACTTCCAACGCGTTCTATTCCGCAGAACCCCCAATAGTCCGATAGAAGACTTTAAACTAAAAACGGTGACATTCGGTGTCAACTGCGCTCCATACTTGGCAATGAGGACACTCCACCAATTAGCCGAAGACTCTAAGGAGACATACCCCCATGTCTCTAAAATATTAAGAGGAGAGACATACGTAGATGACATCCTCTAAGGCGGACACAATCTAGACTCAGCCGGCGAATCGATTCATCAAGTTATCGAAGTACTGAAGTCAGCCGGATTCCCGTTAAAAAAGATCACAGCAAACCACAAGTCACTGCTGAAAGACATCCCCCCGTCTGATCTTTTAGATGAAGAATTTCTCCAATTCCAAGAGGTAAGTTCTACAAAAACCCTCGGAATAAAATGGAATGCTCTCACTAATACATTTTCGTACTCAGTTGACCCCCCCCTTATCCTCAGACACTGCCACGAAACGACAGATCCTCTCATCTGTCGCGAAACTTTTCGACGCGGCAGGATGGCTTTCGCCCATAAAGATAGCAGCGAAAACTCTTCTTCAACAACTATGGATGGAAGGAACAGACTGGGACGAAACCGAGAAGCCAATCTCACTCCACAAATGGAACACATTCGGGAAAAATCTCGCCGCAATCGAAGAGATAAGGATACCTCGATGGGTGCAATTCAGCCCAAACAGTTCCATTCAGCTACACGGATTCTCAGATGCTTCCGAGAAGGCATTCCGCGCTTGCGTATATTTACGAGTCCAGCAAGATGAAGCTGCTACATCCCACATACTCGCAGCCAAGAGTAAAGTAGCCCTCTTACAAACCGTCTTTCTCCCTAGGCTGGAACTTTGCGGCGCAGTTGTACTAGCAAAATTAGTAAAGCAGATCCGATCCTCCCTAAATCTGCCATCTCATGAACTAATTTGGTGGACAGACTCCTCCATTATATTAGCATGGCTTGAAAAACCCCCATGGACGTGGAAAACATACGTAGCGAACAGGACATCTCAGATCCTCGAACTCGTGAATAATGCTACGTGGCGACATGTCTCCAGCGCTGACAACCCAGCTGATCTAGGTACGCGTGGAGCGAAACCCCAAGAGCTCGTCAACTGTTCACTCTGGTGGAAAGGCCCCGAGTGGTTAACTAGGCCATCCCCTCTTTGGCCGAAAAGTTCACCAACTCATTCGTCCCCTCCCGAACAACGACAAATTGGAGCATTCCACGCTTTAGAATCTCCTGATTTTCTAGACCGTTTCTCCTCCTTTTCCACCGGTCTTAGAGTAACAGCGTACATATTTCGTTTCGCGCAAAAGGCTAGGAAACTGCCAAATCCGCCCTCTACCACTCTCACTCAAAGCGACATAAAGTTCGCAAAAACTCGCCTCATAGCTGTCACCCAGCGAAAATACTTCGGAAAAACCATCACAGCACTGGAGTCGAAAGGTCCGATAGGAAAAAGAGATCCCCTCCGTACTCTCAACCCCTTTTTGGATAAATCAGGACTGCTGCGTGCAAATGGACGTCTCACTCATGCCGCCCTCAGCTACGATGAGCGCCATCCCTTTATCATCCCTGATAATTCGCGATATTGCTCCCTCCTCCTCGAATTCCTCCACTCAACTCTACTGCACGCGGAAAAGCAGCAGATGATTCGCGTGGTCCAACAGGAATACCATATGCCCCGAATACGCCAGAAGGTAAAATCTTGAATTTTTCGGTGCAAGACGATATACAAACAGAAGATGAGCACGCAATTGATGGCAGCGCTACCTCCACATATACACTCCCATTCCATACTACCGGTGTAGATTTTGCCGGCCCATTCCTCGTCAAAACCTCGACTCTCCGCCGAGCATCCCATTCCAAAGCATACGTGTGTTTATTCGTATGTTTCTCGACAAAGGCCATTCATCTGGAAGTATGCTCCGACCTAACAACAGAAGCGTTTAAGGCAGCATTTGCACGACTTGTAGGACAAAGAGGCATTCCCCACAAGATAATGTCCGAAAACGACAAAACCTTCGTAGGAGCATAGCGAAGCCTCCAAAGAGAGCTATCCGCCTTCCTTGAGGAAGTTTCGGACAAAACCACAACATTCCGTTGTTGGTCACGGACTTACATGGTAATTTATACCGCCTTACGCTCCACATATGGGAGGACTTTGGGAAGCGGCGGTGAAGAGCTTCAAAACTCACTTCACTAAAGTCGCTGGAAATCAAAAGTTCACCTTCGAGGAGTTTACCACTCTCCTAATACGCATCGAAGCGGTACTCAACTCCAGACCACTCTCTCCTATGTCTCAAGATCCCGAAGACTTGAAGGTATTAACCTCAGGCCACTTCTTACGAGGCGCGTCCTTACTCTTGATTCCTGAGCCAAACTCAGAAAATCTCTCACTCATTAATAAATGGCAAAAATTTAGAGTACTCCATCATCAGTTCAGCAAGTGCTGGAAAACTGAATATCTCCACCATCTTCAAAAACGCTATAAGTGGAAAGGATCCCAGCGAAATATGAAGGAAGGTGATCTCGTCGTCATCAAAGACGACCTCCAAACGAATGGCGACTAGGTCGCATAACGAAACTTCATCCCGGACCAGACCAAAACGTTCGCGTTGTAGACATCCGCAATCAAGGCGAAACGGTCACCCACAACATAACCAAACTCTGCCTGCTGCCACCCTCTTAGCTTATACATCCCCCTCTCCCTCTCTCTCGAAAAGCTAAACTCTGCACACCTCCACTCTCCATCATCTCATACTAAAATTGCTTTTCGAGCGATGTCTTTTCAGATCACAGAACTTCGGCAAGTGCCGGCTGTGCTGCCGCACCCACTCATTGCGCCACTGTCGTGCGTTCCTGGCAATGACTCCAGACGAACGATACGAGTCTGCAAAGGTGCATAAATATTGCATTAATTGTTTGGCGACATCGCACGCGACGGGAAGCTGTAAGTCTCGAGACAAAAAAAAAAAATGTATAAATATGTATGTATTGGTAATTTTAAGTAATAGTCAAATAATAATTTTCGCTCGCTCGAACTACAATACAAGCCGGTTGTGTTATAAATAAATTATATATAAATAATAAAACCCCTAAATTTTGAAATTAAAAGTTCAAATAATAAAATAAAATCAATTTTGTGAAACTATTTAAAGAAAAAACAAAGTGTTTTTAATTAAAACGGAAAATAAATAAATACAGCAAGTAGCTGATTTATACATCCATTTTTAGTAAGGCATGTAAAAGTGTTTAAATAAAGGATGTGTATAAGGGAATATTTAAGTATTTATACAATTACTGATATCATATCTTATATGGAATAAGTATAAGGGAATATTTAAGTATTTATAAAATTACTGATATCATATCTTATATGGAAAATTTTAAGAAAGGATTACCTATGGAAAAATTGAAGAACTGCATAAATCATTTTATAAAGACTATTGAAATCATTAAATAAAAACACCATAAAACAATTAATTTTCGATTCTTAATTATTTTAGTGTTCGTTTCACAATATATTTATAATTAAGACAATATAAATAAGATTAATTGTTTACATTTTTAGAATATGTCGAAGGCAGTGAATTTGTTGATGTTGTTCTGCTGGTGGTGCTACTGAGTAAGTGAATGTTGATGTTGCTCCTGAGTAAGCTCGAATTTAATTTGTTCATTGTGGTGCTACATGGCGATGTATCGTTCACCGCTCTAATAGTACTAGGAAAGGCTTCATTTTCTTCTTTACTTTAGCGATAAGTCTGTTGAGACCGTAAGTTTCAAATTATTCAACGCCAGTACGAACCCGCATCCCAATCAAAAGAATGAAACGAAACGAATAAATAAAATAGATGTTAGTCAAAGTTCTAACTTTTATTGTAATTAAACGAAGATATTACCAAAGTATACGATATCCAAAATGCGATGAAGTATGAGGGTATTTAAGTTAAACTAAACTAATTGAAATTATTCAACTTCTGCCTTTTCGTAAAACTTCTGATGAACAACTGATTCGAAATTTTATTCCGTTTATGCTTTTATCTATTTACGAACAACCACACAGTGGCTCTCAAACTTTTCAGGCTTTTGGCTTAAACAAAGTCTTTGTGCGGCAAGTGACTTGGTATTTGAAAACAAGAACTTCAGGAGGAGAACACTACTTTGTGGCCTTTAATTCTTCGTCCATAAAAACATGGACTCAGATTATCCAATAAATATGTAATTGTTCCAGTCTGGCAGATATTGCTTTTCGGTAGCCTTCTTCATTTAATGACTTTTTTAAATTCAAAGTAAACATTTTCAAGCCCATTTTTTCTGTTACCGGTAAAGCAAGTTTGGTTACTTTTTTTAACACCCGAAATTGATTTTGGTATTCTAGCGCAATAGTTACATTATTTGAAAAAACTTTAGCAGCACTGTTTTTTTCCTCCATGTCAAAACACATTTGCTAGTTGGTAAAGTAAAAAAAGAATATCCATATATATATTTGCATTTCATTTGTGGTTAGGAAGCAAATTTTCTCGGCTTTTACTTTGACAATCAAATTTGAAATATAGTGCAATGATCGCGAAATAGAAGGTTTGTTCATAACAGTTAGACAATTACTCCCAACGCATTCCTGACACGACCCGTGAGAAACGAGAGAAACCTCAAATAAAACGGCAAGGATGTCTCCTGTGTACAAAAAATTTTGATTAAATACTCTACGTATATATGAAAATTAACATCTAGTCCTTTGACATATGGCGCCAATTCATTTATAAGCTCTAAACAATTCTTTTTGTCAAGCGAAATTGCTGAATGACAACGCTATCGTCCCAATTAAAAGGGCCATTTTTTCCTCGCAAACTTCTTAACTTGCTCCTTTTTGCACCTTTTTCTTCATCTTCAATTTATTCTAGATGTTAAATATGCCTAAACATTTTGGATTTTATTTTTTCTCAAGTTAGCACCACAAAATCAAACAGCAAAATATTTGTTACCTCCTATTTCGCGAGTAACAAATCTTACAGGGGGAAACTTTAAGAGAGTGTGCCAGACAAATTTCCTCTTGATGGGGATAGAGTAGGTCATGCACATTCTAAAAATGTATGCCGTTCCCCACGGTAAGTAATAGTTTTCGAGAAATTTGTTGTTAAAGTTTAAATTTTTACCAACCAAAATTCTCGAATAAAAGCTAATATAAGCCCACGGGACACTTACGAGTAAATAGCTTATACTAATTCGTTTCTGTAGATTTTGACATTCCCTTTTATTTTATATTTCATAATCAGCAGCAGCAGCATTAGTAGAGAACTTTGAACCGATTTTTGCTGTCTTAAACACATTTATCTCGTATATGCAAACATATGTATATGGCCCAAGCGTATATGTATCTAATTATTAATATTTCAGTTAATGGAGTTTGCAGATAAAGTTGAAATAATGCAGGTATATTACATTCCAAAAGTTATGGAAAATTAATTTAAATAAAAAATTAAGTTAAATTTTCTAACTGCGGTCGCCACTCGGCAGGGAATGTCCACCCCTCCGAGTGTATTTCGGACATGAAATAAAGGCTCCTCATAAAAAAACCATCAGCCGTTCGGAGGCGGCTTAGTATAAACTGTAGGTCGCCCCATTTGTTGGACATCATCATCAAGCCGCAAAACCACAAATTGCAGAACAAGCGACATACGTAGAGCATCTAAATTAATTTGTACTAGTTTTGGTTGTCAGCTGGTAGTTGTGCTTATATGTTAGTGAATGCCTTAGGTCATTTTTGCTGAGAGAGCAACTAAATTATTTCGTGCTAGTGTTGGCTGTTTGGGGATGGGATCATGGGTAGAAGTTCACGTAAGTGAGACAAGTTTTTGACTGTCATTCACCTGAGAGTGATCAGAAACGATTCTTTTGCATATTGTTCAAGCAGCTCACTACCTCCGGTCTTAGGCCACGTATCCCCTAGGTAGCCAACAAACATCCGTATCCCATGCGGTTGTGCGTAGGGTTTGGGACCCACCACATGAAAACCAAAATCCAATGAAAAATCAAACTATGCCTCGGATTAGTACGCCTGCAATGTCCGGTCCCTTAAATGAGAAGGTGTCGCTGCGCAACTGGTAGATGTCCAAATAAAATTAAAGGCTGACATCACGGCCGTCCAATAAATGTGATGGACGGGACAAGGACGGAAGAAGGTGGGTCCTTGTGAAATTAACTACAGCAGTCATATTAAGGAGCGCAAATTTGGAGTCGAATTCGTGGTGGGAGAAAGACTTCGTCGCCGAGTAACGGCATTCACTTCCCACAATCCGCATCGAAACGAAATTTTTTAACCACACGTTGACTAGCGTCCTCGCCCCGACGGAAGAGAAGAATAATTTGACCAAAGATGCCTTTTTTGAGCGCCTGCAGCGTACCCATATACGCCGCCCCCACCACGATGTGAAAATCTTGTTTATGATGAAACACTTGGTTTTCGCCATTGCCAGAAAAAAACTGGTATGATGAGGACTGTCTTATCGCGGTGGAAAGAAAATAGACTGCCTACCTCGTAACATTGCGATCGACCACAACACGTGCGCGCTGGGATAGATACCGAGAGCTGAAGAGGGAAACAAGGCGGATTTGCAGGGGAAAAAAGAGAGGACGAAAGGCGTGGGTACGAGGAGCTTGAGAAGCTGGCCGACATGGGTAGTGCTCGAAAATTCTACGAAAAGATACGGCGACTTACGGAAGGTTTCAAGACCAGAGGAAACTCTTTTACGACTCAGGGAGGTGAGCTAGCGACAGATGCCAAGAGTATACTGGATTTATGGAGGGAGCACTTCACCAGCCTGCTGAGTGGCAGTGAAGAGGAAACACCCAGATATGGTGAACACGAAACTCCAATTGATTACGATGGAAAAGTTGTTCCGTTACGCGACTATGAAGAAGTCCGAATAGCAATCCCCCGCCTAAAAAACAACAAAGCGACGGGGACCGATGGATTACCGGCCGAGCTATTCAAATACGGCGGCGAAGAACTGATCAGGTGCATGCATCAGCTTCTAAATATGGTCGGATGAAAGCATGCTCGACGATTGGAACCTAAGTGTGCTCTGCCCAATCCACAAAAAAGGCGATCCTACAGCCTGCGCCAATTACCGTGGAATAAGCCTTCTTAACATCGCATATAAGGTCCTATCAAGCGTATTTGTGAAAGGCTAAAGCCCACCGTCAACATACTGATTGGACATTATCAGTGTGACTTTTGACCTGGTAAGTCAACCATTGGCCAGATATTCACCACGCGCCAAATCTTGGAAAAGACTACTGAAAAGAGGATCGGCACCCACCATCTTTTCCTCAATTTAAAGCAACCTTCGACAGCACGAAAACTTATACGGCTTAATTGACTTAAGCAGCACCAAAAGCTCAGTCAGAATCGGGAAGAACCCCTCCGAGCCGTTAGATACCAGACGAGGTCTCAGACGTGATGACTCTTTATCGTGTGACTTCTTTTAATTTATTGCTGGGGAATATAATACTAGCTGCAAAGCTGAATAGAGAAGGTACAATCTTCTATAAGAGTGTACAGCTGCTGGCGTACGCCGATGATATCTACATTATTGGCCTCAACAACCGCGCCGTGAGTTCTTCTTTCTTCAGGCTTGATAAAGAAGTGAAGCGAATGGGTCTGGTAGTGAATGAGGGCAAGACAAAATATCTCTGCCATCGAGCAAACAGTCATTTCATTCGCGACTCGGCTCCCACGTCACTGTTGCCAGTCATAACTTTGAAGTCGTAGATAAATTCGTCTATCTTGGGACCAGAACTAACACCAAATCCGAAGAATCACTCTAGCCAACAGATGCTGATTTGGACTGACTAGGCAATGGAAAAGTGAAGTCCTCTCTCGGCGAACGAAAACCAAACTCTACAAGTCGCTCATCATACCCGCCCTACTATGTGGTACATAAAAGTCTACGTTGTCAACATCTGATAAGTCGGCTCTAGCAGTTTTCCAGAGAAACGATGAGCTGTACAAGCTATACGATGATATCGACATAGTTCAGCGAACGACGAGACAGCGGCTAGGCTGGCTATGTCATGTCGTCCGAATAGATGAAAGCACTCCAGCTTTGAAAGTTTTCGGTGCAGAATCCGCTGGGGAAGCAGAGGAAGAGGAAGACCTCCAATCCGTTTGAAGGATCGGTTGGAGAGTGATCTGGCTTTATTTGGTATTTCCAACTGACGCCAGACAGCGAAAAGAAGAGGGGAATGGCGCACTAATATTGAATCGGCTATAATTGCGTAAGCGGTGCCAATGCAAGTAAAGCAGATGAAGAAATTTTGGCTGTCAGTTGGTAGTTATGCTTATGTGTGAATGCCGTAAATAGTTTTTTTGGGGTGTATATAAAAGGTTGTATAGTGTACTTATTAATTTAATACCGCAAAAATAAAATAAGATTAAGCTGCTCCACGAAATACTAGAAAAATACAACAATTGCATGTAAAAAGATTGAATTTACTTTATTGGAATATATATTTGACATAAGTGCACGTCAACTCTCCCGACAGCCGGTTATATGGCCCATGCGTATATGTATCTAATTATTAATATTTCAGTTAATGGAGTTTGCAGATAAAGTTGAAATAATGCAGGTATATTACATTCCAAAAGTTATGGAAAATTAATTTAAATAAAAAATTAAGTTAAATTTTCTAACTGCGGTCGCCACTCGGCAGGGAATGTCCACCCCTCCGAGTGTATTTCGGACATGAAATAAAGGCTCCTCATAAAAAAACCATCAGCCGTTCGGAGGCGGCTTAGTATAAACTGTAGGTCGCCCCATTTGTTGGACATCATCATCAAGCCGCAAAACCACAAATTGCAGAACAAGCGACATACGTAGAGCATCTAAATTAATTTGTACTAGTTTTGGTTGTCAGCTGGTAGTTGTGCTTATATGTTAGTGAATGCCTTAGGTCATTTTTGCTGAGAGAGCAACTAAATTATTTCGTGCTAGTGTTGGCTGTTTGGGGATGGGATCATGGGTAGAAGTTCACGTAAGTGAGACAAGTTTTTGACTGTCATTCACCTGAGAGTGATCAGAAACGATTCTTTTGCATATTGTTCAAGCAGCTCACTACCTCCGGTCTTAGGCCACGTATCCCCTAGGTAGCCAACAAACATCCGTATCCCATGCGGTTGTGCGTAGGGTTTGGGACCCACCACATGAAAACCAAAATCCAATGAAAAATCAAACTATGCCTCGGATTAGTACGCCTGCAATGTCCGGTCCCTTAAATGAGAAGGTGTCGCTGCGCAACTGGTAGATGTCCAAATAAAATTAAAGGCTGACATCACGGCCGTCCAATAAATGTGATGGACGGGACAAGGACGGAAGAAGGTGGGTCCTTGTGAAATTAACTACAGCAGTCATATTAAGGAGCGCAAATTTGGAGTCGAATTCGTGGTGGGAGAAAGACTTCGTCGCCGAGTAACGGCATTCACTTCCCACAATCCGCATCGAAACGAAATTTTTTAACCACACGTTGACTAGCGTCCTCGCCCCGACGGAAGAGAAGAATAATTTGACCAAAGATGCCTTTTTTGAGCGCCTGCAGCGTACCCATATACGCCGCCCCCACCACGATGTGAAAATCTTGTTTATGATGAAACACTTGGTTTTCGCCATTGCCAGAAAAAAACTGGTATGATGAGGACTGTCTTATCGCGGTGGAAAGAAAATAGACTGCCTACCTCGTAACATTGCGATCGACCACAACACGTGCGCGCTGGGATAGATACCGAGAGCTGAAGAGGGAAACAAGGCGGATTTGCAGGGGAAAAAAGAGAGGACGAAAGGCGTGGGTACGAGGAGCTTGAGAAGCTGGCCGACATGGGTAGTGCTCGAAAATTCTACGAAAAGATACGGCGACTTACGGAAGGTTTCAAGACCAGAGGAAACTCTTTTACGACTCAGGGAGGTGAGCTAGCGACAGATGCCAAGAGTATACTGGATTTATGGAGGGAGCACTTCACCAGCCTGCTGAGTGGCAGTGAAGAGGAAACACCCAGATATGGTGAACACGAAACTCCAATTGATTACGATGGAAAAGTTGTTCCGTTACGCGACTATGAAGAAGTCCGAATAGCAATCCCCCGCCTAAAAAACAACAAAGCGACGGGGACCGATGGATTACCGGCCGAGCTATTCAAATACGGCGGCGAAGAACTGATCAGGTGCATGCATCAGCTTCTAAATATGGTCGGATGAAAGCATGCTCGACGATTGGAACCTAAGTGTGCTCTGCCCAATCCACAAAAAAGGCGATCCTACAGCCTGCGCCAATTACCGTGGAATAAGCCTTCTTAACATCGCATATAAGGTCCTATCAAGCGTATTTGTGAAAGGCTAAAGCCCACCGTCAACATACTGATTGGACATTATCAGTGTGACTTTTGACCTGGTAAGTCAACCATTGGCCAGATATTCACCACGCGCCAAATCTTGGAAAAGACTACTGAAAAGAGGATCGGCACCCACCATCTTTTCCTCAATTTAAAGCAACCTTCGACAGCACGAAAACTTATACGGCTTAATTGACTTAAGCAGCACCAAAAGCTCAGTCAGAATCGGGAAGAACCCCTCCGAGCCGTTAGATACCAGACGAGGTCTCAGACGTGATGACTCTTTATCGTGTGACTTCTTTTAATTTATTGCTGGGGAATATAATACTAGCTGCAAAGCTGAATAGAGAAGGTACAATCTTCTATAAGAGTGTACAGCTGCTGGCGTACGCCGATGATATCTACATTATTGGCCTCAACAACCGCGCCGTGAGTTCTTCTTTCTTCAGGCTTGATAAAGAAGTGAAGCGAATGGGTCTGGTAGTGAATGAGGGCAAGACAAAATATCTCTGCCATCGAGCAAACAGTCATTTCATTCGCGACTCGGCTCCCACGTCACTGTTGCCAGTCATAACTTTGAAGTCGTAGATAAATTCGTCTATCTTGGGACCAGAACTAACACCAAATCCGAAGAATCACTCTAGCCAACAGATGCTGATTTGGACTGACTAGGCAATGGAAAAGTGAAGTCCTCTCTCGGCGAACGAAAACCAAACTCTACAAGTCGCTCATCATACCCGCCCTACTATGTGGTACATAAAAGTCTACGTTGTCAACATCTGATAAGTCGGCTCTAGCAGTTTTCCAGAGAAACGATGAGCTGTACAAGCTATACGATGATATCGACATAGTTCAGCGAACGACGAGACAGCGGCTAGGCTGGCTATGTCATGTCGTCCGAATAGATGAAAGCACTCCAGCTTTGAAAGTTTTCGGTGCAGAATCCGCTGGGGAAGCAGAGGAAGAGGAAGACCTCCAATCCGTTTGAAGGATCGGTTGGAGAGTGATCTGGCTTTATTTGGTATTTCCAACTGACGCCAGACAGCGAAAAGAAGAGGGGAATGGCGCACTAATATTGAATCGGCTATAATTGCGTAAGCGGTGCCAATGCAAGTAAAGCAGATGAAGAAATTTTGGCTGTCAGTTGGTAGTTATGCTTATGTGTGAATGCCGTAAATAGTTTTTTTGGGGTGTATATAAAAGGTTGTATAGTGTACTTATTAATTTAATACCGCAAAAATAAAATAAGATTAAGCTGCTCCACGAAATACTAGAAAAATACAACAATTGCATGTAAAAAGATTGAATTTACTTTATTGGAATATATATTTGACATAAGTGCACGTCAACTCTCCCGACAGCCGGTTATATGGCCCATGCGTATATGTATCTAATTATTAATATTTCAGTTAATGGAGTTTGCAGATAAAGTTGAAATAATGCAGGTATATTACATTCCAAAAGTTATGGAAAATTAATTTAAATAAAAAATTAAGTTAAATTTTCTAACTGCGGTCGCCACTCGGCAGGGAATGTCCACCCCTCCGAGTGTATTTCGGACATGAAATAAAGGCTCCTCATAAAAAAACCATCAGCCGTTCGGAGGCGGCTTAGTATAAACTGTAGGTCGCCCCATTTGTTGGACATCATCATCAAGCCGCAAAACCACAAATTGCAGAACAAGCGACATACGTAGAGCATCTAAATTAATTTGTACTAGTTTTGGTTGTCAGCTGGTAGTTGTGCTTATATGTTAGTGAATGCCTTAGGTCATTTTTGCTGAGAGAGCAACTAAATTATTTCGTGCTAGTGTTGGCTGTTTGGGGATGGGATCATGGGTAGAAGTTCACGTAAGTGAGACAAGTTTTTGACTGTCATTCACCTGAGAGTGATCAGAAACGATTCTTTTGCATATTGTTCAAGCAGCTCACTACCTCCGGTCTTAGGCCACGTATCCCCTAGGTAGCCAACAAACATCCGTATCCCATGCGGTTGTGCGTAGGGTTTGGGACCCACCACATGAAAACCAAAATCCAATGAAAAATCAAACTATGCCTCGGATTAGTACGCCTGCAATGTCCGGTCCCTTAAATGAGAAGGTGTCGCTGCGCAACTGGTAGATGTCCAAATAAAATTAAAGGCTGACATCACGGCCGTCCAATAAATGTGATGGACGGGACAAGGACGGAAGAAGGTGGGTCCTTGTGAAATTAACTACAGCAGTCATATTAAGGAGCGCAAATTTGGAGTCGAATTCGTGGTGGGAGAAAGACTTCGTCGCCGAGTAACGGCATTCACTTCCCACAATCCGCATCGAAACGAAATTTTTTAACCACACGTTGACTAGCGTCCTCGCCCCGACGGAAGAGAAGAATAATTTGACCAAAGATGCCTTTTTTGAGCGCCTGCAGCGTACCCATATACGCCGCCCCCACCACGATGTGAAAATCTTGTTTATGATGAAACACTTGGTTTTCGCCATTGCCAGAAAAAAACTGGTATGATGAGGACTGTCTTATCGCGGTGGAAAGAAAATAGACTGCCTACCTCGTAACATTGCGATCGACCACAACACGTGCGCGCTGGGATAGATACCGAGAGCTGAAGAGGGAAACAAGGCGGATTTGCAGGGGAAAAAAGAGAGGACGAAAGGCGTGGGTACGAGGAGCTTGAGAAGCTGGCCGACATGGGTAGTGCTCGAAAATTCTACGAAAAGATACGGCGACTTACGGAAGGTTTCAAGACCAGAGGAAACTCTTTTACGACTCAGGGAGGTGAGCTAGCGACAGATGCCAAGAGTATACTGGATTTATGGAGGGAGCACTTCACCAGCCTGCTGAGTGGCAGTGAAGAGGAAACACCCAGATATGGTGAACACGAAACTCCAATTGATTACGATGGAAAAGTTGTTCCGTTACGCGACTATGAAGAAGTCCGAATAGCAATCCCCCGCCTAAAAAACAACAAAGCGACGGGGACCGATGGATTACCGGCCGAGCTATTCAAATACGGCGGCGAAGAACTGATCAGGTGCATGCATCAGCTTCTAAATATGGTCGGATGAAAGCATGCTCGACGATTGGAACCTAAGTGTGCTCTGCCCAATCCACAAAAAAGGCGATCCTACAGCCTGCGCCAATTACCGTGGAATAAGCCTTCTTAACATCGCATATAAGGTCCTATCAAGCGTATTTGTGAAAGGCTAAAGCCCACCGTCAACATACTGATTGGACATTATCAGTGTGACTTTTGACCTGGTAAGTCAACCATTGGCCAGATATTCACCACGCGCCAAATCTTGGAAAAGACTACTGAAAAGAGGATCGGCACCCACCATCTTTTCCTCAATTTAAAGCAACCTTCGACAGCACGAAAACTTATACGGCTTAATTGACTTAAGCAGCACCAAAAGCTCAGTCAGAATCGGGAAGAACCCCTCCGAGCCGTTAGATACCAGACGAGGTCTCAGACATGATGACTCTTTATCGTGTGACTTCTTTTAATTTATTGCTGGAGAATATAATACTAGCTGCAAAGCTGAATAGAGAAGGTACAATCTTCTATAAGAGTGTACAGCTGCTGGCGTACGCCGATGATATCTACATTATTGGCCTCAACAACCGCGCCGTGAGTTCTTCTTTCTTCAGGCTTGATAAAGAAGTGAAGCGAATGGGTCTGGTAGTGAATGAGGGCAAGACAAAATATCTCTGCCATCGAGCAAACAGTCATTTCATTCGCGACTCGGCTCCCACGTCACTGTTGCCAGTCATAACTTTGAAGTCGTAGATAAATTCGTCTATCTTGGGACCAGAACTAACACCAAATCCGAAGAATCACTCTAGCCAACAGATGCTGATTTGGACTGACTAGGCAATGGAAAAGTGAAGTCCTCTCTCGGCGAACGAAAACCAAACTCTACAAGTCGCTCATCATACCCGCCCTACTATGTGGTACAGAAAAGTCTACGTTGTCAACATCTGATAAGTCGGCTCTAGCAGTTTTCCAGAGAAACGATGAGCTGTACAAGCTATACGATGATATCGACATAGTTCAGCGAACGACGAGACAGCGGCTAGGCTGGCTATGTCATGTCGTCCGAATAGATGAAAGCACTCCAGCTTTGAAAGTTTTCGGTGCAGAATCCGCTGGGGGAAGCAGAGGAAGAGGAAGACCTCCAATCCGTTTGAAGGATCGGTTGGAGAGTGATCTGGCTTTACTTGGTATTTCCAACTAACGCCAGACAGCGAAAAGAAGAGGGGAATGGCGCACTAATATTGAATCAGCTATAATTGTGTAAGCGGTGCCAATGCAAGTAAAGCAGATGAAGAAATTTTGGCTGTCAGTTGGTAGTTATGCCGTAAATAGTTTTTTTGGGGTGTATATAAAAGGTTGTATAGTGTACTTATTAATTTAATACCGCAAAAATAAAATAAGATTAAGCTGCTCCACGAAATACTAGAAAAATACAACAATTGCATGTAAAAAGATTGAATTTACTTTATTGGAATATATATTTGACATAAGTGCACGTCAACTCTCCCGACAGCCGGTTCTACTCACTGGAATTGACCTGGAATTTATACGGCCAAGGGTTGCCACTCTTTCGGCTATCTAATCACGTTTAGGCCAACAGGTAACATCAGTCTAAAGTCACCCATAGAGCAACACCTAGCAGCTGGGCTGCTCCAAATCCTACGTATCAGAACTGGCGTCTACACCAACTCTGTTTCGACGGATTTTTTCTGCTGCGTGTGCCATAAAAGACTCCACCATTCCTCCATCACAATCAGATGTAACCAACCTCCAGCACAGTGCCTTCAGCACCTTAACCCACTCTGGGTTATCAACCAAAAACCTCTACTTTTTCACGGAGCTCCCCGCAGCATAATCCCACCAATACACAACCCCACCCACAACTAGTTTTTCTTTTTCCTCCCGTGCGAGGGCTACCCAGCAGTTCCTTGTCCCCTTGCGAAGTCTTTTCCGTGTATCAGACCATAGTACGTCGGAGAATGACAACAGTCAGATGCAGCCCGTGCTCTGGCTGGTGCCATTATCGGACGTGCTGTGGCCCGCATACCACCCTTGAGTGGAGGGATGCGTACGTTGCCCCTCACTGTAGGAGTCTGCCTATATCTACAAAATCGCCGCCAAACACCACCAACGTGCGACATCCAATTCATCGGATATTGCAGCTAAAACACACTACACCCACTGATCGCTCCCTCACTCCTCGTATTACGAACGTCCCACCAAGACAGACACGACTATTACAATTTAACTGTAACGGACTCCAAGGAAAGATCGACGAGATAGTTGACTATATGAGCTGGGATCACCTGTTAGATGCTGCGATCCAGGAAACGAAGTTGACCGCCCTAGAATGTCAGGGCAAAGCTATCCACTGAGCCGATGTCGAGCTCGAGATATTCAATATATACATTCCTCCAGTTACAAGTTTCCCGATTGGAAACTCAGAAAGCGAAAACCGTTTGGTTTTGGGCGACTTTAACGTACATCACGATCTTTGGCTTTCTGGCCCGCCAAATGAACATTCGACATTCTGCACCATGAACGATATTACCCCTACCAGAGTGGAGGGTAATTTCCAACACTCGCCATATATAACAGTATAGCTTGGCGACCTATCCTGACACTTGCATCGGACTACTTGCCCATGCAAATCTCGGGGTCTAAACCAGGAGATTCGGCGAGTAGTAAACTATAATAAGCGGAAAAAGTGGGATTTATCCAGAGAGGAAGGCGGAAGCCTCCAAATCCCTCTTCCCCGGCGGAAAAATAGTGCTGATGCTAACAAACATGGGACCAGCGGGAGCAGATTTCCTCACCAAGGCTCTCAATCTGTCTTTACCTAAAGATACCTGGGCAGGCCCGCTACTCAAGCCGGTGAAACCAACCAATTACGGAGAGTCACATCGCCCGACATCTCTTCTCTCCCCAGTGGTGAAGACACTGAAGGCCTTACTGCTCACTCACCATCTGAGTCCAGCGGCACATCAGCATGGCTTGCGCAAAGTGCATACTACCACAACAGAACTCGACGCCATAAATACCCAGATATTCAATGGTCTTAACCACAAACCCTCCTGTGCGCGAACTGTTCTGGCAGCACTGGATCTGTCAAGCTTAAGGTGTAGACTCACTCCTGATGAATGGCGTTCAGTGCTGTCCAGCGAATGTTGCACATGTTGCTTTGTTGATTTTGTCCCTCTCCCTTCCTGATCTGGTGGAGGTTCAGCTTCAATTAGATGCCAATTGGGGTACTCCCTACGGTAACATCCCAATGGGAGCTGATTGTACAACAAAGCATTATGCTCCTTAGCTCGTAGCATAGATGCTTCGCTGTGCAAGTGATGCTCCGGCGACATCAGGAGGTTTCCTGTCGTGGTCCTGAGTGCGGTGTTTTGGCAAGCCTGTAGCTTCTTCATCTGCGTCTCGTTCGTTTCCGGCGCCCAGATCGGCGCAGCATCGTTTACGACCGGCCGGCCAATTGCTTTGTAAGTTGGCAGCAAGGTTTCTTTGTCTTTACCCCAGGTGCTGCAGACTAGTGGTTTGAGTATTTTGTTGCTGCTCTGGAGTTTTGCAGCCATTGCGATCGTATGCGGAATGAAGGAGTGCATGTTGTCGAGTGTGACTCCCAATATCTTTGAGTTAAATATGGTCGGAGTTTTTACGTCATCGACTTTCACATTTACTTCTAGCCTGTACTCCTTCGTCCAGCTGGGGAAGAGGGTAGCCGAGGATTTGGTCGGTTGTATACGTAAAATGTAAATGTCTTGGAGTGAAGAAGTGGAAAAAATCGGCCATATAGCGTTCACTTTCGAGCATATGTCATCAATATCCTGGTCAGACGCCAATATCGTGCAATCATCGGCATACGAGGCTAAGGAAACTCCTCTGGTGGAGGATGCAGTTTCGAAATGTAAAAATTAGACAGTAGTGGGGAGAGGACATCACCCTGCGGGACCCTTTGTTTACTTTTCCTAAGTTTCGATGTTTCACCTCGGAATAATGCTGATGATTTTCGACCACTCCTGTAGCCCATGATGCACCTCTGCAACCCCGGCAATAATGAGAATTCCTCAAAATCCGTTAGCAGCACTGACTACTGTGCACTTTACGGAAGTCATACTGATGTGCTTCTGGACGCAGAAGGTGAGTGCAAATCGGGAGCAGTAAGGCCTTAAGTGTCTGCGCTAATGGGAAGAGGAGACCACCCTACCCATTTTCCACACATCGGGTATCATTAGGGTGGTCAAAGCCAAATTCAGGACCTTGGTGAAGAAGTCTGCTACCGCTGGCCTTCCCGATGACCCCCTGAACCTCTTCCCTGGAGAAATCAAGCGCCGCGCTGGTGTTGTGATCGTGATGTGCGTTAAAGTCGCCCAAAACCAAACGGGTTTCACCTCTGAGTAGCGCACTTATATGGAGGAATGTATTGTATATATTAAATATCTCGAGTTCGGCATCGCCTGACCAGATAGCTATGCCCTGACACTCTAGGGTAGTATCCCTGGGGACGATGTCGCCGTCGGCAGACTCCTACAGCATGGGGCAACGTACGCATCACTCCACAACCATTGCACTGGTTGCACCTAACCGAGGTAGAGGAGTAGTGGAGTCTATCATGGTACACGCCGCAGAAGTAATCCGTCGGACCATGGTTGGTTTTGATTCCAGCCCTGATAAAAATGATTTTGCTGCGAAGTGTTGCTCCGTTGCCGCACTTAATATAATGTTACCTGTTGACATAAACGGGGTTAGGTCGTCGAAAGGGTGACAGCCCTTGGCCGGATAAAATCTGGGTCAACTACGGTGCGTAAAGCCGACTGTCTTGAGAGTTGCACTAATCTGTCATGAAAAAGCCTATGTCGACCACGATGGACTCCATTCTATTCATGTGCAAATGGTGAGAGTAAAATTATTTCAATTGTAATTGCTTTAACACAATTCATTATCTCAAAATTTTGGCGGTAAATACGAAGTTCCCAAGAACACGGCAAGATTATTTTATTTGAAGCGTATTTTTAGCCTTAGATATAGAAGGCTTTGAGCGGCAATTGCCTTTGCGGCACCAAAAGCTCCCAAGAGCATCGCCGCCTTTTTCTACGAGGGGCATGGGCGTCCTGTGTGATGGGCACAATTTACTTCGCAGCAGTAGCCCATTCTCCTCCGCAAATGCAACGCACTGCTCAACCGTTCCCAAGGAATCCCGCATTTTATAGATGCTCCACATCCTGCGGAAATCCTCCACGGTATACCGGACTCGGTTTGCTGCCGCCGTGCTGGTGGATGGAACATCGGAATCTATAAAAAAAAATACTAAGTATATATTCACATATAATTATAAAACCCTATTAAACTTACCATATTCAACATCACTCATTTTAATAATTTAAACAAATTACTTGTATAGAATAAATTAAGGATCAAACACTTTGAAAACTAGCTAATCACGTTACACAAAAAGCTAATAACATACGCTATTAAATATAACGGTGGTTAATTTTTTTCATGAAAGAAGAAAAACGAAATTTTACCGTTATTTTGCAGTGCTCTTACTCCTTTCATTCTAAAGAATGCCACACCTGAAAAAAATAACACCGGCTTCGCCTTGCACAGTATTTTTAAACGAAACTCCTTTGTAATGTTTAAAAAGTGTTTCTTTAAAATTTTATTTCGTGTATACAACCCTGTACAGTAATAAATTCTTATTTTTAGCACGTATGGCAACACCCACTTTTTGACATTATCGAGAATTAATCTAGCAAATTGTTCCGAAATAATATACAATAATTAAATCTAGTTAAGTTGTAAAACCAAACAAAATAAAAAGACAATATTGTTTATAATCGCATGTGAACAGATTAAAGTTACTTTATTGCATCATATATATGGCTTAAGTGCACGTGCTAAATAAAAATTTCTTATGAAAGTGAAAATATTTTAATAACAAATTATTAATAATTTAACAACATTTATCTGAAAATTATAAGAAATAAACTTAAATTAGATCTACAGCAACAGCTCCTGCAAATTTCATTAGAATTGGTCTATTTGTTTGGCTGTAACAAGCATTGGTACCGTAGTGGAAAGCTGAGCCTTTTTTTTTTTTGAAGATATTTTTTGAATTTTGCCAGTTACAAAAAACTCGGAAACGTGTTTCGCTTAGGAATACTGTGCAAGGCGAAGTCGGTGTGTGTTATGAACAGAGATATGGACATAACACGATTGTTTTCGATTGTACGGCTTATAAACATTTCTCGTTAAACTAGATATAGATCTAATTTGACTATTTCTTTACCTTATAGTATGTGGCCGTGTAGCTGTAATTTCTTCCGTTGTTGATATACTATGATTTAGTTTAGTTTTTTTTCCTCGTGGTTCGTAGCCCGTGGCTGTCATTCTGTTTGCACTGAAGCAGCACACCAATTGACTTCTCTAATTTTTTTATCGATAAAGATATGAATATGTTTAGTATGTAATCATAACTGCAGTTGTGCGTTATGGGTGGTCGGAATATTATTAGTTTGTTTATTATGCTTTTCATTCGTATAGTATAGTGTACCATGATTTTACTGATGAAAAGTCAATCCAGCAAATCAAGTCCACAGTTAAATAAAATAAAATATTAGCGACCGTCAATTTGTTTTCCACACATGTGCGTCAAACCTCACGGTGGTTTCAATTCAGTAAAGCGGCCGTTATTGACGTGGTTTCGTATCGCATTTGATTAACATAAAAAGTGATTAATTCTATTTAAGAGTTAGCCAATTGGTGACAATGTATGTGAAGGCAGAAGTGTCACTTAATACGAAAGTTAGTGAGTTTACGAGTGCCTTGGAAAATGTTTTGTTAAAATTTAGGGTTGACTTTAGTTTGGAGGCTGTAGTTTTTATTTTTTTATGAAATGCTTATAGTTGGCAATAGAAGGTCTACAATTACAAAAATATAAGTTTTACGCGCGCAAATTTATAGTTTAAAAGTTATTAACATTTTAATTTACGCTTCTTACCCAAAAACGATGTTGCCGTACTGCGTAAGAAATCTAAAAAAAACAATAAATCGCCGCGAACTTATATGACCCAAAAAATGTTTAAGTGAAATAATAATTTTTTTTTCTGTAAAAATATGTGAAAGTTATGTATTTTTGTCTTGTTATGTATGTATATGTTATTTATTTTCGTTCTTGTTTGTTTCAATAAATTTAAAAAAAAACGGGCCGGTTCTCGATACGCTCCGTTTTATTTGGTGCCTTTTTTTTAAGATTTCTTACACAGTACGGCAGCATCGTTCTTGGGCATAGTAAAGTATTGTTAGTGTGTTTATGAGTAATACAAGTAGACTGCCTGCTTGTAAGAAGTGTAAATTAAAATGTTAATAACTTTTAAACTATAAATTTGCTCGCGGTAAAAATTACATTTTTGGTAATTGTAGTCGACCTCCTACTACCAACTATGAACATTTCATAACAAAAAACCACAGGCTCCGAACTAAAGTCAACCCGAAGGCCGCCAACTTACAAAGGTGTTTCACGTAAGAATACTGTGCAAGGCGAAGCCGGTGTTGGTCCGACCCAGGGTTACAATCAAAAGCGCGGCCGGAGGCCGCCAAATTAAAAAGGAGTTTCGCTTTAAAATACTGTGCAAGGCGAAGCCGGTGTTGGTCCGACCCAGGGTTACAATCAAAAGCGCGGCCGGAGGCCGCCAAATTAAAAAGGAGTTTCGCTTTAAAATACTGTGCAAGGCGAAGCCGGTGTTGGTCCGACCCAGGGTTACAATCAAAAGCGCGGCCGAAGGCCGCCAAATTAAAAAATGGAAAATAATAACATTTTGATAAATTTAATTATGTTAAATCGTTGCAAACATTATTAGTCATTATTATTACCGCTATTTAAGTGCTCCGTGAGCTTATATTAGCTTTTATTCGTGAATTTCGGTGGGTTAAAAAATCAACTTTAACAACAAATTTCTCGAAAACTATAAGTTACCTCGGGGAACGACATATATTTTAGTGATGTGTAGGACCTCCTCTAACCCCCCCCAAGAGGAAATTTGTTTCAAAGCCTGGCGCACTATTGCAAAGTTTCCCCCTACAATTACCAAAAATATAAGTTTTATCGCGCGCAAGTTTATAGTTTAAAAGTTATTAACATTTTAATTTACACTTACAAGCAGGCAGTCTACATGTATTTTACTCATAAACACAGAGTTGTTGACTATGCCCAAAAACGATGTTGCCGTACTGCGTAAGAAATGTAAAAACATCAATAAATAAAACGTAGCGTATGGAGGTCCGGCCGTTTTTTTTTAGATATATTGAAACAAACAAGAACGAAAATAAATAAAACATACACATACATAACAAGACAAAAATACATAACTTTCACATATTTTTACAGAAAATCAATTATTATTTCACTTAAACATTTTTTGGGTCATAAAATTTCGCCGCGAAATGTGTATGTTTTATTTATTTTCGTTCTTGTTTGTTTCAATAAATAAATCTATTGTTTTTTTTTAAGATTTCTTACAGGGTATTGTAACCCTGGGCCGTACCAACACCGGCTTCGCCTTGCAAAGTATTCTTAAGTGAAACACCTTTGTAAGTTTGGCGGCTTTCGGCCGCGCTTTGGATTGTAACCCTGGGCCGGACCAACACTGGCTTCGCCTTGCACAGTATTCTTAAGTAAAACTCTTTTATTTTCACACAACCTTTTATGCGAAATCCTCATTTTATTTTGCTTGAATATTATTGTTGATTTTTGTATTATTTTACGTAGTAACTTCAAATGTTTATAACTTTTAAACTATAAATTTGCGCGCGATAAAACTTATATTTTTGGTAATTGTAGACCTCCTACTACCAACTATGAACATTTCATAAAAAAAAAAACACAGGCTCTAAACTAAAGTCAACCCAAAAATTTCTTCTTGGGGGGTTAGAGGAGGTCATACACATCATAAAAATATATGCCGTTCCCCGAGGTAACTTATAGTTTTCGAGAAATTTGTTGTTAAATTTGATTTTTTGGCCCACCGAAATTCACGAATAAAAGCTAATATAAGCTCCCGGAACACTTCAATATCGGTTATAATAATGCCTAATAATGCTTGCAACGATTTAACATATTTAAATTTATCAAAATGTTAATATTTTCCATCATTTTTACACATAAAAATTGCATTCTCACGTTTGTTTACTTTAGTAAACAAAGTGAAGTATGCATGTCCGTTAGAATCAGAAAAAACTGTGCTGCCATAACTTTGAAGAATAAGTATATTAGAAAGGAATGAACAAATAACGTATTCATGATGCGATATATTTTAAGTGCAACACCTTTGTAAGTTGGCGGCCTTCGGCCGGATTTAAAAAAAAAATCCTGAGCCGAACCAATACCGGCTTCGCCTTGCACAGTATTCTTACGTAAAACACCTTTGTAAGTTGGGGGCCTTTGGCCGCATTTAAAAAAATTACCCTGGGCCGGATCAACACCGGCTTCGCATTGCATTGTATTCTTACGTGAAACACCTTTATAAGTTGGCGGCCTTCGGCCGGCTTTAGAAAAATTATCCTAGGCTGGACCAACACCGGCTTCGCTTTGCACAGTATTCTTACGTAAAACACCTTTGTAAGTTGGCGGCCTTCGGCCAGATTTAAAAAAATTATTCTGAGCTGAACCAATACCGGCTTCGCCTTGCACAGTATTCTTACGTAAAACACCTTTGTAAATTGGCGGCCTTTGGCCGCATTTAAAAACAATTACCCTGGGCCGGACCAACACCGGCTTCGCCTTGCACAGTATTCTTAAGTGAAACACCTTTGTAAGTTACTTACTCTTCAAAGGTCTGGCAGCACAGTTTTTTCTTGTTCTAACGGACATGTATACTTCATTTTTCTTACTAAAGTAAACAAACGTGAGAATGCATATTGTATGTGTAAAAATTATGGAAAATGTGATGTGGATGATGAAATGGATGTGGATGATGAAATTAATTAAATAAAATCTATGTAAACGTTATTAGGCATTATTATAACCGATATTTAAGTGTTCCGGGTGATTATATTAGCTTTTATTCGTGAATTTCGGTGGGCCAAAAAATCAACTTAAACAACAAATTTCTCGGAAACTATAAGTTACCTCGGGGAACGGCATATATTTTTATGATGTGTATGACCTCCTCTAACACCCCCAAGAGGAAATTTTTTTCAAAGCCTGGCGCACCCTCGCAAAGCCGACCAAAAATGTCGGCTGCAATTTGTTTCCCTTTCTGTGTTTCCCGATTATCCAACGTAAAAGATCACGAATATGTAAGTCTCCACCCGAGATATGGCAAAATATGTCACCGTTTTAACCGCTTAGTACTAAATTTCCCCTTTGTTGAAAGGGAGGTTAGAGGGCGGGTCGGCTTTGCGAGGGTGCGCCAGGCTTTAAAAAAAATTTCTTCTTGGGGGCTTAGAGGAGGTCATAGACATCACTAAAATATATGCCGTTCCCAGAGGTAACTTATAGTTTTCGAGAAATTTGTTGTTAATGTTGATTTTTTGACCCACCGAAATTTCCGAATAAAAGCTAATATAAAATATAATCACCCGAAACAATTAAATATCGCTTATAATAGTGCCTAATAACGTTTACAAAAATTTTATTTAATTAATTTCATCAAAATATTAACATTTTCCATAATTTTTACACATAAAATATGCATTCTCACCTTGACGCGATGACCAACTGGAAATTTCATTCGGTGACCGCGCCTCGTCGGACCCGAAGAGATGCGCGAGCTATTTAAGCCGACTTTTCACATTGCAGCCTTCGGTAGACAAAGCGAAAAGACGTGTAACCCGCCGTATGCGCAAACTGCCAAACACAAGCGCGGCGCTTGATTTCTCCAGGTAGGAGGTTCAGGGGGTCATCGGGAAGGCGAAAGCCTCCAAATCCGTCGGCCCTGACGGAATAAGCATGCTGCTGATAAAACATCTTGGATCAGCGGGAGCAGACTATCTCACCAAGGTCCTCAACTTGTCTTTGACCACCCTTATGATACCTGACGTCTGGAACACTGATAGGGTGGTCCCGCTACTTAAACCGGGGAAATCAGCCAACAAAGGAGAGTCTTATCGGCCGAGGTGAACCATCGAAGTTAAGGAAAATTAAACAGGAGGTTCCGCAGGGTGATGTCCTCTCTTTGCTGTACAAGCAGCTTCTACTGGGATGTTACCGCAGGGAGCACCCCAGCAGGCACCTCATTGAAGCTGAATCTCCACCTAGGCACATCAGGAAGGGAGTACTTGACATAAATAGCACCATCCAGCAACATGTGCAACAACCGCTGGACTGTATGGCGTACCGACAAGCACTGAACGCTATTCACCAGGAATCAGTTAACGCCTTCAAAGACTCCCTTCCCGTGAGCGGCGTACTCGGAGTTACACAACCACCCATAGCAGACAACGAGCTCGAGATGCCTCGAGAGACCCGCGTGACCCTTGCACAGCTTAGATCTGGATACTGTAGTAGATTAAACTCCTACTTGTCCAGACTCGACCCCAGCATACCCAACGTATGCCCTGCATGTGGAAAGTCTCCGCACGACACTAACCACCTCTTCACATGCCCCCTTAAACCAACTCATCAACTGCCTGCCCTAGTCCGACAGATTATTTCTACTGCGTGTGCCATAAAAGACTCCACCACTCCTCCACCTCCGTTCGGTGCAATCACTGTAATGGTTGGAGTCATCTTAAGGTCTGTTTAGGCCTTAAGACCCATAGGGAGTGGACCACAAGTTATGTGGCTCCATGATGCCAGCGCCCAAGTGCGCCCCCAGCCTCCACGGCAGTGCCTTCAGCACCCCTATTCACTTTGGGTAACAAACAGACCTTTACGGTCTTCCGGAGCTCCCCGCAGCATGACTCCCGCCAATCCTCACCCCCTTCTCCTCCCACAACCAGCTCCTCTTCCTCCTCCCGTGCGAGGGCTACCCAGCAGCTTCTAGTCCCCCGCACAGTCTGTTCCGTTTGTCAGACCTTAGTACGTCGGAATGTGACCTCAGTCAGATGCAATTCTTGCTCCGGCTGGTGTCATTTTCGGACGTGCTCGGGCCTGCGAACCACCCGTGAGTGGAGTGATGCGTACGTTGCCCCTTGCTGTAGGAGTCTGTCCCCGCCCGTTAATACGACAACACCGCCAACCAACACCAACGTGCGGAACCAATCTCAGCGGGTATTACAGCAGCAACACACGTCATCCACGCACCACTCCCTCACCCCCCGTATCACGAACGTTCCCCCGAGACGGACCCGACTACTCCAATTTAACTGCAACGGACTCCAGGGGAAGATCGACGAGATAGTCGACTATATGAGCCGGGAGATCCGCCCGCTCGGATCTTCTGAGTCGGGCCGGATACAACATAATCCGCAAGGACCGCGAGCGAGACCATGGAGGGGGCTGGCGTTCATCTTGCACAACACCGTGCAGTATCGTCTCATCGATGGCGGCATCGACCGCAGGGATACTACCCTAGAATGTCATGACATAGCTATCCGGTCAGGCGATGCCGAGCTCGAAATATTTAATATATACATTCCTCCCGTTACAAGTTGCCCAGTTGGATATAGCCCTGATATAGGTGCGCTACTCAGAGGCGAAAACCGTTTGGTTTTGGGCGACTTTAACGCGCACCACGATCTTTGGCATTCTAGCCTGTCAAATGACCGTAGAGGAATGGAGCTGGCGGAACAGATAGACGATTCGACCTTCTGCACAATGAACGACAACACCCCCACCAGAGTTGTGGGTAATTGCCATAGCTCACCAGACATAACAATTGCGAGTGCTGGTCTGATAAACAGTATAGTCTGGCGACCTATACTGACACTAGCATCGGACCACTTATCCGTACACATCTCGATTGACAGACCTCCCGACTTTGTTTCCACGAATCACCGGACATTCGTTAACTTTAAGAAAGCTAACTGGACTGTCTTCACGGAATTCACCGAGAACACCTTCAGTGCTCTCTCCACTCCAACAGACGTCACCTCTGGTGAGCGATCATTCCGCAGGATTGTTGTGACCGCTGCCGCCCGCTTCATCCCGGCAGCCCGAATTACGGAAATCCACCCTAATTTCCTGACCGAAGCGGCGGCTTTAGCAGCAAGGCGCGACATCCTCCGTAATCCCCTAATCAGGGATTTAAACGCGGAGATTCGGACCGTTGTAAACAAACACAAGCGGAAAAAGTGGGAGGAGCACTTAAGGTCCTGCAATCTTTCCTCTGGGGCAACCAAGCTCTGGGCTACAGTCAAGTCGCTGTCTAACCCGACGAGACGCGATGACCGGGTGAAAATTTCATTCGGTGATCGCGCCTCGTCGGACCCGAAGAGATGCGCGAGCTATTTTAGCCGGCTTTTTACACTGCATCCTTCGGTAGACAAATCGAAACGACGTGTAACCCGCCATATGAGCAAACTGCCAAACATAAGCGCGTAGGTTGATTTCTCCAGAGAAGAGGTTCAGGGGGTTATCGGGAAGGCGAAAGCCTCCAAATCCATCGGCCCTGACGGAATAAGCATGCTGATGATAAAACATCTTGGACCAGCGGGAGCAGAATACCTCACTAAGGTCCTCAATCTGTCTTTGACCACCCTAATCATACCAGATTTGTGGAAGACCGGTAGGGTGGTCCTGCTACTTAAACCGGGGAAACCAGCCAACAAAGGAGAGTCCTATCGGCCGATAAATCTCCTCTCCTCAGTAGCGAAGACGCTTGAGGCCTTACTGCTCCCGACATTCACTCACCATCTGCGTCCAGCAGCACATCAGCATGGCTTCCGAAAAGTGCACAGCACCACAACAGCACTTAACGCCATAAACACCCAGGTGGTCAATGGCCTGAACAAAAACCGACCCTGCGCGAGAACTGTCCTGGTAGCGCTGGATCTCCCAAAAGCTTTGACACCGTCAACCATTCAGTGCTACTCACGGACATTGAGGAATCCTCATTACCGCCGGGGATACAGATGTGGGTCATGGGATACCTGAGTGGTCGTCAATCATCGGTCATATTCCGAGGTGAAACATCTAAATTGAGGAAAATTAAACAGGGGGCTCCACAGGGTGGTGTACTCTCCCCGCTACTGTTTAATTTTTACATCTCGAAGCTCCCTCCTCCTCCGGAAAGAGTCTCACCTCACCTCGTATGCCGATGACTGCTCGATATTGATGTCTGGCCAGGATATTGATAGCCTATGTGACGAAATCCTCGGCTACCCTTTTCACCAGCTGGACGAAGGAGTACCGGCTAGAACTCGATGTGAAAGTAGATGACCAAAAAATTCCAACTATAAACAACCCTAAGATTTTAGGGGTCATATTCGATAGCCTGCACTCCTTCACTCCGCATACGACCGCAATTACCGCAAAACTCCAGGGCCGCAACAAAATACTCAAAGCGCTAGCCGGCAGCACATGGGGTAAAGACAAAGAAACCTTGCTGGCAACCTATAAAGCAATTGGCCGGCCAGTCGTAAATTACGCTGCACCGATTTGGGCGCCGGGGACGAACGAGACGCAGTGGAGAAAGTTACAGACCTGTCAAAACACCGCCCTTAGGACTGCGACAGGAAACCTCCTGATGTCACCGGAGCATCACTTGCACAGCGAAGCATCTATGCTACGAGTTAAGGAGCATAATGCTTTGCTGTGCAAGCAGGTCCTGTTGGGAATGCCCCCGGCTCTTGTAGTCGACTATCTCGTCGATTTTCCCCTGGAGTCCGTTGCAGTTGAATTGTAAGAGTCGTTTCGACTGTCGAGTGTGACTCCCAATATCTTTGGGCTGCTTTTAGTCGGAATTTTTACATCATCGACCTTCACACCTAATTCAAGCCCATACTCCTTCGTGCATCTGGTGAAGAAGTGGGACGCTTCGTCGAGATAGCTGTTCCCTTTCGAACAGAGATCGTCAATATTCTGGCCAGATGCCAATATTGAGCAATCATCGGCATATGAGGTTAAGAAAACCCTTTCTGGTGGAAAAAGCCAAAACTTCGATTAAAAAATAAATTATCTAAAGATGTTTTTTTTTATTAACGCTCTTTGTTGTTGTTGTTGTTGTTGTTGTTGTTGTTGTTGTAGCGGCTTAACGCTCTTTGTTACAAGAAGCGGTGTCGATATTCTAGAGCCAAAACAAAAACTTCAAAGCATAAACTGGCAGCACCTGTGTTACAGGCAAAAAAAACGTTACTGGCAAAATACAAGACAATTGTATGTTCGGTCGTGAACTAAGGACACCAGGCTCTAGCGAAATGCAGAATGAATTAAATAAGCTACAAGCCTGCCAAAACATCGTTCTCATACCCTTGAGAGGAAACCTCCTGAAGTCGACAGAGCTGGATTTGCTCAGCGAACATCTATCCTAAGAGTTAAGGAGCATAATACTTTGCTGTACAAGCAGTTTCTACTGGGATGCTACCGAAGTATTTCGGCCTCCTATTTTACTAATTATCCAATGGTAATTAATATTGATGGTGGTTTGTTTTCACTGAACTGAAAAAAAAGATGAAAATTTTCCTTTTATTTTTGTCTTTATCTCGAAAGACTCTGGACCATCTTTGACTGCATTTGCAACGGATTCCCATCGGTGAGATTTATTCTGCCTTATACGCTTGATTTTTTAACTCCTCCGTGTTGTAAAATCATGTTTTGTTTTGATTATTTACATTAAAAAGGAATTATATGATACACTTTGAGTAGAACATTACGTAGCATTGCTTTCTCTTCGCCTCCAGCTAACTTTCTTGCAGGTAGCAATAAAGTCAACCCCTCCTCCTCTTGGCAGAACTACGTGCTTTATTGACGGTCTCTACACTCATTTGTTTATAATTCAAGTTTTCTTAATAAAGAACATATTTCCATTTTTGTATTGAGTTTTTGACAAGAGTAGCAGTTGGTTGGTTGGTTGAAGTGGCTGCCGGTCATCAGCTCACCTAGGCTCCAAGCGTGCCCATTGTGATACCGCTGAGGATTTTGCAGACTCAGCAATGCACAGGTCCGTTCCTGAGAGCGTTGGTGTTGTGAACTTAGATGAAAAGATTGAGTTCAGTTTCTTTTGTGTCGATGCCCAGTCTATCATCAATGTCCGCTTGGAATAATAACGCACAAAGTTTTTAGGAATTTGCCATTCACAATATCCACTAGATCGTCTGCATACGCTGCGAACCTACAGACCCCCTCCTGCCCCTTGTATCACGGCAGTTGATTCACTGCCAAGACCCATAGAAGAGGCGAGAGGACTCCACCTTGTAAGGTTCCTCTGCTGACATACCTAAGTGCCGACACCCCTGCGATATCAGATCTTACAACCCAGCATTCGAGCATTTGGCGTATAAAAGAAATCACCCGAGGGTCGACACCCAGGCAAGTCAGGGCAGATCCATCGGTGAGTGTTTATGAGAAGGTCGAGAATTTCCTCCGCAGACACTGTTCACGCTCCGTCAGGCCACTGCAAACATCCCAGCACTGAACGAGGGATACAGGAGAGTACTTTCTTGACCGTACTCCCTTCTGACGCTGTCTCCACATTGCTGCAAAAGTTTCTCCAAGAGCTTCTTTTTGCCATTGTTAGGGCTTACCTGTAGTCCTTTGGGTTTTGCCTATATTTCTCCCATAGCTTCTCATCAGAGGATGCAGATGCTGCGTTAAAAGCTGTTTTTCAAACCTTCCTTAGATTCCGTATATCCGAATCGTACCATGCTGGTTTCATTTTGCCCATAGGAAGCCCTGATGAACTGGCTTACCAGCTCCTCCAGTTCTATTGTGTTTGCAGAAGTTTATTGCACCAAGCTCTCCGCAAGAAGCGACTGTAACATTTGCCTATAAAACTGCTATTTATCATGGGTTTGATGACCCTCCAATTCTTTTTCACCGTCAGATTTACATCTAGAACCTCTCTTTTACTGCTAGTGATAAAGATAGGATCATTTCATTTATTGCTTATAAAAATTTACGTACTTAAAACGAAACAAAAAGAGTCTTACCCCTTTCGTTGGTGTCTGTGCTTCCCAAGCTACGTGGTGGGCGTTCACGTCCCCTGCAAGAACCAAAGGTTCTGTGTTGTCCTGCACCAGCTTAACCACGGACTGAGTGGGGATTGCCTTTTCGTGTATATTGAAGATATCCTGAAGTTTCGTCCTTCTACTTCGAGACTAATTGTTGTCTTCGTCACTATATTGAGGAAGAAAAAAGATTTTTAGGTTTGAGTTAGAATACAAGCTCTTGGCTTGCCTTTTCTAGTACTACTTACCAATAGATGCTTGATGGATCTCAATCCACATCTTTTGTGCCCGAGCACATAGGGCTGCTGGATGGGGCTATGTCTGTTGCAGCCCCTCCTCCATATATTGTCTGAACGAAAGGTGCAGGATTAAAGACGAAGTCGTCAAGCACAATTTTGACATCGTAAGTATGTTCGAGGCGCTCGTGAAAGGCATCCTTATTCACATCGTCCTTCTTTCCCTGCGGGGCGTGATCAAAGGTATGTTAAAAAGTTTTCCCTGGGTCGGATGGAGTGCCAGTACTCGGTGACGGAGCCTCTCCCACCACAAATCCGACACGAAATTTACGCTCCTTTATATGGCCACTGTAGTAAATGTTACAAGGACCCACCTTCTTCCGTCCTTGTCCCGTCCATCGCACTTCTGGGACGGCGGTGATGTCAGCCTTTAATTTTTTTGGACATCTACCAGATGAACATTGAGACTTTCCCAATTAGGTGACCGGATGCAAGCCCTTAAAACGTTAACTTCTAGACATGGTCCCATCCCCCATATTATATTGGCTTACATTCGATAATTTAGGAAAACTTTGCGAGGGTGTCCAGACCTAGACAACCTTCCTTCTTTATGAGGGTCATACACATCCTAAAATTATAAGTCGTTCCACTAGGTAACCTATAGTTTTCTAGTAATTTATTGTTACAGTTTTAATACTGGCCGACCAACATTCTCGAATAAAAGCGAATATGAGCCCACGAAACCCTTAAATATCACTTATAATAATGTCCAATAACGTATATACTATTTTATTTAATTAATTTTTTCAAGTTATATATATTTTTCACCATTTTTATTTATTTTGTTAGTAAAACGAAGTATAAATGTCCGCAGGAATCAGAAAAAAACGGGCTTTGACAACTTTGAAGATTATATAAAAAATAATTTTCTTAACGTCTCGGCAAGTAGAGACGAACCTATTCGTGATCTGCGAGCTCCCCCCTTTCATTTGATACTACTTTTTTTTTAACGATATCGAGAGTATGGTATATAAATAATTCTTTTTAATTATAGAAATAGTTTTAATTTATTATATAAAGTTGTATAAAAACTATAACGCGTGCAACTCATGAAGAAAAAACTGAGAATCGAAGCTTATATTAAATAAAAACCTTATTGTGATTTATAAACAACATGACACATTTACCAAACTCATTAAATGGTTTCGCAGTTTGTCTCTTCGTATTCTGGTGTGGAACTTGGTGTGTTCATCTTTTGGCTATATGTTACGGGTAAGCAAAACTTTGTGAAATGAAATAGTAATCTTGTTGTTTATGCATGTTTTGCAATATATGTTTTTTCCTGTCAAAAGGCGTAGGCAATGCTTTTAACGCTATTGGAAAAGATTTCCGTCCATCGAAGTGAAAATCGTCATCTTCTTCCGCTTTAAACAGATGATTCTGCACGGAAAACTGTCCAACAACAAATAACCATAGTTGGCGTAACCTCTTCTAGATACGTTATGTCGATTTCGTACATCTCGTACAGCTCATCGCTTCACTGTCTATATTGGCTTATATTCGACAATTTGAGAAAACTTTACGAAGGTGGCCCATGCCTAGAAAAAATTACTTCTTAAAGAGGATTAGAGTAGATTATACACATCCCAAAATTGTAAGTCATTCGAGGAAGCAATCTATATTTCTAAAAACGCGATTGCAGATCTGTTTACTTTAGTTAATAAAGTGAAGCATATTTGTACGCTAGAATCAGAAAAAACGTGCTGCCTCAACTTCGAAGAGTACACCAAAAATAGTTTTCCTACAGTCTCTGCATTTAGAGACGTAATATTCGTGATCTGTGAGCTCGCCCATTTCGTTTGATCCCAATTTTGTTAATTAATTATATTAATTAATTAATTATATACGAGGAGTGATCAGAAAATAACCATTATTTTAAATTTTTTCAAAAAGTATTTATAGACTTGCCAAACGCCAAAGTCAACATTTCAAATGTCCTTGCGCATTTAACTTAATTTTTTTCGCAAAACTTTATACAGTTTCTTTGATCCATTTTTTCGAAAAGTAAAAAATTGAAGAGCACACCAAAACACGACCAACATTTTTATGTCAAAAACAAACTGATAATCCAAACTGGCTGATATTGCTAACATATAATATATAACAGACATGTGTACCAACAGAAAAACTAAGCGAAAATCGAACATATGTAACGAAATTTGGAAATAAGGGATATTTTCTGATCACACCTCGATTATAAAAAAAGTTGTTTAAAAGGGAATTGGTTTTCGGGGAATATTGCGGGAGTGACAGTCCTTGGCAGCATAAAGATCCGGGTCGTTCCGGTATGAAAACCCGACTGTCGAGGGAACTATTGAATTTTAAGCGTCTCTCACGGCAAGCATGCCTTACCACGGGTAAATTCTTGAGCACCTACCCCGCGGGGGAATTACGTAGTTTGTCTCTTCATATTCGTATGTGGAACTTGGTGCGCTCGCCTCCAAATGTCGACTCGTGAAATGTTTTCATCGTCCAAGCCGTCGCAAAAAATCTTGTTAGGAGTTTGTTAGTCAAGATTACTCTATTTTTCAATTGTCTACCTTTTCTGAATTAGCTCCTGGAATTATATTTCAAGGCTGATAATATTATTAGTGTTTTCAAGACAGACGAATTTGTTCCTGATTTCATAGTTATTACTGGCAATAGTCACGTGAGTGCCAAGATGCGAGTGTGCTGACTTTTTGTTTGATAAGAGCAGATATTTTGTCTTGTACTTCTTCACTAGACGGCTCTTTGTGTTTGTTATTGTTGTAGCGGCTAGTCTAACCCCGCTTCGGAGCAAAATCAGTCAGTGGCATTCAGTAATTTGATACAGTCACAAATTCACTAATTGATTGATACTATTTTTGTGACCATAGTATTGTATCAATTGGAATTCAGTACCAAGAGTAAAAAAAAGTCTGAAAATTGGGGTGATATGCGCACAAGCACTTAACAAAAATTAACTTATCGATGCGATAAAATTTCTTAATCAGCTTTTATAACCATAATTATTCATTAAAATAAACAAAAACTACTAACTATACTAAATATTTGCAAAGACCTTATTTTTGAATTTGTTAAATTTGCGTATTACCTTAATCATTAGTTTAAAAAAAGTTTACAATTTCAAATCTATATCAAACGATTACCATTTCGTGTCAACTTTATGTACGAACGTAAACATTCCAGTTTTTGCAGCTACAAATATCAAATTCAGGTACTCGTGAGTAACAACACCTGAAGTGGATGAAGCCGGAGCGATTATGGCAATATGAGTAGTTATGGAAACTAGAAATATTTTTAAATTAATTTATTTATTCACACCACGTACATATATATTGTTATTTCAACTCTCAAGACAGCACCAGAGTTGACCCGGATTTTATCCGGCCAAGGGCTGTCACCCTTTCGGCGATCTAACCCCGTTTAGATCGACAGGTAAAATTAATCTAAGTACGCGGACGGAACAACACCTCACTGCTCCAAATCCTTCTCATCATGGCTGGCGTCGAAACCAACCCAGGTCCGACGGATTATTTCAGCTTCGTGTGCCTTAAAAGACTTCACCACTCCTCCACCTTCGTTAGGTGCAACCAGTGCAATGAGTGGAGTCATCTTAAGGTCTGCTCAGGCCTTAATATCCATAGGGAGTGGACCACAAGTTATGTGGCCTCATGCTGCCAGCGCTTAAGTGCGCCTCAGCCTCCACGGCAGTGCCTTCAGCACCACTACCCCATTGTATAACCAACAGACCTCTACGGTCTGACGGGGCTCCCCGCAGCTTAACTCCCACCAATACCCACAACCAGCTCCTACTCCTCCTCCTCCCGTGCGAGGGCTACCCAACAGCTCTTAGTCGCCCGCACAGTCTGTTCAGTGTGTCAAGCCATAGTACGTCGGAACATGACCTCAGTCAGATGCAATTCCTGCTCAGGCGGGTGTCATTTTCGGACGTGCTCTGGCCTGCGCACCACTCGTGAGTGGAATGATAAGTACGTTGCTCCGTGCTATAGTAGTCTGCTCCGCTTGTCTCTACAACAACACCGGCAACCAACACCAACGTGCGGAACCAATTTCAGCGGGTAACACAGCAGCAACACACTCCCCTGCATCACGAACGTTCCTCCTAGACAGAAACGACTCTTACAATTCAACTGCAACGAACTCCAGGGGAAGATCGACGAGATATTCGACTACAAGAGCCGGGGGCATCTGTCCCAATGGCAACTGCTTGCACAGCAAAGCATTATTCTCCTTAACTCGTAGCATAGATGCTTCGCTGTGCAAGTGATGCTCCGGCGGCATCAGGAGGTTTCCTGTCGTGGTCCTGAGTGCGGGGTTTTGGCAAGCCTATAGCTTCTTCATCTGCGTCTCGTTCGTCTCCGGCGCCCAGATCGGTGCAGCATTGTTTACGACCGGCCGGCCAATTGCTTTGTAAGTTGCCAGCAAGGTTTCTTTGTCTTTACCCCATGTGCTGCCGGCTAGTGGTTTGAGTAATTTGTTGCTGCTCTGGAGTTTTACGGCAATTGCGATTGTATGCGGAGTGAAGGAGTGCACGCTGTCGAGTGTGACTCCCAATATCTTTGGGCTGCTTTTAGTCGGAATTTTTACGTCATCGACCTTCACATCTAATTCAAGCCTATACTCCTTCGTCCAGCTGGTGAAGAAGTGGGACGCTTCGTCGAGAAAGCCGTTCCCTTTCAAACAAAGATCGTCAATATTCTGGCCAGATGACAAAATTGAGCAATCATCGGCATATGAGGTTAAGAAAACACCTTCTGGTGGAGGAGGGAGCTTCGAAATATAGAAGTTGAACAATTTAGGGGGAGGACACTACCCGGCGGAACCCCTGGTTTATTCTTCCTCAGTTTCGATGTTTCGCCTTGAAATTATCCCAATGACTGATGACATCTCCGGTAGCCCTTGATCCAGCTATTCAACCCCGTCGGCAATGAGGACTCCTCATTGTCCGATAGGAGCTTTGAATGGCTACGGTGTCAAAAGCTTTTTGAGAGATCCAGAGCTAACAGGACAGTTGGCTCGTAGGCCAGCGGGCTACATGTCGTTTCATTTTGTCAACAGAAGGAGGCATTGTAAAGAGTGGACTAAAATATCTCGCGCATCTCTTCGGGGCCGACGAGGTGCGCTCACCGAACGAAATTTTCACTCTGTCATCGCGTCTCGTCGAGTTAGACGATGATTTGACTGTATTTCAGAGCTTGGTTGCCCCAGAGGAGAAGTTGCGGGTTCTTTAGTTCTCCTCCCACTTTTTCCGCTTCGTACTATTTACTACTCGGCGAATTTTTCTAGTTTAGATCCGTGATTAGAGAATTGCTGAGATCAGTGCTGCGAATTGTGTCGCGCCTTGATGCTAGAACCGCAGCTTCCGTCCGGAAATTAGGGCGGATTTCCGCAATTCGGCCTGCCGGGATGAAGCGGGAGGCAGCGGTCCCAAATATCCTGCTGATTAAACATTCACCGGCAGTAGCGTCTCATGAAGTGGCGAGAGCACTGAATGCGCTCGCGGTAAATTCCGTGGACCCCGGCCAGCTTTCTTTAAGTTAACAAATGTTATGTGGTCGGCCTAAACAAAGTCGGCAGGCCTGTCAACCGAGATTTGTATGGGTAAGTGGTCCGATGCTAATGTCAGTATAGGTCGTTCGGCTATACTGTATATCAGGCCAGCAGTCGCAATTGTTATATCTGGCGAGCTTTGGAAATTACCCACCACTCTGGTAGGTGTAATATCGTTCATGGTGCAGAATGTCGATTCGACTATATCTGTTCCATCAGCTCCGTTACTCTACGGTCGTTTGACAATACCAAAGATCGTGATGCGCGTTACGGTCGCCTAAAACCAAACCGTTTTCGCCTCCTGCGTCAGCTCAACGCACGCCTCCTTTCTTATATTTATCTGTTATACTTGCTCTTAAATGAATGCAACTGATAATTATGCGATAAAGTTGTAAACAAAATAAAAAAAAAATCGTGAACGCCAAAGCTTCGATTAAAAAATAAATTATCTAAAGATGTTTGTTTTTATTAACGCTATTTGTTACAAGCAGCGGTGTCGATATTCTAGAGCCAAAACAAAAACTTCAAAGCGTAAACTGGCAGCACCTGTGTTACAGGCAAAAAAACGTTACTGGCAAAATACAATACAATTGTATGTTCGGTCGTGAACTAAGGACACCAGGTTCTAGCGAAATGCAGAATGAATTAAATAAGCTACAAGCCTGCCGAAACATCGTTCTCATACCCTTGAGAGGAAACCTCCTGAAGTCGGCAGAGCTGGATTTGCGCAGCGAACATCTATCCTAAGAGTTAAGGAGCATAATACTTTACTGTACAAGCAGTTTCTACTGGGATGCTACCGAAGTATTTTGGCCTCCTATTTTACTAATTATCCAATGGTAATTAATATTGATGGTGGTTTGTTTTCACTGAACTGAAAAAAAAGATGAAAATTTTCCATTTATTTTTGTCTTTATCTCGAAAGACTCTGGACCATATTTGACTGCATTTGCAACGGATTCCCATCGGTGAGATGTATTCTGTCTTATACGCTTGATTTTTAACTCCTCCATGTTGTAAAATCATATTTTGTTTTGATTATTTACATTAAAAAGGAATTATATGATATACTTTGGGCAGTAGAACATTACGTAGCATTGCTTTCACTTCGCCTCCAGCTAACTTTCTTGCAGGTAGCAGTAAAGTGAACCCGTCCTCCTCTTGTCTGAACTACGTGCTTTATTGGCGGTCTCTACACTCATTTGTTTCCATTTTCGTATTGAGTTTTTGACAAGAGTAGCAGTTGGTTGGTTGGTTGAAGTAGCTGCCGGTCATCAGCTCACCTAGACTCCAAGCGTGTCCATTGTGATGCCGCTGAAGATCCTAGTGACCCCCACCCGCTAATCGAAGCAGTGCGTGGAGTTTGCAAAGCTGAGCAGTCGCCGCATCTTATTTCACTGAGGTCTCCAAAGTTTGTCGCCCCTAGAGACTTCAACCTACTCCTCCAAAGTGGCTTAAAGTTTCAGGTACTTATGGTATTCCTGTCTGCAACTTCCGCAGAAATCATTAGATGCCCCGCCCAATCTCTGCGTGTCTGCTCTTTAAGATATGTCCTGTTAAAAGACTTATAACCGTAGACATCACCTTCCTTTTCAGATTTCTATTCAATTATGGCCATATTATCCTGGCCACACGACTTGAGTTGAGACTTCTCCATTTGAAGTTAGCATCTCTTATATTGAGCGACATGCACAAACTCTTCAATGATAGCGAGAGAAAAAGGGAAGTGCCAAACCTTGCAATCTCGTCCGCCATTTCATTACCCGGTATGTTTCTCTGATCCGGCACCCATACCAGGTTCAGAGAGAACTGCACGTTAAGTGGTCTGCGGCAGTCATCTACGGTTTTAACACGTTCACGCCGGCGTGTACCATCGGTGGCTCGCACATGTCTGTCTGATCGGGCGGCTTGTACCACCGGTGGCTGTTGTTGTTGTTGTTGTAGCCGCAAAAATATTCCTCAAAGTAATTTTTGGGGAATGTTGCGGGAATGACAGTCCTTGGCCGGATAAAAAATCCGGGTCGTTCCGGTATAAAGACCCGACTGTCGCGGGAACTATTGGATTTTAGTCGCCTCTTACGACAGGCATGCCTTACCGCGGGTAAATTCTTGAACCCCTAACCCGCAGTGGCCACCACCGGTGGCTCACACAGAATTGTCTCATCGGGAGGCGCGTACCACCGGTGGCTCGCTAAATCAATGGTACTAATAACAAAAACATAAGTAAATATTTCAATGATATAACATAAACATTATTATTTAGGTTTTATTAGACCGTTTTCCCGTGCGATAATCTTTGATTCAAACATTTAGTTCGGCGCCGTCTGATAGAACAAAAAGCTTTCAGCGCAACCGCCTATGGGCGGGAAACATGAATTGCAGCGGCGGCGTGAACGTGTAAAATTTTAGATTGGATACGATTATCTGTAAGTACCATTGATCTGAGACAATTGACAACCTCATGTATGGCCACCAAGTTCCTAAGAGTAAACTTCGCCACCCACCCTCTTGTCTAGTTATGACCCGTCTGTATAAAAATTAATCGTATCGGCACTTGCTGGTCTTATCCTGACCCCAAGGTTTCTATCCGGGGTAACTACCTTGAAATCTATCATGAAGTTAGTGAATGACATGCAGTAACCCGTTTTTTCCGGTAGACAGAATCTTCTTAAGAATGGTTTATAACTATCTTTTGAATTCTTAAGGCTTCCGCTTTACGCATACGTTTCTCTGAGTTCGGTGAAAACTTTATTTCCTGTCTAGGATGAGTCCCAGGTATTTTGCAGACTCAGCAATGCGCAGGTCTGTTCCTGAGAGCGTTGGTGTTGTGAACTTAGATGAAAAGAATGAGTACAGTTTCTTGTGGGTCGATGCCCAGTCTATCATCAATGGCCTACTTTTCTATTCTCCCCAGTCTGCTTTGCATAATAACGCACAAAGTTTTTAGGAATTGCCATTCACAATAACCGCTAGATCGTCCGCTTACGCTATCAACCTACAGACCCCCTCCTCCCCCATGTATCCCGGCAGTTGATTCACTGCCAAGACCCATAGAAGAGGCGAGAGGACTCCACCTTGTAAGGTTCCTCTGCTGACATACCTAAGTGCCGACACCCCTGCGATATCAGATCTTACAACCCTGCATTCGAGCATTTGGCATATAACAGAAATCACCCGAGGATCGACACCCAGGTAAGTCAGGGCAGATGCATCAGAAGAGTCGAGAGGAGTCCACCTTGTAAGGTTCCTCTGCTGACATACCTAAGTGCCGACACCCCTGCGATATCAGATCTTACAACCCAGCATTCGAGCATTTGGCGTATAAAAGAAATCACCCGAGGGTCGACACCCAGGCAAGTCAGGGCAGATCCATCGGTGAGTGTTTATGAGAAGGTCGAGAATTTCCTCCGCAGACACTGTTCACGCTCCGTCAGGCCACTGCAAACATCCCAGCACTGAACGAGGGATACAGGAGAGTACTTTCTTGACCGTACTCCCTTCTGACGCTGTCTCCACATTGCTGCAAAAGTTTCTCCAAGAGCTTCTTTTTGCCATTGTTAGGGCTTACCTGTAGTCCTTTGGGTTTTGCCTATATTTCTCCCATAGCTTCTCATCAGAGGATGCAGATGCTGCGTTAAAAGCTGTTTTTCAAACCTTCCTTAGATTCCGTATATCCGAATCGTACCATGCTGGTTTCATTTTGCCCATAGGAAGCCCTGATGAACTGGCTTACCAGCTCCTCCAGTTCTATTGTGTTTGCAGAAGTTTATTGCACCAAGCTCTCCGCAAGAAGCGACTGTAACATTTGCCTATAAAACTGCTATTTATCATGGGTTTGATGACCCTCCAATTCTTTTTCACCATCAGATTTACATCTAGAACCTCTCTTTTATTGCTAGTGATAAAGATAGGATCATTTCGTTTATTACATAAAAAAAGACGTAGGGCTGCTGGATGGGGGCTATGTCTGTTGCAGTCCTTCTTCCATATATTGTCTGAACGAAAGGTCCAGGATTAAGAACGAAGTGGATGAACCGCATCCACCACTCACTCTCCTTGGGGAGTTTTCTTATGCTGGTATCTAGTACTACAGACGACCATATTTCGGACCACACGAAGTCGATCAGCCTCATCCCATTTGGGGATGTTTCGTCGTGGAGGCTAAATTTTTTGACAGTTGTGCCGAAGATACCTTCTTTCCTCACCCTGGCGTTGAAGTCGTCAAGCATAATTTTGACATCTTAAGTATGTTCGAGGCGCTCGTGAGAGGCATCCTTATTCACCTCGTTCTTCTTTTCCTGCGGGGCGTGAGCGCAAATCAATGGTATGTTAAAAAAATTTTCCTTGGTGCGGATGGAATGCCAGTACTCGATGTCGGAGCCTCTTTCCCACCATCTTTCCTTGTCCCGTTCATCGCGGTGATTGCTTGCACAGCAAAGCATTATGCTCTTTAACTCGTAGCATAGATGCTTCGCTGTGCAAGTGGTGCTCCGGTGACATCAGGAGGTTTCCTGTCGCAGTCCTAAGGGCGGTGTTTTGACAAGCCTGTAATTTACGACCGGCCGGCCAATTGCTTTGTAGGTTGCCAGCAAGGTTTCTTTGTCTTTACCCCATGTGCTGCTGGCTAGCGCTTTGAGTATCTTGTTGCGGCCCTGGAGTTTTGCGGCAATTGCGGTCGTGTGCGGAGTGAAGGAGTGCAGGCTATCGAATGTGACCCCTAAAATCTTAGGGTTGTTTATAGTTGGAATTTTTTGGTCGTCAACTTTCACATCGAGTTCTAGCCGGTACTCCTTCGTCCAGCTGGTGAAATGGGTAGCCGAGGATTTCGTCGGCTGTATTTTTAAATATCGTGTTGTGAAGAAACGGGAGAGATCGGCGAGGTAACCGTTCACTTTCGAACATAGGCTATCAATATCCTGGCCAGACGCCAATATCGAGCAATCATCGGCATACGAGGTTAGTGAGACTCCTACCGGTGGAGGAGGGAGCTTCGAGATGTAAAAATTAAACAGTAGCGGGGAGAGTACACCACCCTGCGGAACCCCCTGTTTAATTTTCCTCAATTTAGATGTTTCACCTCGGAATATGACCGATGATTGACGACCACTCAGGTATCCCATGACCCACATCTGTATCCCCGGCGGTAATGAGGATTCCTCAATGTCACTGAGTAGCACTGAATGATTGACAGTGTCAAAAAAAAAAAGACAAATCCAGTGCTACTAGGACAGTTCTCGCACAGGGTCGGTTTTGGTTCAGGCCATTGACCACCTGGGTGTTTATGGCGTTAAGTGCTGTTGTGGTGCTGTGCACTTTTCGGAAGCCATGCTGAGGTGCTTCTGGACGCAGATGGTGAGTGAATGTCGGGAGCAGTAAGGCCTCAAGCGTCTTCGCTACTGGGGAGAGGAGATTTATCGGCCGATAGGACTCTCCTTTGTTGGCTGGTTTCCCCGGTTTAAGTAGCAGGACCACCCTACCGGTTTTCCACACATCTGGTATGATTAGGGTGGTCAAAGACAAATTGAGGACCTTGGTGAGGTATTCTGCTCCCGCTGGTCCGAGATGTTTTAGCATCAGCATGCTTATTCCGTCAGGGCCGATGGATTTGGAGGCTTTTGCCTTCCCGATAACCCCCTGAACCTCTTCTCCGGAGAAATCAAGCACCGCGCTTGTGTTTGGCAGTTTGCGCATACGGCGGGTTACACGTCTTTTCGCTTTGTCTACCGAAGGATGCAGTGTAAAAAGCCGGCTAAAATAGCTCGCGCATCTCTTCGGGTCCGACGAGGCGCGATCACCGAATGAAATTTCCACCCGGTCATCGTGTCTCGTCTGGTTAGACAGCGACTTGACTGTAGCCCAGAGCTTGGTTGCCCCAGAGGAGAGATTGCAGGACCTTAAGTGCTCCTCCCACTTTTTCCGCTTGTGTTTATTTACAACGGTCCGAATCTCCGCATTTAAATCCCTGATTAAGGGATTCCCGGGATCGGAGTTACGGAGGATGTCGCGCCTTGCTGCTAAAGCCGCCGCTTCTGACGGGAAGTTAGGGCGGATTTCCGCAATTCGGCCTGCCGGGATGAAGCGGGCGGCAGCGGTCGCAATTATCCTGCGGAAAGAACGTTCACCAGAGGTGACGGCAGTTGGAGTGGAGAGAGCACTGAAGGCGTTCTCGGTGAATTCCGTGATGCCGGTCCAGTTAGCTTTTTTGAAGTTAACGAAGGTCCGGTGGTCCGCGGAAACAAAGTCGGGAGGTCTGTCAATCAAGATGTGTATGGGTAAGTGGTCCGATGCTAGTGTCAGTATAGGTCGCCAGACTATACTGTTTATCAGACCAGCACTCGCAATTGTTATGTCGGGCGAGCTTTGGCAATTACCCACAACTCTGGTGGGGGTGTTGTCGTTCATTGTGCAGAAGGTCGAATCGTCTATCTGTTCCGCCAGCTCCATTCCTCTACGGTCATTTGACAGGCTAGAATGCCAAAGATCGTGGTGCGCGTTAAAGTCGCCCAAAACCAAACGGTTTTCGCCTCTGAGTAGCGCACCTATATCAGGGCTATATCCAACTGGGCAACTTGTAACGGGAGGAATGTATATATTAAATATTTCGAGCTCGGCATCGCCTGACCGGATAGCTATGTCATGACATTCTAGGGTAGTATCCCTGCGGTCGATGCCGCCATCGATGAGACGATACTGCACGGTGTTGTGCAAGATGAACGCCAGCCCCCTCCATGGTCTCGCTCGCAGTCCTTGCGGATTATGTTGTATCCGGCCCGACTCAGAAGATCCGAGCGGGCGGATCTCCCGGCTCATATAGTCGACTATCTCGTCGATCTTCCCCTGGAGTCCGTTGCAGTTAAATTAGAGTAGTCGGGTCCGTCTCGGGGGAACGTTCGTGATACGGGGGGTGAGGGAGTGGTGCGTGGATGACGTGTGTTGCTGCTGTAATACCCGCTGAGATTGGTTCCGCACGTTGGTGTTGGTTGGCGGTGTTGTCGTATTAACGGGCGGGGGCAGACTCCTACAGCAAGGGGCAACGTACGCATCACTCCACTCACGGGTGGTTCGCAGGCCCGAGCACGTCCGAAAATGACACCAGCCGGAGCAAGAATTGCATCTGACTGAGGTCACATTCCGACGTACTAAGGTCTGACACACGGAACAGACTGTGCGGGGGACTAGAAGCTGCTGGGTAGCCCTCGCACGGGAGGAGGAAGAGGAGCTGGTTGTGGGAGGAGAAGGGGGTGAGGATTGGCGGGAGTCATGCTGCGGGGAGCTCCGGAAGACCGTGGAGGTCTGCTGGTTACCCAAAGTGGGTAAGGGTGCTGAAGGCACTGCCGTGGTGGCTGGGGGCGCACTTGGGCGCTGGCAACATGGGGCCACATAACGTGTGGTCCACTCCCTATGTGTCTTAAGGCCTGAACAGACCTTAAGATGACTCCAACCATTGCACTGGTTGCACCTAACCGAGGTGGAGGAGTGGTGGAGTCTTCTAGTGCACACGCAGCAGAAGTAATCCGTCGGACCAGGGTTGGTTTCGACGCCAGCCCTGATGAGAAGGATTTGAAGCAATCCAGCTGCGAGGTATTGCTCCGATGGCGAACTTAAACTAATTTTACCTGTTGACCTAAACGGGGTTAGGTCGCCGAAAGGGTGACAGCCCTTGGCCGGATAAAATCCGGGTCAACTCCGGTACGTAGAACCGGCTGTCCTGAGAGTCGTGAGAAACCTTGTCAAATGCTTTGCTGAAGTCAGTGTAGATAACATCTGTTTGATTACCATTTTTGAAACCGTTCATGACATGGAATTCTAGCAGGTTCGATAGGGTAGATTTACCTTTACAAACCCCATGTTGTGAGATATCTATAATTGATGATACAGAATGGGATAACTGATCAGTTATAATAGCTTCGAAAATTTTGGGGATAGAACATAACTTTGCTATCCCCCTGTAATTCCCTATTGAAAATCTACTACCAGAATTATGTAGAGGTACAGTGTATGAAACTTTCCAAAAAAAAGGGAATAAATTTTGCTTTAATGAAGCATTGAATATGTTCGTCAATGGTATATATAGAGATTCAGCACAAAATTTAAGTACACTAGTAGGGATATTATCTGGACCGCTTGTGAATGAGCTCTTAAGGGCATTAAAATGGTGATAAACAACATCAGCGGATATACATATGTGATACTTTTACGCAATCAAAAGAAGGCGTTAAGTAAGGGTAAATGAATGGCTGCAGGGTTGAATTTGTGATCGACACATAATTAAATTGGAAAAATTCTGCGAACATATCTGCAATTCTGTAACAATCGTTTTCATTTTTATAGATGATGGAAATCCAAAAGTTTTAAGTTTCGAATTAGCAAAACTATGGAATGACTTCGAATTCGAAGTAAGGTTTTTTTGAATTCTTGTCATATACCATACTTCTTGTAACAGGACTTTTTCAAAATATTATACTTTTGTCTTACTGCGAAATAAGCACCATAATCAGAAATTTTGTCGGACTTTTTATAGAGCTTGAATAATCTGGTCTTCTTATTTTTCAAGCTATTGAATCCTTTATTAAACCATAAAGCATTTTGAACACGGATCGGCTCATTTTTTATAGGAACAAATTTTCTGAAGGCGGAAAGTAAAGCACTTGTGAAGTGAGGAACGCTTTCTTCCACGTTTCCGTCATACATTGGCCAGGAAATTGGAGACAGCGTATTTCTAAGATTAATATAATTTGCCTTTTTAAATGTAAATCTAGAATTTTTCGATTTTGAAGTAGATAATGGGTAATTAAGGTTAGAGGGAACATCTAAAGATAATTCGAGAGATGGATGGATAACCATCTTCGGGCAAAACGAAAGCATCACAGCGACTTAAAGAAAATGACGAAACGTCATCCAAAAATATTAGATCCAAAGTCTTTCCAGACTTATTATGGATCATATTTATTTGAAAAAGACCCAGAGCAGAAAGCTCATTTAGGAAATCATGAGCATTATCTCGAGTTGAGCTAGGTATTAGTAAACTGTCATTAAAATTCCATGATACACAGGATAAATTGAAGTCGTCTATCAAAACAATATTGTCAGACGTTCTAGTAGTGGAACATAATGATTTTAACCTTGACGACTGGAGAGAGTAAGTAGAAAAGTCAGAAATTGGCGGGATATAACTGGCGACAATATAAATATTTTTAGTAAATAAACGTATTTTAACACAAAGAAATTTCATCGCTTCCGATCTCGCAAAATGAATTGCTTCCGCAGCAAAGTCAGTTTGAACACCATTAAGTACTCCACCACCTATTTAATTTAAACGATCATCTCTATAAACTTCAAAGTTGTTCCCTAAGATTTCAGAGTTGAAGACATTTGGTTTAAGCCAACTTTCGGAGAAAACCTAGATTTGCTTTAAATCAAACTCTCGAACAAAAGCACCATTCGGCAAAAATGATGAGTTTAAAAGTCCGTCGAAGCAATCAGCAAAAGCGTCTATTTTAAAGGAAGCTATAGATTTTTCATAGAAAAAATTGAACTTCCTAATATCCAAAATGACCGTATTTAATTTACCTGATATATAGGATCGCACATCATCCGCAGTTGTATGTTTTGCAAACCGCGATACAAATACGGACTTCCTTTTCGGAACCACAACTAGCTCTTTTCCAGCCGAGGCCGAGGGAGGTGCTGAAGGAAGTAAACGCTCCGGAGCCGCGACTATTTCAACATTCTTAGATGCAGTCGAAGTAGTAGTAGAAGAAGGGGCAGGTGCTGAGGGAAGTGGACTTGAAGTCGGATTGTTTGCAGCTCTAGTTACACAACCTATAGGCTATAGGGTTTGGAGGATTGTGCTCCCCGGGGCAAGGCGAATTAAATGACATCAAGTCTGTTGCATACAACAGCGAAATTGCGAGTTATTGCGAAGAATGATTTGTACGCAAATATTAAGCGGGTTAAACGAAAGCGATTGATATAATTGCGGATTGAACTCGATTTTAAAGCGGGTTTTTAGCGAACAATATGCGGAGTTTTACGAAAGAAAAAACACGATGTTAGCGGTAGAACAATTCATTTAATACTTAGTTTCCTTTTTTATCTTCTATTAGTTTCCGTTATTCTATTGGAATAATGAACGAATACATAGTTGCCATATCGGCACAAACATACCGACCGCCTTGAACGACTGGTTTAAGTTCAAAATTAAATTCAAAAATACAATATAAAGAGATTAAATACATTGCAAAATATTGATTCGAAATTTACATTTATGAGTTTATATTACATAGAAAATATATAATTTTTTGATGGCTGCAAAGTAAGCTTCGCAATTGGTCGCACCAATTCACCATCGGATGTCTTCAATCTTACTACTCGAACTACTCCATCTTCACCAGGATGACATTGTATTACACGCCCAAGTCGCCATTTAGTGGGTGGAGCAATTGGGTCATGTATGACGACGACGTCTTCTTCTTTAAGATTAGATGAGGGTCGAAACCATTTAACTCGTTTTTGTAAGTTGACAAGGTATTCTTTCCGCCATCGGGACCAAAAATGTTGTCGCATCGCGCTAATCGCCTGCCATCGTTGATGTAACGTGCCTGAGAAATTATCTGTGTCAGGTTCAGGCAGCGCTTTGATCGGTTCGCCAATCAAGAAATGACCAGGCGGGAGCATTTCCATTTCCAAGTCGCCAGCGTTAGAAGCGTACCAATAAAGAGGGCGTGAGTTGACGCAAGCTTCCACTTCTGTTAATAGCGTGGAGAATTTTTCGTAGGTTAGTAAGGAACTGCCACGTGTACGTTTTAAATGGTTTTTATACGTTTCACCCCCGCTTCCCAATAGCCACCCATATGTGGAGCGCTTGGTGGGTTGAAGTGCCATGTCACTTGCATGTTAGTCAAATATGTGGAGAGCTTGTCATCTTTCAAACAGCGTTGATATGCAGCGTTTAACTCTCTTTCGGTACCTACAAAATTCGTGCCGTTATCTGAATATATGTGCTGGCATTAGCCTCTCCTGTTCACAAATCTTGAGAGAGCGGCGATAAACGAGGGTGACGAGAGGTCGCCAACGAGTTCGAGGTGGATTGCTCCAGTACTCATACAGATAAAACTGGATATATACGCCTTGCATGATTTCGCGCCTCTGCCTTGGGAAAACTTTACAAAGTATGGACCTGCGAAGTCGACAGCGCTGTGCAGAAAACATCGAGAACTCGTTAGACGACTCCTGGGAATGTCTGACATCACTTGACCCAACGGCTGCCGATTTATGCGTTTACACTTGATGCATTTGTTGTAGAGTGCAGGTTACGAGAACCAAGCACCCAGAAGCGACGTTGTAGAATTGTTTGCATGATTTGTGGCCCAGCGTGCAGCGTTCTGTGGTGAATGTCCAACAAAATGATTTTGGCTAGTGTCGAGTTCTTCGGTAAGATTATTGGATGTTTAGCATCAGTAGAAATCGATGCATGTTGTATTCGCCCTCCAACGCTGAGTACGCCATCAGCGTCCAAAAATGGTTGAAGACGGATTAGATGACTTCGTATCGGTATGTGTTTTTGTGACCTGCAAGAAGCAATTTCTTTTGTAAAGTCATTATTTTGGACATACTTTACCAATACTATTTCAGCTTGGTGTAGTTCTTGGCTGGTAAGGTTGTCTCTAAACCGTTTATTACTAGACGAACGTAGGAATTTTATGAAGCGTAGTGCATGGGCAGTGACCCTCTTAAGTTTGATGAAGGAGTGATATCTTGACAGGAGTTCCCACTCTTCTGCAGTGTGAGCGAGGTATGCTGTGGCTTTATTAGTTCTTTGTTCGGCTTTAATATTAGATTCGCAGTTTGTCGACGACTCTAAGTCATCTGTTATTTCTTGTTGCCACTGGCTTTCATCTTCAGCTAGCCAGCTTGGCCCTGGCCACCAGAGAGTGTGAGTTAGCAGAAACGACGGAGTTAGGCCTCTCGATGCGCAGTCAGCTGGATTGTGTTCGGAGCGGACGTGTCTCCAGCACTCTGGAGGTAGAACTTCTTGTGTACCAGCTACGCGATTGGCAACAAAAACTGACCATTGGCTTGGATGGGTTCGTAACCAGGCTAACGTTATAGTAGAGTCAGTCCACGCGTATAACTTTTTAAAATTGTAACCAAAACTTAGTTGGACCTGTTTGACTAGTTTGGAACCCAAATGCGCTGCGCATAGTTCCAACCGTGGAATAGTGGTACTTTTTAGTGGTGCTACTTTCGAACGTGCGGCGACAAGAACGATGTTAAACTTTCCGTCGCTGAGTCGCGTGCGACAATAGAGTACGGCAGCGTAAGCGTGTTGTGACGCATCCGCGTAAACACATGATATTCAGCATTTTCACCTATACTACTAGTACCAATCCATCGATTATGCTTAAGTGTAGTAAGTTTAGGCAGTTGTTCACGATAAGAAATCCATTCTTCAGCAACATCCGAGGGTACAGGCTCATCCCAATGAACATCAGCGCGCCAAATTCGCTGGAGCCAAATTTTCGAAAGAATAGTACAAGGCAAGATTAAGCCAAGTGGGTCAAAGATTTTACTGGAGTCTGAGAGAAAAACCCTCTTCGTAAGTATAGCGGGCAATGATGTCAAATTCACTGCAACTGATAAATAATCTTCGATTGTGTTTCAAATAGTACCTAGAGTACGTACTTCATCACTGTCGGCTAATAAGTGTGAAATCTGTTTTGACGCATGTGGAATTTTTTCACGAAGCTCCTTGCAATTCGTCGCCCATTTGCGTAACTCAAAACCACCGTTGGACAAAACTTTAGTTACGTCAGCTTGCAATTTGAAAACTTCATTTAATGAGAATGAACCCGATAATAAGTCGTCCATGTAAAAATCACGCATGATGACCGTATACGCTGCTTTGTATACTTCATGGGCATCTAACGCGGTTTGACGAAGAGATCGTACGGCCAAGAGAGATGCGGCAGCAACGCCGTATGTAACACGAAGCATACGGTAGTCTCGAATAGGTTCCGCTGGGGTATCACGCCAAACTATGCGTTGATAATCGGGGTCTAACTTTGATACATATACCTGTCGATACATTTTTTCGACGTCAGCCATGATAGCGTAGCGGTGCGTTCGGAATCGTACAAGTATGGAGAACAGATCCTCTTGCAACTGTGGACCTATCATGAGCGCGCCGTTGAGTGAGTACCCCGTTGAAGTTTTTAACGACGCATTGAAAACGACTCTAAGCTTGGTAGTGGAACTAGTGCTCTTTACAACAGCGTGGTGGGGCATGTAAAAACTAGTATGTACTTGAGGATTATCTACAATTTCCATGTGACCAAGACTTAAGAGTTCTTGCATAAATTGAGCGTATTGACGATGTAACTCCTTATTGACAGCGAAACGTTTTTCCATTCTAAGCGAACTTCTTACAGCTATGGACCTCGATTCACCTAGTGAAACGAACTCCTTTAGTGGAAGGCGTACGACGTAACGTCCATCTTCAGCGCGGCGATAGTGCTCAAGGAAATGAGTTTCGCAGAATTCCTCTTCGGCAGTTAAGTAGCGCTTGGATGGAAACTCTTCAAGTTCCCAAAACTTACTCACCATTTTGATGAGTTGAACGTCACAATGTAGAGACAGAAGATTCGTATTTGAGTTGGATGAACGCATCGCTTTGCCGAAAAGCACCCAACCAAAAACTGTTTCTTGCGCCATGGGAGTACCGGGTGGTCCTTTACAAAGTCCAGTAAGCAAAAATTTGTTCATTTCGTCCATCCTAATTAGCACGTCGATAGGACCAGGCTTGGCATAGTGCCGATCAGCGAGAGCGAGATTTCGTAAATGCGGCCACGATGACTTCTGTACGTCCACCGAACGTAGGGAGATCATTTGTGATCTTTGACAAAATAAGCGACGTGATCGTGTAGCGCTGATCAAGTGATCGAGGCGCAAGCGAAAGAATTGTTTCACCTTTAACTCTACCACCATCTGATGAACCGATTCCTGTAACGCGGGCTGCTGAGGATTTCCTTGGCAGACGTAGACGTTGAATACAGGCCTCTGTCACGAATGACGCATGTGACCCATTGTCGAACAAAACTCGGGCAGGTTGCCATCGGCCTGCGTGATCCTGCAAATATATTTCTGCCGTAGCCAACAAAATAGCATTATCGGCTTCAGCGACGAGAGATGCTACATAGCTGGGATGTAATGAATCCGCATTTGTGTTAAACGATGGTGCGAGTATGGCATTACTCAAATTAGTAGTTGACAGTTGTACAGGTGGATTACCTTGCTGCGGAGAAGCTTGAGCACTCGACTCATCGTTGGTGCGATCGTCGTCTCGGTTGCCATGTAGTAATGTATGATGACGACGCCGACATGTATTACTGGTAGCTAAACTACGACATTTTGCTAGAAAATGACCTGGCAGCAACATTTAATTTTCGAAAAGATGGGCAAACATAAATTTTATGGTAACCGTTGCAATGAAAACATGATAAAAAGGCTGAATCATCGGAATGGGATTGAAGCTTGCTTTGATCACCAATAGCATGAAGTACGTTTGTTGCTGCTTTCGATGCTGCTTTACTGTTGTTGTTGTTGTTGTTGTTGTTGTTGTTGTTGTTGTTGTTGTAGCGGCTAGCTACCCCCGCTTAGGGCAGGTATCATTAGTCTAAGTCGCCAAGGTCATCTAACGGGAGGTCCAGGAAACGTGCTGTTTTGACAGGGTTGGACCAAAGGGAGAGGGGGGTTAGATGGGTAGGTTTAAGGGGGCATGTGAAGAGGTGGTTAGTGTCGTGCGGGGACTCTCCACATGCAGGACATACGTTGGGTATGCTGGGGTTGAGTCTGGATATGTAGGAGTTTAACCTGCTACAGTATCCAGATCTGAGTTGTGCTAATATCACTCGGGTCTCTCGAGGCAGCTCGAGCTCACTGTCTGCTATAGATGAAGGTTTGTTCCGAGTACGCCATTCACTGGAAGGGAGTCTAGGAAGGTGTTGACTAACTCCTGGTGAATGGCGTTCAGCGCCTGTCGGTAAGCCGTCCTGTCCAGCGGTTGTTTTAAATGGTGCTGTATGGTGCAGATGTAGTCAAGTACTCCCTTCCTGATGTGCCTAGGCGGAGGCTCAGCTTCTAAGAGGTGCCTGCTGGGGTGCTCCGCGCGGTGGCATCCCAACAGGAACTGCTTGCACAGCAAAGCATTATGCTCCTTAACTCGTAGCATAGATGCTTCGCTGTGTTCTGACAGGCCTGTAGTTTCCTCCACTGCGTCTCGTTCGTCCCCGGCGCCCAAATCGGTGCAGCGTAGTTTACGACCGGCCGGCCAATTGCTTTGTAGGTTGCCAGCAAGGTTTCTTTATCTTTACCCCATGTGCTGCCGGCTAGCGCTTTGAGTATTATGTTGCGGCCCTGGAGTTTTGCGGCAGTTGCGGTCGTATGTGGAGTGAAGGAGTGCAGGCTATCGAATGTGACCCCTAAAATCTTAGGGTTGTTTATAGTTGGAATTTTTTGGTCGTCAACTTTCACATCGAGTTCTAGCCGGTACTCCTTCGTCCAGCTGGTGAAATGGGTAGCCGAGGATTTCGTCGGCTGTATTTTCAAATGTCGTGTAGTGAAGAAACGGGAGAGATCGGCGAGGTGACCGTTCACTTTCGAACATAGGCTATCAATATCCTGGCCAAACGCCAATATTGACCAACCATCGGCATACGAGGTTAGTGAGACTCCTTCCGGTGGAGGAGGGAGCTTCGAGATGTAAAAATTAAACAGTAGCGGGGAGAGTACACCACCCTGCGGAACCCCCTGTTTAATTTTCCTCAATTTAGATGTTTCACCTCGGAATATGACCGATGATTGACGACCACTCAGGTAGCCCATGACCCACATCTGTATCCCCGGCGGTAATGAGGATTCCTCAATGTCCGTGAGTAGCACTGAATGGTTGACGGTGTCAAAAGCGTTTGACAGATCCAGCGCTACCAGGACAGTTCTCGCGCAGGGTCGGTTTTTGTTCAGGCCATTGACCACCTGGGTGTTTATGGCGTTAAGTGCTGTTGTGGTGCTGTGCACTTTTCGGAAGCCATGCTGATGTGCTGCTGGACGCAGATGGTGAGTGAATGTCGGGAGCAGTAAGGCCTCAAGCGTCTTCGCTACTGGGGAGAGGAGATTTATCGGCCGATAGGACTCTCCTTTGTTGGCTGGTTTCCCCGGTTTAAGTAGCAGGACCACCCTACCGGTTTTCCACACATCTGGTATGATTAGGGTGGTCAGAGACAAATTGAGGACCTTGGTGAGGAAGTCTGCTCCCGCTGGTCCGAGATGTTTTAGCATCAGCATGCTTATTCCGTCAGGGCCGATGGATTTGGAGGCTTTTGCCTTCCCGATAACCCCCTGAACCTCTTCTCCGGAGAAATCAAGCACCGCGCTTGTGTTTGGCAGTTTGCGCATACGGCGGGTTACACGTCTTTTCGCTTTGTCTACCGAAGGATGCAGTGTAAAAAGCCTGCTAAAATAGCTCGCGCATCTCTTCGGGTCCGACGAGGGGCGATCACCGAATGAAATTTCCACCCGGTCATCGCGTCTCGTCGGGTTAGACAGCGACTTGACTGTAGCCCAGAGCTTGGTTGCCCCAGAGGAGAGATTGCAGGACCTTAAGTGCTCCTCCCACTTTTTCCGCTTGTGTTTATTTACAACGGTCCGAATCTCCGCATTTAAATCCCTGATTAAGGGATTCCCGGGATCGGAGTTACGGAGGATGTCGCGCCTTGCTGCTAAAGCCGCCGCTTCTGACGGGAAGTTAGGGCGGATTTCCGCAATTCGGCCTGCCGGGATGAAGCGGGCGGCAGCGGTTACAACTATCCTGCGGAATGATCGTTCACCAGAGGTGACGTCTGTTGGAGTGGAGAGAGCACTGAAGGCGTTCTCGGTGAATTCCGTGAAGCCGGTCCAGTTAGCTTTTTTGAAGTTAACGAAGGTCCAGTGGTCCGCGAAAACAAAGTCGGGAGGTCTGTCAATCGAGATGTGTATGGGTAAGTGGTCCGATGCTAGTGTCAGTATAGGTCGCCAGACTATACTGTTTATCAGACCAGCACTCGCAATTGTTATGTCGGGCGAGCTTTGGCAATTACCCACAACTCTGGTGGGGGTGTTGTCGTTCATTGTGCAGAAGGTCGAATCGACTATCTGTTCCGCCAGCTCCATTCCTCTACGGTCATTTGACAGGCTAGAATGCCAAAGATCGTGATGCGCGTTTAAGTCGCCCAAAACCAAACGGTTTTCGCCTCTGAGTAGCGCACCTATATCAGGGCTATATCCAACTGGGCAACTTGTAACGGGAGGAATGTATATATTAAATATTTCGAGCTCGGCATCGCCTGAGCGGATAGCTATGCCCTGACATTCTAGGGTAGTATCCCTGCGGTCGATGCCGCCATCGATGAGACGATACTGCACGGTGTTGTGCAAGATGAACGCCAGCCCCCTCCATGGTCTCGCACGCGGTCCTTGCGGATTATGTTGTATCCGGCCCGACTCAGAAGATCCGAGCGGGCGGTCAGCTTAGTTTCCTGGATCGCAGCAATTGACAGATGCTCCCGGCTCATATAGTCGACTATCTCGTCGATCTTCTCCTGGAGTCCGTTGCAGTTGAATTGTTACAGCTGTGTCTGTCTCAGGGGAACGTTCGTGATTGGTTCCGCATGTTGGTGTTGGTTGGCGGTGTTGTTGTAGAGACAAGCGGGGGCAGACTCCTACAGCACGGGACAACGTACGCATCATTCCACTCACGGATGGTGCGCAGGCCAGAGCACGTCCGAAAATCACGCGTATCACGATCTTTGGCTGTAGAGGAGTGGAGCTGGCAGAACAGATAGACGATTCGACATTTTGCTCAACGAGGGATAACACCCCCACCAGAGTTGTGGGTAATTGCCAAAGCTCGCCTGATATAACAATTGTGAGTGGTGGTCTGATAAACAGTAAGGCCTGGCGACCTATACTGACACTGGCATCGGACCTCTTACCCATACACATCTCGATTGACAGACCTTCCGACTGTTTCTCCGCGGATCACCGAGCATTCATTAACTTTAAAAAAGCTAACTGGACTGTCTTCACGGAATTCACGAACGCCTTCAGTGCTCTCCCCACTCCATCAGACGTCCGTTTTGGTGAACGTTTTTTCCGCAGGATTGTCATGACCGCTGCCGCCCGCTTCATCCCGGCATCCCGAATTGCGGAAATCCGCCCTAATTTCCTGACCGAAGCGGCAGTTTTAGCATCTAGACGCGACATCCTTCATAACTCCGATCCCGGGAATCCCCTAATCAGGGATTTAAACGCGCAGATTCGTACCATAGTAAATAAACACAAGCGGAAAAAGTGGAAGGAGCACTTAAGGTCCCGTAACCTCTCCTCTGGGGCAACCATGCTCTGGACTACGGTCAAGTCGCTGTCTTACCCGGCGAGACGCGATGACCGAATGGAAGTTTCATTCGGTGACCCGAAGAGAAGCGCGAGCTACTTCAGTCGACTTTTTACATTGCATCCTTCGGTAGACAAAGCGAAACGACGTGTAACCCGCCGTATGCGCAAACTGCCAAACACCAGTGAGGCGCTTGATTTTCCCAGGGTGGAGGTTCAGGGGGTCATCGGGAAGGCGAAAGCCACCAAAGCCATCGGCTCTGACGGAATAAGCATGCTGATGCTAAAACAGCAATGGAACCTGCTGACAAAAGTTCTGAAGCATTTTTTCTGGGTAAGGATGGAAGTATAAATTGGTATAATTATTTCTTTATTTTTATTTATTAAAGCTTACATAACAAAATCTTATTATATAAACTATGGTACGCAGCGCTAGCAACATCGGCTTTTGGCTTGCTGGTCTATTTAAATACGGCGAAGAAGATCGGATTCGTTTGGAAATCATAAATTTTAGAGGTGTTTACTACTGATGGTACACTTAATAATTGAACCGGATCGTCGTTGTTGAAGTGGTTTGTTCTTGAGTTTTGAGAGCGGGAAAGACGATAAGTAGGTGATATATGCTGACGGTGTAATCACAGAAGGGACATTGATTTTGGCGGCTGCCGCTCAATAGTTGTGAATTGGTTATGATACAGTGTGTCACCTCCACTTTTAATTAATAGCAATATGTATGCGCGTGTGTACATACGTACATACATATGTATACCTACAGTGGCTGTTGGTACAACGCCTACCAACAACCTCACACGTCAACAAAACAAACTACCGCACAAAAAGGAGATGACGAAACTAACAAAGCGACCGGCCAGCTTAGTAGAGACGGCGTGGGTCAACAGATAAGTGCAAGAACAAAAACTACCAGCAAGAACAAAACCAAGTGAAATGATCAACGCTGACTTATGTACAATAGATAAACGAAAATCGCACAACAATAGTTAAACACCAGAGCAAAACTAAACGTATATGTACACACATAAAATAAAACAAAATATGTTTTTGGGATGCACCCGACGTGTGGTCCAACCAAACTGGTTACGAACCCACTCGCACTACTCCCGTGCTGCCGGATGTAACTTTAACCCGCCTGTTTGACTGGGCTCTGGGTGCGGGATGCTATAAGGATGGGTATGGGGAAAACGAAAGGAACGACACTGTCGGCACGACAAAAAAAAATTACAATATGTGGACAAAATGATACTTATCGGTTACTCGGTCGGGTGTGAGTACCAAACTTCGGTGCTCCTCCGATGATGCCTCCAAACTCCGGTTCCGCCACTGAAACGCGAAAAGAATAATCTGAAACGATGGGCTTTGACTGCCCTAATTCGTCCACGGTTCCCCTGGCCACGCTTGCCTCAAACAATAAAAAGAACCCACTGTATTGCATTCACTAACACTACGTGATTCGATATATTTACAACGAAAATCTTTTTCAAAAAAAATCACGTCTGCATAAAAAGAGGTGTTCACACTTTCAAAGACTACGAGAATCTGCTCCGGCACGCACTTGCGAGCCAGGCCGCAAGCTACGCGTCGGCCTTCAGAATTCTCAGGCGGGTATGTATTGGTGCCTAATCATGTGGCGCCGCCCGATTACCCAAAGGGACAGAGTTGTGTAGCGCACGCCACCATGGCACACCAAGTACACTGGGATAATTTTCCCCTCGCCATATAAAAAGAAAGGCGACACCCCTTTTTACGGAATACCCGCGCAGAGCATTCCGTTTCCCTAATATTTGTTAGTTTAGGAACCGTTTTGTCGAACACCTCCCCTTGGAGACTTATACCACTGGGTAGGCACACACCGAGTGCAACCGTGCCAACAATTCATGGCTTTGAATTATACAATTATTTGCCAACAGATGCCACTGCCAACGCTTGGAGTGAAAGGAATATTAGGCAAAACAAAGGAAATGAACACACAAACACAAAAGAAGTTTTTGTTGCGGCCAATACGCGACAACTCCACCCTTTCCTTAACGAAAAGGAAGGAATCTTCCTTTTAGTTTGGTAACGGAAATCTCCTACCGTATCCTATCAATCGCTATATGGTCTCAACTCCTTAACGTTCCAAGTCCCTTTGTCTTTGCCGTAGTCATCTCTCAGTGTGTATGTCCACGGTGACACTCTCTTCCTAACAATAAAAAGCCCTACATACTTTGGCGCTAACTTCGCTGCATAAAAATTCGCTGTATCTGACAGCATAAAATTTTTCCTCCACACTAACTCTCCAGGCATGTACTGTACATCTCGACGTCTGAAATTGTACTGCCTCGCAAGTTTCTCACTCGCCTGTTCTAACCTAGTTCTAATGTTGGTCATAGTCTCTTCGAGCCTCTTTGCCCGCTCCTGGCAATTGAATTTATCCTGATGGGGCCATGTTCAGAAGTTCACGCAAGTGAGGAAAGTTTTTGACTGCCATTCACCTGGGAGTGGCCAGAAACGATTCTTGTGCATATGGTTCAAGCAGCTCACGACGTCCGGTCTTAGACCACGTATCCCCTGGGCAGCCCACGAACATCCGTTTGGAGGCGAGCTAAAGTGAGAAGGCGAATCCCATGCGGTTGTGCGTAGGGTTTGGAACCCACCACATGAAAAAACAACCCAATGAAAAACCAATCTAAGCCTCATGAGAGACCCCCCCCTTTTGATGACGATTCCCGCAAATGTTTTAAGTATTACGATTTTAGGGCATGCACCTAGAATGTCTGGTCCCTTAATTGGGAAGGTGCCGCTGCCCAGCTGGTTGATGTCCTCATAAAGTTAAAGGCTGACATCACTGCCGTCTAAGAATTGCGATGGACGGGACAAGGACGGAAGAAGGTGGGTCCTTGTGAAATTTACTACAGCGGCCATATAAAGGAGCGCAAATTTGGTGTCGGATTCGTGGTGGGAGAGAGACTCCGTCGCTGAATACTGGCATTCACTCCGGTGGATGACCGTCTAGCCACAATTCGCATCAAGACAAAACTTTTCAACACCACCCTAATTTGCGCCCACGCCCCGACGGAAGAGAAGGATGACTTGACCAAAGATGCCTTTTATGAGCGCCTCGAACACACTTATGAGCGCTGCCCCCGCCACGACGTCAAAATTGTGCTTGGCGACTTCAACGCTAGGGTGGGCAAAAAAGGTATCTTTGGTACGGCTGTCGGAAAATTCAGTCTCCAGGACGAAACATCTCCAAATGGGCTGAGGCTGATCGACTTCGCCGGGGCCCGAAATATGGTTGTCTGTAGCACTAGATTCCAGCACAAAAAAATTCACCCAGCTACTTGGCTGTCTCCAGATCGGAAAACTTCCAAGCAGATCGATCATGTTGTGATAGACGGAAGACACGTATCCAGTGTTTTAGAATTGCGTACGTTCCGAGGTCCCAACATTGACTCGGATCACTATCTTGTCGCAGCGAAGATACGCACGCGCCTCTATGTATCGAAAAACGCCCATCAATAAACACAAGGAAGGTTCGACGTTGAAAAGCTGCAATCACAACAGACTGCCGAGCCGTTTTCTACTCGACTTGCACACCTGCTATCTGAGAGACAGCTGGTACGATGAGGGCTGCCGTGTCGCAGTGGAGAGAAAACAGACTGCCTACCTCGCAACCTTGCGAGCGACCATAACTCGTGCGGGGTGGGATAGATACCGAGAACTGAAGAGGGAAGCAAGGCGCGTCTGCAGACAAAAAAATAAAGAGGCCGAGATGCGCGAGTATGAGGAGCTTGAGAAGCTGGACGACAAGGGTAACGCTCGAAAATTCTATGAAAAGATACGGCGACTTACAGAAGGTTTCAAGACCGGAGCAAACTCTTGTAGGACCCAGGGAGGTGAGCCAGTGACAGATGCCCAGAGTATACTCGATTTATGGAGGGAGCACTTCTCCAGCCTGCTGAATGGCAGTGAACAAGAAACACGCGGAGATGGTGAACCCGAAACTCCAATTGATGACGATGGAAAAGTTGTTCCATTACCCGACTATGAAGAAGTGCGAATAGCAATCGTCCGCTTAAAAAACAACAAAGCGGCAGGGGCCGATGGATTACCGGCCGAGCTATTCAAATGCGGCGGCGAAGAACTGATCAGGTGCATGCATCAGCTTCTTTGCAAAATATGGTCGGATGAAAGCATGCCCGACGATTGGAATTTAAGTGTGCTCTGCCCGATCCACAAAAAAGGCGATCCCACAGTTTGCGCCAATTACCGTGGAATAAGCCTTCTTAATATCGCATATAAGGTCCTATCAAGCGTATTGTGTGAAAGACTAAAGCCCACCGTCAACAAACTGATTGGACCTAATCAGTGTGGCTTTAGACCTGGTAAGTCAACCATTGACCAGATATTCACCATGCGCCAAATCTTGGAAAAGACCCGTGAAAAGAGAATCGATGCCCACCACCTTTTCGTCGATTTTAAAGCCCCCTTCGACAGCACGAATAGGAGCTGCCTTTATGCCGCTATGTCTGAATTTGGAATCCCCGCAAAACTTATACGGCTAAGTAAACTGACGTTAAGCAACACTAAAAGCTCCATCAGGATCGGAAAGGACCTCCGAGCCGTTCAATACCAAACGAGGTTTCAGACAGGAAGATTCCTTATCGTGTGACTTTTTCAATTTGATGCTGGAGAAAATAATACGAGCTGCAGAGCTAAATAGAGAAGGTACAATCTTCTACAAGAGTGTACAGCTGCTGGCGTACGCCGATGATATCGACATTATTGGCCTCAACAACCGCGCCGTGAGTTCTGCTTTCTCCAGACTTGATAAAGAAGCGAAACGAATGGGTCTAGTAGTGAATGAGGGCAAGACGAAATATCTCCTGCCATCAAACAAACAGTCATCGCATTCGCGATCACTGTTGACAGTCATAACTTCGAGGTCGTAGATGATTTCGTCTATCTAGGAACCAGCATTAATACCAACAACAATGTCAGCCTTGAAATCCAACGCAGAATCACTCTTGCCAACAGGTGCTACTTTGGGCTGAGTAGGCAATTGAAAAGTAAAGTCCTCTCTCGACGAACGAAAACCAAGCTCTACAAGTCGCTCATTATACCGGTCCTACTATATGGCGCAGAAGCGTGGACGTTATCAATATCTGATGAGTCGGCTCTAGGAGTCTTCGAGAGGAAAGCTCTGCGAACGATTTATGGTCCTTTGCGCATTGGCAACGGCGAATACTGCAGACGATGGAACGATGAGCTGTACGAGCTATACGACGATATTGACATAGTTCAGCGAATGAAGAGACAGCGGCTACGCTGGCTAGGCCATGTCGTCCGAATGGATGAAAACACTCCAGCTTTGAAAGTATTTGATGCAGTACCCGCTGGTGGAAGCAGAGGAAGAGGAAGACCTCCACTCCGTTGAAAAGATCAAGTGGAGAGTGACCTGGGTGCACTTGGCATTTCCAACTGGCGCCAAACAGCGAAAAGAAGAGATGAATGGCGCGCTATAATTGATTCGGCTATAATCGCGTAAGCGGTGCCAACGCCAATAAAGAAGAAGAAGATCTCCTAAACTGTCTATGAAGTCCCTACTGCCTTCTACCGCCATTTCCCTACCGAAATTCACAAAATATGGCGTAGCTCCTAACACTTCGTGCTGCGCTGTCTTAATACAGCATGCTACCTTCGCTAACTGTTGGTCCCATGTCCTCTGGTTCTCTGATATATAAGCCCTAAGTGCCGTTTTAATGATCTGATGAATCCTCTCGGCCGGAATAGTCTGCTGGTGATAGTGTGCCGTGTACCGGAGTTGGACGCCATAGTCACCGCAGAGGCCCCGAAGCTCTCGACTCCTAAATTGGGGTCCATTGTCACACACAACCGACCGAGGAACTCCAAACAAAAGAAATACATTGTCCTCAAATTGTTTGCATACGCTTTTTGCCGTGGCAGTACACAAAGAGAATAGGAGGGGAAATTTGGAAAAGTAGTATACTACTGTCAAAATATACTGGTAGCCTTGTGACGACTTCACTAGAGGCCCTACCAGATCCACAGAAATCATTTCCCAAGGCTCGACTGCCTTGGTCCTCTCTATCATACCCCCAGCTGGCTGTGAATTCTCAGGTTTCACCTGCTGACAAGGTTTACATGCCCTAACATATTTGGCAATGTCCGACTTCATCCTTGGCCAGTAGAACTTTTGTGAAACACGCGCAAAAGTCATTCACACCCATATGGCCCGCTCACGGATTGTCGTGACATTGCTTTAAAATCTCACCTCTACCATCACTCTTTTCCACTTTGGTGAGTCGCCATAAACAGAAGGATATCCCGACCTAATAAACTTGTAGAGGTTGCCACCTTCAAATCTCCACGCTGGATACGACAACAGATTTTTCTCTACTAACCGCACCATCCTTGCCAACCAGGGGTCGGTAGTACTAACTTCAGCAATAACCGGCATATCCGGAACCACATGTTCCTTGCCTTTCCGATGCCCTATATCAAACTCGTACTGCTGCAGTTTGAGAGCCCATCTAGCTAACCTACCACACGGATTCTTCAACTTATTCAACCAAATAAGTGAATAATGATCTGTGACGACCGTAAACTTAGCGCCCTCAACATATGGTCGCAGTTTCTCAATTATCGAGTAATTTCGCTCTTCTTTGTTCAAGGACCTACTCAAATAAACTATAATCTTCTCACCGTCATCAAACACCACCGAAATCAGCCGCGTCTGTCTGGATTGTGAAAGGCATATCAAACTCCGGGCAATTTAAAACCGGAGCTGTCACCAAGCGTTCCTTCGCTTCTCTAAAACTCCTTTCACAATCTTTAGTCCAATTGAACTTTCGATTTTTCTTTGTTAAATCGGTGAGAGGCCTAACTAACTCTGCTTTAATAAATCTGCGGTACCAGGACACTGTTCCTATAAATGACCTCACTTGCTTTACGTTCTTCGGTACCTCAATCCGAAGCATCGCCTCTACCTTCTCGGGGTCTACGTGTAGACCGTTCTTGTCCACCACGTAGCCCAAATATTTTAATTCAGACCTACAAAAATTACATTTGTCCCTATTTAATCTAAGTCCTGCACTAGCTAATCTATCTAAGACAACCTTCAAAATCTCTAAATGCTTCTCAAAATTATTTGTAGCGATGATAATATCGTCCAAATACACAAAAACATGAGGTTCTAACTCTGGTCCTATGACCGAATCTATAAATCTCTGCCAAGTTGCCGGTGCTTTATGCAAACCGTATGGCATCCTCTTAAACTGAAATAGTTCTCTACCTGGTACCGTGAATGCGGTGAAGAGCCTCGACTGCTCTTCCACCGGAATTCGCCAATACGCGGACTTAATATATAGATTGGACAGAAACTTGGCATCCCTTAGCTTATCTAAGGTCGCCAACACATATGGAAGTGGGTAGCTATCTTTTTCGGTACATTTATTCAAAACCCTATAATCTACACAAAACCTATATGTACCGTCTTTCTTTCTGATCATAACTACTGGAAACGCCCAAGGACTATGTGATTTCTCTATCACCCCTTTGTCAAGCATATCCTTAATCTCCTCGTCCATACGCGACTGTATGACGGGAGACACAGGATAATACCGCTGTTTCACAGGTTCAACTCCTGCTTTTACCCTGATCTTATGCTCGACCAAATGGGTCCGGCCTAGCCCTTCCGGCATAGCCTGGAACGCCCCAGCTATTAGTTGACCTAATGCCCTAGATTCCCTATCACCTAACTCTGAGTGGTCCACTATTGCCACCAACGGTTCTGGTTCCGGCCGAGAAAACGACCACCTCATTCTCGATACATCCGGGATAATACCCGCCTTGGCCCAAATATCGATGCCAAGGATTACGCCCTGAGGTAACTCTGGAACCACGAGGCATTCCAGGAGAACCGACTTGTCCTCCACCTCGATTGGTAGCAAATTCGAACCTAACACCGAGATATGACCTCCATCAGCGAGAGTCACTCTCAAGAAATTCGAAACTGCCAACCTAGCCGACCTATCACTGTTCTGGTCGTACCAGAATCCAACAAAGCCCTAAAATCAAAACTATGGATCCTTATATCCAAATACGGGCGTTCGTCGTGACCGTCCGTCACTAAGGAAAACGCCAACCTAACCTCTTATATCACGACACCTACATTTGCCAGCTGGGAGTTAGCAGGTTCACTAACTCGCTCTACTAGACTGCCTATCCTGCTGTCCCAGGGGTCTATCTCCCGTTTCCCGATCTGTTGTCCGACCTGACAACCCAATCGCTCTACCGAGAATTCTCTATTCTTTCGTCCGACCTACTCTCCCTCACAGGCCCTGACCTAAAGGGGTTGTGGTTTCGCCCACCACCGGAAGCTGAACTTCGTTGGGTACCCGGGGAGTTACTCGGCTTCACTGCGCACGCCGGACAGTCCCGCTTCATGACTCCAAGTCTACCGCAACCGAAGCACCTTATCCCCTTCCTACATTCTGCTGAAATGTGGCCAAACCGCCTACAATTAAAACATCGGGTATTTGACCCCGGCCTAAAGCTATCAACTAGGTCTGGCTCCGCTACCGCCGCGACCTCTACACGAGCAGAGACATAAGCCAGGTCAGGTTCCAACAAAACCATTGGCCTTATGACTCGGAGGAAGGACAAACGCATCCACGGATGACCTAACCGCCTCTAGTTGCCTACGCAAAAAAGCAACTAGTTCGGTAATCGACCCTATCGTCACCAGTCCAAACTGGGTCTGGTAGAATGGTAGGAGATTCGCCCTAGTCAATCCTAACATCCTTTTCTCAGATAAAGGCTCCTGAAGCCTACCAAACATTATCTTCATACCCGCTACATAAACACCGATGGACTTATTCGCTCCCTGAGTCCTTCTCCTATTCTCATCTAGTAAGAGATCGTCGTAGTTGGGGTGCAAAAACTCCAACTTCCACTCTCTTACCAGTTCCTCCCAACTACCTAGAGTCTTCCTAACAGACCTAAGCCATAATAACGCCTTTCCTGCAAAAAAATCTACCGCGCCTTTGAAAAGTTGAGCTTGGGTCACACCGCGTGCCTCGCTTAACTCATTAACCCGTTCTAAGAATGCGAAAAGCGCGGACGTCCCACTTCGACAAGTTTACCGGTTTCTGAGACTCGACTGTCTCTTCAACCAGGCGACGTACCTCCACGGTTGGGGGTGCTATCGGATCCGCACGAGTGGCACCCGAGCGCTCTACCGAAACAATTTCCTTCTCTTCGGCTTCTTCGCTGCCGGTCGCGCCATTCCGATTCGCGATAAACACCACTCGATTTTCGCCATCGCTTTCGCTCCGTGCGATGGCTTGCCTCCACCCGAAACCGACGCGATTAAATTTTCTACCTCCTCCAGTTTTGACTCGACCGCCGTCTTATCTTCGTCGAAACTGAAGGGGTAGTCTTGAAAGAGATTTACCGAACCTCTTTTCTCTAACAAACGCGACGCCCTGATCGATTTCCTCACGGCTTCGACCATACCGATTGGAAGGCCGCGTGCCTCCATCTCGTACGCGAGCTCATCCTTGGGACAACCGATTAATCTCCATTTAAAAAAAAAAAATTAACTCGAAAATAAAAAGAACAAAAACAAACAAAAATAAAAGAAAAAATTATTTAAATAAAAAAAATTAATAATAATTTAATAAAAATCACAATTAAAAAAACTAGTATCCTAATATAATTTCTTCGTTGTCCTATACTGGCACAACAAAAGACCCTAACACGAAAACAATAAAAGAGCCTAACCACAAGAAACACAAAAAAAATTAATAAAAAACAGATATATTGTCTACGTTGACAACACAATAATTATCCAAAACAATTTTTTTTTATTAAAAAAAAAATTTAGGCAAAAACGGTAAAAAAAACAACAAAAATCCTTAATTAACAAACAATAAAAAAAACACAACATAATTTGCAACGCCCACTATTGGGCACTTTCGGACCAGTCTCAACACACTTGGCCAACAATTTTCTACACCTAGATATAACACATGCTCGGGTAATGTGAGCAGAAACAAAATAGAAACTGCTAATTTGCTAAGCGGAACGAACTCACCGAATTCCTTTGTACTAACTATGTACTACTCAATCTCCTGATGGGTCTGGGTTCGACTCCCAATCTCTCCTTTACTCCGCCCTGTAGTGCCCTACTAATAATACTAAAGAAAAATAGAAAATTGTTAATAATTATTTAGAACAAAAATCGACAGCACAAAACGCCACTCGAAATAGTTTTTCTAAACACAACCTCTTCTGCAAAACTAAACGTATATGTACACACATAAAATAAGCAAAATATGTTTTTGGGGTGCACCCGAGGTGTGGTCCAACCAAACTAGTTACGAACCCACTCGCACTACTCCCGTGCTGCCGGAAGTAACTTTAACCCTGTATGACTGGGCTCTGGGTGCGGGATGCTATAAGGATGGGTATGGGGAAAACGAAAGGAACGACACTGTCGGCACGACAAAAAAAAAATTACAATATGTGGACAAAATGATACTTATCGGTTACTCGGTCGGGTGTGAGTACCAAACTTCGGTGCTCCTCCGATGATGCCTCCAAACTCCGGTTCCGCCACTGAAACGCGAAAAGAATAATCTGAAACGATGGGCTTTGACTGCCCTAATTCGTCCACGGTTCCCCTGGCCACGCTTGCCTCAAACAATAAAAAGAACCCACTGTATTGCATTCACTAACACTACGCGATTCGATATATTTATAACGAAAATCTTTTTCAAAAAAAATCACGTCTGCATAAAAAGAAGTGTTCACACTTTCAAAGACTACGAGAATCTGCTCCGGCACGCACTTGCGAGCCAGGCCGCAAGCTACGCGTCGGCCTTCAGAATTCTCAGGCGGGTATGTATTGGTGCCCAATCATGGGGCGCCGCCCGATTACCCAAAGGGACAGAGTTGTGTGGCGCACGCCACCATGGCACACCAAGTACACTGGGATAATTTTCCCCTCGCCATATAAAAAGAAAGGCGACAACCCTTTTTACGGAATACCCGCGCATAGCATTCCGTTTCCCTAATATTTGTTAGTGGAGGAACCGTTTTGTCGAACACCTCCCCTTGGAGACTTATACCATTGGGTAGGCACACTCCGAGTGCAACCGTGCCAACAATTCATGGCTTTGAATTATACAATTATTTGCCGACAGATGCCACTGCCAACGCTTGGAGTGAAAGGAATATTAGGCAAAACAAAGGAAATGAACAACCAAACACAAAAGAAGTTTTTGTTGCGGCCAGTAAGCGACAAGTGACCGATGCGAAGTCTGATGTATGGAGTAATTAAATTGGTCGACATGGTTGACGGAAAATCTGGCTTGGCGCGACTTGGTTTAATCCTTGAGTAAAGATGATTATAATTTACCCAGGCGAGAGATAATATTGTGCTTCTTTTATGTTTGATTAGTCGGAAGATATCGCCTCTTGTAAAGTAAGAAGAGGTGATGGTAGGAGTGAGGATCATTTCCTTAGCGGTAGCGTCTGCAGCAATGTGTCCACTGATGCCTGTGTGGCTGGGAGTCCACATTAATTTGAGTTTGTTAGGGAAGGATATTAATTTGTCTCTTATTCCACTTATGATGTAGTTTGCGTTAATAGGGTTTTTTTATCGCCATGAAGCATGAAAGACTCAGTACAGATTATGTATTTTCCTCTATTTAGTTGTGAGTATTCAACAGCTTTGAGAATTGCTGTAGCTTCTGCTGTGAATATTGAGCAAAATGGAAATAGCAGCCCATAGGAAATAGGTTCCTTATCTTCTCTGACTGCGGCGAAGGAGGTGTAAGATGCTTTGGATCCATCCGTGAAAAGGAGCTTCCAGCCAGCTGATTTAAAGGGGGTAGTTGCTTCAAGGAAGCGGGCTTTGTATACGCAACTGGGCGTATTGGCTATTTTTAATTCCGCTAGGTCGGTGAGAAATGAGGATTCTTTCTCCATGGTGGCTGTTTGACTCGCCAATGTAAATGGTTGGTAGTGCATTATCTTTCGCAAATAAGGCGCATTTGTAAATAGATGATGGTACCTTTGGCGAACGTTTTTTAGATAAGGCTGATAGAAAATCCTGTTACAAGAGAATGTTGGGGCCGATGATAAATTTTGGATAAAGTTTACATAGGCAGTCTTCCACACTGTCCTTTAAAGAAGGTAGTCCAGATTCTGATAAAATGTTTTTTAGTGGAGATGTCGGGAATGCGCGAACAGAGCGGCGAACTGCAGAGTGGTAAGGTGCTGCAAGCATCTTGATGTGATTTTTAGAGTGATGGCCATATATTTCTAGGCCGTAGTTTATTAAAGATGAGATGATAGACTTGGATAGGTTTACCAGTAGAGCCGGGCCGATGAGTAAGCATTTACTCGATAAATATTTGATAATGTTTAAGTTCACAAATAGTGTTTTTCTTTTGTACTGACAGTGTGGCTTAAAGGAGTACTTAGAGTCTAGAATTAATCCTAGAAACTTAAAACTATCTGTACAAGCTAAATTTTTATTGTTAAAGATAAGAGTAGGTGTGTTACAGTGATGTTTTTTTACAAATATGTAGTAGTTTAGATTTGGTGGGAGAAATTGTCGTGCCTGAGGACTTGGACTAATTGAATAACAAAGCTAATATTTCAGTTAAGGAGGCCATAACTAACGCTAAATCTGAAGTTTTTGAGAATAACACGAGGTCATCGGCGTAAATTTGATGGGTAATGCGAGGAAAGCAGCTAAAATAGCGCTTATTTCGTTAAATGCAATTGCAAAGAGAATGCTGAAGAGAGGGGACCCTTGAGGGGTGGCATTATCGAGGGGTAACAAAGAGTTGCAATTTGCTGAAGTTTGTTCGATGTTGTTGTTTTTTGAAAGATTTTTTTGTAAAGGAGGGGTTGAAGTTGCTTGTTCGGGGATGTTTTCAGATGAGGATGGAATGTTGTCCCTGCTAGCAGTAATACCAGCAAAGGAAGAGGGCGAAGATTGTTTAGGTAGTTATGAAGAATAAATTTCTTTAGCTTGCTTTATGGTACATTTTCGTTGCGTTTTGATGTTTAATATTTCTCTTTTTGGAGGAATCTAGGGCATTTGTTGTAGTTAGAGGCGTGGTCAGCATCACAATTGGCACAATTGATGCGAGTGCAATCTGCACTTGGATGTGAGGGGACGGTACACATTTCACACGTGGGATCGTTTCGACAATGTTTGATTGTATGCCCCAGCCGTTGGCATTTTTTGCATCGCATAGGGTTGGGGAAGTCTCTCTTAATCGTTCTTTGCGCCAAGAAATTTTGATGGTTTCAGGCAGCCGATAGAGGTCGAAAGTGAGTAAAACTACTCCGCTAGGAACCATTTCGTTATTAGTTTTTCTAATGAATTTGTACGCCTTAGTGACACCTTGGGAAGCAAGCTCTTTATATACTTCTTCATCTGATAATTGATTTAAATAAGGGGCATAAACTGTGCCTTTCACAGAATCTAGATTTTCATGAAATTTGCAATTCACTTCGCATATGCCGGGTATTACTTTAATTGAGGCAAATTTGTCTGCAGTTTGCTTATCTTTTGCTAAGAGTAGTAAACTACTATCTTTTAGCTCAGATTTAATTTCAATATCACTGCTTATTACTTGAAGGAAGGGATCTATGTACAGCGAAGCACGAATAATGTGATAGAGGCTTTTTATCATTTGTTGCTGATATGATCAGATATTTGGGGTTAGGTAATGGTGTTGTAGGGTTTGGTAGAATTGGGAAATCTGTGATTGGAGATGAAGGACATTTCGGACGGGGCAAACCGATTGTCTCCAAAGGTGAAAGCCCCGGGGGGTATTTTTACACTCCACTTGTCCCACTACAAAAATATATGGAAACCACGTGTAACTAAATGCGTAACTAATTGTGGTGAAGTTGGTTTTGTGTAACGAAGGACCGATAGAAAGAAACTAGAAAAAAAAATATGAGAGCGCAGTCGAAAGAGTACCGTACACAATGAAGGCTAGTCGACGACTATAAATTGGTATAAATTCTCACCTCGCGTTAAATTCGGAGCAGACTGGAAAACATATTCCACGGAACACAAGTAAACGTTGTTTGTATAAGATTTTGGGGAAGGTAGTCTCGGGACCAGCACCGAAACAAGACAGGGCATCTCAGAGATGTTCTTTTTGTCCAAGAAATATATATAGGAAGACTCGCAATGGTTGCATAAAGTATAACTTAGTCATTTGTAGAGATATGATATGTATAAAAAAATTGAATTGATTTAGATGATCAGTAATCTGATCTTAAATATTTTATTCAGAGTTAAGTTTAGGGTTCAAAGTATTAAGTATCTAGTACATTCTTATAATATAAAAAAATACTCCCCGCTTTTGCTTTTTTATTAAGTTCTTCAAAAGGTTTTATAGAATATTTTTATATTTTTCTTATAATTCTTAAAAAAGTTTTTATAATTTATAATTTTGTGTTTTACTCCATAATAGGCTGACCAAATATTTAAAAAATATCAATAAATAAAAATTTATTCTGATAAAAGTTGAACAAAGTCAAAACTTATGTGGGGTTAAATTTGCCCCATCTTGTATAGGTAGAGTAGGATGCGTAGGTACGGTGCACCACAGCCATTGCAAATGGACGAAAATTTCTATTTGGCTAAACACAGTGCAACTGATCAGAGTTCTAAACTTAATAGAGGGCAAATTAAAAATTTTATTTTTTTAAGTTTCCTAACAAATTTGACGCGATAATAGGTATTTATATACTTAAGGTCCTTAACACAAAACTAAATTTTATAAATAATGCAATTGAAATGAATATAAAAAAGCTTACAATTTAACAACTATCACAGAGTTGAGCAAGTATAATTACGCTATGAAACAGGGAGGCATTGAAACATGCGATAAAGGGAACAAATTTAGAATAGATCATTTGAATAGAGAAGAAATAAAGCTTTAAATAAAATTGTAAAAAATATAAGTCTTTTTCACTCAAGTGCCTACCGCTATCCGCAAGTACATAGGAAGGAGGAGAATAGAAAAATCCAAGATAGGCTAAAACAAGGTATAATCAGTCATAGTACTCACTCTATTCATCACCAATTTGGGTGGTACACAAAAAGGCCGATGCCTCCGTCAAACAAAAGTGGAAGATAGTTATATCCCATCCCAAATATTGAAGAAATATTTGATAAACATTTAGGCTTAAAAATGTCCCATCCACCCTTCAAAGATTGATTAATACAATCTTAAAGGAACCTATTGGCAAAGAAAATTGGATGATATTGTCACACATTAGATAGTCTTTAAAAAATTAGATCAAGCTAATCTAAAATTGCAACTGGATAAGAGTGAACACATGAAACAAGAAACCTTATACCCAAAACTCCTAAAGAAATAATGCAATTTTTAACACTAGTGGAGATCACAGAAAATTCCCAAAGACGGTAGAAAATTAAATTGAACGAATTCGATCTCGAAATTTAATATGTTCAAGACAAAAAAAAATTACGTTGCCGATGCCTTCTCCTGAATCCAGGTGGAAGAATGCTTTTGGAGAGAAGAGGACGTTAGATCAGATATAGCTACAATCCATAACTCAAGCGGTATTCCAATCTCAGAAAACAAATAGTAAGTTGCAAATATGATAATTGGATTCGTAAAAACTTTTATATTGCAAAATTTAACTATGGGTCGATTTTGATATTGAGGAAGATTTTTCTACTTTTGAGTCAGTCTTTTTTAGAGAAATAAATCGTTCAATGGCAAATAGAATTTATAGAAGTTTGAAAGTCCTAGAAGATATCACCACATATAATCGCTTCAAAGAAAAATATTAACAATTCATTCAAATATAGTAAAAGAGACTACCGATATCCTAAATGAACTATTTAACTTGTATGGATCTCTTTTCGAAATTCGCCATGAATTCAAGTAGAAACCAAAGAGCTTAGTGAAAGATATTTAATATATTAGGAGCTCCGGAACGACCACGACCAGGGCATGAATAATATCAATATAAACAATTGGTGTGACCAGTTAGAAATTAAATTAGAAATTACTACAGGAAAAACGCGAATTATTAACACTTCTCAAATTAAAGAATTGAACCATTTAAAAATTGAGCAAATCATAGATGTCCAAACTATATCTCACTTAAACACGAATGAATTCGAACATATTAAAACTTCAATTTGAATATAAGACACTCTAATTTAATTTGTACTAACTATTTGAATCGCACAGATTAAAAATTTTGGCAAATCCTGATCATATTCATTGGTTATTAGACACTAATGATACTAAAAATTTTGTAAGGATAAGTGATACAATATTGGAACTAAGAGATGGAGAAATTGAAAAATAACGATCAATAAAAGAAGAAAATTTTTTAACTAACTTAATAAAAAACAAAATAGTATATATAATTTGCGCTTTGTCACCGCTGAAGCGATTTTCGGCCGAGCTCCTTCTCCAATTTGTGGTTTTGCGTCTTGCTGTTTTTCCAACTGATGGAGGGACCTACAGTTTATACTAAGTAGTCTTCCGAGCGGCTGAAGGTTTTTTACGAGGAGCCTTTATTTCATTCCCGAAATACACTCGGAGGGGTGGACATTCCCTGCCGAGGGGCGACCGCAATTAGAAAATTTAATTAAATTTTTTATTTAAATTAATTTTCCATAATTTTTGGATGTTGGCGGCGCCGGAACTTGAGCCCGAGCTTTCCGAATGTCAGTACGCAATGCTAACCACTCGGCTACTGCGGCCGCCAAATCGTAGTATGATTATAAATAATGAAAGTGTTATAAAGTATATACCCCATAATACTGAACCAAATACTGAACAACAGAACAAAATTGTAACGAACTTAAAAAAAAATTCGGGGAATAATATTATAAACATTAATAAATGTGAAGTTATAATATAATATTGCCTAATATAATACCGTGTGTCAAAGATTTGGAAAATACAATATTATCAAAACGCATAACAATTTTGTAATCCTTCCACAACTTAAACAACATTTTCTAACTATCAAGGAAAATAAAATACATGTAACTGCTGAAGCTATTGTTTTATCTTTATTAATAACGGGTTTAATCACATTTCTTATTTTAAGAAAATATTGTTGTAAGCCTAATAATAATATGGAAGATTTTGAAAGTTTTACGAAAGCACCAAAAGTGCTGACGCTATATCTGCTGGAATTTTGTTTACTTTGCATTGTGCTCGCAGTCAAACCAGAATAAGAAATTTATAATGTAAATATAATGTAAAAATCAGAAATAAACTGTTAACCAATCCGTAAAGAATCATTTATATGTACACGTATATGTATATATATAAAACTTGTCTTGTTGCCAAAAGTCTTGGAGCCTCCACAAGTCTCACACAAACCATTCTTGTGAAGCCCAAGATTTTCCTTGATTCCTAACAGGAAATTCGAAATAATCTAAATAGCACTGTTCAATTAATGATTGAGAAATTTCCACGCTGATATTTAAAAGTTAGTATATAAGGACAAAAATAAATATGTGGGTGTCACAAAAAACTGGATCTGGATGTGATTAAAATAATTACATATTTTATAATGAGGGTGCTGACATAAATAAAAATCATCAAGAAGTTCGTGTGACAAAGACAGTATTTACCAGCGTTATTAGAGTAGTTTTCCATTCCAAATGAAACTGCAATAACTTTCTCTATTAAATTATAGATTTCACAGCCGTTTACAAGAGCGATAGCGAGCGGATCTTTTAATCACGTTTATATTTAAAAAGCCCCTTATAGCTCTTTTCCTTTTGTGTAACGGAGAAGAAGGATAAGATTGCGAGTAAGTTTAAAATGGGAAAGGGTGAGAAAGTTTTTGAGTTCTATATTAATTTAGAAATATTTTAGTTTCGGTGTTTAAACCAATGTCTTCACCAAGCAGCCTTCCTTGCAGGATATTCAATTTGGATGATTTATCGATCGTCGCGTAATGCTAGGGGGCATTATAGATATTTAAAAGTGAAATAAAACATACGTAAAGACATATTGCAATAGCAACTAGATTTTTAAAACTAAAATTATTTATTCTATTGTATTATTCACACTTGTCTTTATTTCAAATATCTTTTTTTTTGCTGATGAGTGTACCTTACTTTGTAAATAAAAAGAAAACAGCAGTAAAGCAAAAACTGATAAGTGTAAAGCTTAAATACAAGCTGCAGCTATACCACAGTATTAATTATAGAATTAACCCAAAAGTCCTCTTATAAAATAGATGTAGGTATGTGTAGTCCAGTGAATTTTATATTATTTACAAGTCGCTGCACTCTTTTCTACAATATTAACAAGTTTCTGAAGAAAATGTTCATAGCAATCTTTGTTATACTGCTCTTCCTATTTCTTTTGTTTTCTTACTATTACTGAGAGCCAATTGAGAGCCAAGCAAAAGCTTTACGGAAATAATCGCTAAGTCCTATTGGCGATCCGAAAATCGTTATATTGTGTTAAAGAATATCGAATCTCGTTAAAATTATCGCTAAGTCGTATTTTCGATCCGAGAATCGTTATATTGTGTCATTTGAACGATCCAAAACGAACTTAGATGTTGTGTATACTCATTTGTCCGTGCGAATGTCTTCCAATAAAAGACAATAACTTTAATTACTTTAATAATTATAACTTATTGCAAATATTGTGTGTACGTGTTTTGCTTATTAGGATTAAACAACAACGACCCGGATTTTTATTCGGCCAAAGGCTGTCACTCGCGCAACCTTCCCAGAAAACTACTTTGGGGAATATTTTTGCGGTTACAACAACAACAAAAATATCAAATATGATAATAGTACATTTCAATACATGTCGCTACAAATGTTCTAATCTAATTTTTTCTTTTCCTAAATAACGATTTTGCACTGGGCTACCGGGAGCGAACGGGCCGTAACCAAACCAGTTTTATTTTTTTTTTTTCAAGTTTTTATTCGTAGATTTCGCTTATCCAAAATTAAAGCAAAATATGTTTTGGAAAAATTAGAAATAAAAATTAAAACCGCACTGAGCTTGTGAAAATAATGTGCATGGAGTAAATAAATATTGTTGATAATTTATTTGATTTTGTAGGGATAAAAGATTGGCTAGCGGAAATGTTGCTTTAAACATAACGCTTTTATACATCGGGAAGTTTTTTAACATGTGTGGTTGATTTGTGCAGAATAAACGTCGCCACTGCAAGTCCTGCGGTAAATAGAACCCATTGCTTTCGCGGCACTTATCCATCGTTCATCAAAATACTTCAAACAAGCAGGGAAATTGAGAGCACAATGCGCACTTTTCATCGAATTGTGAAGTTTCCAAAGGTGATGGGGTGTAGAGATTGCACTAATCTATATAGTAGAAAATGCCAAATTTTTCGAAACAGAAACGGATATTTTTCCTTCAGCGTACAAGCTGTCTGTATTGGGAAATGGAAATAACTGACCTTGTATGCAGGTGGCCTAGTTCTGGATATGACAGCATTATTATCAATAATAGTCGTCTGTATCACCGGTTTTCTACTTCTTGGGGCCGCTTACGCGATTATAGTCGAATCAATTGTAGTACGCCATTTATCCGTTATTTTCGCTGTTTGACGGCAGTTGGAAATATTTACCAAGTGAAACCAGTAGTGTATTTCTGTAACTTTTATCAACACGATTTATAGGATCGCAAACTTGCGAATTTTGTCGCTTGCGCTAACGATTATACGATCCTGTAACTCAGTTTTTACGATAATCGACAACGGACATTTCCATGTTATTAAAATGAATGAAAGGCGGCACCACAGCTAAACAAAAAAATATGCGAAAAACACAAAGAGGAATGACAAAAACAAATAAATTCGTTACAGCAATTATTAAATAAATAGCAATGCATTACAAAGTTTATCAAATCAAAAACATGTTATAGTTTGGACTTCCATGCATGACTCTTCGCTCTGTAGAGGAGCTCCAAATAAAACATTCGTGCGCGCTCTTGGGTACTTAGCATCTGTCGCCAAAATCTTGAGATAAGGATCTCATATCTATGTACAAATATAATTAACTTTGTTACTACAATAATAATTGAAATAAAATTTACTGTCACCATTTGCACGTTGATAGAATGTTATCCATGAAGGTTGACATAGGGTTCTTCATGACTCGTGATGGACACATGAGTACAAACAAACGATAGCCCAATTTTCTTTGTAGCTATCCGCTCTATTTGCGTATTGGGAAATCTAACCTTCGCAGGAAACATTGAACGGTTGACTGCTTTTGTCACGCGCTGAATACAACGGCTTACTGAAGACTGACTCACATATATTCCCCATTGCTCTCCGACAGGACGTTGGTAGCATCCAGTTGCAAAGAATCGCAAGGCGGTTAGAACCTTTAAACATCTTATATATATTTAATATTTAAAAGCTATATTTTTACCTGTTTTTCCGTAGATAATGCTGTTATTCTTCTGTCTTTTAGTTGGCTACCGAGAAACTCAGTTGCATTCAATTGGAAACGGTCTTCAACTTCCCGAATCCAAATTCTATCCGATAATGTAGGGTATAATACCTCCTCATCTCATTTGTCATCCTCATCTGTGGCTATATTCATTTCAAAGGTACTGTCATTTCGCGTCGTTTTCAGTATATGTCATTTGTTTTAACGTGAACAACAATCTGTTTCATTCATTTGAGAATGTCGAAATTTGTATCAGTTAAAGTGTGTTTACGGGGAGTTCTTCTTCATTACTTCAACATGAAGAAAAGTTCTACCGAAAGCCATCGTATTTTACTGGACGTTTATGGTGACCATGCTTTAGCCGAACTAACGTGCCAAAAGTGGTTTGCACGGTTTAAAAGTGGCAACTTCGACTTAGACGACGGAGAACGACCCGGACAGCCAAAAAAACTTCAAAACGAAGAATTGGAGACATTGCTCGACGCAGATGCATGCCAGACTCAGGAAGAACTTGCAAAAGTATTAGGAGTTGACCAAGCAACCGTTTCCAGACGATTAAAATCATTATGACTCATCCAGAAGCTTGGAAATTGGGTGAATTATGAATTAAAGCCAAGAGGCGTCGAACGTCGATTTTGCATGTCGGAAATGTTGCTTCAACGCCACCAAAAGAAGTCATTTTTGCATTAGATTGTCACTTGCGATGAAAAATGGATTCATTATGACAACCCAAAGCGCAAGAGATCGTATGTGAAGCCCGGCCAACCATTGACATCCACGGAAAAGCCGAATATCCATGGGGCCAAGGTTATGCTATGTATTTGGTGGGACCACAAGGGTGTGCTCTATTATGAGCTATTGAAATCGAGTCAGACGATCAATGGGGACCTCTACCGAAAACAATTGACCAGAATATGCAACCAGACACGAATCAATAATTTTTTCATCATGACAACGCTCGGCCACATGTTGCAAGGCCAGTTAAAAACTATTTGGAAAACTGTGGGTGGGAAGTTCTACCTAACCCGCCTTATAGCCCAGACATAGCACCTTCCGATTACCATTTGTTCAGATCAATGCAGAATGCCCTCACCGGAGTACGCTTCACTTCAGAACAGGGTAGCAGAAATTGGCTCGATTTTTTCTTGGCTTCCAAGCCGGAGAAGTTCTCTTGGGATGGGATCCACAAACAGCCAGAAAGATGGGCAAACATCGTAGCTTCCTATGGGCAATACTTTGAATATTAAATGTATAACAATTTTTTTCACAATAAAGTCTTAATTTTTGAAAAAATCGTTAAAATTATCACTCTAATCGCTAAGTCCTATTTGCGATCCGAATATTGTTATATTTTGTTAGAGAATAGCGAATATTGGTAAAATTATAGCTAAGTCCTATTTGCGATCCGAAAATCGTTATATTGCACTTAGAGAAGCGAATATCATTGAAATTATCGCTAAGCCTTATTTGCGATCTGAAAAACGTTATATTCCGCTTAGAGAATATCGAAAATCGATATATTTTGTTAGAGAATAGCGAATATCGTTAAAATTATCGCTAAGTCATTTTAACGATCCGAAAATCGTTATAAAACGATAGAGAATTCCCCTACAGGTCGGCTCCACCTGATCCTCCCAACTGAGTGGAGGTATAAATTGTATTATTTTATTCATTTAAAATTATGTGTTCGTATTTGTTAGATTATTTATACCGAAAATTGTACAAAGTATGCAACGATACAAATGGCGAACATAAAATAAAATTGATTATCCGTTAACTGAATTCTCTTTCAATTTGTATGTACTCAGAAGAGAGCAAAACATATTGCTTAAGTGTTAGTATTGCCCAAAATCGTGTGTTTATTGTTGTTTTGGAGGGATGATTGTCAACTGCGTTCTTGATATATACGATCGGTACTTAGCAATTCCACATATTTCACAGTAATGCCATTCTTTACCGGCCTTTTTAAAAATTACCAAATCACCGATATGCAATGATGGTAATGACTTCCGATGTCCCGATATAGTAATATTTTTTTCTTGTTAGTGTTATCCTGAATGATCTCTCCTCTTATAATGATTCTGAAAATCAACAGTTCCACTAATGGGAGTTTGACAAAACTTTCAGAGCGGAATGCATACTCGCAACCAGTGTATTGGTATTCTATTATATATATATAATTCGCGCTTGGTAACCGCTGAAGCGATTTTCGGCCGAGCTCCTCCTCCAATTTGTGGTTTTGCGTCTTGATGTTTTTCTAACAAATGGAGAGACCTACAGTTTATACTAAGCCGCCTCGGAACGGCTGATGGTTTTTTTACGAGGAGCCTTTTATTTTCATGTCCGAAATATACTCGGAGGGGTGGACATTCCCTGCCAAGGGGCGACCGCAATTAGAAAATTTAACTTAATTTTTTATTCAAATGAATTTTCCATAACTTTTGGATGTTGCTGGCACTGGGATATGAACCCGAGCCTTCCGAATGTCAGAACGCAATGCTAACCACTCGGCTATCGCGGCCGCCTATTATTATTATAAATTTGTTCACTTCATTAGCTTCAGCGCAACGCTTCAAAATATTCTTCGGAATTTCTATTCCCTTGCTGGTCCATAACTTTACGGATAGTTTGAACTTTAATATTTGAAATAAAAATTACATTCCCGAGAAATTTTTTAAAATTCTGACGAGCTGAATTTTCATTTTCAATATCAGGCGGATATCAAAAATTGTCCGAAGGTTTTATTATTTACTTTCCTTGTAACTCGAAAATTATAACATCCATAAAAAATTGGAATGAAATTCAATCCAGCGTGTTCAAATAAATCCACGGATATCATTTAATATGAGTATTTCGGATTAACTTTCTGAAGCAGTGGTCCATTTGATTAAGCCGTTTAAATTTCTCGCAAAATGTTGTATGTTGCAATAATTTCTTTAATTATTGTGTTCATTCCGAGCCAAAAGTATAACATTTTTGCTCTAGCAAGTGTTTTTGTTTCAACTGCGGGACGTGGTGCATGAGGCCACTTTGCCAAATTTCTCTGTAATTTTATTGGAATTACTAATATTTGGTCTTTATAAAGTGTTCCACTTTCAAAATGTTATTCCGATTCATTTTGTGAAATATTATCATTGAGATTTCGATATTCTGGCCAACGATTTCTAACGTATTCACATCCGTTGTTAATATCTGTCGATAGTGATGGTAATTATTTTTCGACACACATGCTGACTTTGTGACTGTGTTAATGATTCCACTCAATTCTTCATCAGCCAAACCAACCGATATCATCTACGTCAGAATCATGTTGTTGTTGTTCCACCCTGCTTAGGGCTAGTCAGTCTAAGCCACCGAGGTCATCTAACGGGAGGTCTAGAAAAAGAGCAGTTTGGATGGCTTCGGACCACAGGGAGAGGGGGGTTAGATGTGTCGGTTTTAAGGGCTCTACGGTAGCATCCCAACATGAATTGCTTGCACACCAAATCATTATGCTCCTTAACTCGTAGCATAGATGCTTCGCTGTTCAAGTGATGCTCTGGCGACATCAGAAAGTTTCATGTCGAGGTCCTAAGGGCTGTGTTTTTGCAGGTCTGTAGTTCTTCACCTGCGTCACCGGCGCCCAGATCGGTGCGGCATAGTTAACGCAAGCTCGAGCCTGTATTCCTTCGTCCAGCTGGTGAAAAGACGTCAGAATCTAGAAGAACATTCTTTGCGTTACTAAACCAATATCACGTTAGTCCAACGTTCCCAGGGACTTGTGATCACTTTTCAACTGTGAAACCACGACCATAAATAAAGTGCATGCAAAGACCACATCCAATAAATAGTTCATTTTTAATTTGTACCTATTTTTTTTTACATTTGCTAAGAGTTCTAGAAAGAAATGCTATTGGATGACCATCCTGCAACAGAAATATCAACCATATTTCGATCACTCTGAATAATAACAGGCTTTTCCGGTTCAAATACTTTTAAAATTGGATCTGATGTAAATTTTCTAAGCAATTACTCAGAATCATGTTTCTGCCTCCAATCAAATGCAACATGTTTTCCGGTTAATCTACGTAATTGAGCTGTAAGTTTAAATCGCTTAGATATGCTTCTTTAATATTACCACCCGATAAAATGGGGTCCATGAATATTACTTCTGGTTTATGATATTTAATTTTTTCCGAGTTAAATTTCACATAATTTAAACGTGCACGCTCTAGAACAATATATAGGAGTCGAATCATGCGCCTCCTCATTAGAGGCTACAACTCCAATATCATCAATCAGAAAATGTTCAGTCTTAACACACTTATTAAGTGGTTTTTGATCCAAACGAATTCCATTTGGTTTCTCAACCTCCTGAAGCCCTAATCAGTTGGATAGGATACTGATTTATTAATTTCATTCTTCACCATCTCATCAAGGTTTATTTTAAGTTTTTTAACAATTGTATCAGGGAAACGTTCTCTATAATGTACTACTGGCTTGGTATTTTCTTGTACATGAATGGAATTTATCTTGTTCAACAGAACACTTCATTGTTTCAATATCAAGTCACTTAATCAATATAAATTTAAATATCGGGTCCAAATATCGACTCAAAGTTATCATCAACAGCAATAAATTCAGCCGTCCTATCCAAGTGATTTGATACGGGAAAGTTAATTTGCTCAATGCTAATTTTTAATTGATATGTGATTCTTAATGAAATATAGTTGAGGCCCGCATGCGTATAGATTTTGAACCCAACTATCTTATTTCCTAAATATTGCTTTTAATGTTATTTTTGTTTTTAATTTGCAATAATTATCCAATATTTTACCTGTATTTTCCTCCCAACGAAGATTGCCAACTCTTTGATTTCCATTTATATTTGATACTGCTGCACGTTGGTTTGATTTCTTTATCTTTAGGCGATGCATCCGGTTAAATTTACCTTTTTCCCGCAAGAACATGTGAAACCCTACTGGACACCTAACTGTGTGATCCGATTTCCAATCACAATCACAATTGAACAAAACGTCGGCTTTGTATTTAATTACATTGACTGCATTTCCTTTGTAATTTTCCGATGATTTTACAACCACAATAGATTGCTTTTACGAAAACGATCTTAATGCCATAATTCCTTTGTTACGTGTGATTTTACACATGATTGTTCAACTTGTGCAGATAGTTTCGTTAACACTAAACCTATCAGAGCGGTCAAATAACCGCTTTTAAGACTTTAATTAAAATTCCACCCTTTTATTTTTTTTTGAACTTTCTGCACGACTTTTTCTATAATATATGTCTGTTTACTTTTTCAATATATATTTCGCTTCTTTCGTTTTTCTGATTATAATATTATATGTAACCGTTTACCATAAGCGGCGTTTTGACCGCTAGAATAAATATGAAATCTGCACTGAAATCTCAAACTTAACACAAAAGCAGTAGCTTTCCAAGAAAATGTCATCCGATAGTAATCTAGGTAAACGCCATTCGCTTACAGCTTGTTTTATGCTGGGTACAGAGCGACTGCTGGTAACTCATGAGGTGAGGCAAAGTAGCGATCATTCAAATTAGATTACTGGCTCTGTACGTGGCATTATAAATATTTTCGAAGTGATTAGATCTGTTTTTAATGATAAAATATAAATATAAAATAAAAATTCTAGTTCCTAAATTTTATTATTGGCGAATGATTAAAATACATATTCAAAAATATAGCTGTAAAATGTCAATGCAAAGGAAATTCCTAGAAGAAGTAAATATTATAAGCGAACTATACTCTGAAGTAGATGAAGCAGAAAATTCTGGGAGTAAGGATAGTATATACATATGACCCATTAGACACTGACTCTGGGCTATTCGAAACGGATAATGAAGAAAAGAACATTTTGAACAAGCGTAGGGGTCGAAAAAGAATGAGATTGTTCTCCAGTACCGAATATGAATGTGACGGATCAAATGGCTAAAAACTGCAACATATAAATCCAATAGACGGCCTGTCCAAATATTTTTCAACATTCTGGATTTAGGTGCTACAAATGCTTGGATTTTTTATAAGCAAGCAACTGGACGTACTTCCAGGTAGCTGAAATTTGCCGGTTTTTTTGATAAAGAAAACACTTAATTTTCAGAGGAATCTCAAAATTATTTTATTCAAAGTATTGACCATTGGTTTCTACACATTTCGCCCATCTCTCAGGCAAATTATGGATACCATTCCAAAAAAACTTTTTCTCTTTCGAGGCAAACCATTCGACGAGCCATTTTTCGACTTCTTCAAAATTAGCGAAGCACTGCTCTGCAAGGGAGTGTCCCATCGATGCGAAAAGGTGATAGTCGGACGGGGCGAGGTCTGGAGAGTACGGCGGGTGCGATAATATTTCCCAATTAAGTGTTTTTAATGTGTCTTTCACCAGTTTAGCGGTATGAGACGTCGCGTTGTCATGTTGCAGGATAACTTTGCCATGTCTTCGGGCCCATTCCGACCGTTTTTCGATCAACGCTTTATTCAAATTGATCATTTGTTGTCGGTAGCGATCCGTGTTCACCGTTTCACCAGGTTTTAACAACTCGTACACCACACCACACTTGTCCCACCAAACACAGAGCATTGTCTTACAGCCAAAGCGATTTGGCCTTGCAGTCGATGGGCCAGCTTCACCAATGGAAAGCCATGATTTTTTCCGCTTCGGGTTCTTAAAATAAATCCATTTTTCGTCCGCTCTGACAATTCGATGCAGAAAAGATTTCCTTTCGAATCGTTGAAGCAGCATTTCACAAACGGTTTTTCGATTTTCCATTTGTCTATCGTTCAGCTGGTGTGACACCCATTTTCCATACTTCTGGCTCTTTCCCATGGACTTAAAACGTTGACAAATTGCTCCACGAATCACATGTAGTGTTTCTGCCAATTTTTGTTGCGATTAGGTTGGATCAACATACAATTCCTCGTCTTCGAACTTTTTCGCTGCACCAGGATGTTCATTGTCTGTCAAATCGAAATCTCCACTTTTAAATTGACGAAACCATGTCTCACATGTTCTAATCACTGGAGCATGTTCATTATAAGTTTCTACCAGCAACCGGTGAGCTTCAGCCAAATCATAGAAATTTATACATATTACTAGCGACATCTACTAGTAAAACCGACAAACTTCAACAAACACACCTGGTACATCAAAAAAGTTAAAAAAAAGATTAATTTAAATAAAAAATTTAGCTAAATTTTCTAATTGCGGTCGTCCCTCGGCAGGGAATATCAATCCCTCCGAGTGTATTTCTGACATGAAAAAAAGCTCCTCAACACATACAGCCTTGGTCAAAAGTATTAGGCACTTCTTTTTGTAAATGTCTTACATGGGTGTTTAACTGTTGATTAAACGAATAAATTTTCTAATACAATATTAAAATTCAAAGCACTCTGGGTAAGCTAAACCTAAAAATTGACATTTTTAAGAAATTCATAAAATATTTTTGCATTTAAAACTTGAAAGTCAAAGTGTAAATTGCATTTAGTGAAAAGTTACCAATCTTTAGCTGATGGTGTCGGCGAAATTATCGTTGGCGAGGGTCGCATGGACAGTCAAAAGTACATAAATGCATTAGAAGTTGTTCTTCTGCCTTCGTTAGCGCGCATTTTCGGCGATACTAATTTAGACGGGGTTCAATTTCAGCAAGACAATGCTCCTTGTCACAAATCAGCGACTACGATACGTTGGGTTAGAGATAACAACATTCTTTTGTTAGATTGGCCTGCATAGTCTCCAGATCTTAATGCCACAGCAGTATAACATCAAAAACTGTCTTAAAGAATGTTGGGGGCAGAGCCGAGAACCGTAGAAATAAGGAAAACACGTCTTGATCTAGAGAAGTTTATTCAAAGACTAAAAACATATTCAGTGTTCATTTAACTCAAAGTATATAAAAGGAAATTTAAATTCAATACAGAGTTGCATTATTTATTACGATCTATTCGTGTTGCAATTCGAACCGATTATTTTTTCATCAAAGAATGCCTTAATTAACGAGTGGTACGCTATATGTGCGGATGAATGTACAAAGCTTGTACGCAGCATGCCTAAGAGAACTGCTGCTGTTATTAAATCGAAGGGTTGACCTACTATTAATATTATTATCACTAATTCATTGTATTTTTTACTGTTTTACTAATAAAACTTCATTACTTCACTTGTTAAACCAAAAATATCTAGGCACCCTGCAAGCGGTATTCAGTCAGATATACCAGCACTCATTTACTGTACGAGTATGTAAATTCTGAGCGCAATCTTCTATTTGCTTATCTATTTATTATTCTTCATGCTCATTCATATTAACGGTATACTCATTTATATACCAACAAGTATTTTTAAGTTCCCCCTCAGGAGGTTTACATTAGTAGATACATATAAGAGATTCGAATATGAATTCTCATTGGAATTTACAGTATCACACCATGATCATGTTATATGAATTGTTAAAACCACAGCTTTATACTAACATAAGAGATCGTGAAATAAATCAGTTTAATGTTGGCCACCAAGACATCGCGTTTACCTTTGGCACAGCCAAAATAATTTGCATACGGTTAGGAAAACGATTCCTCATCTAAACAAATACCATATATGTATGCAAATTCCAATTTTATTAAATTACCTAAAAGCAAAAAACAATAAACTATATAAAACGAGTATTCAAATGTAACCTCCAAAGTACTAGCTGGCTAATTTTTACTGAATCCTGTTCGATGAAAACTCAGTAGATTTTACTCTTTGGGGGAGTAAATCATCTTACTCTCTCAAGTTCGTTACCGGCTAATTGATGAGACCGTGTGTCAATAATGAATGCGAACCCGTAACCCAAATCCAAAAGAAAAGAAACGAGTGTGCTTTAAGTTTAGCACACAATATATGTGAAGATAATGCAGATAACACATACAAACATAAATTTTTCTGAAAGATAATTTTATTCTCTATTTGATAGAAAAAAAAATTTTGGTAATTATTCAGATGAGCGGCTTTTGCTTAAATCGATGTATTTGATGATTATCTTTTCATTCAAAGTGGGGGAAAGCTGAATTTTACAATAGTTTTATTAATATTAACATTTAAAGTTGCACTAAAATCACTAACAAACACATTACATACAAATGCAAGGTTATAGCGATGTTACCATACTGTGAAAGTAATTAGTAAAAGAGCAATAAATAAGACGCAGCGTTTGGGGGTCCGGCATAGTTTTTTCGATTTATTGAATCGAACAAGAACTAAAATAAATAATATTCACGTATTTTTAATAGAACGGCTTCGAAAATACATAACATTCACGTATAGATACAAAAACGAGGTCGAATATACATAACATTCACATATTTTTACAAAAAATATTTTTACAAAAAATATGTGAATGTTATGTATATTCGACCTCGTTTTTGTATCTATGCGTGAATGTTATGTATTTTCGACGCCGTTTTATTAAAAATACCTGAATTTTATGTATTTTCGTTCTTGTTTCTGTAAAAATATGTTAATGTTATTCATTTTTGTTGTTGTTCGTTCTAAAAAAAAATCCAAAAAACAGACTGAACCGACCCACACATTGCTCTTTTTTAGATTTCTTTCACAGTATGGCAGCATCACTTTAACCGTGTATTTGTATGTAATGTGTTTGATAGTAATTTTAGTGCAAATTTAAATGTTAATAATAATAAAACTATCGCAAAATTTAGCTTTCCCCCTCTTTGAATGAGAAGATAATCATCAAATACATCGATTTAGCCAAAAACCCAATCATTTTTGGACTAATTACCAAAATTTTGTTGTTGTTTAGCGTACAACAACAACAGTATTTATTTACATACACTATTCTTATTATTGTTTACAAACACTTGACCACTATTATTTCGTACGCTGCGCTAGCTTCGCTCAAAAGTGCGAGAAGATAAAAAAAAAACAAATGGTGTAATATTATCACTAGCTAATCATCATATGTGCACAATAAAACAAAACAGAAGGTAAAACAGCTGTAATTGCGTGAAAGTATTTGAAGTTTTGCAACGATGGCACGTGGTAAACCCATTTGTGAAGAGATTCGAAATTTAATTATTAATTATCACAAATCTGGGGAGTCATTTGGTAAAATTGCTAAAACATTGCAATTAAATAAGTCGTCGGTATTTTCTATTGTAAAATATTGGAAAAGAAATGGATCGATTGATTGTAAAATCGACAAAAGAGGGCGAAAGTCGAAAATAACAAATCGCGACAAAAGAGCATTTGTTATATATATATTAGGTTAAGTAAACAGTTCGTTCGGTTTTTATCTAAGAGATGGCGTTATTGTCCATAGTACTAGTGTTACGTGTCGCATCATGTCATATTATACGGCGCTGAAAACGTGTTTATTCGCGCTAAAAGTTTGTCTTTGACAGTTTTTCGATTGATTGACTCAGTACGCTGTGAGCGCTCATCAAAAATGGACACCAGCAAAGATAAAATTCGCTATATTTTTCAATTTTTCTTCGATTAAGATGAAAAAGCAGCCAAAGCGGCTGAAAAAATTAATTTAGTTTATGGGCCCGATACTGTAAGCGAACGTGTAGCACAAAAGTGGTTTGTTAGGTTCCGTTCCGGTTATTTCGATGTCAAAGATGCACCGCGCGTCGGGAGGCCTGTCGTCGACAATTGCGAAAAATCATGAAAATAGTGGAAACAGACCGTCATGTGATGGATTTAAAAAGAAGGTCGATGTTTGGGTGCCACACGAGCTAACGCAAAAAAACATGATGGACCGAATTTCCATCTGCAAATCGCTGATGAATCGCAATAAAATCGACCCATAGTCCGGATCTGGCATCAAGTGACTACCATCTTTTCCTGTCCATGGCGAATGCGTTTAATGGTGAGAAGTTGGCCTCAAGAGAGGCCTGTGAAAACTGGCTCTCCGAGTTTTTTTCCAATAGGGACGCAGCCTTCTACGAGAGGGGTATATTGAAGTTGGCATCTCGTTGGCAACAAGGTAACGAACAAAACGGCGCATATTTGACTTAAATCGGACAAGTATACCTAAAGTTATCATATATTGAAAAATCAATAAGAAACCGAACGAATTGATTACTTGACCTAATATATTTAATTAATTGAATAAGTGTATCTATATATGTATGTTCATCAGTGTATGTGTATATATGTATGTTCATAAATATGTATATATTTGTATGTGTGTGTAACTTCTCTTGTTGTTGGTGTTGCTGTGGAGGTTTCAAGGCCTTGGATAATTGAAATTCTTTTCATTAAATCGGGTTGCACAGCCAGACATAAGGCATAATCCTATCAGGTCTTTAAACGTTTAAAATTTAAAGCACAATCAATACAGAGGATACATGATGTAATATAAGCTTTAATAAGGAATTGGACAAACTCAAAAAAAGATATTGAAAAATTGACAAAAAAAAAAACTAGAGATAACCAACCCAGACTTAAAAAATCCACGCACATTTATCCCTAATACTTTTTTTTTGTTATATGGCTTTTAATATTTTATGTCATATACAAATGTAAATCAAAAGATAAAGTTACTCTAAGACTTTCACATAAAGAAATATTGTAAAAACATGTGCACATACCGACCTGAACCGTAAATAGCAAAATATGTTCAGTCCACACATATCCATTACAATCGAAGAAAAAACGTAGACTAACAGGTCTATTATGTCGAGGTTATAAAACTTACTTTGGTATTAAAATTTACCATTCAGTAACTTTTGTTACTATATCGTATTCTAAGTTCACTCTCACACTGTAAGTTTTGTTACCTGCGAAATAGGAGGTAACAAACAATCTGCATTCATACATACATATTTACACTCGCCCATTTATCATCATTGGAAACTATGCAAACTTGTGTATCTAATATTCTTATGCAATATTCCTATTTTGACTTGTATGGTTATTCTGTTCAATATCAAGGAACCTTTTACACATGATATTTCTTGTCGGCGAATATGAAAGGGATATAGCTTGAGAGATCGGCTCATATTGGGTGGACATCCCCTTAGCATTCAGCATTTGCCAAATCCGCATTTCGGGCAGTCTGAACAGTTGGCATCTACGCCAACAATTTATTGATCATCCAATAAAGGCAATCGGCTCAGAAGGTCAGCGTTTCCCCAACTTATTTCCCGCAACTTCGCTGTCGAAGCATTTGCGATGATATAACATTACGAACGGCCTTCGTTGTATTGAAGATACCCAATAAGGGCCGAAGTTCGATAACCAGAATAAATTTGCGGCCATACAAGTAATCACGAAATATTTTTACTCCAGCGATTAGTGTTACAGCTTCGCGGTCGATTTGAGCGTAATTCCTCTCTGACTTCGATAAGGATCTGGAGTAGAATGCAATGGGCGTCTCAGACCACTCAGGCGTGCGATGACTGAGGACAGTATATTATTTGTTACATTGGTCAGCTCTTCAATGATGGAAATTCTCTGCTCATGAAGGTTTCGTTCAGCAGATGTGGAGATTTGCCGCATTTTTGAAGGTGATGACACTTTGCGTTGTGCATTTTTCCTAATTGTTGACATCATGGACGATCAATCAAAGTATCAGTTGTTATGGGAAGATGAAAATTCACGTAAAACGATTATACAATATGTCAGTAGCGAAAATTTATAATACCCAAATATTCGTGAAAAACTCAGGAGCGCAACAAAATACGTGTTACTCGCCCAAAAACACGTTATGTATAGTTTGAGCCCGAATCGATTTCGATTTCTTTAACTCAATGAAAGGTAAAATTTGATTCAGCTTTATGTTTTCTGGTTTTTGAACCGTCTTGATGGGTGGCAAAAATTTTGAAGGTGAACTTTTATGCCACACGATGAGCAAATGGTTTCTCTATGCGGACACTGACAGCGGACATGTGGGCCACCACATGGTTTTGTTTGTGTGTTGGAATTAGCACGCGTTTTCAAACGATTTAGTGATGGTTGTAGTTGGATGTTGCTTGATGAACCTGTTCGGAGTGTCGCGTTGCAGATGTGTATTTAAATGTTACTTCAGCAGTAGTAGCTCGATCGAGAACCTTCTAAAGCTTCAGATCACGCTCTGCTAGCAGGTTGCGCTGCAATGCATCATCTCGAAAGCCACATAACAAGCGATTTCTTAGCATGCGACCCAACGACGGGCCAAAATTGAAATCAACAGCCAATTTGCGAAAGGCGACAACGTACTCGCAAAATCTCTCGATGAGTTGTTGGTCCCGTATGTGAAATTTGTAATAATCCGAGATTATGTATGCTTTTAAAACTGCCGGTGCAGTGGTGTTAATTGTTATGTTAGGTTTTCCTGCTCTTTTAGCACCGTTGCTTTATCCTCAGACATCGATATGTGATGAAGTAAGATTGGCTTTGGCTTGCCTTTCAACGTTAACTTCTTGCAATTTCTACCTTTTAGGTTGCGCAGCACCAACAGCATTGTTAAGCGAATTTTCAATAGCGAATTGCTGCTTTATACTAAAAAAAGTTACGATATCCTACCGACTGCGCCAATTTAGTATTTAGCAGTAATTTATTTATTTAACTTATTCTTAAATTACAATTGAATGCAATGTTCGCTTGCTAATGTTCACTACGCAGCTATCTATTGATATTGCTAAGACCCAAAGGTATTCTTAGGCTAACTGTAATATTCTAGTGCTCGTATGTACAGGAACCCCAAAGTATTTTGACAGAAACGTCATGATCTCAAAACAATAGGTAAATTTTCAAAATACGCAACGTTCCACAAACTTAACAATAGGAATTTGGTTGCGTATTGCCAGCTTTGAGTCCAAAGTAAAATGCTAAAACTAGTATTTGATACCGAATTTATTTTAATTTGTGTACTGACTTTAAGACATTTATGATTTTTAACTAAAAATAAAATATTTTAGAGATTTTATAAATTAATTAGACTTAGCTGATCTGGTTTAGTTAGTGCAAATAAAACAATTTTATTCCACTTTTTGCCCAACGTTTCGCTAAATAGTTTAGCATCTTCAGCGTCTCGTGTTTATTTAGATTGAATACACATTTACACGTAAGTATATACATACATACAAAACGAATAGTTAGAAAAACTTACAAATATCAACAAGCCGGGAATTATTTAAGAAACAATGTCATACATATACAGCAACGTTGTTTTGTTGCTGTGTGTTAATTGGTGTCTTTGTTCTTGAGAATATTTGTGCGCGTGATTGATTTGACTTGAATGCCAATGTAATATTTCGTTTTTCCTGGTTTCATATCCTAATTTTTCATTGAACTTTGGTATGTATTTAACGCTGCAATATTTCTTAGCCATGTTTGTTGAGTCTAGTTTTGCTGTTTTGTTATTAAATATTATTACGTTGCCTTAATATTGTCCTGTATTACTTCCCGTAATATGTATTTTTTCTTTGTTGACATCATACAATTTTTGCTGTATTGATTTTGTATATCTATCATTGGTTGGGAAGAAAGGAAATTTATCAGGCGTCCAGAACATGTAGGTTTGGAGTACCAGTTAAGAATAATTTTGTTGTCCTCTCTATGCATTCTTGTATCGAGAAATGCAATATATTTTTTTTTTCAATTTCCATCGTGAAGTGGAGTCTCTTTGATACATGTTAAGAGAGTCAAGTATTGTTTTTGTGTAGTTGTATTTAATAATGGCAAACATATCATCTGCGTATTTTGTTATGAATTTACCATAAAGTCAATATTGTGGTGCAATCGTGTTCTCCATTATAATATCAGCAATTGTTGGAGAAAGTAAGTTTTCTATTGGCATTCCAAACGTTTAAGCATAAAGCTTGTTGTTGAACATAAGGCAGTTGTTGTTTTTTAGGTAAAAATAAAGGATTTGTTGAAATTTGTTTTGTTGTTGTATTTGGTCTCATTTTCGCATAAATATTTTGGTAGTTAGTATTGTTGGTATGTTTGTAAAAAGTGTAAAAAGTGACACAACAAGCAATAAAACAGTGCACGTAAACAGTAAACAAGTAAGACGCATCTGCAGACAAAAAAACGGAAGAGGCCGGGATGCGGAAGTGTGAAGAGATTGAGAAGCTGGTCGACAAGGGTAATGCTCAAAAATTCTATGAAAAGATACGACGGCTTACAGAAAGATTCACGACCGGAAAAGACTCTTGTAAGACACGAAGGGGTGATCTAGCAACCGATGCCCATAGTATATTGAATATATGGAAGCAACACTTCCCCAGCCTGCTGAACGGTAGTGAAAATGGAACATCCGGAGATGGTGAACCCGAAACCCCAATCGATGACGATGGAAAAGGCGTTCCATTACCTGACCATGAAAAAGTTCGAATAGCAATCCCCCGCCTAAAAAACTACAAAGCAGCTGAAGCTGAAGACCTGCAGACAGAGCTATTCAAATACTGTGATGAAGAACTGATAAGGTGCATGCATCCGCTTCTTTGCAAAAGCATGAAAGCATGCCCGACGATTGGAACTTACATAAGTGTGCTCTTCCCAATCCACAAAAATGGCGATCCTCCAATCGCAATCCAATCTCCACCTGCAGCAAAGAGATTGGTTCTTGTAACACTAAAACCTCTTTTAGGATCGAAAAGGGCCTCTCCGAGCCGTTCGATACCAAACAGGGTGATTTCTTATCTTGTGACTTTTATTTTATTGGTTTAGAAAATAATACGAGCTGCAGAGCTGAACTCTACAAGTCCCTCATATTTCCCGTCCTGCTATATGGTGGCGCAGCGTGGACGATGATAACATTTGCGAGTTAGGAATGGCGAATGCCGCAGTTGATGGAACGTCGAGCTGTAAGAGATATACGGCAACATTGACATAGTTCATCGAATCAAGGAACAACGGCTAAGTAAAGTGGTCCGAATGGGTAAAAATTTGAATTTCAGTTGTTGTTGGGAAGCAAATTTTCCCGGCTTTACACTATCAATTACAATCAAATTTGAAATATTGTGCAGTGATCGCGAAAAAAAACGTTGGCTCATAGCAGTTAGACAATTGCTCCCAACGCATTTCTGATACAACCCGTTGGAAATGAAATACAAATAATGAAATAAACCTGCAAGGATGTCTTCTGTCTAAAAAAAAAAATGGTATTTTAAAATTATATATGAAAATTAATATCTAGTCTCTTGTCATATGGTGTCAATTCATTTATAAGCTCTAAACAAATTATTTTGTTCAGGCGAAAACGCTGAATGACAACGCTGAATGAATCTTCCAAATTAAAAGAGTGTAGTTTTTTGCAAACTTCTTAACTTGCGCCTTTTTTGCATTTTTTTCTTCAACTTCATTGAATTCCAGACGTAAAATATGCCTATACTTTTTGGTTTTATTTTTTCTCAAATTAACAACACAAAATCAAACAGCAGATTGTTTGTTACCTCCTATTTCGCGGTAACAAAACTTACAGGGCGACAGTCAACTCAGAATACGGAGTACTACAAAATTTACTGAATGGTAAATTTTAATACCAAAGCAAGTTGTATGTCCTCGACAGAATGTACCTGTTTATAAAAAGCTATGCAAGGAAACAAAAACTCTATACAATTCAAAAACTAATAGAAACAAAAAATTTTATTTAAAGCGCATATAAATATTTTTATTTTTTAATCTATCTATTATATTTTTCTTGTAGAAAATTTAAGCTCCACAAGAAATCATGTAAGGGCCCTAATGAAACTCCTCTGCCAGCGGTTTCCATATTGAAACCACTAATGGGCATCGATCCGCATTTGGAACACAATCTTGAATCGTTCTTTACAATGGATTACCCAGTGGTAATGTTTAAATTTATACTAGTTTTTTTTTAGCTTTATTTGCTGTAATGCATTGTCCTTTGCAGTATGAATTATTGTTTTGCATAGAAGATAGCGTGGATCCAGCTATTGAAACGGTACAAAGCTTAATGTCGAAATACCCCCAAGTAGATGCCTCATTGTATATGGGGGGTTCCAAGGTTGGTGTTAATCCCAAAATCAATAATATGCAACCTGGTTATGTGGCTGCTAAATACGATTTAATCATGATATCTGACAGTGGTATTAAAAGTAATAAATATTTAGTAATAGAAAGAGACGCATATAAATCATCTAATGTTTTTTCTTTGTAGTGAGGAATGATACTCTCTTTGACATGGTAAATAATATGACTGAGAAATATGCACTTGTACATCAAATGCCCTTTACATGCGACCGAGAGGGATTTGCTGCTACTTTTGAAAAGGTGTGTTAAATAAGAAAGAATAATGAATAAAACTGTGTTTTAGTTGATATAGTTTCAATTTTATAAATTATGATATTGTATATATTAATGTGTACATTTTCTAGGGTGACTTTTACTCTTTTAACTTTGTTCTTTTAAACTTATTATTTTACAGATTATATTTAATTGAGGTTTTACAAACTTTTCAAAGTTTCTGAAGTTGTTACCCAAAAAAGTATAGTACTAACTCTTAGCTGAATAATTTTAAAACTTTTAAAATGCACGCTTTGTGAATATGCCAGAAGAAGATATTGGCATAAAATTTGACACTTAGTGATAGTAAATACTCTACCAACATAAAACATCTATCTATAGAAAATGTACATACGTACATACGTAATACATATATAATTTTAAATATTAGAGAAGCCCAGTCATACGTTATTCTGACTGTATGTATTTTGATCAATTTAAATCTTATAATTGGTATTATAAAGACAGCCGCGATAGCCGAGTGGTTAGCATTGCGTACTGACATTCGGAAGGCCAGGGTTCGAGTCCTGGTTCGACTAATATCCAAAATTATAGAAAATAACTTTTTCTAAATACGGTCGATCCTCGGAGGGAATGTCGAGCCCTACGAGTGTATTTCGGACATGAAATAAAGCCTCCCCATAAAAATCCATCGGACGTTCGGAGGCGTTTTTATCTTCAAACAACATAATAAACATTTTACACCATTGAATTCATTTAATATAGATAAATGTTTTGGAGAAAGCATGTGAGCTGCGACGCTACAATTGTAGGAAATCGAATAATAATTGTGATTTTTTCAAATAAGTTGGTACCTGGTCCACGTCCTGGCATAAAAAATAATGCTCATGAGAGTCTACGCAGTTGGATACCAAAAATTTCAATTAAATCGAACCAAAAATATGATAACTTTGAACAGGTCTGAAAATTATCAAATATAGGTAGTTTTCCATAACCCAAGTGTGTTTTATTTTGTTGTGTAGTAATGTAAACTTATCACTCTACTCTACCAAGCAACAAAGTACTAGTTTTTCATGTTAGATCTAGCTCCGTTTTTCGCTGTTCAGCTAGAAAAATTTAAATTTAGCCTAGGCGTTTTTGCCTTTTTTGAGAAAAGCCTATCTTTTTTAGCTTAGTTTAGGGTGAATTTAATTTTTTACTACCTAGTGTACCTAATGTGCACTTAAACTCAACTCAATCCAATCGATTTCTATACTTGTTTCTTCAATAATTTTGTCACAGATGAATTCACATTTTGTCGTTTCACAGTGTTCATTACAATATATTTGGCGATTTGTAACCGCCGAGCTCCTCCTCTAATTTGTGGTTTTTCATCTCGATTTTTTTCCAACAAATGGGGGGACCTGCAGTTTATGGTATAATATTTAATGTTACAATACGCTGAAAATGCTCCAATGTTTTTCAAAACGAAAAATTACTGTTTTGGGCTTATTTCTATACTTTAACGCTCGCCATTTTTTTCAAAATCATTGTAGGTATTATTATTATTATTTTTTTTTAATACCAGTTCCTACTGTTTTAAATTTACGTTTTCATCTTCATGACAGTTGCTAAAAATTTTTGAAAGATCAACTGTATTGAAAGTTTAGTAATAGTTGTCCTTATTGGTATATGAATGTAGTAAGATATCGAATTTAGTATTTAACGTTAATTTATTGTTCGCTAGGTATTTTATGAAATTTTACATACCCGCACAAAGTATTTAAGAAAATATTATCAACAACGTTATATATGTATATGTATGTATAATTGGCGCTTTGTAACCGCTGAAGAGATTTTCGGCCGAGCTCCTCCTCCAATTTATGGTTTTGCGTCTTGATGTTTTTCCAACAAATAGAGGGACCTACAATTTATACTAAGCGCTCTCCGAACGGCCGATGGATTTTTAGGAGTAGGCCTTATTTCATGTCAGAAATATAGTCGGAGGGGTTGAGATTCCCTGCCGAGGGGCGAAAGCAATTAGAAAATTTAGCTTAATTTTTTATTAAAATTAAATTTCTATAACTTTTAAGATGTTAATACGACACCAGTATTTGATCCCGAGCCTTCCGAATGGCAGTACGTAATGCTAACCACTCGACTACCGCGGCCGCCGACGTTATCTCACTAATTTTACGAATAAACTTAATTTTGTTTAGATATATGTCATTTATGTTGTTGTTGTAGCGGCTGATCCACTCCATTTAGGGACAGGCTAGTTAGTCCTAAGTCACCGAGGTCATCTAACGGAAGGTCCAGGAAAGGAGCTGTTTCGACGCGTTCGGGTTAGAGGGAGAGAGGGGGTGAGGGGCTTGGGGGGCTCGAGTTTGGATATTGTAGCAGGTTAAGCTGCGCCAGTATTATGCGGGTCTCTCGAGGCAGCTCGAGATCTTCATCTGCTACGGGAGGTAATTTAACTCCGAGGTTGCCATTCATATGGAGGGAATCCTTAAAGGTGTTAACTGACTCCTGGTGAATGTCGTTTAGCGCACGTCTTTACGCCGTCCTCCAGCGGTTGTTGTACGTGTTGCTGTTTTGTGTCCTTTTAATCTAGAACTCCCCTTCCTATGTGCCTGGGTGGAGGGTGAAGGAGTGCAGGCTGTCAAGTGGGGCTCCCAATAACTTGGGGTTAATTATGGTCGGATTTTTCACGTCATCGACCTTCACATTCTAGTTCGAGCCTGTATCCCTTCGTCCAGCTGGTAAAAAGCGTAGTCGATGATTTTGTCAGTTGGATTTTAAGCTGTCGTGCAGAGGAAAAGTGGGATACTTTCGAACAAAGATCATCAATATCTTGGCCAGATGCCAATATCAAATCATCATCGATGTCAAGAAAACCCCTTCTAGTGGATGAGAGAGCTTCGAAATATAGAAGTTGAACAATAATGGCAGCTCCTTGTTTAATCTTCCTTAGTTTTGATGTTTCGCCTCGACATTATCCCCATGATTGACGACCATTTAGTAGCCCATGGTCCACCTCATCATGACTCCCGGCGCTAATGAGGATTCCTCAATGTCCGATAGTAGCTCGGAATGGTTGACGGCGTTTTGATAAACCAATGTCATCAGCACAGTTCGCGCACAGGGCCGGTTGTCGTTAATACCATTGACTATGTGGGTACTTGTGACGTTAAGTGCTGTGGTGGTACTATGCACTTTGCGGAAGCCATGGCGATGTGTTGCTGGACTCAAATGGTGAGGAAATGGCGGCAGCATAATGGTTTCAAGTGCCTTCGCTACTGGGAAGAGGAGGGATATCGACAGATGGCTGGTTTCTCCGGTTTGACCAACCTGCCCATTTTCCACACATCTGATATTTTTAGGGTGGTCAAAGGCAGATTGGAGGCTTTCGCCTTCCCCAAATCAATTCCGTGGAGAAATGCTTTGTGCCGGTGTTTGTCAGTTTACGTAAACGGTGGGTTACTCATCGTTTCATTTCGTCAACCGAAACATGCAGTATAAAACGTCGGCTATAATAGCACGCGCATCTCTTCGGGTCCGACGAGGAGCGGTCACCGAATGAAATTTCCACTCAATCATCGCATCTCGTCGGGTTCAACCTGACCGTAGCCCAGAGCTAGGTTGTTCCAGAGGACAGATTGCAGGATCTTAAGTGCTCCTCCCACTATTTCCACTTATAGTTTTTACTACGGAACGAATCTCCGCATTTAAATCCCTGATTAAGGGATTATCGGGATCGGAGTTACGAAGGGTGTCGCGCCTTGATGCTATAACCGCCGCTTCCGTAGGGAAATTTGGACTGATTTTCGCAATTCGGCTGTAACGTCTGATAGAGTAGGGAGAGCACTGAAGGCGTTCTCGGTAAATTCCGTAAGCCCGGACCAGTTAGTTTTTTTAAAGTTAATGTGCCTTAAAGTCACCCAAAACCAAACGGTTTTCGCCTTTATCAGGGCTATATCCAACTGAGCAACTTGTAACAGGAGGAATATATATATTAAATATTTCGAGCTCGACATCGCCTGAGCGGATAGCTATGCCCTGAAATTTTAAGGTAGTATCCCTGTGGTCGATGTCGGCATTGATGAGACGATACTGCAGGGTTTTGTGTAAGATGAACGCTAAGCCTCCATGGTCTCGATCGCGGTCCTTGCGGATAATGTTGTATCCCGCCCGGCTCAGAAGATCCGATTGGCCGGTCAACTTTGATTCCTGGATCGCAGCATTTGACAGGTGCTCCCATGTCATATAGTCGACCTTTCCCTGGAGTCCGTTGCAGTTAAATTGTAGCATTCGTGTCGGTCTCGGAGGAATGTTCGTAATACGAAGGGTGGGGGTGTGATGAGTGAGTGTAATGTGTTGTTGCTGTAATGCCCGCTGGATAGGAATCCGCACGTTGGTGTTGGTTGACGGCGATGATGTAGGTATAGGCGGGAGCAGACTCATACAGCATGGGAAACGTACGCATCACTCCACTCACGGGCGGTGCGCAGGCCAGAGCACGTCCGAAAATGGCACCAGCCAGAGCAGGAGTTGCAACTTACTGATCTCATGCTCCTACGTTCAAGGCTGTATCGTAACGATACATTTAACGTTAATCGAAAACTACTATCGTTTCGTTTGTAACATTTGGAAATATTAACTTTAAAGCATTTATCAAAACGAAAAGCTGTCGTTAATGTTAAATTGTTAACAGATAATGTTAAACGTTAAAACTGAAATGTGCTGTTAAATCATAGCAAGTAGCCAATTTAAACTTAACGTTAGCGATCAGTTTTGTGTGGTTTCACCGTTAACGATTTAATCTCGTTTTGATAACATGGAACCGAAGCGAATCGCTTTCATTTCGCTGATATCATACCAGCAGCCATGTTTGAAATAACGTTAACAATGAGTTTCTGCTGTTTCAACAACAACAATTTTTAAGAACTCATTTTGTTAGGTTTTTTTTTTTTCATAATAAAAAAAAAATCGTGCAGCCTCGTTAGTTGAGCAACTCGGTCTTTCTCTTCGGAGTGCAAAAAAATTAAAACAGAATGTAGCTGAACAGATTATTCCTTTTATTTCATGTTCTTATTTTCGAGTATAACGCCTTTTTTGTTATTTTTTCGTATTTTGTAAGAATTTTATTTATAAATAATCAAAGAAATGTGAATGTTAAGTTGCACGGTTATTAAATATGTAAATACAAAATTTCAACTGATAAATAGATACAAAACAATTGCTCAGTTTCAAAATACATATTGTGGAGGAAATGGCAGATATGCATGGGGAAATTTTAGTTTTCAACCGCAGGCATTCGTTAATAAATTTGGTATGGATGGAAAGAGAAAAAAACTACTTTTTACTTTTTTCTAGCTGACTTATAGTTTTTGAATAATTCTGTTTTAAACTTTGCATAATACATGTAAAATTACTTCTACATGGGTGTTACCAGATCATTGCGTAAAAGAATATTTTAGTGTAGAGCCTGTGTTTTTTTTGTATCTTATAGGCCATTTCTACCAAGCGAAAACTCTGTGTTTGCAGGTTTTGAGTTTACGAGAACTGTCAAGTGTTTCCATTGGGTGTTTACTGAGTTTAGTGTTTGGACTATCATTAATTTTTTTTACTATTGTATATATGTATATAATCGTCTTGATGTTTCTCCAACAAATGGAGGGACCTACAGGTTATAATACGCAATCAGAAAATTTAATTTAATTTTTTATTTAAATTAATTTTCTATAACTTTTTGAATGTTGAAAACTGATTTGAACCAGGGCCTTCCGAATAGCAGTACGCAATGCTAACTACTCGGCTACCGCGGCGGCCACATTACTAATCTCACACAATCACAAAAATATATTCAAAATTTGGCAGTATGTCAAACAGTGCTGCCGTATATCGATAAGAATGTAATAACAAAAAAGAAAAAATTACATAAAATGGTCATTGTTGCCAGTTGAAAATATTGAAAAACATGCAAACTTCACTCAAACACGCTGTGAAAAGTGAGTTTGAAGTGAGTTTGTGTTATGAGATATACGTGTATATATGGAATTTGACAAGTGTTTAGAGTGGTGTTTGCGACTAAACACGCTAGCGAATGTAAACACAGAGTTTACCTTGGTGGAAACGGCCTATTGCTACTAAATACATTGAAAATACTTGGCTGGGCAGGCGTCGTAGAAAAATAATATAAAAGGTTTTATATAACCCTGGGACGGACCAACACCGGCTTCGCGTTGCATAGTATTCTTAAGTGAAACTCCTTTGAAAATTGGTGGCCCTTGGCCGCGCTTTATATTGTAACCCTGGGCCGGACCATCACCGGCTTCGCCTTGCACAGTATTCTTAAGTGAAACTCCTTTGAAAGTTGACGGCTTTCGGTTGCACTTTTAATTGTAACCCTGGACCAACACCGGCTTCACCTTGCACAGTATCCTTAAGTGAAACTCTTTTGTAAGTTGGAGGCCTTCGCCCGCGTTTTATATATAAAGGGTGGTTAAATTGTAAGGGCCGATGTTGAATGTGAACCACACCTAAACGCCAAGTTTTTTTCCGAGTTTAATTTGACATTTCTCTATTTCAGACTTACTCAATTTGAACCATGGAGAGATACACAATCCAACAACGTGTTAATGTTATCCAGACTTATTATGAAAATTTTCGAAGAAAATCATCTTCAGTGATGAGGCACATTTTCACCTCAGTGGATTCGTCAATAAACAGAATTGCCGCATTTGGGCGAATGAGAATCCAAGAGTGATTGTCGAAAAACCAATGCACCCACAAAGAGTGACTGTTTGGTGCGGTTTATGGGCTGGCGGCATCATCGGGCCGTATTTTTTCCAAAATGAGGCCGGTCAGGCAGCTACTGTGAATGGTGTTCGCTATCGTGAGATGATAACGAATTTTTTATGGCCACAATTGGAAGATATGGATGTGGACGATATGTGGTTTCAGCAGGACGGTGCCACTTGCCACACAGCTAACGAAACAATGGCTCTTTTGCGCAACAAATTCAATGGCCGTGTTATCTCACGTAATGGCGATGTCAATTGGCCCCCAAGATCATGTGATTTGACACCGTTGGACTTTTTTCTCTAGGGTTATTTGAAAGAAAAGGTGTACGTCGATAAGCCAGCAACAATTCAAGAGCTAAAGGATGAGATAATTCGGCACATTAACGGCATAGAAACTCCATTATGCCTCAGCGTCATCGAAAATTTGGACCATCGTATGGAGGTGTGCCGCCGAGGTCGCGGCGCTCAATTGGCCGATATTTTGTTACATACATAATTGAGTAATACCAATATATCATAATAAAATAAAATTTCAATAATTTCCTAAATAGTTTGTGTTTTATTCAAAATCAACATCGGCCCTTGAAAATTTAACCACCCTTTATAACGGAAGGCCGGACCAACACCTTCTAGATTAGACTGCAGCCATGTTTAAGTGAGCATTTGTTTTGATCATAATGAAATTTGTTAATGCTTATTTAAGTTGGATTGCGCGTTAATTTAAACAAAATAAGTCAAAACCGTTAATCGAATGGAAGTAATATTTGCGTTCGTAAAAGAAAAAATAAAGAGTAGTGAACATTTCATAAAGAAATAATGTGATTGTATTAACAATTTTTAACAACAAATGACTGAGTTAAAATATATTTAAATTCTAATTGCTAAAATATTGGAAAAAGATATCTCTCTCATCATTCCTACAAAGTTTTTTGTCGAAATTCCTAGTGGTTTGCTTGTAATATAAGTGCGGCTGAAAACTAAAGCTCAGCCATACGCATTGCTGGTTTGTTCAATTGAGTTTGGAACTCAGTAGTAACCAGTGTATAAAGGAGTATGGAATCTATCAGCTGTTGTACCGTGATGCGTACCACTGGTGTCGCAAGTATTGTGAAATAGGATTATTCGTACAAGGTTTTGCACAATTGCGAAAAAATATACTAATCTTAAATAATACTTTTTTTGCTTTAGTACTAATGCGAGTGTATGTACGTAGTATTTGTAGTAGTAAAATTTTCAAATGGCATAATTTTTTGAATATAAGAAGTTAAAAATATAAGACTCATTCTGTTTTGTCTAGTTTACTGATTCTATTCCATCTAAATTGAGAACATTCCATTTAATACTTTTTATATTTGGTGTTTATAACGAATAGATTTACAGGCTGCTATTTAATAAAATTTAATAAGAAAAACTGTCAAAGAAAAAATTAACACTATTTCACCCCAGGTGCTGCCGGCTAGTGGTTTTAGTATTTTGTTGCGGCTCTGGAGTTTTGCGACAATTATGGTCGTATGCAGAGTTAAGGAGTGCAGGCTGCCGAGTATGACTCCCAATATCTTTCGGTTGTTTATAGTCGGAATTTTTACGTCATCAACCAGCTGGCAAAGAGGGTTGCCGAGGATTTAGTTGGCTGTATTTTTAACTGTCGTGCAGTGAAGTGAAAAAGGTTGGCAAGATAGCAGTTCACTATCGAACAAAGGTCGTCAATATCCTGGCCAGACGCCAATATCGTGCAATCATCGGCATACGAGGTTAAGGAAACTCCTTCAACTGGAGAAGGGAGTTTCGATACGTAGAAATTAAACAGTAGTGGGGAGAGGACACCCCGGAACCCCCTGTTTAATTTTTCTTAATTTAGATGTTTCACCTCGGAATATTACCGATGATTGTCGACCACTCAGGTACCCCTTGACCCACCTCTGCAACCCCGGCGGTAATGAGGATTCCTCAATGTCCGTAAGCAGCACTGAATGGTTGACTATGTCAAAAGTTTTTGACAGTGCCCGCGCCGGGTCGGTTTTGGTTTAGGTCATTGACTATCTGAGTGTTTATGGCGTTTACTACTGTTGTGGTACTATGCACTTTATGGAAGCTATTCGGATGTGCTGCCTTGGTGAGGAAGTCTGCTTCCGCTGGTCAAAGATGTTTTAGCATCAGCATGCTTATTCCGTCGGGGCCGATGGATTTGGAGGCTTTCGCCTTCCCGATTACCCCCTGAACCTCTTCCCTGGAGAAATCTAGCGCCGCACTGGTGTTCGGCAGTTTGCGCTTACGGCGGGTTACACGTCGTTTCGTTTTGTCAGCCGAAGGATGCAATGTAAAAAGTCGGCTGAAATAGCTCGCGCATCCTCCCAATTTTTCCGCTTATAGTTTTTACTTTGGAACGAATCTCCACATTTAAATCTCTGATTAAGGGATTCCCGGGATCGGAGTTACGAAAGGTGTCGCGCCGCCGCCTTCATCTGGAAATTGGGGCGGATATCTGCAATTCGGCCTGCCGGGATGAGGCTGGCGGCAGCGGTCACGACAACACTGCGGAAAGAACGTTCACCAGAGGTGACGTCTGATGGAATGGGGAGAGCACTGAAGGCGTTCTCGGTGAATTCCGTGAAGCCAGTCCAGTTAGCTTTCTTAAAGTTAACGAATGTCCGGTGATTCGCGGAAACAAAGTCAGGAGGTCTGTCAATCGAGATGTGTATGGGTAAGTGATTCAATGCTAGTGGCAGTATAGGCCGCCAGACTATACTGTTTATCAGAGCACTCGCAATTGTTATATCAGGCGAGCTTTGGCAATTACCCGCAACTCTGGTGGGGGTGTTGTCGTTCATTGTGCAGAATGTCGAATCGTCTATCTGTTCCGCCAGCTCCATTCCTCTACGGTCATTTGACAGGCTAGAATGCCAAAGATCGTGATGCGCGTTTAAGTTGCCCAAAACCAAACGGTTTTCGCCTCTGAGTAGCGCACCTATATCAGGGCTATATCCAACTGGGCAACTTGTAACGGGAGGAATGTATATATTAAATATTTCGAGCTCGGCATCGCCTGACCGGATAGCTATGCCCTGACATTCTAGGACACTATCCCTACGGTTGATATTACCGTCGATAAGGCGATACTGCATGGTGTTGTGTAGGATGAACGCCAAACGCCCACCATGGTCTCGCTCGCGATCCTTGCGGATTATGTTGTATCCAGCCTAGCTCAGAAGATATGATCGGGCGGTCAATTTCGTTTCCTAGATCGCCAGGTGCTCCCGGATCATATAGTCGACTATCTCGTCGATGTTCCCCTGGAGCTCGTTGCAATTAAATTGTAGGAGTCGTGTCTGTCTCGGGGGAACGTTTGTGATGCGGCAGATGAAGGGTTGATGAGTGGATGGAGTGTGTTGTTTCTGTGTTACCCACTGAAATTGGTTCCGCTCGTTGGTGTTGGTTGGCGGTGTTGTTGTAAAAAAAGGCGGGGCAGACTCCTATATCACGGGGCAGTGTACGTATCACTCCACTCACGAGTGGTGCGTAGGCCAGAACACGTCCGAAAATGACACCAGCCAGAGCAGAAGTTGCATCTGGCTGAGGTCATGTTCCGACGTACTATGGCCTGACACACTGAACAGAGTGTGCGGGCGACTAGGAGCTGCTGGGTAGCCCTTGTGGGTATTGGTGGGAGTTATGCTGCGGGGAGCCCCGTGAGACTGTAGGGGTCTGTTGGTTATCCAAAGTGGGTAGCGGTGCTGAAGCCACTGCCGTGGAGGCTGGGGCGCACTTAAGCGCTGGCAGCATGGGGCCACATAACTTCTGGTCCACTACCTATGGATATTAAGGCCTGAGCATACCTTAAGATGACTCCAACAGTTTCACTGGTGGCACCTAACCGAGGTGGAGGAAGGGTGGAGTCTTTATGGCACACGCAGCAGAAATAATTCGTAGGACCAGGGCAGGCAGCCCAGCTGCGAGGTGTTGCTCCGCTAGCGTGCTTAAATTAATTTTACCTGTTGACTTAAACGGGGTTAGATCGCCGAAAGGGTGACAGTCCCTGGCCGGATGAAATCTGGTACATCCTCAACGCTGCCACCGTCCGCTCATATTCACGCTTTCTTCCGTTCCATATGATTCATACCAATGAACGAAAGCAGATAAAATTTGTAATCCAAGCTACAGAATGAGCGAGCAATAGCAATTGTGTTTCATAGCACTGTCGGCTTTCGTTGAAGCTTCGATAAGAAACAGTATTTGACCTTCATTCCACTCTTAATATTTGTCCCCAATTTTTCCGAACCGTCCGAAGTTTTAGAAATGTATTTCTCATTGCTCCATCAACATAAATACCGTGTTCTAAAAATACAACTCATAGCAGGCATTCGCAATGTGTGCTTCGCCTTGGCGAATTTATTACCTCACGCTGGAATATTAATGATCAATCATTTAAATTATCATTGATATAATAATTGAGTATGGGTGAGTTCCAAACCATTTTTTAGTATTATACATACATACATTTATGTACATTCGCACGATTTTTGTCTATCAATCCGGTAGTAAAAGCGTTGGGTCTTGCATAGGTATGACCACTTTGAACATCTTCGTTATATTTTAAAATATTCTATAATTAAGTAAATTTTATTAACGCACAATTAACAATATAATTTTATTCGTAAATTTCTGTCTTCGTTTATGAAATTCGTTGAAATATTATGAATATTATAAATTCACCTCGACAAGATTGCTTATTAGCATACTACTATTTTTCTTGGTGAATTTCTTAGCAAGTACTATTTAAATAAAAATGCTCATAGAAAAAATGTAAACATCATAAATATTAGATTAAAAAAACAAACTATCTATAAAACATTATAATGGAGATCATATTTTCCATCGGAAAAATATAAATTACATTAATTTAGTGGACCTTTTTGAGCAAACTTTTTTTAAGGTATTAAAAAAACTTTGCTCCCTTAGAAATATCACCATGATAGCTGTCAAAATCTATATTCAACCTTAAGGTACCCTTGTCAAATACATAGGTCGCTCTCAGTTGTTAGCTACCCTACAAGAAGGATCCGATTATTTGAGCCAACATATGTCAGGAATGCACGATGTCATATCCCGTCATCTGGTAGAAGGATTTTCCTATCACTTTCTTAAGGTCGAAATGACAAATATGATGTTTACATTTGTATACGTGTACGTCATTCTCTCTTTGTTTCCTTGTGCATTTTCGTCAGACAAACAGGACACAGCTGAGCGACAGCATTGATTCCAGAAGAAAACAATATTGAAGTAAACAAACGCAGGGGTGACGTACAAGCAGAACACAGTTGAACGACAACATTGATACCGAAGTAAATCAGCTTTGACAAAAACATTCTCTACACATATACGTATATATTTTAATTTTTATTCGTTTATTGCGTTGTCTTTAAATAAAATAAATTTCAAATAGGAATTTAAAGTTAAATAGGAAGTTATTATTATTACCGTGGCTTGGCTGAACTCGGGATCTTTCAGTTTATCCTCCAAGTGTAAAGCCAATGTGTTAGAATTCAACGGTAGCAGGCTCGCAACTTCGTCCATATTTTTATCTTTAATTTCTCCCGTCATTCGGCAGACAGAATTTTCGACCTTTTTTATAGAGACCTTACATTCACTTCTTCTTCTGTATACCTAAATACTTAAATGTCCATTTTACTTTGCTGATTTTTAAAAGTGTTTTTGCGAAAAATGGTAAATTTTGTATGCCTCCTCTTCGAAGAGTTTTTAACAAGTCGTCTATTGCATTATGAGTACTTTTGTACTCAATTGCCCAAACTCTCAATAAGGCACTTAAATCTGAATTTTTACCACCACCACACATTCCTCTTAACGTTCATTTATATTTGTAATTTTTTTTGCATTTTCTTCGAATAGCCTTTTTCATGGCTAATAGCCTATTTCCACCGGACGTTAAATGCTCACGTTTCAAAGTGAATTAACTCACTTTCGTTAATTTAACAGAAAATCTTATGTTAACAGTCGATGCTGTCACTACTAATGTAAACATTTCGGAAGTTTCGGTATATTTCTTGCCAGAGTCGTGCATTTTCGGATTTAAAGAGGGGCCAGACTTTTATTTTGCATGGTGAAATTTTTTCTGCGAAAGTTACTTTTTTGCATTAATATTAACATAAAAACATATATTAAGTAATTGGCTAAGATAATTCTTCTCCTCTTTAAAAAATAAAATAAAATAAAAATAAAAAACAAACAAAAAGCAATTGTGGAATAGAAAACGATCCCCTCAACATAAAAATATACGCGACTCTGGCAACTATCAGCTGATTGCGCAAAACAAATAATTATGTATATATAATTGGCGCTTTGTAACCGGTTAAGCGATTTTTCGGCCGAGCTACTCCTCCAATTTTGGTTTTCTAGAAAACCAAAATAAATAATTACTGAAAAAAATAAACTAAACTGAAAATGGAAACAAAACGACGCAAGTGGAACCTTACGGAAGAGCAAAGTTTCCTGGATTGCTGGGAAGAAAGAGCTCAGAAATTGAGAAAACTCTCATGCATACGTGGTCTGCTATATATATTTCTGGCTTAATAATGAAAATACGAATATTTATCAACGAAAATGGTTTCTTTTTGTTTTTTTTTTTTGGATTTGGCTCGTCTTGGAAAACCCACAGGGTCGATTGCTGTTTTGTTTCAGGCTCATACGCACATAGATCCATAATTCGTCACCTGTGATGATCTTATAAACGTCTTTTGAAGCACCGCGATTAGAACATGTGAGACATGGTTTCGTCATTTAAAAGTGGAGATTTCGATTTGACAGACAATGAACATCGTGGTGCAGCGAAAAAGTTCGAAGGCGAGGAAATGCATGTTGATCCAACCCAATCGCAACAAAAATTGGCAGAAACACTACATGTGCATGGAGCAAATTGCCAACGTTTAAAAGCCATGGGAAAGATCCAGAAGTATGGAAAATGAAAATCGAAAAACCGTTTGTGAAATGCTGCTTCAACGATTCGAAAGGAAATCTTTTCTGCATCGAATTATCACGGGGGACGAAAAATGGATTTATTTTGAGAACCCGAAGCGAAAAAAATCATGGCTTTCTCCTGTTGAAGCTGGCCCATCGACTGGAAGGCCAAATCGCTTTGGCCGTAAGACAATGCTCTGTGTTTGGTGGGACCAGTGTGGTGTGGTATACTACGAGTTGTTAAAACCTGGTGAAACGTTGAACACGGATCGCTACCGACAACAAATGATCAATTTGAATCACGCATTGATCGACAAACGGTCGGAATGGGCCTGAAGACATGGCAAAATTATCTTGCAACATGACAACGCGCCGTCTCATATCGCTAAGCTGGTGAAAGACACATTAAAAACACCTAATTGGGAAATATTATCGCACCCGCCGTAATCTCCAGACCTCGCCCCGTCCGACTATCACCTTTTCGCATCTATGGGACACTCCCTTGCAGAGCAGTGCTTCGCTAATTTTGAAGAAGTCGAAAAATGGCTCGTCGAATGGTTTGCTCGAAAGAGAAAAAGTTTTTTTGGAATGGTATCCATAATTTGCCTGAGAGACGGGCGAAATGTGTAGAAACCAATGGAACCAATCAATAAAAAAATTTTGAGATTCCTCTGAAAATTAAGTGTTTTCTTTATCGAAAAAACCGGCAAATTTCAACTAATACACCTGGTAAGTGCTTGGTGAAAATAGGCTATAAGACAATTTTTTAAAACCGTTTAGTCATTACGTTTCAATCATTTTTTCACAAATATGTATTTTTTAAAATGTATTTTTAAAATAAAATGTATGTATGAGGGTTTATCAATACTGATTTCCTCTGAAATCGATGCTGTCGCTAAACTGTATGTTGCTCAGCTGTGTTCTGTTTGTCCAACAAAGAGAGAATGTCACACTATACAAATGCACACATCAGTTTTGTCATTGCGGACTGAAAAACTGAGTAGAAAATCATGCTACGAGCTGACGTGATATGATATAATGGCACAAATCATCGGAAGCTTGTACAAGACCATTTTTTTCCGAGTTTTTATAGCAAATGTTCCAGCTTTGCCTATATTTCGTACCATATAACTTTAATAAAATCCTGGTTTTAGTATATGTTGACAATGCTTCGTGGAAAGAACAATACGAGAAAGTTGGAAAGATGAAGTGAAACCAGGTCGCTCCCCACATGATCTTACTAACGAAGTGGAGGTCTTTCTCTACCTTGACCAGAGATCAGAGATTACCGCATCGAATACTTGCAAATTTGAAGCGCCTTCATCCATTCCAACGACATGACCTTGCCACCTAGCTAACGTAACCGCAGTCTCTTTATTTGCTGAACTGTCAACGTATAACTCGTAAAGATTGTCGTTACACAGCCAGTGATATTCAGCGTTGCCAATGTATAAAGCATCGTAAATCTTCCGCAAACCCTTTCTCTCGGTTACTCCGAATGTCGCCATGGTCCACACTTATTTGTGGTTAAAGCCTACGATATCAATATCATCGGTATACGGCAGCAGTTTTATACTCTTGCAAAAGATTATGCCTTGTCAATTTAGCTCTGCACCGGTTATTATTTTCTGCAGCATCGAATTAGGGAAAACACAGTTTACACACAAGTTTAGCATGAATTCTTTCCGAGTGATTGTTTTCCAAGATTTGGCTCACGGTGAAAATCTGGATAATAATGGATTATCATGTCAAAAGTCACAGTGATAAGGTCCTATCACATAATACGCTCCATAGGATCTGAATTATTTGAATAGCTATGTCAGTAAGCCGTCGGAGTCATCCACTTTGTTGTTCTTTAAGCCTGCAATACAACCTCTTTTATGTCGGGGCTTGAAACGTCTTTTCTATCAACATTGATTGGGGTTTCCAGTTCACCATCACCGTGTGTTGTGCTTTCACCCCCATTCAGCAGACTAGAGAAGTGTTTCCTCCATAAAGCAATTATACTCTGGACATGGGCCACCAGAATATACCCTTGGTACGTACATGAGTATGTTTCGATCTTGAAACCTTATGTAAATTGCCGCATCTTATCATAGTATTTTCGAGCATTACTCTTAATGGCCAGCTTCTTTAGCTCACCATACTCATTAATTTTGGCTTCTGTCTGCAAATGCGCCTTGCTTCCCTTTTCAGCTCGGGATATCAGTCTCTCCGCACGTGTTGTGGTCATCCGCAACGTTGCGAGGAGTAGCAACATTCGGCTGACTACAGTCATTGCAGCTTTTCGTCGTCGAACCCTCCTTTTCGTTCATTACTAGGTTTCTCTGTTGCACAGAAGGGAGAGCGCATCTTCGCTGCTAAAATATGGTAATCCGAGTAGATGTTAGATCCTCAGAACGTACACACATCTAGAACACTGCCGGTATTTTCCATCAATCTAGCTTAGTGTATGTTCTTGTTTCAAAATCTGGTACAAAAACAGACAACCGTATCAGCGAATGTTGAAAGAATGTGTGGTTTATAACATTACGTTCATATACCGAGATGAACGTTTTGTTTGGCTACCCAGAAGACACTTTGTCCAAGGCCGAAAGTCTTGAACCGCTTGAACCATATGGTTTTTATTTCTATTGAGCATATCTGTTTATTTATTCATCAATAACTATCTTGAACCCTTCAAAGTAATCTCCCTCAGATATAATACACTTATGCCAGCGTTGGCGGCCGCGGTAGCCGAGTGGTTAGCGTTGCGTACTGCCTTTCGGAAGGCTCGGGTTCATATCCCGGTGCCACCAACATCAAAAAAAAAAAAATATTATGGAAAATTAATTTAAATAAAAAATTAAGTAAAATTTTCTAATTGCGGTCGCCTCTCGGCAGGGAAGGTCCACCCCTCCGAGTGTATTTCGGACATAAAACAAAGCTCCTCATAAAAAAACCATCAGCCGTTCGGAGGCGGCTTAGTATAAACTGTAGGTCCCTCCATTTGCTGGGACAACATCAAGACGAAAAACCAGAAATTGGAGGACAAGCTCGGCCGAAAATCGCTTCAGCGGTTACAAAGCGCCAATTATATATATATATATATGCCAGCGTTTTTTCCAATCCTCGGAACACTTCTGAAACGCGTTTTTTGGTTGAGGCATGATAACGGTTTTATTTTTGGCCGAAAATTTACGCATCCGTGATAGTTTTTTCCACAATTCTGTGCGTTTGTGACGAATTGCTTCGCGCAAATGGCGCATAACTTCTAAGTAGTATTCCTTATTGACCGTACGACCTTCTGGCAAGAATTCATGATGCACCACACCATTCCAGTCGAAGAACTCAGTGAACAAAACTTTCACATTCATCAGTTGTTAACGTGCTCGGGCGACCATGACGATCATTCTCGGCCTTCCTTAAACCAGTTATACCACAATTGAACTTGTGTTCTGCTCACAGTATACTCGCCAAACGACACAGTCCACATTTCAGATATCCTTGCGCATTTAATTTCATGTTTTACACAAAACTTAATAGTAAAAAATCTAAGAGCACACCAAAACACGACTAACCTTTTTATCTGTCAAAAACAAACTGACAAACCGAAATTGCTGATATTGCCAACATATATAACAGACATGTGTACCAACATAACAGAAAAAAAGCGAAAATTGAACATACGTAACTCACGAAATTTGAAAATAACGGATATTTTCTGATCACACCTCGTGTGCAGAGAGCGTTTTACTTTATTGGAAGCGAGAGTAGTATTAAAAAGAGAGGTGTTTAGTATGTAAATGAAACTGAGAGGTTGCAAGTCGGACATGCTATGCTGGCAGTATTCATGAGAGTTTCCTCTACACGAGGACACAACACTCTACAATTTTTAGTTGTGAGTTCCTACTCCTCCTGTTTGTGAAAATATTGCTCCTCACTCGGATACAACGACAGCGTTTTTCCTTTTGTGCATTTAAAAAAAAAAATTGTTTTAATCCATTTAAGATAGAGAAATTATAACAATGCATATTTGTTTCAGATTTTTTTTGGCACCGTCCAGTCACGCATTTATTTATCTGCTGATTTGTTAGGCATCAATTGTCACACAGGAATGTCTTGTTTGCTTCGAAAGTCTGTGATGGATGAACTAGGTGGTCTGAAAACCTTTGGATGTTACCTGGCTGAAGATTTCTTTATAGCTAAAGCAATTAGAGACAAGGGTTGGAAAATGAGGATAAGTAATCAACCCGCAATGCAAAATAGCGGTATATGTGATATAAGTAGTTTCCAGGAGCGTCTAATACGATGGGCGAAACTGCGTGTGGCCATGGTACCTACAACAATACTACTAGAACCTCTCTCTGAGTGTATGGTATTAGGTGCCTTGGCGTCATGGTCTGCTGCGTTACTGTTTAACTGGGACCCGTTGGTCTTTTATTTAGTACATGTGCTCACGTGGCTTTTATCTGATTGGATATTGCTTTCTATTGTGCAGGTAATCTTCTAGTATTATTTAAATTAAATTAACTTATATAACTAATCCTTATATTACTTATTCATAGCATGGATCCTTGTCGTTTCATAAATTTGAATTCGTCATCGGCTGGCTCTTTAGGGAAGTAAGTGGTCCTTACCTATTTCTTCATGCACTGTGGAATCCTGCTATTAGATGGCGCAAACGAACATACAAGTTACAGTGGGGTGGAGTCGCGTACGAATTGCCATCTAGTAATACAAATCTGAGTACAAAGCGTGTACTTTTATCATAGCATAGGTTAGCAGTGCAGTTGCATCAGCAGTTTAATTCCAAAGCAACTAAGAATTTAAATGGTGTCAACATTCTTTCTTTTAATGCTAAGGTCGATTGCTTAGGATTACTAGCTATTTATACAATAAGGTGTATATTTGTGTACTAATTTTGGAACTTCATGTATTTAAAAACTGTACCATATGAAAATAAGTAAAAAATGGGGAATTCCATGTTAATTAGCATAAGTAGACCATTAGGTGTAATTTCTTAGTATTTATATTTATCAACTGTTACATACTTATTTATAATGCTGAAACAAAGCATATAATTTTTAAAGATTGCATACATTTTTTTGCGTTATACTTGTTAATTGATAAAAAAAAAACCAACAGTGGAGGGAATGCCGAGAGTAGTGAAAACGTTAAAAATTACGTATATATTTTTAAGTGAAGTTTGCTCATTTCATTATATAAACTACTACCAGCAAAATTATGACACAATATTCAATTAATGGACTACAGAAAAGATCATGCACATTGTTACATACGAAAATTGCAGACTATTGCTTAAAACGTAAATTTACAAATAAATGAAACATAATATTTAATTAATTGGTATTCCTTGAAATGATCACCAAAGAACTAACGAATTTTCATCCACATTTCACTATTATTAACATATTCCAAAACTCGTAAATGTATATGTCAACCAATATAGAAAACAAATAATATTCATTCTAATCTTGAAAGGACTGCAGCAATTGTAGCGTTATATCTCATTACGCTAAGATTTTTAGTCATCATTAAGTCAGAGTTAGATCAAATTCTCCAATGATAAAATTCAATCAGTGTTGGATTTTTGTATCTACAAAGTTGATATTCAAAACCCATGAATATCATGGCACAAAATTGACGGTGATCTTGCACGTCATTTTTCAAGAGCTTCATATAATGAATCACGTAAATATTTTTAAAAATGAATCTTGCAATATTCTTGATATTATTTTCGTTGATAATGCCACTAAAGCACTAGTAGTGTTCTTGCTATTACTTAAGAAATTATATGTTTTATGGTATATGTGAATGTATATCAATAACATGAAATCGGCTCGACCTTTCAATTTAATTTCTTGGAAGCTAAATTTAAGGATCTTAGCCCTGCAAGAAGGCTTCCGATCATTAGAGCCCAAATGTGTCAGGGATGCATGATGTCATATCCCCTCAGCCCGAAATGACAAATATGATATTTCCATTTGTATACGTGTACGTCATTCTCTCTTCGTATCCTTCGGTATTTTCGTCATTCCTGTCGGACAAACAGAACACAGCTGAACAACAGCATTCATACCAAAAGAAAACAATATTGACGTAAAAAAAACGCAGCAGTGCCGTACAAGCCGAACACAGATGAGCGACAGCATTGATGCCGAGGGAAATCAGCTTTGACAAAAATTTTCCCCATATATATATTAGGTTTAGTAAACAGATCGTGCGGTATTTATCTAAGAGATGGCGTGTCACATTTTTCGATTGATTGACTCAATACGTTGTGAGCGCTCGTCAAAGATGGACACCAGCAAAGAGAAAATTCGCTATATTTTAAAATTATTCTTCGATCCATCCATCAGGACAACGCCAGGCCACACAAGTCCTAATGCACCCACCTTATATTCCGGACCTGACACCAAGTGATTACCATCTTTTCCTGTCCATGGCGAACGCGCTTAATGGTGAGAAGAGAGGCCTGTGAAAATTGGCTCTCCGAGTTTTTTGCCAATAGAGACGCAGCCTTCTACGAGAGGGGTATATTGAAGTTGGCAGAAAGTTTGCGAACAAAACGGCGCAGATTTGACTTAAATTGGACAAATGTACACAAAGTTATCATATTTTGAAACCGAACGAACTTTTTACTCTACCTAATATACCTATACATACAAGCATTATTAAGATTCAGTCTATATTCCAATATTTTACATAGATCATGTACATGGTTTATATAGTATACAAAAGAAATAACAATACAGCAATAAACTCGTTTTCAAACATATGCAAAATATTGTAAGTAAAACCGTATATGCAGAAGTCTTTAGTAGTGCCATGCATTGGTGATTCAGCTCCTCAGCTCTACGAACGGCTCCGTCATAATCTCGATTCCTTTGAAGCTGAAAGACGACTAAGTTGAGACAAAAATTAAATCAGAATGTTATTAATGTTGTTGTTGTTGTTGTTGTTGTAGCGGCTAGCTACCCCCTCTTAGGGCAGGTATCATTAGTCTAAGTCGCCGAGGTCATCTAACGGGAGGTCCAGGAAACGTGTTGTTTCGACAGGGTTGAACCAAAGGGAGAGGGGGGTTAGATGGGTAGGTTTAAGGGGGCATGTGAAGAGGTGGTTAGGTTCGTGCGGGCACTCTCCACATGCAGGGCATACGTTGGGTATGCTGGGGTCGAGTCTGGATATGTAAGAGTTTAACCTGCTACAGTATCCAGATCTGAGTTGTGCCAGAGTCACGCGGGTCTCTCGAGGCAGCTCGAGCTCACTGTCTGCTATTGATGGAGGTTTGTTTCCGAGTACGCCATATACTGGAAGGTAGTCTAGGAAGGTGTTGACAGACTCCTGGTGAATGGCGTTCAGCGCCTGTCGGTAAGCCGTCCTGTTCAGCGGTTGTTTTAAATGGTGCTGTGTGGTGCAGTTGTAGTCAAGTACTCCCTTGCTGATGTGCCTAGGCGAAGGCTCGGCTTCTAAGAGGTGCCTGCTGGGGTGCTCCGCGCGGTGGCATCCCAACAGGAACTGCTTGCGCAGCAAAGCATTATGCTCCTTAACTCGTAGCATAGATGCTTCGCTGTGAAAGTGGTGCTCCGGTGACATCAGGAAGTTTCCTGTCGCAGTCCTAAGTGCGGTGTTCTGACAGGCCTGTAGTTTTCTCCACTGCGTCTCGTTCGTGCCCGGCGCCCAAATCGGTGCAGCGTAATTTACGACCGGCCGGCCAATTGCTTTGTAGGTTGCCAGCAAGGTTTCTTTATCTTTACCCCATGTGCTGCCGGCTAGCGCTTGGAGTATTTTGTTGCGGCCCTGGAGTTTTGCGGCAATTGCGGTCGTATGCGGAGTGAAGGAGTGCAGGCTATAGAAAGTGACTCCCAATACCTTTGGGTAATTTACAGTCGGATTTTTATGGTCATCGACCTTCACGTCTAATTCAAGCCTGTACTCTTTCGACCAGCTGGTGAAAATGGTAGCCGAGGATTTCGTCGGCTGTATTTTCAAATGTCGTGCAGTGAAGAAACGGGAGAAATCGGCGAGGTAACCGTTCACTTTCGAACATAGGCTATCAATATCCTGGCCAGACGCCAATATCGAGCAGTCATCGGCATACGAGGTGAGGTGAGACTCTTTCCGGAGGAGGAGGGAGCTTCGAGATGTAAAAATTAAACAGTAGCGGGGAGAGTACACCACCCTGTGGAGCCCCCTGTTTAATTTTCCTCAATTTAGATGTTTCACCTCGGAATATGACCGATGATTGACGACCACTCAGGTAGCCCATGACCCACCTCTGCAACCCCGGCGGTAATGAGGATTCTTCAAGGTCACTGAGTAGCACTGAATGATTGACAGTGTCAAAAGCTTTTGACAAATCCAGTGCTACCAGGACAGTTCTCGCGCAGGGTCGGTTTTGGTTCAGGCCATTGACCACCTGGGTGTTTATGGCGTTAAGTGCTGTTGTGGTGCTGTGCACTTTTCGGAAGCCGTGCTGATGTGCTTCTGGACGCAGATGGTGAGTGAATGTCGGGAGCAGTAAGGCCTCAAGCGTCTTCGCTACTGGGGAGAGGAGATTTATCGGCCGATAGGACTCACCTTTGTTGGCTGGTTTCCCCGGTTTAAGTAGCAGGACCACCCTAACGGTTTTCCACACATCTGGTATGATTAGGGTGGTCAAAGACAAATTGAGGACCTTGGTGAGGTATTCTGCTCCCGCTGGTCCGAGATGTTTTAGCATCAGCATGCTTATTCCGTCAGGGCCGATGGATTTGGAGGCTTTTGCCTTCCCGATAACCCCCTGAACCTCTTCTCCGGACTGTAGCCCAGAGCTTGGTTGCCCCAGAGGAGAGATTGCAGGACCTTAAGTGCTCCTCCCACTTTTTCCGCTTGTGTCTATTTAAAACGGTCCGAATCTCCGCATTTAAATCCCTGATTAAGGGATTCCCGGAATCGGAGTTACGGAGGATGTCGCGCCTTGCTGCTAAAGCCGCCGGACGGGAAGTTAGGGCGGATTTCCGCAATTCGGCCTGCCGGGATGAAGCGGGCGGCAGCGGTCACAACTATCCTGCGGAATGATCGTTCACCAGAGGTGACGTCTGTTGGAGTGGAGAGAGCACTGAAGGCGTTCTCGGTGAATTCCGTGAAGCCGGTCCAGTTAGCTTTTTTGAAGTTAACGAAGGTCCGGTGGTCCGCGGAAACAAAGTCGGGAGGTCTGTCAATCGAGATGTGTATGGGTAAGTGGTCCGATGCTAGTGTCAGTATAGGTCGCCAGACTATACTGTTTATCAGACCAGCACTCGCAATTGTTATGTCGGGCGAGCTTTGGCAATTACCCACAACTCTGGTGGGGGTGTTGTCGTTCATTGTGCAGAATGTCGAATTGTCTATCTGTTCCGCCAGCTCCATTCCTCTACGGTCATTTGACAGGCTAGAATGCCAAAGATCGTGATGCGCGTTTAAGTCGCCCAAAACTAAACGGTTTTCGCCTCTGAGTAGCGCACCTATATCAGGGCTATATCCAACTGGGCAACTTGTAACGGGAGGAATGTATATATTAAATATTTCGAGCTCGGCATCGTCTGGCCGGATAGCTATGCCCTAACATTCTAGGGTAGTAACCTTGCGGTCGATGTCGCCATCGATGAGACGATACTGCACGGTGTTGTGCAAGATGAACGCCAAACCCCCACCATGGTCTCGCTGGCGATCCTTGCGGATTATGTTGTATCCGGCCCGACTCAGAAGATTCGAGCGGGCGGTCAGCTTAGTTTCCTGGATCGCAGCAATTGACAGATGCTCCCGACTCATATAGTCGACTATCTCGTCGATCTTCCCCTGGAGTCCGTTGCAGTTAAATTGAAGGAGTCGGGTCCGTCTCGGGGTAACGTTCGTGATACGAGGGGTGAGGGAGTGGTGCGTGGATGACGTGTGTTGCTGCTGTAATACCCGCTGAGGTTGGTTCCGCACATTGGTGTTGATTGGCGGTGTTGTAGTGTTAATAGGCGGGGGCAGACTCCTACAGCAAGGGGCAACGTACGCATCACTCCACTCATGGGTGGTGCGCAGGCCCGAGCTCGTCCGAAAATGACACCAGCCGGAGCAAGAATTGCATCTGACTGAAGTCACATTCCGACGTACTAAGGTCTGACACACGGAACAGACTGTGCGGAGGACTAGGAGCTGCTGGGTAGCCCTCGCACGGGAGGAGGATGAGGAGCTGGTTGTGGGAGGGGAGGGGATGAGGGTTGGCGGGAGTCATGCTGCGGGGAGCTCCGGGAGACCGTGGAGGTCTGCGGGTTACCCCAAGTGGGTAAGGGTGCTGAAGGCACTGCCGTGGAGGCTGGGGGCGCACTTGGGCGTTGGCAGCATGGGGCCACATAACGTGTGGTCCACTCCCTATGTGTCTTAAGGCCTGAGCATACCTTAAGATGACTCCAAACATTGCACTGGTTGCACCTAACCGAGGTGGAGGAGTGGTGGAGGCTTTTGGTGCAGACGCAGCAGAAGTAATCCGTCGGACCAGGGTTGGTTTCGACGCCAGCCCTGATGAGAAGGATTTGAAGCAACCCAGCTGCGAATTGTTGCTCCGATGGCGAACTTAAACTAATTTTGCCTGTTGACCTAAACGGGGTTAGGACGCCGAAAGGGTGACAGCCCTTGGCCGGATAAAATCCGGGTCAACTCCGGTGCGTAGAACCGGCTGTCTTGAGAGTCGAGAGAGAAAATGTTATCAATATTTAAATGCAGTTGTACCTCGAAAGGTTATGTTGAATATTTTTAGATCTGCTGATGCTGCACGATGGGAAGCCTCTACTTCAGTCAACCTGCTCCCTTAGTACAATTTTCCGTACAATATGGGGTGCCCTTAAATAAGAGAAATGTTAAGAGCAATGAAAAATGAACTAATTAATTAATCGACAATATATTATTACCACAGCTTGTACAGGATCCTTGTCCACATTTTTCACTTCTATCTTCTACGGAGAAAACGATAAGAAAATGACGTTCTCCTCGAAAATAAGAACATAAAATAAAAGGGATAATCCATTTACTTGCATTCTCCTTCAATTTTGAAAGATAAACAAAAAACATTGCTTATGTGTTAGTGCTGCCCAAAATTGGGTGTGTATTGGTGAACCCATCAGCCCCTTCTTGCAAGGAATAGTGCATTGCCTCAACTACCGTGGCCTAGATACAATAAAAAAACAAAATGTCGCGCATTTTAATTTAATATTATTCAACTTATTCAAAAAAATATTTTAATTAGCATATTTATGTTCATAAAGAGTTTACTCAACCATGGTATACTAAAGGAACAGGTATTCATTGCTCCTATTTATTTTTAGACTATTTACTTTATTGAACTCCGACATACATTTTTTATTTTATTTTAATGTTTCGCAAACTCTTAGGCATCTATGTTTCCGTCTTGTAGTAATCAGACAATTTCTAATTTATTCGCTAAATTGTAAATCTTATTATTCTCCCAGCTGTCAAACAAATTCTAATTAAGAATTATTTCCTGGTAACTTTTCAAGTTTTTGAAAAAATCACGTAGATTTGTATAGTCCTGTTCAAATATCTTCTTTCTTTCTTGTGAATTGTGCTACATATATTTTCAAGCCTTTGACTCATTTATTCAGTTTATGGAGAGAATGATTTATTATACCCCATCATAAAAATGGTAGTTTTTAGTAGAAAATTATAGAAGTAAGCTCAAAGTGCTGCAATTATAAATTATAAATAAATTATTTGACTCATTATATCACTCTTATATAATCAACGCATTTAGAGACAACACAAGGGTTGATATTATATATCCCGACTACAGCATGACCGTTGGAAAAGTGTGCTAGTTGTTGCTAATCAGAATGTTGACTTACTGGGGTTTCAACCAAAAAATTTAACGATGTGGCTCTTCTAACCTACATAATTAAACTCAAAGAGTAATGTTTAAAAATTTCATTTCAGATTCTATTAAGATTTCTTCAGGAGTATTACAGGGTAACCACCTAAGCCTGATTCTGTTCACCCTATTCATATTCATATATTTCTTCTGAGATAAAATATTGAAAAATTTTGACGGCTTGATAAATTGGTACCCGAGATATTCAATCTATTCGGATCAAAAAGAATCTATTCAAAAACATTTTTTTCTTCTTTGCCTTGAGAAATTCGCATTTGGAGTCAGACCATTTATTAGTAGCCTGAAACTAACTAACCCCTCAACTATTGCCAGTCGTAGGAAAATGCTTGGTATACTTTTCACGGTTAAAATTACAATAGACTCATTTTCAAGTCCTCTTTTTCTCAGTTAAATCATATTTCGGTTAGACCGTCCAGACATTTTAGCCCTTTTTCAAAACGCTTAGAAGTTTTAGTTTCTCGAGGCTATGCGTTGCTTGTATCTTGATTTCAACTATCATTCTTACACATTTGATTTATCTGACACGGTCTATTATATTTATTAAAAAAACATTTCATTCACTCTGAACTAAATATTAATTGGTTTTATTTATTTGAATTAATAACGAACGCACTCTATATTTTATATTATTTTAATCCCTGACCCCTAATCAATTTCTATGTATGGTAAACCTTACTTACTTACTTTACTGGCGTAGACACCGCTTACGCGATTATAGCCGAGTTAACAGAATTGTGACATTCGTTTCTTTTCGTTGTGTGGCGCCAATTGGAAATACCAAGTACAGCCAAGACCTTCTCTACCTGGTCCTTCCAACGGAGTGGAGATCTTCCTCTTCCTCTGCTTCCACCGGCGGGTACTGCATCGAAAATTTTTAAAGCTGGAGTATTCGTATCCATCCTGACCACATGGCCTAGCCAGAGTAGCCGCTGTTTCTTGATTCGCTGAACTATTGTATGTCAATGCCGCCGTATTACTCGTACAGCTCATCGTTCCATCATCTGCGATATTTGCCGTCGCCAACTCGTAGAGGACCATAAATCTTACGCAAAACTTTTCTCTCGAAAACTTCTAACGCTGAATTTTCAGATGTTGTCATCGTCCATGCTTCTGCACCATATAACAGGACGGGAACGATGAGGGACTTGTAGAGTTTTGGTTTCGTTTGTCGGGAGAGGACTTTACTTTTCAATAGCCTACTTAGTCCAAAGTAGCACCTGTTGGTAAGAGTGATATGGGGATGGATTTCAAGGCTGGCATTATTATTGGTGTTAATACTGGTTCCTAGGTAGACGAAGTTATCCACGACCTCGATGTTATGACTGTCAACAGTGACATGGGAGCCAAGTGGAGAATGCGATGACTGTTTGTTTGATATTTCGTCTTGCCCTCGTTCACTACCAGATCCATATTCTTCGCTTCCTTATCCAGTAAAGACAAAGAAACCTTGCTGGCAACTTACAAAGCAATTGGCCGGCCGTTCGTAAACTATGCTGCACCGATCTGGGCGCCGGGGACGAACGAGACGCAGTTGAAGAAGATGCAGGCTTCTCAAAATACCATCCTCAAGGCCGCGACAGGGAACCTCCCGATGTCGCCGGAGCATCTATGCTACGAGTTAAGGTGCATAATGCTTTGCTGTGCAAGCAGCTCCTATTGGGATGCTAACGTAGGCAGACAATGAGCTCAAGCTGCCTCGAGAGACACAACTTAGGTTTGGATACTGTAGCAGTTTAAACTCCTACCTATTTGGTCTAGACCCCAGCATACCCAACGTATGCTCTGCATGTGGAGATTCTCCGCACGACACTAATCACCTCTTCATATGCCCTTTTAAGCCGACACATCTAACCCCCCTCTCCCTTTGGTCCAATCCCGTCGAAACAGCACGTTTCTCGGACTTCCCATTAGATGACATCGGCGACCTAGATTGATTAAGCCTGTTCTCAGCGGGGCTAGTGAACCGCTACTACAACAACAACACAATAAAAATAAATACAAACTGTGGTAATAATATGTTGTAGATTAAATAACTATGTACTTAATTTTTCATTGCTGTTTACATTTGTTTATTTAAGGGCACTCCATATTGTACGGAAGATTCAGCTAATGCAGCAGGTTGACTGGAATGGACGCTTCTCATCTTGCAGTAGTAGCAGATCTATAAGTATTCGACAAAACAACTGCATTTAGATATTAATAACATTCTGATTCGGACATTATCTTTTTACTTTTCTTAGACGTCTTTAAACTTCAAAGGAGTCGCGGTTATGACGGAGCCGTTCGTAGAGCTGAGGAGCTCAATCACCAACGCATGGCACTATTAAAGACTTTTGCATATACGGTGTTGCTTACAATATTTGGCAGATTTTTGAAAACGAAATTATATGCTATATAAACCATGTAAATGATCTATGAAAAATAATGGAATAAAGACTGAATCTTGATAATGTTTGTACGAGTATGTATGTAAAATATGTAGAGAAAATTTTTGTCAAAGATGAGATACTTCAGCATCAATGCTGTCGCTAATCTGTGTTAGGTTTGTACGGCACTGCTGCGTTTTTACGTCAATGTTTTTTTTTTTTTTTGAGATAATGACGTCCACGTATACAAATGTAAACATCACATTTGTCATTTGGGCCTTAAGAAAGTGATAGGAAAATCGTTCTACGAGCTGACGGGTTATGACATCAGGCATTCCTGGCATATGCTGGCACAAATTATCGGAAGCCTTCTTGCAGGGAAGTGAGCAAAAGTATCCTCATGTAAACTCAGACTATCGGTTTCATTTTCGAAAGAGAATGTGTATTGAGTTTGGGTGTTACAGAAACCGATTTATCGGTTTAAGCGTCAGATTTATACCGGGCAGTTATTCGTTGACAAAATTGTATGCTTCTTTGCAAGCGGAAATGGTTTTAAAAATATTTAAATTTATAAAATACATTTTTAACTAGGGCAAAACATAACAATGCTGCACAAATAGCTATTTTCATTGGATTGAATAGAAAATTGTCCGGACTTGGCCAAGGGATTTACAAGGAGAGACAAATCTTTTGTATTGGTATGCAGAATTTCGAGTAATTTTTCAAAAAAATATTTTAAGCCATCTTTGATAGACAGAGTGGAAAATTGAAATAAAGAAGAAGTTGGCACACAACAAAGCCGAATGATGGGCAACTGGTGGTGGACTCTTCACAAAGCAACACCTTAATCATAATGACGAAGCAATCGTGCGCATTTGTAGGATGGAGCAAGCGGTGGATGGTGTGTTGGTACCTTTTGTTTTCATAGATGATGCCCCTGACGAAAGAGATAATATGCTGACTACTTCAAAAAGAATAAGCGGAACTCTCCACACTCATACTCATAAAAGATCAAAGACGGAAAGCATGTCAATGCGGCTTTCGGAGTTCCTGGATGAAGAGCTATTGAGAAAAGAAATGAACAATCAAATGTATGATCTTATAAAGATGGAAAAAAGCGAGTAGCTTGAGGGGAATATATCGTGCAATAACAAATGGGAATAAATCTATGGTAAGTACTGTGATATATTTATAAAAATCAATTTGAAATTGCGACCAATCGCATGTTAACTACCGAGCAAGAAAAAATATTGAATTAAAAAACATCAGTTACAAATCCCTAGTATACGACGATAATATTGACATTATCGGTCTCAACAACCCCGCCGTGAGTTCTGCTTTCTTTGAAACTGGGTAAGGAAGCGATGGATATGGGTTTGGTAGTGAACGGGGACAAGACGAAATATCTCATCTCATCACACAAACAGCCATCGTATTCGCGACTTGGCTCCCATGTCACTGTTGACAGTCATAAGTTCGAGGTCGTAGATAATTTCGTCTATCACAACCTGATCGGTTTGGTTTTGAGTTTTTCGATCAAAGGACAGCCAAGTAGCTTGATAAAATTTTTGTGCTGGAATCTAGTACTACAGACAACCATATTTTGAGCCTCGGAGAAGTCGATCGGCTTCAACCCATCAAGGATGTTTCCTTGAGGAGGTTAATTTTTGACAGTTGTGTCAAAGATACCTTCTGTGCCCATCCTGGCGTTAAAGTCGTCAAGTACGATTTTCACATCATGGTGGGGGCAGCTCTCACAGACATTATATATATATGTTAAACAATTTTGTTTTGATGCGCATTGTGGCGAGACGTTCATCCACCGGAGTGAATTCCAGTACTCGGCGACGGAGTCTTTGTGCCATTCCTGGTGCTTGCCCTTAAATCGTGATCCTTAAAACGTTTGCTATTTTCGTCGTCAGAAAGAGAGTATCTCATCCGAGGCAATACTATGCTTTTATTGGAGCTGGTTTGTACGTGGCGGGTACCAAACCCAGTGCATAAGTTCGCTTTGCGATTAAGTTCAAAGTTTGACACATTTATATTGCGAGCCACCTGCCTCAAGACGTAGTCGCTGCTCCTGTGAAAAGACGCGACAATTAGACTTCAGCGGAATCTTAAACTGAATAAGTTGGAGAGGCTCCACTGAAGCTTCCTTTCTTTAAGGCGTGACCCAATGCTCCAGACGGGTTGGTTGCCGCATATTGCATAAGGGCTGTTCACGTTTACAGGGTGCGTGACGTGGACGGAAGAATAAGAATTGGGTATAGCCCCGCGATTGTAACTCCATACCCAGAACCCATAACACCTCTCACATTCACAATAAAACAAAGTTTTCAAAAATTAACCTAGTTGGTGCATAACTTCAAATATCAATAACTGATTCTTTTTTTGTTTATTTTTTTTTTTTTTTGAAACATTAATATTTGTTTACTGAATATGCTTCGACTACGGAAGCCTAATAAACTAAATTAAAACATAAAGCCCATTAGTAGGAATGGGCTGCTGGCTTGACTTTCTCTTTAGAATGCTGCTTTATCTCTTCTCCGCAGGTGGGTTTGACTTGTTGCATGGGCCAAGGTGTTAGCCAAAGGGTTCGGATGGTTACGCTCGCTCGAAGACGAATTCCGTGAAGGTCGTCCAAAAACAGCCGTTGTGCCAGAAAACATCGATGCCGTACGTGAACTGATAATGCAAGACCGTCATGTAACAAACCTTCAGATAGAGGCATGCCTATGCATTTTTCCCACCAGCATATATTCGATATTGCATGAACACCTGGCCGTCAAAAAGGTTTTTTCTCGTTGGATCCCGCACAATTTCACAATAGCTCAAAAAAAAGCTCGTGTGGATTGGTGTAAAAAAATGCTGAAAAAATATGATCGCGGTGCTTCAAAACACGTTTATAACATCGTCACAGGTGACGAATCATGGTTCTATGCGTATCAGCCCGAAACAAAACAGCAATCGACGTGTGGGTCTTCCAAGACGAGCCAAATCCAAAAAAAAACAAAAAAAAACATTTTCGTTGATAAATATTCGTATTTTCATTATTAGGCCAGAAATATATATAGCAGCCTACGTATGAATATTTTCATTACGCATGTACCGTTATTACTCTTAACGTTTTCGATTAGAATCTTTGAATTATATCTATATTCGTCGTGCAGGCTGTGCCCCATAACTGGATTCCATACATCCATATCGGTTTTATTGTTGCATTATATAAGAGGACTTTTTTGCTAAGGCTAAGTCCAGACTTCTTGTTTAAAGGCCATTGTAAGCTAGCAGATTTGAGTTTAAGCTGCAGCTTTTTAGCTGCAATGTGTCGTCTCCAGGTTAAGCGTCTGACCAAGAGGATTCCGTAAGTATGTAATTTCATCAGCTTGCGGTATCGATACATGGTTGAGCTTTGTTGAGGATATGGATCTCCTTTCGTTTTTGGAGTGATCTCCCTCAGGTAGCAACGCCGCGATGTGCTGCCCAATGTCGCCCAATGTTGCTAACGTTCCGCACCAGCAACACCGTTTGAATGAACTAACCGGCTAAAGTAGCCAACAGCGATACATTCGGTTCTTAATCGCTTTTCAACCTCCAATGAATCGACTTCGCGACCACGGACCGCTCTTCGTCATTTACATTTCAATTGTATATTAACTTATATTTTTTTAATTGAAATGTCAAATAATTTTGAAAAACCTAGTCTTGTAATAATGAAATGGTCTCAAAGACACTAAGACAATTTGTGTCTAAAAACCTATACAACGAATTATAAATCTAAATTATTATTATTTTTTTCAATAATCCATCTTATAACGTAAGAAATTGAATAAACCTGAATTGATACCGTTTAAAAACCCAAAAGACCTAGACTTGTTCATTTCATTTGAAACGTCTCATTTTTTGCCCCCACTCAACATTATACATGGTCCTTCGGTGCCGCCAAAACGAATTGGGACCACTGCTCTACCCAACAGCAACTGCGGCCATCACACAAAATAGACAAATAAAACGGAATCTTGAACCGAGCGGTCGTGTGTGAACAAAAAACATATAAAAAACTGTGCTGTTAAAACTAATATAAAGTGAATAAAAATCGGTGGAAAAAAACGCAAAATACCAAATAAAAGTGAAATATTGTGTGTGCTGCCCGCTGTGTGAAAAAAAGAAAAAAAATAAATTGAAAACAAAAAATTTGATACAAAAAAAAAATACTGCAAAAGTCAAAAAAACAAACAAAAAATACTAAAATACTCAAAATAAAATTCAAGCGGTCACACAAAAAATAAATACGAGTCGTTTAAATGCTTTGCAACTGTGCAGATACAAAAATACGTGAAATTAATTTTTTAAATTGAAAATAAAGTTCAAAAAGTTTATAAAAATATAGTCTTTTAAAGTCTGCATGTACAGTAATTATTTAAACAAAAAGTTTCAACAAGCTTGTGACAAGACTTTATTAAGGGCTTGGATTACAGTTAATAAACCAATATTAAAAACAACAGCATTAAGTGATTTTGAAAAAAATTTTTTATTCTTTGAAACCAAATGTGGTAAAGTGGAAAATGTAATTTAAAAATTATAAATATAAGAGCTTTTAAACGGAATGAGTTAAGTTTTTATGTGAATAATAAATTCAAAAAGTCAACCATCAGTCAATTTCAAAGCAACGCAGCAGAAAAATTGTATATTGGATTGGAATAAAACAAGAATTTTTAGCCGCTACATATTTTTGCCTCGATCACGCAACGCCACAACCACAAGTACAAAACATCAACCAGCGCTTCATTGGACTATTTAATAAGGTCAACAACAACAACCAAGCCGCACAACCACAACAACAACCACCAAGGCCAAGTAAAACCCATGGCGGAGTAAGTACAACCGAATCTTTACCCAATACATACATACATATACCATATACTCGCACATAATACATTTTCTCAAGCCCTCGAAAACTAAATAATTATTGGTGTCAACTGTAAAAGCTTGTATAACACCAAAAAATCCCGTTAGCCACTCCCTCAAATTTGTAGTAAATTTATTATTTATTTGGAATAAATATACAGCCAAAAAAATTTTTTTTTTTTGAATTTTGCATACCCACCCAAATATGTGCACTCAGACGCGCTGAGGCAAATAGACACATTAAAATTTGCTGCTGGTTAATAGATAAAAGAAATTAAAAAAAAAAAAACTCACCCAATTTTTTTTACAAAACTCACGCAATTTTTTTTACAATACTAACCCATTTTTTTATAAAACCCACTCTATAGCAATTTAAATTTTTCATAAATCCCCATTAAATCAAATCCCAAAAAATTCCACAAATGCCAGAAGATAAGGCAGAAAAAGCATCAACCAAGATGAACTGGTACTTGCAAAAGTTCATCAGGCTGGAGGTCTTCTGCGCGAAATGGTCAACGGACTTGGCGAGTGACCAAACGGAAACCCTACTCAGCATCAAAATACAGCAGCTGGATAAAAATTGGGATAGCCTCCTAGAAGCATATTAGGCTATTTTCATGGCGGACGCATACCCGGTAGTCAGTGAGTCAGTGGAGCAGAAATACGCAAAGTGTTCGGAAAGCTTCCAGAACTGTAAAGCGCAAATGCCAGAAGCATTGCAGCTTTTTACACCATCAACACCCACCCAAACAACCCAGCAATCAACAAATACGAACACAAACTCAGTGTCCATTGGAGTATGTCTCAAAGTACCCGCATGCGATACTGAAGCATATTACGGAGGCTACGAAGACTGGCCGACATTCCGAGACATTTTTACGGCAGTCTATATAAATCACCCTCAATTAACACCCGCCCAAAAATTATTTCACCTGCGTCGTAAGGCAAAAGGTCCAGTAGGCCTTATTGTGAAACAATACCCACTCACAGATGAAAGTTTTCCGCTTGCTTGGGAAGCATTAAATCTCGCTATGAGAACCCAAGAAATTTGGTAGATAACCAGCTCAAAACACTCCTTAATCTACAACCCATCTATGCAGAGAACGGGGAGCAGCTGCAAAAACTGCAGACTACATTAAATAACTGCCTCTCCAATCTCTCATCACAAAAGATTTCCACTAAGGATTGGGATCCCATCCTCATTTATATATGCTCCTCGAAACTCCCGAGCGAAACACTCGCGCTTTAGGAACAATATCTCAGTTCGAGGAAAGAACTACCACTCTGGTCTGAAATGAACGCATTCCTGACCAGTAGATACGAGGTAGTAGAACGACTGGGAACATACCACCCAGGTAAACCCAAACCCCACATCAATACATTCACACGCAGAGCTGGCAATCAAAGCTCCCCATTTGCGAAGAAAAGTCACACGTAAACCTATCACACAGAGTTCCAAAAACCCGTTTCCTGCAAGTTATGCAACTCTAGTCACGGGATGAAAATGTGCATCCGCTTTAGGAACCTTTCCGTCCCAGATCGACAAAAATTCGTTCGTGAAAACAATTACTGCGAAAATTGTCTTTCCTGTTCACACCAGCGAAGTCAATGTCAAAGCAAATTCACCTGCGTTTACTGCCAAAGGCTTCATCACTCACTACTCCATTATCAAAACACAACCCCATACTCGACAGCACAGGCAGCGACCGCAGTGGAAATAGCAGACGACAGACCATCAACATCAACATCAATAGGAATCAGCCACACCCCCAAGGCTCAGAAGAAGACAGTCAAGGTAACAACACACGGAGGAAACCCATTACGAAATCTCAGGAATGGGAGGAACTTTCGTGCAAAACTCAACCAAAGTCTTCGAACTAACTCTATGTTCGTCAGACTTATCACACTATGTAAAAGCTAGAACAATAATATTACCCAAGCTCTCACACCTACCACCCACAACCCATGTGTCAACCATTGACACCAACCAAATAACCCAATTAGCGTTAGCCGACCCAAAATGTCTCACCCCATCTCGAATTGACATGGTAATCGGCAGCGACTTAGCACCCCAAATCCTCAAACAAGGAGTGCAACACCTCCACAATGGAACCCTGTTGGCACAACAGACAATATTTGGATGGATAATCAGCGGACCAACAACTCAAAAGGAAGAGTCTTTTTCAACACAGGTCAATCCAGCCCAAAATGACCCGATCAGCATCCACCTAAGGAAATTCTGGGAGCAAGAAAAAGTCCCAGCTACTCAAACTCACTCAGAAGCGGACGAATTTTGCGAAAATTTGTATCGCAAATCAACAACGCGTCAAAAGAATGGTAAATACACCGTTAAATTACCATTCAAAAAGGAGTTTCCCAGTGACGCAGCCCTATGCCACTCCAGACTAGCAGCACAGCAACAGTACATCAGCAACGAGCGGACACTAGAGCGAAAACCAGTGCTGCAGCAACAATATCAGGAGGTCCACTTCACCTCTCGAAGTAATTCACGAGGGGAAGTACTTCTCCTTCTATCTACCCCATCACGCTGTCATAAAACCCGATAGTAAATCCACAAAGGTCCGAGTCGTATTCAACGCTTCAAGATTATCACAATCATTAAACGATGTACTAAACTTAGGCCCAATTCTTCAAAACGGCTTAATGCTAATAATAAATCTCAATCGGCGACTCTATAAGTACGTATTTAACGGTGACATTGAGAAAATGTACCGTCAAATACCCGTCGGATTTCATGCTAAAGACAGTTTCGTTTGGCGTTAACTGTGCCCCATATTTAGCTATTCGAACCCTACATCAATTAGCCGAGGATTGCAAAACCGAATACCCTCTCGCAAACAATATCCTACCTAATGAAATTTATGTAGATGACATTCTTTCAGGCAGTAATGAAATACAGGCCACTATCAACTCACTCACGCAAGTTATCGAAGCGTTAAATTCAGCAGGATTCCCTCTTAAGAAAATTACGGCAAGCCACCCAAAAATACTCGAAAAAATCACAGAGTCTCATTTGCTAGATGCCGACTTTCTTAAATTCAGCGACACAAGCTCAATAAAAACTCTAGGAATACGCTGGAACGCGCTTACAGACACGAACCTCAACCCGCTGCAAAGTGTAGCACTAAACGCCAGATTTTATCAGCTGTGGCGAAACTATTCGACCCGGCAGGATGGTTATCACCAATTATGATAGTAGCCCAGGTACTACTCCAAACACTTTGGCTAGAAGGAACGGATTGGGACGAAAACGTTAAAACCGTATCCCTACATAAATGGAACTCGTTTCATGAGAATCTCCCGGCAATCAAAGACATCCAAATACCCCGATGGGTGCAGTACTCCCCCGACAAACCGATTAAACTCCATGGATTCTCAGATGCCTCAGAGAAGACATTCTGCGCTTGTGTGTACATGAGGGTACAACACGGCGAAAATTCCTTCACCTCACATTTACTGGCTGCAAAAACAAAGGTAGCTCCTCTCCAAACGATAAGTCTCCCCCGTCTAGAGCTCTGTGAAGCAGTTCTACTGGCAAGGTTGGTAAACCAAATACAAACAGAATTAAGTTTACAGCCTCACGAACTTGTTCTATGGACAGACTCGACCATCGTCTTAGCATGGCTAGAGAAACCACCACACTCTTGGAAAACATATGTAGCGAACAGGATATCCCAGATCCTGCAACTGATAAGGAATGCTACGTGGCGGCACGTATGCAGCAGCGACAACCCAGCTGACCTAGGCACCCGAGAATGTCGACCTCAGGATCTCGTTAAAGACACCATCTGGTGGAAAGGTCCTGAATGGCTCGCCAAACCCGCCAATGAATGGCCTAGCTCTCGCCCCCAACACCCATCGCCTCCGGAGCAAAGGCACATCGCCGCATTCCATACCTCGCCATCCGAAGATATCTTGGAGAGATTTTCTTCCTTCCCCCGATTCCTTAGAGTAATTGCATATATATATCGTTTTATTCACAGGTCACGAAAATTGCCATCTCGGATGAGCATGACTCTAAGCCACGAAGAGATGAACGAAGCAAAAACGCGACTCATAACCCTAACTCAACGAAGGCATTATGGTGAAACTATCGCTCAACTGAAAGCCTCATAACCGATCAGCAAGACTGACACGTTGCTGACATTAATTTCTATACTCGACAGCAAAGGACGGCTTAAATACGCAGCCCTTAATTATAACGAACGTCATCCTATAATTATCCCAGGAAACTCGATATTCTGCACTCTGCTGTTAAAATTTCTGCACACCACCATGCTGCATGCTGGAAACTCTCAACGACAGCCGGTTCTACGTACCGGAGTTGACCCGGATTTTATCCGGCCAAGGGCTGTCACCCTTTCGGCGACCTAACCCCGTTTAGGTCAACAGGTAAAATTAGTTTAAGTGCGCCATCGGAGCAATACCTCGCAGCTGGGTTGCTTCAAATCCTTCTAATCAGGGCTGGCGTAGAAACCAACCCTGGTCCGACGGACTATTTCTGCTGCGTGTGCACCAAAAGACTCCACCACTCCTCCATCTCGGTTAGGTGCAACCAGTGCAATGGTTGGAGTCATCTTAAGGTCTGTTCAGGCCTTAAGACACATAGGGAGTGGACCACACGTTATGTGGCCCCATGTTGCCAGCGCCCAAGTGCGCCCCCAGCCTCCACGGCAGTGCCTTCAGCACACTTACCCACATTGGGTAACCCGCAGACCTCCACGGTCTCCCGGAGCTCCCCGCAACATGACTCCCGCCAACCCTCACCCCCTTCCCCTCCAGCAGCTCTTAGTCCCCCGCACAGTCTGTTCCGTGTGTCAGGCCTTAGTACGTCGGAATGTGACCTCAGTCAGATGCAATTCTTGCTCCGGCTGGTGTCATTTTCGGACGTGCTCGGGCCTACGCACCACCCGTGAGTGGAGTGATGCGTACGTTGCCCCTTGCTGTAGGAGTCTGCCCCCGCCTGTTAATACGACAACACCGCCAATCAACACCAACGTGCGGAACCAACCTCAGCGGGTATTACAGCAGCAACACACGTCATCCACGCACCACTCCCTCACCCCCCGTATCACGAACGTTCCCCCGAGACGGACCCGACTCCTTCAATTCAACTGCAACGGACTCCAGGGGAAGATCGACGAGATAGTCGACTATATGAGCCGGGAGCATCTGTCAATTGCTGCGATCCAGGAAACTTAGCTGACCGCCCGCTCGGACCTTCTGAGTCGGGCCGGATACAACATAATCCGCAAGGATCGCGAGCGAGACCACGGAGGGGGTTTGGCGTTCATCCTGCACAACACCGTGCAGTATCGTCTCATCGACGGCGGCATCGACCGCAGGGATACTACCCTAGAATGTCAGGGCATAGCTATCCGGTCAGGCGATGCCGAGCTCGAAATATTTAATATATACATTCCTCCCGTTACAAGTTGCCCAGTTGGATATAGCCCTCATATAGGTGCGCTACTCAGAGGCGAAAACCGTTTGGTTTTGGGCGACTTTAACGCGCACCACGATCTTTGGCATTCTAGCCTGTCAAATGACCGTAGAGGAATGGAGCTGGCGGAACAGATAGACGATTCGACATTCTGCACAATGAACGACAACACCCCCACCAGAGTTGTGGGTAATTGCCAAAGCTCGCCCGACATAACAATTGCGAGTGCTGGTCTGATAAACAGTATAGTCTGGCGACCTATACTGACACTAGCATCGGACCACTTACCCATACACATCTCGATTGACAGACCTCCCGACTTTGTTTTCGCGGACCACTGGACCTTCGTTAACTTCAAAAAAGCTAACTGGACCGGCTTCGCGGAATTCACCGAGAACGCCTTCAGTGCTCTCTCCACTCCAACAGACGTCACCTCTGGTGAACGATCATTCCGCAGGATAGTTGTAACCGCTGCCGCCCGCTTCATCCCGGCAGGTCGAATTGTGGAAATCCGCCCTAACTTCCCGTCCGAAGCGGCGGCTTTAGCAGCAAGGCGCGACATCCTCCGTAACTCCGATCCCGGGAATCCCTTAATCAGAGATTTAAATGCGGATATTCGGACTGTTGTAAACAAGCACAAGCGGAAAAAGTGGGAGGAGCACTTAAGGTCCTGCAATCTCTCCTCTGGGGCAACCAAGCTCTGGGCTACAGTCAAGTCGCTGTCTAACCCGACGAGACACGATGACCGGGTGAAAATTTCATTCGGTGATCGCGCCTCGTCGGACCCGAAGAGATGCGCGAGCTATTTTAGCCGGCTTTTTACACTGCATCCTTCGGTAGACAAAGCGAAAAGACGTGTAACCCGTCGTATGCGCAAACTGCCAAACACAAGCGCGGCGCTTGATTTCTCCAGAGAAGAGGTTCAGGGGGTTATCGGGAAGGCGAAAGCCTCCAAATCCATCGGCCCTGACGGAATAAGCATGCTGATGCTAAAACATCTCGGACCAGCGGGAGCAGAATACCTCACTAAGGTCCTCAATCTGTCTTTGACCACCCTAATCATACCAGATTTGTGGAAGACCGGTAGGGTGGTCCCGCTACTCAAACCGGGGAAACCAGCCAACAAAGGAGAGTCCTATCGGCCGATAACTCTCCTCTCCCCAGTAGCGAAGACACTTGAGGCCTTACTGCTCCCGAGTTTTACTCACCATCTGCGTCCAGCAGCACATCAGCATGGCTTCCGAAAAGTGCACAGCACCACAACAGCACTTAACGCCATAAACACCCAGGTGGTCAATGGCCTGAACCAAAACCGACCCTGTGCGAGAACTGTCCTGGTAGCCCTGGACCTGTCAAAAGCTTTTGACACTGTCAATCATTCAGTGCTACTTAGTGACATTGAGGAATCCTCATTACCGCAGGGGTTGCAGAGTTGGGTCATGGGCTACCTGAGTGGTCGTCAATCATCGGTCATATTCCGAGGTGAAACATCTAAAGTGAGGAAAATTAAACAGGGGGTTCCGCAGGGTGGTGTCCTCTCCCCGCTACTGTTTAATTTTTACATTTCGAAGCTCCCTCCTCCACCGGTAGGAGTCTCACTAACCTCGTATGCCGATGATTGTTCGATATTGGCGTCCGGCCAGGATATTGATAGCCTATGTTCGAAAGTGAACGGCTACCTCGCTGATCTCTCCCGTTTCTTCACTGCACGACATTTAAAAATTCAACCGACGAAATCCTCGGCTACCCTCTTCACCAGCTGGACGAAGGAGTACTCCAGGGCCGCAACAAAATACTCAAAGCGCTAGCCGGCAGCACATGGGGTAAAGATAAAGAAACCTTGCTGGCAACCTACAAAGCAATTGGCCGGCCGGTCGTAAATTACGCTGCACCGATTTGGGCGCCGGGGACGAACGAGACGCAGTGGAGGAAATTACAGGCCTGCCAGAACACCGCCCTTAGGACTGCGACAGGAAACCTCCTGATGTCACCAGAACACCACTTGCACAGCGAAGCATCTGTGCTACGAGTTAAGGAGCATAATGCTTTTCTGTGCAAGCAGTTCCTGTTGGGATGCCACCGCGCGGAGCACCCCAGCAGGCACCTCCTAGAAGCGGAGCCTCCGCCTAGGCACATCTGGAAGGGAGTACTCGACTACGACAGCACTATACAGCACCATATTCAACAACCGCTGGACAGGACGGCTTATCGACAGGCACTGAACGCCATTCACCAGGAGTCAGTTAACACCTTCCTAGACTCCCTCCCAGTGAATGGCGTACTCGGATCCAAACCACCACCCATCGCAGACAGTGAGCTCGAGCTGCCTCGAGAGACCCGCGTGACTCTGGCACAACTCAGATCTGGATACTGTAGCAGGTTAAACTCCTACATATCCAGACTCGACCCCAGCATACCCAACGTATGCCCTGCATGTGGAGAGTCCCCGCACGATACTAACCACCTCTTCACATGCCCCCTTAAACCGACCCATCTAACCCCCCTCTCCCTTTGGTCCAACCCTGTCGAAACAGCACGTTTCCTGGACCTCCCGTTAGATGACCTCGGCGACTTAGACTGATTATACCTGCCCTAAGCGGGGTTAGCGAACCGCTACAACAACAACAACAACATGCTGGAAGCCAGTTAATGATGCGAATGGTACAACAAGAGTACTACATTCCCCGACTCAAACCCAAAATAAAAAGTGCATCTTTCACTGCAAAACATGCACCATACATAAACAGCAGATGAGATCACAGATCATGGCAGCACTACCCTCCGACCGAACCACATATACCCTACCGATTCACACGACTGGGGTGGACTTCGCCGGCCCGTTCCTAGTAAAAGTATCTACCCATCGGCGAGCTTCATATTCAGAGGCATACGTTGTGTGTTCGTATGCTTCTCCACGAAAGCAATACATCTCGAAGTCTGCTCTGACTTAACTGTGGAGGCTTTCCGAGCAGCCTTCGCTAGATTTGTTGGACGTTGCGGTCTCCCCTATAAGATCATGTCCGACAATGGGAAAACATTTGTCGGAGCTCAACGCACCTTCCACCGGGAGTTCGGCGCGTTCTTGAAGAAAGTAGCAGCTGACGTCTCCGCCGAATACACCCTACTAGGCTTCTATTGTTAGTTTATTCCACCGTATGCCCCTCATATGGGTGGACTATTGGAAGCAGCAGTGAAGAGTTTTAAGCTGCACTTCACTAAAGTCGCCGGAAATCATAAATTTAGCTTCGAGGAATTCACAACCCTGATGGTAAGAATAGAAGCAGTTCTCAATTCCCGACCGCTCTCAGCCATGTCGCAAGACCCGCAAGACCTACTAGCACTCACCCCATTGTTATCGATACCCGAACCCAATCCCGAAGATCTCTCTCTGGTTCCCAAATGGCAGAAACTCAAGGTGCTTCACCATCAACTTAGTACCAGATGGATGACCGAGTATCTCAAAGAATTACACAAGAGGTACAAATAGAAAAGGGCGGAAAGCGCCGTAAAGGAAGGAGATCTAGTTGTCGTCAAGGCCGAATGAATGGCGCCTAGGACGTATAACCAAATTATACCAAGGTGCAAACGAAAAGATCCGTGTGGTCGACATAATCACGCTGAACGGAATGATAACCCGAAATATAGCCAAATTGTGTGTGCTGCCCGCTGTATGAACCTCGAACCCTATGACTTGATCCCAATATTTTACATTTACATATACCAACCTACAACTCATATAAAAGCATCTCATGAAATCTCTTCATATACCCTTTTGCAACCATATACTAAAGTCGTATATTTTCACTCTTCTCTCCTAGGTCACGACGAGACGCGATATCGAGGAAGTGCCGTTTATGCGGCCGGTTGCATTCGCTGCGCCATTGCCCTGCTTTCCTCGCCATGGCTGCGGAGGACAGGTATGAGTGCTCAAGGGTGTACCGGTACTGCATCAACTGCCTGGCAACCTCCCATGCGACCGGCGAATGCGACTCAAGGTCTAGTTGCCATCGGTGCACTCTCGGGCATCATACTCTGCTCCACCGGGTGAAGTTAAGGAGGGTAAGCGGTGCAGGGAATGCAGCCAATTCCAGGCCAGCTTTATCCGGCCGGTCTGCCCAGCAGCGGAAGAAGTTGCAACAAGCGGTGAAGGACGTCCGAAGTTTGACTGGCAAGCTGGAGAGGGAGATACAGGCACCAACGCCGGGGGGCGCCATGTTGAGGACATGGATCTCCTTTCGTTTTCGGAGTGATCCCCCTCAGGTGGCAAAGCCGCGATGTGCTGCCCAATGTCGCCCAATGTTGGTAACGTTCCGCGCCAGCAACACCGTTTGAATGAACTAACCGGCTAAAATAGCCAACAGCGATACATTCAGTTTTTAATCGCTTTTCAACCCCCATCGACTCGACATCGCGACCACGGACCGCTCTTCATTTACATTTCAATTGTATATTTACTTATATTTTTTTAATTGTAATTTCAAATAATTTTGAAAGATCTAGTCTTGTAGTAATTAAATGGTCTCAAAGACACTAAGACAATTTGTGTATAAAAACCTATACAACGAATTATAAATCTAAATTATAATTATTTTTTTCAATAATCCATCTTATAACGTAAGAAATTGAATAAACCTGAATTGATACCGTTTATAAACACAAAAGACCTAGACTTCTTCATTTCATTTGAAACGGCCCATTTTTTACCCCCACTCAACATTATACAAGCTTAACAGTAGGACACGTTTTTGGACTTAAGGTAAAAGTTATGTGTTTGAACTTGTTTTCATTAACTTTTATGCGCCATTTCGCTAGCCATTCTTCAATTAGTTTAAGATGCTGCTGTAACACTTTTGTGGCTGTAATGGGGCATTTATGTCGACTTAGTACAGCAGTATCATCGGCAAATGTTGACGTAATTACTTCGTCACTTGTAGGAATATCTGCGGTAAACAGTATGTACAATATTGGTCCAAGAACCCTACCCTGCGGAACACCTGCCGTAATTAAACACTCTTCTGTTATGTATTCATTTACTTTTACATACATAAAACACAAATAACCACCTCATTCGGAATGTTTGAATTTGACTTAGAAACAGTTCTGAAACATTTCAACGATTTATTAATGAAGTATTTTCTTTATTAGATCTCGTATTTTTTTACACCGATGCTATTCTTTTGGTTAGTGACTATTTTAATATTAAGCCTGCTAAATGTATTTTTGGAACAACTAAATTAAATTTCCTACTCTATGAATTTCAAGTGGTATCAGAACTTCTTGGGAACGTATTGAAACAATTTTAAAATTTTTAAAAACATTTTTTTAGGTATTGTAAACTACTTTTATTGGTATATTAAAATGTTACATGAAATGTTAACGTTAACAATTAAAAATAAATTAAAAGAATTGAATTGGGCAGATGAGATTACAAAAGCTTTTGAAAATGTTAATGTTTCGCATAAAAAGCATTATTAACGACCGCGGTAGCCGAGTGGTTAGCATTGCGTACTCCCATTCGGAAGGCTCGTGTTCATATCCCAGTGCCAACAACATCCAAAAGGTATGGAAAATTAATTTAAATAAAAAATTATGTTAAATTTTCTAATTGCGGTCGCCCCTCGGCAGGGAATGTCCACCCCTCCGAGTGTATTTCGGACATGAAATAAAGGCTCCTCGCGAAAAACCATCAACCGTTCGGAGGCGGCTTAGTCAAGACGCAAAACCACAAATTGGAGGAGGAGCTCGGCCGAAAATCGCTTCAGCGGTTAGAAAGCGCCAATTATATATATAGGTATAACACATTTTGACAAAAGCGGTCAAGTATCAATCGCAGTAGATGATTCAAATGTTGTTGGAGCTATTTTACATCAGAATAGTAATAACGCAGTAGAACTATTAGTCCAACTGAAATTAGTTAACCAACATTCGATAGAGACCTTTTGGCAATATATTACTCAATTAAACACTTTAAACATTTTCTCGAAGGTAGAGTTTTTATTGTTTACACTAATCATAAACCACTCACAAATGTTCTAAATTCTAAAGCAGAGGAAGATCTCCTCGTCAAAAAAGACTTTTAGAATATATTGCATAATTTACTAACTGTTGAGGCCGAAGAACCAAAGTATTACCTTTTATAAGGGTAAAATTATATAAATATAAATGATTAACTGCTCAGTATCGATATTAGTGTAACTACCTAGTTTCGTTGCGAATCAAGTGCGGTAGAGCTTAAGGACTCGATGATCTTAATTAAATGTCCGTAGGATAGGGTGATGGTACTATGGCTATAAAACTATAAGTCTACGATTAGAAATTTTAGTTGTAGTTTTATAATGAATGCTTCTTAAAATCGCGGTCCTATTATACGAAAAATGCCCTTTGGGACCAAAGCATTCTGAACTACGTTACCTATGGACCTATCCTGTCCCATTGAGACCCTGGTAGCAAGGCAAGACACGTGTGCAGTGGAGGTTGCCCCTATGACACTCCACCCTAACACGGTTTCCTGGGATAGGGGGCTGTAATGAAGCCTTTGCCCTGACCAGCATAACTTTGGAGTACGAATTACTCCCCATGAGGACAACAACAATAAAGGCTGCTTTAGTGTACGGACGTGTTTTTTGATCGGCTTCGTAACTTCACTTAAAGTTTAATAAAACGAAAATATTAAATCGTTTATACATCGACTGTAGTGGGTGTATTGCCACTTAAGTTGGCAATAAACAAATTAAACAAAAAAAAAACACAGAACATATAACGAAAAACAAAATCATTTTCAAATAAACAGAGAAACAAAAACGAGAAGTGAAAAGTGAACCGGCGATGTAATGAGTAATCAACGATCACATCAGAAAGAGCGACGGCATTCAGTCGCGACCGCAGAGAGAAATGCAATGTTGTGGCAAGTAAACCACCACCTAACAGCAGTGCAAAGACAAGCAACTCGACTTTAAAGACGCCAACGCAGACCTTAGCAACAACAGAGAAAGCAAAAAGTAAAACAAAACTCTCTTCCCAACATGTGTAAGTTCCCCAGCAATAGCAGAAAAACAAACACCTGTGCAGTCAAGCAGCGCAGCAGCAGCATCCAAACTGAAAAAAGCGTTTGCAGTGCAGGCAGGCTGCTCGCTACATAAATGTGATAAACAAAAAGAGTCCTCCCAATAAAAGTGATTAATGCTAAGAAGCATAATACCGTTGGCTCCACTGTCGATGCTGATGGTAATGCTCTAAAAGGGAACAGATTTGCCCCGTTAAATGAGGAAGAGCCTATAACATACCCAAAGGATATTTCCACAGTCGTCAATACTAAACCTCCACCAATCTACTTGCGGGAGCGCAGCTCTAATTTACTCGTTACGAACATAGCCAAGATAATAGGTACCAACAATTTTCACATTGTACCTCTTAAAAAAGGAAACATAGACGAGACAAAAATACAAGTACACAGTGAAAAAGACTTCCGTGGAGTCGTGGTTTCTTTCTGCAAACAACAAGAATTATTACTCTTACCAATTGAAGAGTGCGAAAGGCCTGATTGTTGTAATTAAGGGAACAAAAGCCACTGTTGACTCAGGTGACAAAAAAAAAGCTCTAGAGGAGCAAGGGTTTGAAACTAGGGCGGTCGTTAACATAGTTAACAGAAATAAAGTGCCGCAACTTATGTTTAAAGTGTTCTTATCGCCAAGCTCAGCTTAACTTAAGAAGAATGAAATGCATCCAGCTTACGATAAATACCTTTTACACCGAAGAATAACGGTGGAAGAAGCGCTTAAGCGTAATGGTCCCGTGCAATGCACAAACTGTCAGGAATTTGGTCACACAAAATCCTATTGTACTTTACGTACCGTTTGCGTAGCATGTGGTGATCTTCACCATTCTACCAAACGCGCCTTGAATAGACCGGAGGCAAGACAAAGAAAGTGTAGCAACTGCGGTGGCAATCACACCGCTAATTATAGAGGTTGTCCGGATTACAAAGATTTCAAAACTAAACTTGCTCAGGGTATACAAGCCAAACGCAACCAACTCCCATACTTCCATTCCGAGCCCTTCCAACCTACCTAGCTCAAATATTGGTCAAATGACCTATGTTAATGTAGTCATAACCAATGAACAGGTCCCACCAGTCACTCCATCCAGTACTGGAGTTGAATTGATTCTTAATCTAACACATTGCATGACACAATTTATATCAACCATGCAAAGTATGGTTCAAGACCTAACAAAGGCGCAAAACCAAATGCTCCAAACCCTGTTGACCAAAAAATTAGTGAACTCAGGATTTGCTTATGGAATTATAATGGTGTAAATCAGCATAAATTACCACTCAAATTATTTTTACAGACTCACGAAATTGATGTTATGCTTATATCTGAAACACATCTCATCCAGAATTATAATTTTTATATCTCTGAAGTTAAGCTGTACAACACTAATCATCCAGATGGCAAAGCACATGGTAGGACAGCTATACTAATGAGGAACCGTTTAAAGCAAAACTTCCTTAATTCCTTTTCAACAAATTGGTTGCAGTCAACTTCAATCACCCTTAAAAATAGGGGGGTTGACCTTACTTTGGCTGCGATTTATTGCCCGCCACGTTTTGTAATAACAGAAAAACAATTTAGCGACTTTTTCAGGACACTAGGAAATAGGTTCCTAGCAGGAAGTGATTACAGTGCGAAGCATACTCATTGGGGATCGAAGCTTAAAAAATACATCAGCCGTCATATACTGACCAATCCGCAAATAGAGAGAGGAACTGATGTTAAAAACAAGTTACTTGTATTTAACAGTATACTAGCAACAGCAGCAACTACAGCCACACCAGAGCAGAAAACAAAGTTACAAATAAGCCACGTTTGCGTCGCGAATTGCAAGCCTACCGATGTCCCGATGCAAAAATTCGTTTTAAGGTGGCAGAAAACAAACTATAAAAGACAATAAAATACGAAGAAGAAAGAAATATCAAACGTCTTATAACGTCTTTGACTCCCAACGTTTCTACTAAAAGATCTCTATGGAAAGCTAGCAAAAACCTTAAGCCGCCAGTAAGCACTGAAGTACCGTTGAGACTGCGTAATGGTTCATGGGCAAGAACGGATAAAGAAAAGGCGTCTTGTTTTGCAGAGCACCTCAGCACAGCATTTCAACCAAATACTACTACATAAAAGAATTGCCAAGCATTGCTCTCTTTTTTCTTGCGAAGCTTTTCAGTGTTATTTTAATGCTAGGATATTATCCACATATCTGGAAAAAGTCGCAGATAATTATGATAGCTAAACCAGGTAAAGTGTAACCCTGCCGTCATCATATCGACCAATCAGCCTGTTGCCTTGCCTATCAAACCTTTTCGAAAAAGTGCTGCTATCAAAAATGAGTCCTTTCCTCCATCGAAATGATATTATTCCAATACATCAATTTGTTTTCGGGAAAAACACGGCACAATTGAACAAGTATAACAAATGAAATAAGGAAAGCTTTCGAAATGAGAGAGTATCGATCGGCAAGCGTGTGACAAAGTGTGGTATAATGGCCTTATTCATAAAATTTAAAAATCATTACCTAACACGTTCCACAATATCCTTGAATCCAACTTATCCAACAGGCGATTCACAGTAAGGGTAAATGAATACATAACTGAAGAGTGTTCAATTACGGCAAGTGTTTCGCAGGGTAGCGTTCTTGGATTAATATTGTACATACTGTTTACCGCAGACATTCCTACAAGTGACGAAGTAATTACATCAACATTTGCGGATGATACTGCTACATTAAGTCGACACTAAAGCCCCAATACAGCCACAAAAGTGTTACCGCAGCATCTTAAACTAATTGAAGAATGGCAAGCGAATTGGCTCATAAAAGTTAATGAAAACAAGTGCAAACACATATCTTTTACATTAAGACCAAAAATGGGTCCTACTGTTAAGCTCAACAAAGTATCGATACCGCAAGCTGATGAAATTACATACCTCGGAATCTACTTGGACAGGCGCTTAACCTGAAGAAGACACATTGCAGCTAAAAAGCTGCAGCTTAAACTCAAATCCGCCAGCTTACACTTACATTGGCTTTTAATCAAGAAGTCTGGACTTAGCAGTAGCAACAAAGTCCTTTTATATAATGCAAAAATAAAACCGATATGGATGTATGGAATCCAGTAATGGGGCACAGCCTGCACGACGAATATAGATATAATTCTAAGATTCCAATCGAGAACGTTAAGAGTAATAACGGGCGCACCATGGTACATGCGCAATGAAAATATTGATAGAGATCTAAATATACCTACCGTCAAGGAAGAAATTGAAATCGCAGCAAAAAAATACTTAACAAAACTGCGTAACCATCCGAACCCTTTGGCTAACACCTAACACCCATGCAACAAGTCAAATCCGCCTGCGCAAAAGAGACAAAGCAGCCTTCTAAAGACCACCGTCAAGCCAGCAGCCCATTCCTAAGTTAAGAAGGCCGGGTGCCTGGAAGTATCGCTATCTGAACATATTCTATGAAGTAGAGTATGGTGTCTTGTATGGCACATTTTGCATAAAAGATTGCTTTTGCACTCTTTTATTGAGTACCTATACGCAAGACAGAATGCAGCAGTTATGCTGATCAACCGCGGCATACCGATCATCTATCGAAATAGTGACAAATTTTGAACAAAGTCCTAAGAAGTGTTGCTGTTTCGGACATAAAATCCAATTGTTTGTACATTTTGGCCTATTAGTTTCTGAAAGCGTTTAGAGGATGAGATTGAAGGAGGAACAATTTTTTTTATGCGTTCCGAAATACTGCTAATACAAGAAATGTATTTACTGAATGTGGATGAACTACTGTAAAATCCTCATTTTCTAATATACACGTATGTTGGCATTTGTCATATTCCGGTTTTGTTTTCACTTATTTCCTCTTTTAGTATTTCGAGAGAAATTTTTGAATATTCATTGATGTCAAAATTAGAATCAAATTCGAATATTTGATCCGAGAAAATATTAAAGGAATTCAAGCCGACATGTTTGCACGATAGCAAACGAAAGAATTCGAACAAATTTTAAAATATATTATCTGTCCCGAATATTTTTCGAGAGGAAAAAATTCGAAATATTACTAAAATAAATCCAAAAACTTGCTAAAAATTCCAAATAGATTATGTTTCGGTTGAATGGAACGAAAATATGTACTTCGGAAAAACTAAACGAAAACGTTTCAATTTCTTATTGGGACAATACCAAAATTTCCTACTGGCTTTGCTGCAAGAGAACAAAAAAGGAAAATAGGTAAATTGCTGCTTATGATGTATGTATATAAGTATGTACAATTATACATACTTACATATACCGCGATATACAAATTTATGTTTGTTGATGCTGAAATCTGAAGAAAAGAGCAGGCATATGTACATGTATTATTTTGTAGATACCCTGCCAGCAATTCGGTAGTCGACTACGCAAAAAATGCATTTCTAGTTAACTTTTATGAAATAACTACATAATTACTGTTATGGTTAGGGTGTCGGTTGGTAGGCTTTAGTGGTCACCAGGCATGGTGGTGTCAGCCCAAACTTGCTCGCCGGATTGGGGGGCTCTTTCCACTAGGCCTACCTACCCCACCTTGAACAATATTTTCATGCTGGGGCTTAGGCAAAACTAAGAAAGTGGGGAAGAAGGAAAATATATGGATAGGAGGGATATGAAAAATGGATTGGACGAAGGGAGAGGACTGTGCGGTATGTGCCTACCCAGCGATATAAGTCTCCAAAAGGAGGTGTTCGACAAAACGGTTCCTCCACTAACAAATATTAGGGAAACGGAATGCTTTGCGCGAGTATTCCGTAAAAAGGGGTGTCGCCTTTTTATTCATATGGAGAGGGGGGAAATTATCCCAGTGTACTTGGCGTTCCATGGTGGCGTGCGCTTTTCAACTCTGTCCCTTTGGGTAATGGGGGCGGCGCTAAATGATTGGGCACCACCGCTAAATGATTGGGCACACACTCGCCTGAGAATTCTGAAGGCCGACGCGTAGCTTGCGGCCTGGCTCGCAAGTGCGTACCGGATCAGATTCTAGCAATCTACAAACATGTGCACACCTTTTTGCGCAGACGCAGTGTTATAGAAACAAAATAAAATTTTATAATAGTCGAGGCAAAAATTTGTTGGCAGTTGAATCCAAGTAAGGGCAGTCGAAGCCCATAGTGTTTATTTATTGGTTTCGCGTTCCAGTGGCGGGACCAGAGTTTGGAGGCATCACCGGAGGGGCACCGAAGTTGGGTACTCACACCCGACTGAGAAACCCTAAGTATCATTTTGTTGATTTATTGTTTGTCCACTTTTTGTCGTGCCGACAGTGATGCTTCCTTCGTTCTCCCCATACCCATCCTTATAGCATCGCGCACCCAGAGCCCAGTCAAACAGGCGGGTTAAAGTTACATCCGGCAGCACGGGAGTAGTGCGAGTGGGTTCGTAACCAGTTTGGTTGGACCACACGTCGGGTGCATCCCAAAAACATATTTTGTTTTATTTTATGTGTGTACATATACGTTTAGTTTTGCTCTGGTGTTTAACTATTGTTGTGCGATTTTCGTTTATCTATTGTACATAAGTCAGCGTTGATCATTTCACTTGGTTTTGTTCTTGCTGGTAGTTTTTGTTCTTGCACTTAGCTGTTGACCCACGCCGTCTCCAATAAGCTGGCCGGTCGCTTTGTTGATATTAGGATCCATAGTTTTGCTTTTAGGGCTTTGTTGGATTCTGGTGCGACCAGAACAGTAATAGGTCGGCTAGGTTGGCAGTTTCGAATTTCTTGAGAGTGACTCTCGCTGATGGAGGTCATATCTCGATGTTAGGTTCGGATTTGCTACCAATCGAGGTGGAGGACAAGTCGGTTCTCCTGGAATGCCTCGTGGTTCCAGAGTTACCTCAGGGCGTAATCCTTGGCATCGATATTTGGGCCAAGGCGGGTATTATCCCGGATGTATCGAGAATGAGGTGGTCGTTTTCTTGGCCGGAACCAGAACCGTTGGTGGCAATAGTGGACCACTCAGATTTAGGTGATAGGGAATCTAGGGCATTAGGTCAACTAATAGCTGGGGCGTTCCAGGCTATGCCGGAAGGGCTAGGCCGGACCCATTTGGTCGAGCATAAGATCAGGGTAAAAGCAGGAGTTGAACCTGTTAAGCAGCGTTATTACCCTGTGTCTCCCGTCATACAGTCGCGTATGGACGAGGAGATTAAGGATATGCTTGACAAAGGGGTGATAGAGAAATCACATAGTCCTTGGGCGTTTCCAGTAGTTATGATCAGAAAGAAAGACGGTACATATAGGTTTTGTGTAGGCTATAGGGCTTTGAATAAGTGTACCGAAAAGGATAGTTACCCGCTTCCATACGTGTCGGCGACCTTAGGTAAGCTAAGGGATGCAAAGTTTCTGTCCAGTCTGGACATTAAGTCTGCTTTTTGGCATTTCACCGCATTCACGGTACTAGGTAGAGGACTATTTCAGTTTAAGAGGATGCCATAGGCAGAGATTTATAGATTCGGTCATAGGACCAGAGTTAGAACCTCATGTTTTTGTGTATTTGAACGATATTATTATCGTTACAAATAATTTTGAGAAGCATCTAAAGTTTTTGATGATTGTCTTAGATAGATTAGCTAGTGCAGGGCTCAGATTAAATAGGGATAAATGTAATTTTTATAGGTCTGAATTAAAATATTTGGCCACGTGGTGGACAAGAACGGTCTACACGTGGACCCCGAGAAAGTAGAAGCGATGCTTCTGATTGAGGTACCGAAGAACGTAAAACAAGTGAGGTCATTTATAGGAACAGTGTCCTGGTACCGTAGATTTATTCAAGATTTTGCAGAGTTAGTTAGGCCTCTAGGTTTTAGAGAAGCGAAGGAACGCTTGGTGACAGCTCCGGGTTTGAGTTTCCCGGATTTTGATAGACCTTTCACAATCCAGACAGACGCGTCTGAGTTCGGTGTAGGTGCGGTGTTAATGCAGATGTTTGATGACCATGAGAGGTTTGAGTAGGTCCTTGAACAAAGGAGAGCGAAATTACTCGACGACCGAAAAGGAGTGCCTAGCGGTTCTGTGGGCGGTTGAGAAACTGCGACCATATGTTGAGGGCGATAAGTTTACGGTTGTTACGGACCATTATTCGCTTATTTGGTTGAATCCATGTGGCGGGTTAGCGAGATGGGCTTTGAAACTCCAGCAGTACGCTTTTGATATAGTGCACCGGAAAGGCAAGGCACATGTGGTTCCGGATATGCTATCCCGTAGTGTGCCGGTTATTGCTGAAGTTAGTACTACCGACCATTGGTTGACAAGGATGGTGCGGTTGGTAGAGAAAAAGCCTTTGTCGTGTTCAGCGTGGAGAGTACAAGTTTATTAGGTCGAGATTTCCTTCTGTTTACGGCGATTCACCAGAGAGGAAAAGAGTAATAGGGCGTGATGGTAGAGGTGAGATTTTAAAACAATATCACGATAATCCGTTAGCGGGCCATATGGACGTGAAAGACTTTTGCGCGTGTTTCACAAAAGTTTTACTGGCCAAGGATGAAGTCGGACAGTTATGTTAGGGCGTGTAAAACTTGTCAGCAGGTGAAACCTGAGAATTAACAGCCAGCTGGGGGTATGATAGAGAAGACCAAGGCAGTCGAGCCTTGGGAAATGATTTGTGTGGATCTTGTTGGGCCTTTAATGAAGGCTACCAGTATATTTTGACAGTAGTAGACTACTTTTCCAAATTTCCCCCTCATATTTCCTTTGCGTACTCCCACGGCAAAAAGCATATGCAAACAATTGGAGGACAATGTATTTCTTTTGTTTGGAGTTCCTCGGTCGGTTGTGTGTGACAATGGACCCCAATTAAGGAGTCGAGAGCTTCGGTTTCTGCGGTGACTATGGCGTCCAGCTCCGGTACACCGCACACTACCACTCGCAGGGTAACCCGGCCGAGAGGATAAACCAAATAATTAAAACAACACTTAGGGCTTATATATCAGAGAACCAGAGGACATGGGACCAACAGTTAGCGAAGGTAGCATGCTGTATTAGGACAGCGCAGCACGAAGTGTTAGGAGCTACGCCATATTTTGTGAATTTCGGTAGGGAAATGGCGGTAGAAGGCAGTAGGGACTTCATAGACAGTTTAGGAGATCAGGAGAAACTGTCAGGAGCGAGCAAAGAGGCTCGATGAAATCAGGGCCAACATTAGAACTAGATTAGAACAGGCGAGTGAGAAGCTTGCGAGGCAGTACAATCTCAGACGTCGAGATGTACAGTACATGCCTGGAGAGCTAGTGTGGAGGAAGAATTTTATGCTGTCGTATGCAGCGAAGTTACGGCCGTTTATTGTTAGGAAGAGAGTGTCACACTTACAGATGACTTAGGCAAAGACAAAGGGACTTGGAGCGTTAAATAGTTGAGGCCATATAGGGATTGATAGGATACGGTAGGAGATTTCCGTTCCCTGACCAAAAGGAAGATTCATTCCTTTTCGTTGAGGAAGGCGTGGAGCTGTCGCGTACTGGCCGCAACAAAAACTTTTTTTGTGTTTGGTTGTTCATTTCCTTTGTTTTGCCTAATATTCCTTTCACTCAAAGCGTTGGCAGTGGCATCAGTCGGTAAATAGTTGTAAAATTCAAAGCCATGAATTGCTGACACGGTTGCACTCGTGTGCACACCTTTTTGCGCAGACGCAGTGATATAGAAAAAAATAAAATACAATTTTATAATAGTCGAGGCAAATATTTGTTGGCAGTTGAAGCCATGTAAGGGCAGTCGAAGCCCATAGTGTTTATTTATTGGTTTCGCGTTCCAGTGGCGGGACCAGAGTTTGGAGGCATCACCGGAGGGCCACCGAAGTTGGGTACTCACACCCGACTGAGAAACCCTAAGTATCATTTTGTTGATTTATTGTTTGTCCACTTTTTGTCGTGCCGACAGTGATGCTTCCTTCGCTCTCCCCATACCCATCCTTATAGCATCCCGCACCCAGAGCCCAGTCAAACAGGCGGGTTAAAGCTTCATCCGGCAGCACGGGAGTAGTGCGAGTGGGTTCGTAACCAGTTTGGTTGGACCACACCTCGGGTGCATCCCAAAAACATATTTTGTTTTTTTTATGTGTGTACATATACGTTTAGTTTTGCTCTGGTGTTTAACTATTGTTGTGCGATTTTCGTTTATCTATTGTACATAAGTCAGTGTTGATCATTTCACTTGGTTTTGTTCTTGCTGGTAGTTTTTGTTCTTGCACTTAGCTGTTGACCCACGCCGTCTCCACTACGCTGGCCGGTCGCTTTGTTAGTTTTGTCATCTCCTTTTTGTGCGGTAGTTTGTTTTGTTGACGTGTGTGGTTGTTGGTAGGCTCTTGACCAACAGTCTCTGTAGGTACACATACAGTGGCGGACTAAAGTCTACATACGATCCATTTTTTGGGAATTCAACCCGTCCTATAGCTTTCACAGAAAAAATAATGATGCAGTTTTGTTTTAAATTCAAGTATATAACAAAAACTAAAATTTCTCATTTATTCAACATTAACTTTCAAAGTTATTAACAAAAAATGGAAAAAAGGCACTGACAAAAGTGAACATACGATTTTTTGCTTAGCTATTCTAGGTAATCATATTAATTTTAATAACTAAGTTAATATTTTGTTGGGCCACCATGCGCATCGATCACCGCTTGCAAGCGTCTAACATTGAAAAAAACCAAATTTTCCAGCTCTTCTCCTGTAATGTTTTGCCATTCTTCTTGAAGTTTCTCTCTGAGCTTTGATGCATTACTTATAGGGTGTTTTCGAATTTTCCGCTCCAATATTTTCCATACGTGCTATGTAATATTCAATTCCGGGCTTTGTGGTGATGAGTGCAACTGCCGCGGAGCATAATATAGCAGCCAATCCTTTACAATTTGCGCTGTGTGCTTAGGATCATTATCCTGTAGAAAGATCCAGCTCGAGCCAAGGCACAGTTTGTCCACAGATAACTTCAAATTATTTTCCAATATGGTCTTATACTCGAAGCGATCCATATTTTCTTCAATAAAGACCAATTTACCCACCCCAGACGCTGCAACTGCTCTCCAATCCATGACACTCCCACCACCATGCTTTAAGGTCGAAATAAGGTGCCTGGGATCCATGGCAGTAATGGGTTTTCTCCAAACTTTTGCTCTGCCATCGCATCCAAATATGTTATATTTTGACTCATCCGTAAATAGCACGCTTTTCCAGAACTCATGATCCTTCTTTAGATGCTTTTTAGCGAACTCCAACCGATGTGCGCGGTTTTTCTCGCTTATGAGAGGCTTCTTGCGAGGAGTTCTGCTGTAGAATCCTTCGTTGTTAAGAGTTCTTGTTATTGTGCGTAAGTGCACAACAATTTGGGATCATTTCGCTAGCTTCTGGGCCAAATTGGTAGCATGTACCTTGGAATTTTGGCTTACTTTATTACGGATGAAAGAGATGTCCCTATGGGTAAGCTTCTTTGGACGGCCACTTCGCGGCTTACTCTCGAACGAGACTGCAAGTTTTTATAAATTGTTTGCACCGTCGCTTTTCTTAAATTTAACAATTTAGCTATTTTGCCGAACGTTTTCTTATCATTTCTGTGTTTTATAATCAATTTTTGCACAGCCACCGGGATTTCCGTTCCTGACGACATTTTCGCGATTGTATTTCTTTTTTCAAATGATGGAAAACAATAAAGATAAAGCCAAATACCAAGAAAAGTATAGAAAGAAAAAAAAACGGTACTTGACCGCTGAAAACAATAGCTGAAGTAATAAACGAAACAAATTAATGAAACGTATGTTCACTTTTGTCAACGGCTTTTTTGAGTTTTTTGTTAATAACATTGAAAGTTAATGTTGAACAAATATGAAATTTTCGGTTTTGTCTTACAATTAAATTCAAAGCAAGACTACATCAATACTTTTCCTGTAAAAACTATGGGACGGTAGGGATTCCAAATTACATAAACATACATATTGTTAATAAGAAAAGTGGAGGTGACAATACATGTATATACTTTATACGTTTATATGTTTTGCGGGTTTATATGCTGGCGTTGATCTCGAACCCAATTACTCACTCGTGTTTAGGGACAGCGAGCGAAAACAAATAACAAAACGAGTACGTGCGTAAATGGATTTGAGATCAAGTAAGAAAGCAAAGTAAAATGAAATAAGTAATGATAATAATTAAAGAAAATACTATGTGTTCTAACTTATGGCTATATATGGTATATAGTAACTCAAAGATGATAGCAAAAAAATAGGAAAAAACAATATATCTTAATTAAACTAGGAGACTATTGATTATCATAACAAAAGGTTAGAGTTCAATTCTAAATTTACTTTTTATAACTTAAAAAAAACTTAAGATTGAAATTTTGCGAATCCTAACCAAATTTAGTGACTAATCTATTACTACTTGTGGTAATCACTCCGTGTAAATTCGCTTAGAAGTATTTCGAAAATTATATCATGTATGTATACCTTTATAGGTATATGGTATGTATGTTGCATTAAGTAAAAGAAAAACACTTTGTTGGTACAGGTACTAGTGGTTGGTTGGCGACGTAGCATGCATGTACATATGTACTTTCGGGCATTCGCCTCTTTCCAATGGCCTACTTTGCCCAGCTGATCATCTTCTTGCTTGTGGCTGTTCCAAATTATATTTCCAGGTGATTACAACAACTCTGACTTAGCTGTATTATCACCGATGGTGGACGTTGCTTTCGATGCTCTTCCGGACTGCTTCGTCGATTTTCGTTTGTTTTCTGGGATGAAAAGTAGACTGGATCCTTCCTCTATATTATTTTGTCACTGTTACTTTCCTTCGCGATATTAACCCGCTTTTTGCTGTTATATTATATACATATATTTTTTTCCACTTTGAATCGTTCTTCAATCTCGATTAACGCTAACTAACTCGAAGCCGTTGAACAAGCGGAAGATTTTGTTTCCTCCTCCATTTCTTACAAATTCTTACTTACTTTGACTATCATCGAATTCCACAAAATTACTTACACACAAACAGACTTTGAACTGCTTTACCGAACCACAAGGTAAGCAAAGTTTCACACCCTCTGCTCTGAAGGGTGTGCAGCATCTTAGCTACATTCACATGGTAGACACACACACACGTCCACACAGGCTGTCGTTACATAACTACATAATGAATACAGACAAAACTGTCTTCAAAGTCACCAAAGAGGTAAGAGCAGAAATTTCCACCCGCCTCAAATCCTTAAGAAAATACGTCCCTTGGGAATTCTCTTGCTCTCCGAGAGGCTGGGATGAAATTTGCAACTGGAAATACACTAAGTTTCGTCAATTTCTGTTATACACAGAAATATTGGTTTTAAAGGATAAAGTTCATATAGATTTTTATTGTAAATTCCTTTTACTGCACTGTGCCTTCCGTTTGTTATCCTGAAAATCCTGAAAATGCTCAAATACTATTAGAACTATTTGTAGAAAATTTCCCTGTAGTTTTTGGGGGAAGCGGCATCACTAACAATATTCATTGTCTTTTGCATATACTGTGTGAAAAGTTTGGGCCACTTATAAACTTTTCTTCATATCCATTTGAAGATTATCTTCAAAAGATAAAAAAATACGTGAAAAAGCCATCAGAGATTCTGCAACAAATTCATATTCGCACACAATATGAAGAAATCGTGACCAACGGGATGTATTTCTGAGTTTTAAAAACATAACTTAATTTGTTTAAAGCCATTAAAGTTTTATACATTTTTCACACGAGCGGTAAAAACTAAAGCGGTAGCGAATGCGGTAAACAAAAAAAAGAGGAGAATTACTTAAAAAAAACCAATTCACCAATATGAAAAATGATACAAAGCAAATTTACAATTAGAATTAACCCTAAAAACTCGTACATATAAGTTTGTTGAAATGTGCGTACATACACATATAATTATATAAGAAAGCATACACGAGCTCAGCACACAATTCAGAAAGATTTATTTCCTTCATAGTGAAATCTATTTTATTATTTGTTGTATTGATCCATTAAAGCATATTTTAAAATTTAAAACTTAACTGCAAGCAGTAATTTTTTCAAATAGATAATCCAAGCCAAGCAATGAAATATACATTCTTTCTATTGATCCGTTTCTACTGTAATGATTTCTGGTACTTATTTGATGGATCCAACGCGAGCGAAGCTGCGGGTTAAAGCTAGTATTACAATAAAATGATTAATAATACAATAGTTTGATCGAAAGTGTTTAAGTATAGATAAAAACGATGCGTTGTTTTCAGGAATCATCTCGACTGGACAAATCTCCCTTCGTTAGTAGCTGGCATAATTTTACTATCGGTCTTACCGATTCGCCATTTGGTGTTTTCAAAGTAACTACTAGCACGATCCCATCAACACCAGGGCAACATTTGACGAAGTACGAAGCCATTTAGACCGGCGTTGCAAACTCATCATGTATTCGTCTTTCCAATGTCGCTCGAAATGTTGCCTGATTGCTGATATCGCTTGCCATCGATGGTAAAAATTTTCACAGAATCCTTGACCCTCAGGTTCTGGTATGGACCTCAGCGGCTCTCTGATTATAAAATGCCCAGGAGTTAACGCTTCAAATTCACTGGTGCTCGTGGAATTTTCGCAAAATGGGCGGGAATTGACGCACGCTTATTAGAGTCAGCAAAGAAGGACTGCAGTTGGTCATCTGCTAAGCATTGTTGAATGTTGGAACGTAGTATTTTCTCAGCGCCAACAAAATGTGTGCCGTTGTCGGAGTGCATGACTTTGCAATAACCTCGGCGATCGACAAAATGCGTTTAAGAATGCTGCTGCGGACAAGTCACGTATGAACTCTTAGTGCATAGCGCCACCTCTGCGTGAGTGAACTTATACATGTACGGCCCAGCGAAATCAATGACGCTGTGCATGATACATCGAGCTTAGGTCGTTCTAATGGCGGGCAAATTTCCCATCGATTGCGTTTCACACATTTGCGGTGTGCCTTGCGAATCAGGTTGCAAACACCAACTCCGCTGCAATTCCACTTGCATTATGCTAGGGCCAGCTGCAAGGTAAACTTGTGAATGGCGGCTACGGTTAATTTCGCTAATGGCGAGTCCTCAGGACATATGCCATTATTCGATGTAACTTCGAAAATGATGAATAAGTCGTAATCATCGACCAGTAGCCATTAGAAGTTGCGGTGTGGGCTGGAACAGTATTACGGACTCCAAACTCCGTAAAGTGTTTGATTTCAGAACGAAGTTTGAAGCCACCATACAGAATACTCGAAACATCTCGCTGTAAAGCTAGCAAATAAGTTTCACACGAAGCGCCATGCAAGAGTCTTCAAGTTTGACGTCGACGGTCCTCTTGTTCTTGTTGCTAGGACATCTTGCGCTTTTTGCCAAGTAGTATGCAGCTGTTACACCATAAGTAAGACGAAGCATTCTGTAGTCTTGAATCGGCATTGACGGGTTAGAACGCCAAACAACTCTTTGTAAATCGTTATGTTTCGAAGCTAGATCGCCTTCAATTTTTCCAAATTAATACCCACCCGAAAACTGCTCTTTGAGTCATTGGAGTTCCTGGCAGCCCTTTTCGGATTGCTGTGCACATTAGACGTTCCATCACGCCCACTCCGACTAAAACGTTTATGTTTTCAGGCATAGGAACAAAACTTGAATGTGGGGCCATACAGCTGTCGTTACAGTTTGCATCGGTAAATCTCTAGTGATTTTGGGTAATATTAACGCATTCAAAGCAAAGTTTTCGTTACAAGAGTGGGAAGAGGGTGTAAGAGTGGCTTCATCTCTTGATCGCCCTCTTTTTGACGAGCCAATCCCAGTAATTACGATGGCGGACGACTCCCTAGGCAGACCCAAACGTGATTCGGTTACGAAAGAAGTATGTGACCCAGAGTCAAATAGTAACCTTGCGGGTTGCCACCGTCCGGCGTAATCGCGAATCTTCACCAGAGTAGTAGCCAACAACACAGTTGCATGAATTAAATTTGGCGGGTCAGTATCGGAGCTTAAGCACGTTAAAAAAGATGTGCCTGCAGAGCTCAGCAAGCTATTTGCCTCTGAAACACATTATTAGACCGGACTTGATGACGTTGACCGCAAATTCTCTACGCTGAGGCACTGTTACATCGGGTTAGGAAATGGCCCGAACTTAAACAATTTAAACATAAGCGCACTTCCTTCACTAGCATATATTTTACGGACGAATCCAAAAAATAAATTTGTCACATGTATAAATTTTATGCGGTCCTATTTTGATCGGACAACGCATGATAAGTTTTTATGGACTTACTTGTGGAGTCTGGCGCCTTTTCCTTTGGTAGTGGTGGTGCAACGAGCACAACTTGGACAGAGACCGACATATTATTTCCAGAAACGCTGATATCTGTTCAAAAGTAGGCGGTTCGTCATTGACGAGGGAAAGCTCCCACTGCTTCCTGGTTTCGAACGATAGCTTGTTTACAATCTCGTGCACTCGCCAGTCGTCACAAAACTTTGCGGGCCGATTCAATGCCTTTAACTCGCGAATGTGTTGCTGATATACGTGGAAAACACCTTAGATGGAGCTGGCTGTATCATTCGGCTCCGTGCCTATATTGGTCATTGCGTTAAAATGCACCTTAACAATGACAGGCATGATCATGAAGCGCGATTTGAATAAATCCCAAGCTTCCTTGTAATTTGCGTCGCATATTTTGAACCAGCTGATGAGTTTTAGCGCATCTCCTTTCAGACAGCTCCGCAGGTAATGCATCCTCTGTCCATCCGACATTGTTGCATTAGTTGCGACCATCGTACAAAATGCATCTTAAAATCCTGTCCACTCAGTAGCATCACCTCAAAATGTCGGCAGATCTATCTTTGGTAGGCATATGGCAGCGGAAATGACTGCAGAGGCGGAGGCAGATGCGGTCGGCGTATCGGATCGGCATTTTAACACGCGGTTATAATTGGACAATGTAGAAGACTACCAAGCCTCGGCTTGGATGCGCACGTTTTCTTCGACTTCAATATTGTCGATACCCCACGAATCTTCGACTGCATTTTGAGTTGCATTAAGCCGAGATCAATGTTCGTTTAACAACGGTATGTAGCTTGTTACCGTTTCTAAGTCCATAGTAAAGGCCTCGTCAATACTTCTTGTCATTTAAAGTTACCACTTCTTTTTGTAAATGTCTTACATGGGTGTTTAACTGTTGACTAATCGAATAAATTGTGTAATATTAAATGTCATAGCACTCTGGGTAAGGTAAACCTAAACATTTTCATTTTTAAGAAATTCATAAAATATTTTCGCATTTAAAATTTGAAAGTGAAAGTGTAAATTACATTTAGTGAAAAGTTACCAATCTTATAAAAACAGTTCATATTTAACGAAATGCCTAAAAAAAGAGAAATTAGTTACGATGATAGATTTGGAATTCAAGTTCTAAGCGAAGAAGGTAAGTCTCATGTTGAGATTGGCAATTTGGTGGGATGTTCGCGGTGCGCGGTCCAATGTGCTATCAGGCCATTTGTGGAGACGAAATCCCACAATAATAAATCAAAAAGTGGAAGAAGGCGTCTAACCAGTAAACGAGAAGACCGAATACTTACACGCGAGTCTCTCAAGGATCGCAAAAAATCTTCTTCTGCCCTTTCGGATGAACTTAGTAAACCAGTTAGTGCTCGGACAGCTAAAAGAAGACTTCTTGAAGGAGGTTTAAAGGGATGTAAAGCCCGAAAGAAGCCGTGGCTCTCAGAAAAGAATAGGAAAAATCGTTTGCAATTGGCTCGCCGATACCAACATTTCACGGAAGAAGATTGGTCGAATGTTCTGTGGTCTGATGAATGAAACTTCGAGGTAAGCTTAGTTAAGCTCGTCTTAAGGTATTAACAGCCATAGCTTCTTACCCTAGAGCAATTTTGAAGACATAATACAAATCTTATGAAAACATTATTTTTTCTTTTCTACAGATATTTGGAACACCTGGTGTGACGTTCGTGAAGCGACGGGTTGGGGAAGAATATCATCCAGATTGCGTGGTACCCACTGTTAAGTATGGAGGAGGCAGCATTATGATCTGGGGCTACATGGCTGCTGATGGTGTCGGCGAAATGTTCGTTTGCGAGGGTCGCAGTCAAAAGACAGTCAAAAGTACATAAATGTATTAGAAGCTGTTCTTCTGCTTCGTTAACGCGCATTTTCGGTGATACTAATTTAGACGGGGTTCAATTTCAGCAAGATAATGCTCCTTGTCACAAATCAGCGACTAAGATGCGTTGGTTTAGAGATAACAACATTGTTTTGTTAGATTGGCCTGCACAGTCTCCAGATCTTAATCCCATTGAGCTATTTTAAAACGCAAGATTAAGGAACACAGTATAACATAAAAAACTACCTTAATTAACGAGTGGTACGCTATAGGTGCGAACGATTGTGCAAAGCTTGTACGCAGCATTCCTAAGAGAATTGCTGCCGTTATTAATTCGAATGGTGGACCTACTAAATATTAACGATATTATCACTTATTCATTGTATTTTCACTGTTTTACTAATAAAATTTTATTACTTTTCATGGGGTGGACATTCCCTACCGAGGGATGACCAATGTTACAAAATATAACTTAATTTTTTATTGTACGTATGTATGTCACCAACCTCAATTTATCAGCGTTTATAAGCGATTGGTATGAATTTGATAAAAGGATTTTCGAATTTACCAGCGGTGTTAGTTGAAATTTGCCGATAAATTTGCCGATGAAAAAAGCATTAATTTTCAGAAGAATCTCAAAATTTTTTTATTCAAAGTATTGACCATTGGTTTCTTCACATTTCGCCCATCTCTAAGGCAAATCGACTTCTTCAAAATTAGCGAAACACTGCTCTGCAAGGGAGTGTCCCATCGATGCGAAAAGGTGATAGTGGGACGGGGCGAGGTCTGGAGAGTACGGCGGGTGCGATAATATTTCTCAATTAAGTGTTTTTAATGTGTCCTTCACCAGTTTAGCGGTTGGAGACGGCGCGCTGTCATTTTGCAAGATAACTTTGCCATGTCTTCGGGCCCATTCCGACCGTTTTTCGATCAACGCATGATTCAAATTGACCATTTGTTGTCGGTAGCGATCCGTGTTCACCGTTTCACCAGGTTTTAACAACTCGTAGTACACCACACCACACTGGTCCCACCAAACACAGAGCATTGTCTTACGGCCAAAGCAATTTGGCCTTGCAGTCGATGGGCCAGCTTCACCAGGGGAAAGCCATGATTTTTTTCGCTTCGGGTTCTCAAAATAAATCCTTTTTTTGTCCCCCGTGACAATTCGATGCAGAAAAGATTTCCTTTCGAATCGTTGAAGCAGCATTTCACAAACGGTTTTTCGATTTTCCATTTGTCTATCGTTCAGCTGGTGGGGCACCCATTTTCCATACTTCTGAATTTCTTCGATGGCTTTTAAACGTTGGCAATTTGCTCCTCGAGTCACATGTAGTGTTTCTGACAATTTTTGTTGCGATTGGGTTGGATCAACATGCAATTCCTCGTCTTCGAACTTTTTCGCTGCATCAGGATGCTCATTGTCTGTCAAATCGAAATCTCCACTTTTAAATTGACGAAACCATGTCTCACATGTTCTAATCACTGGAGCATGTTCACCATAAGTTTCTACCAGCAACCGGGTAGCTTCAGCTGCTTTTTTCTTTTGATGAAATAAGAAAAGCAACGAATGCCGCAAATGCGATTTACTTGGAACGAAACTCGACATATTCACTGAGATAAACAAATATGACGCTATTATTTTGGCCGAATGTGGTTTGCGTATTTTTGTAGGTTAATGTCAATAGAAAAAAATTACATACATGCCAAATCATAGAAATTTATACATATTGCCAGCGACATCTACTAGTAAAACCGGCACACTTCAACAAACACACCTGGTGTTGCGCACAAATATCAATTTATGTTATACGAATTCCCCTTCACACTTCATAAATGTTTAATTGCAGTAGATCGTATCTGCACTATATGCGAGCGAGTTTGGCTATCAATGTTATTTCAACTTATATGTATGTAATATACCAATGGCTTTTTTTCTTTTCTATTATTTTCAATTGTACACCAATAGCCTATTTTTTCTATTTAATAAATGCGGTTTGGATTCTCCGAACACAGCAAACAACACCTTTTTTTTAAAATACCTGCGTATATTTAATAACTGCGGTGAAACACTTTGAAGTTAAAGTAGACACGTATTTCTGAGTTTTAAAAACATAACTTAATTTTATTTAAAATTATTCGAATTTTTATACATTTTTCACAGGAGCAGTAAAATTTTAAGCGGTAGCGAATGCGGTAAACCAAAACAAAACAAATTTACAACTATGCAAAAACATATAAGTTTATTGAAATGTACAAAGAGTACATACACATATAATTATATAAGAAAGTATATATGAACTCAACCTTGCAACCTTGAATAATTTTTTTTACCGCCGTTTTCATAACAACTTTTGCGCTATTCGACCTTTTGTACCGATACAAATCACACTTGGAACAGAATCAATATTAGGGCGCCGATTCACAAGCATCGAAAGTTTTTTTTTCAGAAACCATTTGACTCAGCTTAAATTTTGGGTACTAATCTAGTGGGCGTGGAGAGGGATTTGCTATACGAATAGAAGATGTTGAGCTAAAGTTTGCTATATTTCCATTATCACAATCGATTTCTTTTAGTGCCACTCTTACAACTAATTAATATTCAAAGCAGTCATCTCGTATTTTATATGCGAAACGAACCAACTGCAATGTTTTGGGTTGCTCGTGTCGCATGAAATAATACTCCTAATTGTTAAAAAACAGGTTTATAAAAAGAATAATTATAATATAAAAATATTATAAAAAGTTAAGATGCCGATTAAAGTTCCATTCAGTGTAAGTAATAACTACAATAAAAATGCACAGTGATCCCCGTATAGTTCATAAAAATGAGCTTACAGATAACAGACATTTTAAGGAGATGAACAGTAAAAAATTCGAATTGTATAAAACTACCAAAACTTAAATTAATTTATATTTACAAAATTCATTTTCAGATACCAAACAAAAGCTAATTAATCCTTTAAAAAGCGGATTATTATTTTCATGAAATATAAATAATTTTACTTTATGTTAATGATTATATATTATTCATTACCAAATGGAATTGCAGAAACTATTGTCAACTAAAATGACATAGTTATGAAGTCCTTTGCTGAACAGAAAGTGTTTACCCGAAGAGGCAACCAACGTGCCTCTGCAGTGTTTCCCATAAAAAAGTGTCAACGACATGAACTGACATTAACGACTTGAACAACATTATTAGTGAGGACAATCGTGACCTATACATATGTAAGTCCTTAAATTTAATATCTCGCTTAAATGCATTAAATGCAATTAATGCATACAATTCGTGGGTTTTTTTTTCGAAAACTAAGACTTTATTGTGAAAAATTGGTCTTGATCAACTCCTAATACTTTTGCAAGTTCTTCTTGCGTCTGGCATGCATCTGCGTTGAGCAATGTCTCCAATTCTTCGTCTTGAAATTTTTTTTGCCTGTCCATCGTCTAAGTCGAAATTGCCACTTTTAAACCATGCAAACCACTTTTGGCACGTTCGTTCGGCTAAAGCATGGTCCCCATAAACGTCCACTAAAATACTATGGCTTTCGGTAGCACTTTTCTTCATGTTAAAGTAATGAAGAAGAACTCCCCGCAAAAACACTTTTTCTGGTACAAATTTCGACATTTTCAAACGAATGAAACAAAATGTTGTTCACGCTAAAACAAATGACATCTACTAAAAACGACGCGAAATGACAGTACCTTTGAAATGAATATAGCCACAGATGAACACGACGCGAAATAATACTAATAGAGCCCTCTCTTAGAAAATCCCACGAATTAATGCATACACCCAATATACTAAAAGTTTTGTAACTTACTTAATAGGTTAATATGATGAAGGTTTTATGGAAAAGACGCCTGGCTAAGTAGCCAAGTAGCTAACCTTAAGTTAGTTGAAAGGTCATGAAGAGTCGGAAAATTGACTACCGCCTTGGGTATCGCAATGTTAAAATAGTCAGTTTGCTCCATGAACAATAGTGCAAGTATCAGCCACATCTAGCTGGGAAATAGATAGAATTGATTAAAGTGAATTAAAAGTTAGCTGAGTTGCCGGCAGGGTATGTTCTTATATACAATACATACATATATTATAATTTGCAAAATACCCCAATTATGCAGAAGTGCAATAACGAATAAGAAAATAAAAGCCAAAAGCGAAAGTAAAAGCATATGAAGAATTTGCAAATCATTTTTGGTGTTACAAAGCAAAAAATTAACTCTAAAATTGGCATAATGAAAATGACCAAAAAAACGAAGAGTCGAAAACTTAGTAGTGTTCAATGTGAAAATTACGAAGTATTAAATGAAATTTTGCGCTCACTTAAAAGAAATTGTGTTAGATAAAATTTTGCTTTTCGCTTCTATGTATAATAATGATTTACAAGCACATATAGCTCACACCCAAAGTGATACAGCTATGTAAGAAATAGTATAATAGCGGCAGATATACACATTTCATTATTGCTTTGAAAATTTTATATTTTATGTAATTAACAACAAAAACAAACTTCACTATTAAATTGTATCGCACAGCGAAACTGATGCAGTAACAAAAAAAAAATAATAAGTTTCATTTTTTTAAAGAACAAAACTAAAATTGTATGATAAATAATATTTAGTAGGATACCCCTTGCTGTCTATGAATGCTTTCATACGTTTCGGCATAGATTCTACTAACTTCTTCGTATAGTTTGGAGTAATATTGTTCCATTCTGCTTGTAGGGCTTTTATTAAATCGGCCTGATTTCACATCTCATATTTTCGATTCTCTCGTTCCAACACAGATTCTCAATCACATTCAAATCTGGGGACTGCGCTGTGGTTTGTACTATGTGCGGACAATTCCAAATAAGCCAACTTTACACAACGCCTGATTTCGGATCATTATCTTGATAGTACCGAAACTTGTCACGAATATTTAATTTTGAGGCAATTCGCAACAAGTTTCTTTTAAAAATGTCCAAATACACAGGCTTATCCATAGTACATTTGATGAAATCCAAATTCCCAACTCCAGAAGAACATGCATCATCATACCATTATATGTCCTCCACGATATTTTACAGTGTTACGTAAATTTTGCGGTTGTAACGCAGTATTTGGTTTTCTCAATACATAGCTCTTAACCTCTGATCTAAACAGGTTGAATTTACTTGCGTCCGCAAAAATTACGGTGTCCCAGAAACTTTCATCTTTATATAAATGCTCCTTTGCAAACATCAGACTTGCACTTTGATTTTTAGCACCCACATATGGTTTATTTCGAGCTTTGCGGCCATTGAAATCAGCTTCTCTGAGGATTCTTCTTATGGTTTCCGGGTTACAGCTTTTTCCAAGATATTTTACCACTTCTTTACCTAAAGCATTTAAGTGGAGGTTTTCGCATATTTTCCGTACACTCCAACGGGAATAACTTTCGTGAAATATTTTATTATGAAAAGTTTTACTTTTATTTACCACACGATTATCACGAACATATATATATATATATTTGGCACTTTGTAACCGCTGAAGCGATTTTCGGCCGAGCTCCTCCTCCAATTTGTGGTTTTGCGTCTTGATGTTTTTCCAACAAATGGAGGGACCTACAGTTTATACTAAGCCGCCTCCGAACGGCTGATGGTTTTTTTACGAGGAGCCTTTTTTATTACATGTCCGAAATACACTAGGAGGGGTGGACATTCCCTGCCGAGGGGCGACCGCAATTCGAAAATTTAACTTAATTTTTTATTTAAATTCATTTTCCATAACTTTTGGATGTTGCTGGCACTGGGATATGAACCCGAGCCTTCCGAATGTCAGTACGCAATGCTAACCACTCGGCTATCGCGGCCACGAACATAGCGTTCAATAATATTCTGAATATTTCCTTGGCTCAATTTCACCATTTCCGCGATTTTACGCTGACTTTTGCCATCTTGATAATGTTGTAGGATTAATTCGCGCACTTCAATACTTGTTGGGCGACCCATTTTAATCTACACTCAACTAATGTCAATACTATAATGTCAAAATTATCTCATATTACACCAAGTTTACTCACGATCATAGCGGTCTTTATTTTGCATTTGCAACTAACAGTAAAACTTTGTGCATCATTTTCGCTGTGAGGTACAATTTAATAGTGAAGTTTTTTTTATGAATTACATAAAATATTAAATTTTTAAAACGTGTAACTGGCATTCATGTTTTTGGAAAATTTATATAAATTTTAGATAAAACTTGTTATACTATTTCTTAGATGGCTGCATAACTTTGGCTGTGAGCCACTGCATATCTATTTATATACAAATGACACTGTGTACTTTAAATATTGGCAATAAATGCACGCGCTTAGGATATTTTTCCCGCATTTGACTACGCCACACTTAAACCACAATCTCCTAAAAAATTTTGGAACAAATTTGAATAACTCAACAAAGTATCACGCTCCTGTGTGATTTCAATAATTCAAAAATTTGTATGTTAAAGTGTTGTATTGTGGTTTTTTGTCTCCGTCTTGGGTTTTCTGAAGGATGGTGATTGATGGGGTTTGTGGAGGGTTGATGATTAGTGGAGTTCGATTCGGTTCGAAACACCAATTGTTGAGACCGTAAGTCTCAATAATATGACAGCCGGTGCGAACCCGCAACCAAATCCAAAATGAAAAAAACGAAATTTAAAATAAAGAAGGTGCTAGCGAAGAACTAAGTTTTATTGAATTAAATCCAAAGCATTACGTTTTATAAAGGTATTTCCGAAAGTTAATAGAAAATTATATAATGATAAATAAATAACTGCCTTTTAACTCCGAAGTTATGAATATGCGCGAGAACACTACTTATCATGAAAACAGTAGAATTATGACTAATATATATATATGCATATTATATTTATATACAGGGTCCGCCATATAACATTTTTTTTTTAACTAGTGGTTATTTTGAATGTGGTAACACTGATGTTACATCTGATTTGACAGAAAGTTAGTTTTATCCTTCCGCTGAACGAAAATGGTTGTGTATACGATTGAGGAGCGCGTTAAAATAGTGCAGTTTTACTTTGAAAATTATGGTAATGTTGCAGAATGTGTGTGAAAATTACGCACGGAAATGAGCCGTAACAAAGCACCGTCCGCTCCGTATGTGCGCTTTCTTTGAAAAAATTGAGAGAAACCGGCACAATTATTGATAAACCAACGCGTGAGAAACCAAAAAAAGTGCGTACTGCCGGTAATATCGCTGCTGTGGCCGGGAGTGTGCGTGAGGCGCCCGGAACATTAGTGAAGCGTCGCTCTCAACAATTGGACATTTCCGAGACGTCCCTTAGGCGAATTTTGAAAAAAGACCTTGGTATGACACCGTACAAAGTTCAATTGGTTCAAGAATTGAAGCCACGAGACCATCCGATGCGGTTTGTCTTTGCCGAATGGGCAGATGAGCGCTTGGCCGAAGACCCGGAATTTTACCAAATTTTACCATCTTTTCCGACGAAGCTCATTTCCATCTTGGCGGCTACCTCAATAAACAAAATTGTCGTATTTGGGGGACGGAAAACCCGCACGTGATCGAAGAGAAGCCAATGCATCCTCAGAGAGTTACTGTTTGGTGCGGATTTTGGGCCGGCGGCATCATTGGCCCATTTTTCTTCGAAAAATGTTAACGGATTGGTTCTTCCCGGAAATCGAAGAGGAGGACTTGGACAACATTTGGTTCCAGCAAGACGGCGCTCCGTGCCACACAGCCAACATTACGATCGATCTTGTGCGCACTGTTTTAAAAAAAAAAAGTTACGTGGCGGACCCTGTATATATACAATATAATTGACATATTGTATATATACAGGGTCCGCCACGTAACTTTTTTTTTTTAAAACAGTGCGCACAAGATCGATCGATTGTGAACGATTTTCGGCCGGGCTAATACTCCAACTTGCGGGTTTTGCGTCTTGATGTTTTTCAACAGTTTATAGTAAGCCACCTTCGAACGTCTGGCGGTTTTTAATGAGAAGGTTTTGATTTTTATGTCCGAGTGTTCGGAGGGGTTGACATTCCCTGCCGAGGGTTGACCGCAATTAGAAAATTTAACTTATTTTTTTTATTTAAATTAATTTTGTATAACTTTTGAATGTTGGTCATACCAGGATCTGAACCCGAGCTAAACACTCGGCTACCGCGGCAGCAAACTACTACGGAAATCTTATTCCGCTTATGCTTTTATCTATTTACGAATGTGCATAAAGGCACACCGCTAATAGACAGCCACACAGTGGCTTTCAAACTTTTAAGGCTTTCGGCTTAAACACTAATGACCCTAGATACATTTGAGGTAAAGATAATAATCCTAGAAATTATTGTAATTCAATATTCAAAAGACAAAAATTTTCAATATTTTTATGAAGAACAACAAAAGACGAAATGCTTAATGAATTTATTTCAGATCCAAATGCAAATAGTAATTTGAAAGAGTTTAATATAAATACTTATTTTAAATCTTATTGTTTGGTATGATGTTACACAAAAGCCTTTTAGACCATGTGTTCCTAATTCAATGGGAAAAGTTATTTTTGAAAAAATGCATTCTCTATCTTTATTCGGTATTCCAATCAATATAACTGTAGATCAAGGAACACAATTTACTACAAAATTATTTAATGAATTAAAAAAGTTTTTAGACTACACTTCTTTCCGGGAAATGGATCAGGGACTGACTTATGAAAAAAATCTTATTTGGTTCTGTTTGCTTGAAATTCGGTGAATAGGTGAGTTTTTGCTCACTATAAAACTCGTCACAGTTGTTGCTTTCTTTCTACGATTTCGCGGATTATTTCATGGTCAAACTCAGCAGTTCTGAAGTGGCTTAGTAGTTCTGCCTTCAATTCAAAATATCCAAAATCTGGATGTTCCGCTTTGTCTTCAAGCATTTGCCAATACCACTTCAGAGCGCCTCCTGAAACCAAACTATAGAAGTCTATGAAAAGCTTGAAAAATTATATATCTTTCTGTTCCTGCAAATTTTCAACCCGAAAAATTAAACTTTCCACACTCATCCCTTTTCCAGTTCCATCGAATTTTATGTGCCATTTCTCGAGATCTATCTTTTTCCATCTCGGTGGTTCACAAGAATTGGATTCTTTTGACATTGCGCCTTTACTAACAGCCTGTTCAACGCAACGGCGTCTTGGTTCTTCTCTTTGTCCTCGATTTTTGGGAGTGGATGAAACAGTAGATCCCTGTCCTAAGACCTGTGCTAAATTATCCATATCAGTTACACGCTCACTGAGGTTCGCCACGTTTTCTCGCATGTACCGCACTTCATTCATGCATTGCGACATCATGTCGTTGGTTGCACCGGAGGATTGACCACTCGGAGCTTTCGAGCTTCCAGCTTCCATGTCTTTGAATCCTTCTGGTCCACCGAGGTTACTATCCCCCTTTCCTTTTCCTCTTTCACTCTGTTGTGACATCCGCAGTAGCAAATCAATTTTCCGCGAAAAGCTCAAACTATAATCTTCCTCCTCACTATTTTTGTCTTCGTTATCCTTGTTGCTTTGCGACTTTAATTCGATCGTCCTAAAGGCCCACCTAGCACACCTATTAAAAATATGATACGGAACGAAATCTGCTGATCTCTCTATATCTGCGTCAATTTTGTTAAAAATTGAGTTAACTACCTGATTCTCAAGAGCGCGAGAATAACTTTTGAAACTGACCTGCTTGAATCAAAAATTCAAACTCAAGATTTCACAAGCGTAGAATGAACCCAATACTTAAATCTACTTTGTAGAACTTAAAGCAGAGAAGATTTCAAAATTTCGTAACTAATTTGACCGGAAACAGAAATCCCAAAAAATTTTTTTAAAGTAATTCATATAAAAAAAAAAGAAAATAAAAATATACAAAATTTAATTCAAAAGGTAAATACATATGTACTTAAGCATGCAAGATATTCATATAGATATTCATACGTGTATATCTTCAAGGAATAATTATATAGTGCAAATACAATTGACTACATTTTATTTAATATTGGTGTAGTAACAAGAAATCTATTATTTTTGCATAAAATTGAATGGTTTCATTTTTTCTTTCGCATTCAGCCTTATTCAAACGGTTCAAAACGGTTTTTTGTGCAATCTTTAGCTCTTGGGCAATCAAAACAGTGCTTACCTGATGGTCGGACTAGACAATGTCTATTATTATATCGACATCTTCGACAATAGGCCTTCCAATTCGTGGTGCATCTTTGACATCGACGAAACCAAAATAGCCCGTGATTGGCTGTTACAGTACTTACTTACATACTTTACTGGCGTAGACACCGCTTACGCGACTTTAGCCGAGTTAACGGCATTGCGCCATTGGCTTCTTCTTTTTGCTGTGTGGTGCCAATTGGAAATACCAAAAACAGCCAGGTCCTTCTCTACCTGGTCCTTCCAACGGAGTGGAGGTCTTACAGTATCAGGACCATAAACGCTATTCACATTTTCAGCCGCCTGGCTTACGTATTCGCCCTTATCGAAGAAAAACTGTAAAATGTAGCGTATTTTCTCTTTGCTAGTGTCCACCTTTGACGCACGTTTAAACAAAACTGAATCAACCAATCAAAAAACTTTCATAAAAGCTTTTTTGGTACGAAATGCCATCTTTCTAACGCCATTTAGCGAAACCCGATCGGACTCACACACACATGGGGGATTAATTGACTTAAATCGGTACAGGAGACATACGAATTATTTACACCGATTATGACCTCGGCAACGCAACATCACACACACACCATGTCAAATAAATATTTTGTTTTTATTGATTTCTTTATAACACATTTATATGTACTATGTACACAAAATAGTTTGTATATATAGAGTCCTGAAAAAAAATCTAAAATTTATACATAAAATAAATTTTGAAGTTTTTTTAAATATGGTATATGGTTTTTTTATCATAGGTGTAGTAAAAAGAAATCCATTATTTTTCCAATGAATGATCTTATTTATCTGTATCTCGCGTTGTATAAGTCCGAGCTCCCCTAGATTTCGTTAGAAAGATGACATTTCGTACTAAAAGAGCTTTTCTGGCAGTTTTGTGATTGGTGTTGTGGTTAATAATATTATTATTACCACTATTATGTGTAATTACTCCCATGTAAACACACTATTATATTCTACTTATATTATTCTATTACTATTTCTTACAACACTATATATCGTAAGCTATGTAACACTGTTATCTACAGATACGCACAAGACTTGAATAAAGAAGATTATAACATGGTGTCAGGTGTAAATTAAAGAAACAATTCCGTGAAAAAGAAAATAACACATAAATTGGTTGAATTGGAATAAAAAATAAAAAAATCATGCCGGAGGACGACAAATCAAACGCTAATGTCACCGTGCGTTCACTGTGACTTCCAAATTAGGTTCAAAAATTCGCTTAATGAGGATTTGGATATTATCAAATATGATGTTTTATTAAAAAAATTTGACAATTACTTTATACCACAAGTAAATATTACCATGGAAAGGCATAATTTTTTTTTCAAGAAAGCAAATGCCCGAGGAGACAATGGATGAGTTCCTAACTCAAATTAAAAATCTTAGTCTTTCTTGTGATTTTAGTGACATACGTTTTATCGTATGAGATGGCAAGTATTTTAAGGCTAAGTGTTTACTGCTGAGTGGGGGTAGAAAATCGGCCGTTTCCAAGGAAATAAAGAGATTCAGTTTTTTTTTATAAAACGGTATAAATTCAGGTTTTAATCTTTGAAAATTCAAATATTTTACATTGTATGAGGGATGCGTGAATCGTTTTGGGTTGAAAACCGATTGATTGATTGCGGCTACGTTGGCAGCTAATTTGTACAAAAAAGTATTGCGGGTGCAGATGGTTTGCAACATTTGGTGACATTGGGCAGCACAGTATATCTCTCCGCTGAGCACATCGCGGCGTTGCCACCTGAGGGGGACGACCACAGATTACTCCTAAAACATTAGCAAGTCAATGTCCTCAACATGGTGCACATCAAACTCCGGATGTCCTTCACCAATTGCTGCAACTTCTTCCGTTGCTTGGCAGCCCGGCTGGATAAAGCGTGCATGGAATTGGCTGCATTCACTGCACCGCTTACCCTCCTTAACTTCGCCCGGTGGAGCAGAATATGATGCCCGAGATTGTATCAATGGCGACTAGACCTTGGGTCGCATGGGAGGTTGCCAGGCGGTTGATGCAGTATCGGTACAACCTCGCGCACTCATACCTGTCCTCCGGAAAGCAGAGCAATGGTGCATCGAATGCAACCGACCGCATAAACAGCACTTCCACGATAGCGCATCTCGTCGTAATCTATGAGAGAAATTTACGACTTTAGTAAATATGTGGTTGCAAAAGGGTATATAAAAAGATTTTACGAGATGCTTTTATATGAGTTATATATTTGTATATGTAAATGTTGAGATTGAGTCAGAGGATGCCAGATTCACACAGCGGGCAGCACACATAATTTTGCTATATTTCGGGTTATCGTTCCGTTCTGCGTGCTTATGTCGACCACACGGATCTTTTCGTTTTCATTCGGGAGGAGAAGTCTATCCTTGATGACAATTAGACCTCCTTCTTTTACGTCGCTTTCCATCCTTTTCCATTTGTACTTCTTGTCTAATTCTTTGACATTGGGTTCGTGAAAGCTAGTAGGTCTTGCGACATAGCTGAGAGGGGTCGGGAATTGAGAACCGCTTCGAGTCTTATCATAAGTGTTGTGAGTTCCTCGAAGCTAAATTTATGATTTCCGGCGACTTTAGTGAAATGCAGCTTAAAATTATTCACTGTTACTCCCCATAGCTCACCCATATGAGGGGAATACGGTGGAATAAACTCCCAATAGAAGCCTAGTAGGGTGTATTCGGCGGAGACGTCAGCTGCTACTTTCTTCAAGAACGCGCCAACATTGGTGGAAGGTGCGTTGAGCTCCGGTAAATGTTTTCCCATTGTCGGACATAATCTTATGGGGGAGATCACGACGTCCAATAAATCTAGCCAGAGCTGCTCGGAATGCCTCCGTAGTCAAGTCAAAGCAGACTTCGAGATGTTTTGTTTTCGTGGAGAAGCATACAAACACACAAACGTATGCCTTTGAATATGTAGCTCGCCGATGAGATACTTTTACTAGGAACGGGCCGGCGAAGTCCACCCCAGTCGTGTGAATCGGTAGGGTATATGTGGTTCGGTCGGAGGGTAGTGCTGCCATGATCTGTGATCTCATCTGCTGTTTATGTATGGTGCATGTTTTGCAGTGAAATATGCACTTTTTATTTTGGGTTTGAGTCGGGGAATGTAGTACTCTTGTTGTACCATTAGCATCGTTAACTGGTTTCCAGCATGTAGCATGATGGTTTGGAGGTAATATCGAGTTTCCTGGGATAATTATAGGGTGACGTTCCTTATAACTAAGGGCTGCGTATTTAAGTCGTCTGTTTACGCGCAATATACCGATACGATACTGCGGAAAAAATTGCTATTGAGGAAGAAATTGCTAATTTAGTAGAAACAGAAGTTGAAGAAATAAAGATTACACACTCTTTGTTAATGACAATGATAGACGGAAAAGCAACATCAATTTTATGTAATACTTCATCTCAGAGATGCGACATTTGTAAAGCCACTCCAACTGAGATGAATAATTTACCCTTAATTGCATCAAAACCGACTGATCCAGATCCCTGTAGATACTGATTGTAATCATTGCATATCTGTATACGAATGATGGAATGCATTCTGCATATAGCTTACAGATTAACGATGCAGCATGGACTGTAAAGGGAGACAACAAGTGCATCGTGGAAAGTAAGAAGAAAAACATACAAGACGCTTTTAAAAATAGAATGGGACTTCTGATTGACGTTGTCAAAGAAGGTCATGGCTCCACCAATGACGGAAATACTGCTAGAAGATTTTATGCCGAACCAAACATGACTGCTGAGGTAACTGGTGTCAGTGAAGACTTAATTAGGCGATTTGTAATCATTTTAGATGCAATTTCATCAGGCTACCACATTGACACAGTTGAATTTCACGACTATGCTCAAGTCAGCATGCAACTGTATTTGGAATTATATAGCTGGTATTATATGCCTTCAAGTGTTCACAAAGTTCTTATGCATGGTGCAGCTATTAATTTGGTTTAATTTCAATTGGACAGCTATCTGAGAGAAGCACACGGTTTATTAATCATTGAACAAGCGGAAACATGTGATGATGGCTAATACGAAAATTTTTCAATCGTTAATGTGAATACTTTCGACAGTGATTAAATTAAAACAGTGCAGTGGCTAGTAGACTACTACTAGTAAGTAGTGATTGTGATTTTATACTTATTTCATTAGTCCTTAGGGGATTAGGCCCAAAGGTGAGACGGCTGCATAAAAAAAGAGGGGCTAGTTCTTAACCTCTATGGTGGAGTGGAATAGAGAACAAAAGTTGAAATTGCGACCAAATCGCAAAAAATCGCAACTCGAGAATAGGAGCTAAAATAAGACAAAAATACGTACTATGCGTACGTTAAGTCAAATCTTTGATAAATTTTGAGAATTTAGAGATTTTCCCTTTTTTGGGCTTTTCTTCATACAAAAATTACTTTGTAAATTAATTACTTCTAAAATACTAAGTTATCTGGAAGACCGTCATAGAAATAGTTACTCATAATCGATAGACAAATCCAACAAAATACTTAAAATTTCAAAACAGAAAACTTTTTTTCTTCAAATGCTAAGTCCTTTACCGGCCCGTTTCAGCCCACTGTGTGCCGGGTCGAAAAGTTTCGCCACAGCAGATAAGATCTGGTGTTTGGTACTACACTTTGTGGCGGGTTGAGGGTCGTATGAGTCTGTTCCAGCGTATTCCTCGAGTTTTTGTTGAGCTTGTGTTGCTGAATTTTAGAAAGTCGGCATCTAGCAAATGAGTGTCTGGGATTTTTTCGAGTATTATTGGGTGGTTTGCTGTAATTTTCTTAAGGGGGAATCCTGCTGAATTTAACGCTTCAATAACTTGGGTGAGTGAGTTAATAGTGGACTGTATTTCATTACTGCCTGAGAGTATATCATCTACCTAAATTTCATTCAGTAGGATATTGTTTGCGAGAGGGTATTGGGTTTAGAAATTTTCGGCTAATTGATGAAGGTTTCGAATCGCTAAATATGGGAAACAATTAACGCCAAACGTATCTGCTTGAAGTCTTCTATTGGAGAGTTTGGGGTTCTGCGAAAGGGAATTCGCTGGAAGTCTTGATCTTCCTGGTTAACGAGTATTTGACGGTACATGTTCTCAATGTCACCGTTAAAAACGTACTTATAGAGTCGCCAATTGAGGATTATTCGCATTAAGTCGTTTTGGAGTGTTGGGCCGGTGCGCAGTACGACAATTAATGAGTTCCCTGATTGTGATATTCTGGAAGCGTTGAATACGACTCGGACTTTTGTGGATTTACTGACGGGTTTGATGACAGCGTAATGGGATAGATAGAAGGAGAAGTACTTCCCCTTGTTGATTACTTCGAGATCTATGATGTAGCTCTGGTTTTCGCTCCAGTGTGCGCTCGTTGCTGATGTGCTGCTAGTCTGGAGGGGCCTAGGGCTGCGTCTCTGGGAAAATCCTTTTTGAATGGTAATTTGACGGTGTATTTACCATTCTTTTGGCACGTTGTTGTTTTGCGATACAAATTTTCGCAAAACTCATCCGCTTCTGAGTGAGTTTGACTTTGGAATCTCCTTAGATGGATGCTGATCGGATCATATTGGGCTAGATTGACCTGAGTTGAAAAGCATTTTACTTTTTGGGTTGTTGGTCCGCTGATTATCCATCCAAATATGCCGATTACCATGTCAATTCGAGATGGGGTAAGACATTTTGGGTCGGCTAATGCTAATCGGGTGATTTCGTTGATGTCAATGGTTCATATTTGGGTTGTGGATAGTAAGTGGGTGGGCTTGGGTAACATTATCGTTTTAGCTTTTATAAGGTGTGAGAAGTCTGACAAACATAGAGTTAGTTCGCAGACTTTGTTTGAGTTTTGTACGAAAGTTCCTGACATTCCTGAGATTTCGTAATGGGTTTTCTCCGTGAGTAGATTGAGTGTTTTTTGGTCTATCATTGCTTGGATTATGTAGTGTTCTCTTGCTAGATATATCGGAAATATTGCTGTGGGCAAGAGTGTGGTTTCATTGCTGCTTGCGTGCTGCGTTATTACCATGACTGTCTTCTGCTGAGCCTGGAGGGTACGGCTGATTCCTGTAGATGTTGATGGTATGTCATCTGCTATTTTCACTGACATTGACATCGCGGGTATGATCCAATAATTGTTCTCTCAAACGAATTTTAGTCGATCTGGGACTGAAAGATTCCTAAAACGGATGCGCATTTTCATCCCATGACTAGAGTTGCATAACTTGGAAGAAACGGGTTTTTCGGAGCTCCGTGTAAAAGGTTTGATTGAGACTTTTATTCGCAATTGGTAAGCTTTGAGTGCCAGCTCTGGGAGTGAAAGTATTATAGAGGGGTTTGGGTTTACCTGGGCGTTATGTTCCCAGTCGTTCTTCTACCTCATACCTGGTCAGGAATACATTCATTTCGAACCAGAGTGGTAGTTCCTTCCTCGTTTAGCCATGAATATTGCCTCGTATGCTTCCAACAGTCTGTCTCAATATTTGTCCAGCTGCTGTATTTTAACACTGAGTAGGGTTTCTGGGGGGATAGGCCATGTTTAGAAGTTCAAGCAAGTGAGGAAAGTTTTTGACTGCCATTCATCTGGGAGGGGCCAGAAACGATTCTTTTGCATATGGTTCAAGTAACTCACGACTTACGCTCTTAGACCACGTATCCCCTTGGTAGCTAACAAACATCCGTTTCGAGGCGAGCTAAAGTGAGAAAGCAAATCCCATGCGGTTTCGCGTAGGATTTGGAGCCTACCACATGAAAAACCAAATCCAATAAAAAATTTAAGTCAGTCTCGGACGAGAGACCCCCCTTTTGATGACGACTCCCGTAGATGTGTTAAGGATTACGATTTTAGGGCATGCACCTAAAATGCCCGGTCCCTTAATTGGGAAGGTGCCGCTGCCCAGCTGGTTGATTTCCTCATAAAGTTAAAGGCTGACATCGAGCGCCTCGAGCACACTTATGAGCGCTGCCTCCGCCAAAATTTTGCTTGGGGACTTCAACGCTTGGGTGGGCAAAGAAGGTATTTTTGGTACGACTGTCAGGAAATTCAGCCTCCACGACGAAACATCCCCAAATGAGCTGAGACTGATCGACTTCGCCGTTGTCTGTAGCACTAGATTCCAACACAAGAAAATTCACCAAGCTAATTGGCTGTTTCCAGTGTTTTAGATGTGCGTAACTCCGAGGTCCTATCTTGTTGTAGCGGAGATACTCACGCGCCTCTGTGTATCGAAGCATGCCCGTCAACAAACACAAGAATGGTTCGACTTGCGCTCCTGCTCTCTGAGAGCACTCATCAGCAATCCGGTATAATTGAACTGTGGGACGGCATTGCAAACTCCCTACGTACAGCTGCAAACGAAACTATTGGATTTCGTAAAGGTCGCAAAAACAGCTGGTACTGCCGTGTCGCAGTGGAGAGAAAGCAAACTGCCTACCTCGCAACCTTGCGATCGATCACAACACGTGGGATAGATACCGAGAGCTGAAGAGGGATGCAAGACGCATTTGCAGGGAAAAAAAAGAAAGATGCCGAAATGCGTGAATACGAGGAGCTTGAGAAGCTGGCCGACAAGAGTAATGCTCGAAAATTCTACGAAAAGCTAGTGACGGATGCCCAGAGTATACTGAATCTATGGAGGGAACACTTCTCCAGCGTACTGAATGGCAGTGAAAATGCAAGACCCGGAGAAGGTGAACCTGAAAACAGATGACGATGGAAAAGTTGTTCCATTTGTCGCGTACTGGCCGCAACAAAAACTTCTTTTGTGTTTGTTTGTTCATTTCCTTTGTTTTGCCTAATATTCCTTTCACTCCAAGCGTTGGCAGTGGCATCTGTCGGCAAATAATTGTATAATTCAAAGCCATGAATTGTTGGCACGGTTGTACTCGGTGTGTGCCTACCCAGTGGTATAAGTCTCCAAAAGGAGATGTTCATCAAAACGGTTCCTCCACTAACAAATATTAGGGAAACGGAGTGCTTTGCGCGGGTATTCCGTAAAAAGGGGTGTCGCTTTTCTTTTTATATGGCGAGGGGAAAATTATCCCAGTGTACTTGGTGTGCCATGGTGGCGTGCGCTATATAACTCTGTCCCTTTGGGTAATGGGGGCGGCGCCAAATGATTGGGCACCAATACACACTCGCCTGAGAATTCTGACGGCCGACGCGTAGCTTGCGGCCTGGCTCGTAAGTGCGTGCCGGATCAGATTCTCGTAGTCTTTGAAAGGGTGAACATCCTTTTTGTGCGAGCGTGCGTAATTTTGAGAAAGATTTTTTTTTTTTGATTAATATATATAGAGATTTATAGTGTTTTGCCAGACGCAGTAGTAAAAGGGCAGTCGGAGCCTGATTTTTGTGTAGAAATAGTTATCCGCGACATAGTTGTGTTGTGTTTCAGTGGCGGAACCGAAGTTTGGCGACATCACCGGAGGAGCACCGAAAATGGGTACTCACACCCGACCGAGAAACCGATAAGTATCATCTTGTTGATTTATTGTTATCTTACGTTTTTTTGTCGTGCCGACAGTGTCGTTCCTCCGTCTTTCCCATACCCATCCTTTTAGCATCCCGCACCCAGAGCCCAGTCATACAGGCGGGTTAAAGTTACCTCCGGCAGCACGGAAGTAGTGCGAGTGGGTTCGTAACCAGTTTGGTTGGACCACACCTCGGGTGCACCCTAAAAATACATTTTGTTTACTTTGTGTACGTACATATACGTTTAGTTTTGCTCTAGTGTTTAATTATTTTTGTGCGATCTTCGTTTATCTAAGTCAGCGGTGATCATTTTTACTTGGTTTTGTTCTTGCTAGTAGTTGTTGTTCTTGCACTTAGCTGTTGACCCACGCCGTCTTCACTAAGCTAGCCGGTCGCTTTGTTAGCTTTGTCATCTCCTTTTTGTGCGGTAGTTTGTTTTGTTGACGTGTGTGGTTGTTGGTAGGCGCCTGACCAACAGCCACTGTAGGTATACATATGTATGTACGTATGTACATACGCACATACATATTGTTAATTATAAAAAGTGGAGGTGACACATTACCCGATTATGAAGAAGTCCAAATAGCAATCGCCCGCTTAAAAATCAACAAAGCGGTGGGGACCAATGGATTACCGGCCGAGCTATTCAAATACGGCGATGAAAAGTCGGATGAAAGCATGCCCGACGATTGGAACTTAATTTTACTCTGCCCAATCCTTTAAATGGTCGATTCCAGTCTGCGCTAATTACCGTGCGATAAGCCTCCCCTACATTGAATAAGGTCCTATCGGGCGTTTTGTGTGAAAGACCTAAGCCCATCGTCAACAAACTAATTGGGCCTTATCAGTACGGCTTTAGACCCGGTAAATCAACCATTGACCAGGTATTCACCATGCGCCAAATCTTGGAAAATACCCGTGAAAAAAGGATCCTTACCCATCACCTCTTCGTCGATTTTAAAGCCGCCTTCGACAGCACGAAAATGAGCTGCCTCTACGCCGCTATGTCTGAAAGTGGTATCCCCGCAAAACTTATACGGCTGTGTGACGCGGTTGTTGAGGTCAATAATGTCAATATAATCGGCATACGCCAGCAGCTGTACACTCTTATAGAAGATTGTACCTTCTCTCTTCAGCTCTGCAGTTCGTAGGCCAGCAGCTCGTTTGCTCTTCTATAAGAGTGTACAGCTGCTAGCGTACGCCGATGATATCGACATTATTGGCCTCAACAACCGCGCCGTGAGCTCATTTTTCTCCAATCAGAAACATCTATATGTATTTATATGGTTTGTTTTTTGGAAAAATGCTTTTATTTCACTTTTTAAATTAATATTTGTTTGCGGACCCCTTACTGCCAATTACGGTTTGACATCTACGAGACATTGACCACTAAACTTTTGCATTACATCTACTTACCAGGTGTGTTTGTTAAAGTGTGCCGGTTTTACTAGTAGATGTCGCTAGCAATATGTATAAATTTCTATGATTTGGCATGTATGTAATTTTTTTCTATTGACATTAACCTACAAAAATACGCAAGTCACATTCCGCCAAAATAATAGCGTCATATTTGTTTATCTCAGTGAATATGTCGAGTTTCGTTCCAAGTAAATCGCATTTGCGGCATTCGTTGCTTTTCTTATTTCATCAAAAGAAAAAAGCAGCTGAAGCTACCCGGTTGCTGGTAGAAACTTATGGTGAACATGCTCCAGTGATTAGAACATGTGAGACATGGTTTCGTCAATTTAAAAGTGGAGATTTCGATTTGACAGACAATGAGCATCCTGATGCAGCGAAAAAGTTCGAAGACGAGGAATTGCATGTTGATCCAACCCAATCGCAACAAAAATTGTCAGAAACACTACATGTGACTCGAGGAGCAAATTGCCAACGTTTAAAAGCCATCGAAGAAATCCAGAGGTATGGAAAATGGGTGCCCCACCAGCTGAACGATAGACAAATGGAAAACCGAAAAACCGTTTGTGAAATGCTGCTTCAACGATTCGAAAGGAAATCTTTTCTGCATCGAATTGTCACGGGGGACGAAAAATGGATTTATTTTGAGAACCCGAAGCGAAGAAAATCATGGCTTTCCCCTGGTGAAGCTGGCCCATCGACTGCAAGGCCAAATTGCTTTGGCCGTAAGACAATGCTCTGTGTTTGGTGGGGCCAGTGTGGTGTGGTGTACTACGAGTTGTTAAAACCTGGTGAAACGGTGAACACGGATCGCTACCGACAACAAATGGTCAATTTGAATCATGCGTTGATCGAAAAACGGTCGGAATGGGCCCGAAGACATGGCAAAGTTATCTTGCAACATGACAACGCGCCGTCTCATACCGCTAAACTGGTGAAAGACACATTAAAAACACTTAATTGGGAAATATTATCGCACCCACCGTACTCTCCAGACCTCGCTCCGTCCGACTATCTAATCTAATTTAATCGGCCGCGATAGCCGAGTGGTTAGCAATGTGTACTGACATTCGGAAGGCTCGGGTTCATATCCCAGTGCCAGCAACATCCAAAAGTTATGGAAAGTTAATTTAAATAGAAAAATAAGCTAAATTTTCTAATTGCGGTCGCCCCTCGGTAGGGAATGTCCACCCCCCCGAGTGTATTTCGGCATGAGATAAAAGGCTCCTCGTAAAAAAAAACCATCAGCCGTTGGAGGCGGCTTTGTATAAACTGTAGGTCCCTCCATTTGTTGGAGAAACATCAAGACGCAAAACCACAAATTGGAGGAGGAGCTCGGCCGAAAATCACTTCGGCGGTTACAAAGCGCCAATTATATATATATATTATTTTTTTTTGTGACAAATGTATACATATTAGGGTGTCCGTTATTTCCCAAATTGATTTTTGACTCTGCAGCGCCCCTAAAATTTTTAGTAAATGCCCTAAAAAAAATTATGAAACTCATATGAGCTCTTAATATTGATAATAAACCGTGCCGCAAAGACGATTCATTTCCCGTGTAAATAACATGGAGTTTTCGTACTTTTTGCTATTAATTTTTTCTTTGCGAAGCCAGTTGATACAATGCTGCGGCATCGAATTATTTTTGTAGGAAATTGAACGTTCTACAAAAACTTTCTCTGAAGTTTTGCAAAAAAGTCACTAGCGTCAAAGTTATTCAAGGTCAAAGTTCAACTAAAAATAATTTTTTTTGAGCAAAAAACTATTATTTTTTACATAAGAATTTATTGTTTTTCGCCAAAAATATCTTATTTCAACGATTTTTGGATCTGTGGGAATAGTGAAAAAAAGGACATTCAACACTTATTGAAATATATATTTAAATTTAATATTTTTAAATTTTCCTTCGATGACTAAATGTTGCTCATACGACATGTCCACTGGTCCACATATATACATACATATGGGTTCTACATATGTAAATATATATATATTGGTTGAAAATTGGATTTTTTACCTACTCCGCCAGGGGTTGTACTTAGCTTAGCTGTTGTTGATGAGTCCTTGTTGTTGTTATTATTTATATTAATTCCTTATGTGTTGTTGTGGTTGCTGTTGTTGGAGTTTGCAGCTGAGGGTATTTTCTTTTTTGAATTTGATTTCCCTCGTACTTGTTTTTTAATAAGTTTATTGATTTTTTTAATTATTTTGAATATTGGCATAACAATTTAAATTAAATTTCTTTAAGCACGTTCAACACGAATTAAATATTCTCAAGTTCGTATACGACATGCTTCCGACTGTTCACTCCGCTGTACCTATTCCGACCAGCTGTTGTTTGCTATGCGTTAAGGTTTAAGTAATTGCCCCTTACCACTGGTGGGGGGAAGCAAACTACTTGGTTGAGATTTTATAAGAATCTGATTTATTCAATAATATAACTGTTCTTATATACAAATTTCTTAAAACTATTTCCCTAATCTAATTATGTATGTTTATAATTATGTTTGCCTTAAAATACTTTTCTTAATATAGACAATCAGTTGGTATTTATCTGTTCTAATATTTAATAGTAATTTTATTGCTTTGTGTGCATTTGTGGCACTTACAAGTGGCATATATAATATTTTAAACTATTTGTGTGTGATAAGTAATGTATCTTATGTTTGGCTATAAATGTCACACAGTAAAATGATTTAGGTATAAGTGTATATACGTATGTGTATAATTAAATATTTGTAACTTATATGTGTTTGGGTTTATGGCATTGCTTTGAGAATGAACTGATATGTATTATTATTAGTTCTCAAAATATCAACGCATTGTATTACAATTCATATGGTTATTAAAGTTATATGAGTTCACATGCATGTAGAAATTTATATATTTAATGATAATTAAACATTTTGCGGCCAGCAATAACCTTATGTATTTAACTGAATCTATTTATAGAGTTTTTTTCATTTTGTTTTTTGCTAACTTAAATTTAATTAATTGAGTGGGCTGTATTCAAAAATATGTTCAAATTATTTTACAGTTGAACATCTTGCGGGCGGCTATTATTTATAGTTGATTCGAATTCTTACATTGGGCTCTTTCTTCCGAAAGAATTTTATGTATAACATTAATAAAATAACTATAATTAATATGTATAATATTAAGGATGTATGATCTGTAACACGATGGAAGTCTAATCCTCTTAATTTCAATTGCTGCTTTTTAAATTCATCTAAGTTGTGTTGTAAATTGCTGAGTTCTTGTTGATGGTCGATTGTTGTGGAGTGGAAAAGCTTAATACAATATTTTCATCTTCTATGATATCAATGGTTGCTATCCAAGTTTGTTTGTGAATCGAAGTAGTCTTCAGATGACGTAATTGATGAAGATGTTAGATATCCCCCGTTGTATCTCAAACTGCACACCGAATTCAAAGAAAGAATGCCTTGAGGTGCTAAATTTATCCACTTCGCAGCTGATTGTCCGTAGCTCACGCTGACTCTCACTGTGTTGTTTAGCTTAAAAATCCATGTATTTAGCTTATTCAATTCAACCCAAAACTCGTCGCTTTGAATTTGTTGAAGCTTAACATTGGCGGTCTGCGTATGTTTGATAGCAGATACTTCGCACGAGTTATCGGTAGCTGAGGTCCAGGGCCAATCTCCATAACAAATGTAATGGTCGCAACTGGTTTTATGACATTTATTTAGTTGCGCTTGATTGAGTAAGAAGTATGCATCAAATTCGAAATTGAAAATTATAAACTCTGATTTAAGCTTTGCTACTAGAGTCATGTTTCTTTTTACTTAATGGTACGGCGATTAGTCTGAAGACTTCTGACATTTGGGATTGTAATAAAGGTATTTCTGTGTTTATTACCAACTTGTTTTCTACAATAATTCTTTTTGCAGTCGTAGTCTTAAATAATTTTTTAATTCATTATCTCCTTCGCCAGGTAATTTCAATTTCGATGGAAGCTTGAGCTTTATCTTTTGAATTTCTTTAACAAGTTGAGAAGGTTTAATTAGGGATTGATTTATTCGCTGGAGATTAACATCAATCAGCATATTTATTACTGATGTCTGTGTGCTCTCAACTCATTTAAAATTGATTGTAACTGCATTGTGATTAACTGAAATGACGTGGAGAATCTAAAGATGTCAATCGCATTCGCCATTAAAATTTGGATGTTATTTATTTGATTATCAATTTTAATAAATTGATTGTTGGCATCTGTTGTAGTTTTTCTGAGGACGTTGAGTGTACCGTCGATGAGTGATGTTTGTTTTTTAATCATGCTTTCAATGTCATATTGGTTTTCAAATAAGTTTTTCATGTTTAGCTCCATTATTTCTCTATCATCGCTATCCATTAGTCCGAAGAGTAAGTGATAAAGTGAGCCTATGATTTCTAACGGCGCTCTTTTGACCCTTTTGTGTACACAAGAAGCTGGTTATTTGATTTTAGTAGTGCATATTTACTATTCAAATTTTTTGCTATTATCTCACATTGTTCGGTGAAGTTAATCATTTTTCACTTTCAATTTCTTTGAAATAAGGATCCAAATTAAAGTATATTATTAAGTTCCAACGAGACGCTACATCTACTTTTCCATAAGGGCCCAAGTTCACAGCTGTACTATTTGAAAGGGCGGTTTGCGTGATGTAATTTGCACTAGCTGATGCTTCTCCTTTGATATTACTCACTTTTGCTATAATGACCAAAAATAGTAGTAACATTGCAACTACTGACTGAGTAGGTATGTTTAAATTATAATTGTAATATTTTATGAAAGTATACTTAGCTCTAACTTCTTCATTTTGGGTATTCTTTTCGACATCTTGAATACAAAGGAATGGGCACAATTTGTGTATTGATCTTTTTATAGTTCCATCACTTGTTTTTATTGTGGCTACGCGAGCTTTATCATCCGTACCTTTGTGTAATTGTGTTACTTTGCCCAAAGGCCATCTTGAAGGCGCTGTGTTTTCATTTTTTATTATCACAATTTGACATTCTTTTTTATTCAAATGATCGGCTTTCCATTTATTTCGCTTTTGTAATGTAACAAGATATGCATCTTTCCATTTTTTCCAGAAGTCTCTCTTTAACTTTTGAATCATTTTCCAGCGGTGTAAAGCCCCGATCATTTCCACATTTTGTGTAACTTCTGAGATATCTAATAGTGGTCTGCCAATAAGAAAATGTCCAGGAGTGAGAACATTGTTATACTCTATTTCCGATCCTAGTGTAAATAAAGGTCGTGAGTTGAGTACAGTTTCTATTAGGCATAACAATGTGGACATTTCTTCGAAAGTCAATTTGGTTGCACCAATGACTCTTCTTAGGTGGTGTTTTACTGATTTTACACCTGCTTCCCAAATACCTCCGAAACGAGGACTTGCCGGCGGGTTAAAATGCCATTCGATATTTTTGTTTGCTAATATCGGTGCTATAGAACAAGTGTTTTTGAGGGCATTTTTAAATTGAGATTCTATACTTCGATTTGCTCCAATGAAATTTGTACCATTATCTGAATACATATGCGAACTTTTTCCTCTTCTAGCAAAAAATCTTCTTAGTGCTGCTAAGAAGGCTTTGTCGTTAGATCTGACACTGCTTCTAAATGTATAGCTTTTGTTGCCATACACACAAATATTGCAATGTATCCTTTATATGATTTGATTTTTGGAGCACTTTATATGTAATGGTTCAGCGTAGTCCACACCGTTATTTGTAAAAGGTAAAGACTGCGAAACTCGCATCTCAGGTAAGTTTCCAATTATTTGTTGAGAAGTTTCTTGCCGTTTAAGGTTTATTACCCAGTACTTTCTTTGTATTGTTGCTTCCATTAATTGATTGCCACCATGCAATGTTTTATTATGTACATCCATAAATATTAACCATGATAAGTGGTATTTGTTAATAATTGCTGGATGTTTTTGTTCGTATGAGATATTTGAGTTCTTCAATCTACCGCTTACTCGCATAACACCTTCGCCATCGATGAATGGACAACTTATTATGTTGCTTTATATTTTCTTTTTTGAACAATTTCTGAAATTCATTTTCGAACTCTTTGTGTTGATGTTGCTTGATGATTTCTATTTCTGCCGCTTTTAATTCTTCTGATGTTAAATATCGCGGATAGAATTTAGGTTTATGCAATTTATTTTTAAAACGCAATACATAGGCTAGAACTTTAATTAGTTTTTGATAACTGGAGTATTTTTCTATAAGAGAGTCTAAAGGACGGTCTTTATTAATTTTACTCACTGCTGTTACCGCGCATGTTGTCTTCTTATTGATTGATTGTGGCCACTTGTCTTCTGATTTTGTCAACCAGTCTGGACCATTCCACCATAATTTTTGTATTTGTAATTCATCGGGTGGAACTCCTCTCGATGCTACTTCTGCTGGATTATCTTTAGAAACTATGTGATTCCATTTTGCACTTGGAATCAAATTCTTAATGTCTTTGACTCTAGTTCTAATAAATTTGTCTTTACTTTGATTGTTTTCTATCCAACATAAAGTAAAAGTAGAATCGCTCCATGTGTAGATTTTCGTTCTTTGCTTAATCGTAATTAATATTCGATGTGTTAGTTTTGATAATAGGTGAGCTGCACAAAGCTCTAATTTAGGCAAGGTTTTTCTATTTTTTATTGGATTTACTTTGCTTTTTGCTGCTGCTATGGTTATTCGCTCATTGCATTTAATGTACACTACTGCTGCGTATGCTTTTTCTGATGCATCTGCAAAGCCATGCAGCTCTATAGCATATATTTAGGGATTTGTATATTACCATATGTAGTTCACTTATATTTTGTGTAAATTTAAACCATTCCGTTTTCAACTCATCTGATAGTTCTTCATCCCAAGTTAACTTCTGTACCCAAAGCTTTTGTACAAATATCTTTACTGCAATGGTTATTGGAGATAGCCACCCAAGTGGATCGAATGTAGTGGCAAAATTAGACAATATTTGTCGTGTTGTGATTTTCTGCTTTTCTTTTAATTTAATTTCGAACTTAAATTCATCGTTTTTAGGATTCCATTTAAGTCCTAACATTTTCACGACTTCATCACTATTTATTATGTAATTTTCTTCACTACACTGTGGTACATTATCTTTTAGTATTGAAGAATTATTTGTGAGCCACTTTCTTAATTGTAAACTAAACTTCATTAATTGTTGCTCAATTTCTTGTTTTATTTCACAACACTCTTGTACGCTACCTGATCCGGTCATGAGGTCATCCATATAGAAATCCTCCTCGAAAACTTTTTTTATAAGTTCTTCGTTGCAGTCTTCAGCGATTTTAACTAGGCCAAAAATGGTGCTGATGCTGTTCCATTAGTAACAGTATTTAACCTGAACACCGTAAGTGGCTTTTTGCTGTCATTCCGCCACAGTATGTTTTGGTATGGTTGATCTTCCTTGTGTACTCTAATTTGACGGAACATTTTTTCGACGTCTGCTGTCACTACGAATTTCCATAATATCCATTTTAAAATTATGTCAAATATGTCTTTTTGTAATTTAGGCCCTGTGTACATCACGTCGTTAAGACTCCTTCCTTTCGATGTTTTGGCTGATGCGTCGAATACCACTCTCAGTTTCGTTGTAGTACTGCTGTTCATAAAAATATGAACAAGAAATTCTGCAGCAACAAATTAAGGTTTTAGAAACATATAAATACACATAGGTTCACATGTAAATATAAACATATAGAAGAATAGTATATAGTCCACTAATAAATATAGTTTAAAAAACTAAAAAACACGCTTTTAAAGAATATTGTACTAAAAAGTTGAAAATAATTTTGAAAATAAACTTAAGACAATAGTATATAAAAAATACTTGTATAATTAAGAGAAAAGCGTGGGGCGCTTTGTACCATAATTTCCATATATCGAGCGCCCCACGCTTTTCTCGTAATTATACAAGTATTTTTTATATACTATTGTCTTAAGTTTATTTTCAAAATTATTTTCAACTTTTTAGTACAATATTCTTCAAAAGCGTGTTTTTTAGTTTTTTAAACTATATTTATTTTTAACTTTTTAGTTTAATATTCTTTAAAAGCGGGTTTTTTTAGTTTTCTTAAACTATATTTATTATATACTATTGTCTTAAGTTTATTTCCAAAATTATTTTCAACTTTTTAGTTTAATATTCTTTAAAAGCGTGTTTTTTTTAGTTTTTTTTAAACTATATTTATTTTATATATTTTTCTAATTAACTCTATTTTGATTTTTTTTCTCAGAATTAATCAGAGAACGTATAATAATTATTAGTATGGATTATTATACGTTCTCTGATTAATTCTGTCAACGCTACGATGTATGCAACGATTCGCATTTCAAATATTTCATATTGGGATCGCGTCACCGCTAAAAAGTTACAAACTGACAGACAGACATACTGACAGACATACTGACATACAAGTGAAGCTAATATAAAGCGTGTAAAAATCAAATGCATTGATAAACAGAAAATTTGTAATGTGAGCCATAAGAATGTGAAGATTACTGCTTATCTTAATATTTTAAAGTAAACATATAACTTGAAATTTGAGAAATACATCGTAAACAGTAAACATAAAATGCATTCAAGTGCATACACATTGATACTCATATGTATGATTATTTATTCTTATGCACAAAAACATAAATATTGCACTGGAGTGTCAAAATGGATATGCACACAAACATGTATAATTAGTCGATAAGGATAGTTTTAAGAATTTGTATATAAGCCGAGATTTTATTGAAATAAAATGAGAATGAATTAATTCTCCCACAAATGAACTCTTAAATTTTTCCCCACCAGCGGTAAGAGATTTTAAATACTTCAGTGTGGTATTAACATTTGGTCAATCGGGCCTTTAGAAAAGAGCTCAACGCAAGTATTATAAGCCTCTTAAAAAAAGAGCATTACTAAACAAATAAAGTTATGTAAGACGGAACAGCACAATCTGTCCGCATTAATTAAACTATACTTAATTTAGTATATTACAAAATTCGCCTAAGATAATAAGCGAAAAGCGTTTCAGTGGCACATAACGGATAAGTGAAAGTGCTAAAAAGCGTTTCCGTGGCTCACAACGGATAAGTGAAAGTGCCAATAAGCGTCCTCGGGCTAAAACACCGAGTACAGTGTTAAAAAAAATATCAATAATAAATTAATCAACAGTCAACATGGAGAACTTGCTGAAACGACAAAAAGAGTTGGGCGATCTTGAAGCGCTGGAAGACCAGAAAATATTAAGCGGCAAAATAAGGAAAGCATCTTGTCCTGAATATATTCAACATATTCAGACTATGATGACTGAATTTAACGCCAATCATGCAAAAATTATGGCAAAACAGGGCCAAGAAGCCGAAGAATACATTGTAAAAAAATATTATGAACATATTGTATAATTTTCAACAATTTTGAATATTATTTCTTATTATTATTTTTTAATTAAAAACGCACTGGTTTTGTTTAAAAATGTATTTGAATTTCTTTTATTTAGAATTTTTAAATTTCACAGTATCGGGGTTTATTATTTCTATGTATTTATAATTTATTTATAACACACCCGTTTTATTTTAATATAGATATATTTTTAGGTATATATTTATTTTTAACGATGATTTTAACACTATGTTCTTTTTCGTATGCGAGCGAATGCGATTTAAATATATGTGTACAAGCGAATGATAACTATTGGTAAACAAATACGGTAAGCTTAATATTTATACAAAATGCTTAGCTTAGGTTTTACATTAACGGGGAAGGAGGGGAAATTTCGATTTCCGTTTTCTCTTCAATGTTCTTTACTTTACAGGAATTGGACTTCCAATGGATAAAGGGTGAGTATTTATAATTCAGTGTATGTATAATTCAGTATTGCATTTATGTTTTTCTATATATATATTAAGTTTAAAAGTCGATGAGGTCCTTGCTCATGTCTTCAACATGCCGGCGGGCCTGGGGCGACGTGACCTGAACCAGGTCTTCGAACTGTTGTAGTGCCATCTTAGCTTCGCTCACTAGGACAGTGAGTCGACGTTGGAGAGCCGAGGTGGAATGCCTTCGGGATTTTGGGGCGTCAACCTTCCGATGTCCTGCTCTTTTTGATACTCGTCCACTGGCCACAGGTTTACCTGGTGGTGGTTTGGGGGCTCTCTTCGAGTTGCTGGGCGTAGCTCGCGTTGATGTCGTGCGTGTGGAGCTGTGCAGCAGCGTATGGTGTGCAAGCCCACAGCGGTGACAGCTGTCTCGAGAGTTACAACTCCCCGTCGCGTGCGATGTCGCCAAACAATTGATACAATACTTGTGCACCTTCGCGGACTCGTATCCCTCGTCTGGAGTCATTGCCAGGAACGCACGACAGTGGCGCAATGAGTGGGTGCGGCAGCACAGCCGACACTTGCCGAAGTTCTGTGATCTGAAATGATATAGTTCGAAAAGCAATTTTAGTATGAGGTGATTGAGATTCGAGAGAGAGAGAGAGAGAGAGAGAGAGGGATGTATAAGCTAAGCGGGTGGCAGAAGGTAGAGTTTGGTTATGTTGCGGGTGACAGTTCCGCCTTGAATGCGGATGTCTACCACGCGAACGTTTTGATCGGGTCCGGGATGCAGTTTGGTTATGCGACCTAGTCGCCATTCGTTTGGGGGTAGGAGGTCGTCTTTGATGACGACGAGAGCACCTTCCTTCATGTTTCGCTGGGATCCTTTCCACTTATAGCGTTTTTGAAGATGGTGGAGATATTCAGTTTTCCTGCGCTTGCTGAACTGATGGTGGAGTACTCTTAATTTTTGCCATTTATTAATGAGCGAGAGATTTTCTGAGTTTGGCTCAGGGATCGAGAGTAAGGGCGCGCCTCGTAAGAAGTGGCCTGGGGTTATTACCTTCAAGTCTTCGGGATCTTGAGACATAGGAGAGAGTGGTCTGGAGTTGAGTACCGCTTCGATGCGTATTAGGAGAGTGGTAAATTCTTCGAAGGTGAACTTTTGATTTCCAGCGACTTTAGTGAAGTGAGTTTTGAAGCTCTTTACCACCGCTTCCCAAAGTCCTCCCATATGTGGAGCGTAAGGCGGTATAAATTGCCAGGTAAGTCCATGAATGGCATATTCTGTTGTGGTTTTGTCCGAAACTTCGTCAAGGAAGGCGGATAGCTCTCTTTGGAGGCTTCGCTGTGCTCCTACGAAGGTTTTGCCGTTGTCGGACATTATCTTGTGGGGAATGCCTCTTCGTCCTACAAATCGTGCGAATGCTGCCTTAAATGCTTCTGTTGTTAGGTCGGAGCATACTTCCAGATGAATGGCCTTTGTCGAGAAACATACGAATACACACACGTATGCTTTTGAATGGGATGCTCGGCGGAGAGTCGAGGTTTTGACGAGGAATGGGCCAGCAAAATCAACACCGGTAGTATGGAATGGGAGTGTATATGTGGACCGTTCAGGGGGCAATGCTGCCATCAATTGCGTGCTCATCTTCTGCTTATATATCGTGCATGTCTTACACCGAAAAATGCAAGATTTTACCTTCTGGCGGATTCGGGGAATATGGTATTCCTGTTTGACCACGCGAATCATCAGCTGCTTTTCCGCGTGCAGTAGAGTTGAATGGAGGAACTCGAGGAGGAGGGAGCAATATCGGGAATTATCGGGGATGATAATGGGATGGCGCTCATCGTAGCTGAGGGCGGCATGAGTGAGACGTCCATTTGCACGCAGCAGTCCTGATTTATCCAAGAAAGGGTTGAGATTACGAAGGGGATCTCTTTTTTCTATCGGAAATTTCGACTCCAGTGCTGTGATGGTTTTTCCGAAGTATTTTCGCTGGGTGACAGCTATGAGACGAGTTTTTGCGAACTTTATGTCGCTTTGAGTGAGAGTGGTAGAGGGCGGATTTGGCAGTTTCCTAGCCTTTTGCGCGAAACGAAATATGTACGCTGTTACTCTTAGAGCGGTGGAAAAGGAGGAGAAACGATCTAGAAAATCGGGAGATTCTAAAGCGTGGAATGCTTCAATTTGTCGTTGTTCGGGAGGGGACGAATGAGTTGGAGAACTTTTCGGCCAAAGAGGGGATGGCCTAGTTAACCACTCGGGGCCTTTCCACCAGAGTGAACAGTTGACGAGCTCTTGGGGTTTCGCTCCACGCGTACCTAGATCAGCTGGGTTGTCAGCGCTGGAGACATGTCGCCACGTAGCATTATTCACGAGTTCGAGGATCTGAGATGTCCTGTTCGCTACGTATGTTTTCCACGTCCATGGGGGTTTTTCCAGCCATGCTAATACAATGGAGGAGTCTGTCCACAAAATTAGTTCATGAGATGGCAGATTTAGGGAGGATCGGATCTGCTTTACTAATTTTGCGAGTAAAACTGCGCCGCAAAGTTCCAGCCTAGGGAGAAAGACGGTTTGTAAGAGGGCTACTTTACTCTTGGCTGCGAGTATGTGGGATGTAGCAGCTTCATCTTGCTGGACTCGTAAATATACGCAAGCGCGGAATGCCTTCTCGGAAGCATCTGAGAATCCGTGTAGCTGAATGGAACTGTTTGGGCTGAATTGCACCCATCGCGGTATCCTTATTTCTTCGATTGCGGCGAGATTTCTCCTGAAGGTGTTCCATTTGTGGAGTGAGATCGGCTTCACGGTTTCGTCCTATTCTGTTCCTTCCATCCATAGTTGCTGAAGAAGAGTTTTCGCTGCTATCTTTATGGGCGATAGCCATCCTGCCGGGTCGAAAAGTTTCGCGACAGATGAGAGGATCTGTCGTTTTGTGGCAGTGTCTGAGGATAAGGGCGGGTCAACTGAGTACGAAAATGTATCAGTGAGAGCATTCCATTTTATTCCGAGGGTTTTTGTAGAACTTGCCTCTTGGAATTCGAGAAATTCTTCATCTAAAAGATCAGACGGGGGGATGTCTTTCAGCAGTGACTTGTGGTTTGCTGTGATCTTTTTTAACGGGAATCCGGCTGACTTGAGTACTTCGATAACTTGATGTATCGATTCGCCGGCTGAGTCGAGATTATGTCCGCCTGAGAGGATGTCATCTACGTATGTATCTCCTCTTAATATTTTTGAGACATGGGGGTATGTCTCCTTAGAGTCCTCGGCTAATTGGTGGAGTGTCCTTATTGAAAAGTATGGAGCGCAGTTGACACCGAATGTCACCGTTTTTAGTTTAAAGTCTTCTATCGGACTATGGGGGGTTCTGCGGAATAGAACGCGTTGGAAGTCTTGGTCTTCCTTATGGACGTATATTTGGCGGTACATTTTTTCGATGTCGCCGTTAAATACATACTTATATAATCTCCATTTTAAAATAATGAGCATTAAGTCATTTTGGAGAACGGGGCCAGTATGTAATACGTCATTGAGTGAGAGACCGGAATGCGAGGTTTTTGAGGCATTGAAAACTACACGGACTTTAGTAGTTTTACTTCCTGGTTTAATCACCGCGTGATGGGGTAGGTAAAAGGAGAAACATTTACCGTCGCGTATGATTTCTCGTGAATGGGTGGGTTCCATGTGGTCTAGCGTTAGGTATTCCTCTAAGACTTCTGAATAGGTGTTCCGAAGCTCATCTTTCTTTTCGTTGGTTCGTTCCGCGCTGAGGTATTGCTGCTGTGCTGCGGGTCTGGAGTGCCCGAGTGCAATGGAGTCCGGGAAAGCTGACTTGAATGGCAGCTTTACTACATATCGGCCATCTTCTCGTCGATGAGTGGTTTTTTTGTAGAGATCTTCACAATATGCATCATCGTCTGTGTATGTAGGGGCCGGTGGTACCTCTTCTTGTTCCCAGAAATTCCTGAGTAAATCTCTTAGTGATTCTGAAGGGGTTTCAATCACCTGAGTAGAGAATGAGGAGATTTCTTCCACAACTGGTCCACTTAATATCCACCCAAAAATTGTGTTTTGGGCTATTAAGCTGCCGCCTACATTAATTTTAAGACCTGGGGTGAGTATTTTTGGGATTATATCGCTACCAATGACCATGTCTATTCTAGCTGGTGTAAAGCAGTTGGGGTCTGCTAAGGGTAGCGAGAGATATTCTGTTAGATCTAGTTCTTTTATTTTGAAGGATGGGAGAGTGTGCGTCAATTGAGGCAGTATTATCGCTTGAGCCGCGATTTTTATTGATTGATTAGCTGAGCATATCGTAATAGAGCATAATCTATTCGAGTTTTGGACTGTGTTACCGCCCATGCCAAGAATTTGGTAGTTGGCTTTTGTGGTGGGGAGACCAAGTAACTTTTGTATACGGGATGTTACAAAAGTTTTTTGAGAGCCTTGGTCAATGAGAGCTCTGATGTGAGTTACTTCTCCTTTGTGGAGAATGGGAATATTTGCTGTGGGAAGCAGTGTCCTTTCTTTGTTACTCGAATAGTGAGATAGAGTTTTTGTTCTACCGCTTTCGTTTGCCTTTGAATTTTTGGATGCCTGCTTAGAGGTGCAGGGCTGTTCTTCCTCGACTGTCACTTGAGAAGTAGTGAAGTTTCTTTGAGGTTTTGGGGGGTAAGGCGTGGGGTTGCTCGCAGTGTAATGCAGGAGGGAGTGGTGACGTCTTTGACAATAAACGCACGTAAAGTTGCTTTTGCAATCTTTCTCCAAATGCGAGTACGCCAGGCAATTTTTGCAGTAGTTGTTGTCTTTAATAAACTTGTTCCGGTCTGAGACGGATAGTTCTCGAAATTTGACGCACGTTGTCATCGAGTGATTTGATTGGCATAGTTTACATGAAACTTGCCTTTTGTTTTGAGTATGGAACGATTGGGTTTTGTTCCGATAATTAAATGTTGGGGGAGGGACCGCTGGTGTCCGTTGGGGGTAGCTGGGCTGATTCATCTTCGGCTTATTGGGTCTGTAGGTGCTGAGTCGCTCCACGACCTCGTACCGAGCTGTCAGAAATTGGTCCATTTCTGACCATCGAGGTAACTCCTTCCTTGAGTTGAGTGATTGCTCCCAGAGAGCTAGTGTCTCGTCCGGCAGTTTTGACGAGCAGAGGTAGACAAGCATTGGGTCCCAGCTTTCTGTTGATACTCCGTTTGCCTGTAGGGTTTGCCTGTAGCTTTACCTCTTGTTTTCTGCCTCAAGCGGTATAGTTTCTGCACTTCGGATAATTGGGGGTGGTTGATGTACACTGCTGTGAACATGTCCCTAAATGAGGGCCAATCTTCATATCCTCCATAGAAGATTTCTGTGTCACATGCAGGTACCTTGAGAAAGCTGAGTGAGTCAGCTTGTGTTGGGCGGGGCATCTTTGTGATGGGGGTAATTGACCGGGAGGAAACCATACTTTGTTGGATTTGGCCAAGTAACTCACTTATCCTGATTTTCGTGAGCATTGCGTTGTCATTTGTTGTCTCGTAGGCCTCTGCACATGCTGAGCGTGTCCTTTCATCCTCCACGTTGCTCATCTGTAGGTTTTGGTTGGCTGCCTCCACTAGTTCCATGTGCCTTTCCAGATGGTCCTTGAAAATTTTGAGGGTTGCTTCGGAGTGAGTCTCTTCACTGGTGTCCCACCATTTTCCGCAGAATTTTTCCATCCTGGAGAGCTCATATAGAAATTGTTTGTGTAGCTGGGAGAATTCCTCTTCTTCTGCCTGGGATTTCGAGCGAGTTCGGGGTCCTGTAAGGGGGTGGAGTGATTGGGGCTTCTCCATTTTATCCTCCATTGTGAGATATTTTATTTATTTTAATATAAAATATTTATTTATATTTATATATATATATATATATATTTAAGTATATATATATTATTTATAATTAATTTATTTAGGGGGTAGCTTTTATGTTTGTATTGTACTGTCTCAGTGCGTCTGAGCACAGCAATGTATAAATGTATACTGGGTTTTTGTTATACCCCGTTTGTATGCTGGGTGCTTTGCTTAGCTTACACGAGTATGTACGTATGTATACTTATGTACATACGTGCCTTTGTCCGCTTGCTATTGTAAATAGCGAAGAAGTGGAAATTGCCGGAATTGAAAAAAAAACACTTTATGTATATATGTGTATGTATACACATGTACCACAGTTGAGTAGCGGTGACTTGCTATGCGGTGGTGGCTTTGGGCAGTGTAATGTGCTCACACTGGTCCGATTCTGGGCCCGTGGGAATGAGTTTCGGCCCTATTGGGGTGTATATACTGAGAGTATGTATATACTCGGGAGGATATATGAGAGGGGCAACTTGTCCGAACTGGGCCTTTTCGAATGTGTTTTTGAACCAGTTGGCGTATATAAAAAGGGGAGTTTATATACGTAAGGGGATATATAATAATAAGCGGTTTTTTGTATTAACTATATACTTGTGATGGGGAAAGCGCGAGTTTTTTCATATATACGTTTTAATTTATTATATATGAGCGCTGTTATATTCGGTAAATGAAAAGTAGGAGATTTTCATTTACCGATTTTAGGGACCCGCTATATATTATTATATATTGTGATTAATTTTTTGTTTAGCGGATTTTGAGATTTTGCTCGAACTTTCCTTGGGAATTATAATTTAATTTTTGAGAATATGTATGTGTATGGCAAAAGAGTTTCATACACAGCACGAGCAAAATCCGCTAAACAAATATGAGTAAGTATGGGTGGGACTTACTTTGACATCCGTGCTAGTACAAACCAAAATTTCTTTTTTTGCTGGCTTCTATTCAGTGCTGGTGTTCCTGTGTTTTTTTTTTGAAGTTTTAATTGTGTCCTCTTCTCGTTCTTCTGTTTATATCTTTTTATTTTGGGTAAATGTGTATGTGCACTGTGTTTCACTTTTTTTTTTGATGTTTTTTGTCACATGGTGTATGAATTTGTATATATATGCACCCAAGTATTTTTTTTCCACATATATATATATGTATTTTTTTTTTTATTTTATGTTCACCAGTTATTTATTTTTCACTTCTTTTGTGTTTTGTGTCACGGCTTTTTTTCTATTTAATTGTTTATGTATGTATTTCGTAGCACAGCACTTGCAAATCAATTTTTTTATATTTTTTTTTTTATATATACATATATATTTTTTTCAATTTTTTTTGTTTTAATGTTTCACTTTTTGCGTGTCACATATGTATTTGCAATTGTATATGCATGCATGTACATATATATATATTTTTTTTTGTTTTATTTTAATCTATATATTTTCTCTTTTTTTAGGAAAAAAGAAACGCACATTCAATATATTGTTGGTTGTTTTTTTTTTTTCTTTTTTAAACTTTTTTTATGTTTTTATACTGCACTTTTTGAACCCTATTTTTTTTTTTATTTTTATTATTATTAACCGCCCGAGTCACGACTTTTCGCCCGCTATGTGCTTTATTTTGGCTTTGCTGGCGTTTGTATGTAAGTATGTACGTATGTATTACACGTATATAAACTTTGTTATGTACACATTAAACGCTTTTTATTTATATTTTTTTTAATTATGTTCACTCCGTAATTGGGTTTCGGCACCATGTGTAATTTTCAACAATTTTGAATATTATTTCTTATTATTATTTTGTATATATATTTTTCAACTTTTAATTAAAAACGCACTGGTTTTGTTTAAAAATGTATTTGAAATTCTTTTATTTAGAATTTTATTATTTCTATGTATTTATAATTTATTTATAACACACCCGTTTTATTTTAATATAGATATATTTTTAGGTATATATTTATTTTTAACGATGATTTTAACACTATGTTCTTTTTCGTATGCGAGCGAATGCGATTTAAATATATGTGTACAAGCGAATGATAACTATTGGTAAACAAATACGGTAAGCTTAATATTTATACAAAATGCTTAGATTAGGTTTTACATTAACGGGGAAGGAGGGGAAATTTCGATTTCTGTTTTCTCTTCAATGTTCTTTACTTTACAGGAATTGGACTTCCAATGGATAAAGGGTGAGTATTTATAATTCAGTGTATGTATAATTCAGTATTGCATTTATGTTTTTCTATATATATATTAAGTTTAAAACTCGATGAGGTCCTTGCTCATGTCTTCAAAACATATAATTCAAATAATGGAAAGATCCATTCAAAATTTAAAGGCACAGAATGCAGACGAAGATCCAGCAGTAAGCGGCATAAAAATTAAGCTTGGAGCGGTGAGAGCAAAAGAAATAAGTGAATTTGAGCCATTAGATTTCACTTCCGACATAAAAAGAAGATTTCAACGTCGAGGAAGAAAGCTTCTATTAACTATAGAAGAAGCTTCGAGAAACAAATTAGACTCTCCAGAAGAAATAAGAGAGTTTAAGACTAAGCTTCAAATACAAATTGAATATGTTGAAGAAGCATTTTCCGAAACTCGAAGTGTCCATTTGAAATCCATAACTCCGGAATCAATCGAAGAACAAATGGAGGATTTACGTGAAAAATATGGCATTAGTATTGAAAAGTTAACAAACAAACAAAAAATGTGAACACCAACACAAACTTTGTCATCTATGATGAAACTTCAAGAAATAAAAATTCCTGTATTCTATGGGGAGATGAAGCAATGGTCATCATTTCGCAATCTTTTCGAAGGTTTAGTGCATAATTCAAAGCACTTTACTGAAGTAGAAAAGATGTTTCGACTGAAGTCATCATTAGGAGGAGAAGCTGGAAGATTAATTCAACATTTACCAGCAACCGAATCCAACTATGAAGCCGCTTGGAAAATACTTCAGGAACGATATGAAAACTTAAGGCTGCAATTCACAACACAGGTAGACAGACTTCTCGATCAACCCACAGCAAATGGGGAAAGTGCGGATAGTATGAAAAAGCTTTTGGATACCACTAAAGAGTGCGTTTATGCTCTTAAAGGGCTTAAATTAAATTTAAATGACGAACAAGCAATTATAGCTAGAATAATTGTTCGGAAATTAGATAAAGAGAGTCTCCGTCTATATGAGCAAAATGTCAAGAAAACTAGGGACATCCAAACCCTAGATGATGTTTTTAAGTTCCTAGAGCAGCAATATCAAGCATTAGAAGCTATTAAAGACAGGAAACACATTGAATGGAGCAGCCCAAAGCAACCACAACGATCGCCTACATTTTACACAATTGCACAAAAAACGTGTACATATTGCAAGAGTCCTAGGCATCAAATTGGTGAATGCAGAAAATTCCTAATATTGACTACGATGAATCGAAGGAATTTTATAATGAGCAATAATTGCCTGGATCACGTGTTTGTAGGCAATTGTAAAAATAAGATAAAATGTAGTAAGTGTGGAAGAAATCATCATATTTTACTGCATTATGAGTTCCAGAAGAAAACTGGAACAAGTGAAGAAAACAATATTAAAAAATCATCCACAATGATGACAAAAAACAGCGAAACAGCCATACTTCTAGCAACAGCTCTAATAAGAGTGAAGGCATCAAATGGGGAGTACGTGACAATGCGAGCACTAATTGATCAAGGATCACAGAAGACTACAATTTCTGAAGAAGCAGCACAAGTACTACAATTGTCAAAAAGAAGAGATGTAACTGAACTACAAGGGCTTGGAAATACTACGGTAGGAATTTCTAAATTCAAAGTCAACATAGAAATCAAGCCGAGATTTCTAAGCAACGAAATCTACAATGTTGAAGCACTGATTTTGCCCCAACTGGCGAGTGTGCAACCAGATTAAACATTTAAATGGGATATAGAACAATTTAAAAATTATACATTAGCGGATCCCAACTTCAATAAGTCGGATCGAATCGACATCGTTATTGGAGAAGATGTATATGCTGATATATTAGAAGGCCTATTTAAGAAAAATCGAATACTAGGTCAAGCAACGAAGCTAGGCTGGATATTGTCAGGAGTCTTACAACAACCAAGAAAGAATTATAGAATTCTTGCGGCGGTTACTACAACGTTGGAGAGGTTCTGGGAAATAGAAGACACCACGACACCAATTAATATAGCTGATGATGATGAATGTCTCCAGATATTTGATAAAACGACCATAAGAGATGAAAACAACAGATTCACAGTCAATCTACCGCTTAAAAAAGAAAAAGAATTAGGTGACTCTCGAAAACGAGCAATGGCGAGATTTTTTAATCTTGAAAAGCGTTTTGCTTTAGATAATAAACTAAAAAAACAATATGTGCAATTTATGAAAGAATATTTAGAAATGGGCAACATGAAAAAGTAAATAAAAAAATGTGCGGAAAATACTATTTGCCACATCAAGCCATAATTCGAGAAGACAATCTCACAACTAAACTACGAGTAGTCTTCGATGCGTCTACAAAAACATCAAATGGTAATAGTTTGAACGACATCCTGTTCATAGGACCGAGGCTTCAAAAATATATTTTTGACATCATTATTAAATGGAGACTTGGGCAAAATGTGTTAACAAGTGATATTGAAAAGATGCACCGACAAATTAATGTAGCAGAAGGTGATCAAGATTATCAACGAATATTATGGAGAGAAACGAAAGAAGCACCGATAGAAGAATACAAACTGCAAACAGTACTTATGGAACAGCATCCGCTCCTTTTCTTGCAACGAGAACACTACAAGAAATTGCCAAATTTTGCGAGCCTTACAATAAATTGCTTTCAAATATCATTAAAAACGATTTCTACATGGACGATTTAATGACAGGAGCAGATTCAATAAATGAATGTAAGTTCATTCAGTCTAACATTTCGCAACAACTCCAAAAATATGGGTTTCACTTAAGGAAGTGGATGTCCAATAACAGTAAAATTATAGCAACAATTCCAACAAATGGCGCCAATGAGGTAATACAAATAGCAGAAAACGAAACGGTAAAGACATTGGGAATACAATGGGATCCTGTCAAAGACATGTTTGGATGTAATACGACTCTGTCAACGAAAGAACAAATAACAAAAAGGCAAGCTTTATCTGAGTTGGCAAGAATTTTCGATCCGATGGGTTGGCTTTCACCAATGACTATTATAGCAAAATTGTTTACACAAAAACTTTGGTTAATGAAACTTAATTGGGATGAACTACTTGATGAAAAATTAACAAAAGAATGGCAAGAGTTTATGCAGCACGTACCAGCGATAAAAAGAATAAAAATTCCCAGATGGTATAAAACGAAAAATGACGTAAAATTTGAATTACATGGATTTGCAGATGCATCCGAGAAAGCTTACGCAGCAGTTGTGTATGTAAAGGTAGGATCAGTTATAACCATGGTTGCTTGTAAAACCAAAGTGAATCCTATTAAAAATAAGAAAACGATGCCAAAACCGGAGCTGTGCGCCTACTTGCTAAGTTACTGCAAAGGATAAATATAATTATTAACCGAGAAGTTAAAATATTTCCTTGGAGTGACTGATCGATAACATTAGCATGGATAAAAAATTGCTGAAGTAAAGATAAGTTCATCAAAACGAGAGTAGAAGAGATAAAACTACTGGCTTCAACTACGAAAGACAATCCAGCTGATATAGCATCCAGAGGGGTATTTGCGAACAAACTAGTGGAGCACGAACTATGGTGGAACGGTCCTAAATGGCTACAAGAAGAATAACATCAGTGGCCAACACAGAATAGTGTTAAAATCGATGTGCATTACATCACTACTTGGAAAGAATCAAATTTCTGGAATGAGGTAATAGAAAAATATTCTAGCCTAAGCAAATTAATAAGAGTTGTAGCTTATATTTTAAGATTCATAAAAAGAATGAGAGGACAAAAATTTCCCACATACTTATTAAAATAAGAATTAAAAGAAGCTGAAGAGAAAATAATAAAATATCAGCAAAGATTACAATTTAGAGATGAAATACAAAGCTTAGAATTCAAAAAAGAAATTGGAAAAAAAGTAGCATTGTAAGCTTAAATCGTATATTAGATAACAATGGAATTCTTCGCGTAGGAGGTAGGTTAGGTAATGCAAAGTTTCAATTTGATCAAAGGCACCCGAAAATATTAAATAAATCACATTTGTCCTCATTAATTATTTAAAATGTTCATAAAACAACCTTACATGGAGGAAATAAGTTAATGGAAGCAATGATTAGAAGAAAGTATTGGATAATGGGTTTAAAGAACTCAACAAAAAAAACCATTCGGACTTGTAATCACTGCATACGCTACCGCAAGGAAACAGCTAAGCAAATAATGGGAAATCTTCCAGAATTTCGCCATCAATTCCATTCACACACGTTGGTGTAGACTATGCAGGACCAATACATATGAAATGTTCTAGAGGTAGAGGACAAAAAACATTTAAAGGATATATCGCTGTATTTGTATGTATGGCAACAAAGGCTATTCATTTAGAGGCAGTAAGTGATTTAACAACTGAAGCACTTCTAGCTGCTTTAAAAAGATTTTTTGCCAGACGGGGAACAATCGGAGCTTGTAGAAAGTTAGACTAGATTTCAAAAAAAGTAATCAATAAAAACTCAGAGATAGCTCCTATATTAGAAGCAGACCAAATTCAATAGCATTTTAGGCCGGCGGCAGCTCCTCACTTCGGAGGAATTTGGGAGGCTGGAGTTAAATCAGTTAAATATCATTTAAAAAGAGTGATAGACAGATTTGAAGAGATGATTACTCTGCTGTCACAGATTGAAGCAGTGCTGAATTCACGACCTTTAAGTGCGATCGATAGTGAAAGTGAAATAGATGTTTTAATGCCTGGGCATTTTTTAATAGGAGATCCAATCTTAGATTGTCCAGAAGCAATTGATGACACAACAATGTATTCGTTAGATAGATGGAAACTAGTACAAAAAATAAAAAGAGACTTTTGGAAAAGGTGAAAGAATTAATATGTTGTAATGCTACAACAACGAATGAAGTGGAAAACCAAACAGGCCAATCTAGAAGAAGGTCAAATAGTAATTATTAAAGATGAAGACACTCATCCAGCAAAATGGCCCTTAGGGAAAGTTATAAAAACACATCCGGGAAGCGATGGAAAAGTCAGAGTTGTATCTCTAAAATTACAAAAAGGGATACTAAAACGACCCGTTCACAAACTCTGTACAGTAGAGACAACGGACAGCAAAAAAAAAACCAGAGCCAAATCAAGCTACAAGTCTTTTCACATCAATAATAGCAAAAAATACAATGGGCTCAGAGAGGCAGAAAAGAGCAATAATGTGGTTCTTAACGTTACTCATGCTAGCAACACGAGTTAAGTCATTATATATAAATAGTGCAAAGGAAATAGGAGCTTCAGTGGTCGAATTAAGAAATACTAACGCAATTTATTTAGACCCGATTGGCAAAATTGACATAATAAATTCGAAATGGGACTTAATCGTTTATTACGAGTTAGGTTCCTATTATGATCGGATGGATAGAGTAAAAGAATTTATTAATAGACTAGAACATCAATGCAAAATATTAACTTATTATGAAGATGCCTGCATAATGATTACCACAACCTTAAAGCAAAGATATAATGACCTTAAATCCAATAACGAATTACTTATAAAAAAGGAAAATAGGCAAATACGAGCACCATTCGAATTTGTTGGCTCCATTTATCATATATTATTTGGAATGATGGATGCTGATGATCAGGAGAATATGGAATCGAATATTAAAAATATTTTCGAAAACCAAAAGAATATTGCAAACTTAAATAAGAAGCAGACATCAATAGTTGACTCTACAATAATCATATTAAAAAAGACTACCGATGAAGTTAACAAAAACTTTGAAAAAATGAATGAACAGCTAAACAAATTTTATCATAAGCTAAATAAAGATCAAAATGCTGAACGAATGACATTGATGTTCCAGATTTTAACCATTCAAATAGGAATAATTATGGACGAATGTGAAGACATACAAACTTCGATTATTAATCTATTAATTGACATAAATCATGGTCGCATAAATCCAAAACTATTAAAACCTTCAAAGCTTAATAAAGAAATTGAATTAATTAGAAACAAACTTCCACATAAAATAAGACTTCCTTTAAAAAAAAGAAAAAAAGAAGTCTATAAATCGATGACTGCTAAAGGGCTGATTGTCGGTTCACGACTTGTCATAAACATAGAAATTCCATTAATATCAGATGAACTGTCAAATGCATACACATTATATCCCTTACCAATAAAATACAAAAGTAATATATTGTAATTCTCGCTGATATAAAAGCAGAATATTTAGTATACAAGTTTGATTTAAATCAATATGTATTGATAAAGCAAGCAGATTTACCATAGATAAATGTGTAATTAACTCGGAAGATCATTATCAATGTCCAGGAAATTGGGCTTGGAAATCAGGTACGGACAACTCTTGTGAAATAGCAGCACTGAAACAATTGGAAAATGAGGCATGTGTCTTCAAGGCTCCAAATGAAAATATTTATATTAGATTATATATTAGACTGGCCCTTATAATATTTTTTTTTTGTTTTCTAAACCGCCGGGCAGTATTCATTTCTACTAGGGCCCAAAACAACCTACAAAAAATTTGGGGCCGATCGGATAATGTTTAATGGCCGCCAAATCGCCCCAAAGTTGGAAAATTTGGTTTATATGGAAAAATTACTCATACGTAAACTTTTTTTGTCTAACTTCTTTAAAAATGGTTTATGACTATAACATTTTGTTTTCTGTTTATATATAAGAAAAAAAATCATTTTTTGTATCATAATTATTATCGCTTATAAACATAAAAAATATGTGGCGAAAGCAGATATTGATGCCGCGTGTTATCGCTGGTATAAAATGATAGTTTTACGAGAGTGAATTTTAAGATAAGTGGCAACACTTCAATATTGGTGGGAATATAATATAATCGGTAAATACAATACTTGGCACCATAATCGAGCTGCCGTATGTTTGACTTGCGATATATCGATATGCAAAGTATCAAAATGCAACTTTGGAGTCATTTCTAAACCGCCGTTCTTTTGTCCGCGTTACAACAAAATGTCAAGTTTGCAATCACCTTTATACACAAAACCAGTGACACGCAATGTGACTGACTCGGTATATATGGTTGATATGGTTGGACGCACTACACATCAAATTCTGGGTGCAAAATTATCTTCCAATCGGCATGTTCTGCAGTTGTTTTTTTATAATATGCGAATCGTAAAACTAAGCTCAAAGGAAAGTTCAAAATTAACAGTGAGTGCCGTGTCAATTTTCTGGCAACCAGCGCGCATATCATTGCGCGAATTTCACAAATGTAGCGACAAACTATTAAAACTTTACGAAAAGTGGAATGCTGCTCGTAAAAATGAAAAAAAAAACCCGAAACGCAACGAGTTTTCAGAAACCATAGATGATCTATTTGATATTGCTCATGCTGATGCTCTAAATATAATGCGTATTGAAGACGATAAGCAATTTCTAATCAAACAAAGAGAAAAAGGTCGCCCGGGTTGCATGATTGGTGTTGACGTTAAGTTATATCAACGAGAACAGCGCTCCATCAAGCGAGAGGAAAAATCAAACGCACATATTCGCAAATATCGAAACCGATTTATGGTAAGCAAATACAATACTTGTAGTATTTACATAAACATATGTGATGTATCCATTTTTAGATGTTAAATATTCTGAATGTAATGGAAACATATCCGATAATAGTATAAATAAAGATGACGAATATGATAATGATATTAACACTGACACTACGGAGCCAGTTACTCGAGGAAGTAAGGATTGTATAACCGCACGTCTGGCAGCTGCTCTTGATGATGCCAAGGTATCCGATAGAAAATCTGTTCATATTTTGACGGCAACTGCTGAAGCATTCGGAGTAGACCTAAATAGTCTCATTTTAAATAGAAATTCAGTACGAAACGCAAGAAGAAAGTACCGAGAGCTTGCTCTTACAAGCACAATTTCAGATTTTGGGGAGGAAGTGAGTAAATCATTAAATCGAGAAATGTATGTTTTTTACATATTCCTTTGTTTTAGGTCAGTAATGCACGTTCAATGGTCGTTCATTGGGATGGTAAACTAATGGATGATATTGTTGGCATACAAAAAGTAGATCGCATTGCAGTTCTGGTTAGCTACAATGGCATATCTAAATTTCTAAGTGCTGCTATCATTGAACCTTCTACTGGGGAAAACATTGCAAAGGCTGTACTTGACGCGTTAATCAAGTGGAATATTATAAACAAAATCGGCGCAATGAGTTTTGACACAACTTCATCAAATACGGGATCTAAATTAGGAGCGATTGTCTTTCTTCAAAAATTTTTATTTAAAAAGCTTCTTCAATTTCCTTGCCGACATCACCTATATGAGCTTATTTTGAAAAGTGTTTTTGAGTTGAAGGAAGCCTTAAGCAGTGCTCCCGAGGTACTTTTGTTCAACCGTTTCGCAGCAGCTTGGCCCAAGATAAACCAAAAGCTTTACGACTCTGGATTGGATGATCGTGTAATTCGCAAAATTATAACCCAGGAACAGGAGTTTTCTCTTAAACAGTTTTGTCATTTGCAACTGCTGCTAAAATCGTATAGCAGAGCAGATTATCAGGAACTTCTTCTTTTTTCACTCGCTTTTCTTGGAGAAAACTACACTTTTCGATGTTGCAGTTCAACGTCCAACGCCAGGTCTATGGGTAAAGCAATTTACAGTCTTAAAATATTTATATTCCGCGGTCAATTTAAGTTGAATAAGCGAGAGATGATTGCACTGCGAGATATTTGCTTATTTATTATACTTTTGTACACAAAAGTATGGTATAAATGTACAAATGCAATCAGTGCTCCAAACTTGGACTTACAGTTTGTGAAATATGCCCTTATGTACGGAGACATTGATATTGCGGTGTCTGAAAAAATAATTTCCAAAATGAAAAGTCATTTGTGGTATTTATCGCCGGAAGTAACTGCCTTAGCATTTTTCGATCCTACAGTGACAGTTGATGAAAAAAGAAATATGATTAACCAATTAAAAGCAGAGGAGCCGAAAATAAAGATTTTGGAGCAAAGGCGTATTTTAGACGCTAACAACTTGCGATGCAGCTCTATAAGTGACTTCATCTGTTACAAAAGCAGTTACTTTTTCGATGCATTCAGTTTCCTAAAACATGATCCACTAACCTGGACAGAAAATGACGATTATATAGAGTCATTTAATTCTTGTGCTGGTTTGTTTGTTGTCAACGATACTGCTGAGCGTGGCATAAAATTTATGAAGGACTACAATCGAATTTTGACAAAAAATGAGGAGGAAAAACAACTTATTCTTCATTCGTTGAGAGATATCGCAAAACATATCCATCACATTGTAAAAAAGACCTATAAAACTGTGTTCAGAAAAATGTGTTTGTAAATATATAGAAATACATTAGCAATAATTAAATTAACACACTTTATTGGCGTTTATCATATTTATGTGCTTGTAACTTATTCTGGCAATAATCAGTTATACTAAATATTACAAATTAACTTACAAATAAACAAAAGAATAAGTTGGTAAACTATTTTTAAAGAAGTTAGACGAAAAAAAGTTTACGTATGAGTAATTTTTCCATATAAACCAAATTTTCCAACTTTTGGGCGATTTGGCGGCCATTAAACATTATCCGATCGGCCCCAAATTTTTTGTAAATTGTTTTGGGCCCTAGTAGAAATGAATTCTGCCCGGCGGTTTGAAATTTATTTTTAAGGGCCAGTCTATTATATATATATATATAAATGGCGCTTTGTAACCGCTGAAGCGATTTTTCGGCCGAGCTCCTCCTCCAATTTGTGGTTTTGCGTCTTGATGTTTTTCCAACAAAATGGAGGGACCTACAGTTTATACGAAGCCGCCTCCGAACGGCTGACGGTTTTTTACAGGGAGCCTTTTATTTCATGTCCGAAATACACTCGCAGGGATGGACATTCCCTACCGAGGGGCGACCGCAATTAGAAAATTTAACTAAATTTTTTATTTAAATTAATTTTCCATACCTTTTGGATGTTGTTGGCACTGGGATATGAACACGACCCTTCCGAATGTCAGTCCGCAATGCTAACCACTCGGCTATCGCGGCCGCGGATTAGATTATCTTCCCGAAATAGTTGGCTTCACAAATTATTTAGCAAATCAATTATACATTTGGAATGTAATCATAATCAACAAATGCGAATAGAATTCCCCAATCAAGGTATTTTACCAATAAAAGAAGGATGTATAGCTAGACATGAAGATCTAACTTTAACAGCATCACATCACGTACAATCTCAGATAAGGAAAAAATTGCTATCTTCTTCTTGGGTAAAAGACATTGATAACATTTCAGAACTGAAAATCAAACCGTTTGATTCGTCTTTAATAAACAACACCAAAGATATTCTTAATTTCCAACAGCAAATAGAAGCTCTCAAAAAAGAAAATATTATATTAAATAGTATTAATTTTCATCATGTTAGTGGTCACGTTTCGCTAACTTTAGTTTTTATAATAGAGTTAATCATCATCACTATTTCATAAATAAGATCAAAATGCAAAATAAGAGCTGTGGCTGTTCCATTTGAACTCCCAGACATAATCATAATTAAATATACATAAATAAAAATGTTAAGAAATATTGGGTGTATGCATTAATTCGTGGGGTTTTTTTCGAAAATTAAGATTTTATTGTGAAAAAATGGTCTTGATCAACTCCTAATATTTTTGCAAGTTCTTCTTGCGTCTGGCATGCATCTGCGCTGAGCAATATCTCCAATTCTTCGTCTTGAATTTTTTTTGCCTGTCCGTCGTCTAAGTCGAAATTGCCACTTTTAACCCTCGCAAACCACTTTTGGTACGTTCGTTCGGCTACAGCATGGTCACCATAAACGTCCAGTAAAATATTATGGCTTTCGGTAGCACTTTTCTTCATGTTAAAGTAATGAAGAAGAACTCCCCGCAAAAACACTTTATCTGGTACAAATTTCGACATTTTCAAATGAATGAAACAAATTGTTGTTCACGCTAAAACAAATGACATCTACTGAAAACGACGCGAAATGACAGTACCTTTGAAATGAATATAGCCACAGATGAACACGACGCGAAATAATACTAGTAGAGCCCTCTCTTTGAAAACCCCACGAATTAATGCATACACCCTATACTTTTAGCTTGTAATGTTAAAACAAGTATGTTCAAACAACAAAATTTTTTGCCCTGGCAGAATGTTCATAAAAATACGAGCATGAAATTCGGCAGCAACAAAGTAAGGTTTTAAAAACATATAAATACACATAGGTACACATGTAAATATAAACATATAGAAGAATAGTATATAGTCCACTAAATATCAAATGCATTGATAAGCAGAAAATTTGTAATGTGAGCCATTGATCATAAGAATGTGAAGATCACTGCTTATCTTAATATTTTAAAGTGATCATATAACTTGAAATTTCAGAAATACATCGTAAACAGTAAACATAAAATGCATTCAAGTGCATACATATTGATACACATATGTATGATTATTTATTATTATGCACAAAAACATAAATATGACACTGGAATGTAAAAATGGATATGCACACAAACCTATATAATTAGTCGATAAGGATAGTTTTAAGAATTTGTATATAAGCCGAGAAATTATTGAAATAAAATGAGAATGAATTAATTCTCCCACAAATGAACTCTTTAATTTTCCCCCACCAGCGGCAAGAGATTTTAGATACATACTTCATTATGGTATTAACAACTGCTTTCACGAATAACAGCTTGATGGAGAAGATAGTATTTGCAATCTTGTTCATTAAATATTCTTACCATATGTCCCAGCTTTTGGTATTCATCGATGAATTTGAAATATTCATTTTTCAAGTTATCATTTTGTTCCATCCTTTTTTTACAATGAGAGAAAACGTGCCACAGCTAGCTTTCTGGATTTTCCTAGGGCGCAGTCTTCTTTGAAAGGTATCTTAACAGTGATCCTTCCTTCTTCGTCTAGCTTAGTAGTGTCTTTGTAAATTTTTAGACACAACTAGTCTTCAGTGGATGATTTGGGTTCACTTGGTACCTCTTCCAGTTCCCAAAACTTCTCTAAACTGGTTACTGCTGACTAATATTTGTTATTGCCAGCGGTTGCTGTTACAGCCTTCTTCTAAGATGTCACCAAATATGTCGCTGCCTATAACCACGTCGATTCTGTCTGACTTGTTATACAAAGGGTCTGCTAAGACATAGTTCGTCCATTCTTCGATATCTTGATTGAATGGCTTTTCTGGTTGAACACCTGTTAACGTTGGCAAAACCAAGGCTTCCGCTGTCACTGACTGTATCTGTATGTTTACTTTACTCTGAGAATCGCTAACTTTGGTCCCTCCAAGAAGGTATATTTCAGTTTTCGATTTCGTTCGAGGTAGATTAAGTAACTGACTAGCCTCTTCATAAATCGTTGTTTTTTTTTGTGAACCTTGATCAACAAGAGCTCGAAGTAATATATGTTCGCCAGTAGCTGATTTGATCCGTATTTGAGCTATAGCTAAAAGCACTGCTGGTGAATTTTTTCTTGATACCATTGTGGTCACTTTTCCGACTTCTTTCGGTTTATAGTCATCATGCAACAGAAAGTGGTGTTTAAAACCACATTTTACGCACCTTTTTTCAGGAACGTTGCACTTTGAGCTATAATAATGTTCCATGCAAATGAAGCATAGTTAAGCTTTTGTTACATATTCTCGTCTTTGTGTAGTTGTTAATGTTTTGAGTTTTTTGCAGTAAGCAATCCTGTGCCCCGATATTTTACAATACACGAAGGATATTTGTTCTGTCTTTTTCGTGCCATTGACATAGTTATATGTAAAACTTTTTCTCTTTTTTGAAACCTATTTCCACTTAAAGTTTTAGTAGAAACGGCTTCTAAAGCAAGATATTGCTGTTCTAAAAAGATGAAGACATCTTCAAGAGTTTGAGAAGTGTCTTCTTTACACTTTGCTCATACAAGCGCAGTTCTTCTTTATCAAGTTTTCTTACAATTATTCTTGCTAAGAACGGTTCAGCGTCAGAGAGATTCATGCTTAAACCTTTTATTGCATAAATACACTCTTTCGATTTATATAGACAGCTTTTTAGATTTGTTGCTGATTCACTATTTATAGTTAGTAAATCTAAAATTTTGTCAAACAGGGAAGTGAACAGGAATCTGCGATTTTCGTATCTGTTGTTCAAGATTTCCCATGCTGCCATATAGTTTTCATTGGAAACCGTCAGATGTTGTATCAGGCGTCCAGCTTCATCTTTTAAGTATGATTTTAGTCGATACATTTTTTGGACTTTGGAATAGTGCAAACTTTCGTAAATAAGTCTATTGAATATGTCTTTAAATGTTGGCCATTGTGACAAATCTCCATAAAATGGCGAAATTTTGATATCCTCTACTTTTAAGTTATGAGCAGAACTTGGATTTTGCGATTTTATTTTATTGTTTTGTTCTGAAACTGCCATTATTATGTAATGCATTTCGCTCTTACATTCATCCATTATGTGTTTCATATCTCTGCTTGCGAATGAATATTCTTCAAATTTTTCTCAAGTGAACTATATTCTTTTTCTAAGGTTTGCAGAAATATTTCTGATACTTCCTTATTAATTTCTTCTTTAGTTCTTGAAGCATATTTCTCAAATCGCCTTATTTGATCTTCGAGTTCTTGTTTTATATGATGATTACTTTGTATCACATTGTAATCTTTTTTTGAAGCGCTAGATTCAGCGACTTCTTCGCATTCTGCGTTATATTTTTCAAGGCTGGCAGTAATTTTGTGCATCCAGTCATCATAACAATTTGATGTAAAATAAGATGCATTATCCACACCCAGCTTTAGTAATTGGTGATGGTTTGATGTAAATTTCTCCTTATATCGAGAATATTTTTCCTCGCCTCTTCCGTTGCACGAGGTTTTCAACCTTCCAGTTTCACCAACCATGTGTTGAAAAGCTCGCCCAAACTCTTCTAATAATTTTTGCTTAGTAGCCATTCTTCTTTTGATTTTTTTTAATTGTAAAATAATATAATATTGTTTTCTTCTCGAAAAGAACCGTTGGAGGAAATTGATTTGGTCGCCTGGTTGACCTTGCTGTGCCTCGACTCACAGCCGCTTATGTTTTTTTGGATTACAATTTATATTATTTTCTTGCGTGTAGTTTTCTCGCTAATACGGCTTATTTGTATTTGTTAATGCGAGCAGACTTGCTGTCCCGACTTACATAAATTAATTTGTCTTGGTAATGCTCTTCCTCTTTAGAGGCTTACTATACCTTTGCTGAGCTCTTTTAAGGCTCGTATGGACCAAAAATTGTTAAGGTTTAAGTAATTGCCCCTTACCACTGGTGGGGGGAAGCAAACTACTTGGTTGAGATTTTGTAAGAATCTGATTTATTCAATAATATAAACGTTCTTATATACAATTTCTTAAAACTATTTCCCTAATCTAATTATGTATGTATGTTTGTGTGTTTATAATTATGTTTGCCTTAAAATACATTTCTTAATATAGACAATCAGTTGGTATTTTTCTGTTCTAATATTTAATAGTAATTTTATTGCTTTGTGTGCATTTGTTGCACATATAACATTTTCAACTATTTGTGTGTGATAAGAAATGTATGTATCTTATGTTTGGCTATAAATGTCACACAGTAATGATTTAGGTATACGTATGTGTATAATTAAATATTTGTAACTTATGTGTTTTTGGGTTTATGGCATTGCTTTGAGAATGAACTGATATGTAGGTATATATATGTATATCAATTTATTATTAGTTCTCAAAATATCAACGCATTGTATTACAATTCATATGGTTATTAAAGTTATATGAGTTCACATGCATGTAGAAATGTATATATGTATTCATGATTACTAAAATTAAAAAATAAGTTTAATGATAATTAAACATCGTGCGGCCAGCAATAACCGTATGTATTTAACTGATTCTAATTATGGATTTTTTTCTTTTTATTTCTTGCTAACTTAAATATAAACTTCAACCTTCACGTTTGATAGATATACAATATTCAAAGAGAACTTTTCTTCTTTAACAGTTTTTTCAAAAACCCTCAATTGACTTCAGTACTTAAAAATAGGAAATAATATTTGTTGTATTAAATACTAAACGGAGAGAATAATATTTGTTGTCTAAAATACTAAAAGGAGAGAATAATATTTGTTGTCTTAAATACTAAAAGGGAGAATAATATTTGTTGTCTTAAATGCTACAAAGAGAGAATAATATTTGTTGTCTTAAATACTGAAAAGGAGAGATTAATATTTGTTGGGATCTTATTTGTTAAAAGAGAGTGAACTAAGATTTATCTCATTTACAACAACGCAATGCATTTTACAATAATACATAACTCATATGTATGTATGTATGTATGCAATGGCCGTAGTTCTTATTTTAGTGGTGCCAACCCATTTTGATGGCTCCAAGGGCCATGTTTACTGATGAGTGGGGGTAGAAAATAGGTTTTAATCTTTGAAAACTCAATTATTTTACATTGCATGTGATTATGGTAAATATTTAGAGCTAAGATTCGGTTTACTAGTTTTGATAAAGTAATTGGTTAATGTCGTTTAGACCTTTAGACCGTTTATAATGTTACATGATTATTAGGGTGATTCAAAAAAACAACACATTTTTTTTTCTTCTTTCCAACATGCTTAAGAGTTCAATATAGATGTAAAAAGATCCCAGTTAAAATTTGAGCGCTTCATATTAATATTAAGGACGTCCGCATCGCACTTTTCTATTTCCCATAAGAATAACATAGGCAAATATTTGTTTGCGCCTTCTGATTTTTATTGCTTATCCATCGTAAGTCATACAAAAAATCACTGCACAAATTTTTGTAGAGAATTGAACGCTCTACAAAAAAGGTCTCGCATGATTTTTCCGAAAACCTAACCAGCTGAAAGTTATTCGAGGTCAAAGTTCAATATGCTGAAAATTTGACCGTTTGTAATGCATTACAGTGAACTCGATGAAGTTATGGAAATCATTTATCAAAGTTTTTTGTTTTTCTACACCTACATTCAGTGGCGAAGAATTACTACTTAATGGAATAGTAAACACCAATAAAATTTTTTAAACTAAAAAGCTACTTCGTACATTCCATATTCTTAATATGGTATTAAATGCAAAAATGTAATTGGACTTGCAACATGTATTGACTTAAATTTGATTCAGAAAGTGAATACAATTTCTTGTAAAATTATTGATGATAATGCAGATTTATTCAACGGCTTAAGTCTTTTAAACAATAAGTGTAGCTTAAAGTAAAAGTCTATCTATGAACCAGTTATAGATCCTACAAGAAAAATACCGCACAATTTATGTAAAGAATGTAAAAGAGACATTAGAAAGGATGGTCAGTTTAGAAGTTATTGTATATGAATGTGAGCCTACTGAATGGGTGAACTCAATTGTGTTGGTAAAAAAATCAAATGGCAAATTAAGACTATGTCTTGACCCGCGAAATCTAAATAAACCACACACTTTCCATTTCCTAACATTAATGAATGTAGACCTAAGTGAACAGGTCGTTGGATGCCAATTGTGGATTTTGGATGATCCCTTTGGATGAAAAGTCATCAAAATTGTGTACATTTGATACGCCTTTCGGTCGGTATAGGTTCTTAAGACTTCCTTTCGGCATAAGTGCAGCGCCGAAAATTTTTCATTCCGAAATGGTTAAATTGTTTGCAGATATTGAAGGTATAGTAATTTATACTGATGGTTTTTTGATGTATGCGTTAAGCATTTATGAGCACTATCGTATTCTGAACACAGTACTAGAAAGAGCTAGACAGGCTGGAGTTAAATTTAATAGAGAAAAATCTCAAATTCGAAAAGAAAAAATAAAATATATTGGTCATGTTTTCGATAAAAACGGCATAGTACCGGATTTTAATAAGCGAAAAGCTATACAGGAAACGCCAGCTCCAAAAAATGTGTAGGAATTGAAAAGGTTCCTCGGTATGGTCAACTACTTTTGGCGTGTTTGTAAACAATTTGTCTATGAAAAATAACCATTTAAGGGATTTATTAAAAAATTATGTCGTCTGGCATTGGGACGATGAACCCGAGTTCAATAATTTCAAATGAGAGTTGTCCATTTGCACTACTCAATTTCAGATTAATTACGCTCAAATTGAGAAAACCTTATTGCTTGGTTATACAAGATTCCACCATATATTTATGGAAAGAAAAGTTTCGGTAGAAACCGATCACAAATCATTTGCATCATTATTTAAAAAGTCTTTGTACAAGATACCTGCGCCCTTGCAAAGATTACAATTGTATGATTTAGAAGTCGAGTAGAAGCCAAGCAAATACTTTATATTGCAGACACATTGTCGAGAGATCCGTTAAAAGAAATTGCATTGGGAAATGTTGATGACTTGTGACTTGCTAGAAAAACAAATCGATATATCGACTGACGATATTGACAAAATTAAAAACTTTTCTAAAGATGTTAAAATGTTTCTAATTGTTGGAATACATTAAAAATGGTTGGCCGCGTATAAAAGAGCTTGTAGATAAACAAGTGCAACCGTATTATAAGATCGAAGATGAACTAATTGTCCATAATAACATCATTTGCAAAAATAATCAAATAATAATTCCCATTGTTTTACGATGTGATATACAGCGAGTACAACGTACTCAAAGCCTAGCTAGACACTATATTTATAGGCCAAATTTAAACAATGATGCTTACAACATTATTTCTGACTGTGGAATCTGTATGAAGTACCAGAATTCTAATCCTAAAGAAGGAATATTAATTCACGAAGCTATAACTATGCCATTGAATAAAGTAGATTGCGATATTTTCGAATTTAATAAAAATAAGTACTTGCTACTTGTCGACTATTATCCTAAGATTCCAGAAATCGAATTATTAAACAATGGATTTAGTACTTCTGAAGTTAAAACTAGATTAAAATTGATATTTTCAAGGCATGGTATACCACAGATCCTTATTTCCGATAATGGACCACCTTACAACTCTAAAGAAATTTCAAGTACAAAAAATGAAGATGAGAAAAAGAAAGAAGAAAACTGTACTACAGGCGAAGAAAAAAATTGGATTGCAGGTGAAGAATCTAAAAAAGAAAAAAATGAAAATTTTTCTATTGAAAAAGATAAATATATTATAAAAATGGAAGAAAAGTTATTCCTCCTTTGCGATTACAATATCAATGAATATGAATGAATTAAAAAAGAACAGAAAACATTGTTATAAGTTTTCTAGTGAACGAAATGCCTTGTTTGTTTGTATGAATTGAATATTTTTTTGTTATACAACAAAGAAAAATGGTAGAAGTGACAGCTGTTTCGGAGATTACCACATCTCCTCATCAGACTTCTTATGGCAGAGATCGAACCAACGGATCCTGACTTAACAGGTGAGTGTTCTACCACTGCGCCCACATCAGCACATGGCCGCAAAAAAACAATTATAAAAAACATTGTTATTACTCTAGTTACTGATCACCACTATTATGTGTAATTAGTCCAATGTAAACACACTATTGTATTCTACTAATATTCATCGCATTTAAATGCGTGATCTCCCATGTGTTTGTTGTCGGCAATTTAATAGAAAATGATGTAATCATTTCGAAAGTTTCGGTATATTTCTTGCCAGAGTGGTGTATTTTCGGATTTCATGAGGGGCAAGACTTTTATTTTTCATGGTTAAATTTTTTCTACAAAAATTCCTTTTTTGCATTAGTTTTAACATAAATGCAAAAATTAAGTAATTGGCGAAGATAATGCTTCTCCTCTTTCAAAAAAAAAAAACAAAAAAAAACAGTTATGGCCAAATTAAATGAATGCGGTCTCTTGAATTCTTGATTTCAATACTTGTAACAAATTTTGCAAGCCGCAAATGTAGTTTGCTCAATGTAGTTAACTCATTTTCGGTGGAAACGTTTGACATTTCATTCACTTAACAGAGGCCTTAAATGCATTTAAGTGCTCGGTGGAAAAAGGCTATAAGTTTTTAATTTGTTAGGGATTGTAACTACGGCCAAAGATGTGTAAACCGTATTGCAATATTGTGTAACATTTGATTGTAGTTGGAAGTAAAGTGCGGTGAAAATACGAATTGTGAACGTATGAGCCATACGTACATACATACATATTATATTATTATACAATACATAAATACATATATGCATGTGTACCAAATTACAATGTTGTATGAAAAGTTCTTTTCCAGAGTAATCATTTAATTTAAATTAGTTAAAATGAATTTGGAAAGAAAGTTTATTTAATTATCTTTTAGTTTTATAAAATTTAACTTTAATACGTGTATGCAGTCGAACTAAATAGTAATGTTCTTGGCAAAGCCAGTTTTCCAATCAATCCTTTAAATGCGGTTTATCAATATGAATACCAAAAGGAAATTAATTTAATTATCCTTCTATCCGGTATATTTATTATCATTTTAACCGATGTTAGATGTTAGCAAAAAAGATAAAATACTTTTTAATAGAAAAATATTTAATATAATACTCCATAACAATTATTATTTTTGTAAATTTCAGATGTCCAGTGGAAAACTTATTCTTCCTTACTGGCGTAGATCGCATACACGATTAAAATGTGTATACAATTATATATACAATAAAAAATTTCAACATATAATTATTGCATTGGGATTTATTTGCTTGTCTCGGGTTCTCAAATCCTTGCTACTTGAGAGCCCAGTTATTAAATTTCCGCAACTATATATGCCACATTACACACACTCGTACTATCATCGCGGCGAATGTTGCAGACACACATGATGCCCACTCGGGTACTTCCTGCAACATGTCGGTAATTTGTTAGCAACATTCACATCAACATCTAGGCTGATTGCGCTCACGCAGACGCATACTCTCCCGAACGCATATTAGCACACATACACAGTTCACATTATTTTCGGATAAAAGCTGTCGTTACAGTTTTCAAAAAAGTTACCGATCGATTGACTTGAAATTTCGTCAGATTGTTTCTATGATACTTGGGAAGTTTCTTTCGAAAAAGAATTTTGTGAAGTGGACCAAAGACTGACCTACTGTACTTATCGTTCGATTTATTTGAAATTCGGTACACAGGCGTTTTCTGCTTAGATTAACAGGAACCAGGGGCTGACCTATTGGAAGAAATCTTATTTAGGTTTCGATTTACTTGAAATTTATTCTTAGATGAGCAGGAAAACTCTTCTCTCCGGGAAGTGAACCAGTGACAAACCAATTAAAAAAATCTTATTTATAGTTCGATTTATTTACAAATTCGGTTGCTGCTTAGATTAACAAGAAGACCACTCTAATATCCGAGAAGTGGAACAAAAAACCGAACTATTAGAAAAAATCTTAATTAAGATTCGATTTTCTTGAAATTCTTTATATGGGTGGATCTTTGCTTAGATGAGGAGGAAAACTACTATTCTCTCCGGGAAGTGAACCAAGGGCTAACCAGTTCGAGAAAACCTTACTTATGGTTCGATTTACTTGATGTTGGGTGTACAAATATCAGCTATTCGCTGTATTTTATATTCTGAAGAGTTAAGAGAAAACGCTCACTTTTCTTTTCAGTATTTATAAAATATATATGGATATTTATTTATTTCCTTTATTAATTTGTTACCTACATATTTATTTACGTTCTTTTTTTTAGATTAATAACGGAAACAAAATTGATGGAAAGTATTTCAATTAGGAGCAAATTCATGGTGGGTAAGTGTTAAGACCAGCGGTCTAAATATAAAGACCACCCTAATGTTTGCTGACTTTGCATGCATTTATCTAGATATATGCACATCTAACGCTAAACTCGTATAAAAGAATTCATAACAAAACGGCCAAACCGAGCCGAGGAAATTTTAATTCACTTCCAATATAATTCTAGAATCTTTTAGATCTGTTTTTAAGCAATTCACCAGTCATTACGCCGTCTAGGTAAAAAATTATATTCAGAGATTAATACATATTATATCAAATATACACACATATATTTCTCATACACAATCATTATTTGTATATAGGTATTACAAGAAAATAAATGTCATTATTACTTCAATAATTAACTCTTCCTTCTTTTTCTGTTAATTGTTTTAAGTGTGAGCGCTACTATTGCAAGACGCCCATACATAAATATTGGTCCTTCGAGGCGGATATTAATTAACACATTTTTATCAACATCAAGCGCATACAGGTCACAATAATCCACCACCTTCAACAACGGAATTCTTTGAGGTTTTTTTTATAATAATCATCCTGCAAATTTGTATTTGGATCATACCGCTATCAGCGAATTTGTTTATGAGAGATATAATAGCCGCACCAAGATTACACCGAGTCACCAACAGCACCAAGCAATACAACAACATTCAAGGCGCCACATTTGATTATTTTCAGTGCTCTTAACATTTGTCGTGTTATAATATGCATAACTATTATGATATAACACATTTTCCGCGTTTTAATTAACCGAAATAAAAATCGAAGACTTTCAGTGTAAAAATTTCTAATTTTTATGATAAATTTGCAATTAATTTTATTATAGTTAGCGGGAAACGTTCATTTTCATTTCTCATTTCATAAAACCACATAGTTTTTGTTATTTGTTTTTAAATTTCACAGTAATCTGAGGAATCTTCTTTCACATATACACACACTTATACAAATTATCACTGCAATAATTTTTTTTTCTGCAAACTTTCCTCAGGAGTTCGTGTAATTCTAATATTTTAAAATTTTGTTTTTCCCCGCTTTGAGACATTTTAAAATTATTTGTGTTCTTTTTATTTTAAATACCACTGTTTGTCTTCCGATTTTACAACCTCTCGAATCAACACTCGTGTGCGAAACAAAAGCGCACATATCACATATTTACTCAAAAAAATCTGGGTGGCGGTTGACCTTTGTTTCTATACATATTTTCATATTATATTGCAGCAATTGTTCTGTTGCGTTTTTTAAACATCTACATACACCCAATTGCGTTGGGTGCTTTTGACCACAGTAACACTTATTTATTTTTTGAAATAATATAAATAAAACATTATTTGATGCAGATTAGCTTGATTTTAAACAGTTTGTGTGTTGTTATTTTTATCCATTAAATAAGAGCGTATATACATATATTTATATTTTTACCGGTCAAAGCCAAACTTAAAAGCAGTTTTGCCTGTTATATGAAATGCATGACTGCAATAGCTTTTGATGCAGAAAGATGGGAATCAAAAGGAGAATGTGTCCATTCGGGAACATAATATTCATCTGTCTCCATGCGACACCAAAGTTTTCAAAGGTCATTCAAAGATATGTTTACGGCCATATATGAGTACATTCTCAATCAACGCCTATGCCCAGTTGAGAAATTATATTATATCAACCAGAAAACACAAGAGGAGACAAAAGAAATTGTACGAAGGTGTCCATTAATCAATGATGGTTTTGATATCACTTGGAAAAGCTTAATTGGCAGATACGAAAATAAACGTATCTTGGTCAATACACAGTAAAAAATTGTATTCAATTTGAAGACAGTAGAGCGAATGCGTTAGCTCCATTAAAAAAATTGCAATGGAATATTAATAATAGCATCTCGTCATAATATTGATATTTCTAATTGAGATGCTATTTTAACCTATTTGTGTTCAACAAAGCTACCGGAATGTACATTGGTTCTATGGGAACAAACCGTAGAAAATAAAACGGTACGAGTACAAATAAATTGAAGGATATGGATAAATTTATATTATATAATATGGATATATTTCTGGTCTTAAGAACAACAAACAGGGTAGATCGCCTAAGCCGCAGAGAACACAACATCTCATAAAGGCGCACCCCGTGCGCTTAACTGCAGCATATGTCGATTTAGACATCAAACTTTTCTCCACCTTCCGCAAGCAAGTTAGCCAAAAGTAACAGTCCCTAGGAGAGTTCCACATGCCGTAGAGAAAGGACCGGCGACCTCTAAACAGGCTCAGCAAAAACTGGAATATGTAAAGTAATGTAATAGTTCAATTGGAAATGACAATTCTTGTCATGCAAATACAAACACAGCAGTTTTACTAAGGACAGCACGAGTACAAATACATTTCAATGGCTTTAACTTCTCCACCAGAACATTGATAGACTCTGCATCTGAATCTGCAAAGTTATGCTTAAATATGCATAACAAATACTGTGAAACATTATTTAGGCAACAACTGAAAATAATGCTGACGGAAAATATTTTGTTTCCTTACCTTTCAAACAGGAAACGCGTTTGGCAAAGGAACCCGATCTACGCTATTTTGTTATGGTAAATGGTGATCATATGAAATACTAACGCTTAGTTTTGCGTGTAAGCCCTCAGGAGCCTATCAACTTGTACGAATTAAAAACGGCATTAATTGTGCTCCTTACTTAGCCATTGGGATACTCCATCAGCTAGCCGATGATGTTGAACATTCCTACCCGATAGCTTCGAACATTCTTCGAAATAGTATGTATGTCGATGACATACTTGTAGGAGAGCATTGTATTGACTCCACTTTACGTGCTCGGAACCAAATAATATAAGTTTTAAAGTCGTTAGGCTTCCCACTGTGCGAGTGAACGTCAAATAATACAAAAATTTTAGATGTCATACTAAAGTCTCACCTACTAAGTGCAGACTTTCTGGAGTTCGAAGACACCAGCTCAGTGAAAGCTCTTGGACTATTTTTATTTTGCCGCGGAACCCATTGACAATGACAATGGAATGCATCCAGCCAGGTCCATCAGTTTGCCTTGCGACGAAGAGAAATAACACTCAACTTCCTTAAATGCAGGTAACCAACCGCTTGAGCTTGTATAAATAAAAATGAATACTTTTACTTAAAATTTTTTCATTGAAACATTTACAATATTTTGTACACAGTTTTCAATAGTTGTCGCTGAAATGTTACATCACATTTAATTTATCGATAAGCTGTTGTCATCGTCGCAATACTTTTGGCAATAGCATTTTTGTGTAGACGAGAGGAGAATAGTAAAAACCATAAGAACGATTTACTCCAACAGGTCCTTTACAAATTTTTAAACTGTTAGCTGTCATTTATTTGAAACTTCATGTCGAAAGAAAAATGTTATTTCGATTCAAAACATTTGAAAAAAATATTAAAAATTAAAAGTGTGCAGTCTTGGCTCACGTCTAAAAGAGAGGGAGGTTGGGACCACCTTAGAAACCAGCCCCAATATAGAAGATGCGACAGCCTCGGATAAGATAATTCCTTTTGATGACGACCACTGCAAACGTCTTAAGGACAGTGTTTTAAGGGCATGCACCTGGAATGTCCGACCCCTAAGTTGAAGAGGAGTCGCTGTTCAATTAGGAATAAAGGCTGATATCACCACCGCCTAAGAAGTACGATGAACGGGACCAGGACGGAAACGAGTGGATCCTTGTATCATTTACTACAGCTGCCATATAAAGGAGAAAAAATTTGGTCTTGTATTTGTGGTGGGAGAGAGACTCCGTAGCCGAGTTCTGGCATTCATTCTGGTGAATGCACGTCTCGCCACAATCCACATCATTGCGAAATTTTGAATCCTATCGTTGATTTGCGTCCACGCCTCGACGGAAGAGAAGGGCGATTTGACCAATAATGCCTTTTATGTGCGCTTGGAGCGTACTCATGAGCGCCTCTGTGTATCAAAGAACGCCCATCATCAAACATAAGGAAGGCTCGAGGTCGAAAAGCTGCAATAACAACAGACAGCCGAACGGTTTTATACTCGACTTGCACTCCTGCTCCCTGAGAACAGCAACTCGGTGTACGGGAAGTGTAGGATGGAATTTCTAGCTCTCTACGTACAGCTGCAAAGGAAAATATTGGTTTTCGAAATGGTCGCAAAAACAGTTAATGCGTTGAGGACTGCCGTACTGCAGTGCGGGAAAGCATGTTGCCTACCCCGCAGCGTTGAGATCGATTTGCAGATGCGACCGGCCGTGGAGTTGGCGTGGGTCATAAGCTAAACACAATAAAAAAAATACGGTACGGTACGCTATAAAAATAAATTGGTACGACAAAGCGTACAAAAACAAAAAATGAACAAGGGATACTTATCGGTTCTCACTTGGGTGTGCACTCAACTTCAGTGTTCCTCCGGATGAAGTCGCGGAACTCCGGTTGCACCTCTGGAATCAACTTTCACAAAATAAAAAAAACACCAAATATTTTTTTTCATTCTGTCTGGCCTTTACTGCCTACTTCTGGGAAAACGAATCTAATGTGCAATTTATTATTTTTTTTTATTACAAACACATCCGAGTCCATAGAAAGGTGTGTTTTCTCTCAGAAAGATTACGAGAATGTGATCCTGCTCGCATTTACGAACCAGGCCACAAATTACGCGTTTCCCCTAGATGCATTAAAGAGAAAGGTGGCACCCATTTTTTGTAGGAACACCTCCATTTTTAAACTTATACCTCTAGGTATGCACACTCCAAATGCACTCGTGCCATCATTTACTGGCTTTCAATTATACATTTATTCACTGGCATATGTCACTGCCAACGTTTAAAAGGAATATTAGGCAAAACAAAGGCAATAAACAAATAAATACAAAAGAAGTTGTTCGTGCGGCAAGTAGCGACAATTCCACGCCTTCCTCAATAAAAAGGAAAGAATCTTCCTTTTGGTCAGGAAAAACGATATCTCCTATCTTATCCTATTTATCCCTGTTTGGCATCAACTCCTTAACGTTCCAAGTCCCTTTGTCTTTGCCTAAGGCATCTGTCAGTGGGTACGTCCACGACGACACTCTCTTCTTAACAATAAACGGTCCTATTCCTTTTAAGTCTAACTTCACTGCCCGCTCTAACCCAGTTGTAATGTTTGCCTTAATCTCTTCGAACCTCCTTGCTCGTTTTTGGCAATTTTGTTTATCATGATCTCCAAAACTGCCCTTGAAGTCCTTACTGCCTTCTAAAGCCAATTCCCTTGGACGTTCACAAATGACGTAACTCCTAAGGCTTCGCGCTGCGTTGTCCTAATGCAGCATGCTCTTCGTTAACTGTTGGTCCCATGTCCTTTTGTTCTCTAACATATAACCTCTAAGTGTTTATTATTTGGTTTATCCTGTCGGCCGGATTAGCCTGTGGGTGAAAGTGTCGGTATAAGTATAACGGAGTTGGACGCCATAGTCACCAAAGAAGTCTCGACTAATCAATTGGGGTCCATTGTCACACACAATCGACCGAGAAACTCCTTACTTACTTAATTTACTGGCGTAGACACCGCTTACGCGATTTTAGCCGAACTAACAGCATTGCGCCATTCGTTTCTTCTTTTTGATGTGTGGCGCCAATTGGAAATACCAAGTACAGCCAGGTCCTTCCAACGGAGTGGAGGTCTTTCTCTTCCTCTGCTTCCATCGGCGGGTACTTCATCGAAAACTTTCAAAGCTGGAGTATTCGTATCCTTCCGGTCTACATGGCCTAGCCAGCGTATCCGCTGCTTCTTGTTTCGCTGAACCGTTCCATAGTCTGCGATATTCGCCGTTGACAACTCGTAGAGGACCATAAATCTTGCGCAAAACTTTTCTCTCGAAAACTACAATAATAGCGCCGACTCATCAGATGTTGTTATCGTCCATGCTTCCGCATCATATAGCACAACGGGAACGATGATGGACTTGTCGAGTTTGGTTTTCGTTCTTAGTCGTACTTAGTCCAAAGTTGCATCTGTTGGCAAGAGTGATTCTACGCCGGATTTCAAAGCTGGCATTATTATTGGTGTTGATGCTGGTTCCTAGACAGACTACAGACAGAGATTATTTACTACCTTGAAGTTATGACTGTCAACAGTGACATGGGAGCCAAGTCGCGAATGCGATGACTGTTTGTGTGATGATAGAAGATATTTCGTTTTGCCCTCGTTCACTACCAGACCCATATGTTTCGCTTCCTTATCCAGTCTGGAGGAAGCAGAACTCACAGCGCGGCTCTTGGGGCCAACCGAGGAACTCCAAGCAAGAAAAATACGCTGTCCTCCAATTGTTTGCATACGCTTTTTGCCGTGGCAGTACGCAATGGAAATAGGAGCGGAGATTTAGAAAATTAGTCTACTACTGTTAAAATATACTGGTGGCCATGTGATGACTTCACTAAAGGCCCTACCAGATCTACGCAAATCATTTCCCAAGGCTCGATTGCCATGGTCCTCTTATCATACCTCAGCTGGCTTTAAATTTTCAGGCTTAAGATGACACGTTGTAACGAAGTTCCTTGGCTGGGGTAAGCTCAGTATACCCAGGGTTGCCAAAATAATACAAATTATATTATTCAATTAGTTCAGATACATGCGGCTATATTCTAGTTTATACATTACGTTCGTAAAGATCGCGGAGGTGAAACACCCTCCACTGGTCTTCCGTTAGTTAAGGTGGAATCCGTTTTCCGGATATACTCTACTTTTGTCGTAAAAGTTGCAGAGGTAAAATTCCTCCACTAATCAACGTTCGGCTAGGTGAAAACCCCATCGGATATAGAATAAGGGCTCGGGGGGGGGGAAACCTTCAGGTGTACATCTTTTGCACAAAGTAAGACTGCTAAAAGTTAACGTATATATATGAGTATAATAATTTCATGTTAAATGATTGCATATAAAATTCAGCCTACTCCAATGCTTATACGAGTATGTATGTATGTACATATGGAAAATTCTAATTATGTATATATATACATATGTAAGGTTTTCTCCTACTCTACTGCTTATATACATATGTACGAATATATATATATTATATATAAAATTTAATTTATATGTATATAGGTACATATATGAATGTAAATTCAGTTCATGTATGCACGAGTACATATGCTTTGTTGATAGGTTCCAAACATGAAGGATTTTGCTCCCTAACATATTATATTTTGCAATAATGACAGCACGCACTGGCAACCATTCAGATATTGCGGACGCCAAATAGACAACCTTATTTCGAAAGGGTATGCGAAAAAGTTATGTTTTCTTGGTAAAGTTGAAAGTTTTTAAGTACCATTAAAGAAAACTGAGATTTCTTCTGCTTCTTCTTTACTGTCACCGCTTGCGCTATTATGGCTGAATAAACAACATTGCGCCATTCAATTTTTTTCCGCCAATTGGAAATACCAAGTACAGCCACTTCTCTATCTGGTCTTTCCAACGAAGTGGAGGTAGTCCTCTGCTTTCATTGGGGGGTACTGCATCGAAAACTTTCAAAGCTAGAGTATTCTTATCCATCCGGACCACATGACCCAGCCAGTGCAGTCGCTGTTTCTTAATTCGTTGAACTATGTCAATGGCGCCGTATATCTCGTACTTCTATTCGTTTCATCGGCTGCGGTATTAGCCGTTCCCAACTCGTAGAGGACCATAAATCTTACGGAAAACATTTTTGTTGGACTCATCGTCCATGCCTCTGCACCATAAAGCAGGACGGGAATGATGAGGGATTTTAAGAGTTTGATCTTCTTTCTTCGAGAGAGGACTTTACTTTTTAATTGCCTACTCAGTCCAAAATAGCATCTATTGGCAAGGATGATTCTGCGTTGGATTTCAATGCTGACCATGTTATCTGCCACAATAATATCAATATCATCGGCGTACGCCAGCAGCTGTTTACTCTTATAGAAGATTACACTTTCTCTGTTCAGCTCTGCAGCTTTGATTATTTTCTCCAGGAACAAATTGAAGAAGTCACACGATAAGGAATCAACTTCCTTGAAACCTTCTATCTGGTATCGAGCGGCTCGGGGAAGTCCTTCCCGACCCTGGCGGAGCTTTTGGTGTTGCTTAACGTCAGTTTACATACCCGTATAAGTTTTTCAGGGATACCAAGCTCAGACGCTGTGCCGTAGAGGCACTGTGCTGTCGAAGGCTGCTTTTGCTCTTTTCACTTGTATTTTCCAAGATTTGACGCATGCCGAAAATCTGGCCAATAGTTGATTTACCAGGTCTGAAGCCACACTGATAAGGTTCAATCAGTTTGTTGACGGTGGGCTTCAGTCTTTCACACAGCACGCTGAAAGTACCTTGTATGCGATATTTAGGAGGCTTCTCCAATAGTAATTAGCGCAGACTGTGGGTTCCTCTTTTTATAGATATGGCAGAGCACACTAAAATTCTAATCATCGGGCACGCTTTCGTCTTAACATATTCTGCAAAGTAGATGATGCATGCACCTTGTCAGCTCTTCGCCCCCATGTTTGAATTGCTCTGCCGCTAGGCCACTTGTGGTTCTTTAGGAGGACAGTCGCTTTTATGGCTACTTAAAAATTTTTTAAATACAATATGGAAATAATATTAAATCAGTGTCAGTAGATTTACTTAAACCTGCAAACATTATGTCAACCGCTTCTTCACGAAATACTAATGTACTAACAAATACCAAATAAGATAAGTTAATCTTTATTACTCTTATTAATGTGCGTTTCACTGGAGATCTGAGAATTGATTTTTTAACTGTTATAAATCATCATTTTATTTTAAAAAAATAAATTATATACACCTAATTCTGTCGGCGGTCGCGATAGCAGAGTGGTTAGCATTACGTACTGACATTCGGAAGGCTCGGGTTCATATCCCAGTGCCAGCAACATCCAAAAGGTATGGAAAATTAATTTAAATAAAAAATTAAGTTAAATTTTCTAATTGCGGTCGCCTCTCGGCAGGGAATGTCCACCCCTCCGAGTGTATTTCGGACATGAAATAAAAGGCTTCTCGTAAGATACCGTCAGCCGTTCGGAGGCGGCTTCGTATAAACTGTAGGTCCCTCCATTTTGTTGGAAAAACATCAAGACGCAAAACCACAAATTGGAGGAGGAGCTCGGCCGAAAAATCGCTTCAGCGGTTACAAAGCACCAATTATATATATATAATTCTTTTTTTACACGGTTTTGATTTCACACGGTTCGAAAATAAACACATTTAAAATTTTTTCTTGATTTTATTCCATAAAAATTTAAATTAAATTTCTGCGAAAAACAAATGTCCATATCACAAATTTATGGTAATTCCCGCATGCAAATTTGATTTTCCAACGTACACGTATCATTAAGTTTAACTTATTAAGATAAAGGGTGAGCCAAAAAGATATGTATTTTATATTCATTCAGTTATTTTTATTTTCTTAATTTTGCTCAATATTTTATGTATCCCTAAAAGAAAATGTCGGAAACTGCAAAAACAAAACGCAAACGTAACCAAAATTGAAGCTTTAAATAGCCTTCGAAATGGAGAATACTCAATAATTTCCTGGCGAAATGTTCTGTTTAAACGACACCACGGTAAAAACTCTAAAAGTAAAGTTCTTAGCGAAGACGAAATAGGTATTATATTTTGCTATTACACATAATGCTGATGCTGCAGAAAGGGCCTATAGCGACAAACCTGTTAAGCTTATGGAAATTTCATTCAAGAAGGACTTCAACTTGCAAACAAATTAGGATACCATTTCGTCACAAACGATCAATGTCGAATGAGCTGCACAATTCCAACGTGACCTGAATTCTAGTATGGCTCGTTACAAAGAATTATATAAAGAGGTAGCAAAAATTGGCGATCAACGGCTCATAAAAGAGTCCACTTTTAACTATGTGGATTTCGAACGGGAAAAAGAAAGCCCAATTCAAAATTATTCTAGCGATGATAATGATTTTACACACATGCAAACGAATGCGAGTAACTGATGAGGACAGCAATGAAAATAATGTTCCTGTATTTATGATTAACATTTTAATTTACGTGTATTTACTTTAAAAATTAAATAACCTATTCTTTTTGTTAACAACATGGGTATGTAGCTATTTTACACAACTGTTCCTGAACTTGTTATAATTTTTTTTTACATTACTTAGGTGTACCCGTATAGTGCTATATTTTCAAAATTTGTGGGCAGAATTGAAGGAAGACTGGATTTTATAATAAATTTAAATATTCATATGACATCTTAAATATTTGCTTAGAAAATTAATTTTATTGTCCATATTTTTTTATTTTTGCTTTAATGCTTTATAATAATTAATCACATTTTATTTAATCACATAAGTAATACATTTGGATACAAGAAGTCCTCTAGAGGAACCGAACGACCCAATCGCGACTTGCTGCATGTCACATGGTGACATGGAAAATGGAGTATGGAGTCAATGTAACAGAACGAAAATATAAAAAATAGTACAATCTGCTTTAACCCTCTATTGAGAGTTAAGTAGGAAATACTAAAACATTCCGGTTACTAGATTACCTCTTTGTGTCCAACAAGAGTCTGCTCCGATCTTGAAACCTTCTGTAAGTCGTTGTATCTTCTCATAGAATTTTCGAGCATTACCCTCGCTGGCCAACTTCTCAAGCTCTACATATCCATACATCCCAGCCTCTTTCTTTTTTTCGCGTTTTGGTTTCCTCTTCAGTTCTCGGTATCTATCTCATCCCGCACGTGTTTTGGTTGATCACGACGTTGTGAGGTAGGCAGCTTGCTTTTTCTCTACTTCGACAGGGTAGTCCTCATCGTACCAGCTGTTTTTGCGACCTTTCCGAAATCCAATAGTTTCATTTGCAGCTGTACGTAGGGAGCTTGAAACGCCATCCCCCAGTTCTCTTATACTGAATTGCTGATAAGTGATCTCATAGAGCAAGAGTGCAAGTCGAGTAGAAAACCTTTCGGTTTCTATTTTGATTGCAGCTTTTTGACGTCGTACTTTTCTTGTGTATGTTTGACGGGCGTTCTTTGATACACTGAGGCGGGTGCGTATCATTGCTGCAACAAGGTAGGTAGTGCGCACGTCCAGAACACTGGATACATGTCTTCCGTCTATAACAACATGATCGATTTGGTCTTGTGTTATTCGATCAGGGACAGTCAAGTAGTATTGATGTATTTCCTTGTGCTGAAATCGAGAACTTCAGTCAGTCATATATCGGGCACCGGCGAATTTGATCAACTTCAACTCTATTAGGGATGTTTTTTTGTGGACGCTAGCACGCTCCAACTATATATTAAAAAATTTTGCTTTGATGTAGATTGTGGCGAAACGTTCATCCACCTCGGCGATGTTGTCAACCTTTATTCAATACACAAAGCCATCAACATGCCGGTCAGCGGCACCTTCTTAATTAAGGCGAAGGGCACTCTGGATGCCATCCCTCATATCGTGATCCTTACTTCGATTGCGGGGGTCGTCATCAATAGGGGTCATCCGAGGTGTTTCTATGCATTGAAGCTGGTTTCTACGTGGCGGGCCCCAAATTCAGAGCACAACCTAGCTAGGTGAGTAAGTTTAAAGTTTGTACACATTATTAGCAAGCCGTTTGCTTCTGCATTTAGACTTCAGCGAACCTTTAAGCCGAATATGTCGGAGTGGCTCCACTGAAGCTTCCTCCCTTTTAGCCGTTGCCAAGGCCAACAAGGGCTGGTTACCGCATCTTGCGCAAGGGTTGCTCATGTTTCCGGGTTACGTGATGTCGGCGGAAGAATATGAGTTTACATACATACATACCCAGAAGCTTGATTTTTCCCCCTGGATTTTCCCCCTGGATTTTCAGATATGTCAAATATTACAAACAAACGTAGCAAAAATTATCTCAAAAGCCTGAAAGAGGCCTTCAAAAAATTTGGTGGGTAATGTGGTGTACGATGCCGGCTATACCACATTATGGGGTATCACAATACCCGCACCCTAAGATAATACAAATTTTTTTTTAAGATTTAAAAATAATTTCAAAAACAGGAAAATATTAAATAATTACAATAAATGGATCGGACCGCTTCAAAAGTCATCTTTAACTTTAAATAAATTCTATATACCACAATACCCGCATTTACTCTATCCACGCTCAAGGATTTTTATGATGTGATGGAACCGACAATCAGCAGCCCAGCGATTTCGTAATGTGTTCCTTAACTTCTGAACTGCGCTCCATGTATTGTACATATTATTCGAAATAAGAATGCAGTAATTCAAATCTCGAATGGTTGGAGCCGAGCAGCATGGGAACGACTTCACCGATAGTGAGCACACGACCGCAATTGCCGCAAAACTCCAGGGCCGCAACAAAATACTCAAAGCGCTAGCCGGCAGCACATGGGGTAAAGATAAAGAAACCTTGCTGGCAACCTACAAAGCAATTGGCCGGCCGGTCGTAAACTACGCTGCACCGATTTGGGCGCCGGGGACGAACGAGACGCAGTGGAGAAAACTACAGGCCTGTCAGAACACCGCCCTTAGGACTGCGACAGGAAACCTCCTGATGTCGCCGGAGCATCACTTGCACAGCGAAACATTTATGCTACGAGTTAGGGAGCATAATGCTTTGCTGTGCAAGCAGTTCCTGTTGGGATGCTACCGCAGGGAGCACCCCAGCAGGCATCTTTTAGAAACTGAACCTCTATCTAGGCACATTAGGAAGGGAGTACTCCACTTAAAGAGCACCATCCAGCAACACGTGCAACAGCCGCTGGACAGGACGGCGTACTGACAAGCACTGAACGCCATTCACCAGGAGTCAGTTAACACCTTCATAGACTCCCTTCCCGTGAATGGCGTACTCGGAGTAAAATCACCACCTAAAGCAGACAACGAGCTCGAGAGCCCGCGTGACCCTTGCACAACTTAGATCTGGATACTGTAGTAGATTAAACTCCCACTTATCCAGACCCGACCCCAGCATGCTGTGTGAGGGGGTCGAGGAAAAGTGGATTAACTAGTTAGCATCGAAGTCGTGTCAGCAGTTTTAAAAGAAAGAAGTTCTACCAAAATTCTAGATACATAGATAGTTTTATACTGGGAGCCCATTAATGATGTTTTTAGTTCCAATTGTACTGCGACGCATTGTGCTGAATGAAGCAGTTGTTCCTACAAAGCGTGTAATTCTTCAAATCTTTGACCCGATCGCATTACTTTCAGTCCATACTATAAGGCTTAAATTACTTTTACAGGACATGTGGTTCGATCGGTAATCCACGATTTCTCTAATAATGGATGTAAAAGTTCGTCGCTGTTACTCGATTTGACTTTACAATACTGATAACGTCCATCACCACATAGTTGTCGACGTTAACGGCACTATTTTCGCTTAATGTATTAGCATCGTATCCAGTGAATTACTAACTTATCATCCTTGAAGCCGATAATGAGGCTATTGCAAGAGTATGGTTTACCAATAATTTTCTTAATGTATCTCGAATACGTGTTTCTTCTTGTTTTTAGTGTGCTGACTCTAAAATGGCCCTGAAGGGGCTTCGTACCAATCCAAAAAAAAATGTCCATTGGTTTGTTATGTATCGAGTTGGCGAAGTTTTTGAGTTGTCGAGTATTTCACAGTGAATATGGGTCCCTTCGCGATTGAACCTATGGATTTAACCACCAAAATATGTATATTCATTTGTGCTGTAACAGATATATAAAGAAACTTGCAGTCGCTTCGAAATCTACTATAAAACCATACAAAGTGCACACACATTTATTATCCAACTCGCCCAGCGAGCTGAATTCGAAGAAGAGTTCAAAAAAACTTACGCATAATAAATAGTAAAAGCCTTGATAAAACTTTAGTTTGGAGCCTGTGGTTTTTTTTATGAAATGTTCATAATTGGTAGTAGGAGGTCTACATTTACCAAAAATATAAGTTTTACGCGCACAAATTTTTAGTTTAAAAGTTATTAAATTTTAATTTACGCTTCTTACAAGCAGGCAGTCTACTTGTATTTTACTCATAAACACAATAACAACACTTGACTATGCCCAAAAACGATGTTGCCGTACTGCGTAAGAAATCTAAAAAAAACAATAAATCGCCGCGAAATTATATGACCCAAAAAATGTTTAAGTGAAATAATAATTTTTTTTTTCTGTAAAAAAATGTGAAAGTTATGTATATTTGTCTTGTTATGTATGTGTATGTTATTTATTTTCGTTCTTGTTTGTTTCAATAAATCTAAAAAAAAAAAAAAAACTGGGCCGGGCCTCCGTACGCTCCGTTATATTTATTGCATTTTTAAGATTTCTTACACAGTACGGCAACAGTTGTGACAAAAGCCGCTGTGATCTGTGATTACCGAAATATGTGCAATATTTAAACATTTATCTCTGCTTAATAAATGAACAAAAAATAAAAATTTTATAATTTAATGATAGTTTATTTTATCGGCCACGCTTTGGATTGTAACCCTGGGCCGGACTAACACCGGCTTCGCCTTGCACAGTATTCTTAAGTGAAACACCTTTGTAAGTTTGGCGGCCTTTGGCCGCGCTTTGGATTGTAACCCTGGGCCGACCAACACCGGCTTCGCCTTATGCAGTATTCTTAAGTAAAACTCTTTTATTTTCACGCAACCTTTTATGCGAAATCCTCATTTTATTTTGCTTGGATATTATTGTTGATTTTTAGATTATTTTACGGAGTGGCAACGCCTGCCTAGCCAAGGGTTGTTAGTGTGTTTATAAGTAAAGCAGAAGCAGGCTCTCTGCATATAAAAAGTGTAAATTTAAATGTTTATAACTTTTAAACTATAAATTTGCGCGCGATAAAACTTATATTTTTGGTAATTGTAGACCTCCTACTACCAACTATGAACATTTCATAAAAAAACCACAGGCTCCAAACTAAAGGCAACCCAAAGCCTTTAGCTCACTAAAATTTATAACAAACATTAATAGTTCCAGCCTCAAAAACAACTATGAATATATAAATTGAGCACGACGCTTAATCCTGCTATATGTTTATTTTTCGCGTATATCGAAAAATAGCTATCATTTTAGTTGAAACATTTGGAAATATTAACGTTAAAGCAGTCAAAATAAATTTTCATTTCGTTTTACCCGACACGAAAAGCTGTCGTTAATGTTAAATGATAAACGTTAAAATTGAAGTGAGCTGTTATAGCAGGCAGCCGCTTAAAATGAATGTTAACGATTTCGTTTCATTTTGATAAGATGGCGCCGAAACGAAACGATTACATTTCGTTGAGTGAATATTTCATGTTAGCGGGACGGAATGATATCCCCGCGTTTGTTGAGCATCTCTGGTTTCTTGGCCATCATGAAGATGCTATGGTGCTTCTGAATAAAAGTCACATAACAGTTCTGTAATATTGCCAATTACATGAAACTGTGTCAAGCAGTCTGCTCGCAGCATTTGAATGGCCCTTCATATTTGTTGTTGTTTATTACTCTACGTGACTGCCGGACGCAAGCGTGAGGGGCATTGGGCTGTAGTGTTCAATTGCCTCATAATTAGAAACACAGCCTCGAAACGAGCTCCTCCATAATGCATTTCCGAAATTACCAAGTATATGGGAGAGGTTTATAGAGCAATTGAAACTGTTATAATTTCTATTTGCACTTCTATGCAGTTCAACGATGATAGCTTATGGAGGGTCTTATGAGAAATAGAGTTTATAATTAACTCACGCACGCTCACGTTCGTGTCTTTGGAGTTCTTTGATGACGAAGTTGTTACAACTAACCTGGTCGGTTGTTCCGATTGCCGCCAATAATAGGAACTCTCGAAAACGCTGGTATCAGCCTCGAAAGTATTTAAACCAGTTTTGACGAGGCTAAAAAAATGTATACAAATATTAGACGAAGCAAGTGGCTTAAACCGCAGAAGTCAATTGGTACGGGCGACATGATTCTTAGTGTTGACCCTGATCTGCCAAGAAACTGCTGGGCTAAAGAAAACGTAATCGATACAATCGTTGCTGGTGACAAACAAGTTATGCATGTCACGGGGAAAACACATTTCGGAGTTCCATATCGAACATCAACAAATGTAGCAGTGCTTGAAGTCGTTGTAAAGACAGATAACAACTCCGACCAATGCGACCTGCTTACGGGTTTGGTTAGCTTTAAACATTTACGATATTATCAAAATACCTCTTTATATTCTTTTTACTCCATGCTATTTCCCTCTTTTCAAAAACAAAAATTATTATTGTTAATATTATTATTATTATTATTATAAAGTAAAAGAAGTGATAATACACATCTTTACACCTGAGAGGACTACTGCCACCTTCAGCTCGCTGGTTTGGTAAGCTCCGTTAGTATAAAGTATTCCTTGATTTTTTTGATGGATGCTGTGTTGAAGCTTGTTTCAAAGTAACATTGAAGAGTATCTAGACTCATTAAATTGGATTACTGAGGATAACTTGTTAGATATTCATTTGCCAGAGGTTGAAAATGTATCCAGTCAACTTTCTAGGTAGACTAGAATTCAAGTTTTGTGAGTAGATAGATATGATCACTTCCATGAAGTTGAAGGGCAGTTGAACTGGTGAGATCCGGCCCGCCGAGCACATACATACAGGAGCCGAGTCACTTAGAACAATATAGTTGTTAAGAAGAATGAGATCTTCAATTATTTTTCATCTTGCATTGCCTGAGCCAGATCCCCAAAAAGAGCCCACGAATTAATGTTTATTTGTAGTAATAGAAGATTTTTTGAGCTGAAAAATGGTTGTTGAAGGATATAAAGGGATACAATTATTTCAAACCAACATTCACTTCGATAGCAATGACCAAAATCGAGGATTCTATATCTAATAACTTATGCGATAATTCTTTTTTAACCATGAGGCATATATCGTGTTTGGGAGTAGTATTACGAGATGGTAGAATTTGATGTTTGAGTGAATTTTTGGTTCTTGTATCTTGATGGTGGGTCAATGCGGGTACATTCTACGTTAAACTGCCATAATGGTGCATTATTGCAGTGCTTGATTTACATCGCATTGAATCTTGGAAGTAATCCCTTACTTTAAGTTTACACGATAAGCGACTTGTAGAGATTGGTTTTCGTAGGGAGAGGACTTTGCTTTTCAATTGCCTACTCAGTCCAAAGTAGCACCTGTTGGCAAGAGTGATTCTGCGTTGAATTTCCAGGCTCACATTGCTGTTGATGTTAATAATGGTTCCAAGACAGACGAAATTATCTACGACTTCAAAGTTCTGACTGTCAACAGTGAGAGCCGACTCGAGAATGCGATGACTGTTTGTGGTACGAGAGGAAATATTTCGTCTTGCCCTCGTCCGCAACCAAATCAATATCCTTCGCTTCCTTATCCAGTCTGGAGAAAGTAAAACACACTGCGCGGTTTTTGAGGCCACTAATGTCAATATCATCGGCGTATGACAGCAGCTGTACACTCTTATAGAAGATTCTCTAATCAGCTCTGCAGCTCGTATTATTTTCTCCAGAAGTAAATTAAAAAAGTCACACGATAAGGAATTAGCCAGTCTGAAACCTCGTTTGGTATCGAACGGCTCGGAGAGGTCCTTCGCGATAGTTACGGAACTTTTAGGTAGCTTAAGGTCAGTTTACGTAGCTGTTTAAGTTTTAAGGGGATACCAAATTCAGACATAGCGGCTTAAAGGCAAGTCCCATTCGTGCTGTCGAAGCTTCTCAAGCTCTTCATATTCACGAATTTCGGTATCTTTCTTTTTTGTCTGCACATGTTGTCGCGTACTGGCCGCAACAAAAACTTCTTTTGTGTTTGTTTGTTCATTTCCTTTGTTTTGCCTAATATTCCTTTCACTCCAAGCGTTGGCAGTGGCATCTGTCGGCAAATAATTGCATAATTCAAAGCCATGAATTGTTGGCACGGTTGCACTCGGTGTGTGCCTACCCAGTGGTATAAGTCTCCAAAAGGGGATGTTCGCCAAAACGGTTCCTCCACTAACAAATATTAGGGAAACGGAATGCTTTGCGCGGGTATTCCGTAAAAAGGGGTGTCGGCTTTCTTTTTATACGGCGAGGGGAAAATTATCCCAGTGTACTTGGTGTGCCATGGTGGCGTGCGCTATATAACTCTGTCCCTTTGGGTAATGGGGGCGGCGCCAAATGATTGGGCACCAATACACACTCGCCTGAGAATTCTGACGGCCGACGCGTAGCTTGCGGCCTGGCTCGTAAGTGCGTGCCGGATCAGATTCTAGCAATCTACGAAAGCGCCAACACCTTTTTTGACGCAGACGTGCGAGTGTTTTGAAGAAAAGATAAAAAATAAGATTTTATTTAAGATTTTTTTAATAGTGCCAGTCGAGGCAAATATTTGTTGGCAGTTGAAGCCAAGTAAGGGCAGTAGAAGCCCATAGTGTTTAATTATTATTAGTGGCATAGGGGTTTCGCGTTCTAGTGGCGGAACCGAAGTTTGGCGGCATCACCGGAGGAGCACCGAAGTTGGGCACTCACACCCGACTGAAACCGATAAGTATCATTTTGCCTGTTTATTGTTTTCGTACGTTGTTTTTGTCGTGCCGACAGTGCCGTTCCCTCCGTTCGTCCATACCCATCCTTTTAGCATCCCGCACCCAGAGCCCAGTCATACAGGCGGGTTAAAGTTACCCCCGGCAGCACGGGAGTAGTGCGAGTGGGTTCGTAACCAGTTTGGTTGGACCACACCTCGGGTGCACCCCAAAAACATATTTTGTTTATTTTGTGTACGCGCATATACATATAGTTGAACTATTGTTTAATTACTGTCGTCGTGTGATCTTCTGTTGGTAATAGCGTTGATCATTTCACTCTGTTTGTTTTTGCCCATAGTTTTGTTATTGTGCGCAGATAGCGACCCACGCCGTCTTCACTAAGCTGGCCGGTCGCTTTGTTAGTTTTGTCATCTCCTTTTTGTGCGGTAGTTTGTTTTGTTAGCGTGTGTGGTTGTTGGTAGGCGCTTGACCAACAGCCACTGTAGGTATACATATGTATGTACGTATGTACATACGCACATACATATGGTTAATAATAAAAAGTGGAGGTGACAAATTGGCGCCCAACGTGGGGCCCGAAATTTAAAAATATTTATTTTGATAAATTTTTGCGGTTTTTATTTCAGTTGATTTTGAGTGGCTTTTTGTTGTCTAGTTTTTGTTTTAAATAATATTTAACAATTTTCTATTTTTTTTCTTTTGTTAGTTAGGCATTCCAATAGTGGAAATAAAGAAGAGATTGGGGGTCGAACCCAGGCTCATCGGCAGTTTGATTATAAAATACTTAGTACAAAGGAATTTGGTGAGTTCGTTCCGTTTTGTAAATTTGCAAACTTTGTGTGTGCGTTGCGGTACATTGTATTGGCGTTTTATACCAGTAGCAAAAATTGTATGTCGAGTGGGTAGAGACTGGTCCAGAAGAAACCAGTAGTAGTCCTGCCCAAAGTTAAGTTGAGATTTTTTGTTTTTTTGTTAATTAAGGATTTTTGTGGTTTTTTCTTCGTGTTTTTGATTTAAAAACTTTTTTTGTTTTTAATAATAAAAAAAAAAAAATTTTTTCATTGTGTTGTCAACGTAGACAAAATAGTTGTTTTTTTATTTTATTAATTTTTTTGTTTTTTTGTGGTTAGGCTCTTCTGTTGTTTACGTGATAGGGTCTTTTGTTGTGCCAGTATAGGGCAACGAAGGAATTATATTAGGATAATAGTTTTTTAATTTTGATTTTTATTAAATTATTATTATTTTTTTTTAACTAAATAATTTTTTTTTTATTTTTGGTTTTTTCTTGTTTTTTGATTTTCGAGTTTATTTTGTTTTTTTATTTAAAATGGAAATAAATCGTTTGGCGCAGGATGAGCTCGCGTACGAGATGGAGGCACGCGGCCTTCCAGTCGGTACGGTCGAAGCCATGCGTAAGTCGCTTAGGGCATCGCGACTAATCGAGAAAAGAGGTTCGGTAAACCTCTTCCAGGACTACCCCTTCAGTTTCGACGAGGATAGGACGGCGGTCGAATCGAAACTGGAGGAGGTAGAAAAGTTAATCGCGTCGGTTTCGGGTGGAGGAAAGCCATCGCATGGAGCGAAAGCGATGGCGAAGATCGAGTGGTGTCTTTCGCGAATAGGACGGGCGCGACCGGGAAGCGATGGCGAGATGACTCAGCAGATGGAGCTGAAGAGCAAGTTGTTGCTCCATCTCGCCGAACTACAAGAGGTAGTCGGCAGCGAGGAAGCCGAAGAAAAGGAAACCGGTTCGGTAGAGCGCTCGGGTGCCACTCGTGCGGACCCGATAGCACCCCCGCCCGTGGAGGTACGTCGCGTGGTTGAAGAGACAGTCGAGTCTCAGAAACCAGTAAACTTGTCGAAGTGGGACGTCCATTTCGACGGCGAAAAAGCGGGTGTGTCGCTTTTCGCATTCTTGGAACGGATCGAGGAGTTGAGCGAGGCACGCGGAGCTACCCAAGCTCAACTCTTCCGAGGTGCGTTCGATTTGTTCGTAGGAAAAGCTCTTTTGTGGTTTAGGTCAGTTAGGAAGTCGTTAGGTAGTTGGGAGGAACTGGTAAGAGAGTTGAAGTTGGAGTTTTTGCACCCCAACTACGACGATCTCTTACTAGACGAGATTAGGCGAAGGACTCAGGGAGCGAATGAGTCCATCGGTGTTTATGTTGCGGCTATGAAGGTCATGTTTGGTAGACTTCAGGAGCCTTTATCGGAAAAGAGGATGTTAGGATTGATTAGGTCGAATCTCCTACCATTCTACCAGACCCAGCTGGGACTGGTGACAATAGGGTCGGTTTCCGAACTAGTTGCTTTGGGTAGGCAACTAGAGGCAGTTAGGTCATCGGTGGATGCTTTTGTTCCTCCTCCGAGTCATAAGGCCAAGGGGTTGTTGGAACCTGACCTGGCTTATGTCTCGGCTGGTGTAGAGGTCGCGGCTGTAGCGGAGCCGGACCTTGTTGATAGTTTTAGGCCAGGGTCAAATACCCGATGTTTTAATTGTAGGCGGTTTGGCCACATTTCAGCGGATTGTAGGAAGGGAATTAAGTGCTTCGGGTGCGGTAGACTTGGAGTCATGAAGCGGGACTGCCCGGCGTGTGCAGCGAAGCCGAGTGGCTCCCCGCGTACCCAACGAAGTCCAGCTTCCGGTGGTGGGCGAAACCACAACCCCTTCAGGTCAGGGCCTGTGAGAGAGAGTAGGTCGGACGAAAGAATAGGGAATTCACGGTCAAGCGATAGGGTTGTCAGGTCGGACAACAGATCGGGAAACGGGAGATAGACCCCTGGGACAGCAGGACAGGCGGTCTAGTAGGGCGAGTTAGTGAACCTGCTTACTCCCAGCTGGCAAATGTAGGTGTCGAGATTGAAGAGGTTAGGTTGGCGTTTTCGTTGGTGACGGACGGTCACGACGAACGCCCGTATTTGGATATTAGGATCCATGGTTTTACTTTTAGGGCTTTGTTGGATTCTGGTGCGTCCAGAACAGTAATAGGTCGGCTAGGTTGGCAGAAATTGAGTTCGTTTGGTATTAGGGTGAGTTCAGTTTCGAATTTTTTGAGAGTGACTCTCGCGGATGGAGGTCATATCTCGGTGTTAGGTTTGGTTTTGTTGCCAATCGAGGTGGAGGACAAGTCGGTTCTCCTGGAATGCCTCGTGGTTCCAGAGTGACCTCAGGGCGTAATCCTTGGCATCGATTTTTGGGCCAAGGCGGGTATTATCCCGGATATATCAAAAATGAGGTGGTCGTTTTCTCGGCCGGAACCAGAACCGTTGGTGGCAATAGCGGACCACTCCGAGTTAGGTGATAGGGAATCTAGGGCATTAGGTCAACTAATAGCTGGGGCGTTCCAGGCTATGCCGGAAGGGCTAGGCCGGACCCATTTGGTCGAGCATAAGATCAGGGTAAAAGCATGAAGTGAACCTAGGAAACAGCGTTATTACCCTGTGTCTCCCGCCATACAGTCGCGTAAGGACGAGGAGATTAAAGATATGTTCGACAAAGGGGTGATAGAGAAATCACATAGTCCTTGGGCGTCTCCAGTTGTAATGATTAGGAAGAAAGACGGTACATATAGGTTTTGTGTAGATTATAGGGTTCTGAACAAATGTACCGAGAAGGATAGTTACCCCCTTCCATATGTGTCGGCGACCTTAGATAAGCTAAGGGATGCCAAGTTTCTGTCCAGTCTGGATATTAAGTCCGCGTATTGGCAAATTCCGGTGGAAGAGCAGTCGAGGCCCTTCACCGCATTCACGGTACCAGGTAGAGGACTATTTCAGTTTAAGAGGATGCCATACGGTTTGCATAATGCACCGGCGACTTGGCAGAGATTTATAGATTCGGTCATAGGACCAGAGTTAGAACCTCATGTTTTTGTGTATTTGGACGATATTATCATCGTTACAAATAATTTTGAGAAGCATTTAGAGATTTTGAAGGTTGTCTTAGATAGATTAGCTAGTGCAGGGCTCCGATTAAATAGGGATAAATGTAATTTTTGTAGGCCTGAATTAAAATATTTGGGCTACGTGGTGGACAAGAACGGTCTACACGTAGACCCCGAGAAGGTAGAGGCGATGCTTCGAATTGAGGTACCGAAGAACGTAAAGCAAGTGAGGTCATTTATAGGAACAGTGTCCTGGTACCGCAGATTTATTAAAGATTTTGCAGAGTTAGTTAGGCCTCTCACCGATTTAACAAAGAAAAATCGAAAGTTCAATTGGACTGAAGATTGTGAAAGGAGTTTTAGAGAAGCGAAGGAACGCTTGGTGACAGCTCCGGTTTTGAGTTGCCCGGATTTTGAGAGACCTTTCACAATCCAGACAGACGCGTCTGATTTCGGTATAGGTGCGGTGTTAACGAAAATGTTTGATGACGGTGAGAGGGTGATAGCTTATTTGAGTAGGTCCTTGAACAAAGGAGAGCGAAATTACTCGACGACCGAAAAGGAGTGTCTAGCGGTTCTGTGGGCGGTTGAGAAACTGCGACCATATGTTGAGGGCGCTAAGTTTACGGTCGTCACAGATCATTATTCACTTATTTGGTTGAATAAGTTGAAGGATCCGTGTGGTAGGTTAGCTAGATGGGCTTTGAAACTCCAGCAATACGATTTCGATATAGTGCATAGGAAAGGCAAGGAACATGTGGTTCCAGATATGCTATCCCGAAGTGTGCCAGTTATTGCTGAGGTGACTACTGCCGATCCTTGGTTGGCCAAGATGATTCGGTTAGTAGAGAAAAAGCCGTTGTCGTATCCAGCGTGGAGGGTTGAAGGTGGCAACCTCTACAAGTTTATTAGGTCGAGATTTCCTTCTGTTTACGGTGATTCACCAGAGTGGAAAGAAGTAATAGGGCGTGATGGTAGAGGTGAGATTTTAAAACAATGTCACGACAATCCATTAGCGGGCCATATGGGCGTAAAAAAGACTTTTGCGCGTATTTCAAAAAAGTTCTACTGGCCAAGGATGAAGTCGGACATTGCGAAATATGTTAGGGCGTGTAAAACTTGTCAACAGGTGAAACCTGAGAATTCACAGCCAGCTGGGGGTATGATAGAGAGGACCAAGGCACTCGAGCCTTGGGAAATGATTTGTGTAGATCTGGTAGGGCCTTTAGTGAAGTCGTCACAAGGCTACCAGTATATTCTAACAGTAGTGGACTATTTTTCCAAATTTCCCCTCCTATTTCCTTTGCGTACTGCCACGGCAAAAAACGTATGCAAACAATTGGAGGACAATGTATTTCTTTTGTTTGGAGTTCCTCGGTCGGTTGTGTGTGACAATGGACCCCAATTTAGGAGTCGAGAGCTTCGGGGCCTCTGCGGTGACTATGGCGTCCAACTCCGGTACACCGCACACTATCACCCACAGGCTAATCCGGCCGAGAGGATCAATCAGATCATTAAAACGACACTTAGGGCTTATATATCAGAGAACCAGAGGACATGGGACCAACAGTTAGCGAAGGTAGCATGCTGTATTAGGACAGCGCAACACGAAGTGTTAGGAGCTACGCCATATTTTGTGAATTTCGGTAGGGAAATGGCGGTAGAAGGCAGTAGGGACTTCATAGACAGTTTAGGAGATCAGGAGAAATTAAATTGTCAGGAGCGGGCAAAGAGGCTCGAAGAGATTAGGACCAACATTAGAACTAGGTTAGAGCAGGCGAGTGAGAAGCTCGCGAGGAAGTACAATCTCAGTCGTCGAGATGTACAGTATATGCCTGGAGAGTTAGTGTGGAGGAAGAATTTTATGCTGTCGGATGCAGCGAATTTTTATGCAGCGAAGTTAGCGCCAAAGTATGTAGGGCCGTTTATTGTTAGGAAGAGAGTGTCACCGTGGACATACACACTGACAGATGACTTAGGCAAAGACAAAGGGACTTGGAACGTTAAGGAGTTGAGGCCATATAGGGATGGATAGGGTACGGTAGGAGATTTCCGTTCCCTGACCAAAAGGAAGATTCCTTCCTTTTCGTTGAGGAAGGGGTGGAGTTGTCGCGTACTGGCCGCAACAAAAACTTCTTTTGTGTTTGTTTGTTCATTTCCTTTGTTTTGCCTAATATTCCTTTCACTCCAAGCGTTGGCAGTGGCATCTGTCGGCAAATAATTGCATAATTCAAAGCCATGAATTGTTGGCACGGTTGCACTCGGTGTGTGCCTACCCAGTGGTATAAGTCTCCAAAAGGGGATGTTCGCCAAAACGGTTCCTCCACTAACAAATATTAGGGAAACGGAATGCTTTGCGCGGGTATTCCGTAAAAAGGGGTGTCGGCTTTCTTTTTATACGGCGAGGGGAAAATTATCCCAGTGTACTTGGTGTGCCATGGTGGCGTGCGCTATATAACTATGTCCCTTTGGGTAATGGGGGCGGCGCCAAATGATTGGGCACCAATACACACTCGCCTGAGAATTCTGACGGCCGACGCGTAGCTTGCGGCCTGGCTCGTAAGTGCGTGCCGGATCAGATTCTAGCAATCTACGAAAGCGCCAACACCTTTTTTGACGCAGACGTGCGAGTGTTTTGAAGAAAAGATAAAAAATAAGATTTTATTTAAGATTTTTTTAATAGTGCCAGTCGAGGCAAATATTTGTTGGCAGTTGAAACCAAGTAAGGGCAGTAGAAGCCCATAGTGTTTAATTATTATTAGTGGCATAGGGGTTTCGCGTTCTAGTGGCGGAACCGAAGTTTGGCGGCATCACCGGAGGAGCACCGAAGTTGGGCACTCACACCCGACTGAAACCGATAAGTATCATTTTGCCTGTTTATTGTTTTCGTACGTTGTTTTTGTCGTGCCGACAGTGCCGTTCCCTCCGTTCGTCCATACCCATCCTTTTAGCATCCCGCACCCAGAGCCCAGTCATACAGGCGGGTTAAAGTTACCCCCGGCAGCACGGGAGTAGTGCGAGTGGGTTCGTAACCAGTTTGGTTGGACCACACCTCGGGTGCACCCCAAAAACATATTTTGTTTATTTTGTGTACGCGCATATACATATAGTTGAACTATTGTTTAATTACTGTCGTCGTGTGATCTTCTGTTGGTAATAGCGTTGATCATTTCACTCGGTTTGTTTTTGCCCATAGTTTTGTTATTGTGCGCAGATAGCGACCCACGCCGTCTTCACTAAGCTGGCCGGTCGCTTTGTTAGTTTTGTCATCTCCTTTTTGTGCGGTAGTTTGTTTTGTTAGCGTGTGTGGTTGTTGGTAGGCGCTTGACCAACAGCCACTGTAGGTATACATATGTATGTACGTATGTACATACGCACATACATATGGTTAATAATAAAAAGTGGAGGTGACAATGTGTCTTGCGTCCCTCTTCAGTTCACGGTACCTTTTCGAAATCCAATTACTTCGTTTGCACCTGTACGTAGAAGTTTGGAATTCCGCCCCAAAGTTCCCTTATACCAAGTTGGTGATTAGTGCTCTCAGAGAGTAGTACTGCAAGTTGAATAGAAAACCACTCGGCAGTCTGTTGTGATTGCAACTTTTCGACGTTGAGCTTTCATAGTGTTTGTTGAAGGACGTTCTTTGATACACAGAGGCGGGTGCGTATCTTTACTGCAACAAGATAGTGGTCCAAGTTGATGATGGGTCCTCGAACTGCTCGCACGTCAAGAACACTGGGGACATGTTTTCCGTCTATCATAACATGATCGATCTGGTTATGTGTTTTTCGATCAGGGGACAGCCAAGTAGCTTGATGTATTTTCTTGTGCTGGAATCTAGTACTACGCACAACCATATTTCAAGCTCCGCCTATTAGGGATGTTTCGTTGTGGAGGCAGAATTTTCTGAAAGTTGTGTCGAAGATACTTTCTGTGCCCATCCTGTCGTTAAAATCGCCAAACATGATTTTCCCATCGTGGTGTTGACAGCGCTCATGAGTACACTCCAGGCGCTCATAAACGGCATCTTTGATCAAATCGGACTTCTTTTCCGTCCAAACGTAGGCGCAAATCAACGATATCATACTTCTTAGACGGTGTTGATATCAGCCTTTATTCCTAGTTGGACAGCGACTCCTCTTCAATTAATCATCAAAAGGAAGTATCTCATCCGAGGCTGTTGCATCTTCTATATTGGTGCTGGTTTCTAGGTGGTCTGGGCGGTCTCAACCTCAGCCCAACCTCAGCACACAACCTCCCTCTCTTTTAGACGTGAGCCAACATGCAGACTTTTATTTTTTAATATTTTTTTCAAGTGTTTTGAATTGAAGTAACATTTTTCTTTCGAACTGAAGTTTCAAATAGCTGACAGCTAACATTTTAAAAATTTGTAAAGGACCTGTTGGAGTAAATCGTTCTTATGGTTTTTACTATTCTCCTCTCCCCCTGTTACGCCACGTCGACACAAAATTTAAGTACAAATATTCATTTTTACTTATGCAAGCTCAAGCGGTTGGTTACCTGCATTTAAGGAAGTTGTGTGTTGTTTCTCTTCGTCGCAAGGCAAACTGATGGATCTGGCTGGATCCATTCCATTTTTCCGGCTTTTTCTGTGAATTGTCCTAAGCTTCACTTTTCAATTGAATTTTACAGCAGTTGCTCTGCACAAAATTCTGAATTCAGTGTCTGTTAAACTGCAGTAATTTGGCCAAAGCTTCTCTTCTTATTGATTGTACCGTCTATAACTTATTGCTGTCTCCACATCTTATTTTTATTAGCCTTTTTTCTGGTTATAAATGTGCTGAGGATAATTAAAATATACTAAATCAAAGTGAAGCCGGAATTACCTTCTTTTCACTAATTGCCACGCATTGCTGCTTATAATAAGCTGGAGCTGTCCCTATAATTTTGCATATTAAAATTAAAAAACTATCAAATATCGTATTAAAAATATATTCTAGCAGCAGGAAAGTCTTAAGACAAAATAAGAATAATTGCAAAATTTTGTGGTAGTCGTCAGCAAATTCAGTGTCGACAAATATAACGTCGTTTACCGTCGATGACTACGGCAATTGCATATACTGATACATATTTATAGTTGTCAATATTTATCGATAGAAATTAGAATATATGGTAGCGGAATATAAGAACTATCTGCTGTTTCCCGACATCAGCCAACAGCTGAGAGCAGTCTACGCTTTGATTTTTATGATTTATATTTTTTCAATGGAAAATATGATCCTCATGACAACAGTTCATAGATAATTAAGTATTATACGCTTCCAATTATGATATTGACATTTTTTCCTGATACCTTTATATTCAAGTAGCGCCGCACAGAAATTCACCTAAAAAATAAGTAGTATGCTAATAAACAACTTTGTCGGGGCACATTTTACAACTTCTCAGTAAGGGTAAGAAAAAAATATTATATAATCTTGTACATTGATAATCTTTACTTTATTTATTAAGATTCCAGGATAATTGAAAATTTTCAAGACCCAACACTTTTACTCCCACCTTGATGGGCAATAATCGAACGAACCACCTGATTTGCACATATCTACATATGTATGTAGAATACTGAAAAATCTAAGGTAAACAACGTAGATAGTATAACAAAATATATTTTTCTGAAAGTGTGGAGGGTTCAGATGAATTTAGGACAAACGTTAGATGTGAAATGACGAATGATAAAATACTGTTTTTTATCAAAGGTTCAACGAACAAACATGCCCACATGCAGTTTGGGCGAGTTCCAAAACGTCGGTTTTGCAACCGCATCATTACAATGCAACCCTGCATTCTATAAATTTACAAAGCAACAGTAGTTTGCAAACTCTGATATTTTGGTACGCTTTTCGTGCAATTAAGTTGCTTTTCGGTGAAATGGCCAAAATAAAAACAGATTAAAAGGATAATTAGCGCAAAAAATTTACCCTCCGACGTTAGCCATTGTTGTTAAGAATTTATAATAAATATAAAGCATCACAAACCTAAGCGATGCGCAGTTTGATTTTTTTTGCGCATCATCATGATACATCGTATGGTTGCTTTGAAAATGACATGTTGGAACTCCCCATTTATATCGATCTGTAACCAACAAATATATAGGTATACGTGTAATTATCGCATTCTAACCGCTGACGCGATTTTCGGTCAAGCTCCTCCTCCACTTTGTAGTTTTTGCGTCTTGATGTTTTTCCAATAAATGGAGGGACCTACAGTTTATACTACGCTGCCTCTGAATGACTGATGGATTTTTATGAGAAGCTTTTTATCGTGTCAGAAATACACTCGGAGGGGTTGACATTCCCTGCCGAGGGGCGACCTCAATTTGAAAATTAATCTTAATATGTTCGTACCAGGATTTTAACCCTCGCCTTCAATATCTGACTTGTTGCATGCTCTACCACGGACATGTATCAAAGGATGTAAATGTTGAGGTATAGGCAATAAAATCTAAATGACGAATTCAACTAACGTCCTAATGGATTAAAAATATGATAAATGATGTTGAATATGAGAATGGTGCATGTGAGCTGAACGGAGAAGGAGATCAAGCAGACAGCGTATCAAATACTACCGCTATTTCCCCCATTCAGACACAAATTTTATTTATTAATTTTATTTATTAAAGATACCACTTAGAATGACGTTCAATTTACAGAGAAACTATGTTTCCATTTCTGATCCATTATAACATATAAATACTGAAGATAAATAAGGTAAATACATTCAGAACAATAACTTTGTAAGATACAATTATTATTTGAGACTAATTAAAAAAGAACACAACCGTCTTGTTCGAGTTTCAACAAAAGAAGAAAGAAATATTTTATTCTGAAATTTGGCGTGACCTATTTTAAAGCTAGGTATGCCTGCATATGCGAAGGTGTACATAAAGAAATATAAAATAAAGTAGCAACTATTTGCATGCATACGTTACAATGGTGTGATAAATTAACGCTACCATTTCAGCCAAGTGAATATACATATTTACATATACAGCCTTGGCCAAAAGTATTAGGCACCCCACTAATTACTGAATTTTTTGTTTTAACAAGTGAAGTAATGAAGTTTTATTAGTAAAGCAGTGAAAATACAATGAATTAGTGATAATATCATTAATATTTAGTATGTCCACCATTCGATTTAATAACGGCAGCAATTCTCTTAGGCATGCTGCGTTAATTAAGGCAGTTTTTGATGTTATACTGTGTTCCTTAATCTTGCGTTTTAAAATAGCTCATATGTGCTCAATGAGATTAAGATCTGGAAACTGTGCAACACAATCTAAAAAAAAATGTTGTTATCTCTAAACCAACGCATCGTAGTCGCTGATTTGTGACAAGGAGCATTGTCTTGCTGGAATTGAACCCCGTCTAAATTAGTATCGCCGAAAATGCGCGCTAACGAAAGCAGAAGAACAGCTTCTAATACATTTATGTACTTTTGACTGTCCATGCGACCCTCGTAAACGAACATTTCACCGACACTATCAGCAGCCATGCAGCCCCAGATCATAATGCTGCCTTCTCCATGCTTAACAGAGTGTACCACGCAATCTGGATGATATTCTTCCCCAACGCGTCGACTCACGAGCGTCACACTAGGTGTTCCAAATATCTCTAGAAAAGAATAAATAATGTGTTCATGAGATTTGTATTATGTCTTCAAAAATGCTCTAGGGTAGGAAGCTATTAACTATAAGCTATAACTATTGTACAATAATTTCACTTTTTTAGGCATTTCGGTAAATATGAACTGTATTTATAAGATTGGTAACTTTTCACTAAATGTAATTTACACTTACACTTTCAGATTTTAAATGCGAAAATATTTTATGAATTTCTTAAAAATGACAATTTTTAGGTTTAGCTTACCCAGAGTCCTTTGAATTTTAATATTACACAATTTATTCGTTTAATCAACAGTTAAACACCCATGTAAGACATTTACAATAAGAAATGGTTACTTTGGCAGCCACATGTGAGAATACTTGTATTTTAGTGGGGTGTCTAATACTTTTGACCAAGGCTGTATGCACAATCAGCTGATGCTGGCCCAACGTTTAAGGTGACCAGGTGAACATTAGCAGGGCGACTCGAACGTGTGGAAGTAAGTTGACCCACCTTTTGGTTTAATTTCGTACATCCTCCCTGGCTGAGTTCTGCGGACTTAGAATGCCTTCATCAGATTCAAAAATGCGGCATATTCACTGATGTTTGCGCACACTGCCTCCTGCGGGCGTTGCATATTCGATGGTGACCACACGTACTAGCTCGTCGCTGCCCGGATGAACGGCGATGATGCGTCCCACCTTCCATTTCGTACGATGTAGTTTCTCGTTCTGAATGGCTACAACGTCACCTATGCGTAGATTTGGTACTGGTCGTGCCCATTTGCCTCGGGCCTTTAGCTGTGTCAAGTACCTCTCCTTCTAGCGGCGCCAGAAATGCTGCAACATGCGTTGTAAGCGTTGATGGTATTTTAATCGGTTGTCGGGTATGTCTGGGATTGGCGCTTCTGGCCTAGCATTCAAAGGTCGGCCAATGAAGAAATCACCGGGAGAAAGAGCAACTCCTCCTTCTGGATCATCGTGAAGGGCAATAATGGGCCTCGAATTAAGGCAAGCCACGAATTAAGGCAAGCCTTGATGCGTTTCAATAGGGTGCTGAGCTCAGTAAACGTGAGAACTCTATTACCTACAGCTCGATTCAAGTGTTTTTTCGCTTATCGAACTGCGGCCAGCCAAAGGCCTCCTTGATGTAGAGCGCTTGGAGTAATAAAGTGCCAAGAAACTCCCGAATCACATAATTTTTGTTGAGAATAAGAATTCTGAAGTTGGCAGTAAATTCGCTAGGGTACACGCCTTAGGAAGGATGATCGGATGACGTTGCTCATAGGGAAGATCCGAATTTCTCAGTCGTCCACCAACCCTAAGCCCACCCAAGTCATCCAGCACGGGATACAGCGGAAGTAATTTCCTCGATGTAGTAATACTGGAAGAAGCACGTAAATTATTAATTTCAGTGTTAAAAAAGTTACCTTGCGCCATGCGTACGTGAATGTCTGATGGATCTCTTTTGTTGTATAACAACAACAAAATCCTTCTACAAGGGAAATGAATGTAGAATCTGAGCCGATTCGAACTTTTAGTTTTGGAACCGTAGTAGTACAGAGATGAGTACGAATCGGTCGCAATTCGGAGTCATGTATCTGCAGTTGCTCGTCGTCCAAAGGCGGCACGTCGGGGTAAATCGTATTGTAAATGATATCCGTTCTTTTTCACCATAACTGAAACCCACGGAGCGCCGCTGGTGTCAGCCCTCGACTGGCACAGTCAGCAGGATTGCCCTTGGTTTGGATGTGATACCAATTCCTAGTATCTGAATTCCTTTGAATATACCATAAGTCACCCGATTTGAGACATACTGCATGAAAATGCTTGATTACTTGCGAAAGCCTTGGTATATTTATTGGCTTAAGTGGACTAACTTTGGCTCGGGCGGTCTCCAGCTCTACTATTATTTGCCCATCAGAGTCGATACTGCGCGCATAAATTACAGCTGCGTATGCCTTTTCGCTTGCGTCGCAAAACCCATGTATTGCTGGACCTGGTCATTCCAATCCATCGAGGTCAGTTGATCCCAGTAATGGCTGGTAGGGTGCTTCGAAATTTCAACCACTTCTCGCGTATCTTTGGCGGCAAGGGAGTATCCCAATCGATCTTGGCTGCCCACGTCATCTGCATTAACATCTTGGCGGCTACAGATACCGGAGCCAACAATACTAAAGGGTCGAAGATTTTGGTGATTTCACTCAATATTTGACGTTTTGTAGGGATGAGATTGCTCTTGCTCAAGGTCACTCGGAAGAAGAACTTATCCTCCGCTGATCCCCAATGTAGACCTAAAACTTTGGTATCAGAGTCTCCTAAGTTGAGCTCGCAACTTGGTGACTTGGATCCCAATGCTGCTAAGAGTACGTCTGAGTTGTTGGAGTTCTATTTGCATAGTCGCAAAAAGGCCCGATTTAGAATTTTGGTAACGTCTCGTGCCAATGTTTTGGCTTTGAGTAAGTCGTCCATATAGAAGTTACGTAGAATACTGTTTTGTGCTGTAGCTGCTCGAGCCATATCTGGTATGACTGCCTGGTTGTCAATAGCGCACTGCTTTAAAACGCGTGCCGCATTGTAAGAACTACATGCCTTGCCATAAGTGATTGTCTTCAATTCATAAAAACCGAGCGTATCCCTCGGGCTTTCTCTCCATAAGATTTGCTGCCAACATCTATGCCGTGGATCAATTTCGATTTGGCGGAACATCTTCTCGATGTCCGCTGTAATAGCTACCCGGAACCGATGTAAGATGACGAAGAGTGGGTCCTGAACTGGAGGTCCGACTAGCTGGGTATCATTTAAAGAAATGCCATTGGTGGTCTTTGCCGACGCATTAAATTCCACCTGGAACTTCGACGTAACGGCGTGGTGAGGTATAAAATAAACTCCAGGTGGATCTCTTCGATAGGATGTTATCTTCTCCATATGGCCAAGCGCTTCATATTCGCTCATGAACGGAATGTATTTGTTGCGCAATATCTCATTTTTGCTCAGTCGGAGTTTCAGATTGAGGAAATGGCACAATGCCTTGGCATAGGAATCTCCAATGGCTGGTGCATTCGGTGCGAAGAGAATCTGTACAGAGTATCGTCCATCGGTTTGACGAGACACGCTTTGCTGGAAGATTCTTTCACATGTGTTATCAGTAGCTATTACTTCTGGAACTTCTTTCAGTTCCCCTTCAATGGGTAGAGTGCGCAAAGCCGGAAGCAAGGTATAGCGTGGCGATGTGGGTCCACAAATTACCCAACCGAGTCGGGTATACAGAGCACATGGTTGCTTACGCCCACTGCTGATGGTTTCTCCGAGGAGGAGGGATGTGGAACGATGGATCAGCCAGTGGAATGTTCTTCAAATAATGATAGGCGCTCATATCTATGTGAGCGGCAGGAATCGTTGATGTGATGCTAGATAAGATGTGCGCATCGAAGGTGCATTCAAAAGTTCTGTCGTGATAGAAACGCATTAGCAGAGTCGTCTGTCCTCGTGACGCAGTGGTACCCTGAGAACCTATGCCTTCCACAGTTAAGGTGTGACGTCTTCTATAGAGACCCAATCGTTTAAAAAATGACTCGGTTATGAAACTGATCTGTGATCCCATATCACATAATAAGCGGCACGCTACTTCTTCTCCAGCGTAATCTAATATAGGTGTCTTTGCAGTAGCCAAAAGAACGATTCTCTCGGATTGAGCAAGAAGCGACTGGACCGCATCAGTTCGGGGGAAAACATGCGAGGTAGCGCCCCCAGCTGCTAACGACGATGACTCCGGAAGGGCCCGTTGCCTTGCTGCGGCAGTCGTGGTTGTAGATACCCTCTCACTGGGGGTTGGTGCCTTGCAAAGTAAGGTGTTGTGCTTTTGTTTGCAATTGTTACAGTTTCCCGCGATTGTAATAGTTGGACAGGGTGTTTATGGTGTGATCAACTTGTATCTCATCAGGGGTGAAGTCTTCAGCAACCACCACTGCCTTGATACGCAGGATTGAGCTTCTCGCTGCTCCTGCTCTGCCGCTATGGTCGTAAAAATTATCACTTCCAAAATCAAAATTATTAGAGCTTTAAGTCCTTAAAGTTCCTCACAGGAGGCACCAAAAATTGTATGATACAATTATTATTTAAGAATAATTAAAAAAGAACACAGCCGTCTTGTTCGAGTTTCAACAAAAGAAGAAAGAAATATTTTATTCTGCAATTTGGCGTTACCTACTTTAAAGCGCATACCTAGCCATACCTCCATATGCGATATGTACATAAAGAAATATAAAATAAAGTAGCAACTATTTGCATGCGTACGGTACAATGGTGTGATAAATTAACGCTACAATTCCAGCCAAGTGAATATACATATTTACATATATGCAAAATCAGCTGATGCTGGCCCAACGTTTAAGGTGACCAGGTGATCATTAGCAGAGCGACTCGAACTTGTGGAAGTAAGTTGATCCACTTTTTGGTTTAATTTCGTACAAACTTATGTCAACATTTTTCTGAACATACTATAAACTATGAAATTTTACCACAAATCCGATTTGGAAATCCTTCTTTAGGTGAAAGTAGTTCAAAAGCTTGTATTATGTCATTGCGCTTTGAAATTAAGAAAATTTTCGAATTGCGATCTTTATTGCGAGATACATTGAGTTGAACAACTCAAATTTTTTGCAAAAGGCAACATATTACCCAAATTTTGTAATCCAATCTGTTTTTAAGTCAAAACAACAAAAAATTGGTAATGAAAAGTTTATTAATTTTTTCTTTACTCTTACAAAATTATTCAGAAGATCTCGAATTAAACAATTACAGTGTAACAGAAATGTTAGAAAACAGTACTTTTAGTGATATTAAAACTTTTCATGTTACTGAAAAATGTATGACATTTTTGAAAATATTTGTCGCTAAAAAATAAGCCAATCACTTTCGTAACTAATAATAAAAAATATTTTTCCTAGGATTTTCACGAAAGCAAACACGTCTGTCAATTATGCTCATAAGAATATTTCTTGCTCATAATCAATTAAAGCTTCTTATCAGTTCTCTAATTTCATTTCAAATTGTAATAAATCAAACTTTTGTGATTCATAATACAGGTAAAAAACAATTTAGCGAAGGTATTAAAAATTTTTTCTTGAGATCAAATACCAACGAAATATATTTTAATTTAATTGATTATTTTATTTGCCCACCTTTGCATCTATATAGAATGTCAGATGGTGCAGTGTAGTTATTTAGGAAACAAAATATTGTATAAATTTAATTTTAGTTCTCTAATTTCATTTTAATCTAACAAATCAAACTTTTGTGATTCATAATACAGGTAAAAAACAATTTAGCGAAGACATTAAAAATTTTTCTTTAGATCAAATTCCAATAAGTATATTTTAATTTAATTGATTATTTTATTTGCCCATCATTGCATCTATATAGAATGTCAGATGGTGCAGTGTAGTTATTTAAGAAACAAAATATTGTATAAATTTACTTTTAATTCCAAAGTTTTCTTAGTTAATTATTTTTTCAAAACAAATGAATATGTAATGTACTTTTAAAATGAAATAAAATAAGTATCATACAAAAATTTTATTTTTTGGGACTTTTATTTTTTAATACAGAAAGAAATAACAATTTTGACTGTCAGTTGAACTTTTATTACTGTAAAATCTACTGTAATTTTGCGGTTGTTTTAACAGATCGAATGATCATTTCAACAGAAATCTATGGTGCAACAACAGCCGTGTTCGTTATTAATAATAGAAATGTATGGCAAGGCAACAGTCACGACTGTTAATAAATAACAGAATTTCTGTTGAAACAACAGCTAGAATAAAGTTATTTTGACTGACGGCTTGTTAATTTGACAGTAAAACTGTTATATTTTTAAGCAATAGAACACCATGTGTTAAACAGATAAATCGTTTGGATGTGATTTAACTGTGAAATCTGTTGCTACAACCTGTAATCCAGTTAATACCTATAACAGACTTTTTTCTCTGGGTGTGGCTGATGTTGGCGCAGTGGTAGAGCACTCGCCTGTTAATTGTCTTTAAGACGTTCGCAGTGGTCGTCATCAAAAGGGAGTATCTCATCCGAGGCTGCTGCATCTTCTATATTGGTGCTGGTTTCTAGAAGGCGGTCTCAACCACAGCCCAATACTTTTTTCCTCGTTATGAGAAACAACGAAAAAAAAAATTCTTAGGAATTAGTATACTTTGCAGTGAATAGAAAAATAAATAAAAAAAACAATTGGTAATATTTTTAATGAGTTAAAATAGCGTGTGTATGTGTGTATTGTCAAAATAACGTTAAGGGAATAGTGGGAGACACAATAACACCCCCACCGTTAGTTTGAGGCTCCGACGAAATTATATTATTTTTGCCGGGTTGTTTATACTGGTTTCGTTTTTTAATTGTACGTTCGGAATATATGGTTTTGTATTCCTGAAGAAGTATATAAAAATAATTAAGATACATGTTGATATAATAATTGAGATATCTATGCTAAAACTAAGTATTTTCGAGTTCTTATCTGTATATAGTACTTGTTTCAATGTTCTTTCGAATGTTGTTTTAGATATAAAGATTCAATTTTTACACGTATGTCTGCAAGCGTTGTATTACTGTTGTCTTCGATTTTCGTTAGGAGAATAGGTAGGATAAACTTGTCTTGTATTTTAAGTTTAACATTTGTAAAAGTTTTGTTTAACGTGTTTATCTCACAATTTTCAAATTTTATCAAGTAATTTCCCGAAATTTTTAGTTTAGCCTTACTGCAATTGTTCGATATGTTACTATTGAATTGTTTGAGAACTAATATGCCTGGAGTTATTTCCACTATTTCCTGTCTATTAAATATTTGCATTTTGCAGTCGGCTTCTTCAAAATTTAATATATTATTCAAGCAATTATCTTTGATTTTTGTTAGGTTCCTTTTCAAATTTTCCTTAATGTACGTACTATAAATGGTGTTTTCTAAATCTATGAGGACATCAGAATGATTAAGTTGTATGGATTTATTATTCTTGTCAGGTATTGGTACGAATGTCACCATGGATAATGAGTCTTGTGAAAAATTTTGGTTTATGGAGGATAATGATGATGTTACCGTGATGAAGTGCTATGGATACCTTAATGTTGGTATAACTGTCAAAGTCTGAAATTACGTTAAGTTCGGTTTTAGTAAGAATATCTATGGTTGCAATTTTTTTTCCTATAATATTTTTGAATTTAGTTAAATAATCTCAAATTGTCTTTTGTTGGTAATTTGTGTGACTGGTAATATTTTGGATTTGGGAGTTCATGATATTATTAATATAAGTTAAATTGTTCATCCTGTATGTTAAGTTTTCGTCGTTTGTGTGTAGTAATTTCAGAGTTTTACTTATTTGTTCTTCGTCGCTGTTCATTGTACCTGCAATCATTTTCAGGCCTTTGCCCATAATGTTTAGTAAAGCCCGTTTTCTTCGAAAGTGTGGGTTAAGGTTTTCTATCTTTGCTCTTAATAGCATAAAGTTTTTGTTTACTGTATCCATTAATCTTTTTGATTCGGTACTTGATGTCTTAAGGATGTCCATGTTGGTCTTGATTATTTCCAAAGTACGTTCGTATTCTGTTGTGTTTACTATGTGTAGTATTTTGATGTAGTGTTCAACGGTTTTGGTCTCCCCAGTTTTGATCGGTATATAGCCGTTATTGTATGATAGGTCCTGTACGTCAATGGTTTAGGCCCTGACGGTTGGAAAAATTGTTATCATTATCATAATCCATTTAATCATCTAAAAAAAAATATTCATTTACGTGCTTCCCTGATTATGGGATTATTCTTATCTTGTTATTTCTTAGTTGGTCTAACGTGAGTTTTGTAATATTTATGTCCAGTTGCTATCGTCTGTATGTGGTCATCGTCTATTTTTTCCGCATTAACTTTCCTATATTTCCTGTGGTTTCTCCCATCCCTTATCTCCTTATCATAATTTAGTCCTCCTTCCAATTCAAAATCCTTCCTGTTCTCGTTTAACTTCTGAATATATTTTTCCTTTTTTACGTTAATAAGATCACGAATTTCCGTATATCTATCTTCATGTACCTTGCCATTTACAAAATCAATTGGCCTGATGCCGGTCGTCCCATGTATTGTGTTATTATAGAAACCTATTATTCTCATTATTTTATCTTCCATGCTTTCGTCCTTGTTTTCCTTATCATGTCTTAGTAAGTGCATGTGTTCATTGATTGTGTTGTGCAATCTTTCAATATCGGCATTGAACGTATGGTTACTATTTGAGGTATAGTGAATATCTATGTTCTCCTTTTTTAAAAATTCTTGCATCGGTATAGCCTTAAAGCCTAATTCATTGTCTACGATAATTTTATCCATTCTCCCGTAGGTATTGATTATCAGTAATAGTTTCGTTTTGAATTCTGTCCAGTTTCTACTGTTTATCTGAAATGCTAAAGCGAATTTTGAGAATTTGTCAATTGCTGTCATAAAGAGTTTCTTATTTAAGGTATAAAATACGTCTATGTGCAATATTTCGAGTTGAGTTATCCTTTGTTCCAATTTAGGATTGTAAATTCGCGTAATTAATTCCTTATATAACGCTTGAATTCCTCTATGATTTTTGTTAAGGTGTTCATTTTTAATAATTTCCGTTAACTGATTTTCATCCTCTATGTCTTCCGTCATGAGTGTAGACTTAAGTACTTTAAAATTTGTGTTACTTAAAAATAGTTCGTCATAAGCATTTTTAAACATTGTATAAAATTCCTCTTCGACATAAATAGCGTTCAGCTGTGTTGGGTTAAAATGATTCTTTAGTATTGTAATTGCTGTTTCTCTGTCCATCTCCTTCATATAAATTATTCTTCTTTTATTTTTAAAAACAGATTTATTTTTTATTTTTAATGATCCAGAGGTTGTTTTCAATATAACTACTTGGTTTTTAAACACATTAATTGGTGAAGTAGTACTTTTTATCGTTACACTGTCGCATTCCAGTGTATTAATGCTGGGTTCAGTTTCAATCCTTGATAAAGCGTCGGCATTACTATTCTTTGTTCCTTTCTTGTACCTAATTTCGTTATCGTATTCAGATAATCTTAATCTCCGCCTAACAAGTTTTGAATTGGGTTCCTTTATAGAAAAGAGCCATGTTAATGGCTAGTGATCCGTTTCTATGGTAAATTTGCGACCAAAGAGGTAGGGCCTAAAATATTTTGTAGCCCAGATGATGGCCAACAATTCTTTCTCTATTGTACTATAATTTATTTCGTGTGTATTAAGGGTGCGGCTTGCATAGCATATTGGATGATTACCTTGCGAAAGCACTGCTCCCAAAGCGAAATTACTCACGTCCGTTGTCAATGTTAATGTTTTAGAAAAGTCTGGGTATGCTAATATTGGATCACGTGTTAGTAGGGTCTTGAGGGTGTAGAAACTTTTTTCATACTCTGGGTCATTTATGTTTATCTTTGAATCTTTCTTCATTGGTTAGCGATAGATGAGTAGTCTTTTATGAATTTCCTGTAGTAGCCTGTGAGTCCTAAAAATTGCTTGATCTGTTTTGCCGTTTTTGGTATGGGAAAGTTAACAAGGCATTCTATCTTTTTAGGATTGGGCTTGACTCCCTCCGTTGTGATTATATGTCCAAGGAACTCTGTTTCCTTTTTTAAAAACTCCGACTTATCCAGTTGGATTTTTAAGTTTGCTTCCTGTAATCTTGCGAACATAAGTCTGAGTGAGTTCATATGTTCCTGTAGGGATGTTGAAAATATGATTATGTCGTCCAGGTATACTAGGCAGATTTTATTGATATAGTCCTGGAGTAAATAATTCATCAATCTCTGGAACGTTGCAGGGGCTGTTCTTAGCCCGAAAGGCATTCGCAGAAATTCGTAGTGTCCTCCTTCGACACTAAATGCGGTTTTGTGGATGTCTTCCTTCTCTCTCTCGATTTGGTGGAAACCCTTCGTTAGATCGAGTGTAGTGAAATACTGGCTTCTTCCCAGTTTTTCGAGAATCTCATCTATGTTCGGGATGGGGAACTTGTCATCGATCGTTACTTCGTTCAGCTTACGATAGTCGATCACAAGTCCCCATATTGGTTTTCCGCTGGCATCGGCCTTCTTCGGCACGATCCAAATTGGGGCTGAATAGGGAGAATTGCTATTCCTGATTATTTTATTTTTCAACATCTCTTGGATTTGATCTATAACTTCCTTTTTGTGTACGTACGGGTATCTATATGACTTGGAAAATATGGGTATATTGTTTGTAGTTCTAATTTTATGCTTTATTGCGGAAGTAAACGAAAGTCTATCGCCCTCCTGGTAAAAAAGACTATGACATCTATTTATTAAATGTAATAGTAGTGATTTTTCCTCAGGGTTTAAGTGTCCTATTCTAATTTGATCATTCAATGGTTTAAATTCTTTGTTCTCAATTATGCTAAAATTTTCATGATCTACTTTTGCGTAGTCACCTGGTTAGTTTCGGATAGCAAGTTCATTTCTACTTCTCCATTTTCCACATTCAAAATTCCTTCTCTTACAATCTTTCCGTCCTTTTTTTCCTTATAATAAACTAGGTCAGAGTTATCTGGTGCTATTATCCTTTTCTTGTTTAAGTTTCCGTCTTCGAAGTGCATAGGGAGCGACTTGTTACCGATGGTTATTTCCTTTTTTCCATAATTGATACAGGCATTTAATGGTCTCAATATATCATTGCCTATCAGATCGTCAAAAAATATATGAAATCTTATTATATAGAATTCCAGTGTTTTATCCTTTTCAGTGTCGCTAAATTCTTCGAACATGGCTTTTTCGTCAACGTAAATTTGATGTTGAAGAGTTTTGATTAGAAGTGGGCTGGTTGAATGAATTCTTTTGGGATCGCATATCCCCGGATTTAAAATTGAATTTGTTGCGCCTGTGTCTATTATAAGTCTTATAAACCCTATCCTTTTCCTATGTCCATAGGTTCTGATTGGTTTCTAGAATTTGGTCCTTGGAATGATGGATTTTGGTTAGGGTTTTGTGGGCTTACTTGTTGGTATGGGCGGTGTTGTTGGAATGGTTGTTCGTATGGTCGGTGTTGTTGGGATGGTTGCTGGTATTTTCGGTTGTTGGGATGGTTGTTGGTATGGTTGGTGTTGTTGGAAGTCTCTTCCATTATTTTTGGGCATTGGTTGGGAATTTTGTCTGTTGAATGGTTGTTGGGGGTTCCTGTGTTGTGTTATATTCCTACTATCTCTCCTATTGTATTGTGTATTATTTCTGTAGTTATTATTCCTATTACCCGAATGAGTTTTAAACTCCGGGCCGTTACCGTTGTTATTCCCTACATGTGCGTATCCGGCCTGGAATAGTATGTCCATAGCCTGTTCCAAATCTCCTGGGTTTCTGCAGAATAGGATAGACTTCATTGGTTCAGGGATCTTGTTTTTAAAGATGTTAAGGGCAGTGCGCTTGTTGTTTATCGCGCTCTCTCTAGCCGCCTCGGTTTCCCCTAAAAGAACCACTAGTTTGTTATTTAATCTGTGTAACTTGGTTTTCATATCGTTGTAGAAATCTAGGGTGTTTGTTCTAAAGGTCACGCGGCGTAATTCGTCAAAGAGTTCTTCACAGGAACGTCTATCTGCCCATGAAGTCGCGTGGCAGTATATTTCTATCGCCTGTCTTGCCCTTCCTTTGAGTTTTTATTATGTCCGAAAAAAGTAGTTGGGACTATTCGTCGTATGTTTGTAGGTGTGAGTGCACTCGGTCAATGAGTGTGGTGAATGTCTGTAGGTCTCCTGAGTCGCCACAGAGTTCAGGTAAATTGTTTAAATATTTCAGAGGGTTTATAGTTAATCTGTTCATTAAGTTTTCAGCCTGTACTGCCATTTAAAAAAAAAAGGAAAAGGGAAAAGAAATTGTCTCTTACACACGAATGCGGTTTTCTCTTTTATTTTTTGCCTTAAATAGTTTTTCTTTGCTTTAGTTTTTATCAATGTGATATTATGTAGGAGTTCTTGCAAATTTTTGATTTCTTGTTCTTCTTTTAATTTCTGATTTTATGCTTACCTTTTGAGTTACACACATTTAATAATAATATTAATGGATATAAAATAATATAAATAGTATAATATTGTTAATCAAAATTTTACTTTCTGATACTATTGTTAGAAATATATATATTGTTGTCTGCCTGGGTCTGTGCTTCTACTGTTGGATTTAAAGTCGATTGGGATGAAAAAGTTGTCACTATATTGAGTTTAAAGTTGATTAGGATAAAAAGTTGCCACTATGTTGAGTTTAAAGTTGATTAGGATAAAACGTTGACACTATGTGGAGTTTAAAGTTGATTAGGATAAAAGGTTGTCACTTTCTTCCGTTGTGTTGTTTTTTTCTCTTTTTTTATATTTTGTGTGTGTCCTTTAAATTTTTAAAGGATCCACAATCTTATGAAGTCAAAGAGTTTTGCACTTTAATTTTTTAAAGGATGTGTTCTTCAATCTTATGAAGTTCAAATGTCACAAAAATTTTGTACGTCCTTTAATCTTTTAAAGGATCTGTTCTTCAATCTTATGAAGTTCAAATGTCACAAAAATGTTGTATGTCCCTTAATCTTTTAAAGGATCCGTTCTTATTTCCTTTTACCCATACGGATATTAAAATATCCAACATCCTTTCTCATGTAACTCGAATTTAAATGATTTACACACAAGGATGCACGGGTATCCTACCGACTGCGCCACTTTTTTCCCTGTTATGAGAAACAACGAAAAAATAAAACAACTCGATTTAAGGTTCGATCAATAACTGCCCCTTATTCTTTATTTTCCACTTTCTTATACTCTATTGTTTTGTTAATAAAGATAAATATTTGTACAATAATTCTTAAGATATTTGTCTGGTGCATTTTACAAAAAGTATAACAATTCGCTTATGTTGCATTTTCGTTAGCGGAAATGCACTTGAAAATAAAGTTATTAAAATTCTTTGGTATTAAGGCACTTGGTCAGATAAATAATAAAATTATTTGGAATTAACGATAGATTTTTGTTAACCGTTGAATTTTCGTTGGCGGAAATGCACTTGGACAACAATTCTTTGTAAAATACAATTTATAAATATATTTTATAATTCTTTGCGAAAATACAATTAACAAAGTACATATTAAAATTCTTAGGAATTAGTATACTTTGCAGTGAATAGAAAAATAAATAAAAAAAAAAAACAATTGGTAATATTCTTAATGAGTTAAATAGCTTGTGTATGTGTGTATGGTCAAAATAACGTTAAGGGAATAGTGGGAGACACTATAACACCCAACCTCAGCCCTCTCTTTTAGACGTTAGCCAACATGCACTTTTTTTTTAATATTTTTTTCAAATGTTTTGAGTCTAAGTAACATTTTTCTTTCGAAATGAAGTTTAAATAGCTGACAGCTAACATTTTGAAAATTTGTAAAGGACCTGTTGGAGTAAATTGTTCTTATGGTTTTTACTATTCTCCCCTCCCCCTATTACGTCACGTCGACACAAAATTGCTATTGCCAAAAGTATTGCGACGATGATAACAGCTTATCGATAAATTAAATGTGATATAACATTTCAGCGACAACTATTGAAAACTGTGTACAAAATATTGTAAATGTTTCAATGAAATCATTTTAAGTAAAAATATTCATTTTTACTTATACAAGCTCAAGCGGTTGGTTACCTGCATTTAAGGAAGTTGTGTGTTGATCTCTTCGTTGCAAGGCAAACTGATGGACCTGGCTGGATGCATTCCATTCTTTAGGCTTTTTTTGTGAATTGTCCTAAACTTCACTTTCCAATTGAATTTTGCAGCAGTTGGTCTGCACAACACCATCTGAATTCAGTGTCTGTTAAACTGTAGTAATTTAGCCACAGCTGCTGTTCTTATTAGTTGTACCGTCTATAACATGTTGCTGTCTCCACATCTTCTTTTTATTAGCTTTTTTTCTGGTTATAGATATGCTGAGTCCGTTTCCCATGAATAGAAGAAGTCTAGGTCTTTTGGTTTATAAACGGTATCAATTCACCATTCTGAGAAAAACGCGTTTAAAGTTATACTTATACTTCCAAGCGCTCCGAAACGTCTTTACAAATGTGCGTGTAACTTCGAAAATATTTGCCGGATCGATTTGAAATTTCTTGCGTGTATTCTTAAATATATGTAGATACAGAAAATAAAATAAAAAAAATCGATTTTTTGAAAATCATAACTATATATAACCCCTTAATTATTAAAAGACTACAACCCGATGTTGGGTCTTACAAAATTGTTTGAAATTACAGGATATTTATACAAAGGTTACGAATTCAAAATGTTTGAAGAGAGGTCCGTGAGTTGTGATGTCGATGCGTTGGGGGTTGAAAAGCAATTAAAATGAATGTGTCGCTGTTGGCTACTTTAGCCGGTTAGTTAATTCAAAAGGTGTTGCTGGTGCGGAACGTTAGCAACATTGGGCGACATTAGGCAGCACATCGCGGCGTTGCCACCTGGGGGGGATCATTCCGAAAACGAAAGGAGATCCATGTCCTCAACAGCTTCCAATTATGATATTGACATTTTTTCATTATACCTTTATAATTAAGTAGTGCCGCACAGAAATTCACGTAAAAAATAAGTAGTATGCTAATAAAAAACTTTGTCGGGGTACATTTTACAATTTCTCAGTAAGGGTAAGAAAAAAATATTATATAATTTTGTACAATGATAATCTTTACTTTAATTGAATGTGTTGAAAATGTTCAAGACCCAACACTTTTACTCCCACCTTGATGGGCAATAATCGAACGAACCACCTGATTTGCACATATCTACATATGTATTGTAGTATAACAAAATATATTTTTCTGAAAGTGTGGAGGGTTCAGATGAATTTAGGACAAACGTTAGATGTGAAATGACGAATGATAAAATACTGTTTTTTATCAAAGGTTCAACGAACAAACATGCCCACATGCTGTTTGGGCGAGTTCCAAAACGTCGGTTTTGCAACCGCATCATTACAATGCAACCCTGCATTCTGTAAATTTACAAAGCAACAGTAGTTTGCAAACTCTGACATTTTGGTACAATTAAGTTGCTTTTCGGTGAAATAGCTAAAATAAAAATAGATTAAAAGTGTAATTAGCGCAAAAAACTCACCCTCCGACGTTAGCCATTGTTGTTAAGAATTTATAATAAAAATAAAGCATCACAAACATTAGCGATGCGCAGTTTGATTTTGTTTGCGCATCATCATGATACATCGTGTGGTTGCTATGTAAATGACATGTTGGAACTCCCCGTTTATGACGATCTGTAACTAACAAATGTACCAGACGTATATAAAGATATAATTGGCGCATTCTAACCGCTGATTTTCGGTCAAGCTCCTCCTCCACTTTGTAGTTTTTGCGTCTTGATGTTTTTCCAATAAATGGAGGGACCTACAGCTTATGATACGCTGCCTCTGAACGGCTGATGGATTTTTATACGAAGCGTTTTTTCGTGTCAGAAATACTCTCGGAGGGGTTGACATTCCCTGCCGAGGGGCGACCGCAATTTGAAAATTGAACTTAATTTTTAATTTAAATTAATTTTTTATAACTTTAGTATGTTGGTCGTACCAGGATTTAAGCCCTGGCCTTCTGAATGACAGTACGCAAAGCTAACCTCTCGACTACCGCGGCCGTTGATGTACGCACACAAATATCTGACTTGTTGCATGCTCTACCACGGACATGTATCAAAGGATGTAAACGTAGACGTATAGGCCATAAAATCTAAATGACGAATTCAACTAACGTCCTATTGGATTAAAAATATAATAAATGATATTGAATATGCGAATGGTGCATGTGAGCTAAACGGGGAAGGAGATCAAGCAGACAGCGTATCAAATACAACCGCTATTTCCCCATTCAGAAACAAATTTTATTTATTAATTTTGTTTATTAAAGATACCACTAACAATGAGAATGATGTTCAATTCACAGAACAATAGCTTTTCAAATTTTTTGTGAACATATACGTACTATAAACAATAAAATTTTACCACGAATCCGATTTGGAAATCCTTCTTTAGGTGAAAGTAATTCAAAGGCTTGTATTATGTCTTTACGCTTTCAATTTAAGAAATTTTTTGAATTGCGATCTATATAACGAGATAAGTTGAATTGAACAACCCAAATTTTTTGTAAAAGGCAACCTATTACCCAAATTGTGTAATCCTATCTGTTTTTAAGTCAAAACAACAAAAAATTGGTAGTGAAAAGTTAGTTAATTTTTTCTTTACTCTTACAAAAATATTCAGAAGATGTCGAATTAAACAATTACAGTGTGACAGAAATGTTAGAAAACAGTATTTTTAATGATATTAAGACTTTTCATGTTACTGAAAACTGTATGACATTTTGAAAGTATTTGTCGCTAAAAAATAAGTCAATCACTTTCGTAATTAATAATAAAAAATATTTTTCCTAAGATTTACACGAAAGCAAAATTTTATGTAAAAAATACACGTCTGTCAATTATGCTCATAAGAATATTTCTTGCTCATAATCAATTAAAACTTCTTATCAGCTCTATAATTTCATTTTAAATTGTAATAAATCAAACTTTTGTGATTCATATTACAGGTAAAAACAATTTAGCGAAGACCTTGAAAATTTTTTCTTGAGATCAAATACCAATAAGTATATTTTAATTTAATTTATTATTTTATTTGCCCACCATTGCATCTATATAGAATGTCAGATGGTGCAGTGTAGTTATTTAAGAAACAAAATATTGTATAACATTAATTTAAATTCCAAAGTTTTCTTAGTTAATTATTTTTCCAAAACAAATGAATGTATAATGTACTTTTAAAATGAAATAAAATAAGTATCATAACAAAATTTTATTTTTTGGGACTTTTATTTTTTAATACAGAAAGAAATAACAATTTTGACTGTCAGTTGAACTTTTATTACTGTAAAATCTACTGTAATTTTGCGGTTGTTTTAACAGATCGAATGATCATTTCAACAGAAATCTATGGTGCAACAACAGCCGTGTTCGTTATTAATAATAGAAATGTATGGCAAGGCAACAGTCACGACTGTTAATAAATAACAGAAATTCTGTTGAAACAACAGCTAGAATAAAGTTACTTTGACAGACGGCTTGTTAATTTGACAGTAAAACTGTTATATTTTTAATCAACAGAACACCATCTGTTAAATCAACAGATAAATCGTTTGGATGTGAAACGCGTATCAATAAGATTAATTAAGATTAAATGTAACTTTATCTTATTTGGTATTTGTCGGTGTATTTGCTTTTCCTAACATAATGTTTGCAGGTTTAAGTAAATCAATTGATACTGGATTACTGGGAAGGAAGAACTCAGGAATTGAGAGGTTGCCGAAAAAACTGTCATGTATACAAAAAAATGGCGGTGGAGTTAACGCAATCGGGGATCGAAGTCACTGGCATTGTTGGCAAAGTTGTAAGCATGCAAAAAAGCATTTTTCTGTCAGCAGCGTCTGTCCGTGCAGCAATAATCTGCCCTTGCAAATCATAATATTGTATAAAAAGCAAAATAAAATGAATGTGGTCTCTTGAATTCATGATTTTAATACTTGTGACAAATTTTGCAAACTGCAAACTGCTGCTTGAATTAACTCACTTTCGGTGGAAACGTTTGACATTTCATTCACTTAACAGAGGCCTTAAATGCATTTAAGTGCTTGGTGGAAATAGGCTATTACACACTCTCCTAATATGCAAATATATATACGAGTGTGTGTGCGTATATATGTATACATACTTACGTATATGCCTTCAGTGGTTGTTGATTAAAGCCTACCACTAACAACACACACATAGTTGATGTGTCGAACTACCACACAAAAAGCAAGTGACCAAACTTTAACAACGCCCGTCCAGCTAAGTGGAGTTGGCGTGGGTCGCTAGCTACGTACAATAACAAAAAAACTATGGGCAAAAAAACAAACCAAGTGAAATGATCAACGCTGACTTAGGTGAAAGAAAATTGCACGAGAACAATAATTAAAAACCAGAAAATATATACATACAGTGAGCGCATTTCGTTTAGCCGAATGTCAAGTTGCTCCAAATATTTAGCGTTATTGTGAAAATCGCTACGATATCTTATGCCAGCCGTGGATATTTTGCATTTTGCATACACTACCATTTATTCTTTAACTGAAATTAGTCTGGACATGGTAAACTTAGAGTATTGTCAGTGGAAAAAGGTAATAAGTGTTAATTTCAGTGCGCATTTCGTTTAGCCGAATTGATGGTTAGATCCATTTAGTAAAGAAATAGAGAGGTAAGTTACATTTTTTTTAGAAAAAATCTTATATCTGACATTGCATGGATTTGTTGGAGTCATTTTAATTATTAAGTTTTGTTTTTTTATACCCTTTAAGGTCCTGCCTAGAGGACCATACTTGTCACTTAAAAGGAAAGCTGTTATAACGGCGCATAAAGAAAACGGTTTGAGTAATTTGTATATTGCCTTAATGATTCTCAGATCTGTGCAAACTAACATAATTTTTTTAAAATTAGGCAAGAGTTATGGCCAGAAGAAAAAATCTAAAGGTAATAAAATATTACAGTACGCCAAAAAGGTCAAATTGTTGATGACAGTCCTCGAAAAAATTATTAATTCTGCTACCAACATGCCCGTGTAGATTTCGCTGCTAATTTTTGTTGGAACCTAGCATATTGTAGATCTCCCATAATAAGAAAAGGCTCCTCAAGTCATGACACTTCCTCCACCAAAATTCCTGCTCAACCTTGGTTCCTAGTTTGCTTTCAAATCATGCCAAAAGCAACTAAATCCATCACGGCCGTGGAGTTTAAATTTTTTCTCGTCGGAAAAAATTAAATTTTTCCATTCTGATGACCCTTTCATGTGCATTTTAGCTAACTGCATCCTTGCATCCTTATGGCCTTTTGTCAGTGCAGCTGCTTTTGCTTGCTTTTTGTAAACAACGTTTTCTGTTGTGCGTAAAATTTTCTGAACATGTCGTTTTTAATGGGAAGATCAAGTTCCGCTATAATTTGTAAAGCGGTAAGCTTTTTTTTGTTACCAGGTCCTCAATTTGACCTTTTTGGCGTACTGTAATTTTTTATTACCTTTAGATTTTTTCTTCTGGCCATAATTCTTGCCTAATTTTAAAAAAATTATGTTAGTTTGCACAGATCTGAGAATCATTAAGGCAATCTGCAAATTACTCAAACCGTTTTCTTTATGCGCCGTTATAACAGCTTTCCTTTTAAGTGACAAGTATGGTCCTTTAGGCAGGACCTTAAAGGGTATAAAAAAACAAAACTTAATAATTAAAATGACTCCAACAAATCCATGCAATGTCAGATATAAGACTTTTCCTAAAAAAATGTAACTTACCTCTCTATTTCTTTATTAAATGGCTCTAACCATCAATTCGGCTAAACGAAATGCGCACTGAAATTAACACTTATTACCTTTTTCCACTGACAATACTCTAAGTTCACCATGTCCAGACTAATTACAGTTAAAGAATAAATGGTAGTGTATGCAAAATGCAAAATATCCACGGCTGGCATAAAATATCGTAGCGATTTTCACAATAACGCTAAATAATTGGAACAACTTGACATTCGGCTAAACGAAATGCGCTCACTGTATATATGTACACATAATAAACAAAATATGTTTTTGAGGTGTGGTCAAGCCGAACTGCTGTGGCCCAAGCGAACTGGTTACAACCCACTCCCACTCCCCCCACTGCAGCCGGAGGTAATTTTAATCCACCTGTGTGACTGGCCTCTGGGTGCAGGATGCTATAGGGATAGGTAGTGAAGAACGGAGAGAACGACACTGTCGGCATGGCACAAACTTACGAAAACAATAAATGAACACAAGATACTTATTGGCTCTCAGTTGGGTGTGTGTACCCAACCTCCGTTGCTTCCTTTTTCTGGCAAAACACTATTTGTCAAATAAATTAATATGTTTTCCAAAAAAAAGATGTACATTCTTTCGAAGATTGCAAGAATCTGATCCGGCACACACGTACAAGCCTTCAGAATTCTCTGATAGTGTGTATTAGTGCCCAGTCATTTGGCACCGCCCCCATTACCAAAAGGGACCGGGTTGTATGGCGCACGCCACCATGGTACATTAAGTACACTGATATCATTTTTCCCTCGCCAGGTAAAGAGAAAGGCGACACCCCTTTTTACGGAATACCCGCGCAAAGCATTCCGTTTCCCTAATATTTGTTAGTGGAGGAACCGTTTTGTCGAACACCTCCGTTTGGAGACTTATACCACTGGGTAGGCACACACTGAGTGAAACCGTGCCAGCAATTCATGACTTTAAATTATGCAACTATTGCCGACAGATGTCACTACCAAAACTTGTAGAGAAAGGAAGATTTGGCAATACAAAGAAAATAGACAAATGAACTGAATCATCTGATGCTGTAATTGCAGTTTTCAAAGCTCTATGAAATCTTTCAATCATTCCATTTGACTGTGGATGATATGGAGAAGTATGTATTTTGTGAGAATCTAATAACTTTATATTGGGTGGAATATATACACGTATATATATATATATATATAATTGTCTGTAGCCGCTGAATTGTCTCTATGTTAGTATGCTTCTGGCCATCGAGTATGTCCGTCAATGATTGTCAATATGTATCGATTCTCTTTTGAAACTGGAAGAGGTCCTGCTAAATCCATATGAATATGTTAAAATCGTCCAGAAGGAATATTAATCTTTTGAAATGAAGTTTTTCTGCTTTTAGTAACTTTAGACTTTTGACAGTTAATGCAAGATGATGTTCCAACTATTAATTTGTTTACGAATATTATATATTTAGACTGAATGAGACGTCGAGTTTTTCGAACTTGGATGTGATAAAGAACGAATTTTTTCAAATATAATTTTTCTCACTGAATTATGAATATATAGCCTAAGAGGTGTTTGTGTAACATCACAGCAAACATTAACCTTTAGAATAGGTATATTAAATTATTTTAGAATACTATTTGCACTTGGATTTGAAGAAAATTTGTAAACATTTCATCTCTTTGTTGTTCTTCATACATATATTGAAAATTTTTGTCTTATGTTAATATTGAATTAATTTCTAGGATTCGAGAGAGTACCGGCAATTTTATTTTTGCCACAATTGTATATAATATCATTAGTGACTTGTGCAATATACGAGGTGTGATCAGAAAATGACCGTCATTTTAAATTTTTTCAAAAAGTATTAATTGATTCATCAATAACTGACTTGTCCTCTTCAAAGTAATCCCTCTCAGATATAATAATCTTATGCCAGCGTTTTTTCAGATCATCAAAACATTTTTGAAACGCGTTTTTTTGGTATCGCCAATAGTTCGATTTTTCTTTTATCTCCTCAATTGTAGCAAAACGCTTTCCTTTCTTTGGTATCTTCAGTTTTAGGAAGAGGAAAAAGTCAGCGGGGTCCAAGTCCGGTGAATACGGTGGTTGAGGCATGATAACAGTTTTGTTTTTGGCCAAAAACTCACGAACAAGCATCGATGTATGAGCTGGTGCGTTATCATGGTGCAAAATCCATATATATTTTCCTTTCATCATGCGGACTTTGTTTTCTTTTTAATCCAGCAGCTCGACAGCTCTTTCCTCTAGACATTTGAAATTAGGTAAATTTTCATTAAAAACAGTTCCAAACTGAGACAAATACCAACGGTCTTATAATTCTGTAACACGTGTTTAACGCGATTTCTTTTTTACTATTTAAAGTTTCACAGTTAGGTCTCACAATTTACTTTGAGAGTAATAGAGTTGCTAATGCTCAAGTTACTTAGAAAAAAATTCTTTAAAATACTCACTGGTTTATAATATTGCAACAGAATGTATATTGCCAAAAGCTCTCTATCGAATGTTCAATAACTAGTTTCAGTTGGACTTAATTTACTCCAAAAATAAGGTAATGGTTTTAATGTGCTATTACTTTTTTGCTGTAAAACAGTTCCAATTACAAAATGTGTTTATATTGTTTTTTGTGCGAAAAGTTTTTTAACATTTTCAAAAGCCTTTGTTTCATATGTTCAATTTAATTCTTTAAGATTATTTTCGATTGTAAAGGTTAACATATCATGGATAGGACATAATAATGCTGCTAACATTTTAATATACCTATGGTAGTAATACTCGTATACCATACCAAAAAATTTTTGTCATTTGTAATTCCACAGAGGATTTTCAAATTTTTAAAATGTTTCAATACGTTCTCAAGAAACTCTGAAATTTCATAGCTAAGAAAATTTTATTTATTTGCTCCCAAAATACATTTAGCAGTTTTAATATTTAAATTGTAACTTTCAAGTATTTTAGTTACAGATTTTAAATGTTCAATATGTTGATATTCATTCTCACTCACCACAAAAGTGTCACATATGTAAACAAATACAAAATCTAATCCAAAAAATACTCATTAATAAATGTTTGAGTACTGTTTCTAGGACCAAAAGACATACTTACGTACAAATTCGAACATTCCGAAGGTAGCGGTTATTGCTGTTTTGTGTACACCTTTCTCAGCCATTGGTCTTTGATTATATTTAAATCGTGAATTTGAGGTAAGGGATATCAATCTGGAATAGTTATAAAATTTAATCTTCTGTAATCACCTCATGGTCTCCAATCGTTTGGTTCTTTTTTGGGAACTAAATGAAGAGGATGCAGTATGCGAATTTAATGGTCGACAAATATACCAGTTTTAACTATAAATTCAAACTCTATTTTTGCTATCTTTAATTTAATTGGGTCAAGACGAAAAGGTTTAGAAAATGGAAAAATTCCTTTTGTTTCAATTTCCGTAAGCCGTATGGTGTTGCACTTGTATAGTGTAATCTTGTTCACAAGTAATGGATGGAAATTCATCTAAAATATTGGTTAGATCCGTTTGCAGCCGAAAGTTTAAGCGCACAATTTCTTTTAAATGATTTAGTTTCAAAGAATGTAGAACTGAAACAATTGCGCCTGTATCAATCAAAAAATTTAATTTGTTAAATTTATCGGAAATAAAATACAAATATATTTATTAATATTTGCATTATAAGCCACAGTCATAATGGAACGTTTTAGTTTAAGGAATTTGTATTTGAAATACTTGTGTTTGATTTAAAATTGCAAGGTAAATGGGATTATTTTTCAAATTTTGATGATACCTAAAAATATTATTTTGATTATTTTTATAGGTAGATCTAAGTCTATATCTATAGATAGATATACGTGTAGATCAAGTTCGAATATAAATTTGTTTGCAGTAATTTTGTTTAAAGTTTGATACATTCCAGTTCTTAAAGCATTGTTCTAAAATATTATTATTATTAATAGTTGAAGCTATTCAATATAGTTGAAGTTTATTAATTAAATCGAAAATTTTATCAGCCAAAATAATATTTTCATCTTTAATTCGATTATTAGAAAAAGTTAAATGAATTTGAAGTTATTGAGGTAATTTACAAATTCATAATTTAAAAAGTAATTCGTGATCACCAAGTTGAGTATTTGAAAATATAAGAATTGTTCCAACGCCTTTTCTTCACTAAGAACTTTCTTAATTGTTTCATATTTATTCGAAAACGGAGGTGGTAATTTTAGAAATAGGTTTTCGTTATTATTATAACTGATGTTAATTTCAAATTGTCCTTAAACAAGCAAAAAAACATGCTTTCGGACATTCATTCCAAAGCGGACGTAATTAAATTGACTTGAAATTTGGTATAAAGCGAATAAGGAGATTAAAGCGGGGCAAAAATTTACGGAATAAAAACGAAGTGCAAGCGAGCAAAAGTCGCGATAATTTTCCCGCTCGTTAAACTTGTAAATAGAATACATAAGTACATACGCACATATAAACTTACGTATATACACGCGGCCGCGGTAGCCGAGTCGTTAGCATTTGCGTACTGACATTCGGAAAGTTCGGGATCAAATCCCAGTGCCACCAAAATCCAAAAGGTTTGGAAAATTAATTTAAAAAAAATTAAGTTAATTTTTCTAGTTGCGGTCGCCCCTCGGCGGGGTTTTTCCACCCCTCCAAGTGTATTTCGGACATGAAATAAAGGCTCCTCGTAAAAAAACAATCAGCCGTTCGGAGGCGGCTTCGTATAAACTGTAGGTCCCTACATTTTTTGGAAAAACATGAAGACGCAAAACCACAAATTGGAGGAGAAGCTCGGCCGAAAATCGCTTCAGCGGCTACAAAGCGCTAATTATATATATATTATATATACAGAAAAAACCGAAGAGAATTTTAAATAAATATAATATTTTAACATTTTATTATTGTGTCAGTGGTTAATGCGGTGGCATTGATCCGAAACTCTGAAAAGAGAAGAAGCTCAAACTAAAAGTAAAAGTGAAAACGAAACCTATAACAACCTTATACTCGTACTTACCTGTTACCACTTGCACAGTGAAAAATAATAATAAATAAAAAAACCACAAACTCAAAAGATGGAATTTCAAGTGGATTTTAAAATCTTCAACATACCTCTTGTGCGGTGAAATAAAACTAATATAAATAAAACTAATATAAATCAAATAAAATGTGTAATTAACAAAACAACAAACACGTAAAACAAAAGTACAAGATATCATGTCGAGATTTACAAAATGAAAAACTGATACATAAAATTCTAAATAACGAAATAAAACATTACACAAGTGATGGAAATATACTAAAAATAGAGTACCCTAAGAAAAAAAAAATTATTTAAACAAATAAGAAGTAAAGTAAACGGTTAAAAAATCATATATACAAACATACACATGTTAAAATACTGCCGACCAAAAGTAGCAGGTAGAAAACAAACTGCTTACATACATATTGTACATACTCGTACATACAAAGGTATCCACATACGCGGGTGAAGAAAAAATAAATAAATAAATCATTGAAGCAGACCCCCTTTGTAAAAACAAAACAAACAAAAAAATAAAAATAAAAATAAAAAATTAAATAAATAAATAAAAATCACCCTTGAAGAAGTAGCAAGAGTCAGAAAGCAGGAAAAACTTGGTAAAACATTAAAACCAGGATGTCAAAGTAGGTCACACGATTCTCGCATATATTGATTTAGTTCAGCGGACATCTTTAACATCTCTATATCTCCTATATCATACAAGCAAACCGTTTCCGAATCTCAAAAAGGTATATAAAATCCGCTAAGCTAAATATACTCATACATACATATATGTATAAACATATGTTTACTCGTAAATATATATATATAAATATATATACACAAAATATATACATATATTCATTTAAAAACTAATACACAAAACCGTGAAGTCGGTATATATACAAATATACATTTACACTTCCCATATATTTGAAAGATTATACCCCACATAGCAATCCATAGTCTTCCAACTTTGCATCATGTCATACTATACGGCGATGAAAACATGTTTATTCGCCTTGGACAGTTTTTTGATTGATTGACTCAGTACGTTTTGGGCGCTCGTCAAAGATGGACACCAGCAAAGAGAAAATTCGCTATGTTTTACAATTTTTCTTTGATCAAGGCGAAAAAGCAGCAGAAAAAATTAATTTAGTTTATGGGTACGATACTGTAAACGAACGTGTAGCACAAAAGTGGTTTGCTAGGTTCCGTTCCGGTAATTTCGATGTCAAAGATGCACCACGTGATGGAAATAGTGGAAACAGACCTTCCGAACCTGGCACCAAGAGATTACCATCTTTTCCTGTCCATGGCGAGCGCGCTTAATGGTGAGAAGTTGCCCTCAAGAGAGGCCTGTGAAAATTGGCTTTCCGAGTTTTTTGCCAATAGGGACGTACCCTACGAACAAAACGGCGCCTATTTGACTTAAATCGGACAAATGTACACAAAGTTATCATTTTTTGAAAAATCAATAAAAAAAACCGAACGAACTTGACCTAATATAAGTCGCTAAGCGTAAATCTATTTATATACAATACATACCCTCTCGTGTAACAGACTATACTTCATATGAGTCGCTAAGCATATACATATATACCCTCACGTATATAAGACTATACAATATATTGCTCAATGAACATCTAACTGGTCCGTAACTATAGCAAACCTCTTCTTGCACGAATTATTTTTTCACACCCGTTTTCAAAGCTATCGGCTTCCATTCGCGGTGCATTCTCGTAGTACACAACATTACTGCTTCGCATTTCGCTTAAAAACATAGCAAGTGTTCAAACATTTTCCGAACATAAGTTAAGCAAATACAGGGTGCGTATTAGCAGTAATAAAGTTTACAACTGAAATAAATAAACCCAATCTTAAATAATGGCTGAAGATAAACCAGAAAAGCCTCATTGTCTTCAAGCTCCATCGGGACCCCGAACTCGATCCAAATCCACGGCAGAAAAAGACGAATGGTGGGACGCCAATGAATCTTCTCACTCGGAAGACGCACTCCAGACATACAAAGAGGAACTGGACAAACACCTGACTATGGTGGACACAGCCAATCAAAATTTACAGCTGAGCAATGTGGATGAAGCAGCCGCGATAGCCGAGTGGTTAGCATTGCGTACTGACATTCGGAAGCCTCGGGTTCATATCCCAGTGCCAGCAACATCCAAAAGGTATGGAAAATTAATTTAAATAAAAAATTAAATTAAATTTTCTTATTGCGGTCGCCCCTCGGCACTGAATGTCCACCATAAGAAACCTCCTCCGATAACGCCACGCTAACGAAGATCAGGAAAAGAGGGACAACTCTCAAGGCAGCCAGTTCTACGCATAACTCTCAAGACGGCTGGTTCTACGTACCGGAGTTGATCAGGATTTTATTCGGCCAAGGACTGTCATCCTTTCGGAGACCTAACACCGTTTAGGTCAGCAGGTAACAACATTAATCTAAGTGCACCAACGGAGCAACACCTCGCAGCTGGGCTGCTCCAAATCCTTCTCTTTATGGCTGGCGTAGAAATCAACCCTGGTTCGACGGATTATTTCTGCTGCGTGTGCCAGAAAAGACTCCACCACTCCCCTACCTCGGTTAGGTGTAACAGTGCAATGGTTGGAGTCATCTTAAGGTCCGCTCAGGCCTTAAGACCTACAGGGAGTGGATCACATGTTACGTGGCCCCATGCTCCCAGCTTCCGAGCACGTGCGAGCCTACAGGGCAGCGCCTTCAGCACCTTTACCCACTTTAGGGAACCAACAGACCTCTACGGTCTTAAGGAACTCCCTTCAGCATGACTCCCACTTATCCTCATCCCTACCCCCAACCAGTTCCTCTTCCTCCACCCTTGCGAGGACTACCCAGCAGCTCCTAGTCCCCCGCACAGTCTCTTCCGTGTGTCAGACCATATTACGTCGGAACACGGCCTCAGTCAGATGCAACTCTTGCTCTAGCTGGTGTCATTTTCGGAAGTGCTCTGGCCTGCGCACCAACCGTGAGTGGAGTGATGCGTACGTTGTCCCATGCTGTAGGAGTCTGCCCCCGCCTGTATCTACAACAACGCCGTCAACCAACAGCAATGTGCGGCACCCAATCCAGCGGGTAGTACAGCAACAACACACTACATCCACGCATCGCTCCCTCACCCTCCGTATCAGGAACGTTCTCCCGAGACAGACACGACTGTTACAGTTTAACTGCAACGGACTCCAGGGAAAGATCGACGAGATAATTGACTTTATAAGCCGGGAGCACCTGCAATCCAGGAAACGAAGTTCAGATCTTCTGAGCCGGGCCGGACACAACATTATCCGCAAGGATCGCGAGCGAGACCATGGTGGAGGCTTGGCGTTCAACCTACACAACACCGTGCATTATCGTCTTATCGACAGCGACATCGACCGCAGGGATACTACCCTAGAATGTCAGAGCATAGCTATCCGGTCCAGCGACGCCGAGCTCGAGATATTTAATACATACATTCCAGTTACAAACTGCCCGGTTGGATACAGCTTTGATATACATATGTGCGTTACTCATAGGAGAAAACCGTTTGGTTTTGGGCGACTTTAACCACACCAGAGTTGTGGGTATTTGCCAAAGCTCGCCAGATATAAACAACTGTGAGTGCTGGTCTGATAAGCAGTATAACCTGGCTACCTATGCTGACGCTAGCATCGGACCACTTACCCATACGAATCTCGATTGACAGGCCTCCCGACTTTGTGTCGTCAAATCGTTGTCTAACCCGACGAGGCGCGATGACCGAGTGGAAATTTCATTCTGTGACCGCGCCTCGTCGGACCCGAAGAGATGGCTTTCACATTGCATCCTTCGGTAGACAAAACGAAGCGAACCTGCCGACTGCGCAAACTGCCAACGCCAGCACGGCGCTTGATTTCTCCATGGAAGAGGTTCAGGGGGTCATCGGGAAAACGAAAGCCTCCAAATCCATCGGACCTGACGGAATAAGCATGCTGATGCTAAAATATTTTTGACCAGCGGGAGCAGACTTCCTCACCAAGGTCCCCAATTTATCTTTGACCACCCTACTGATACCTAACGTGTGGAAAACGGTCAGGGTGTCCACTACTCAAGCTGGGGAAATCAGCCAACAAAGGATCGGCCGATAACTCTCCTCTCCCCAGTAGCGAAGACACTTGAGGCTTTGCTGCTCCCGACTTTCAGTCACCATCTGCGACCAGCAGCACATCAGCATGGCTTCCGTTAAGTGAACAGTACCACAGCAGCACTAAACGTCATAAACACTCACCTTAACCAAAACCGACCCTGCACACGAACTGTCCTGGTAGCACTGGATCTGTCAAAAGCTTTTGACCCCATCAATCATTCAGTGCTACTATCGGACAATGAAGCATCCTCATTACCGCCGGGGTTGCAGAGGTGGCTCATGGGCTTCCTGAGTGATTGACAGTCATCGGTAATATTTCGAGGTGAAACCTAGGGAAATAAAACAAGGGGTTCCGCAGGGTGGTGTCCTCTTCCCACTATTATTCAATTTTTACATTTCGAAGCTCCCTCTTCCACAAGAAGGAGTATCGGTAACTTCGTATGCCGATGATTGCATGATATTGGCATCTGGCCTGGATCTTTGTTCGAAAATGAACAGCTATCTTGGCGACCTTTCTCACTTCTTCACTGCAAGACATTTACGTATACAACCGACCAAATCCTCGGCTACCCTCTTCACCAGCTGAACGAAGGAATACAGGCTTGAATTAGATGTGAAGGTCGATGACGTAAAAGTTACGACTATAAACAACCCAAAGACATTGGGAGTCACACTCGACAGCCTGCACTCCTTCACTCCGCATACGACCGCAGTTGCCACAAAACTCCAGAGCCGCAATAAAATACTCAAAGCGCTAGCTGGCAGCCCCTGGGGTAAAGGCAAAGAAACCTTGCTGGCAACTTACAAAGCAATATATCGGCCGGTCGTAACTTATGCTGCACCGATCTGGGCACCGGGGACGAACGAGGCGCAATTGAAGAAGCTAAACGCCTGTCAGAACACCGCCCTCAAGACCGCGACAGGAAACATCCTGATGTTGCCGGAGCATCACTTACACAGCAAAGCATCTTTACTACGAGTTAAAGAGCATTATGCTTTGCTGTGCAAGCAGTTCCTACTGGGATGCTACCGTAGGGAAAACCCCAATAGGCACCTTATTGAAGCTGAACCTTCACCTAGGCACATCAGAAAGGGAGCACTTGACATGAAGGACCCCATCCAGTCTCGAGGAAAAGCTGCCTTTCTCATAAAAAATTATGCGCTCAATGATCTCAACATCACTTTATCCTGGGACGCGCTCAAATCTCGATACGAAAATCATAGAATCTTTTTTGATAGTCAAATAAAAGCATTATTCAACATCCAACCGGATTCAACAAATACAGACGGCTATCAACAACTGCCTTTCAACTCTGAAAGCAAACGGGGCATCAACCGAAAGTTGGGACCCGATGTTAATTTACCTCTGCTCTTCAAAGCTCCCAGAAGAAACTCTCGCTCTATGGGAGCAGTCCCTAAACTCACGGAAAGAGTTACCACGATGGTCAGAAATGGACCAATTTCTCACAACTCAGTATGAAGTTGTAGTGCGGTTAAGCACTTATATGCCGAATAAACCGAAGCTCAACTCACCTAGCATATCCCAACCCACTCACCCGCACAACCCCCCTCAAAAAAGGCTAGTCGTATTATGAGTGGAGGGTGTCGGTCGGTAGAAGTTCTAGTGATTATTATGATCAAAAATTTCATGCCTGGGTTCAGATGTGCAAAAGAGGAGGTTGAATAGTAGGGGATAAAGGAAGGATGGAATTAAAATAGAAAGGAAAGAAAGGCCTGTCCGGTCAAGTGGAGTCATCCCACCTCTCTTGCGTGTTTGACGAACGCAACCATGGGTGCCGCGCTGACTCCTGATACTATTGCAGCACAACCTAATACTGACCAATTATGTCTGTATGTCTATATGTCCATTGGTCTCGTCCGACACGTTCTCACGTTTCCTCTTGCGCCTCAATGTAACAGCTCTCACCAAAATCGGGAGTAATTCTGCTTCTTCTTTATTGGCGTTGGCACTGCTTACGCGATTATAGCCGAGTCAATTATAGCGCGCCATTCATCTCTTCTTTTCGCTGTTTGGCGCCAGTTGGAAATGCCAAGTGCACCCAGGTCACTCTCCAACGGAGTGGAGGTCTTCCTCTTCCTCTGCTTCCACCAGCGGGTACTGCATCAAATACTTTCAAAGCTGGAGTGGACGACATGGCCTAGCCAGTGTAGCCGCTGTCTCTTCATTCGCTGAACTATGTCAATATCATCGTATAGCTCGTACAGCTCATCGTTCCATCGTCTGCGATATTCGCCGTTGCTAATGCGCAAAGGACCATAAATCGTTCGCAGAACTTTTCTCTCGAAGACTCCTAGAGTCGACTCATCAGAAGTTGACGCGTCTGCGCCATATAGTAGGACCGATATAATGATCGATTTTTAGAGTTTGGTTTCGTTCGTCGAGAGAGAACTTTACTTTTCAATTGCCTACTCAGTCCAAAGTAGCACCTGTTGGCAAGAGTGATTCTGCGTTGGATTTCAAGGCTGACATTGTTGTTGGTATTAATGCTGGTTCCTAGATAGACGAAATTTTCTACGACCTCGAAGTTATGACTGTCAACAGTGACGTGGGAGCCGAGTCGCGAATGCGATGACTGTTTGTTTGATGACAGGAGATATTTCGTCTTGCCCTCATTCACTACCAGTCCCATTCGTTTCGCTTCTTTATCAAGTCTGGAGAAAGCAGAACTCACGGCGCGGTTGTTGAGACCAATAATGTCGATATCATCGGCCTACGCCAGCAGTTGTACACTCTTATAGAAGATTGTACCTTCTCTATTTAGCTCTGCAGCTCGTATTATTTTCTCCAGCACTAAATTTAAAAAGTCACACGATAAGGAATCACCCTGTCTGAAACCTCGTTTGGTATCGAACGGCTCGGAGAGGTCCTTCCCGATCCTGACGGAGCTTTTAGTGCAATTAACCCTTCACATTCAACTCCTTCAAAACTACTCAAATCTAATATTTCAGTTCATATTTCAATAATGGTTTATTACATGCAAAAGAAACTATAAAATCCGTTGAATTTACAATAGGTTTTTACAAGAATAAAAAAATACTAACTAAAACTTTCATTGACTCTAATCTTCTTTTCACCATTACTACCCTAAGGCATTGACTCTAATCGTCTTTTCACCTTTACTACCCTAATAATACCCGTTTTCGCGCATGATATTTATTTGGCCAAAAAGTTCGTTCGGTTTTTATCTAAGAGATGGCGTTATTGTCCATAGTACTAGTGTTACGTGTCGCATCATGTCATACTATACGGCGCTGAAAACGTGTTTATTCGCGCTAAAAGTTTGTCTTTGAAATTTTTTCTATTCATTCTATTCATTTCGTTGTGTGTGTATATTTTAAAATTCTTCTTCGATCGAGGCGAAAAAGCCTTGGATTTAGAAAGAAGCTCGATGTTTGGGTGCCTCACGAACGAACGCAAAAAAACATGATGAAACGAATTTGCATGTGCGAATCGCTGCTGAATCGCAACAAAATCGACCCATTTCTGAAGCGTTTGGTGACTGGCGATGAAAAGTGGATCATTTACGACAACGTCAAGCGAAATTGGTCGTGGTCGAAACGAGGTGAGCCGGCGGAAACGGTGGCCAAGCCAGGATTGACGGCCAGGAAGGTTTTGCTGTGTGTTTGGTAGGATTGGCAAGGAATCATCTACTACGAGCTATAGGAGCTCGGATGGGAGGTCCTAATACACACAAATCATAATCCAGACCTGAAGAGAGGCCTGTGAAAATTGGCTCTCCGAGTTTTTTGCCAATAGGGACGCAGCCTTCTACGAGAGGGGCATATTGAAGTTGGCATCTCTGGTCTGATCCCGTCGAAACGGCACTTTTCCATGTTCCTCCTGTTAGATGACCTCGGTGACTTAGATTGGTTTTAAACCTGTCCCTGTAACCGCTACTACAACAACAACATAAGAGAGATATTCAGCCAGTTCAGAGCAAAAACGGAAACTCGTTGGCAACAAGCTTACGAACGAAACGGCGCATATTTGACTTAAATCGGAGATGGATGCATAAAGTTATCATATTTTGCAAAATCAATAAAAAAAACCGAACGAAGTTTTTACTTGACCTAATATGTCTGTGTGTATTTACATAGTGTAAGGACCCCAAAATCCGAGGCTTTTGGAGACCTCACAACACACATAAATTTTCATATAGGTACATACATTGAATTTATATACATACATGAAATCAATGAACTAGATATTACATATATCTATAATATAAAAATGAACGCAAAATGTGTTGGTAAGCGCATAACTCAACAACGCCTGGACCAATTTGGCCAAATCTTTTTTAAAATGTTCGTTGAAGTTCAAGGATGGTTTTTACGGCGAGAAAAATTAGAATTATTGCTGGGAAAACCCTAAAAATAGCCCTTTTCTTTTTCCCATACAAATGATTTGCAACTAAAACGTAGTCAATTTGAGCTTTATTGCTATGGTATAAAGTTCATATTAAATTACAAGCACTCACTGTTGTCTAAGCAATGTAGGTGTGTTCCTAACGTCAAAGATCATATCTATCAAAACAATGTGCCTGTGTGCGTTGGAGCACAGAATACATAGTTGGAGGAGTTTAATGTCGCGTTCCGAAACTCGCGTTTCTTTTGTATTAGTTTCGGCATGCGAGATAAAATGCATCAGTTTCCACGTCATTACATCAGTCAAACAAAAATCGCGTTACCAACAGTGTTTTATTATTTTTAATATCCAAATTTTAAGTACGGCTTAAAAGGATTTGACTTCAAGTCATATCAAATTAAAAAAAAAAAAAATTTTATCGCAATTTTCGACGACAGGCCTCCCGACGCGTGGTGCATCTTTGACATCGAAATTACCAGAACGGAACCTAGAAAACCACTTTTGTGCTACACATTCGTTTACAGTGTCGGGCCCATAAACTAAATTAATTTTTTCTGCCGTTTTGGGTGCTTTTTCGCCTTGATCGAAGCATGATGTTTTTTTAATAAGGCGATATTTTAATACCGGTGTTGATTTTTTGACAGCTTTTCCTTTTTTGGTTTGCCATTCATAATTAAGAGACTTACTGCGGAACAACGTTTGCAATTGCTGATGTTCGAGGACCGAAATGCTGTTGCTGCTGTGCAGAAGAATAGGGAAGCAGAAGGCCCGAATGAGTCCATTCGCCATTTCGCGTATCAATTGGTGCTGTACCCACCCACTTTATGGAAGTTCTTGCGGACGGTCTTGGTTAGCGGGCATACGAAATTCAACTCGTGCAAGAATTAGAGTCGAATGACTATTAAGAACGTCGTACATTAGGTCTCGGTTTTCATAAGAAAATTTTCTTCAGTTATTAAGCTAACTTTGGGTAATATGGATACGCCGGCCATAATTTTGCAGTCAATGGCTAGCAATGACTAATGTGCGTGTCTGAAGTAGAGGATATTGATGTGGACTACCTTTGGTCCCAACAAGACGGCAATACATGTCGTACAGCCAACAAAATAATCAAGAAAACTTTTGGTGAACGCATTGAGCCTGTGACGTGGCATCCAAGATTGTGTGATTTAACACCGCTGGACCATTTTTTGTGGAGATATGTGAAGTCAAATGCCTTGGGAGAGAATATTCGGCGCGTGATCTATTCAAAATGCTGTCGAAAATTGGGCCTCTCGGCTTGATTTTTCGAGGCAGCTGCAGCGGTCACTTACCCAAAATCATTTTTAAAACATAATGGCAAGCCCTTATCTTTATAATAATTTTAAACTCTTAACCATAATATAAAATATATAATAATATTAATGTGACGCGATTACCAATACAATTTCCAAGCGCCTTTAAGCAGAACTTTTTCTTGATTGTCCCCCTCCATACCAGTGTTCTGCAAGTTACTCGAAATAAGGTCACACTTGGGAATAGTATTAGACTGAAAGTGGTCTTGGATGCTCGATGTGGAGAATAGAGCGAAGAAGACATCAGCAGCTCTTTACACATATGAAAGATGGTGGGGCCTTTACTAACTCTTTCGCATTGGATCTTCATTGCTTAACACCTCACAAGAATAGGCTAAGTTGTCTTACGCTTGACTTTCGGGAAGCTACTGACAACTACAATAAAGCCAATCAGATGGAGTGAGGGACTTAAGTTTTCAGACAAAGCTGTTCATGTATTTACAGATGTGCAACAGAGAAGCGTTGCAGGGTACATCTAGTATATATATATATATATATATTTATTATACAAATAAACATACATACTTAAATTATTGCAAGTTAAAACATAGAGATATGTGAGATACATATATACATGCCCTGAAGCCTATAAGCATGTTCAAACATGAATTTATTCGCATGCACATACATACGTACACATAGAATAAGTGGAAAACTGTACGCAGCAATAAATTGTTATTATGAAATAACATTCTGCCTGCGTGCAGAATAGTATAAAAGGCGACGAAAATTCAAAGGAAATTAAGTAGCCTTTGTATTGTCGTGTCGATAGGTACATATACTTGCCAAACGTAGTGCACCTGAGGGTTTTCACCTCACGAGCACTTATCTATACTCCACTAAGGTTTTTCACCTCACTGGAACGAGAGCTAGTAGAGGGTTTTCACCTCCACAGCTCATACGAAAGAAGTAGTATCTGTGTTGAGGCGGGAATTAAGTAAAATGAAGACTTCACTATTACTAGGTTTAAGTATAACTGACTCCACAATCTGTGGAGCGTTTATTTATATAAATTTGTAATATGAAAATTTACATGCATGCATATGTGTACATAAGTATGTTAAATATTTTACATTAGAAGATCACCCACGAATAGATAATCTTATCTTATGTTTTAGTTTTATTGCTCATCAGTATACATAGATGCATATGTGTACTTAAGTATGTTAAATATTTTACATTAGAAGATTACCCACGAATGGATAATCTTATCTTATGTTTTAGTTTTATTGCTTTACACATTCATGATAAGAACATTAGTATACATAGATGCATATGCAACAACCCTTATGTTGTTGTAAAGGCATCAAGTGTCAATATTCATATCATGAATATGTGTATATGGACATCTGTTTGTACTTTAATTTTTATTGCCTTGTGCCTATAAATGTCATACAGCATATGAATTTATGGCCATACATTTTAATTGCTGGCTTATCGTTTCGGAAAACTAAACATATTGCCCCCGTTAAAAGGCTTAGTCTTTTAAAGATGTATCTGATTATATATAATTTTAAACCGTTAAATTTAAATTATTTTTTTTTTGTTTTTCTTTTAATAATTGATATCTATATATGTACATTTTGTGCCCTTTTTTAATCTTATACATTATTTAGTTACTGACACATAAATACCATAATGTTATTATTTCTAAGCTAAACGCGGAAGAACAGTCATATTAGGTATATGTGTTAACGATATTCTCCACATTTTCCTTGCTATCAGTATGATGACTATGATGATTATGATGATTATTGCCCAGGATCCGGCGTTTGATGTGTAGTGCATTAGATGATGAAATTCGAAATCGATCGGAAACCCCATTAGACCTACGCTTGATGTTTGGTTGTCGCAAATGATGTCAGCCGAAACTTTGTCAGCAATTGAAAATAACCATGTATTTTCCGAATGCATCTGACTCCAATAATTGGTTCGAGGTAAGATGGTTAGTGCGCAATCTGCAGATAATTCTTTTTTGTTTATGAATAGCTGTATTTCACACTCCGCATCCTTTCCGATGTTGTACAGTGGATGTATTTGTGAACATAAAATTAATTTTTTCATTTTTTCACAATGGTCGAAATTGTTATCAGCAAGACCATAGTACATTGATTTCTTGTCGTCGATTATAATGTGCTTGAACGTAGTTTGGATTTTTACAAAATATTCTGAATGACTAATTGGGTATGTCAATACAGAGTATAATTGCAAGTTATTTTTGTTCATTAACGGAATTTTTATTTCAAATATTAACATCTCTTCCGTTGTACGAGTTGTTATTTTTGCTATTTTGGCCAGTTCGATTGGGTCGATATCTGGAAGCATTAAATGCTGATTGAGGTGAGTTTTAATTAACTTAATCTGCTCTTGAAGTTTATGTAGCGGTAATAAATTTTCTAGGAATTTTCCTTTTGAATTCCAAATCATTCCTATAATATCTTGTTGCAGCTCTTCATATGATGACATAGCCACTAAGGCCGATGTTACCACATTTGCCATTATATTTTGATGTATGTTCTTATTAATTGCATCTTTGAACATATAAATGGAATTGTTCAATAATTTGAAATTGTTCCAAATAATTTCATTTTGATGCCTCATTACATCTACAGTCATATCTTCAATCGAAGACTGGTTTTTAAAAAGTTCAGCCAAGTATTTTTCATTTTGGTAGCTTCTTTCAACCTTCTCTGATAGTTCCTCAGCATGTTCTTCATCCATTACTCCATACAGGGCATGCATCAGGCTTCCCATAAATGATAACGGAGCTGATCTTCTCAGTTTTTTAAACGCCGCTGATTTATTTAGTAGGATAATTTTATCCCTTCTTTCTATCCTTATAAACTTCGCTTCTAATTGTCTAATGGTGTCCGAATAGTAGAATTCATCTGCGGGGCGCTTCACTTTCTGCAACGCTGCCTTAGCTTCATCAACGGTGTTTTTGTAGTGCCAATAGTCATTCAAATTTACGTGGACTATTATATCCCACGATGTCTTGGTTAATCCGATTGTTCCCCGCGACTCAAATAAAATTCCTGACTTATCTTTAAATTTTTCTACAAAAATATTTTGTGTGCTAATACTGGGCAATATTAACAAAAAAGAGAGAATTGTTAACAAACAGTTTTTATTTTTTATTCTATGTGATTGTCTATTTTTATTTTGTACATCTTTTTCCTTTAAATTTACGGTTTCTTCTTTAATAATTTTTTCTTCTGTAGGAAACGGACAAACATTGTGTATCGCTCTGGTCGATATGCCATTGCTGGTACGTACGTCTACTACTCTACATTTTCCGTCTTTACCGAGAATCGCCTTCTCGATTCTTCCCCTCCTCCAATTCATTGGAGAAACGTTTTCTTCTTTTAGAAGTACAAGTGTGTCTTTTTTAATATTTTCTGCTTGGTTTTTCCACTTAAACCTTTTTTGCAATTCACATAAATACTCATTGGACCATATTTTCCAAAATTCTAGAGTATTCTTTTCTACTGCCTTCCAGTGGTCACGTAACCCGTGATAGCATTTATTGTCATTATTATCAATAATTGTTACCATTGGTTCGCCTATAATGAAATGACCAGGAGTTATTATATTTAAATCGTTCGGATCATTGGAACAGGGTATTAGGGGTCGTGAATTTAAAATTGCTTCGATTTGTGCCATTAATGTACTGATTTCTTCAAAGGTCATTGTTCCTTCAGTTACTCTGAAGAAGTGTTTTTTGACACTTTTTACTGCTGCCTCCCATAATCCTCCCATGTGTGGCGATTTTGCTGGTATATTTAATTTGTCTTTCTGCGCAAAATTTTTCTAAACTATCATTGTGGGTTTTATTTTGAAACAATTTATAAATTTCGTTCAAGCTATTCGCTGCTCCTATGAAATTGGTTCCGTTATCGGAATAAATCTTTATTGGACAACTGCGTCTAGCTATAAACCTTTTTAGGGATCCTATAAATGCTGCTGAGGTGAGGTCCGATACAACTTCTAAATGTACAGCTTTTGTTGCAAAACACACAAAAACGCACACATACGCTTTATCAATTCTTTTCCCTTTTATTTTATGGTGAATATTTATCGGACCTAAAAAGTCAATACCTACATTTAAGAATGGCCTAGTCTTTGTGACTCTATCTTCTGGCAGGTTACCCATCAGTTGATGTAATGGTCGTGGATTTACTTTAAAACACCTATAGCATTGCTTTACGATTTTTGTTGTTAATTGTTTACCCCGCAATGGCCAGAATTTTTGTCTCACAATTGCAAGTAGTCCTTGAGGTCCTACATGTAGATGTTTACTGTGAAGACATTTTATCATCAATTCTGTGTGCTCATCTCCGTATGGAAGTAAAATAGGATGCTTTGCTTCAAAAGGAAGCAAACTGTTTTCTATTCTACCTCCAACTCGAATTAAACCATCATTGTCCAAGAAGGGAGACAATGTAGCTATCTTGGAATTCGGGGGTACTACTTTATTTTTTTGTAGGTTTTTAATTTCTTCTTTAAAGTGTTTGCTTTGTATGTTTTTTACAATTATATCTAGAGCTTTTTTTCTGTACTCTACCCAAGGTTTCGATTCCTTTTTCTTGCAAATTTGAGTAAATTTATATATTTGGGCAATTATATTTTGAAGGTGGTTAAAATTATTTTTGTGGTTTATTCTTTCCCACATTGAATTTTTATTTATTACTACCCCGACTTTTTTAATGTTTTTTATGTCTGGGATTTCATCGTCAAACATAATTTCTTTTATTTTAAAGTTATTTTCTTCTAAAAATTTCGGACCTGTAAACCAAAATTTATTTTTAGACAATTCCTTACCCATTATTCCTCTGGAAAGTATGTCTGCAGGGTTCTCCTCTGATTTTATATGATTCCAATCCTTGACCTTGCTGTTGGACTGAATATGGCTGACTCTGTTGGCTACAAATATTTTGAGAGTAGCTGGCTCTAAACGTAGCCAGCTTAATACTATGGTGGAATCTGTGTAATAAAAAACTTGGTTAAACTTAACTTTTAGACTTTTTAAAACTTGCTTCACCAGATCAGTAAGTAACACTGCTGCACATAATTCTAATCTGGGCAATGTAACTATCTTGATTGGCGCAACTCTAGATTTAGCTGTTGCTAACCGTGATATTACTGTTCCGTCGGTGTTAATTGATCTTATGTATACTACAGCACCATAAGCTTTCATAGAAGCGTCACAAAATCCGTGAATTTCTATTTTCTCGGCTTTGTCACTCATTAAATATCTTGGGATTTTTATATTATTTAATGAATTTAAGTCAGATCTTATTTCATTCCATTTTTGCTGGATCTCAGTTGGTAACATTTCATCCCAGTCAATTTTTAATTTCCACAGTTGTTGGAGTAATATTTTTGCGGATACAATGATTGGATTAATTAGGCCTAATGGGTCAAATAATTTAGAAATTTCAGAAAGTAAATTTCTCTTAGTAGGTTTTATGTCTTTGATTCCATGGCATTTAATAATTAAATTATCAGTTGTAGGAATCCAAGTTAAACCTAACGCTTTTACCTTGCATTGCTCTTCTTCTTCAAAATCTATCTTTACTTCCTGATTTTCAGGTGGAATCCCTTCAAGTAAATCTTTTATATTTGAACACCATTTGCGTAACGGAAACCCATACTTTTCCAAAATCTTAATTATGTGATCTTGGAAAAGTTTTAATTCTTCAATGTCGTTACTACCTGTCATTAAATCATCCATATAGAAATCTTCCTTTATAATTCTTGCAACTTCAGGGAAATTATTCTTTTCTCTTTCTGCAATAATTTCTAAACATTTTGTTGCCAAATATGGAGCCGATGATGTACCATAAGTTATTGTTTTAAGAGCATATGTCTTTAAGGGTTCTTCCTTGTAGTTTCTCCACAATATTAGTTGATATTTACGATTTTCTTCATTTATCCAAATTTGGTGAAACATCTTTTCAATATCTGCAGATATTACATATTTATGTTTCCTAAATCTGAGCAATATATTAAAAATATCGTCTTGTAGTCTTGGACCTGTATATAATAATTCATTGAGAGAATTATTATTTGTTGTTTTGCATGACGCATCGAAAACCACACGTAATTTGGTTGAGCTACTTTCTGGCCGAAACACACAATGATGTGGTAGAAAATATTTATGTTTCAATTGATTGGCGTTATTTATTAATTCCATGTGGCCCAAGCTTAAATATTGGTCCATAAACTCTTTGTATTGTACTTTTAATTGTGTGTCTTTATCTAATTTCCTTTCTAAAGCAAAAAATCGCCGTTTTGCTATTAACTCCGAATTACCTAGTTGAAGTGGATTAATTTTAAATGGCAATGCTACGGAAAACTTGTTATCTTTTGAAATTTTGAAATTTTTGTTAAAATGATATTCACAATTTTTCTCATCCTCTGTTAAATATCTTTTCTGTGTATCTATTTCTTCAAGTTCCCAAAATTTCCTTAATTGATTATCCAAGCTTCCGCTATGGTAGGCTAATACTCCACAATGATTTGAGTATAATTTAATATCTGCTCTACCTCCGGCTAGCCATCCTAGCACACTATTTTGAAGATTGTATTCTTGATTTTTTATTTTTATTTGACCACTCTTCAATAAAGAGTGATAAATTTCTGCTCCAAGTAATATATCAATTTTGCTTGGTATATCAAATTCTGGATCAGCTAATTTTATTTTTGTAGGAATTTCTCCACGTTCTATTTTAGTAGATGGCAATGGTGAAATAATTTTTTCCACTACTAATGCTTCAATGTATGTTTCATATTCGGATACTTTCGACTTTATTTCAATTATTATCCGCTCCTGTGCTTTAGATATGTTTTGCCCAATACCTTCTATAATGCTTTTTTTATTTTCTCCTTTTACTTTTAGTCTATTTTTTAATTGCTTTGTTACTAAATTTACTTGCGATCCATTATCTATTAATGCCCTTGTATTAATGAATTTCCCTTCAAAATCCTTTATTTTAATTACGGCTGTTGATAAAAGGACATATTTGTTTTCTTTTAAATTTACACTGCTCACTGTGCTAGCCACTGCATTTATATCTTTATGGAGTAACCAATGATGCTCCAAATTGCAAAACCGACAGTTTATGTAGCTGCAGTTTTTAAACACATGCCCACCGTTTAGACATTTTTTACAAATATTTTTGTTTTTTATTATATTCCATCTTTCTTTTATGGACAAACCTTGAAATTTCTTACACTGATTTAAATAGTGCTGCATTCCGCAGTTCATAATACAATTTGGTGCTACTGAAATATTACCTTTTTTTTGAATATTTACAGCTTTTTGTATTCTGTATTCACTTTGTTTTGCTTCTAATGCAAAAAATTCTTTTCCGAGAAATTGTGTTAATGAATCTAGCCTCGGTAATTCTTTGGAGTCTTTTAAAGAAGATTCATATTTTGTTCTGAGAGAGTCGTCAAGTTTTCTCACAAGCAGAAAATTCAGTAACGCTTGAAGTATTTCTTCTAACGATAAATTTGTCGCCTTTAGAGCTTGAATACTTTCTTCGATAACTTCTTTTAATTTTTTCACACTAGCAGCTGTGGAATTTGTAAAGGGAGCATCTAATCCTTTTAATTTTGATTTTAAAATGCACATTTTTTGCACTGTGGATATATTTTCAGAATCCACTAATTCATGAAATAGTTCCTTGAACATATTCCATTTAGTATAGTCCCCTTCGAAACAAGGAATATCAATTTGTGGAAGATTGAGGGGTCTTCCTCTTATTTTTTCTTCCACTTTATATTCATTTTTACTTTTATTTGGCATTGAGTTTAAGTTTTCCCTCAATTGCCTAAATTTACTTGTTAGTTTGTAAGGACCCCAAAATCCGAGGCTTTTGGAGACCTCACAACAATACTTTTTTATATACATTTTTTATATTCATGCACTGAATTTATATATATACATTGAATTATTATACATTAACTAAATATTACATATATATATATATATTTACATACTTAAATTGTTGAAGCGCTGAAGCCTATAAGCATGTTCGAACATGAATGCACATACATACGTACACATAGAATAAGTGAGAAACTGTACGCAGTAATGAATTGTTATTATAAAATAACATTCTGCCTGCGTGCAGAAGAGTATAAAAGGCGAGGAAAACGCAAAGGAAATTAAGTAGCCTTTGTGTTGTCGTTAGGTATACTTGCCCGTGGGATCAATACCACCGGCAAACGTAGTGCACCTGAGGGTCTATATACCTCACGAGCATTTATTTATATTCTACTGAGGGTTTATACCTCACTGGAACGAGGGCTGTTAGAGGGTTTATACCTCCACAGCGCCATACGAAAGAAGTACTATTTGTGTTATTATTAAGCATACTTGCTCGTGGGTTCAACACCACCAGCAAACGTAGTGTACCTGAGGGTTTATACCTCACGAACACTTACTTACTTGTCATAGAAATAGCGAGTAACGTATTAGAAACCGTGTAGATAGAGATTGTTAAACTAATAAATTTGTTGTAACGTACCCAGCGCATTTTACTTTAGCAAACCCTTGGCAAGGCTGAGCTTACCCCAGCCAAGAGGAAAACTCCGTTACAAGTTCATCTTCTGCATGAACTTCAATATATTTTAAAAACAATTCTTTCGCCAGATCTGAACACTTATTTACTTCTTCTAGATTCCCTGTTCCAGCAAGAAGAGCTTCAAAGTTTTCTTCCAAATCACTTACGGCGAATTCGAATTTTATTTGGAGAACAGAATTCTTATTTTCACTATCCTTCATAGTTCACGGGTTCCGTGACATTGTTGCCGACGGTTGCCCTAATTCCCGATCATTATTTTCCAGCTGGTGGGACAGGTGAGTTATACGTTTTCCCCAGTCGTTAACCTGTTCCCTGGTCACTGGAGTTGCTTTGAGGCTTACTAACGCGTTATGTAAGCTCTCAATTTCACTTCCAATGGCCTGCTGTTCGAAAATTACTTGTTCCATTTTTAGAAAATTTTTTTTTTTTTAATTTTTAGCAATAATTATTATTATTTTACTTTTTTATTTTTTTTTTTTTATTTTAAGTTGTTAATAATAATAAGTATTAAAAATATTTTTATTGTTATTTTTTAAATTTTTATTTTCAAAATATTAAAAATATTTTTTAAAGCGTACTCTTACCAGGGGTCACCAAATGTTGAGGCGGGAATTATAGTAAAATGAAGACTTCACTATTACTAGGTTTAAGTATAACTGACTCCACAATCTGTGGAGCGTTTATTTATATAAATTTGTAATATGAAAATTTACATGCATGCATATGTGTACATAAGTATGTTAAATATTTTACATTAGAAGATCACCCACGAATAGATAATCTTATCTTATGTTTTAGTTTTATTGCTCATCAGTTTATATAGATGCATATGTGTACTTAAGTATGTTAAATATTTTACATTAGAAGATTACCCACGAATGGATAATCTTATCTTATGTTTTAGTTTTATTGCTTTACACATTCATGATAAGAACATTAGTATACATAGATGCATATGCAACAACCCTTATGTTGTTGTAAAGGCATCAAGTGTCAATATTCATATCATGAATATGTGTATATGGACATCTGTTTGTACTTTAATTTTTATTGCCTTGTGCCTATAAATGTCATACAGCATATGAATTTATGGCCATACATTTTAATTGCTGGCTTATCGTTTCGGAAAACTAAACAATCTGTGTTATCATTAGGCATACTTGCCCGTGGGATTAACACCACCGGAAACCGTAGTGTACCTGAGGGTTTTCACCTCACAAACACATACTCCACTGAGGATTTCATTACCTGATTGGAGCGAGGGTTAGTAGAGGGTTTTCACCTCCACAGCTCGTACGAAGAAAGTAGATACTTGTCGTAGAAATATAATATAATATATAAGAAACCGTTTATATATATATTGTTTATACCTAATGAATTTGTTGTAACAAACACAGCGTGTTATTACTTTAGGAAACCCTTGGCAAGACTAAGCTTACCCCAGCCAAGTGGAAAACTCCGTTACAACTGGCGCCCGAGCAGAGACTCTAATGTAAGAGGAACGAGATAACGAAGTAGTCATGGTCAAGGTGACATGGGTGTACTACCTCAATCGAGAGGAACTATTGAGGTATGCAGAAGAATTCGGATTCGAGAACTACGGAACAGTGGAGGAGCTGCGCAAACGCTTTGCGAGCTTCATCCAGAATCAGGGTGAAGGAGAAGGCCCTCCGACATACTCGGCCAAATATCATGATAAGCCCAGCGACAGCAAGAAAAGGCGTCCCATCATCAGACGTGTTTTATGAGGGAGCACACGGCATGTTTCACGAAGAAGAGCAAGCGTACGTACCTGCGACACCATCGTATGCGAACATTATGAACCGAATTCGGAAATGGGGATTCCGCTACGACGGCGGAGTAGAAGAGTTAGCGGACAGCTACGACATGAACCACAATGCAATCCCACGAGCGCTATCAGAGCTACTAAAGGACAAGGCTCTTGTATGGTTCAGAAACAACAATCGGCACTGGCAGGAATGGGATACTTTTAAAAGGGACTTCCTGAAGTTCTTCCTAAGCTCGCGGTACTTTGAACAGCGCGACCATTTGTACCTCGACGACCAGAAGAGCGGTACCAGTCTATGCAAATTATTTAGGTTCGATTTATATTTATTTAAATTATATTTTATTTAATATTTATTTCTTTTTACAAGCTTCGGTGCTCTGGCACCCACGAGAAACTAAAACTTAAAACTAAGCCTATCTTTAATGAAGAGTCGGTCACCGTTGGCGTACGTGACTGCTTCAAGGTGTTAGGTTGCTGTTACGTTCCCAGCGGACGAGCTGTAGACGCTTACGTTTGCAGTTTGCTGGCTAGCGTGAGAAGGAACTGCAGACGCTGACGTTTGATAATTTTCCGGTCAGCGTGAGAAAGTTTCTTTGCTGACGCGCGAACTTTATGGTTGTAGAGGTGCTCGTGTTAACTCCTCCCCTTCTAAGTGAGGGCCGTCCTCGGGCCTCCGGAAACTATCAATTACAGCTTGGAGGTCATGATGCTGGCGCTTCATAATTCTCTTCTGATAAAGCTTAAAGAGAATGTAGCAGCCAATTAAAATGATGATGGTAGTTATAGTTGATAGTGCTGGCCCTATCACCGCTCTTTTTTCAATTGCTCCAATATAACGTAAGTTTTCTACGCTCAACCTTCGAAGGTATGGCAGGCTTAGCACCTCTTGTTGTCCTGTGATATTAAGAAATGTTGTATTCGCTGATCCTGGTAATCCCTTTATTACGCCATTGTGGTTTTCAAAGTTAGATCCGTTGATCTGGACCTTATCTTCGAATGTGACCAGGTAAGTTCCGCTAACAATTTTTTCTGAGCCATTTATAGTTCTGATAACAGCGGTGTTGTCATTAATAACTATGATCCCTTCGTCCACCACTGTAATTGCTTCGAGGTGACTAGGGTGGATGCTGCAGTGAGCGGTGGCACCGGAATGAAGCTGCTGGGCGCATGTCGGATTTGGCAGCTTCTTACAAAATGTTGATGTCAGTGTTTTCTTGCAGTCTGTAATTGCAAGAACTTGGTTACCACACTCAGCGACGTTGTTGTCATTTGTATTATTTATGACCGTTCTATTATGTTGTACAGGTAACAGGACGACTCTTTTACATATTAATATAGGCTTTGGATATTTAATTACAAAATACAAATAATTATTATCTAGTAAGACCTTAACTAACGATACTTCCATTAAATCAGTTATAGTGGTATTTGTAAAGTTCATATTAATAATTCTTTTTACATCATTAGGGTTTAATATTAATGGATCTATTATTCCTATCTTTGCAAGAGTGATTAAGTTTTCAATTTCTGAAATTATAATCCTATTTCTTGAAAGTAGTGTCTCATATAAATAGCTAGTATCGATCTGTTTATTATTCGTAATTTTAATAATCTGGTTAACAGTTTCAGTTAATTCATTTATTCTTTCCTGGACTACTGTGTTTATTTCTATTTGTTTATTTTCTGAATTAATAAGATCCTGGTGTCGGAATTTAAGATTTTCAAAATCGTCAAAGTCTGGTGTTCCTGCAATCACCTTTAGTGCAGTGCCTAACAGGTTTATGCTCCTAGCTTGTCTATGGTGGGTATCTAATGTTGTTAGAAGTATTCTTATGTGTTCAATGTCTGAGTCTAAAAGTACTCTCATATGAGATGAAGGGAAATGAGATGTAAGCCTCTTAGTTTCGTCTGCTATATCCATGTACGTTTTTAGATTAGTGGTGTGTTTTATATAATCGTAGTCCTGCCAAATAGTCACATCTCCGTCCTGGATCGGTATGTAATCAGAGTTCGAGTAGTCCGTCAACTTAGCAGTCGATAACTGAATGTAAAGTATCAGCGCAAAGATCCTAAAAGATAAGGTTGAAAAATAACACTACTTAAACACTACTAGCTAATTAAAAATTGAACAGTTATACGTAAAAATGTTATACGGAGATATTCATTTTAAGTTGTCCTTGTGGACCACCCTCCCTTTAATGAGAACTTCGACATATAAAGGACACAGCTTGTTACCTAACCTTCTGTTTGTTTTCACTAACACCAGTTCTCCGACTTCAAATACTCTATTTTGTCTGGAAATGTTATTCCTTTCTATTTGTTTTTGCTGAGCTTTTGCAATTTCGTTCGCAATTTCATATCTCGCTTCCACCGGCATGTCATGAATTATTTCAACTGGTTTCGTTTTGGTCACAGAATGAACCGTCCGATTGTATTCTATTGTACACAGTAAAAGCTTCAAACATCTTGCAATTTCTAGTAAGGTACTATGAAATCGTTCGACCTGTCCGTTTGAAGTGCTATGAAGCGGTGGTGCGTTTACGACGTTGACACCAAATAGATTTTTTAGTAATTATGTTATCGTTTCTGAGCAGAAGGATGGCTCATTATCGCAGTAAATCGTTTTCGTTTTTGGAAAAATGTTCATTAATTGCATGATTGGGATTTTTACATCCGCAATTGTTCGAGATGAGATATGCTTAACTACAGCAAACTTGGAAAATTTGTGTAAACAAGTAAGAAAGTATTTTTTGTCTGTCATGAAAATGTCTATATGCAGCATTTCTCCTGCGTAGGTAGGTGTTGGTGTTGTACCAAGTTCCTGTTTACGTGGGTGTGTATCGTATTTGGCTTTGCTGCAAATTTTACAATTTGCAACAATTTCATTTGCCAGTTTTGTCATTTTTGGAAAGTAATAATCACAAAGAATTTGTTTTACATTTTCCTGAGCCGCTCTGGGGGCGCGATTATGCTCGGTAATAACTATTTCTTTCTGTTCATCCTTATTAGTTATATCTGTAACCATATTTTTACAGTGCCAAAATTTCGTTGAAGGGAAACTGTTAACTAACTCGGGCTGGATTATGGCCAATGTGGGTAGACTGCAATATATTGCATTTACCACATTCGGGTTTACTATGAATTTTATTTCATCACTTAGTTTATCTCGGTCGTTATATTGAATTACGTGACGAGTTTTTTCCCCAAAGTATATGAAGTTTCGTTTTAGAGAGGAGTCTGCTTCTTCTAGAACAATTTGGTTTCGGAAACAGTTGAGCGGTTTGTCAGTTGTTTCAATCGTATAAGCAAGCGATTTTTCGCTGTGGATTTTGCTACATCAGATTGAGCCTCCTCTTCTAGGGTATTGATATTCTGTCGTGATAGTGCATCAGCAACATAATTTTCTTTACCCGGTTTGTAGAAAATGTGAGCATTGTGCTCATCGATAAATGCTTTCCAGCGTTTAACTTTAGCATTTGGATTTCGGTCTGAAACCGCAAATGTAAGTGGCTGGTGATCTGTAAATATATTTAGCGTTTTTACTCCGTAAAGATAATTTCGAAGGCTCTTTAGAGCCCAAACGATAGCAAGTAATTCGCGTTCATTAGTAGCTCTGCTCTCTGTCCTTCAAGGTTCTAGAAATCATTGTGATTGGTTTTCCACCCTGAGACAAAACAGCTCCTATACCCAACGATGAAGCATCTGTCGTTAGATCAAATGGCTTTTTAAAGTCGGGATAAAGCAACATTACGTCCTCCGATACCAGGACTTCTTTTAATTTATCAAAAGCATTTGTTTGCTTTTCATCGAAATTAATTTTGATTTTTTTTGACTGTGTGGCGCTAACTTTTCCGTTTTCACCTTTTAAAATATCAGTCAAGGGTTTCGCTATTGATGTAAAGTCTTTAACAAAGCAACGGTAATAGCTTGCCAGCCCTAAAAAGGATCTGACATTAAAAAGCGTAGATGGCTGCGCATAGTTCTGAATTGCATCAATTTTGCTAGGGCTCGTTTTGATGCCACCACTTGATACAACAAAACCTAGGTACTCGACACTTTCCTTAAAAAAGTGTGATTTTTCACGAGATACCCTCATATTGGCTTCATAAAGCCTCTCTAGAACCCATTCAATGTGCTTTATATGTTCTTCTTCGGATTCTGAATAGATAATAACATCATCGACGTAGACATGGCAAAATTTTCCTATCTGCTCCCTTAACACGTCGTCAATTGCTCTCTGAAAAATGCTAGGTGCATTTTTCAAACCGAACGGAAGTCTGCAAAATTCGTATTTTCCGTTACCTACCGAAAATGCAGTTTTTTCTCTATCCCGTTCTGCCAGTGTTATTTGGTGGAATCCTGACTTAAGATCAATCGTTGTAAAATATTTAGCTCTTCCTAAATTTGATAGTATGACAGATACGTTTGGAATAGGATACTTGTCGTCGATTGTTTTTTGGTTCAATTTCCTAAAATCTATAACGAGACGCTTCTTTGTATTTCCATGCTCATCTGTCCCTTTTTTATCAACAACCCATATTGGGTTGTTATAAGGGGATCTCGATGGCCTTATTATACCATTTTTCAATAAATCACGAATTTCTGAATTCACAAAGTCTGCTACACCCATTGGGTATGGGTACAGTTTTGAGTATACTGGATCGCTATTTTCGGTGCGAATAGTAGCGATAATATTCGTGTTATAAGGGAGTGACTCGTTAGATTCGGAAAATACTCCAACTAAATCTTTTAACATTTTTTGAAATTCATTCTTTACACTTTGTGGCACTTCTATGCTCTCTACTCGGGTGAAATTTACATTAGCACACTCTAAGAATTATATTGCTTCCGATTCTGTATCGGTAATTAATTTTTCTTCATAAAGTCTAATTTAGCCTTTTTATGTGTTAACAAATCAAGGCCTATTATCCCGTCGAAAGTAGAAAGTGACGGAAGTATAAAAAAGGTTGCATTAGTGCCAAACATGTTGACAATACATTTTTTCTGAATGCTGTTGCAGCCATTTATTGATTTTACTAAAAAGGGGTTTTCTACTGATGCTATATGTTTAAGCATCGGTAGAGGTTTTATGTAATTCTTCGATGCCCCTGTATCTATGAGTAATTTTATTTTTTTCCCTGCGATTGTCCTTTTAATGAAGGGTAGCAGGGAGCTTTGGCTAAAAAATTAATTTGTTTGAGCTTTCTGAAGCTGCCATTTCTTGATAAGTTGTATCTTCTTCATGATGTGAGGTGAGGTGATTAATCCTCTGCTGCTTTGGCCCTGTAAATCTTGCAGTTCCACTGTGCGGTCTTTTGGCTGCCTGTCCGTATTCTTGATTTTGGAGCTGCAAGAATGGGTTTCTTGTAAAATTATTAGATTGCTGCTGCGTAGGTTCTCTGTAGCGTCGTGAAGAGTCTACATCCATCGGTTGGACAGGTTCAAATCGTGGCGGAAATCTGCGAGGGAAGCTCTGTGGTCTACTAAAATGGGGGTTTTTCATCTGAATTGTGTCACTACTTATTCCTCTTCCACCTGCACTCTTATCTTTAAATTGTTTATTCGTTTCAATTTTTTGAGCTTTGTCCCCCAAAGTCCTTGCAAAATTGCTTGCGAAAAGGTATCGTTCGTGATTAAATTCTACTTGTTGTGCTAGGGCTAGGGCAGAAGGTACCATAAGTCGTTTGGACGAGCTGAAAAGAGTACGTCGTAAAGTGGTTTTTTTGTTCCTGATATGAACACCCGCAATGCGTCCATTCTATATTTTTCATTAAGGGGAGCTGATACTGTTTTGTCGTATGTCATTATAGTCTTGTTTGTAAGGAGGGTAAGTTTTCTTTCAACTTCATCATAATATTGTAGAAGCGTCATATTGCCTTGGCGGAGAGTTGATAGCTCTTGTTCTATCAAATAAATCGGCCGTTTGTCTGAATAGGTGAAGTCCAGACGACTAATTATAGCTCTGAAATTTAGAACTGTATTGAAAGATGCCAGCACCATGTCGGCGGGGCCCTTTATTTTGTTTCTAATGATAGCAACAGCCTGGTAATGCTTGCTGCTACCTTCAAAATTTTCAATTTTGTAAGCGGTGTGTACCGCTTGTCGCCATGAGACATAATTTTCATGCTTTCCCTCAAAATCCGGTAGCGATTTTATTACATCTAGAGACTCGTCGCAGGGTCTCCCCGGAATTATCTCTATTTCCTTAAATGTTTCTATTTCAGGTGCACTAATTTCAATCTCATTTATGCGGCGGCTAATTCCTTTTAATTTTTCTTCAAAATTTTCCCTTTGCACTGCCAGCGCAGAACTGACAGCACTTTCTATTAATACTTTTAATTGATCAGCTTCTAAACCCATTTTATTTTTTACTTCCCACCAATTTTCCTGATAGTCTCTATTGCAGTACCTTTTCCTATCAATTCTTATATTTCGGAGCTTTTCAAAAAGATTATCTAGATCATTCATAAATATTCTTGCAAAGATTTACAAATTTTTAATAAGATTTACTATTTCTACTTACATCATAATAATATTTTTACAGAATAATATTAGAAAGTAATAGATCAACTATTTTCGCCTTCTTGAATTGTTGTTTGCTGCTTTCTCCGCCTTTGTATTTCCTTGTCGTTGTGTACGGCGTTACGATTATGTTTATCTTGATGCTTATGATTTATATATGATTGTAAATGAAGTATCCTTTTTTAACACTTTAATTTAATTTTGTTCAAACAGTTCTGCAAAATCTGTTTGCATTTACACTTCACAGCTATTGCTATTTTCTTAGATGTTCATGAAGTCTCTTTTTTAACTTTTGGGGTTTTGTGTTATATTCTTAAAATTTCCGATTACTTGTTAAAATTACCGGTTACTTTTTTCACTTTGCCCCACGTTGGGCGCCAATTATTTAGGTTCGATTTATATTTATTTAAATTATATTTTATTTAATATTTATTTCTTTTTACAAGCTTCGGTGCTCTGGCACCCACGAGAAACTAAAACTTAAAACTAAGCCTATCTTTAATGAAGAGTCGGTCACCGTTGGCGTACGTGACTGCTTCAAGGTGTTAGGTTGCTGTTACGTTCCCAGCGGACGAGCTGTAGACGCTTACGTTTGCAGTTTGCTGGCTAGCGTGAGAAGGAACTGCAGACGCTGACGTTTGATAATTTTCCGGTCAGCGTGAGAAAGTTTCTTTGCTGACTCAGGCCACGCGCGAACTTTATGGTTGTAGAGGTGCTCGTGTTAACTTGCACGCGAACGAAGAGAACACAGCAACGAAAGGCGCGAGCAACCAAGGAGATTAGAGGGCGCTACAAGACCAGGTGGAGTAGACAGACCAGAGCGCTACCAGCAATTGCGTGAAGACCGGAATCTGAGCACACCAAAGAGAGCAGGGAGCCAACCAGATCAGCAAGGGAGGTATGTAGACCCCCGAAGCGCATGCAGACGATGCGGTGGAGCCGGAGTCGCAGTCCAAAAATGGAATTTTGTTGGAAGTGTGGACGTTGTGGAGTACACACTCGAAATTGCTGCCCAGATCTACAGGGAAACGACCAGGGGCTTCAGCAGTATCGAGGGTGGGGTCCACAACGCTCCCTCGAGAGCAGTTGCGGCACTAAACCATACACAAGGCTGGATCCTGGCCAAGGTAACCATGAACGGCGAGAAAATAGTAGCGGAAATAGATACCGGAGCAACGAGGAGTTTCGTGAGCGCAGAGGTGGTGAAGAAATTGGGTACGGAAAGGACGAAACCCGTAAAGACGCGAGTGGTAATGGGAGATGGAAAGCGCAAGGATGTCGAGGAAGCAGTAGAAGCAGAAGTGAAGTTGGGGAACGAAGTACGTCACAGTGAGTTACTTGTTCTACCAGGCCTGGTCGATGAAATGGTACTCGGGACGGACTACCTCGCGAAGGCCAACACAGAGTTGAGATCGGGCGGAGAGTCACTCAGATTAAGGGTAGACAAAAGAGAAGACAAAGAAGTCACGTGCACCGCCATAGTTGAGAAGAGAGCGAAGGAATACACGGCCTCAGAAGGCCCAAACCAAACCACACCACAAGCAGACAGCCCAGCGGATAAAAAAGTGGGTGAGTTCCTGCAAAGTGAGTTGAAAAAATTTGAGGAGATATCAGGACCGTCCAATGTCGCCACACGTAAAATAATCATGCGAGACGATCGACCAATAAAGCGGAGGTACTTCCCCAAGAACCCAAAGATGCAAGAGGTCATCAACAAAGAAATCGACGAACTAATCGAGAAGAACTACATCGAACCATCCCATAGTCCGCACAGTGCACCAATAGTATTGGCAAAGAAGAAAAACGGAAAGTGGAGACTCTGCGTTGACTACCGCCAATTGAATGCCAAATCCGTTCCAGACGCCTACCCGTTGCCGCGTATCCAGCATATACTCGATCGGCTCAGAAGCGCTAGATTCATCAGCAGTCTGGATTTGAAGAATGGTTATTGGCATATCTCCATAAGACAGCAAACAGTACATGGCATTCACAGTACCTGGACGTGGCTTGTTCCAATGGAAGGTAATGCCTTTCGGCCTACACTCCGCACCAGCGACAGTCAGCATTCGAAGCCCTGAAAGACGCCCTCACACAAGCATCGGTATTGGCGTTCCTGGACTTCACAAAGAGATTTACTTTGCAGACCGACGCGAGTGATTTCGGGCTCGGAGCAGTTCTAACACAAGAGTTAGAGGGTAGCGAGCGAGTAATAGCATACGTCTATGCGAGCCGGCGGCTGAATAAAGCCGAAATGAACTACTCACCAACGGAGAAGGAGTGTTTAGCGATAGTCTGGGCAATAAGAAAAATGAGACCGTATCTAGAAGGGTACAACTTCACAGTGATTACCGACCACCTGGCGTTGAAGTGGCTCAACGTGATCGAGAGTCCCACAGGTCGGATTGCGAGACGGGCGCTAGAGCTCCAACAATATTCGTTTGAGGTGCCATACAGGAAGGGGAAGCTGAACGTCGTAGCAGACGCGCTATCAAGGCAACCATAAGAGGAACAGTTGGGCACAGTGCTAGAGGAAGAGGAAAACGAAGACGGCGCATGGCTAAAAGAAAAGAAGGCGAAGGTGGAAGAAGCTCCAGAAAAGTACCCGGACTACGTGATCGAAGAAGGCAGTTTATATAAGTGAATGACGACCCAAGTCGATGGTGAAGACATTACTTCATGGAAGCTGTGCGTACCAATGTCTCAAAAACCCGAGTGCAGGCCATATGGGCATTCGTAAATCTATAGCCCGGGCGATGGCACGATACTACTGGCCAAGAATGTTTCGCGACGTGAGGAAGTATGTACAACAATGCCACCAGTGCCAAATATATAAGCCCGGCCAACAGCAAGCCTCCGGCAAAACGCTCACCCAAATAGCGGAAGAACCACGGGCAATAGTGTGTGCAGATTTCGTCGGCCCGCTACCACGATCAAAGCATGCAATATAATGGCTCTCGTCTTTCTGGACCGATTCTCTATATGGGTAGAGATCGTGGCAGTCCGCAAAGCCACAACCGAAGGTCTCGTGCGAGCATTCCGAGAAAGGATCTTAGCGCGTTTTGGCGTCCCAAAGGTACTGATCACGGACAACGAGCACAATTCACCAGTAGACATTTCAAAAATTTCTTACGCGAGCATGGAGTGAAACCCCAGCTAACCGCACCTTACACACTGCAAGAAAACCCAACCGAAAGAGCAAACAGGAACATTAAAAGAATGATAGCGGAATTCACCAGAAGAGAACGACGTGATTGGGACGAACTACTCCCGGAAATAACACTCGCACTCAATACCTGCGTAGGTGAATCCACAGGGCACAGCCGAATAATCACTTCGACGAACACACCTTCGGAACCGCGCAGAAAACCTCGACACCAACAGAGAAAGCAACAATGATGGCAGAAGTTTACAGAATAGTCCGAGGAAACCAACCACGCGCAGCAGCCGATCAAGCGCGTTATTACAACCTGCGAAGGCGAAATTGGCAACCAGCTAGGGGCGACTTGGTACTAGTGAAGGACCACCACCTCTCAAAGGCGATAGAAAATTTGCGACCAAACTAGCTCCCAGGTACAGCGGCCCGCATCGAATAACCAAATACGTTTCTCCAGTAATAGTGGAACTGGACAAAATACACAAGGGAAAAAGGAGAACGGCACATCTGAGTGAGTTGAAGCCCTACCTTCCATAAAGGAGAACAAAAAAAAATAATAACTTTGAAAAAATTAAATAAATAAATTTATCATGAAAAAAAGGAGAAATTTTACATAAGAAACACAAACAAAAAAAAAACACAAAAAAAGAAGGAAAAAAAAACCAAATTAATAGTGAAGAAAATTTAAGCTAAGAAACAAAAACAAAAACAAAAAAAATTTTAGTAAAAAAAAATATTAATAAAAAAAAATATTAGTAAAAAAAAAATATTAGTGAAAAAAAAAGAATTAATTAAAGGACATCATAGTGTTAAGAAACAAAACCAAAAAAAAAAAATGAATTAAAGGACATAAAAGTGAGGCGTAGTGTTAAGAAACAAAAAAAAGTTTGATATGGACGCACCCTAAACATCATATACTGTGAGAAGGTGGCAGCGCTCGCCAATAGCGGAGCCATCGATAAACAAACGAATATATATGCGAATATATACCTATGTATATACAATTAAGTGAGAGAAAATATACATAATATACATACATACATAATCTAAAATATATGCAAAGAAGTGAATATATACAAACTAGAGGAAACATACACGTACATACATACATAAACTAAATATATGCAAAGTGAATATACGCAAGCGAAAACACATGGACACAAAAAAAAAATATATATATACACACATATAAGAAAAAATAACCGAAATACTCCTGCAATAATTCGGAGGAGAAATATGTATTAAATCATATACAGGAAAAGCACAGTTGATCGAGCGACGAAAATCAAAACAAAAGCCGGTGCTGCGACCAAACTCACATCAAGTGTTCTAGCGACTGAAGTGACCGAGAGACAAATTGTACTAGTGAAGTGTACGGGCGCTGAACCAAACATACGCGATAAATGAAGTAAGGAGGAAACGAAGATACAAAAGCACGCAGCAGAGATGGCAGCAACAAATAACTGGCCGTGCATACAAAGGCTGACAGAGGAGGAGATAATTTCTCACCTACCTGACGCGAAACAAACAAAACGAGGCAGAGCAGAAAGTACGTGTACCAGCGAGTCTGCGTCAACAGTAATATTCGTACGGAGCGAAAAAGATGCAGGTAGCAGCAGTAGTGATGACGAAGAATGCCTGGTGCTCGCATCCACACCAATCATCATCTCATCAGAGAGCGAAGAGGAGCAGCCGGCGAAGCGACGAGGGGAACTCGAAATATCCGAGGAAGACGGTGAAGTGCGTGGCAGAGGGTTCATCGAGTATAAAAAGCGCATCGATATGCGTTTGCGCATATACAACGAAACAGTGGCGACGAACGACTAACCACAACAACAACCGGCTAAGCTATATACATGCGATGCAGGAGAGAACGAAGACGCAATAAGCCTAGCAGCAAGCGGCGGGATACTAGAAGTCGGCGATTTGAATGAGTACGCCAACATAGCGAACGAGGTAGAGCGGTGGCTGCAGAACGCAGAAGCAACAACACCAAACACATGGAGCAATCGGACAGGGATCGAACCACTGCCCGCGGCCCTGACTAACGACATTGAGGCGCACATGCAGCAACCACAGCAGCGACGGGTGAGGCGATCCTTCAAACGACACATTGAAGGTAACAACTACCGCGTGAGAATCACGCGAACTGACCTGGTGACAATAAGTCTCGCAGCGGAAAGTGAGAGGAGGGTGTAAGGACCCCAAAATCCGAGGCTTTTGGAGACCTCACAACGCACATAAATTTTCATATACATACATTGAATTTATATACATACATGAAATCATTGAACTAGATAGTACATATATATATATATATATATATATTTATTATACAAATAAACATACATACTTAAATTATTGCAAGTTAAAACATAGAGATATGTGAGATACATATATACATGCCCTGAAGCCTATAAGCATGTTCGAACATGAATTTATTCGCATGCACATACATACGTACACATAGAATAAGTGGAAAACTGTACGAAGCAATAAATTGTTATTATGAAATAACATTCTGCCTGCGTGCAGAATAGTATAAAAGGCGACGAAAATGCAAAGGAAATTAAGTAGCCTTTGTGTTGTCGTGTCGATAGGTACATATACTTGCCAAACGTAGTGCACCTGAGGGTTTTCACCTCACGAGCACTTATCTATACTCCACTAAGGTTTTTCACCTCACTGGAACGAGAGCTAGTAGAGGGTTTTCACCTACACAGCTCATACGAAAGAAGTATTATCTGTGTTATCATTAGGCATACTTGCCCGTGGGATTAACACCACCGGAAACCGTAGTGTACCTGAGGGTTTTCACCTCACAAACACTTATTTATACTCCACTGAGGGTTTCATTACCTGACTGGGGCGAGGGTTAGTAGAGGGTTTTCACCTCCACAGCTCGTACGAAGAAAGTAGATACTTGTCGTAGAAATATAATATAATATATTAGAAACCGTTTATATATATATTGTTTATACCTAATGAATTTGTTATAACGAACGTAGCGTGTTATTACTTTAGGAAACTCTTGGCAAGGCTGAGCTTACCCCAGCCAAGTGGAAAACTCCGTTACAATAGTTACACATATATGTATGTACGAAATTTTGATATTAATATTGAAACGATGAGAATGAAACACGCCATAAAAATATGTATACACATCTTATGCACGCGAATGCCGGGTAAAAAGAATGGAAAAAAATGAAAATTACAAGATTAAACATGTGAGTTGTGAATTCAGCAAAATTAAATCTGAGTTTTGCCAACGCAAATTAGCAAAAGAAAAAGAAGAGAGAATGAAAAAGAAAGAATGCATAAAGAAATCGGTAATAACCCTTGGAATAGTTACTAGATTTACAATTAAAAAGTTATGGACTAATTTTATATAAACATTTCAAGACTCCTTCTGATATCGATAACTTATTTCTCATTTTTGCATCTGTTTACGTGGGTTTCTATATATATTTCTGGCCTAATAATGAAAATACGAATATTTATCAACGAAAATGGCTTTTTTTGGACTTGGCTCGTCTTGGAAGACCCAAACGGTCGATTGCTGTTTTGTTTCGGGCTCATACGCATAGATCCATGATTCGTCCACGATCTTATAAACGTCTTTTGAAGCACCGCGATCGTATTTTTTCACCATTTCTTTACACCAATCCAAAGTGCTATAGGATGGTGCTTCATAGCCATACAAAGATTTTAGTTCATCGATGCACTCTTGTCGTGATAATCCACGTCGAAAGTTGTGAAAAATGATCGCACGAAAATGTTCACGAGTTAATTCCATTTTTTGGCCGAGATGAGTTTTTTAATTCCCTGTAAATAAAACAATTCACGATTAAATGACAAAACGTTCTGAGTGATGTTATCCTAAAAAATGTCAAACTTTCCAATGGAAATGTCAGATTGCACCTGGCAACACTTAGTGTTGCCTAGGCCAGACCTATATATAGCAGCATACGTATTGATGAAAGTTAGGTGAAAAAAAAATATTTAAGGGTAATCGGACTCAGATCAAAAAAACACCAAAACATTGCTGGTACTCCAGGTTGTTGTGCTTTTACAGCAAAGATAGTTGGTTCCAAAGTCGGGCGCTTATGTACATTCGGACATTGGCCTCTTTCCAATGGCCTACTTTTCTCAGCTGATCAAAGTGCGTTGTTTACAACCTCGTCCACGTTATAACTTATTACCAATGAGGTCCTTTTGCATTACTTTGCTGGCGACCTAAACAAACGATGCTGTTATTTATCTTATTATTTAATACTTATTTTAATATTATTTACTATGCTAGAGTTATTTATTGTTGAGAGTTACCTCGATTTGCTCATTTTTTTTTTTTTTTTGTTGATGATATTTCTTTTTTAAATTAAACTCCTTTTTTTCCATATACGACTGGCACTGTGAACTTTTCTCGAACTACAGGTTTGAGTAACGGATTTCTTCAAGCCGTTCATCTAGCCGACAAGAAAAAATGTTATTTGATAAATATCCCCCCGAAGTAACATCTACTCTCACTAACTTCCACAAAACTTGCATTTTTACAAACCTAGCACTGCTTTATCGAACCACAGGGCCCTTTAAGGTAGGCAACATTACATCGACATCCCTGTGTGGTAGCCACACGCATACACATACATACACCCGCAGACATTTAAATACAGTCATACAAGTACTAAGAGAAAGGCTGTCGTTACAAGTCTCTTGCAAGCTCTGCACTTGTATAAATTTTAAAGAGCTTTTCGCCTCCGATCGAAATAAATATATAAGAGAGAACTAATATTGTAAAAATTGTCTGGCACATTCGCGTTCAGAGAAGGAGTGTAAAAGAAAGGTTCTTTCTCATTTCTCGGGATAAGAGAAAAAAAACTGCTCCCAACAGCACTCATTCCAATACTTCACAATGGAGAAATAACGAAAATAAAAGCTTGACCAAGGTTCTTTGTAACACTGAGAATGCAAAGGTTACTTGATCTACCAACAACAAAGGTATACTACGAAATACTTGGTATGGGTGGACAGAAAGTCCAGAACTCGAATAAGCTGTGCTCTATAACATTGTGTTCCACTAATCACACAATAAAAACCGCAGCTCAGGCGATAATTCGCAGCCTCTTGCAGATCCCAACTGCTTTACACCATCAAAAATAGACATGGTGATTGGAATTATGAAGATCAATGTGGCCGGAAGCTTAATCGCCCAAAGTAGAAAGCTCATCAGAATCCTTAGGAGACTTACTGAGAAAGTTTTGGGAACAGGAAGAAGTGCCTCCGACTACAACTCAGACAGAAGACGACACCTTCTGCGAACGGCTATACAAAGACACAACCAACAGAAGAGAAGATGGTCGATATGTGGTAAAGCTGCCGTTCAAATCATCATTCTCCGAAGCAGTTGCACTAGGACACCCCAGGCCCTCAGCCCAGTAGCAATATCTCAGCGTCGAACGGACCAATAAAAAAAGGACTCATCCCAACGAAATAGTATGCAAGAGTAAATATTTTTCTTTTTACCTACCCCATGCAGTAATAAAACCTGGTAGTAAGACTACTAAAGTCAAAGTAGTACTCAACGCATCAAAACCCTCCGGCGTCTCACTCAATGACGCATTGCATATTGGCCCCGTTCTCCAAAATAACCTAATGGTCATAATTCTCAAATGGAGACTATTTAAATATACATTAAATGGCTACAATGAAAAATTTTACAGCCAAATATACCTCCACAAGAAAGACCAGGACTTCCAACGCATCCTATTTCGTTGCTCTCCCGATGATCCGATAGAAGACGAATCTCTTCGGACCTCAAAGATCCTAAAAGACGAAACATACGTAGACGATATTTTATCAGGCGGACACGATCTAGCCTCAAAAAGTGACGCGCTGCATAATGTCATTGAAACTCTCAAGACGGCCGGATTTCCACTAAGAAAGATTGCAGGAAATCATAAATCACTACTCAAATGTATTACTCAATCCAACCTCTTAGATGAGGATTTTCTCCAATTTCAAGAAGCAAGGTCAACAAAAACTCTTGGAGTAAAATGGAATGCCCTCACTGATACGTTTTCATACTCAGTAGATCCATTTCTCGACTCAAATACTGCCACGAAAAGACAGATCTTCTCAGCTGTTGTGAAACTTTTCGACCCGGCAAGATGGCTATCGCCCATAATGATAGCAGCAAAAACACTTCTCCAACAAATCTGTATAGAAGCAATGGACTGGGATGAAACGGTGAAGCCACTTTCCCTTCACAAATGGAACGTCTTCAAGAAAAATCTCGCTGCAATCGAAGAAATCAAAATACCTCGATGGGTGCAAATCACGCCAGATAGCTACGTGGGTTCTCTGATGCATCCAAAAAGGCCTTTTGCGCATGCGTAGGCCCGCATGGAAAGGCCCAGAATAAATAACTAGGCCCCGCACTTTGTAGCCTAAAAGTTCACCAAACCTACTGCTTACCCTCAACCCATTCAAAGATACGCCTGGCATTCTACGCACGAATGGACGACTAAGCTACGCGGCTCTTAGTCATAGTAAGAGCCATCCAATTATCATCCCGGATAACTCTACACGTAGATTTTACACCCTTCTTCTCGCTTTTCTCCACTCTACCCTTCTGCACGCTGAAAATCAGCTTATGACACGGATGATTCAGCAGGAATATTACATCGCACGATTGAGGCAGAAGCTCAAGACGTGTATATTCAACTGCAAATATTAATAAAATCACACGATTATTCCTCAAATTATTTCACTGGGCAGTAGATCTTCATGAAATCATTGAAAAATTTACTTTGGTTTCTTGCAGCAAACAGAACAGCAATAAATTAAATAATTGATTTCCGCAGATAATGCAACCAAAGTAAAAATAGCGATAATATCGTTTGCCAACGGGCAGGGTGGCCATTTATATTTCTACTATACTTAGTCCAACGATTTGGAATTACCCTGAAAAAATCAGACTACTGTGATATAAACTTAAAACTTTAATGTGATTAATTAGTTCTTGTAGCATTCAATTTATCTCATCTGCGATTCTCATTTGTCATCTCAATTTTAGGAATCGGTCTGCAGGTAATGGTTTCGTCAAAATATCGGCCAACTGTTTATATGTATGTAGGACTACATATATTCAAGTCTAATTAGCTTATTTTCAATCTGCTCTCTAGAAAATTGTTACTTTATATCAATATGTTTTGATTTTTTGTGACATAAAGGGTTATTAGCAATGAATTAAACAAGATTCGAATATTTTAAACAAATACCCAGTGGTACCTTTTCTGTCTGTCTCATCACCGCCCCAATCAGAACCAACAAAACCTATTATATATATCTTTATAATAAGGTTTCTTAACGTAAGCTAACTTCAAATCGACGGTACTCTTAAGTTATCTGAGAATCCTCTTCAAACATTTTCATAATTCTGCATTATTCTTATTGGTATATCGTCTCAAAATATTAATATGTAGATGTCGAATTCACAAAGCCCATTTCTTTTAATATACAGTGCTACATTTCGCTTAGCCGAATGTATTTTTTTTTTAATTTCTAGGGCTAAAAGTACACACAAAAAACAAACCTCTTATAACTAATTCGATACATATTTTATTATTAAACAAAAAAACAAATAGTTTTGAATTTCATCGCATTTTTGCTAATATTTTAGTATAGCCAAATGCTTCAATAATACTAACTAGAAACAAAATTAAAAAAGTAAGTACATAATTAATATTTTTATTTTACCCTCCGTATGGTGTTGCACTTGTTTAGTGTAATCTGGTTCACAAGTAATGGATGGAGATTCATTTAAAATATTTATTTATTTCCAAGTGTTTTTATATTAGATCCGTTTGCAGTCGAAAGTTTATGCTCACAATTTCTTTTATATGATTTAATTTCAAAGAATGTAGAACTGAAACATTTGCGCCTGTATCAATCAAAAAATTGACTTTGTTAAATTGTTTTAGTTTACGTTTTAGTTTAAGGACTTTATATTTGAAATACTTGTGTTTAATTTAAAATTGCAAGGCAAAAAGGATTATTTTTCAAATTTTGATGATACCGAAAAATATTATTTTGATTATTATTATAGATAGATGTAGATCTATATCTAGAGATAAATATATGTAGATCAAGATCTAATTGAAATTTGTTAATACCTGAAGTAATTTTGTTTAAAGTTTGACACATTCCAGTTGTTAAGGGGTTAGGGGTAGTCAGAATTTTCAAAAAATCGTTAAGTATAATATCTTAACAATAATCTCTGAAAATTTCAAGTTAATCCGATAATTCGTTTTTAAGTTATTCGACAAATAACAAAGAGAGCTCGGGCCTTTCAAAGCGCTAGTGTGAAACTTTAAACGCGTTTTTCTCAAAACTATGTTTTTTGAACTGGTGACAACTGTAACTCGAAAACCGCTCAGTTGATTTTAATGAAATTTATACAGCTTTTAGAATACATAATAAACTCGGGCCTGATCGAAGGATTTTTTTTTTTTGAAAAATTTCGATTTTTTAAGACAAATTAACTGTTGATTTTTTCCCAAAAATCTAGACAAAAATTTCCTGAGGCCGCCATTTTGTTAATTTTTGAAAAAAAAAATCCTTCGATCAGGCCCAGGATTATTTATTTATAAAACTAATTTTTTTTATCCGATTGATTTCAGATGAATCTCCAAGGACTTATGATTGTCACCGCAAGGACCTTTTTTTGGAACTGGGTTAACACAGACAGCTGTAACTTCGGAAATAAATTTTTTTTTTTGAAATTTTCGTGACTTCAAGTCAAAACATTGTTTAATAATACCATATCACTACTTTTGTAAAATAAAATTATTTAATTGCAAAAAAAAAATACTGAAAATTTTCATTTTTTCGTGCCTCTGACTACCCCTAACCCCTTAAATAAGTTAAATTCTTAATGCACTGTTCTAAAATATTATTATTATTAATAGTTGAAGCTATTCAATATAGTAGAGGTTTATTAATTAAATCGAAGCTTTTATCAGCCAAAATAATAATTTCATCTTGATTTTGATTATTAGAAAAAGTTAAATGAATTTGAAATTATTGAGATAATTTACGAATTCATAATTTAAAAAGTAATTCGTAACTAACAATTGAATCTGATTTCATATGTCTGGAAAGTTCTGAAGGTCAAAGATCACCAAGTTGAGTATTTGAAAAAATAAGAATTGTTCCAATGTCTTTTCTTCATTAGAACTTTTTTGATTGTATTGTATTTATTCGAAAACGGAAGTGGGTAAATAACAGATAATTTTCGAAATAGATTGCGTTAAATTTTTCTTTTGTTAATTTCAAATTGTCCTTCAACAAGCAAAACCCATACTTCTGGACTTTCATCCCAAAGCGGACGTAATTTAATTGACTTGGAATTTGGTCTAAAATTACAATACTATATTCTAGTTGTATTAAATTTTATACATGAGTGTATAGTGTTAAATATTGTATTGTATTTAAATCTGTATTAGAGGTTGTGATTTCTTTTTGTGTTTCTTTTGTTGTACAATTACGTGTGCATATTGGAGAATGAATTTACAACAATTTAAAAAACTTTAATTTTATATTTGAAATGAGATATAAAATTAAATTAAATAGTTTATTAATGCTGTACATAATAATATAGTATATATTTTTTTTATAATATATAATAAGTATTATATATACGTATAAGTAATAATAATATAATAAGTATTTTTCATAGAAACAACTTAAGTGATCTTTTATAGATGTGGAAAATGTTGATATTGCTGTTAATTGAAGCGTTAGTTGATATCTTTAGCCCTTATAGATTTTGTTTAAAAATGGGTTTATTTCGTTATTAATAAAATCCCACGATTATTCCTCAAATTATTTCACTGGGCAGTAGATCTTCATGAATTCATTGAAAAATTTACTTCTTCTCTTTGTATGTGTGAGAAAGATAAGTTTATTCCAAGTAACGTTTACAATAGAAATGAAAATAATTGTACGAAATTAGAATTATGTAGATTAAAATGAAAATGATGATATCACCTTGGTTCACCTTCCGATTTATTCACGCGCTTCCTTCGTTCCGTTCTCGACTGTTGCTCAACTTCTCATTTATATCTTGACAATTCTTTATTCTGCTATCTAGTCACGTCATCTTCATGGCTTTCGATGTATCTCCATAGCTTCATATTATCGGCGTTCGTTGATGACGTCGTAACGGCAGTTGCGGTTAACTTTAATGATTTTATACGATCCTATATATTTGCCTGTCAGCATTCACCCTGCGACGAACTGTGAATACTTTATTGCTACAAGAGCTGATAATTGGTACTCTTTGCTGCTCTTTCGCTGCGTTTTGTAGATTGCTTGCGCTTTCGTTATTTGCTCTTTAGCTGACTGTCTCAATGTACTGTGATCCGCATTAAATAATTCAATAAATTCGTCTTTGAGAATTTTTACCAGGTCAGCATTAAACTCATGTCTCATTTTAACTCCGAAAATCGCCTTTTGCACTGGACCTATATGTTTTCACCACTTCGATGACTCCGACGTAGACAGCTTCGCCAAAACCGACAGAATCACCTTTTTAACAAGCTCGATTTGACCATTGCCTCTTGCAACTCATGTAGTAACTTCGATATGTTGAATTTGGTTGTTAGTGCATACGCTGCTCCTTTGTCGCTAATAATTCTTTCTGGGCTATCGAATATTTCATCCACGTATGCATGTGCCTAACTACTTCTTGTGCATCAATTGTTTTTGTTGTGAAAAGCCACCTAAATTTCGAAAATGTATCAATAATCGCGAATATATATTTATAACACTTTGATGACTCATCCAATGACCCTAGGAGATCAACGTGGTTAGTATGTAGTGGAGAAAATCTTCTTGTTTTCCAATCTTTTTGTTATGTATTATACACTTAACACAATTCGCTATAGTATGTCGGATTACTTTTTCACCAAGTGTGGAATGAAATAATCTCGCTGTATTAAATTCATTGTTTTTTGTGTACCCATATGACCGACTTTGTGCGCATTTGTAATAATTTCGTTTTCCATGCTTCTTGGTAATACCAACAAATCCTGCCCTTTGACGTGTTTATACAGAAATTCTCTCCTAATCTTATAACTTTCAAACTGTCGATGTTTTAAGACCTCTCGTACAGCTTTGATATGTTCATCATATTCCTACGCTACTCAGAGTGTCTACGTGCTTCATTCGACTACCCGCTCTATGCTCTGCGGTGTACCCAAAATCTTGCAAGTACATAATCCACTGTGCAACCTCTCTTGGAATGTCTTTCTTCATAGTAGTTTGTTTAAACGCAGTACAATCAGTGATTAATATAAAATTATTTCCAAGTAAATATAGGCGAAATTTCTTGGTTGCTAAAGATGCTGTTTTTACTTCAAGCAAGTAACTATTCATTTTTTCTTCACTCTCCGATGTTTTTTGCTCCTCTAAAATACTGAGTGCCATGCTTTCTCATGCTTTTGCATCAATGCTCCCCCGAAACCATACTTTAAAGCGTCAGCATGCAGTTGTGTTTCGGCGTTTTTTTTTAATTTTTAGTAATTGTATCAACGCAGCTTTTAACTCGGTAACTACCCTCAATTCATCTTCTCCTATCTCGAATAAAACATCTTTTTTAAATTCGTTAGTGGCCTTGCAAGTATGGCATACTGCTTTATAAACTCCCTACAATATCCCGTAAGGCCTAAAAAACCTTGCACGCTGCGGACGTCCTTCGGCACTGGATAGTTCTTTACAGCCTTTATTTTACCATCGCCTGGCCACACATGGAACCAATTTCTACCGTGTGCCGGTGTACAAAACCCAAACGGAGCTTTATTAAACTTATATATACCCTGTTTTATTATGATTGCCGCATATGTTTTGCTATCTTCCTCTACATATTGGTACATGGAAAACCCCATTTTTCAGATTCGTAACACAAAAAAATTCGGAGATTGCGTTTTACTCAAAACATCTTCAATCAGTGGGAAAGGAAACCTGTCTTTTAAAACACAAGCATTTAACATTCTGTAACAATTATCTCGGTACTGGGAATTATTTTTAACTGGATTGGGCATTTTTTAGTATTTTTACATGGCTTACAGTTGCAAATTATTTCTTCGACCGCTTTTTTAAATCTTTTTGTTACATCAATTTCATTTGTGGAGCTTATTGCTTCCTGTCTCTTCAATTTAAACTTCGTCTGCTTCGCAGCCCAGAAATGTATATTTACTACCCTTAAGCTCAACAGTGGGCTTTCCAACAAAATCGTTGCCTATTATTACAACATAGTTGGTTTTTTGGTCTGATACAATAAGAAATTTGTGTGTGCTTCTCAGCCCATCAACGTTAACATCAGCTGTGAAAGTTTCAACCACTTTTATTGGGATATTTCCCAAGCCGCACAAAGCTACAGTACTTTTCTGCATAGTGTTTGAATAAGAGAAACATCGGAACCTGTATCGATAAGACATTGTTTATGTTCATCAGTTTCACCCGTGTTTTATTGGAAATAGAATTTACTTCCGCTTTTTGTACTCTTCTATCGCAATGTTTTGCCATGTGCCCACTTCCATTACATTTAAAGCATTTTACATCTGCTCTGCACTCGGCTCTTATGCTCAATTGATCCGCAGTTGAAACAGTGTTGCTTACGTGCACTTATTATTTCATTGTTTTTTTTTTTTTAATAATTGTAAATAACAAATTGTGTTATTTGCATGGAGTGGCGCTCCATCAAAACTAAATAAAAAAAAAAAAACAAACTATAAACAAATAGTTCACACTAGTTGAACAGATTCAAATATATTAATTATAATAATAAAACAAATATAAAAAGCTCTGGTATTAAAGAAAGGCGCTTAAAAGTATGCAGGAAAATTTGCATTTGCTCGCGCCGTTTCCGAACTAGAGTTGCCAAGAAACTGTGTTTTAAAATCCACTGAGCCCTCAGCTTTTGTAGTCCCTTCTAGGATTACTTTACCCGCCCCTTCATGGGCTCAATCGCCGATTACCGCAACTCCTCCAGCTCCTTCTAGAGTCGAAACGCAAGACTACACCGAAAATAGCGCTGCAAAGAAAGCAGTAATTCAAACGGGAATCGATCGCTACATTCTTGTAAAAAGGAAACGGTCACCCCATAAAAATAGTGAGCAAAATCAAAACAAAATTGTCAAAACAGCAAGAGAAAGAGACAGCATGAGCAATAATCGATTTCATATGCTTTCTGATGCTGATGATCAAGTGCGTGTGCAGAAAACGTCCACGCCGCTGCCAATTTATCTTAGAGAAGCGAACTCTAGCAATCTTGTCAACAAATTGATAGATCTAATTGGGAAAAATAACTTCCATGTAGTCTCAATTAATAAGTGAAAGTGCAAATCTACGGAGAAGATAGCTATCGCAAGGTGGCAGATAATTTCGAAAAGGAAAAGAAGTCCTTCTATACCTTCCAGCTCAAAAGTAGTCGTAGCTTAGCAGTCATCCTAAAGGGCATTGAACACAGTGTAAGTCCCTTGGAAATAGAAAGTGCCTTAAAAGAAGAAGGTTTCAGGGTTAGAAACGTATTCAACAATAAAAATAAGGCTAACATACCTCAGCCAATGTTTAGGGTTGATATTGAGCCAGATTTCCAGCTCTTAAAAAAGGGAGAAGTTCATCCCATTTACAAACTGCGGTATCTTCTTCACCGTCGTATTTCCGTGGAAGAACCACATAAACGAACAGGTCCTGTTCAGTGCCATAATTGTCAAGAATTTGGCCATACGAAGCGATATTGCGCTTTACAAAGTATATGAGTCATTTGTGGAGATTTACACAGTTCAAAACAACCCCTTAGTCTAAAAAGTGTAGCAATTGCGGTGAAAATCACACCGCCAATTACAGGGGTTGTGCAATATATATTTCCCCAAAAAGGCAAGGGCAGTAAAAGGGCTTCTAGCAACTTTCCTACTCCTCAGCCTCACCCTCAGCCTCAATCAAAAGCTGCCGAAACAAAGCCAACTAATACCAACTTTATATCCTACGCCCAAGCATTAAAATGTGTACCTCAGCTCACAACGCAAGAAACGTCCATCCCGTCCATTCCGTCTGTTAACTCAATGCAAAGTATGATGCAAGATTTAATTCGAAATCAAAATCTCCTCCTTCAAGCGACTTTGTCTAAGCCATGAACGACCTTAAGATATGTTATTGGAACGCCAACGGCTTGGTTCAACACAAAAATGAACTTCAACTCTTCTTAGAAAATCAAGCAATTGATATAATGCTAATCTCCGAAACTCATTTGACCAAATTTAACAACTTCAATATTGATACATTTCTGTTTTATGACACCAAACACCCTGAAGAGAAAGCGCGCGGTGGAACTGGAATACTTATCAGGCAAAAAATTAAACATTATATAATGGAAGAGTACTGTAAATACTACCTTCACACTACCTCAGTTCATATGTATGATAATTCTGGTGGAATAAACATTTCCGCCATATATTGTCCGCCCCGATACAACATATCAGAAACTCAATTTACTGATTTCTTTTCTAAACGAGGTAAACGGTTTCTAGTAGCAGGTGATTACAACGCAAAACATTCCTTCTGGGGATCTAGGTTAATATCTCCAAAGGGTAGAAATTTATATAAAGCCATTCAAAATAACGGTTTCGACGTTATATCTACCGGTCAGCCAACATACTGGCCAACTGATCTCAGCAAAACCCCAGATTTGATTGACTTTGGAGTAACTTGTGGTATCAGTAGAGCACTAGTAAGCGTAAAACCCCTTTTCGACTTATCATCTGATCACTCGCCTTGTCTATGTTCCATTAACATAATTCCTGTTTTCAATGGCTTACAGCTAGGCTTAACCAATAATATTACAAATTGGCTTAAATACAGAAAATTCATTAGCGCGCATCTAAAATCGCTCATTCCTCTAAAATCAATAGCAGATGTCGACAATGTAGTTGATGGCTTTACAACATTACCTCAGTTGGCAGCGTAAATTTCAACGCGCGGCCCATCTAACACTAATAGAAGACAAATTTTCAACGGTTTTAAGGGTAAAGACATTACAAGTCTGGTAACCAAAAAAAGACAACTAAGGAGAGGCTCCCCATTGAGAACTCACAATGGTGAGTGGGCTCGAAGCGACCAGGAATCTTTCCACTGTATTTACACCAAATATTGGATACAAATCTCTTCTAGAATTTCGTGCAGATCCAGATAAAAATTTTATTCAATTTAATTTTAAATCACTTAAAGATGTTATTACTAACGACATAAAGAAAAAGAAGGCTCCTGGATACGACAGGATAACGGGTGATATGATAAAAGAGATTCCAAATGTGGCAATTAAACACATGCTTTGTATATTTAATAATATATTTAGACTACACTATTTTCCTAAATCTTGGAAGCTCTCAAAGATTATTATGATCCCTAAACCAGGTAAAGATCCATCTTTGGTGGGCTCCTATAGGCCTATTAGCTTAATTACGGTATTCTCAAAAATCTTCGAAAAACTTTTATTAAAAAAAATATTACCGATTTTGGAATCGAAACAGACCATACCATGCCACCAATTCGGGTTTAGAGAAAAACACAGCACAATAGAGCAGATGCATAGAATCGTAGCACAAATAAGATCAGCGTTTGAAAACAAGAGTTATTGTACTGCAGAGTTCCTCGATGTTGATCAGGCATTTGATAAAGTTTGGTTAGATGGTCTATTAAACAAGCTGAAAGTTACGCTTCCCGTAAAAATTTATGATGTCTTAGAAAGCTTTCTTCTTGGCAGAAAATTTCGTGTTAGGCAAAAAAGTTACACCACCGAATCCTATGAAATATTTGCCGGTGTTCCCCAAGGAAGTGTTTTAGGGCCCGTCTTATATTTATTTTATACGAACGATATTCAAACCGAAACCTCATCACATCAACTTTTGCGGATGATACAGCAATACTTAGTGTCCATTCAAACCCCATGACAGCCAGTTACAGAATACAAGAACATTTAAAAGTAATAGTGAGTAGTGGCTAACAACTTGGAGAATTAAAGTCAATGAGTCTAAGTGTATACAAGTAACATTTACCCTAAAAAAAGACACATGTCCTTCAATCTTTATAAATGGGAATACAATACCTCAGAAAGAATTCGTTACCTACCTGGGAGTTACATTGGATAAAAGACTCACCTGGAAAAACCACATAGACAAAAATATTACTCAAACCAAATTGAAAATTGCGAACATGCATTGGATTGTAGGCTCTTAGTCCAAACTAAGTCTAGAAAACAATGTTTTACTTTTTAATATGCTAATAAAGCCATCTTGGACGTACGGGATCCAAACTTGGTTCTCAGCATCTAAATCTAGCCTGGATAGAATTCAAAGACTGCAGTCTAAAACCTTAAGAACAATATGCAAAGCCCCTTGGTATGTAAAAAACTCCACAATTCACAACGATCTCGGGATTAAAACCGTCACCGAGGAAATAGAGAAACTGCTTAAAATTACTCATTAAGGTTATCTAACCACCCAAACTTTCTAGCTAAAAATTTATTACAACAGAAGTACCCTAAGCGATTAAAGAGAAAGGATTTACGTTTGAACTGTGACTAAGGGCTCTGCCGCATCCAATTATTCTACATCGGAGTTGCGTTCCGCATATATCCTTCATGATATTATAATTTACTTCACATTATCCTTTATGATATATCTTTTGTTATGAGTGTTTGGTATACCTAATGATATCTATATAAACACATTTTTTGATAAATCTAAGTTATATTCGTAATTTATTGTACTTTGCTTACTTTGTTAATCTATACAGTGGTAATGATTAACTTGTTCTAGGAATATGAATTAGCTTTAAAATTTTCGAAATTATTGTTAGTTTCCAAAAGGAAAGAATCCATAAAACATTATACAAAAAAAAAAAATTGTTTCTTTGTCAACCGATATGTAGTATTTTCTGTATTTTGCCATATCTACTATATAATCTCATGCCTTTGTCGTAATTCGTTAAAAGTGGTTGCACAACCAAAAGGAAATTTTAACTCTGGTTTCCATTTTAGCCCATCTACAATATATCTTTTGTGGACTGTTCTTTAATGTTACCCATATTCGTAAGTTTTTGCATATGAAACTCATATTCATGAAAGCTCCCATTGTCTCATTTTTTCCGCTCCATCAGCCGTTTATGAACATCTCCACTACTCATTTTTTTATCAAATTCTTCTAGCAAACCATTTCGCAATCCTTCGTATGTATAAACAGTAACGGAGTCCAAAAAACATTTCACTATTCCTGTAACTTTATTGCGCGCGCCGCGCGTTAACATACATCTGCTTTTCGTTTAGTTCGTAGGCTGCTGCATTTTGTTCAAAGTTGTTGAACCACTGACGTACTGACATCATAGAACCATCCTAATAGGGGATTATTTTTCCGAAGCTTTTCAATTGTAATGTAATTTCTATTCACTTCGTCTTTATCTAATGTCTCCGCAAAAACTTTTATAAGCTCGCTTAAATTTAAATTCATATCTCCTTCGTGCAATTCCATGCTAACTTCAATCAACTCTTCTTCTCTGTTTTCGCTTTCTGATCTTGTTTTTCCTCTGCGTTAACTTCTGCTAAATTTTTTCATTATTTTACCACGTCCGTCGCTACTGTCGCTTTCCAGTCTTTTTTTCACCCTAGTTTTCATAGGTACTCCGAGAAATTTTCTTTTTCCTTCACACTTACGCAACTTTTCTACTTTTCGCCTCGTTTTCTAGATTTTTCTGCTGTCTGCTGCTACTTCTTATATTGACTTGTGGTTGAGCCCCCAAATGTAGAAAGATAAGTTTATTCCAAGTAATGTTTACAATAGAAATGAAAATAATTGTATGAAGTTAGAATTATGTAGTATTAAAATTGGTTCAACTTCCGATTTTTTCACGCGCTTCCTTCGTTCCATTCTCGACTGTTGTTCAACTTCGACTCTCTACCTCTCTATCTTGACAATTCTTTACCCTGCTACTTAGTCGTGTAGATGGTGCTACCACCCTTTCGCAATGAGAATGATTTCAATGAATGGTATATTCGTTTTGTTGAACACAGCAGGATCGAAGTTGAATTTCGTTTTATAAAATGGTTCTTTTTGTTTCTTGCAGCAAAAGGAGCAGCAACAAATTAAATAATTGAATTCCGCAGATAACACAATCACAGTAAATATAGCGATAAGCGTCACGCACCCTGGAAACGTGAGCAACCCTTGTGCAAGATGCGGTAACCAACCCGCCTTGGGACACGGCTAATGAGAGAGGAAGCTTTAGTGGAACCACTCCGCCTTATTCGGTTTAAGTATCCGCTGAAGTCTAATTGGAGCGTCTGTTCACCAATGGTGCGGCTGCGAGCGGGCGTCGGTCTTGAAGCAAGCGACTCGCCATATAAATGTGTAAAAACTTTAAATTTACTCTCCTAGCGAAGTTGTGCGCTGGGTTTTGGACTCGCCACTTAGAAAAAACTACAGCCAGCTACAATGAAAAAACTAACAACCCCTCGGATGAGATATCATCTTTTGTTGTAAGAAAGTTTACAGGGTAACAACGAAGTCAGAATACGAAATAGTAGAAAAATTTACTGAAGGGTAAATTTTAATACCAAAGTAAATTTTATTACCTCGACAGAATAGGCCTGTTTGAAGACGGTTTTCAAAAGTGGATCTATAGGACCTTAAGAAATGCATTGAAATCAATGACGATTATGTAGAGAAGATAAAAAAGACAAAAATTATGAATAAATACAAGATTTTTTTTCTGGTCAACTTACCGAACTTTTGTTGAGGGGTTATATACAGTTAATGGGCAAAAAAAAACGAATTTTTAAGAATTTTTTTGAGAAGTCTCTAGAATTTATTGATTCAAAAAGTTTACATACTTATTATGGTATTATTCAACAATATTTTAATCCTTATAACTAGTAAAAATATTTCTCTGGAGAAGAGCTACAGCTGAGGTCTAGAAGGTCCTCTGAAAAAACCAAACAGATTTCATTAAAGTAATGTTAAATCTAGTGATTAATCACAAAGGAATAAGCAAAAAAAAAAATGTATGTCAAAATGGTGCCTTCTCAAAGAAACAAGTCGATTTTTCAGCGAAATTTCGATTTTAAATTGTTAATAAAAAAAAGTATTTATCGGAAAAATAAAACCTTAATCTCCATTCTGAGAAAAACGCGTTTAAAGTTATACTTATACTTCCAAGCGCTCCGAAACGTCTTTACAAATATGCGTGTAACTTCGAAAATATTTGCCGGATCGATTTGAAATTTCTTGTGTGTATTCTTAAATATATGTAGATACAGAAAATAAAATAAAAAAATCGATTTTTAAAAAATCATGACTGTATATAACCCCTTAATCCCTTCCTAGTGTTCCACGTATAACGCTTTAAAACTAAAAACGTATTTTATGAAAAATGTTATTTTAAATGCGTTTTATTTACGTTTATTTTCGAAACCTCTTAATAGATAACGTTATACATATGACCGCAAAAGGCTATTGTATCGTTGCTCAATATCGTATATTTTCCTTTTCTAACCAAGTAAAATGTAAACAAGATCAGCTGTTATTCTAAATTCTAATTTCAAATTGTAAAATTCTTTGCGAACGACCGGAATTCTTAACTTCAGAACTGCTATTAGATTGCGGGAGCACTGGCCATCTGTATTGAGAATAGCGTCACCGTTGCCGTGAGAATTTCCTTTGCGGTGCTCAATATTGAAGTCATAACTTTGCAGTATCTCAATTTACTGAGCTAGTTGTCCTTCAGAACTGTAGTAGCCACTTCAGAGCTACATGATCCGTCCTAAGTCGGAAATCTTGTTCGATCAGATACTTGTGGAAATGCTTAATGCAATCTCCCAGTGCTAGTTATGATCTTCGACTGATGAAAAAGCTCCGCTCCGGCTTTCCTATATGGTTTAACTGTCTTCTCCCACCCATCAAATACCTGTGAAAATAAGCATAAGCATTAGCATCCATCTCCAGAATAAATGTTGCACCTGGAATCAATAATCGCTCTTAAGGTCTTGAGTTGACAACCATTCTGTGTCAGTCAACGAGTGCAATTTATCATCGATCCTTGGCAACGGATAACTATATGACTTTGTTATATCATTTAGTCTCCGATACTCCACACAGAACCGCAACTAATCATCTTTCTATTACGCAAGCACAACCGGAGAATTCCATGGAATTTCTCAATAACACCACTTTCGCTTATTTCTTATATTATTTCTCTCGAGCCAACGTTTTCGGCTTCTCACAGTTGCGATTGTAGCTTTGCCTTATTTTCGGTTGTGAGTAATCCTCGCTTTGACAAATCCTTCCGGAGGCGCAGTACCATCTAATCGTGGATCTTGACCATTTTTAATCGTTATCCTTTGAAATTTATTTAACAATTCTACTTCTGACACTAACTGTAACGATTTTCCATCAATATACCTGGCTGACTTCCAAAAACCATCTGTTCGTGCATGCAACCCTACTTAGCACTCAGAAACACCACTGCGAGATGTCGCTAATAAGGAACTCACAAAAATGTCCATTCACTTTCGGAATATTTCCAGATGGTACCGTTTTCTAAAGACCAAGGTTACCGTTTTAATGTCCTCTTTTCGCGTTTATCAGCCATATCAGCAACATCTCCGGTGAGATTTTATTTAGAAATATATTTGTATATATATATATTTAAATCAATAAACCATTTAATTGGTCGTAAGTGACCCTTTCAAAAAAAGAAGGAAGATTTTCATTTTCAGTTTTTAGCGAAGACCGGTACCTTCCAAGATCCCCGCCTCCGGAATTCAGGAGGAATTCCGGCCCCCTTAAGCCTCGCAAGAACATGGTCCTTCAAGCCTGATCTTGCTAGATGACTGCGAAAGTTATTTTCTCTTATTAATTTTCTTTTATTTTTATTTATTTTTTTTTAATACTTTTTTCACTTTTATTTTTTTTTTCGTTTTGTTTTTTAATTAATTAACAATTAAAATCTTGGCCAAGCCGCTCACTGGCGAGCAAAAAAAAAAAAAAAGTTAAAGTCAATGTAACATCCCTGAAAGTGTACACTGTGGAAGAGTTGTTTCACTTCGTACTGTACATTGACAGTCACTCGTCGTTTGGCGTTCGAAGCGAGCAGACGTGTGTTATTGAGCGGTCCGTGCGATTTTGCTAAATTTTTGCGTATTTCCTTTTGTGCGATATTCGTGATTTAGTGCAGTGATACAGACAGTGACTGATACCGTAGTGTTGTTTTTGCAGCAAACGGTGATTTTTGCCAAATCAGTGTAAACAAGTTGTTTACTTGTTTTTGATTGGCCGTTGAGTGGCGTGGATAAAGCACGCGGTATTTCGATTACGTGTGTTGTTAGTGTCAAAGTGCGGTACTTGTGCTTTTTAAAGTAAACAATTTTGTTTACTGAAAAATACCGAGTAGTTGTTTTTGCGCGTAGCGGGTACGTTGAGTATTTTTTGAAAACACGTGTTTTTATTCTAACGCGTATTGTTGTTGTGGGATACGGTTTCCCTCGGTAATTTGGTGATAAAAATTCGTGCGTGTATTAATTTTTCCTTTCGCCTAATGCTGGGGAGCGCTAGCGCTCCGTAGTGTTGCCTGCGGTTACCAGTTGGTACGCCGTGCCGAGGCAGGTGCTCTAGGGTTCCGGCTTCTAGTGGTCTTCCTGATCCGCTCGAACCTGTGTGGATATAGCCTTCCGCTTGGACTGCGATTGTGGTAGCTTGCTCGGTGTATTCTCCACATTGGTCGACCCATCCTCGTTACGGGGACTTATTCCGTCCGGCGAGGCTAGGTGGTGACCTGTGCTAGACCTTTGGTCTGGTGGTGTGGGCTGCACCCCCGCGTTCTGCCTTAGCCGGTGCAGCTACTGCAAGGCGCGTCAGTGTGCGGCTGGATCCAACCAGGTGACCGTATCAGTTTTGCTGCTATTCTAGTCGAAACTACTGGAGATCTCTGTTTTCTGCGTATCGGCTAGCCATTTCTGAGATGCCAAGGGCTCCCCGACGTAAGCGGGCTTCTGCCCTGGGGGTAGGTGGAAGAGGATCGACGTATGACGATTCGACGTCCGGAGGAGAGGAGGCGAACTCGGTGGCACGGGCTACAGATTCGCCCCCGCCGAAGCGTATAGAGACGGAGACGGGATCGGTTGCGGTAACGGGTGCGGGATCGGTTGTCGGGTCGGGTGAGGTAGCGGCGCATATTGCGGGTGAGTTTTCGGGGGTTGATGAGGGTGGATTGGTTGGGTCTGGGGCCAGTACCGCTACCAGTGGCTTGTCTGCTGGGGCAGCTGGTTTCCGGCATCATGGGGGTCAATCCACATCCAGTGGTGCGACCAAAAAGTCGGTTGGGGAGTCCTCTGCTAAGGCAGTGAAGACTACAGGCGGTCTCATCAGGGCGTGTAAGGCCATTACCGCCAAGATGGTGAGCGCAGCGTGTGACTTGGTCATACCAAGAGGCACCATGAAGAAGCTGCTGGAGTTCTCTTCGGAGTACGAAGAGCTCCTGATGACGGCTATCGCCGAGAATGCTAATCTTCATGGTCAGATTGAGGTGCTCCAGAAGCGTCCGGCCATGCCTGTGACGGCTGAGCGAGCGTTGATGCCAGCGCCCCCAGCGCCTGCGCTTGTGGCTCACGCAGCGTCGCTACCTAAGCCGGTAGAGACATGGGCGTGTATCGTGAGCAGTAAAAATCCTTCTACCACCTCAAAGGAGGTGGTACAGAAGGTGGTGAAGGAGGTGTGCCCTAAGCTTCAAGTTAGGGTACACGAGGTGAAGCCCGTTAAAGGCGGCGGGGCGATTATTCGCACACCGTCTGTTGCTGAGCGAGAGAAGGTCGCCAGAAGTGAGTGCTTCAAGGAGGTGGGACTGGACGTGAAAGTGAACCAGAAGCTAGGAACCAGGGTTGTGGTCCTGGGGGTTCATACGGAGATCACTCCTGACGAGTTCATGAGTGACTTGATCCGGATGAACTTCGAGAACCATAGTCCTGCGTGCCGACCGCAGGACATTCGGTTGATCAGTCGTCCTTGGGAGAAAACGCCTGATGGTACGACGAACGTTGTCCTGGAAGGTGCGGACAGATTTATGTCGGCCCTACTGGCGAACGGGCGTTGCTACATTAAGTGGTTTTCCTTCCGAGTGCGATCGGACAACCCAATGCCAGGCTGCTTCCGGTGTATGGGTTTTGATCATAGGGTGGCTGAATGTAAAATGAAGTCGGATGTCTGTCGAAAGTGCGGGCAAGAGGGGCACAGATCCCCAGGTTGTGGCAATGCTGTGCACTGTCGCAACTGTGAGTTTAAGGGCTTGTCAGCCGGTCATCTTATGATGTCGGCTTCTTGCCCTATTTACGGTGCTATCGTTGCCCGTGCTCTCGCCAGACACTGATGGTTAGGGCCATTCAGTTAAATTGTCAGGGGTCTTACGCCAGTATGTGTGAGTTAGGAGCTTGTGTGTCTGAGGGGGGTTACAGCGTTGCTCCAGGAGCCTTATGCCACCAACGGTGTGGTAAGGGGCCTTCCTGGAGGCTTTAGGGTCTTTTCTGACCTTAGAGTCAACGCTGCAGTTGTGGTGATCGAGCCCAACTATGAGTGTATGGTCGTTGAAGCGACCGAGTATGGAGTTTGTGTGTGTATTGAAGGAGATTTTGGAAGAATGTATGTGGCCAGCATGTATTGCAAGTTTGGTGATTCTCTTGAGCCCTAATTGGGATTCCTCGATACGGTGCTACTACGTGTGAGTAGCAATCCGCTTATCATAGGAATGGATGCGAATGCGTCTTCCCCGATGTGGTTTAGTAAAATATCCAGGCAAGCTGCCGGATATGCTAGCCATCGTCGGGGTGTGACATTGTCTGAATGGTTGGAGACAAATAGTCTCCTCGTGATGAACGAGCCGAGTGAGTGGTATACGTTTGAAGGGCCAGGAGGAATGAGTGATATTGACGTTACGCTTATGAATGTGGCAGCAAATAGGGTGTTCGATTTTAGGTGGAGTGTTAGGGGGGGTTGGGGAATAAGTGATCACAACTTGATTGAAGTTGTGTTCACTTCTTCCACTATTTCCCCAGTAGTGAGGCTGTGAGTATGCTTAAAAGGTGGCGCACTTCACGTGTGGATTGGGTCCCTTATGGACGGAATGTTAAGGAAGCGCTGTCTTGTACACCGCTTAGTGTGTTTGAAGAGCTAAGTGTGGATGAGCAAATAGCTCATCTGAATGAATGTGTATGGAGTGTTAATGATTGTATGTTTCGTAGGTGGAAGAGTGATAGTGTGAGAAGGTCTGTTAAGTGGTGGACGTGGGAGTTGAGTGAGAAGAGGAAGTCCGTCCGGCGGTTGAGACGTCAGTTCCAACGCGCCCGGCGTGGCAACCTCGAGAGTGTGGATCGTCTGAGGATCCAATTTAGGCGTTGTATGAATAAGTATAAAGAGATGTTAGTGAGAATCAAAGAGAATGAGTGGAGAATGTTTGTTGAATCCAATAGGGATGATCCCTGGGGTTATGTCTATAGGATTTGTCGTGGTAGGAAGAATGAATATGTAAATTCTCTTCGTGTTGATGGATCTGTACTACTAACATGGAGTGTATGCGCGAATGTTTTGATTAACACGTTCTTTCCTAGGGCGGAGTCACAGGTACCTCATGCACAAGAGGTGCCTGTGCCCCCTATAGACGAAGATGAACTAGGATATGCATTTAGCCTGGTTAGGAGTAAAAAGTCGCCAGGTCTTGACGGTTTGAACGGAGAGATGTGCAAGAGCTTGTGGAAGTTCATTCCTGACTATCTGGAGGCTATTTATCATAAATGCATATGGGAAGGTTACTTCCCACGTGTGTGGAAGTGTGCTAGAGTTGTTCCTCTCCTGAAGTCCCCCGATAAGATCAGGAGTGATCCTCGATCTTACAGGGTCATCAGTCTCCTTCCTGTACTTGGCAAGGTGCTGGAAAGGGTGCTGGTTGAACGTCTTCAGGAGCTAATGCGGGGTAAATGGTCGCATAGGCAATATGGTTTTCGAAAAAGACGTGGTGTTGAAGATACTTGGATGTATGTTCAAAATGTTGTGGGGGGAAATATCAATAAATACGTTTTGGGCATATTTATTGACTTTAAAGGAGCGTTTGATTATTTGTGTTGGGTGAGAGTTATTGAGCGCTTAGAGGAGCTTCGATGTCCAAAAATAACTCTTTGGCGCAGTTATTTCTCGGGCAGAGAAGCAACCATTGTAGGACAGAATGAGTGTGTCAGCGTTAGTGTGGTTCAAGGCTGCCCTCAAGGTTCCATCTGTGGTCCAATTATTTGGAACCTCATGATGGACTCCTTGTTGTGGGAGCTGGAGCGTGAGTATAAGTGTTGCGCGTTTGCGGACGATCTCCTACTTTTAGTAGAAGGTCAGTCAAGGTTGGATTTAGAGCGTGTTGGTGAACGGCTCCTTGGAGTCGCTCACAATTGGGGTGTGCGTGTTGGTGTGGACATCTCGGTGGAAAAGACGGTGACAATGTTGCTTAAGGGCAAATTGTCCCCGACACGCCCACCGGTTGTACGTGTGAATGGGGCCAGTGTCAGGTATGTGACTCAGGTCAAATACCTGGGACTGACCATTGGTGAAAGAGTGAATTTTGCTCCGCACTTTGTGCGTTTGAAAGAGAAAATGCAGTGTGTTGTTGGGCAAGTACGTCGCGTTTCAAGGTGTGATTGGGGCCTCAGTCGGCGTGCTGTTCGTGCAATATATCGGGGTCTATTCGTGGCTTGTGCCACTTATGGCTCTACTGTATGGTACGAATCAGTTATGTCGTCTGTAGGTAGAAAGCGTGTGTTATTTGTGCAGAGAGTGTTGTTGTTAGCTTGTGTCCTAGTGTGCCGCACCGTCTCTACTGAGGCGTTGCATGTGTTAGTGGGTGCCCCTCCTTTCGACTTGGTGGTGATACAGCGTGCTGTAGCCTTCAAGCTGAAGAGGGGATTGAGTGTTGAGTTGCTGCGTGATGACTGGTTATCTGATAGGGACTTAGAGTGTGGGTACTTAGAATGCCTTAGGCTTCTAAGTGCATGTGTGTTTAGGAAGTCGCAAGACCGTTGGGAGAATAGCTCCAAAGGTCGCGTGACATATGAGTACATTCGGGATGTCTCGTTTGTGGGGGAAAATCCAGACTTCAGAGAGGATTGGATGCATGTGTTGTGTGAATGCCCGATGTACTTAGACATTAGGGACTTAGGGGGTATGGGAGTAGTTGGGACAGATGGACGGTATAGGGTGTGTGATGTTCTCTCATGTGGAGAGCACATGCGTGTGTTTGAAGTGTTTGCGCGTGAGGTATTTAAACGGCGGAGGCATCTGAGGTTTAATTGACCATTAGGTTAGGAGTATGAATGAGCATGTTTGAGTTGGTACGCGGAAAATGAGGTCCAATCCCAGGCCACCAGTCCGGAGCTGTATGGAAGCTCAACTGGTAGTAGCTTCGGCTACAAGGTTCGACCGGAGACCTAAATCTGGTGCCACGGGGAACAGGAGCCCTCGGAGCTTGCTCAGGCCTGTTCAAGCGGATAGGCCCCCTCGGGGAGTATCGTGGTGGCTGTGGTTTAAACCCAAATGCGGGAAGAGTTGACCTTGTGTCAGCTCAATGTGGAGTTGCATTGCAACCGGGTGCCTGACCCATAGTACGGCAGAGGTTTTAGATAGGCCTCGAACCCTACAAAGGTGGTTAGTGTGTCCACTCCACATTGCCAATTGGTACCATAATGCTTGCATTATGGGGCGCTGATCAACGCATTGATTTGATCCGTTGTGTTTTTGAGCACCGTGAGGTTAGGCCGACGTCGGCAGGTACTCACGTAAAGCATGTCGGACAATGTACATTGACAGTACAAGCGAGAGTTTCCGTTTTGCTATTTATCGCTGCAGAAATCTGGAAAAGATCAACAGGAGTGGGAGCCGTCGTTGAAGTCACCATCAGTGGAAATATCGCGTCATCGGCCCGGTGGATTTTGAGGAAAGGCATCCAACGAGGTAAGTAAAAGTATATTTGCAGCATTCCCCACGTATATATACAGAAAAATTATAATTAATAATAATAATTAAAAAAGTGCGCGGAATAATAATTAATAAATAATAATAAAAAAGTGCGCGAAATAATAATTAATAAATAATAATAAAAAAAAGTGCGCGAAATAATAATTAATAAATAATAATAAAAAGTGCGTGAAATAATAATTAATAATAATAATGGTAAAAAAGTGCGCGAAATAATATATAAAGTGTGTGTGTAAACCCAAAGAAAACGCAAAACAAGGGGTGTTAAAAATTACCAAAAGTGCGCGAAAATCGCCATATATATATATTTAAAAATATGCAAATCGGGAAAATTCCCAGAAATTATTGAAAAACGGCAATAAAATTGCATAAATGTGAAAATAGGGGAATTCCCATAAAAATAGGAAAAAGGCAATATAATTGCATAAAAAGTGCGTGAAAGAATACATATACGAGTACATATGTACGTGTGTGATGTGTGCGAACCCCAAAAAACGCAAGAAAAGAGGTGTTAAAAATTTACAAAAAGTGCAACTTCAATAAAATTATAATAAAATACATATACATGTGAAAAACGGGAAAATTCCCTGAAAATATTGAAAAACGGCTATATTACAAAAAAAAAGTGCGCAAAAAGTGAAATATATATATATATACATGTGAATGTAGGGAAAATTCCCAGAAAATATCGCAAACAAAAAAAAGGCAATATAAATTTGCTAAAAGTGCGCGGTCATAAGGTGCAAGTGAAGTGAAGTGACCAAGTGGAAGCGCAGGCAGTGACTAGTGAAGTGAAGTCATTTAACAAAGCGCAATCCCAAAAAATAGTTAGAGCGCCAGCAGCAAGGCCCACAAGAACGGCCCACCGTGCAACAAGGCCCATACCAAGGCCCAACGTGCAACAAGGCCCAACGGCCCGACGACTAGCAAGTATTAACAAAAGTGAAGAGTAAGTAAACTGCCTTCCATTTTCCAATTTCAATAAATTAAATAAAGTAAAATTTAATATTTTTTCGTGATTTAAATCCGAGATTTTTTTCGGAAAATTTTTTCGACTCTTATTTTTTGACTTGAAGGCACTTACAAAAAAAAAAATTTTTGTTTTACTTTATTTTCGTGGAAAAAAAATTTTACTTTTTTTTCAAAAAAATAAATGTAATATTCTTTCGTGATTTAAATTCGAGATTTTTTGCGGGAAATTTTTTTGTGTTTTTCTTTTTTTTCGATTTTTATATTTTTACTTGAAGGCGCTTCGAAAGCATCAAGTACCCAGCCTACACTTGAAAAAATTTTGTTTTCGTATTGTTTTTTTTTTCTCGATTTTTATATTCCGACTTGAAGCTTCGAAAGCAACAAGTCCCCCGTACAAGCGGTAAAACATTTTTCTTTGAAAAGTTTTTTTCGCGATATTAATTTTGAAAGCTTATAAACCCCCGTATAAAATTGAAAGAATTATTTTTACCATTCGTAAGCGCGTCGGCCCGTAATCAAGTGGGCTGGAAAAAATGGCTAATTCAAATGATTTCTTGCGCGCGTGTAATGCATTACTGGAGTTCGAGGAATTTAAGGCGCTCTGAATAAAGGTCTAGGAATCGTTTGACACTTACTCAAGGAATCTTCCTCAAGATGAGACAGGAGCATCAGAAATGCGGTCAGCAAAGTGTAGGTACCAGGATTGCTACACAGCATACCTAACGTGCGCTGCATTAATGGGAGAAACAATCCACAATCTCACGTTTGTTCAGCAAAGTTCATCGACAGTAAATCCTGCCGTACGAGAGATGGATACGGCACCGCGCCCGAGTATGAATCTACACCCGTGTGATACCGAAGTTTTTTATGGAGATTATATGGCATGGCCATCTTTCCGCGATTTATTTACCGCCATCTATATTAATAATTCGCGGATACGTCCGATGGAAAAGTTGTACTACCTAATACAAAAAACGCGTGGGGAGGCGAGAGATATTGTTAAAAAATCCCCACTGACCAATGAATGTTTTTTTGCCGCGTGGCAAAACCTGTCCGATCGTTATGAAAATAAGCGAATAATGGTCAACAACCAATTAAAAACGCTTTTTAATTTACCGTCCATAATGAATGAACGTGGTACAGAAAGAAAAATCTGCAACGTGCAGTGAAGAATTGTATCACCGTTTTGCAAATGTACGAAATTGATATCGATAACTGGGATGCAATATTCATTTTCTTGGTATCAAGCAGATTACCAGATACTACTCTAGCTTTATGGGAACAAGGCATCATAAATAAGGCCGAAATTCCGAGGTGGGAGGAATTAGATCAGTTCCTTACCAATAGATTCCAAACTTTAGAGACTGTATCTGACATACAAAGTTCACGTTCGGCCAGGTCTTCATCAAATAAAGCTTCCCAGCCACAGTTCAACAAGAAAGTTTCAGCCCATGTTTGCCAATTCGCTCAATTGGCATGTAGGTTGTGTTCGGATAAAACACATGTTCTGAAGAGTTGTCCGAAATTTTTGGCAATGAAGTTCGATGATCGGGTAAAAGCGGTGCGAAAAAACAATTTGTGCATGAATTGTCTTGCACATTCTCACATCGCAAGAGACTGTAAGAGTCCATTCAACTGTTTAAGCTGTCATCCAAGACAACACTCTCTACTACATCGTTATCCCACCGAACCGAATCGGGATACAGCCATCACGGCCAACTACAGACAACAATCGATCTCTTCAACCATCGGGTAGTAATGCGAATGTTCAAGCATTATTTGCAACTAGTGCAATGGGCACCGCAATGATTAATGACTCTGTTACTTAGGAGTGAATTATGTAGCCAGAGCTCTTCTGGATTCAGGGTCAGAGGCAACGTTCACCACTGAGCGGTTGCAAAAACGCATCGGTTTGCGAACTCAAAGCGTTGACACCCAAGTAAGTGGAATGTAGTGCTAAGGTGCGTAAAGTCGCACATTTCGTTATAGGTTCTCCTATATATCCTCCGTTTAGAATCGAGGCAAGAGGCCTGGTTCTACCCCAATTGGCAGGAGACCTCCCCAAATTTACAGTAGATCAATCACAGATTAAGTCTCTGCCCCCACTTAAGATAGCTGATACAGGAGCGAACAAGTTGATGTGATTATCGGTGCTGACTTATACCCTTCAGTGATTATGAACAAAATAAAAAAACAATGCTTTAGGTTCACATTTAGTGCAGGAAACGGTTTTCGGATGGATTCTCACGGGGACTCTGAGTCAACGACCTTCGAGGGAAAAACCGCTCTGCTCGACTTATTTCACGGAAGTAGCTGGGGAACAGCTAACACGATTTTGGGAGTTAGAGGAACTCCCCAACAGGAAAAAACAGATGAACCTAGAGGAATCATTCTGCGAAAAACAATTCAGACGGACTACCGTAAGGGATAAAGAAGGACGATATGTGGTGTCGCTACCATTCCGACTAGAATTTCCGACAGATATCAACTTGCGAAAGTCGAAAAGCAGCGCGATTCAACAGTTCTTGCGGAACGAAGCAGCATTGCTGAGAAGGCCTGAAGTCAAGAACGAACATAACAAACTGCTACAGGAGTACATTCAGATGGGTTATATGGTACGAAGCCAAGATGCTATACGAGACCAGTCCCATGATACATGCTACCTCCCTCATTATGCAGTGATAAAGCCGGACAGCACTACTACCAAAATACGAGTGGTTTTCAACGCCTCTGTGCCATCATCTAACGGAATCAGCCTAACTGACGTGCTTCACCCGGGCCCAGTACTTCAAGCTGATCTCGTCTGCCTACTGTTAAAGTGGCGGTTCTTCAAGTACGTCTTCAACGCCGACATAGAGAAAATGTATCGGCAGATCCGCTTACAGTCAGATAACACAGGATACCAAAGAATTGTCTACAGAGGATCCCAGAACGAGGAGTTACAGGACTACGAACTCCTGACACACGATATCAAAGGATTGTCTACAGAGGATCCCAGAACGAGGAGTTACAGGACTACGAACTCCTGACGGTGACATTTGGCATGAATTGTGCCCCGTACTTGGCTATAAGAACCCTTCTTCAGTTGGCAGACGACATCAGCGACCGCTGGCCCTTAGCAGCAGGGGTGTTGAAAAACTATATGTATGTAGATGATGTCCTGGCTGGAGCTCATGATAGTAAGAGTGCCATTCAAATCCGTGATCAGCTTATAGAATCACTAAAAAGCGCTAGATTCCCACTTAGGAAATGGACGGCAAACTTCAGAGGAATTTTAGACGACCTGCCAAAGGAGCACCTACTAAAAGAAGAGTTTCTGGAAATCGACAATTTGAGCGAAGCAAAAATGCTGGGCATAAGATGGAATGCCGCTCAGGATGCCTTCTACTTTAATGTGCAATATATTCAGGTAAGACATAGCTATTCCAAGAGGGAAGTGCTATCATCCGTAGCTAAGCTGTTCGATCCAGCAGGTTGGTTGGGTCCTATAGTCGTGGTAGCAAAAATTCTTATGCAAGACATTTGGCTAGCGAAAATAGACTGGGACGAAAGCCTACCCCGAAATCTTTATTTACGTTGGGAACAGTTCCTAAATAATTACATATATATTGCGGACATACGCATTCCAAGATGGATTCATTTCAACCCTTGGGCCGAAACAGAGTTTCACGGTTTTTGTGATGCCTCCGAGAAGGCATATGCGGCTACTATATATGTAAAATTTAAGGAACGTAATGCAGATAAACCGTATATTCTCTTACTTGTAGGTAAGACCATGGTAGCACCCGTAAAAACCATATCGCTTCCACGATTAGAGTTATGCGGAGCGCTGCTACTATCCCGATAGTCGCCATAATTTTCAGGTTCTACAAACGGAGTCACCAAAAACAGCGCCAGCCACTGGAAGAAAATCATCTGGAGATCACTTCAGAAAAGATTCGATCAGCGAAGAATCGATTGATTCTGCTCGCACAGAAACGAGGCTACGCGGAAGAATATCAGGCATTGGACACTTCGAAGCAGATCAGCGCAAGGAGCTCCATTAAAACTCTCAACCCATTTCTCGATGGAAATGGAGTAATGAGAGTCGGTGGAAGATTTACGTTAGCAAAATTGCCGTACAATGAGCGTTTTCCAGTGATTCTACCCTACGACTGCCAATTCTTTACTCGTAAAGTTCTCCCATTTGATTTCGCTCCACGGAGGAAATCAATTAATGGTGAGATTGCTGAGATCAGAATTTTGGATCGGACGGATGAAAAATCTTGTAAAAAATACTGTTAATAATTGTAAAGTTTGTGTCATTCACAGAAAAAAACGCGAGAACAAATAATGGCAGCTTTACCCCCAGAGCGTACTGAGTTGACAAGGCCATTCACCAACACAGGCATCGATTTCACCGGACCGTTTGACATTCGAAACTTCACCGGATGAGCCTGCCTACTTACCAAAGGGTACGTCTGCGTCTTCGTATGCTTTGCAACAAAGGCTATCCACTTAGAACCCACCAGCGATTTGTCTACCTCCACCTTCATAGCCGCCTTCAATCGATTTGTAGCTCGACGCGGATGCCCACGCAACTTATATTCCGATAATGGCACGAATTTCGTAGGAGCTAACAAAACAATGAAGCAGGACTTCGAAAACTTCGTTAAGGCGGCATCACAACTGACTATCCAATCTTTTGCCCATCAAGAGTGGAGCTGGCACTTTATACCTCAAGGGGCGCCCTATATGGGAGGGTTATGGGAAGCCGGAGTAAAAAGTTTTAAAACGCATTTCAGAAAGGTGGCAGAATCAATGCGCTTCACGATGGAGGAGTTTTCGACATTGCTAGCCAGAATCGAAGCGTGCCTAAACCCAAGACCAATTAGCCCGCTGCCAGACGACCCCGACACAATGGAACCACTCACCCCTGGACATTTCTTGGTTGGGAGCGATGGCGGAACCGAAGACAACCGACAACCCGATATCGATCGTCAACCGTTGGCAAAAGATCAAAGCAATTCATTCATCAAGGATTCTGACGGCGATGGAAAGCGGAGTACCTTAAGGAGCTGCAGAAACGCGTGAAGTGGCAATCGCCCCAACGAAACATCGAAGTGGATGACTTCGTCGTTATCAAAGAAGATAACCTCCCCCGAATGAGTGGCGACTTGGCAGGGTTATTAGGGTCTTTTCAGGTCACGACAATCGAGTTAGAGTAGTGGAGATCAGGACAGCGAAAGGAATAGTCACGAGGTCAGTCGTGAAATTAGTCAATCTACCAATCCCTATATCATAACTAAGGTTCCGATCTCTATTTTCAGAATTACTTCTCCAAATACTAAACAATGGTCCGTGCACAGGTTGGTAAAAGCTCCTCTTTGGGCAAGACTCGCCTGATTTGCCCTGTCTGCCGCAACAATCACCGCCTGGTATTTTGCCGTGAACTCCGAAGGATGGAACCCGTCGGGAGACTACGTGCTGTCCTCGTACACCGGGACTGCGCGAATTGCTTATCATCGCAGCATACCTCAAAAAACTGTACTTCTGTCAGGAATTGCGACCGATGCGAACAGCGGCACCACAGTCTCCTACACCTGGGTGAGCAGCATCACAGACAGGAAGACGTGTCGCTGGAGCAGGATCAAGGCGAAGTTACACGACGCGGACACAACCCGTATAGCGCCAGTTCAATCGATAGTACCGATGAGGAAGTGCTCATCATAGAAGCAGACGAGAACGACCTGCAACCGCCCATGAACGACACCCCCAGCAGGAGATCGCAACCGAACTTTAGACCTCCTCTGTCAAGGATTCGGTCTGCGATTCAGAAAGTGTCGACAATCCCGCCGAGAAGGAACAGCAGTCGACAAACGCAACACAAATGTCGGCGCAACCAGCAACATTCCCATCGAAACGTGAGAGACGCCGGAGAACGGATCATAGGCCAAAGCCGATCCATATCAGGGCATGCTGTCCTCACGCCAACGATAATGGCCAAAGTATTCGCTGCAGGCAAGTGGCACGTTGTTCGCGCTATTGTCGACCCCGGACAAAAGAAGTCGACGATTTTGCGGGCATTGGCGCATCAAATTCACGCGCTACCAAGAGGACGATGCGAAACATGTAACCTTGCGCTGAAGGGATGGCGTGAACGCCTCAATGTAACAGCCGTGGTGAAGGCGAGCCTTTCACGAATCACCCCGGAATGAACCTTGGACGCAAGAATCCGAGACGAATTCGACAACATGCAGCTAGCGGACAACAATTTCCACCGCACAAGTAACGTGTCGCTGATTCTCGGCGCGGAAGTTTATGCAGCGATTCTCCGTCCCGGACTATTAGCAGCTACCCCCACACGACCAGCAGCACAGAACACCATATTCGGATGGATGCTATCCGGCAGCACGCCGTTCTGAGAAGAAGCGGGTGCAGAAGCAGAATTATTTTTTAAGATACAATATACAAATGTAGATGTAAAGAAGCAAAAACGTGAAATAGAAAAATGAATTCCAAAAATGTTGAAGTAGTTATTAAATTATAAAGCTGAATTGTAAAAAACAAAATTTTTTAACTTAGTATTTTATATCATATATTGCAGTGTCGCTGCAAGGCGGGCGGCATGTTCGCGCATGCAACCCTACTTCGCACTTAGAAACACCACCGCGAGATTTCGCTGATAAGGAACTCACAAAAATGTCCATTCACTTGCGGAGTATTTCCAGATGGTACCGTTTCATAAAATTTCCATTTGTTTTTACATGTCTATAAAAGACCAAGGTTACCGTTTTAATGTCCTCTTTTCGCGTTTATCAGCCATATCAGCAACATTTCCGGTGAGTGCATTTTTGTGTTTGTATTTTTCTCTTTTATTTAGAAATATATTTGTATATATTTATATTTAAATCAATAAACCAATTAATTGGTCGAAAGTGACCCTTTCAAAAAAAGAAGGAAGATTTACATTTTCAGTTTTCAGCGAAGACCGGTACCTTCCAAGATCCCCGCCTCCGGAATTCAGGATGAATTCCGGCCCCCTTAAGCCTCGCAAGAACACTATCGATAACTGGATTGTGAAATAAAAGTCACAAAATGAATTTTCAGTTCCTTTATTGTAAACAATCATTATCTATACTTATATACTTATATACTTATATACTTATATACTTATACTTATAATATTATAAATGCGAAAGTCGTTTCGTTTCCTGCGCTTTCACGCAAAAACTACTTAACCGATCATCATGAAAATTTGTACACATACTCTTGGAGGTATCAGAATGAACATAGGCTACTTTTTATTTAATAAAAAAAATTATTTTTTAAATAAAATAAAGAAACTTTTCTGTCCAATAGCCACAATAGAGCATATACATACGCATGCATAAAGTAACGCCCCATATGCACAGAGAGAGAGAGAGAGTGGGACTATACATAGGTATAGACACATATGTAGCTGCATTGAGAGTAGTGTTGTATGTTTGTATGGGAGTATACAGTATACTGCATACATATCTACATGTATGGTGGCCATAAAATGTAAGCATACAAGAGAGAGAGTGGGACTATACATAGGTATAGGCACATATGTAGCTGCATTGAGAGTAGTGTGGTATGTGTGTATGGGAGTATACAGTATACAGTATACAGCATACATATCTACATGTATGGTGGCCATAAAATGTGAGCATACATACGTACATGTATGGTGGTGGCCTGGTCATCTATTTGCTGAGCGCTACGTTAACGCCATCTAGCGGGTAAAAGCTAAAGATATTTTACATCGACTTCAGCAAGTACATACAGATATGACTTCCAATGAACATATTTACAACCAAACGCTAATTCTAATTGAAAACAAGGTTTTCACAATGGTTGGAAAAAAATTAGATGATTTTGGGATGCAAAGCCCTCAAAGAGATAATGAGGATGATTTCAACAATGAAATTGCTCGAGAGTTAGATTATGATTTCATAGCACTGCAGCGACAAGTAGAAGAATTAATCCCTTTGTTACTTCCAGAGCAGGCTCATGTTCTCCATCAAGTTTTACGTAGAATAGAATACAGTAAAGGTGGACTCTTCTTTCTCGATGCACCAGGTGGAACCGGAAAGACGTTTTTGCTCAACTTATTATTAATGTACATCAGAAAAAACAGAAAAATAGCAGTTGCAGTAGCTTCGTCGGGTATTGCCGCGACGCTTTTAAACGGCGGCCGTACGGCACATTCCGTTTTGAAATTACCATTGAACCTTGCACATGAAGATTCGCCCATCTGTAATTTCAGTAAAAATAGTTCTCGAGGTAGGATGCTGCGAGAATGTAAGCTTTTAGTGTGGGATGAATGTACAATGTCTCACAAAAAGGCTATAGAAGCTTTAAACCGGACTCTTCAGGACCTGCGGGATAGTACAGATATAATGGGAGGAATGGTAGTTTTACTGGCTGGTGATTTTCGTTAAGCCCTTCCAGTTATTCAGAGGGGAACACCAGCAGATGAAATTCAAGCATGCTTAAAATCATCGAGCTTATGGTCGAGAGTTGAAAAGCTGAGCCTAAAAACAAATATGAGAGTGCATCTTCATAATGACGTGGATTCAGGACGTTATGCTGAAATGTTATTGAAAATTGGTGATGGTCGTTTAGATGTTGATGCTGAAGGTTGCGTATCACTTTCAAGAGAATTTTGTAATTTAGTAGAAAATGATGTGGATCTCATTGCTCATGTTTTTCCCGAATTGCAACAGAATTTGGGTTGTGATCAGTGGCTGTGCGCAAGAGCAATATTAGCACCAAAAAATGAAGTAGTTAATAGAATCAACAATGACATTTTAAAAGAGGTGGAAGGGGAAATGGTGGAATATTTATCAATGGATACAATTATGGATACAGAATTAAGTACCTCATATCCTGTAGAGTTTTTAAATTCACTTGAATTGTCGGGTGTACCATCACATAAGCTTCAGTTAAAACTAAATGTACCAGTAATGCTTATGCGAAATTTAAATGCTCCTCTGCTATGTAATGGAACACGACTTCGGATAACGAAATTGGGACAGAATATACTTGGTGCTACTATTTAAACAGGTGTCGGTAAAGGAAAAAGTGTAATCATACCTCGGATTCCAATTATTCTCACTGACCTTCCATTCCAATTTAAAAGAGTTCAGTTTCCCGTCAAACTTAGCTTTGCCGTAACTATAAACAAAGCACAAGGACAGACATTACAGGTAGCACGAGTGCATTTAGAAAAGTCATGCTTTTCTAATGGTCAACTATATGTAGCCTGTTCGCGTGTGTCTAATGCCCGGAATTTACAAATATTTACGCCCAACGGAAAAACGTACAATATAGTTTATAGAAATATCCTTGACTAATAATCTGTATTTTATATTTTCAATTGTTACCATTCCGAATTATTTATTTTCTTTATAGTGACATATATATTTTAATATTTGTTGTATTGATTCAATAAAGTATACTTTGAAGTTTAAAACTTCATTGCATGTAGTAATTTTTTCAAATAGATAATCTCAGACAAGCAATAAAATATATTCTTTGTATTGATCCGTTTGTACTATAATGATCTCTTATTGGATGGATTTAATGCGAGCGAAGCCGCGGGTAAAAGCTAGTATATATATAATGCGATGCTCGCGCTCTAGAATGTGCTATGCTATCGGCCTTTTCTACTTACATTTACACGTATATTTGGCATTTTCGCCACAATAACGTAACGACTTTCGCTAATCCTTCGAGTTCTATTACTGGATTGTTAAATCAAAGTCACTAAATGTATTTTACAATTATAATGTATAAGTAGGTAACTGATGGTATGTACCTGAAATATCCGAACGATTAGTGAAATCAGATTGCTACGACAAAATCAGAATAAAAATATCACACAGAACCGTTAACACTTACAAAAAACATCTTTAATGGAATCAATTAAAAAATACAAAATTTTGCAAAAGCAATGAAATTTATGAAATCACATGCAATGATAAAGACAATGAAACATGTGGAAATATATATGTTCAATCCGCAAACGTAATGGCAACGCAAGCCGAGCTTTCGTTCAAAAGCTCAACTAGCTCCTTTACTTTAGCGGCTTGTTTTGTTTGGCCATTTCCTTTTTTTACCACTTCTTTGTTGACCTGAGAATCGAATATATTGCAGAATCACCACACGGTAAGTTGGCTTCCAGAAAAATTGTAAATAAACCATTTATTAATTATAAATTTGTGTTTTATTTATTTCCTCCTTGTAGCGGATACCACGGCAGCTTACTTCTGAGCGAATCACTGGTCCTTCGAGCCGGATATCCAATACAGGAATTTATTGAAGATAAAGTTGGAGCCTTCTTTGCGAAAAAATATAAAGTTGCCTACATAATTGACGCTTTAGAATACATATATCAGCTCTCATTCAATAAAAACAACAGGTAAGAGAGTGATTTTTAAAGTGTTCAAATTTAAGTGCATCTAAGCCGAATATTTTTGGCAACTGGCTTTCGCAATTGGCATATAGGGAGCAAGGAACGATTTCCTTGTCTTTGTACATTATTAAGTACAATCCCTCTGACATCAGGCAATCTTAATAAAAGTTTGTAAGTGTTCATACAATACACACAAAAGTACCTAAATACTTATTTTACTTAAATTCTCATATGTCATTTCATTTAAAATACCAATATATTATATTGATTTATATACATATAAATCTATACATATGTACATACGTTCGTTTTCGTATTCTCATTTGCATCTCTCGTCTTTTTCAAATGTTTGGTAAAATTTGCGACATAAATACATACATATTATCATACACATAATATCGACTCTCGACAGAGCGATCTCATCTCAGTAAAGCATAAAAGTCGCAAAATTATAAGTACAAGCGGTACTTACATATGTACATTTCCAATCATATGTTAGAGTATACATATATTCGTAAATATTCTGCCCGCTAAATTTTTCGCGCTCACATTTGTTCAAGTAGCTACTCACGCGTCTGCTTTGTGAAAAAAAAATTCACACTCTCCTATATGTATGTACACATATTCATACATATCAATTTGCTTAAGCTACGCTTAACTTTTCGCGAGTGTAATAAAATAAAAACGAAAAGAGAAGAGCACAGCAGTGGAGCAGCACAACAGTGGATCAGCACAGCAGCCAAGCAGCAGAGCAGCATAGCAGCCAAGCAGCATAGCAGCCAAGCAGCATAGCAGCAGAGCAGTATAGCAGAAATTGCTTTGAGAGCGGCGAACCACTAAGCAGCACACCAGAACTTTGTGCAGTGGGCCGCAGCCAATAAAATTTTCAACAAAATAAATTTTTATGAATTTATTGTATTATTTTTTAATTAATATTTTTTTTCAACCAAATATATTTGAAATTTGAAATATTAATAATAGAGTTTTATTGGTGCGCAGTGAACAGGGCATACAGAGTGGGCAGGAATTAGTACATTAGTACATTACCGTTTTGCAAATGTACGAAATTGATATCGATAACTGGGATGCAATATTCATTTTCTTGGTATCAAGCAGATTACCAGATACTACTCTAGCTTTATGGGAACAAGGCATCATAAATAAGGCCGAAATTCCGAGGTGGGAGGAATTAGATCAGTTCCTTACCAATAGATTCCAAACTTTAGAGACTGTATCTGACATACAAAGTTCACGTTCGGCCAGGTCTTCATCAAATAAAGCTTCCCAGCCACAGTTCAACAAGAAAGTTTCAGCCCATGTTTGCCAATTCGCTCAATTGGCATGTAGGTTGTGTTCGGATAAAACACATGTTCTGAAGAGTTGTCCGAAATTTTTGGCAATGAAGTTCGATGATCGGGTAAAAGCGGTGCGAAAAAACAATTTGTGCATGAATTGTCTTGCACATTCTCACATCGCAAGAGACTGTAAGAGTCCATTCAACTGTTTAAGCTGTCATCCAAGACAACACTCTCTACTACATCGTTATCCCACCGAACCGAATCGGGATACAGCCATCACGGCCAACTACAGACAACAATCGATCTCTTCAACCATCGGGTAGTAATGCGAATGTTCAAGCATTATTTGCAACTAGTGCAATGGGCACCGCAATGATTAATGACTCTGTTACTTAGGAGTGAATTATGTAGCCAGAGCTCTTCTGGATTCAGGGTCAGAGGCAACGTTCACCACTGAGCGGTTGCAAAAACGCATCGGTTTGCGAACTCAAAGCGTTGACACCCAAGTAAGTGGAATGTAGTGCTAAGGTGCGTAAAGTCGCACATTTCGTTATAGGTTCTCCTATATATCCTCCGTTTAGAATCGAGGCAAGAGGCCTGGTTCTACCCCAATTGGCAGGAGACCTCCCCAAATTTACAGTAGATCAATCACAGATTAAGTCTCTGCCCCCACTTACGATAGCTGATACAGGAGCGAACAAGTTGATGTGATTATCGGTGCTGACTTATACCCTTCAGTGATTATGAACAAAATAAAAAAACAATGCTTTAGGTTCACATTTAGTGCAGGAAACGGTTTTCGGATGGATTCTCACGGGGACTCTGAGTCAACGACCTTCGAGGGAAAAACCGCTCTGCTCGACTTATTTCACGGAAGTAGCTGGGGAACAGCTAACACGATTTTGGGAGTTAGAGGAACTCCCCAACAGGAAAAAACAGATGAACCTAGAGGAATCATTCTGCGAAAAACAATTCAGACGGACTACCGTAAGGGATAAAGAAGGACGATATGTGGTGTCGCTACCATTCCGACTAGAATTTCCGACAGATATCAACTTGCGAAAGTCGAAAAGCAGCGCGATTCAACAGTTCTTGCGGAACGAAGCAGCATTGCTGAGAAGGCCTGAAGTCAAGAACGAACATAACAAACTGCTACAGGAGTACATTCAGATGGGTTATATGGTACGAAGCCAAGATGCTATACGAGACCAGTCCCATGATACATGCTACCTCCCTCATTATGCAGTGATAAAGCCGGACAGCACTACTACCAAAATACGAGTGGTTTTCAACGCCTCTGTGCCATCATCTAACGGAATCAGCCTAACTGACGTGCTTCACCCGGGCCCAGTACTTCAAGCTGATCTCGTCTGCCTACTGTTAAAGTGGCGGTTCTTCAAGTACGTCTTCAACGCCGACATAGAGAAAATGTATCGGCAGATCCGCTTACAGTCAGATAACACAGGATACCAAAGAATTGTCTACAGAGGATCCCAGAACGAGGAGTTACAGGACTACGAACTCCTGACACACGATATCAAAGGATTGTCTACAGAGGATCCCAGAACGAGGAGTTACAGGACTACGAACTCCTGACGGTGACATTTGGCATGAATTGTGCCCCGTACTTGGCTATAAGAACCCTTCTTCAGTTGGCAGACGACATCAGCGACCGCTGGCCCTTAGCAGCAGGGGTGTTGAAAAACTATATGTATGTAGATGATGTCCTGGCTGGAGCTCATGATAGTAAGAGTGCCATTCAAATCCGTGATCAGCTTATAGAATCACTAAAAAGCGCTAGATTCCCACTTAGGAAATGGACGGCAAACTTCAGAGGAATTTTAGACGACCTGCCAAAGGAGCACCTACTAAAAGAAGAGTTTCTGGAAATCGACAATTTGAGCGAAGCAAAAATGCTGGGCATAAGATGGAATGCCGCTCAGGATGCCTTCTACTTTAATGTGCAATATATTCAGGTAAGACATAGCTATTCCAAGAGGGAAGTGCTATCATCCGTAGCTAAGCTGTTCGATCCAGCAGGTTGGTTGGGTCCTATAGTCGTGGTAGCAAAAATTCTTATGCAAGACATTTGGCTAGCGAAAATAGACTGGGACGAAAGCCTACCCCGAAATCTTTATTTACGTTGGGAACAGTTCCTAAATAATTACATATATATTGCGGACATACGCATTCCAAGATGGATTCATTTCAACCCTTGGGCCGAAACAGAGTTTCACGGTTTTTGTGATGCCTCCGAGAAGGCATATGCGGCTACTATATATGTAAAATTTAAGGAACGTAATGCAGATAAACCGTATATTCTCTTACTTGTAGGTAAGACCATGGTAGCACCCGTAAAAACCATATCGCTTCCACGATTAGAGTTATGCGGAGCGCTGCTACTATCCCGATAGTCGCCATAATTTTCAGGTTCTACAAACGGAGTCACCAAAAACAGCGCCAGCCACTGGAAGAAAATCATCTGGAGATCACTTCAGAAAAGATTCGATCAGCGAAGAATCGATTGATTCTGCTCGCACAGAAACGAGGCTACGCGGAAGAATATCAGGCATTGGACACTTCGAAGCAGATCAGCGCAAGGAGCTCCATTAAAACTCTCAACCCATTTCTCGATGGAAATGGAGTAATGAGAGTCGGTGGAAGATTTACGTTAGCAAAATTGCCGTACAATGAGCGTTTTCCAGTGATTCTACCCTACGACTGCCAATTCTTTACTCGTAAAGTTCTCCCATTTGATTTCGCTCCACGGAGGAAATCAATTAATGGTGAGATTGCTGAGATCAGAATTTTGGATCGGACGGATGAAAAATCTTGTAAAAAATACTGTTAATAATTGTAAAGTTTGTGTCATTCACAGAAAAAAACGCGAGAACAAATAATGGCAGCTTTACCCCCAGAGCGTACTGAGTTGACAAGGCCATTCACCAACACAGGCATCGATTTCACCGGACCGTTTGACATTCGAAACTTCACCGGATGAGCCTGCCTACTTACCAAAGGGTACGTCTGCGTCTTCGTATGCTTTGCAACAAAGGCTATCCACTTAGAACCCACCAGCGATTTGTCTACCTCCACCTTCATAGCCGCCTTCAATCGATTTGTAGCTCGACGCGGATGCCCACGCAACTTATATTCCGATAATGGCACGAATTTCGTAGGAGCTAACAAAACAATGAAGCAGGACTTCGAAAACTTCGTTAAGGCGGCATCACAACTGACTATCCAATCTTTTGCCCATCAAGAGTGGAGCTGGCACTTTATACCTCAAGGGGCGCCCTATATGGGAGGGTTATGGGAAGCCGGAGTAAAAAGTTTTAAAACGCATTTCAGAAAGGTGGCAGAATCAATGCGCTTCACGATGGAGGAGTTTTCGACATTGCTAGCCAGAATCGAAGCGTGCCTAAACCCAAGACCAATTAGCCCGCTGCCAGACGACCCCGACACAATGGAACCACTCACCCCTGGACATTTCTTGGTTGGGAGCGATGGCGGAACCGAAGACAACCGACAACCCGATATCGATCGTCAACCGTTGGCAAAAGATCAAAGCAATTCATTCATCAAGGATTCTGACGGCGATGGAAAGCGGAGTACCTTAAGGAGCTGCAGAAACGCGTGAAGTGGCAATCGCCCCAACGAAACATCGAAGTGGATGACTTCGTCGTTATCAAAGAAGATAACCTCCCCCGAATGAGTGGCGACTTGGCAGGGTTATTAGGGTCTTTTCAGGTCACGACAATCGAGTTAGAGTAGTGGAGATCAGGACAGCGAAAGGAATAGTCACGAGGTCAGTCGTGAAATTAGTCAATCTACCAATCCCTATATCATAACTAAGGTTCCGATCTCTATTTTCAGAATTACTTCTCCAAATACTAAACAATGGTCCGTGCACAGGTTGGTAAAAGCTCCTCTTTGGGCAAGACTCGCCTGATTTGCCCTGTCTGCCGCAACAATCACCGCCTGGTATTTTGCCGTGAACTCCGAAGGATGGAACCCGTCGGGAGACTACGTGCTGTCCTCGTACACCGGGACTGCGCGAATTGCTTATCATCGCAGCATACCTCAAAAAACTGTACTTCTGTCAGGAATTGCGACCGATGCGAACAGCGGCACCACAGTCTCCTACACCTGGGTGAGCAGCATCACAGACAGGAAGACGTGTCGCTGGAGCAGGATCAAGGCGAAGTTACACGACGCGGACACAACCCGTATAGCGCCAGTTCAATCGATAGTACCGATGAGGAAGTGCTCATCATAGAAGCAGACGAGAACGACCTGCAACCGCCCATGAACGACACCCCCAGCAGGAGATCGCAACCGAACTTTAGACCTCCTCTGTCAAGGATTCGGTCTGCGATTCAGAAAGTGTCGACAATCCCGCCGAGAAGGAACAGCAGTCGACAAACGCAACACAAATGTCGGCGCAACCAGCAACATTCCCATCGAAACGTGAGAGACGCCGGAGAACGGATCATAGGCCAAAGCCGATCCATATCAGGGCATGCTGTCCTCACGCCAACGATAATGGCCAAAGTATTCGCTGCAGGCAAGTGGCACGTTGTTCGCGCTATTGTCGACCCCGGACAAAAGAAGTCGACGATTTTGCGGGCATTGGCGCATCAAATTCACGCGCTACCAAGAGGACGATGCGAAACATGTAACCTTGCGCTGAAGGGATGGCGTGAACGCCTCAATGTAACAGCCGTGGTGAAGGCGAGCCTTTCACGAATCACCCCGGAATGAACCTTGGACGCAAGAATCCGAGACGAATTCGACAACATGCAGCTAGCGGACAACAATTTCCACCGCACAAGTAACGTGTCGCTGATTCTCGGCGCGGAAGTTTATGCAGCGATTCTCCGTCCCGGACTATTAGCAGCTACCCCCACACGACCAGCAGCACAGAACACCATATTCGGATGGATGCTATCCGGCAGCACGCCGTTCTGAGAAGAAGCGGGTGCAGAAGCAGAATTATTTTTTAAGATACAATATACAAATGTAGATGTAAAGAAGCAAAAACGTGAAATAGAAAAATGAATTCCAAAAATGTTGAAGTAGTTATTAAATTATAAAGCTGAATTGTAAAAAACAAAATTTTTTAACTTAGTATTTTATATCATATATTGCAGTGTCGCTGCAAGGCGGGCGGCATGTTCGCGCATGCAACCCTACTTCGCACTTAGAAACACCACCGCGAGATTTCGCTGATAAGGAACTCACAAAAATGTCCATTCACTTGCGGAGTATTTCCAGATGGTACCGTTTCATAAAATTTCCATTTGTTTTTACATGTCTATAAAAGACCAAGGTTACCGTTTTAATGTCCTCTTTTCGCGTTTATCAGCCATATCAGCAACATTTCCGGTGAGTGCATTTTTGTGTTTGTATTTTTCTCTTTTATTTAGAAATATATTTGTATATATTTATATTTAAATCAATAAACCAATTAATTGGTCGAAAGTGACCCTTTCAAAAAAAGAAGGAAGATTTACATTTTCAGTTTTCAGCGAAGACCGGTACCTTCCAAGATCCCCGCCTCCGGAATTCAGTTGTGAAATAAAAGTCACAAAATGAATTTTCAGTTCCTTTATTGTAAACAATCATTATCTATACTTATATACTTATATACTTATATACTTATATACTTATACTTATAATATTATAAATGCGAAAGTCGTTTCGTTTCCTGCGCTTTCACGCAAAAACTACTTAACCGATCATCATGAAAATTTGTACACATACTCTTGGAGGTATCAGAATGAACATAGGCTACTTTTTATTTAATAAAAAAAATTATTTTTTAAATAAAATAAAGAAACTTTTCTGTCCAATAGCCACAATAGAGCATATACATACGCATGCATAAAGTAACGCCCCATATGCACAGAGAGAGAGAGAGAGTGGGACTATACATAGGTATAGACACATATGTAGCTGCATTGAGAGTAGTGTTGTATGTTTGTATGGGAGTATACAGTATACTGCATACATATCTACATGTATGGTGGCCATAAAATGTAAGCATACAAGAGAGAGAGTGGGACTATACATAGGTATAGGCACATATGTAGCTGCATTGAGAGTAGTGTGGTATGTGTGTATGGGAGTATACAGTATACAGTATACAGCATACATATCTACATGTATGGTGGCCATAAAATGTGAGCATACATACGTACATGTATGGTGGTGGCCTGGTCATCTATTTGCTGAGCGCTACGTTAACGCCATCTAGCGGGTAAAAGCTAAAGATATTTTACATCGACTTCAGCAAGTACATACAGATATGACTTCCAATGAACATATTTACAACCAAACGCTAATTCTAATTGAAAACAAGGTTTTCACAATGGTTGGAAAAAAATTAGATGATTTTGGGATGCAAAGCCCTCAAAGAGATAATGAGGATGATTTCAACAATGAAATTGCTCGAGAGTTAGATTATGATTTCATAGCACTGCAGCGACAAGTAGAAGAATTAATCCCTTTGTTACTTCCAGAGCAGGCTCATGTTCTCCATCAAGTTTTACGTAGAATAGAATACAGTAAAGGTGGACTCTTCTTTCTCGATGCACCAGGTGGAACCGGAAAGACGTTTTTGCTCAACTTATTATTAATGTACATCAGAAAAAACAGAAAAATAGCAGTTGCAGTAGCTTCGTCGGGTATTGCCGCGACGCTTTTAAACGGCGGCCGTACGGCACATTCCGTTTTGAAATTACCATTGAACCTTGCACATGAAGATTCGCCCATCTGTAATTTCAGTAAAAATAGTTCTCGAGGTAGGATGCTGCGAGAATGTAAGCTTTTAGTGTGGGATGAATGTACAATGTCTCACAAAAAGGCTATAGAAGCTTTAAACCGGACTCTTCAGGACCTGCGGGATAGTACAGATATAATGGGAGGAATGGTAGTTTTACTGGCTGGTGATTTTCGTTAAGCCCTTCCAGTTATTCAGAGGGGAACACCAGCAGATGAAATTCAAGCATGCTTAAAATCATCGAGCTTATGGTCGAGAGTTGAAAAGCTGAGCCTAAAAACAAATATGAGAGTGCATCTTCATAATGACGTGGATTCAGGACGTTATGCTGAAATGTTATTGAAAATTGGTGATGGTCGTTTAGATGTTGATGCTGAAGGTTGCGTATCACTTTCAAGAGAATTTTGTAATTTAGTAGAAAATGATGTGGATCTCATTGCTCATGTTTTTCCCGAATTGCAACAGAATTTGGGTTGTGATCAGTGGCTGTGCGCAAGAGCAATATTAGCACCAAAAAATGAAGTAGTTAATAGAATCAACAATGACATTTTAAAAGAGGTGGAAGGGGAAATGGTGGAATATTTATCAATGGATACAATTATGGATACAGAATTAAGTACCTCATATCCTGTAGAGTTTTTAAATTCACTTGAATTGTCGGGTGTACCATCACATAAGCTTCAGTTAAAACTAAATGTACCAGTAATGCTTATGCGAAATTTAAATGCTCCTCTGCTATGTAATGGAACACGACTTCGGATAACGAAATTGGGACAGAATATACTTGGTGCTACTATTTAAACAGGTGTCGGTAAAGGAAAAAGTGTAATCATACCTCGGATTCCAATTATTCTCACTGACCTTCCATTCCAATTTAAAAGAGTTCAGTTTCCCGTCAAACTTAGCTTTGCCGTAACTATAAACAAAGCACAAGGACAGACATTACAGGTAGCACGAGTGCATTTAGAAAAGTCATGCTTTTCTAATGGTCAACTATATGTAGCCTGTTCGCGTGTGTCTAATGCCCGGAATTTACAAATATTTACGCCCAACGGAAAAACGTACAATATAGTTTATAGAAATATCCTTGACTAATAATCTGTATTTTATATTTTCAATTGTTACCATTCCGAATTATTTATTTTCTTTATAGTGACATATATATTTTAATATTTGTTGTATTGATTCAATAAAGTATACTTTGAAGTTTAAAACTTCATTGCATGTAGTAATTTTTTCAAATAGATAATCTCAGACAAGCAATAAAATATATTCTTTGTATTGATCCGTTTGTACTATAATGATCTCTTATTGGATGGATTTAATGCGAGCGAAGCCGCGGGTAAAAGCTAGTATATATATAATGCGATGCTCGCGCTCTAGAATGTGCTATGCTATCGGCCTTTTCTACTTACATTTACACGTATATTTGGCATTTTCGCCACAATAACGTAACGACTTTCGCTAATCCTTCGAGTTCTATTACTGGATTGTTAAATCAAAGTCACTAAATGTATTTTACAATTATAATGTATAAGTAGGTAACTGATGGTATGTACCTGAAATATCCGAACGATTAGTGAAATCAGATTGCTACGACAAAATCAGAATAAAAATATCACACAGAACCGTTAACACTTACAAAAAACATCTTTAATGGAATCAATTAAAAAATACAAAATTTTGCAAAAGCAATGAAATTTATGAAATCACATGCAATGATAAAGACAATGAAACATGTGGAAATATATATGTTCAATCCGCAAACGTAATGGCAACGCAAGCCGAGCTTTCGTTCAAAAGCTCAACTAGCTCCTTTACATTAGCGGCTTGTTTTGTTTGGCCATTTCCTTTTTTTACCACTTCTTTGTTGACCTGAGAATCGAATATATTGCAGAATCACCACACGGTAAGTTGGCTTCCAGAAAAATTGTAAATAAACCATTTATTAATTATAAATTTGTGTTTTATTTATTTCCTCCTTGTAGCGGATACCACGGCAGCTTACTTCTGAGCGAATCACTGGTCCTTCGAGCCGGATATCCAATACAGGAATTTATTGAAGATAAAGTTGGAGCCTTCTTTGCGAAAAAATATAAAGTTGCCTACATAATTGACGCTTTAGAATACATATATCAGCTCTCATTCAATAAAAACAACAGGTAAGAGAGTGATTTTTAAAGTGTTCAAATTTAAGTGCATCTAAGCCGAATATTTTTGGCAACTGGCTTTCGCAATTGGCATATAGGGAGCAAGGAACGATTTCCTTGTCTTTGTACATTATTAAGTACAATCCCTCTGACATCAGGCAATCTTAATAAAAGTTTGTAAGTGTTCATACAATACACACAAAAGTACCTAAATACTTATTTTACTTAAATTCTCATATGTCATTTCATTTAAAATACCAATATATTATATTGATTTATATACATATAAATCTATACATATGTACATACGTTCGTTTTCGTATTCTCATTTGCATCTCTCGTCTTTTTCAAATGTTTGGTAAAATTTGCGACATAAATACATACATATTATCATACACATAATATCGACTCTCGACAGAGCGATCTCATCTCAGTAAAGCATAAAAGTCGCAAAATTATAAGTACAAGCGGTACTTACATATGTACATTTCCAATCATATGTTAGAGTATACATATATTCGTAAATATTCTGCCCGCTAAATTTTTCGCGCTCACATTTGTTCAAGTAGCTACTCACGCGTCTGCTTTGTGAAAAAAAAATTCACACTCTCCTATATGTATGTACACATATTCATACATATCAATTTGCTTAAGCTACGCTTAACTTTTCGCGAGTGTAATAAAATAAAAACGAAAAGAGAAGAGCACAGCAGTGGAGCAGCACAACAGTGGATCAGCACAGCAGCCAAGCAGCAGAGCAGCATAGCAGCCAAGCAGCATAGCAGCCAAGCAGCATAGCAGCAGAGCAGTATAGCAGAAATTGCTTTGAGAGCGGCGAACCACTAAGCAGCACACCAGAACTTTGTGCAGTGGGCCGCAGCCAATAAAATTTTCAACAAAATAAATTTTTATGAATTTATTGTATTATTTTTTAATTAATATTTTTTTTCAACCAAATATATTTGAAATTTGAAATATTAATAATAGAGTTTTATTGGTGCGCAGTGAACAGGGCATACAGAGTGGGCAGGAATTAGTACATTGGCGCAAAGTTTAATAATTTTATAAATTAATTTTTTCTGATTTTTTTAAAATTAAAATACGTACATTTGAAAATAGGCTGCAAGTGAGCAACGTATATTGGTTCGAAATTTTTAATATTTATTTTTTGGTATTTTGCACATTTGAAGCAAAATAATTTACTCGATAGTAAATTATTTAATTTTATAATTTTAAATCAAAATTTGTGCTTACGCAATCGTAAGCAAATACATCTATTTAATTCATTTGCATAATTTTGTGGGGTTTTCGACTGTTGATCAGTCAAAAGGTATTCCTTCCTCTTTTTTTTAACATGGCGCAATTAAATAAATTCCTTCAAGTAGCTGATGCCATACGTCTTTCAATCTTGAAATTCAACAAGAAGAATTGAAGTCGTTATGGTCGGAAGTAAAGACGGAATATCGAAAATGTTTGTCGAATGCCAATGCATCAGATGCAAATCACGAAAGAACAATCGAGACGATCAAGCTAAGGTATACGGACTGCTATAACGCTTATGTCTGTTGTGCAGCGTTAATGGGTGAACACATTCACAACCTCACCGCATTCCAACAAAACTCTAACTCTACTGTCATTCACCCAGAACGGATAGCTGAAGTGCCACTAATGCCCAGCATTAGTTTGCCTCCATGCGACACCGAAGTATTTTACGGTGAGTATTTGCAGTGGCCCTCCTTTAGGGATATGTTTACTGCTTTATATGGGAACAATCCAAGGTGGACTCCGGTAGAAAAACTTCTCCTCCTTATTCAAAAAACTCGTGGTGAAGCGCGGGAAATAGTGCAAAAGGTCCCACTCACTCACGATGGATACCCGATAGCATGGAAAAATTTGACAGATAGATATGAGAACAAACGGGTTCTAATAAATTCCCAGTTAAAAATTTTGTTCAACCTTTCATACATTTCCAGCGAGTCAGGAACGGCACTGGAAAACCTGCAGCGAGACATCAACAGCTGCATTACTGCACTTCAGATACAAGGCATCGATATTCGCAGTTGGGATGCCATTTTCGTATATTTGTGTTCGACTAGACTTCCAGAGCAAACTTTAGCTCTTTGGGAACAGACTATAGAGTCAAAAACTGAAATTCCGAAGTGGGTCGATTTGGATAATTTTCTTACAAGACGTTTTCAAACGCTCGAAACGGTATCTGAGCTGAAGGGAAGCTTCATTCCTGATCAGAAACCGAGTGGTAGTTCAAACAATCGAACATGCCCATCCCAAAATAATTACCCATCCAAACGGGTAAATACTCACCACTCCAAATCGAATAGAATGAGTTGTAAATTGTGCTCCTCACAAGCACACGTTCTCAAAACCTGCCCGGAATTTCTCGATATGAGAGCTAATGCACGAATTGAAGCTGTAAGAAAACTTCAACTTTGCCTCAATTGCTTATCCGATGCTCATGAATTGAAAAATTGTAAGAGCAATTACACATGCTTAAAATGCAAAAAACAGCATCACACCATACTTCACAAAGAGCAAGATGAAGAGGAACCAACCACTTCTAAGAGTCAACAGAGGTCAACTAAAAGCCATACAGCATCGATCAAGGTAAATGTGACAAGCAGTACTTCCGCAAAGCAAAGTATGCTACTAGGAACTGCGGTGGTAACGATTTATCACGATAACAACACATTTACAGCGAGGGCGTTAATAGATTCGGGATCCGAAGGAACTTTCATCTCGGAGAGCTTACGAAAACGACTAAGTTTGCCGAGTAAAAGTATTAGCGCTCATGTGTCCGGTTTAAATGATGCCGTATCCGGGAAAGTACATAAAATGTGTACTATAAAACTTGGTTCCCCCCGAAACAAAGACTTCTGGCTTAAAGTGGATGCAATGGTACTTCCTAAGCTGACGGGACTCCTCCCATCCCAAACAATCAGCAGGAAAATGCGAAAAAGTCTCCCGTCTATCCCTCTGGCGGATATCGATTTTTACAAAAGTCAACAAATATTGATAGGCGGAGATTTGTACCCCAAGGTTATGTTAAGTGGGGTTAAATCCAACATTCTTGGTTCACTCATGGCACAGCGAACAGTATTTGGCTGGATTCTGACCGGCCTCGTTCCACATGAGAAACCACAAAATCCTTCAACTGTTCGTACTTACTTCAATGAGATCTCGCTAGACAAGCAGACAAAATTTATGACAGACAGTTTCGTAAAAGTGAGAGCTCACTTAGCAAAAAACCTCCTTTGTCGAAAGCTAAACCCAAAAATGCCAGACAAAGACGGAAACATCCACGCAGAAATTTCCAGGTCGACGACTTAGTCGTCATACAAGAAGAAAATCTACCTCCAAATGAATGGCGGTTAGGTAGGGTAGAAAAGGTCTATCCAAGCACTGACCATAAGACCCAACGTGGAATTATCAGTAGAGCAGTAGTCAAATTGGTTGCATTACCGCTAGAAAACTAATAAAATTTTCTTATTTTTTCTTCCTCATTTTTCCATTAATTCATAGAAAATGTCATCGAACATCTGCCACCTGTGCTTAAACAACCATCCGCTGCGATTGTGCCCACAATTCCGACAGATGTCTCCCGAAGAACGGTGGAGAACGGCGTCAAATCTGCACTGCACGAATTGCCTCGCAAATAACCACAAGGCAAGCGAGTGCTCCAGCTTTATTCGCTGCAAGAGGTGCGGAGAAAACCACCACACTATGCTGCATGGCCTAAGCTCCGACACGCTTCGAGACAACAACGGGGGTCAGGCAGAGCTCTCCGTCTGCGCACAGGTACAAATCATCCCACCAACTCCAACTCCTGTCAGGTCGCTCAGCGAACAAACGGCTGAGGCGTACAAAAACCTACGACTGGCTGACCCTACATTCTACAAAGCGGCACCAGTGGAAATGACTTTAGGCGCGGACATTTACGCGCGATTGATTCAACCGGGAATCCTCCCGATGACAACCGGCCAACTAGTGGCACAAAACACCACTCTGTGATGGGTGATCTCAGGCGTCACCAATTAACATTAGTCGTTAATGTTCAATATTATAACTAGATTTAGTACGAATATAATATAAGTATTAATGAATTAAAACCAAAATGAATTTTGTAAAGAAAACAAGAAAAAGAGACTGAATTAAAAACAAAATGAATTTGTATTACACAAACAATTGTAATAATATACGAGTATATATATACCACATATATTGTTGTTATACGCGTGGTGATACTGCAAGGCGGGCGGAATGTTCAATCCGCAAACGTAATGGCAACGCAAGCCGAGCTTTCGTTCAAAAGCTCAACTAGCTCCTTTACTTTAGCGGCTTGTTTTGTTTTGCCGTTTCCTTTTTTTACCACTTCTTTGTTGACCTGAGAATCGAATATATTGCAGAATCACCACACGGTAAGTTGGCTTCCAGAAAAATTGTAAATAAACCATTTATTAATTATAATTTTGTGTTTTATTTATTTCCTCCTTGTAGCGGATACCACGGCAGCTTACTTCTGAGCGAATCAATATACGAGTACGTAGGAATAACTATATCAGAACTAAAAACCAAAATAGCTCAACAAAAATCCTTCTCTCCCATTTTTGACTAAGTAAGTATATGTATATATATATAATTTATCTTAATTTTTTATTTAAATTACAATAATTTTCCTTAACTTTTCAATGTTGGTGGCACCGGGATTTGAGCCCGAGCCTTCCGAATGTCCGCAATGCTAACCACTCGGTTGCTGCGGCCGCCATTTTATTATATCTTTCATAAATACACAGTTTGACGTGTAGCCGAATTATATCGGAAACAAGATTAGTTTATATCTTAATCTATTGGGATTTCGCTTTTTTTCTGACTCTGCTGAAAACCAATTGTTTCCGTAGCAGCTGTACGTAGGGAGTATGAGATACCCTTCCACATATATCGAGTTGCTGACGAGTGCTCTCAGAAAGCAGGTGGAGAAGCTGAGTAAAGACCGTTGTTTGTAGTGCTTGCAGTTTTTCGACGCCGAATCTTCTTTGTATTTAATGACGAGCGTTCTTTGATGCGCAGGCTGGTGCGGATCTTCGCTGCGGCAAACTAGTGTTCAGCGTCGATGTAAGGTCCTCGGAAAGTACGCACATCTTGAGCACTGGATAGATGTCTTCCGTCAATTATCAATCACAACATGATCGATTTAATCCGGCGTAGCCCAATAGCTTGGGTCGATGGAGCAGAGTATGATGCATGGGAGCTTGCCAGGCAGTTGATGCAGTATCGGTGCACCATCGCGCACTCATACCTGTCCTCCGGTAAGCAGAGTAATGGTGCAGCGAATGCAACTGACCGCATAAACGGCACTTCCACGATAGCGCATCTCGTCGTGATCTATGAAAAAAGAGTGAAAATGTGCTACTTTAGTATATGGTTGCTAAAGGGTATATAAAAAGATTTTATGAGATGCTTTTATATGAATTTGTATATGTGTATATGTAAATATTGGGATTGAGTTTCACACAGCGGGTAACACACACAATTTTCCTATATTTCGTGCTATCGTTCCGGGCTGCGTGAGTATGTCGACAATACGGATCTTTTCGATTGCACCTGGGTGTAATTCTTTTATCCGTCCTAGTCGCCATTCATTCAGGGGGAAAAGGTGATCCTTGATGGCAACTAGACCTCCTTCTTTTACGTCGCTTTCCGTCCTTTTCCGTTTATATATCTTGTGTAATTCTTTGAGATACTCGTTCTTCCATCGGGTGCTAAATTGGTGACGAAGGACTTTGAGCTTTTTCCATTTAGGAACCAGAGAAAGTTCTTCGGCATTTAGTTCGGGTATCGATAACAATGGAGCACCACGGAGAAGTCCAGTGGTGAGGGATAGTAGACCTTGCGGTTCCCGGCGACTTTCTTGAAATGCAGCTTATAACTCTTTATTGCTGCTTCCCATAGTCCATCCATATGAGGGGCATATGGTGGAATAAACTCCCAATAGAAGCCGAGTAGTGCGTACCGCGACGTCCAACAAATCTAGCGAAGACTGCTCGGAATCCTTTCGTGGTCAAGTCAGAGCAGACTTCGAGGTGGCCGGCGAAATTCATCCCAGTAGTGTAAAATGGTAGGGTATGCGTTGTCCTTTCTGAAGGTAGTGCTGCCATGATCTGTGACCTCATCTATTGCTTATATGTATATGGTACAGGATTTGCAGTGAAAAATGCGCTTTTTATTTTGGGTTTGAGTCGGGGAATATAGTACACCTCTTGCACCATTCTCATCGTTAACTGGTTTCCAGCATGCAGCATGGTGGTGTGGAGAAAATTTATCAGCAAAGTGTAGAAAATAGAGTTTCCTGGGATAATTATGGGGTGACGTTCGTAATAACTAAGAGCTGCATATTTAAGTCGTCCGTTTACGGGCAGCACGCCTTTGCTGTCGAGTATCGGATTTAATGTCAGCTACAAGTCTTTCTTGCTGATCGGTTTTGAAGCTTCGAGTTGCGCGATAGTTTCACCATAATGCCTTCGTTGAGTTAGGGTTATGAGTCGCGTTTTTACTTCGTTTATCTCTTCGTGGCTTAAAGTCAAGTTCATCCGAGATGGCAGTTTTCGTGAGCTGTGAAGGAAACGATAGACGTATGCAAGTACTCTAAAGGCTCGAGGAAAGGAGGAGAATCTCTCTCTGCTGCGTACATGATGCCACTTATCATTACTCATCAGTTCCAGGATTTGGGATATCCTGTTTGCCACATATGTCTTCCAAGTGTGTGGAAGTTTTTCTAGCCATGCTAAAACGGCAGTCGAGTATATTCGCAGAATTAGTTCGTGGGAGGTAAACTTAATTCTGCTTGAATTTTTTTCACTAATTTTGCGAGTAAAACTGCTCCACAGAGCTGTAAATGGGGGACACTTATTGTTTGGAGAGGTGCTACCTTGGTTTTTACTGCAAGTAAATGTAAGGTGAAGGAGTTTTCGCCGTGTTGTACCCTCATGTACACACATGCGCAAAATGCCTTCTCTGAGACATCTGAGATTCCAAAGAGTTGAATTGGTTCATCCGGAGAGAACTGAACCCGTCGAGGTATTTGAATGTTTTTGATTGCCGGGAGATTCTCAAGGAACGAGTTCCATTTGTGTAGGGATCCGGATTTTACGTTTTCGTCCCAATCCGTTCCTTCTAGCCAAAGTGTTTGGAGTAGTATTTGGCTATTATCATAAGTTGTGATAACCATCCTGCCGGGTCGAACAGTTTCGCCATAGCCTATAAGATTTGGCGTTTGGTAATATACTTTGCGGCGGGTTGAGGTTCGTATGGATATGAGAAGGTGTCTGTAAGCGCGTTCCAGAGTATTCCAAGAGTTCTTGTTGAGCTTGTGTCGCTGAATTTAAGTCGACATCAAGCAAATGAGTGTCTGGGATTTTTTCGGGTATTTTCGTATGGTTTGCTGTAATTTTCTTAAGGGGGAATCCTGCTGTAACGTCAAACGTAATTATCTTTAACTTGAAATACTGGTTAACGAATATGTGACGGTACATCTTCTCAATGTCACCGTTAAACACGTACTTATAGAGTCGCCAATTTAGGATTATTACCATTAAGTCGTTTTTGAGTGTTGGGCCTGTGTGCAGCACGTCATTGAATGAATTCCCTAATTGTGATAATCGGGAAGCGTTTAATACGACTCGGACCTCTGTGAATTTACTGTCAGGTTTGATGACAGCGTGATGGCGTTGTTGATTACTTCGAGAAGTGTAGTGGGTTCCATGTGGGCCAACGTAAAGTATTCTTCCAAGACCTCCTGGTCTTCGCTTCAGTGTGCGCTCGTTGCTGATGAAAGGAATTGTGATTTGGCTATGTATTTACTATCTTTTTGGCGAATTGGCGAATTGGCGACTTCCTCTTGCTCCCAGAACCTTAGTTTGATGCTGATCGGATCATTCCGGGTTTGATTGAACTGGGTTAAAAAGGATTCTACTTTTTGGGCTGTTGGTCCGCTGATTATCTATCAAAATATTATCTGATGTGCGAAGAGGGTACCATTGTGGAGGTGTGTTACTCCTTGCATGAGGATTGGAGGTGCTAAGTCGTTGCCGATTACCATGTCAATTCGAGATGGGGTAAAACATTTTGGGTCGACTAACGCAAATCAGGTGGTTTCGTTGATGTTAATAGTTGACACTTGGGTTGTGGGTAGTAGGTGGGTGGGCTTGGGTAATAATATCGTTCTAGCTTTAATAAGGTGTGAGAAGTCTGACGAGCATAGAGGTAGCTCGCATACAGGTTTCAATTTTGGATGAAAGTTTCTCCCATTCCTGAAATTTCGTAATGGGTTTCCTCCGTGGGTAGATTGAGTGTTTTTTAAATACGAGATGTGACAAAGGTTGTTTAGGAACCTTAGTCTATCATTGCTTGGATTTTGTGGTGTTCTCTCGATAGATATATCGGGACTATTACAGTGGGCCAGAGAATTATTTCGTTGCTGCTTCCGTGGTATTGATACCTTGACTGTCTTCATCTGGGCGGGGGATAGCTGATTCCTGTTGATGTTGATGGCCTGTCTTCTGCTATTTCTACTGCGGTCACTGCATGTGCTGTCGATGAGAGGGGTTTCGAGTATGGGGTTTGGGTTTACCTGGGCGTTATGTTCCCAGTCGTTCTTCTACCTCGTAAGTACTGGTCAGGAATGCATTCATTCCGAACCAAAGTGGTAGTTCCTTCCTCGAACTGAGAGATTGTTCCCAAAGTGCGAGTGTTTCACCCGAGAGTTTTGAAGATCATATATAAATAAGAATAGGATCGGAATCCTTAGTGGAAATATTTTGTGATGCGAGATTTGAGAGGCAGTTATTTATTGTAGTCTGCAGTTTTTGCAGTTTAATTCCAAATAGGATATTTATTCCCAACTAAATAAATTTATTTGAAACAATTGTGAATTTTACATTAATATTTGTATAAAAATTATTAACTTTTCTACCACTGTATACAAGTGTAATAAATGTTTGGTCGACTCACTTTATGTATTATACTGCAACTACCCATCTTACATACCTTCCGTCCATAGCAACCTATCTTATGAGAGCGACATGCAAATGAAAAGTTGTCACCGCTCGCCCATACCGCTACTCACGGTTGTCCAATAGAAACCAGCGGCGATTTGATGTTTTCCGTAAAACCGGTTCAGCTCATTTCTCGATCTTGTACAAGGATGCCAGTATAGACTTTGTAAACTATTGTAGTATGCAATAAACTAATAACTATATGAAAATGCATAGTTTTTTCAAAGGAAATGAAAACTAAATTCGTAATTAATTATTTATTACCACACAGATCATGTATATTTGATTGATGTTTATATTCGAACACATAAATTATGAAATTTGTTGACGAAAATTATAAATTTGTTTAAAAGTATGCAAACACACTGGCAACTGGCAACATTTCGACACCGTTCGCAGCGTCGATAACTCGTGTATGTACATCACTTTTCCAGTCGCCTGTTATGGACGTTAGCTATGTAATGCTGCAACTACCCATTTTACATAGCTAACGTCCATAACAGCCGACTGGAAGAGCGATGTATGGTATGGACGGAAGGTATGCGACTGAGTGCAATATGTTTGTGAGAGCGTTAAAGAGAGAAGCGAATGTGTGTGCTGTGCTTTAACGGAATAGAGGTTTTCCATACACAAATATATAGTATACTAGCTTTTACCCGCGGCTTCGCTCGCATTAAATCCATCCAATAAGAGATCATTATAGTACAAACGGATCAATATAAAGAATATATTTTATTGCTTGTCTGAGATTATCTATTTGAAAAAATTACTACATGCAATGAAGTTTCAAATTTCAAAGTATACTTTATTGAATCAATACAACAAATATTAAAATATATATGTCACTATAAGGAAAATAAATAATTCGGAATGGTAACAATTGAAAATATAAAATACAGATTATTAGTCAAGGATATTTCTATAAACTATATTGTACGTTTTTCTGTTGGGCGTAAATATTTGTAAATTCCGGGCATTAGACACACGCGAACAGGCTACATATAGTTGACCATGAGAAAAGCATGACTTTTCTAAATGCACTCGTGCTACCTGTAATGTCTGTCCTTGTGCTTTGTTTATAGTTACGGCAAAGCTAAGTTTGACGGGAAACTGAACTCTTTTAAATTGGAATGGAAGGTCAGTGGGAATAATTGGAATCCGAGGTATGATTACACTTTTTCCTTTACCGACACCTGTTTAAATAGTAGCACCAAGTATATTCTGTCCCAATTTCGTTATCCGAAGTCGTGTTCCATTACATAGCAGAGGAGCATTTAAATTTCGCATAACCATTACTGGTACATTTAGTTTTAACTGAAGCTTATGTGATGGTACACCCGACAATTCAAGTGAATTTAAAAACTCTACAGAATATGAGGTACTTAATTCTGTATCCATAATTGTATCCATTGATAAATATTCCACCATTTCCCCTTCTACCTCTTTTAAAATGTCATTGTTGATTCTATTAACTACTTCATTTTTTGGTGCTAATATTGCTCTTGCGCACAGCCACTGATCACAACCCAAATTCTGTTGCAATTCGGGAAAAACATGAGCAATGAGATCCACATCATTTTCTACTAAATTACAAAATTCTCTTGAAAGTGATACGCAACCTTCAGCATCAACATCTAAACGACCATCACCAATTTTCAATAACATTTCAGCATAACGTCCTGAATCCACGTCATTATGAAGATGCACTCTCATATTTGTTTTTAGGCTCAGCTTTTCAACTCTCGACCATAAGCTCGATGATTTTAAGCATGCTTGAATTTCATCTGCTGGTGTTCCCCTCTGAATAACTGGAAGGGCTTAACGAAAATCACCAGCCAGTAAAACTACCATTCCTCCCATTATATCTGTACTATCCCGCAGGTCCTGAAGAGTCCGGTTTAAAGCTTCTATAGCCTTTTTGTGAGACATTGCACATTCATCCCACACTAAAAGCTTACATTCTCGCAGCATCCTACCTCGAGAACTATTTTTACTGAAATTACAGATGGGCGAATCTTCATGTGCAAGGTTCAATGGTAATTTCAAAACGGAATGTGCCGTACGGCCGCCGTTTAAAAGCGTCGCGGCAATACCCGACGAAGCTACTGCAACTGCTATTTTTCTGTTTTTTCTGATGTACATTAATAATAAGTTGAGCAAAAACGTCTTTCCGGTTCCACCTGGTGCATCGAGAAAGAAGAGTCCACCTTTACCGTATTCTATTCTACGTAAAACTTGATGGAGAACATGAGCCTGCTCTGGAAGTAGCAAAGGGATTAATTCTTCTACTTGTCGCTGCAGTGCTATGAAATCATAATCTAACTCTCGAGCAATTTCATTGTTGAAATCTAATTTTTTTCCAACCATTGTGAAAACCTTGTTTTCAATTAGAATTAGCGTTTGGTTGTAAATATGTTCATTGAAAGTCATATCTGTATGTACTTGCTGAAGTCGATGTAAAATATTTTTAGCTTTTACCCGCTAGATGGCGTTAACGTAGCGCTCAGCAAATAGATGACCAGGCCACCACCATACATGTACGTATGTATGCTCACATTTTATGGCCACCATACATGTAGATATGTATGCTGTATACTGTATACTGTATACTCCCATACACACATACCACACTACTCTCAATGCAGCTACATATGTGCCTATACCTATGTATAGTCCCACTCTCTCTCTTGTATGCTTACATTTTATGGCCACCATACATGTAGACATGTATGCTGTATACTGTATACTCCCATACACACATACAACACTACTCTCAATGCAGCTACATAGGTATGTGCCTAGACCTATGTATAGTCCCACTCTCTCTCTCCCTCTGTGCATATGGGGCGTTACTTTATGCATGCGTATGTATATTCTCTATTGTGGCTATTGGACAAAACAGTTTCTTTATTTTATTTAAAAAATAATTTTTCTTATTAAATAAAAAGTAGCCTATGTTCATTCTGATACCTCCAAGAGTATGTGTACAAAGTTTCATGATGATCGGTTAAGTAGTTTTTGCGTGAAAGCGCAGCAAACGAAACGACTTTCGCATTTATAATATTAGTATAGATGTTGCATGTATATATGCATGTTGAGTTATGCCGCGAATTTGAATTTTTCCCGCCAAATTTTTTTTTAGATAGGTATATGTGAACCATTTTAGAAAAAACGCGGTATAATATATACAGTGATGAACTAAAGTATTGGCACAGGAAGATTGTTCAACTTTAGCCCTTTTTTTTTTGACCACTTATTAAAACATTTTTAATTCCGAAAAAGAACAAATTCTAGACAGAGGGACAAACTTTAAACTGTTTTCACTTCAATCCATGTTAAATTAATACTAATTATAAATAAAAAAGTACTAATTTTCACCAAACAAAAGTATTGACACACTTACATTTCCCTGGGCTATTTCGCATAAATTTGATTGATCTAGCAACTTTTTTTTAAAAGGAAACCAAAAGAAATGTTTAGCCTATGCTAAGGAGTACCTAAGCAAACCAATTGACTTTTGGGACAATGTACTCTTATCGTACGAAAGTAAATTCAATATCTTTCGATCTGATGGCCGTCAAACTGTGTGGAGAAAACCTAACACTGAACGTCAAAAAGAGAACCTTTCTGCGACTATAAAACATGGCTAAAAAAATTAACTTCGTTAATATTTTACCGTTTGCTTATAATCTTTTTGTGTTTTTATGAAGTGTTGTTTGGTGAAAATTAGTACTTTATTTAATTTATAATTAGTATTAATTTAACATAAAATATAATACGTATAAAATGAATTGAAGTGATCATAGTTGAAAATGTGTCCCTCTGTCTAGCATTTTTTCGGAATTAAAGATATTTTCATAAGTGATAAAAAAAAGTGTTTAAAATTGATCTGCTGTGCCAATACTTAAGTTCATCACTGTACATATGTATATGGGTAACTGTTAATTTGAGGGAGTGGCTAACGGTGACTTTCTGGATGGAATTTTTCCAGTGTACAAACTTGTAGAGTTAACGTCAATAATTCGAGAATTTTTTTGTCTTGAGAAATATATGTTATAGGTATATACCATGGCCCATAGCGAAAGTGATGTAGCTATGTAAGAAATAGTATGATAAATTTTATTTTAAAATTAAATAAATTTTCCAAAAAATATGAATGCCAGTTAATAGCGGCAGATGTACACATTTCATTAATGCTTTAAAAATTTTATATTTTATATATATTTCATGTAATTAACAACAAAAACAAACTTCACTATTAACTTGTATCTCACAGCGAAAATGATGCAGTAGCAAAAAAATTAATAAATTTAATTTTTTTAAAGAACAAAACTAAAATTGTATGATAATTAATATTAAGTAGGATACCCATAGCTGTCTATGACTGCTTTGATTTAGCTGGGGCTTGTACTATGTGCGCACAGTTCCAAATAAGCCAACTTTGCACAACGCTTGATTTGTGTTACGGATCAATATCTTGATATTACCGAAACTTGTCAGGAATATTTAATTTTGAGGCACTTTGCAACAAACTTCTTTTTAAAATGTCAAAATACATAGTCATATCCATTGATGAAATCCAAATTGCCAACAAATTTTGCGGTTGTAACGCAGTATTTGGTTTTCTACATGCATAGCTCTCTCCGCCTGAACTGGATAGGTTGAATTTACTTTCGTCCGCAAAAATTACGGTGTTCTTAGTATGGTTTTTGGGTTACAAGTTTTTCCAAGATATTTTACCACTTCCTTATTTAAAGCTGGAGCACTTAAATGGGGTTTTCGCGTATTTTCTGTACAATCCAACAGAATCGAGAAAATAAGGAAATTAAACTTAATTGGTATGCGAAAGCTGTGTCCTCATCAAGGATGATAAACTTCCATTCAAATCATCCATGGACACAAAAGAAAAATACTGCCATAAACCTAATCGGAAAAATACATCAACTCAGCGACCAGGAGTTCAGAAATGAAAACATGAAAAAGATTAGAAACATACTATACAAAAACGGATACCCTAACGCATTAATAGAAAGATTCATAACAGCAACAATTAACAAAATAGATCGCGCGAACAACAATGTAAAGACTAAAAATGACAACAAAACATTCACTGGTATAACATATATACAAGGTTTAACGGACAACAAATCGCTAGGAAAATACATAAACAACAAAATAATAACTTTTGCGCATCGACCACATCGCACACTCAACACAGTCTTTACAAAAACGAAAGACAAAATAAACAAGGAGCAACAACACAATGTGATATACCAAATAAAGTGCAAAGGAAAAAAAGACGAGCAATGCGACAAACTTTACATAGGAACAACGAAGCGAGCATTAGGAGTTAGGATAGGCGAACATAAGGCGGACGCAAAGAATAATAAGGTGACGACTGCGTTAGCCCAACACCTTGCACATAGCAATCACTCAGCTGACTTCGACAATGCAAAAATAATAGATATTGAGAATAGAACGAAGAAAAGAATGACTCTAGAAGGACTGAGAATACAAGAACAAATTCTCTGTGCGATGAATTACAAAGATGATGTAGACAATATAAATTGCGCATACACAGCGATAATAACTAAAAACAAGACAAAAGCTGAAAGTGGACGGTCAAGAAATTATGACCATACATATATGTAATAATATATAATAACTAATCAATTATGTGAACATATTTGTGTTTAAGGTATTGTTGTTGGAAAAGTTTATAATGTATACTGTTTGTTAATTATGTTTTCTTGTTTTTTAAAAATAAAATAGACTCCCTGAAGAAGATACGAATCGTATCGAAACGCGTAGGAGGCAGAAAAAGAAAAAAATTTTTCGTTTTTTAATTTAACGGCCGTAAAGCTCCAAATATATAACCCAACAAAAACATATACATTGGCCCAAAATATAAACTAGAAATCACTTTCGTTAAATATTTTATTATGAACCGTTTTAGTTTTATTTACCACACGATTTTCACGAACATAGCGTTCAATGATATGTTAACCAGTTCCTTGGCTCAATTTCACCATTTCCGCGATTTTACGCTGACTTTTGCCATCTTTATAATGTTTTAAGATTAATTCGCGCACTTCAATACTCGTTTGGCGACCCATTTTAATCTACACTCAACCAATGTCAATTCTATAATGTCAAAGTTATCTCATATTTCACCAAGTTTACTCGCGATTGTAGCAGCATTTATTTTGCATTTAAAAATCGTCGACAAGCCGCCGCCACTAACGATAAATCTTTGTGCATCATTTTCGCTGTGAGGTACAATTTAATAGTGAAGTTTTTTTCTGTTGTTAATTACATAAAATATATATGAAATATAAAATTTTGAAAGCAATAATGAAATGTGTATATCTGCCACTATTAACTGACATTCATGTTCTTTGGAAAATTTCTTCAAATTTTAGATAAAACTTATTATACTATTTCTTAGCTTGGTATGTACCTTAAAATACTCACCTACACCCTATCCCCCTCCTTATCCGTTACGTATGTAAATAGAATTAAGTAATAATGTAAATATAAAATTACACTTTAAAAAATTCGCTCACTATCGCTCAAATGCAACGGATGTACTTTCTGAAACTTTGTAAAACTCAACAAATAAATATTGTTACATCAAATTATTTATAATATGAAAAATTTAAGTGCTTCATTTAAAGGGAAAATATTCTAAAGTATTATATTTTAGTGAAAACTAAACATGGTGCCGAAACCCAATCACGAAATGAACTAAATAAATAAACAAAATAAAATCATGTAACAAGAAAAAAACATTTTTCCTTATTGCGATCGAAATGATAGCAAGCGAGAGTGAAATACATGTGCAGTGAAATGACAAATAATAAATGAACATACATAAGTGAAAACATAATATAAATAATAAATATAGTTTAAAAAAACTAAAAAAAACACGCTTTTAAAGAATATTGTACTAAAAAGTTGAAAATAATTTTGAAAATAAACTTAAGACAATAGTATATAAAAAATACTTGTATAATTAAGAGAAAAGCGTGGGGCGCTTTGTACCATAATTTCCATATATCGAGCGCCCCACGCTTTTCTCTTAATTATACAAGTATTTTTTATATACTATTGTCTTAAGTTTATTTTCAAAATTATTTTCAACTTTTTAGTACAATATTCTTTAAAAGCGTGTTTTTTTAGTTTTTTTAAACTATATTTATTTTAAACTTTTTAGTTTAATATTCTTTAAAAGCGTGTTTTTTTAGATTTTTTAAACTATATTTTTTTTCTTTCTCTGAATTAATCAGAGAACGTATAATAATTATTAGTATGGATTATTATACGTTCTCTGATTAATTTTGCTAACGCTACGATGTATGCAACGATTCGCATTTCAAATATTTCATATTGGGATCGCGTCACCGCTAAAAAGTTACAAACTGACGGACAGACAGACATACTGACATACAAGTGAAGCTAATATAAAGCGTGTAAAAATAACACGACATAATCCCCGCTCTATACATACAGAAATTGAAAAAAGTGAAAAAAATGTGAACACAAAAGGTATCAAATATATACATACATAACTACCATTGTAAAAACATACATATGTATGTACATGTACATACTTACCAAAAAAACGTATATACCTATGAGAAACGAAATGGTAGAACAAAAAAAAAGATAATACGTGCGCATACCTACTTACATACTAAAGCATACAAACAATAATTAAAATTATAAAAAAGAAAAATAAATCTATTAACATTAAAATTAAAATTAAACAAAATATAAGAAAAAAGTTGAAAATGACAAAAAACAACAAGCACTTGAGGATCCCATATTAACAGGAGCATCAACAACATATAAACCGGAGACTCACAAAAAGATAAGTTACCTCCTCCCGAGAGACACACAAAATTTAGTTTATCGGATTATACGATCGGTATATGATAACGTCTATCATTATATATATACCCATATATAATTGGCTCTTTGTAACAGCTTAAGCGATTTTCGGCCGAGCTCCTCCTCCAATTTGTGGTTTTGCGTCTTAATGTTTTTCCAACAAATGGAGGGACCTACAGTTTATACTAAGCCGCCTCCGAACGGCTGATGGTTTTTTTATGAGGAGCTTTATTTCATGTCCGAAATACACTCGTAGGGGTGGACATTCCCTGCCGAGGGGCGACCGATGTTAGGAAATTTAACTTAATTTTTTATTTAAATTAATTTTCCGTAACTTTTTTTGGATGTTGGTGGCACCGGGATTTCAACCCGCGCCTTCCGACTGTCAGGACGCAATGCTATAATAATTATAAAATTTGCAAAAGAAAAATATGTTCATAAAGTTGCTAAATGTATCTAAAAAATCCGCTAAAGTAATTACATATATATAAACTTACAGCGGAACCCACAGTTACTTACCGCACGTAACAGCTCCTATATACGTATTAGTAAATAAAAATCCTGCTTATCCTTCTTCTCATAAACGCATAAAAAACATCCGCTAAGTACATATCTACAAAACATTCTCCCATAAATATACAGACCCGTCGGTTCCGAAACTGATTCCGAGTCCCTGCTACTCTTTAGCCAGTGGGTTCCAAAAATAATAGTACACCCAAATAAATGAAGTGGTGTCCAATAAAGTTGGGACGCACTCAAGAATTAAAAAATATAATTAAAATAATATAAATAAATAATAAAACAGTTAAATAAAAAAAAATTATATAAATATCCTGAAATAATTTAAGAATAAAGAAAATGTACGAAATATACTGGAACCACCCTAACCCCTCCAAACTCAATGGGAACCCCGCGATTCCCAAAAACATTTCACAATGGTTCACATAGAACTTTTATACGATTTAATGAAGGTATCCTCTGGAATACAAAAGCTCTTTGATCTACCCACTACAACGACCCAACAAGTGCAGAACACTAATGAATCATGCACTATCACAATACTCTCTTCGAATAAGAAAAAAAGATTGCAGCTTCCCCAATAATATTACCCCAAATAACACACTCTTTTCCGCAGTTGAAGCATATTGATCCCAAAGGATACTGCTCACTCCCCCTAGCAGATCCCAATTGCTTCGCACCAACCGAAATCGAAATAGTTTGGCAGCGACAATCTTCCACAAATACTTCTCCTATGTTTCAAGAGCTGCGACAGCTTAATAGCCCGACAAAACTCCACCTTTGGGCACAAGAAACTAATTTCTCACTCACTCCAACTCCTTCTAACACGGATAAAGAATTTCCAAATTGCGACCCGTCAGGATGTCCATCGGCCAAGATGAAATCCCCAAAAGTCTCATCAGCAGCATTGTATACAAAATCCAGCTCGCGATCACAAACACAACTCATGATACAATTTCAACTCTTCAAAATCTGCCTCATTCCCGAGACTGCAACCTTTCTCAAAAATTGTCCATCCCTCGAGACTAAAACTCAGTCGAACAGAACTTCGCATGAAGTCAGAAAAGAAGATTGGATTCGCTACCGATCTAACTCCTTCCGTAATAGTGTGGTTCAGCGTTCCATCCATCGGATTAGCCGAGTTGGAGCAACTCCAACGACAGATCCTCAAGAATAGCAAGAATAAGCTCTCACACGCATCTACACTTAAATACTCAATCATGTCAAGTTCACAAAGTAGTCACAACCAAACGTCGTTCACTTCGGTGGAAAAATCCAGAATGGCTACCCAGGCCATCCGAATCCTGGCCGAAAATCTTATCAAATGGCTACTAATACTAACTAATCCGGTGCAAATAAAAACTCAAATTGCCCAAAATAGACGACCCTATACTCTCTCATTGATTAAAATGTTCGCAACGTGAATATCCGCATCTCAGACGGAGTTGTCACTCCCACTATCTCTCACACACAAACCAATTTTTCTCTCATTATCCCATTACAACGATACGTTCACAGCCATTTATATACTAATAATGTTGTATGATACAATTATTATTTAAGACTGAATAAAAAAGAACACAACCGCCTGGTTCGAGATTCACCAAAAGAAGAAAGAAATACTTTATTAGGTAATTTGGCGGTACCTATTGTATTTTGCAGGTATGCGAAGGTATACATAAAGAAATGTAAAATAAATTAGCAACTATTTGCATGCATACGGTACAATAGGGTGATAAATTAACGCTACTATTCCAGCCAAGTGAATATACATTAATACATATATGCACAGTCAGCTGATGCTGGCCCAACGTTTAAGGTGACCAGGTGATCATTAGCAGAGCGACTCGAACTTGTGGAAGTAAGTTGGCCCACCTTTTGGTTTAATTTCGTACAAATGTATTTCAATGAAAATTCTCTTGCAGGCCCTATTGTACAGCCGGACCTTAAACTTGTCTCTCTCATACCGGATCCAGAAGCTTTCCAAGACGTCATGACGCCGCAGGCCCGACGGAATGTTGAAGGCATGGGTTCAATGCTGGAAATTTAAAATATTCATTATTTTATAAAATACTTACCTTAAAATACTCACCTGCAACCCTACCCTCCTCCTTATCCGTTACGTATGTACCTAAATAGAATTAAGTAATAATGTAAATTAAACATTACACTGAAAAAGCTAACCGCCTGGAGGTAAGAATAAATAAAAACAATGTAAGTGTGGTTTTCTCCCGATATATTTCGATCACACATCGGGGGGCACTAATCAACAATATAAACAAAGTAAATAAATTATATTATTTAATAAATTTTTGCATAAACATACAGTGAACGCATTTCGTTTAGCCGAATGTCAAGTTCTTCCAATTATTTAGCGTTATTGTGAAAATTGCTACGATATCTTATGCCAGCTGTGAATATTTACATTTTGCTTACACAACCATTTATTCTTTAACTGTAATTAGTCTGCACATGGTAAACTTAGAGTATTGTCAGTGGAAAAAGGTAATAAGTGTTCATTTCAGTGCGCATTTCGTTTAGCCGAATTGATGGTTAGAGTCATTAGTCAGTAAGTTACATTTTTTTAGGAAAAATCTTATATCTGACATTGCATGGATTTGTTGGAGTCATTTTAATTATTAAGTTTTGTTTTCGGCAGGACCTTAAAGGGTATACAAAAACAATACTTAATAATTAAAATGACTCCAACATACATATTATACGTCCTAACCGTGTGACGTGAAGTTTTGTACTGTCCAATTCTTTGTGTATATGTACAAGTGAGTGCAATTATCAGTGTTCGCTTTGATGTTTAGTCTTATGTTTATTGGTATGTTTATAAAGTGAATCATTTCTAATGTGTACCGCTTGCTGTAGTGTTGTTCTTGTTGAAGAATCTTTACATCGTGGCCGCTGGCTGCTCAGTGGGATAAAATTAAAGTGGGAAACCAATTAAAATTAAGGTGGTACAAGAAACCAAATTCATCGGAACGTATAACAAACTTTAATTCCAAACATCCGAAAACGATGCTAATAAATACAGCAATGGCCTGTATAAGGAGAATGCTACACATCTGCATGTGAATAAATTAAATTTACTATATTGCATCATGTATGTTAATTAGCATGTGCTAAGTAAAAATTTGTGATGAAAGGGTAAATAATTTAACAACAAATTATGTATAATTTAGCAACATTTATGTGTAAAATATAAGTAATAAACATGAATAGTTCCTGGAAATTTCATTAGGATTTATAATAATCCAATTAAATAATGTGTTATAATTTCACAATCTTTACGTCCGCTCTTCTTTTAAGTTTCTCCGATTTCGGTTGTTTCCTGTGTAACCGCTCGAATTTTTGTGTGTGACCCTCTGGAATTTTATGTGTAATGGCCGCTGTTCTCATTTCAATGTAGCCGATCTTCATTTTTTGATGGCTCCGAGTGAACCACGCTTATTGTTGAATGGGGCTACCAAATTAGGCCTTGCGGCGTGGAAATAAAAGACTATTGAATTTTCATGAATCGTTAAAAGTTGAAGTTTAATATTGGAGAATTTATTTACTTTACATTGTGGAGGATTTACATATGTATAAAGATTCAATACTTAAATTTAAAATTCGCTTTACAAGTTTTAATAAATTAAATTTAATATGTTACAAGATTATATAACTAGATGTTATTTGTAAAACTATTTAAATTGAAAAAATGTAAAAAGATATAAATTGAAATTCAAAAGACGATGAGCGATGCGGGATTCGCGATGTCGATGCGTTGAGGGTTCAAAAACAAGTGGTTAATTGCCGATACGTTAGCAAGCCAGTTGCAACTTTTGATGACATTGCGCAGCCCAGTACTTTGCTCAGATGAGCACATATCGGTGTTGCCATCTGAGGGGGCGATCACAGGTTACTTCGAAATTCTAAGGAGGTCCATGTCCTCAACATTCTGTTCTTGTATTGTTCTACGAAGACATCAATTTGCTGAGCAATAACACTTTCCGAAATAAGGGACGGGAAGTTCAAAGCCGATGTCCTCAAATCATCATCCTTAAAACGTTTGCGGGTGCCGTTATCAAAAGAGAGGTCTCTTATTCGAGGCTTTGTTTGGTTCTTTATTGGGGTAAATGTATCATGTGGTGGATTTCAAACCCTACGCATAACCGCAGGGAGACTCGAGTACTCACTCTAGCTCGCCACCAAATGGATATTTGTTGGATGTTTGTTGGCTACCCAGAGGACATTTGATTTAAGACCGGAAGTCGTGACCTGCTTGAATCATATGTAACAGAATCGTTTCTGGCCACTCACAACTTAATAATAGTCAAAAAACTTTCCTCACTTGTGCAAACTTTTATACATCGCTCCATATCATTCAGTTTTAGTTCAGTTTATATTTATTTTAAATTTATTCAGATAAAATTTATGGCACTTAAAACTTAATTTATTTGCAATTCATTCCATGTACTCATCTTTGTCTTTCAAGACACTCTTATTACTATATACTCGTATTTAGCTATTATTTAGGTTCAAATCGTATTAGCATAGCCGAATGGTTAACAATGGATATTCGGAATGCCAGGGCACAAATTCTGGTACGATCAACATCCAAATTTATAGAAAAATTATTTATACTACAAATTAAGTTAAATTTTCTAATTGCGGTCGCCCCTCGGTAGAGAATATCAACCCCTCCGAGTGTATTTCTGACATGAAATAAAAGCTCCTCATAAAAAACCATTAGCCCTTCGGAGGGGTCTTAGTATAAACTGTAAGTCCCTCAATTTGTTGGAAAAAAATCAAGACGCAAAAGCCACAAATTAGAGGAGAAGCCCCGCCGAAAATCGCTTACGCGGTTACCAAGCGCCAAATATAGTATTTATGTATATACGAGTATACATATATTAGTTTAAATGCTTACCTGAGTCACCTTAAATTTTAAATTTAATTTAATTTATTTCAAGTAGTATTTTTGATATATATAAATTGTATTTTAAGTTTTGCTTATTTTTAATTAATTTATTTAACTCAATCAATTTAACTTTATTTTTAGTTGAAATACTTTTATTTAATATAATTTATAATTGGAAGGGCATTTTAAGTTTGTCCCTGCCTACAGTAATGACAGTGCATAAAAATATTAAAAAATTTAGCACAAATAAACAAAACTACATATGAACATTGCCTACAAAAGTAAAACAAGAACCAAAAATATCTAAAGTGCTCGTTAACAATACCACTGCAATATATACAGTAAATGTAAACAAAATTGCGTTAACTCACTCCTAATTGATTTTGCATTTTGCTTATTAAGAATAACTCGTAATTTGAAATTTAGTATGCATTTTCTGTTCTTTAATTAAATGCCTTTTATCATTTACAACCACATTCAATTAAATCATAGTGCGATATGACATTCTAACAAAACTATTTTTAAGATAAGCAATTATATTATTAATTACTATTATAAATAACCATTTATCTTTAAATAAAGAGTTTGCTTTAGTCATTGCTAAGCTGAATGTGTTGCATTTACTAAATCCGCGGATCGCGTCGAAAAAATTCCACAAAGTGGAATCTGTAGCTGACACCCAACTAAAGGGCTTTCTAGACTTTCTAGAGTATTAAAGAAGCTCCACCAGTAACGTGAAACATTTTAAAATATTGTATAATAATACTTAAAAGCCTACAGTCTACCAACAACCACACACGTTAAGAGAACAAACTACCGTACAAAATTGAAGTGACCAGAAAATTTAACATAGCGACCGGCCAAACCATGTCACGTTATGTTGACGTTGCAATAATAAAAGTTGATGTTTCCAATATTCCCAATTTGGTTTATGCGGTGTCAGCGTCTAGGCACCCGAAGTGTGGCCAACTAAACTGGTTACGAACCCACTCGAACTATTCCCGTGTTGCCGGGGGTAACTTTAACTCGCTGTACAACTAGGCTCTGGGTGCTGAATGTTAAAAGGGTAGGTATTGTAATGAGGTCATTCAGTGGTGCTTGGATGTGGCTGAGCTGTGCATGCTAGCGTTTTCCTGGTACTAAGCTAGTCGGATCGGGGGTGTTCTTGGTCACCACTTAAATTCCAGCACCTTAACTATACACAAAAGAATTTCATGCACATTTTTATACTCAGACAACAACAAACATTTATATTCCCAAAAATCCCAAACAAAATCTAGTGGACTACAGACGAAACCTAAAAACTATGCATTGACCAAAAGCAAGGAAGCCATATATATCCGCTTCCCTTTCTCACTCCTTCTCAACCATACTGAGATACTTTTTGTATCACCAACGTAACCATATGACAAACCTAAGGTGTAACCCATCTCATAGCTTTAAAATATTTAACTATTAATTTTAAATTCAAAAATACAAATTCATTTTATATATAAAAATCCTATGTCCGCATGGTAATATAATATATAATTGGCGCTTTGTAACCGCTGAAGCGATTTTTCGGCCGAGCTCCTCCTCCAATTTGTGGTTTTGCGTCTTGATGTTTTTCCAACAAATGGAGGGACCTACAGTTTATACTAAGCCGCCTCCTAACGGCTGATGGTTTTTTTACGAGGAGACTTTATTTCATGTCCGAAATACACTCGGAGGGGTGGACATTCCCTGCCGAGGGGCGATCGCAATTAGAAAATTTAACTTAATTTTTTATTTAAATTAATTTTCCATAACTTTTGGATGTTGCCGGCACTGGGATATGAACCTGAGCCTTCCGAATGTCAGTACGCAATGCTAACCAGTCGGCTATCGCGGCCGTCGCATGATAATAAAATCCAGTAATTTGCAAAAATCTCCAAAAGTTACCGACCGAATGACTTGAAATTTCATCAGATTGTTTCTTAAATCAACAGGAATACTCTTCTTTTCTCCGGGAAGTGGACCAGAAACTGACCTATTCGAAAAAAGTTTACTTATGGTGTAATTTACTTGAAATTCGGAGCATAGGTAGCTTTTTGCTTAGGTTAACAAGAAGACTGTTATTCTCTCCGAAAAGTGGACCAGAAACTGACCTAATCGAAAAAAGTTTGTTTATGTTTTGAATTACTTGAAATTCGGAGCATAGGTAACTCTTTTCTTAAGTTAACAGTAGGACTACACTTCTCTCCGGTAAGTGGACTGGGGACAGACCTATTCAAGAAAAAGTTATTTATGGATCGAATTACTTGAAATACTTGGCTTTTTGCTTAGATTAACAGGAAGATGACGGCCGCGATAGCCGAGTGGTTAGCATTGCGTACTGACATTCGGATGGCTCGGGTTCATATCCCAGTGCCAGCGATTTTCGGCCGAGCTCCTCCTCCAATTTTTGGTTCTTGCGTTTTGTTATTATTTTTTTCAACAAAATGGAGGGACCTACAGTTTATATGGTTATTTTAAGAGGAGCCTTTATTTCTTGTTTGGAATACAATCGGAGGGGTGGACATTCCTTGCCGTGGGGCGACCGTAATTAGAAAATTTAACTTAATTTTTTATTTTTAAATTAATTTCCCATAACTTTTGGATGTTGGTGGCACCGCGATTTGAACCCAAGCCTCCCGAATGTCAGTACGCAATGCTAACCACTCGACTACCGCGGCCGCCTTTAAATTAAGTTATTAAAAGTAATTTTTAGATTTCATTTTATTATTATACTTATTGAAACATTAGATTTTTTGACTGAATACTTTAAGACTCATTTGTATCATATCATTCATGGTAAGGATAATAGTTTGGATCTTTTAGTTACTGCCAGTCAGAATTTCGGGGAAATTTTGCTTTGACTATGACATGTTCGTTACACTTTAGGACTAGTATTTGTGTGAGAGAGCTGTAAGAGCACACAAGCAACTAAGCACTGCTCATAAAAATAAAATAAAATAAAATAAAACAAGATATACGTGTACAGTGAAAATTCAAATTAAGTAAGCGAGTGCCTTTAGTGTATTCTGAAGAACACTTGAAAAAAGGAAAACATTAATAAACTCCAAATTAAATAATACCTTCTGCTCAAATATAAACGGCGATCTGTCACATAGTTTTTTTTACGGCACTATAAACAAGTCAACCTCGAGTGTGTTTTTCGAATTTTACTATGGAAATTAACGTTTAGCAAAGAGTTTGTTTGAAATTTTGTTATTTCAATGGAATAAGTGCGACGGACGCAATGAAAATGTTGCAGAAGGCATATGGGAAGTCTTGCCTATTACGTGCACGTATTTTTGATTGGTATAAGTTGTTCAAGGACGGCCGTACATCGCTGGAGAACTTGCCCCATGATCGTCCTCCAGCAACGTCAATAAACGAAGAAAACGTCGAAAAAGTAAAGAAAATTGTTTTGGAAAATCGTCGTGTGACTGAAAGAGAGATAGCTAGTGAGTTCAACATATCAAATGGATCCGCTCATAGCATTATTCACGATGTTTCGGGCATGAGACGTGTGTCTGCTCGACTTGTTCCAAAATTGTTGAATTTTCTTCGAAAAGAGGAACGCAAAACTGTCGCCAAGGAAATGCTTACAATGAGTGATACGGACATCCAGCACATCACAACTGGTGACGAGACTTGGGTCTATGAATACGACGTTGAAACAGCCCAGCAATCATCTGAATGGCGCCTTCCAAATGAGCCGAAACCCAAAAAACCACTTCAAAGTCGATCGAAAATCAAAGTTATGCTCACTGTTTTCATTGATAGCCAAGGTGTTGTGCACTCGGAATTCCTTCCAGAAGGTCAATCCGTTAATGCTGAATATTATTTATACGTTTTGAAGCGTTTGCGTGAGAATATTCGTCTCAAAAGGAAGGATTTGTGGGACAACAAGTCATGGTTTCTACATCATGATAATGCGCCAGCTCATACGTCTCGTCTTGTACGCGATTATTTAACCAAAAACAACGTAAATATTCAGGGCTGTCATGGAATCCAATTACTGTCGGAATTGGAATTGAAACCGACAAAAAAATTGCTTTGGTGTCATGAAATCCGATGTTATCGGTTTTATGTTCGAATCGGAATTTGTGTCGGTTTTAGGTGTCACAGAAACCAAAATTATCGGTTTTGTTATTGGAAACAATCCAAGCAACTTACCGCTATTGGATTTGATTTGTGTAAACGTTTTTTTCCACTTTCAGTTACAAATTAAGTAGAAATGTGAGTAAATGATGGTTTTGAATAATAATAAATATTAATTATATTATATTCTTATTCGTAATAGGGGAAAACATAAAAATGCAACCCAAAATACAATTATAATTGAATTTATGGAAAAATATCCCGATATTGCGAAGGGGTTCACAAAACGGGACAAACCAAGCGTTGATGCTCTTTGGCAGCAATTAACCGATTCTCTCAACAGTTCTGGGCCACCACAAAACATACAAAAATCAATACTTATATATAAGTCCGTTTTCACGACTACTTACAATCATGGCATTCATACTGAAATATCCCTTTCGATTATAAAATAGATGTTCATCAAGACTCGGCTTGATGATTTTGATGTGTATCGCCTCTAATGGTGACTATTTTGAAGGGGATTAAATAAATATTGAAGAATAATTAACCGTTTTTGTTTTATTGAGCAGTCTCATTTATATTTGAGCAGAAGGTAGCACATACGTGTAATATTAAAAACAAGAAGTGCAAACGGAAAAAAATAAACAAAAAGCTATCCAGTGAGTACAAAAACAAAAATGAGTGCGTCGCGGTCAAACCCGCCGGATCGAAGGCTCTCAAATGCTTATTTTTCCTATTTTGAGCAAACAACGCCAACACAATCAACGGCAAAAGAAAGCAACATGCAAGCAGAAGTCTCTCAGTAGTACTCAGCTAGCGCTAAACAGACGGCGAAGTCAGCAGAAAAACAAGAGAAAAAAGGTAACAGCAAGCAAACACCCAGTAGGAAATCGCCCACCAATACAAATGAAAAGGAACAGACAAGCGGTAAGCCCAATTAAATAAAAAAGAGTACAGATCGATATATAAATGTCAAGAGGAAATCGAGTCCTATTAATAACACTAACAACAAAAAAGTGCAAATTAGTGGAACCAATGTAAAAATTCAAGAACCCTCCAATAGCAACCTATGTACTCTATTAAGTGAGGACAGCGTAAAGGGTACTACCACAGTTGCAAATGCCAAACCACCGCCAATTTACTTGCGCGTACGTGTCTCAATCACGTTAGTTAGTAATATTACTAAAATAGTCGGAACTAATAACTTTCACATTGTGCCTTTAAAAAAAGGTACCATCGATGAAACAAAAATCCAAACTTACAGTGAAAAAAGCTTCATGCAAGTGGTAAGCTTTCTATCGTCGAATAATAAAAATTATTACTCATATCAACTGAAGAGCTCGAAAGGCCAAACAGTTGTAATCAAAGGTATTGAATCCTCAGTCAAGTCAGACGAAATAAAAGAGGCTCTCGAAGAAAATGGTTTCAGTACTAAATCGGTCATAAATATACTTCACAGAAACAAAGTACCCCAGCCAATGTTTAAGGTAGAACTAGAGCCCAATGCAAGTCAGTTAAAGAAAAACGAAACCCATCCCATATATAATTTAAAATATTTGCTACATCGTAGGGTAACAGTAGAAGAGCCACACAAAAGAAACGGCCCAGTGCAATGCACCAACTGCCAAGAATTCGGCTATACGAAATCCTACTGCACATTGCGCAGTGTTTGCGTAGCATGTGGGGACCTACATCCCACGTCTGCATGCACGTCAAAGAAAGATGATGCCACCATGAAAAAATGTAGTAATTGTGGAGGTAATCACACTGCTAATTATAGGGACTGCCCTGTATATAAAGATCTAAAAGTTAGGTTGGCAAACAATATACAGACTCACCGAAGTCAAATGGTAAATACACCTCAAATCCAATTTGTAGAAAAAGCTACGGATAAAAATGTTCCAAACGTGCAAAATTTGAATCCAAATAAATTATCTTATGCGAATGTACTGAAGAATGATTCAGGTAGTATTCCACAGAACCAATCTAATGGAGGTATTGATTCAATGATTTTAAACCTTATGCAGTGCATGACACAGTTCATATCAACTATGCAAAGTATGATCCAAGACTTGATTAAAGCCCAGAATAATATGCTAGAAATCTTCAGAAAAACATAAGCGTGCTAAACATTTGTTTTTGGATTGCAAACGGTGTGAACCAACATAAATTAGAATTGGCACGATTTTTATCAGAGTATGCTATAGACGTAATGCTATTGTCTGAAACTCACTTGACGGATAAATATAACTTTTATATACCTGGATTCGTATTCTACTCCACTAACCACCCTGATGGCAAAGCGCACGGCGGCACTGAAATACTTCTAAGAAACCGCATTAAACACTGCGTCTTACAGCCTTACGCCACCAATTATCTACCAGCTACCCCTGTAACTTTGAATAATTATGGGGAAGAGCTAAATCTATTGCCCTCTAAAATTTAAGATCACAGAAAATCAATTCAAGGAATTTTTTGATATTCTTGGTGATAGATTTATAGCAGGAGGAGACTACAATGCAAAGCATGTATACTGGAGATCCCGTCTAATAAACCCCAAAGGCCGTCAGCTATACAATACCATTATAAAAAAGTGTAACAATTTAAATTGTATTTCCCCAGGTCAACCAACATACTGGCCTACCGATCGAAAGAAAATACATGACTTAATAGACTTTGCAAGACTTTGACTTAATAGAAAGTGCACTGAAACAAGCAGAAGATCACAATGTCAAGGCATACATAGAAAAACTAGCGCCAAATTCTGGAAAGCACAAAAGAAATTTAAGGCTCCAATAGAAGTGAATATGCTAATCAGGGACCCAAATGGTAACTGGACACGTAGTAACGAAGAAAAGGCAAATTGCTTTGCAAAGCATTTAAGTAATGTATTCCAGCCAAATGACGCGGCTAATAATTTTCTTCTACCAGAAGTTGTTGTTAACGGCCACGCGATTTGGAAACTGAATCCAAAGAAATCTCCAGGCCACGACCTTATTACACCAAAAATGCTAATAGAGCTACCAAGAGTTGCACAAGCATTGCTCTCTGAACTCTTTAATGCCATTCTAAAACTAAATTACTTTCCAAATGCGTGGAAAAAGTCGCAGATATTAATGATAGCCAATCCAGGCAAAGACCATACACAGGCGTCTTCTTACAGACCAATAAGCCTACTACCCAGTCTTTCCAAATTATTTGAAAAAATTCTGCTATCAAAAATATCTCCTTTTCTCCACCGTAACAATTTGATACCAGATCACCAATTCGGCTTTCGTGAAAAGCATAGTACTATTGAACAAGTTAACCGAATAACAAATGAAATCAGGAAGGCATTCGAGCTCAAAGAGTATTGCTGTGCAACCTTTCTTGACGTAGCACAAGCGTTCGACAAGGTCTGGCGTAAAGGTTTACTGAACAAAATGCATTAAGCTCTGCCTGTTCAATTTTATATGATACTTAAGTCATATCTGACAATTTACAATTAAACAATCTGAATTTAACAGTGAGGAGTATCCGGTAAAAGCCGGCGTTCCGCTGGGTAGCGTCCTTTAATATACGTTTATTATATACACTGCAGACATCCCACTAAACCGAAAAGTGCAGACATCTACCTTTGCGGATGACACAGCTGTTTTATGCCGGGATAAATGCCTTAAATTGGCTTTTAAATAAAAACTCCGGTCTAAAACTAGACTAAAAAGTCCTTATTTACAACGCAGTGTTAAAACCAGTTTGGATATATGGTATTCAACTGTGGGGTACGACCTGTGCAACTAACATTGATAAAATACAGAGGTTCCAGTCCAAAATTTTAAGAGCACTAACGGGCGCACTATAGTACGTTCATAACGTAAACATTCACAAAGACTTTGGTATTTTACTGGTTAAGCCTGAAATCGAAAGAAGCAGGACGAAGTACTTCATAGACCTGAGAAATCATCCAAACCCGCTAGCTAATGCTTTATGCAACCCAACAAGAAATTCCCGCCTGCAGCGAAGAGATGTTCACGCCTTCTAAGGAGAGCGCCGTAGTTTGAAAACGGCTCAGAGTTACATAACTCGTGCTATAATTTTTGTAATTTAGTTCTTAAGATTTGTACACTTACTGTTAGGCTTATATTAAAGCAGATCCAATAAATAAATGAATTGTGTATAAAAAAAAAAACTTTAGGACTTATCTGGCGATGTTTGAGGTTAAGCTATCATGTGACGGAGCACCTCCGTGCCCAACACTGGTATAATTTATATTATATTATTTTAATAGCTTTTGCTTAACTTTTCTTTCGGGAATCCGTTAATGATTTAGATAATGAAAATAATACTGACGATTTCCAAAATTTAGTTTCATGTTTTACACACATTTGGCTTAAAGAATCTTACCTTTATATAAATATGGCGTCACTGTATGCGTAAGCGACTCGAGCTTTTACTTATTATATATTGCTGTGGATGTACATCGTTTTAACTTTCTACTTCAAATCAATAATAATTTACACAAAACGAAATCACTTTGATCCGCGAGGGTGGATGCTTCACACTTTCACTGTACCTTATTATACACTTCCAAATACTCTGATATACATCTCATCTCTTTGAGATGTTCAGAAGGAAAGAACATGAAAATTTTGCGGAAGTAGTAAGGGTCGTTTGTATTTTATTTAATTTACTAACAATACACAAACTATGAGATACTTATAGTTGCTCGCTCGGGTGTGGGTATCCAATTTTGTGGTTCCGCCGCTGTGGTTCCGCCGCTGTGGTTCCGCCGCTGTGGTTCCGCCACTGAAACCCAAAACTTATACACTCGTCCTGGGTAAATAAAAAAAACAAATCACTGTCTTCGCTGACAACACTACGGTATATGTGTATATAATTTTCCTAATAATTTTATATATATTATTTGTGTTTATGCACTAAACCACACTCGTTCGGCCGAAAAGTTATTTCCACACACGTGCCAGGCAGCAAACTACGCGCCGCCTTCAGTGTGCCCTGACGAGTGTGTGTGCTGGTGCCCAATAATTTGCCGTCAATCCCATCACCCGAACGGGTTGCATAGCGCACCATGGCACAAGTACACTAGGATAATTTTTCTCTCGCCACATTATAAAGAAAGGGGATACCCCTTTTTACGGAATGTCCGCGCAATGCAATGCAAACAAACATTAAATGAGTTTTTTTGCGGCCAGTACGTGACAACTCCATCCCTTCCTCAGCGAAAAGAAGTAAAAAAATTTCTATACAGCCTACTAACTCTCACAGCACGTATTGTACATCTTGACGCTGGAGATTGTACTGCCTTACAGGCTTTTCACTCGCCTGATCTAAATTAGCCCTTGCATTTATCCTAATATCTCGACTTAACAAACTTGTAGAGGTTGCCACCTTGAACTCTCCAGCTGGATACGACAAAAGCTTTTTCTCTACTAATCGAATCAGCCTTGCCAACCAAAGATCGATATTAGTGCCTCCTGCAATAACTGGCACACTACGTGATAACATATCTGAAACCACTTGTTCCTTGACTTTCCGATGCAATATATCAAAATCGTACTGCTGAGCTTCAAACCCTGTCTCGCTAACCTACCCCACGGATCTTAACTAATTAAACCAAATAAGTGTGTTATGGTCCGTACAAATTGTAAACTTAGCACCCTCAACATATGGTCGCAGTTTCTCAACCACTTACAGAAGCGCTAGACACTCCTTTCCTGTTGTTGAAAAATTACGCTCTCCTTTCAAACATTTTCTTTTACAACACACCTCACCCGAAATCAGACGCATCTCTCTGGATTCTTTAAAACTCCTTTCACAATCTTTAGTCCAACTGAACTTTCGGTGAGAGACCTAACTAACTGTGCAAAAACTTTTATAAATCTGCAGTACCAGGACACTGTTTCTTTAAATTGCCGTACCTGCTTTGTATTCTTCGACATTCATATCTTGAGCATCGCGTCTACCTTCTCGGGTGCCACGTGTAGACCGTTGTTATCCACCTCGAAGGCCCAATAATTCAATACGGAACGAAATTTTGTAACGATAATAAAATCGAGTCCTATGACCGAATCTACAAATCTCTGCCAGGTTGCCGGTGCATTATGCAAACTATCAGCTTCTACCTGGTATCGTGAATACTGTAAAAGGACTCAACGGCTCCTCCACCGGAATTCGCCAGTGGGCGGACTTAATATACAGACTAGAAAAAAACTTAGCGTTCCTTAGGTTACCTAATGTCGCCGGAAAGTATGGAGGGTGATAGGAATAGTTATCGGTTCATTTATTCAAAACCCTATAGTCTATGCAAACTATATGCACCAATATTCTTCTTACTCATAACTACTGGAGACGCCCAAGGACTATGTGATTTTTATATCCTTGATCTCCTCGTCCATACACGAGTGTATGATTTTACGATCGACTAGATAGGACCGGACTAGCCCTCCGTCATAGCCTGGAACGCTCAGCTTTAACTGACCTAACACCTTGAGTTCTCTATCACTTAACTCGGAGCTGTTCACTATTGCCACCAACGGTACTAGTTCATTCCGAGAAAACGCCCACCTCATTCTCACTGTATCTGATAAATATCTGACTTGGCTCAAAAATAGATGTTAAGGATTACGCCCTGAATCCAACAAAGCCCTAAAAGCAAAAACAAGAATCGCAATATACAAATAAGAACGCACGTCGTGATCGTTTGCCACCAACGAAACGTCAACCTAACCTCTTTACCCTCAACAACCAGCTGGGAGTTAGCATGTTCCAACAAACCTTATGACTCGAAGGAGGGACAAATGCATTCCCCGAAGTCCTAACTGTCTTCAGTTGTCTATGCAAAGCATCTAGTTCCGAAATCAATCCTACTTTTACGGTCCCAACTAGGTTTGGTAGAAAGGAAGGAGATTCGCTGTAATCAGTTCTGCCACGAACACTCCGACGGGCTATTTCGTTCTTTGAGTGTTTCGCTTAATCTCGTCTATTAAGAAATCGTCATAGTTGGGGTGAAAAAACTCCAACCTCAAATCTTTTACTAACTACTCCCATCGTCGTAATTCTAGAAATTCTCCAGCTGCTGATACCCGACTGTCTCATCCACCACGCATACTCCACAAGGTAGGTGCTATCGGGTCCGTACGAGTGGCACTCGAATGGTACCGAACCCATTTCCTTTTGTTCGGCATCGTCACTACCGAATAACTCTTGTAGTTCTACGAGATGGAGCAACAACTTGCCCCTCACCTCCATCTGCTGAGTCATCTTACTGTCGCTTCCCGCTCTCGTCTGTCCGATACGCGATATGTTTAGGGCAGAGGCCTAATTTAGTTACATTTACTGCTGGATTAACGCATTTATTCAAAGAGGCAATGTAATATGTTAAGTACATAGAATGCCCCATAACTGTCGGATAAGCTTTGTGCTTGCGTCTTATTGGTTCGGCGACCAATAAGTAAAATTTCAAAAGACACTCTTTTTTTCGATACCCAAGAAAAGTTCACCGGTACTGACATAGCGATTGCAGAACAAGAAAAACGTAAGTTGGAAAATTAATGTAATACCTTTCATATACCTTTTTATATATTTATCCAAATTAAAGTGGTTTCCACCAGTTTTTCAATTATTAATTAGTTCTGTGTTTCTTTTTTTTTCAATTGGATCGCACGACCAGTGAGACCAACTTGCGTCAATCGTGCACATGGTCCTTCGAGCCGGATATTACAAAGGGTCTCTTAAATAAAACTCTCCACAGCTATCAACACATTAGAATACAAATTGATTTGCCGAATTAAAGGAAGCAGCATCATTGAAACCACTGAAGAGAATTCAAATTTTCGCACATACACACATACTTAACCAATATATGCGCTGCATTTATGCATATTTTCTTTTCTTAATCGCGTTGATCAAGTTTCAATAAAATAAATACCTTGTTAGAAAATTGTGTAATTTCAAGTGGGCATTGCAATTTCTAAATTTCTAAAGCATAAGCACTAACAACAACACTTCGATTTTTTAATTCCACTTCAAAGAATTTCATTTCCATATATTTGCATATATATTTAAATACAAAAAAGCACTTGATTTATTGACGGTTGACATATTCACGTTATTATATTAAAATTTTATTAAGTTTCTCGGAATTATATAAATATTATAAAAATTAGTAGCGATTTACGATCGCACTAATAAACAAACGTCAAGGTGCGGCGAATTCGCACAACAGTGTTGGGTGGCGAGCAAACCGAATTAAATAAACACAAAAAAAATATATTGTGCAATACATTGACCTTTTTTGAAACATTATTTTTATTAATAAATTAAAACCTAACATTTTGATTTGAAAATATTAATTGGTACAAAATATCTATTGTTTTTCTGGTATTTGTTTAATAATATCTTTTATATACAGAGTGAAACTAATTACAATTTACATAAGCTCAGTCCGACTTCTACAAATTACGTCCGATTTGCGCAAGTTAAATCTAACCCGTTCAAGCTTTGAAAAGTTAAGTTGAGTCTCAGTTACTTAAGTAAAGTCCGGTTTATTCAATTTATGTCAAATTTGTGCTGATTAAGTCCAACGTGTGCAAGTTAAGTCCGAACTCACTTAGTTTGGTCTGAGTTGTTCCATATGAGACCGCGTTTTATAAGTCGAGTTAGATTTATACAGTTTAAACCAAAGTTAAGCTGGTTAAGTCCAAGTTAAGTCAGAGTTAACTTAGTTTAGTCCGATTTATATAAGTTAAGCGAAAGTTACACAGTCTCAAAGTTAAGTTATCCAAGTCCAGTCAGAGTTAACTTACTTTAGTCCGGTTTATATATGTTAAGTCCGAGTTACACAGTTTAACCCAAAGTTGTGCAGGTTAAGTCCAACTTCTGCAATTTAAACCCGGTTTACCGAATTTAAGTAATACTTGAACAAGTTTAATCCAACTTACTCAAATTAACTCCGAAGATAAGTTTAACTTGCATAAATTTTTCGATAAAGTCTGACCATCCGATCTTTTCTATTGCAATTCCAAATTTGTTTTTTATTTTAATAAATTTAACCCTTCAGCAAATTTTCGAATCAATTAAATAATGTCGACTTTCCAACAGTTAGCAGACTCTCTTATAGAACTCGACTCCGATTTCAGAGATTGTGCACCAAATGAGCACAACAAATTCACCCTTGAAGCTCAAAAGGATGAGCTGAAGGAACTTTGGGGAAGGGTCAAAAGTAGCTATAGTGAGTTCATAGGCTCAGAGTCAGCTATCGACGCGAAAGAAATCAGCTCTGCAAAAAAAGAAGTATAAGTTGCGCTACAATGCATCTCTAAAATGCGTGTCAGAGATTGGGAAACTTTCGAGTCAATTGTCCAAAGTTGAGAAACAGAAAATAGAATAGTCGGACGTCATGGAACATGACAGTCGTCTTCCACCATGTGATATGGAAGCATTCAAAGGAGATTACCTATCTTGGCCAACATTTCGGGATATGTTCACGGCCATTTACATACGCAATAAGCGTCTAAGTAAAGTGGAAAATTATTCCGCTTAATCAAAAAGACTGAGGGTGAGGCAAAGGAAATTGTTCGTAAGTGCTCACTTACAAACGAGGTGTGTTCAACTGCGTGGAAAAACCTTAGCGATCGTTACGAGAACAAAAGATTGTTAGTAAATAGTCAGTTAAAGATTTTGTTTAATCTTCCTACGGAAGGAAATGAGTCTGGTAGTGCAATAAAGAATCTTCAGAGAGAAATTAATAATTGCTTTTCGACACTTCAGATTCACAAAATCGATATTAGTAACTGGGATGCGGCCGCGACAGCCGAGTGGTTAGCATTGCGTACTGACATTCGGAAGGCTCGGGTTCATATCCCAGTGCCAGCAACATCCAAAAGTTATGAAAAATTAATTTAAATAAAAAATTAAGTTAAATTTTCTAATTGTGGTCGCCCCCCCTCAGGGAACCCCTACGAGTGTTTTTCGGACCTGAAATAAAGGCTCCTCGTAAAAAGACCATCAGCCGATCGGAGGAGGCCTAGTATAAACTGTAGGTCCCTCCATTTGTTGGAAAAACATCAAGACGCAAAACCACAAATTGGAGGAGGAGCTCGGCCGAAAATCGCTTCAGCGGTTACAAAGCGCCAATTAGGTATATATATAACTGGGATGCGATTCTAACGTTCTTTTGCTCCACCAAACTTCCGGAAAATACGTTATCCTTACGGGAACAGTCCGTCCAAGATATGTCCGAAATTCCAAAATGGGAGGATATGAATAAGTTTCTCACTAGTCGATTTCAGACTTTAGAAACCGTTCACGATCTTAAAGGATCTAACATCACAATACTGTCAAAAGCAGGATCTCCGAAACATGGTAATTCGTCTAAAATACTAAATACATTTCAAGTGAGTGTGACAAAGTACCAATGCAAGTTGTGCAATAGCGATGCACGCAATATACGATTATGTCCACAAATTAAAGGAATGTCTCCTTCGGAATGGAGCAATGTTGTATGGAAATACAAACTTTGCCTGAACTGTTTGGCCATCGGGCATGGTGTTGCGCAATGTAAAAGCGCTTTCAATTGTTCAATTTGTCAATCTAGACACCATTCAATGCTACATTTGCATTCAGTTCGAAAAAAATATTTAAACAAAGGAGATTCCCATAAAAAACCAAGTAGTGTGGGTATTACTCCGTAACGACCCAGTACCGATACTGGTCATAATAAAACTGAAAATAATGTTACGAGCCATGTTCAGTCGTGTTTTACGAACTCGAAAAAAGGCGTTTTATTAGGAACAGCTTGTGTAAACGTTCAGCATCTTGGATCAATTTACGCGGCTAGAGCTCTAATCGACTTTGGGTCAGAGTGCCCATTCATTACGGAGCGACTTCGGCGGCGCATAAGGAAAAAATGTGAACGCCCAAGTCTCTGGGACTAATAATAAAGTTTCGGCGCAAACAAGCAAGGCGTGTGCTAATAGGATTGGATCCCCCATCAATGCGTTAATATCTGTTCAAACGGTGACGCTGGTGCTACCCCAGCTAACAGGAAACCTTCCAACATGCGAAATAGACCCTATGGTAAAGAAAGCATTTCCAGAGATGGAATAGATGTATAAGCGGTTCTTCGCCATCGACCAAGTGGATTTGGTTCTTGGAGGAGACGTCTATCCCCAAATCATGCTTGGGGGCAAGAGAAGACGTTCTTGGGTCGTTATTGGTACAAGAAACAGTATTTGGATGGATCCTGACGGGACGAACCGACGGAAGCAAATCGTCAACTTCATGCATCTCATTTTACAACGAGGTTGCGCTACATGAACAGCTGACATCCTTTTTGGAATTGGAAGACATTCCTTGGAGTCAAAACAAAACCATTGAAGATGAATATTGCGAAAAGATTTACACATCTACGACGGCAAGGACTGATTCGGGCCGATACATAGTTTCATAATCTTTCCGCCCAGAATTTGGAACGGAAATAGTATTAGGATGCTCACGAAAAACAGCATTTTCGCAGTTTTTTCGATGTGAAAGTCGGCTAGAAAAAAATGCCTGTTTACGAGAGGAATATATTCGAGTGCTTAATGAATATAAGCTCTTAGGCCACATAAATGAGGTCTCATCTAATCCGACAAAAGCCCGTCCGAGTGTTACTATTTATTTACCGCATCATGCGGTAAACAAACCCGAAAGGTCATCGATAAAGGTTAGGGTGGTGTTCACTGCAACATGTCCGTCTGATAATGGGGTAAGTCTAAACGACGTACTATTTCCGGGTCCGATGTTACAAAGTGATCTGACGGTTCTTATCCTCCGGTGGAGATTGTTCAAGTACGTTTTCAGTAGTGATATTGAAAAAATGTACCGTCAGATTTTAATAGATCAGCAACAGAGGAAATTTCAAAGATTCCTGTTTCGGAAATCAACAAGTGAACCGGCTCGTCAATTCCAATTGAAAACGGTTACATTCGGGGTGAATTTCGCTCCTTATTTAGCAATCAGGACGCTTTTAAAGTTAGCTGACGATGTTCACGATTCATCGCCAAAGGCCTCCATAGTTCCGCGATGTCACGTGTACGTGGACGACGTCCTAGCGGGTGGACATGATATAGAGTCCACCATTCAGGTTAGGGAGGAAATCAGTCAGGTTTTGAGTTCATCCGGCTTTCCACCTAGAAAATGGACAGCGAATAGTAAAGATATATTAAGCGGCATTCCATCAAATCATCTTTTAAGCCAGGACTTTCTAGATTTCGAAGACACGAGCAGCGTAAAGCCGCTCGTAATCCGATGGAATGCATGTTCGGATCAATTCTACCTCACTTTGAAGGAATTAGATCATTTTCCCATAGTAACAAGGCGTAAAATTTTATCCGCCATCGCAAAACTATTCGATCCTCTAGGGTGATTAGCACCAATTGTAATAGTCGCTAAAGCATTAATGCAAAATGATTGGCTTGAAGAAACTGACTGGGACGATCAAGTTTCTTTAACTTGAAATGGAAATGTTTTCAAGGAAATATTCAAATATGAGGGGATAAGGATACCGTGATGGGTACAATTCTCACCACAGGACAAAATGGAGCGGATTTTGCGACGCCTCTGAGAAGGCATATGCCGCCGCAATTTACATGCGTGTGGAAAAGGAGAATGAGGTTGAATGCAGTCTGCTTTTAGCCAATACAAGGGTAGCTCTGGTCAAAAGGATCTCAATTCCACGGTTAGAGTTGTGCGGCGCAGCTCTACTAGCGGAAATGGTTGAATCAGCAATAAATAACTTAGATCTTCGTTCGTTGGCGGTTGGTTTTTGGACGGACTCCACCTTTGTATTAGCGTTGCTTAGGAAACCCCCATGTTCATGGTCGTCCTTCGTAACACACAAAGTAACAAAGATTATGGATAAAGTTGGAAAAGACAACTGGTACCATATAGACTCAGCGTCAAATCCAGCAGATCTAGGAAGTCGTGGGATATCTGCTTCGGATTTAATAGAAAATTCTTTGTGGTGGTAGAGTCCTTCTTGGAACTAAAGAGGAAGAGAAACACGTAGTAATTCACGCAACAAAAGTCGTGGAGATGTCTGACCTTCCCCAACGCTTTTCTTCACTCCCGAGAGCTATGCGAGTATTATCGTATGTGTTGCGATTTCTTCAAAGCACCCACCCCACTCAGAAATCAAAGATTACTGCATCGTCTACCTCGATTTCTGCCGATGAAATTAAGGCTACGACTCAGCGTGTAATAGCTCTTTGCCAACAACAACATATTCCACTAGAACTTTTGAACTTAAGATTTGGACAAAAATTAAGCTCCAAAAGTGAAATTCTCTGCCTAAACCCATTTATAGATTCTGATGGAATATTGAGAACTGGAGGACGATTGAGTGCATCACAGGACCTAAATTACACCGAGCGGCATCCATAAAATTTCTCTACACAGAGAAAATCAACTGATGTTACGACATATTCGAATACAATATTGGATTCCTCGAGTGAAAATATTGATCAAAGCGATAATACATAATTGCAAAATATGCACTATATTGTATACAAAAGACAAGCTCAAAAGAAAATAACGAGTTCTCTTCCGGTAGAACGTGCCATATTTTCTAGATCGTTTACAAATAACGGTATAGATTTCGCTGGCCCTTTCGAAATTAAAAATTACCGGGGCCGTGCTTGCGTTATCACCAATGGCTACGTATGTCTCTTCGTCTGTTTTGCAACGAAAGCAATTCATTTGGAGGCTACCATTGACTTAAGCACTCCCACATTCTTAGCAGCTTTTAGGTTTATAGCACGTAGGGGGTGTCCCAAAAATATCTACTCCGACAATTGGATGAGTTTTGGTGGAGCTTCGAGAGCTTTAAAACCTGAATTCAAGGAATTCTTAAAGGAATCTCAAACAGCAGTTGTATTAAAACTTTTATCAGGAACTTTCATGGCATTTCATTCCAGCTTCTGCACCATATATGGATGCTTTGTGGGAAGCTGGGGTAAAAAAGTTTCAAGTCACATTTTCGAAAGATAGCTTCGGGGCTGAAATATACCCTCGAAGAATTTTCCACCTTATTATGCCGAATTGAGTCGTGTTTAAACTCCAGGACACTTTCTCTTTGGAACCCTCCTTATGGCTCCACCGGAAATCCAGATATCCGAAAACCCGTCTACTGTTGTCAAAAGATGAAAGCCCTGTATCAGTTATTCTGTGTGCGATGGAAGAACGAGTACCTGAAGGAACTTCAAAAGAGGACTAAATGGAAGCATCAGCAGCCAAATATGAAAGTAGATGATCTAGTCGTCGTGCGAGATGACAATTTAGCTCCGAAAGAATGGCGACTTGGACGGGTCGTCAAGGTCCATCATGGCAACGATAAACGTATCCGAGTAGTATATGTTCAAATGGACAAGGGAGTTATTACTCGACCAATAGTGAAATTGGTCCGTCTACCATCAAATTAGTTAAACTACGTAACTTCGCTCGCCACCCAACCAAGCGCATTACGTATATCCAACATTTCTAAGACATGCTTTCCGTTTCCTCCGTTTTTATAACAATGACTCAATTCACTGCAACCCGTTCTAAAACCGAAAATCGCACAGAGCAATTTTCAATATTTTCAATACCTTGCCGCTTGTGCAACAAAAACCACGGAATTCGGCTATGTCCCATATACCGAAATAAATCGCCAGAGTCGAGGTTACGTGTGGTTCTAATTCACCGCTACTGCCCGAACTGTCTGTCGCCTTTCCATCGTCTGGATAACTGTACCAGTAAAAATATATGTCTCAGATGCAACGAGAAGCACCATACAATGGTTCACATGGTAATCAGCAACGGCAAAAGGCCAGCGGGGACAGCTGATATAGTTAATATCGAAGACAGCGACACGTCAGCTGAAGTGCTGTCAATCCACTTCACAGAAGGAACAAGGTCGCGGGCGCAGCAGGTCGAAGACGAAGAGCGGGCTGAAGCAACAGACGAGGTGTCGGCAACCCCCCCAAATAACAAAACAGCGATCAGTGGCGCGGAAACTCGTCCTTTCCGACCGCTTCTGCGACATGAAAAGTATAGGCTGGCTCGGAAACTAGTCCTTTCCGACTATCCAGGCAGAATGGCGCTGAAACCTGTCCATTCAGACCTTCTGTTCAAAGAAGGCGTCAGGTTGGCTCGAAAACCCGTCCTTTCCAACCACCAAGGCAGCAAGAACGCAGAGGAGATGATGGCTTGGGAACGCGTCCTTCCCGAAAATCACGAGTAGCTCCTTATCGTCAACAAGCAACACGCGACAACAGAACGGTCGCCCTTCAACGCAACGATACAGCGGGTTTTCGTACAGGCCGTCTATCCATCAACGCAGCAGCAGCGTCAATTATGCAATCGTTCGACAGCATGATCGACGCCGACCTCGCTAGAGATCTCCGACTAGAACGCACTTTCTCCGGCCAACATCGATGCTGTTCGCTTATTTTGCGGGGCAAATATGGCATTAGCAGAACGCGTGACAATACAAGCTGTAGTAAGAGAACGTCACGTCCGAATCAGTCCATCAATCAAGGACACCGAAATTGCGACAATTTTCGGGCTGCTCCTTTCAGGGTCCCACCAGCAATAAACGCACATGTGTGTAATGTAGTAGAAAATTCATAAGTAATAAAGAAGTGCAAATTTAACTTAAACCCACGGCCTTTATTTCAAATAATTTTCTCCTCTGTACTAATATTTTGGAAACATAAGCAGGAGACCTAGATTAAGTTGAAACTGTATACAATTCACAACCTATTATTATTCAAACTATTGTATATTTCGATGTTTTACTATTAATAGTTTGTTTTTTATCCAGCAAACGCTACGTCAGCAACCGGGAATCTGCTAATATTTCCACGGCAAGGGGGGCGGTATGTTTAGGCCAAAGGCTTAATTTAGTTAGATTTACTGGTTAACGGCCGCGGCCCCGATAGCCGAGTGGTTAGCATTGCGTACTGACATTCGGAAGGCTCGGGCTCATATCCCAGTGCCAGCAACATCCAAAAGTTATGGAAAATTAATTTAAATAAAAATTAAGTTAAATTTTCTAATTGCGGTCGCCACTCGGCAGGGAATGTCCACCCCTCCGAGTGTATTTCGGACATGAAATAAAAGCTCCTCATAAAACAACCATCAGCCGTTCGGGGGCGGCTTAGTATAAACTGTAGGTCCCTCCATTTGTTGGAAAAAACATCAAGACGCAAAACCACAAATTGGAGCAGGAGCTAGGCCGAAAATCGCTTCAGCGATTACAAAGCGCCAATTATATATATATATATATATACTGGTTAACGCATTTATTCAAATGGGCAATGTTATATGTTAAGTACGTAGAATTCCCCATAACTGTCGGTTAATAACCTCTAGTTTGAAAGCTTGGTGCTTGCGTCTTATTGGTTCGGCGACCAATAAGTAAAATTTCAAAAGACACTCTATCTTTCAATACCCAAGAAGGAAGTTCACCGGTGCTGACATAGCGATTAAAGAACAAGAAAAACGTAAGTTGGAAAATTAATGTAATACCTTTCATATACCTTTTTATATATTTATTCAAATTAAAGTTCTTCAATTACTTTAAGATGCTGCCTTAACACTTTTGTGGCTGTAAATGGGCATTTATGTCGACTTAGTATAGCAGTATCATCCTCAAATGTTGATGTAATTACTTCGTCACTTGTAGGAATATCTGCGGTAAACAGTATGTACAATATTGGTCCAAGAACCCTACCCTGCGGAACACCTGCCGTAATTAAACACTCTTCTGTTATGTATTCATTTACTTTTACTGTGAATCGCCTATTGGATAAATAGGATTCAAGCATATTGTGGAACGTGTTATTAAATGATTTTTTAATTTTATGAATGAGACCATCATACCACCCTTTGTCAAATGCTTGCGCCACATCAAGAAAAACGGCCGAGCAATACTCTCTCATTTCGAAAGCTTTCCTTATTTCATTTGTTATACGATTTACTTTTTCAATTGTGCCGTGTTTTTCCCGAAAACCAAATTGATGTGTAGGAATAATATCATTTTAATGGAGAAAAGAAGTAATTTTCGAAAAGTTTTGATAGGTAAGTCAACAGGCTGATTGGTCTATATGATGACGGCAGGGTTGCGTCTTTACCTGGTTTAGCTATCATAATTATCTGCGACTTTTCCAGATTTGTGGATAATATCCTAGCATTAAAATGGCACTGAAAAGCTTTGCAAGAATCACGAGAGCAATGCTTGGCAATTCTTTTAGCATTGGTGATATATGATCGTCCCTAGGAGATTTTTTTGGATGTAAGGCGGCAATAGTGTTTTTTAGTCCAGAAACAGATGCTGCGCAAGTAAGTAACAGTGTATCTAAGAGCAGTATGGTTCGGTGACAAAGGTGCACTATATGTAGCAGAATTTTGTTGAATTACTGTGCTGAGGTGCTCTGCAAAACAAGGCGCCTTTTCTTCATCCGCTCTTGCCCATGAACCGTTACGCAGTCTCAACGGTACTTCAGTGCTTACTGGCGGTTTGCGGTTTTTGCTAGCTTTCCGTAGAGAATTTTTATAATTCCTTTGGTTTTGCGCCTTTATTAGGTCTTGAACCATACTTTGCATGGCTTACATAAATTGTGTCATGCACTGGGTTAGATTATGAATCATGGTCTCAACTCCAGTACTGTATGGAGTGACTGGTGGGGCCTGTTCCATGGCTTTTACTACGTTGGCCTAGGTCATTTGACCAATATTTGAGCTGGGTAGGTTGGAAAATCTCGGAATGGAAGTAGTATATGGGAGTGGGTTCCGTTTGGCTTGTTTACCCTGAGCAAGTTTAGATTTTAAATCTTTGTCAACCGGACAACCTCTATAATTAGCGCAGTTGCTACACTTTTTTGTCTTGCATCCGTTTTATTCAAGGGGCATTTGGTAGAATGGTGAAGATCACCGGATGCTACGCAAACGGTACGTAAAGTACATTAGGATTTTGTGTAACCCTATTCCTAAAAGTTTGTGCATTGCACGGCACCATTAAGCGCTTCTTCCACCGTGACTCTTCGGTGTAAAAGGTATTTTAAACCGTAAATTGGATGTGTTTCATTCTTCTTAAGTTGAGTTAAGCTTGGCGATAAGAACACTTTAAACATAGGCTGCGGCACTTTATTTCTGTTAATTATGTTAACGACCGCCCTAATTTCAAACCCTCTAGAGCTTCTTTTATGTCAATTCCCTGAATTACAACAATCAGGCCTTTCGCACCCTTCAACTGGTAAGAGTAATAATTCTTGTTGTTTGCAGAAAGAAACACTACGACTTCACGAAAGTCTTAAAGTAATTGAAGAATGGCTAGCGAAACGGCGCATAAATGTTAACGAAAATAAGTGCAAGCACATAACTTTTAAAATAAGGCTAAAAATGTGTCCTACTGTTAAACCCAACAATATATCTATACCGCAGGCTGACGAAATTACATACCTCGGAATCCACTTGGACAGGTGCTTAACCTGGAGACATTACATTGGCTTTTAAACAAAGTCTTTTATATAATGCAACAATAAAACCGATGTGGATGTATGGAATCCAGTTATGGGGCACAGCTTGCACGACGAATATAGATATAATTCAAAGATTCCAATCGAAAACGTTAAGAGTAATAACGGGCGCACCATGGTACATGTATAATGAAAATATTCATAGAGATCTTAATATACCTACCATCAAGGAAGAAATTGAAATCGCATCAAAAAAATACTTAACAAAACTGCGTAACCATCCGAACCCTTTGGCTAACACCTTCGCCCATGCAACAAGTCAAACCCGCCTGCGGAGAAGAGACAAAGCAGCCTTCTAAAGAGCAACGTCAAGCCAGCAGCCAATTCTTACTAATGGGCTTTATGTTTTAATTTAGTTTAAGATTTTATTAGTTATTGTTAGGCTTCCGAAGTCGATTCAATAAGAAAATATTAATGTTTCAAAAAAATAATGTGGTTTTCACCAGATTTTCAATTATTAATTAATGCTGTGAGATCGACTTGCGTCAATCGTGCACCCACTCGACTTTCGCCATCGCTTTCGCAGCATACGATGGCTTACCTTCACCCGAAGCCGATAAAATTTATGTGTCTAACTCCTACAGTTTTAACTTATCATCGTCGAAACTTCAGGGATAAATGTCTACCGAGCTTCTTTTCTCTAATAAACTCGACGCCCTAAGCGATTACTTCAAAGTTTCGGCCGTACCGATTGGAAGGCCGCGTGAGTCTATTTGGTACGCGAACTCATCTTGGGGCAACCGATTAATCTCTACTATATAAAACAAAAAAACTGTAAACTCAACAAAAAAGTTAAAAGCAAAATAAATATATATATATATATGTATATCGAAACAAATAAAGTTGTAAATCAAAAAAAGAAAGGCAAAAACAAAGAAGGAAATAGATAAATAAATTAGAACTTAATCGCAAAAAAAATTAAAAATCAGTCACCCTAATATGGTAAACGTGTTGCTCTGATCCCATCACGCAAACGAAAAAAAGCTAACCACAAAAAAAACAAAAAAATTGATATAGTCAAATAACAATATTGAAACACAAACTACCTTAATACAACAACACAAATTAACTAAAATATATAAGATTAATAATAATAAGCCTAAGGCTTACCCTTCTCCCGCCCAGCCGACACAAGGGGCGCCATCTCGAAAAGCAAGAGTTTGTTAAGCGTCGAAATTTAAAACTGCTCAGCTATAGACAAACCAATTCATCAGCTGAAATTTACGATTGATTATGCTACCAATGATATTTGGTGGGTTACTTATTAAGAGAGGTAAGTATAGTATTTTTCGTTACGAAAGGTGAGTCTGACAAATGGGCTGGAATAACAAATAAAACAAATTGACAAATGCTGCGAAATGGTTCATACGTAGGCTGCTATTTATATATGGGTGTTTCCATGAAATGGTCCACCGCGACTTAAAAAATCAAAACGCTCGCAGAATTTTTATAGACACAGAAAATAGAAGAAAAATGTTGATATTTTACTATGTAAAAAAAATTTTCAGCTCTTTCTAATTTTAAATTCCAAAAAATTGTATGCAAAACTTATAACTCTTTTATTCACTTTAAAACCTGTAGAATGTATTACTTTTAATTGCTGCTGACGAAATAAATATATATGTAATATCGCAGTTTGGTATATAAGTAATTGATACAACTACAAGTTAATATAAAAATGAGAGATGAGATCAAACTGTGCATCAATAACGGTATTTTTTCATTTCTATTTTGGCAGCATTCGTGTGTCACGTGCGTAATGCAAAAGAAGTACATAGTTCCATAATTACCGTAATATAAGTTTAAGTGTCTTATTATTTTGTGTGTTAAGCAAATTTATTGTTTACTAAAATAATATATTAGTATAAATAGCAATCTGCAGAAGTTAAATTTTTTTTTTACTTTTGAACTTTGTCACGTGCGTAATGGTAAGTACGAAAAATTTAATGCTCTTAATTAAAGTCCATTTGATAAATATTATTTTACTTTTACAATAAATATTAGAAGTCAAGTAATGCTAAAAATCAAAATCGGTGGAGGGAGAGGCTTAAGCAAGATGAAAATAAGCGAATATGTAAATGTTGCTCGAACAGGATACTCACTTAAGGAAAAAATTAAGTTGGATTAATTTTGTAGTACCTTAATTTTTAATTTTTATTTTCCATTTTTGAATAAAAGTTTAATTTTTTTTTCAAAAACTTCTGAAAATATATGTAAAATTACTAAAATATGTATGAAGGTAAAAAGTGTCACGTGCGTAATGTCACGTGAGTAATCAATATTTTTTTGTTTTTTTTTAGACAAAGTATGATCAGTTGTTTTCGAAGCAAACATAATTATGAAGCTCCATTATTAACCTTTATAAAAAAAAATTTACCAGAATAAAAATCTCCTACAATTCGCTCACTTTCGCATTTTTTCTCTCGGTTTTAAAAGCAACTTCCATTTTTGTCACGTGCGTAAGTCAACTTTGATTGACTGCAACTTGGGTACCCAGTGCTCAATTTTGCAATATTTATACTTTTTGGATAAAACTCATCACATGCAATGTAGCGATCCTAAAAGAAGTGACTTCTTCCCATTATATTTCTATTTTTACACCATTCAAACGCAATTAAACGCGTACAAATGTCGCGTGCATAACCATGGAAACACCCATATAGATCTGGCCTAGGCAACACTAAGTGTTGCCAGGTGCAATATGACATTTCCATTGGAAAGTTTGACATTTTTTAGCATGACATCACTCAGAACGTTTTGTCATTTAATCGTGAATTGTTTTATTTACAGGGAATTAAAAAATTCATCTCGGCCAAAAAATGGAATTAACTCGTGAACATTTTCGTGCGATCATTTTTCACAACTTTCGACGTGGATTATCAGGACAAGAGTGCATCGATGAACTAAAATCTTTGTATGGCTATGAAGCACCATTCTATAGCACTGTGAAAAACTGGTACAACGAATTCAATCGCGGCCGACGCTCGCTCAAAGACGATTTCCGGGAAGGTCGTCCAAAAACAGCCGTTGTGCCAGAAAACATCGATGCCGTACGTGAACTGATAATGCAAGACCGTCATGTAACATACCTTTATATAGAGGCATGCCTATGCATTTCTCCCATTCCTCTCGTTGTATCCAGCACAATTTGACAATCGCTCAAAAAAGGCTCGTGTGGATTGGTGTAAAGAAATGCTGAAAAAATACGATCGCCGTGCTTCAAAAGACGTTTATAAGATCGTCACAGGTTGTCGAATCATGGATCTATGCGTATGAGCCCGAAGCAAAACAGCAATCGACCGTGTGGGTCTTCCAAGACGAGCCAAATCCCACAAAAAAAAAAAAAAAAAAAAAAAAAAAAAAAAAAAAAACATTTTCGTTGATAAATATTCGTATTTTCATTATTAGGCCAGAAATATATATAGCAACATATGTAGCTCAAAATTTGTTTTGCTAGGTTTTAAAAATAAAATATATAATATAAAGTGTGGGTAGATTTACAAGTTGTAAGCGACTTAAATACGGAGGAACATTTTGGCGAGAAACCCAACGGAAATGACGCAAAGCAAACAACAAAAACTGTTTTTGAACGGACTCAGTTTTTTCAGAATGGAAATAATGAAAATATATGTGATGTCCTTATGAAATAAAACATCATATCGTTCAATTCAAATTAGCTTTAATGCTCAACAGTCTTGTATATTGTGTTATTATTTTAACGTACGATACGGTAGATCAGAGTTGCTTATCTCTATCTGTTTTCAAACTTCAGTGATGTATTTATGTGTTGTCGTATAGTAACGTAGTGATGGGTTGACCCCATTCCCACATTCGACGTTCCCGATATTCATTCGTCCCGAATGAAAGAACCCCTAGACTTCATAAACTTCGCCATTGAAATAGTTTTATTAGGCCCTTCGTGATCTCCCACGTTTTCTACGTTATAACGATCATGGTTAAGAACACCTATGATCTTATATGGTCCAAAAAACGCGGTCTAAGTTTCATGCAAACTACGTATTGTGTTTTTTTTTTATGGCGACTAGGTCACCTACTTTGCACTTACTTGCTTTCTAACGAGCTTTATTAAAATAATTGCGATTTTCTACCTGAATTTTCCGAATATTTCTACTTGTTTCAGTCGAAGCATAGTCTTTTTTCGATCTACTTACTTACTTTACTGGCGCAAAAACCTCTTACGCAATTTTAGCCGAATTTATAACATCGCGCCATTCATTCTTTTTTTTCGCAGTCTGACGCCGACTTGGAGATACCAAGCAGAGCCAGATCCCTCTCTACCTGGTCTTTCCAACGGAGTGAAGGTCTTCATCTTTCTCTGATTCCACCGGCGGGTACTAAATAAAAAACTTTCAGAGCTGGTGTATTCTTATCCATCCGGAAAACATGACCTAGCCAGCGCAGTGGCTATTTCTTGAATCGCTGAACTATGTTATACAGTTCATCATTCCATCGGCTGCGGTTTTTGCCGTTGCAAACTCGTAGAGGACCGTAAATCTTACGCAAACCTTTCCTAATGCCGACTCATCAGCTGTTGTCATCGTCCATGCTTCCGCACCATATAGCAGGACGGGAACGATGAGGGATTTGTAGAATTTGATTTTCAATTGGTTACTCAGTCCAAAGTAGCACCTGTTGGCAAGAGTGATTCAGCGTTGGATTTCCAGGCTGTTATTGTTATTGGTGTTAATATTGGTTCGAAGATATGGGAAGTTATATAAGACTTCAAAGTTATGACTGACAGTGACATGGGAAAGTCGCGAATGCGATGACTGCTTGTGTGATGACAGGAGATATTTCGACTTGCCCTCATTCACTACCAGACCCATATCCTTCACTTTCTTATCAAGTCTGGAGAAAGCAGACTCACAGCGCGGTTGTTGAGTCCAACAATGTCAATATCAGTGGCATACGCCAGCAGCTGTACACTCTTATAGACGGTTGAACATTCTCTATTCAGCTCTGCTGCTCGTATTATTTTCCCCAGCATTAAATAAAAAAAAGTCACACGATAAGGAATCACCCTGTCTGAAACCTCGTTTGGTATTGAACGGCTCGAATAGGCCCTTTCCAATCCTGACGGCGCTGCTTAGCCGTATAAGTCTTGCGAAGATACGAAATTCAGACATAGCGGCATAGACGCAGCTCCTCCTTGTGCTGTCGAAGACTGCTTTAAAATCGACGAAAAGGTGGTGTGTGTCGATTCTCTTTTCACGGGTCTTTTCCAAAATTTGGCGCATGGTGAATATCTGGTCAATGGTTGACTTACCAGGTCTGAAGTCACACTGATAAGGTCCAATCATTTTGTTGACAGTGGGCTTTAGTCTTTCACACAAAATGCTCGATAGGACTTTATATGCGATGTTAAGAAGGCTTAATCAACGGTAATTTGCGCAGACTGTGGGGTCACCTTTTTTGTGTATTGGGCACAGCAAACTTACGTTCGAATCGTCGGGCATGCGTTCATCCGACCATATTTTTCAAAGAAGCTGATGCATGCACCTGATCAGTTCTTCACCATCTCCGGTTGTTTAATTTTCAATGTCATTCAGTAGGCTGGAAAAGTGTTCCCTCCATAATTTCAATATGCTCTGGGCATCGGTGGTGAGGTGATCTACTCTTCTCATAGAATTTTCAAGCATTACCCTTGTCGGACAGCTCCCCAAGCATCATGCATTTCGGCCTCTTCCCTCTTTTTTTGTCTGCAGATGCGTCTCGCTTCTTTCTTCAGTTCTCGGTATCTACCCCACCCTGCCCGTGTAGTGGTCGATCGCAACGTTGCGAGGTAGGCAGTATGTTTTCTCTCCACTGCACATTGGGCCAGCGAGCCGATCTTTCGACGAAAATTCAAATTTTTCATAGAAAGTAAACCTGTTTTAATAATAAAATTTGAATAGTATATACTTCGACTAAAATGAATCAAAAGATTTGAGTTGTTTTGATGCATCCCTGAAATTTTGGCAGCCCTTCTAAGTCAGCTGTTTGATTGCATGCGTGCGAAACTAAAAAGCGCAGGAAAAATTTTGTTGACTTGCGAGTGTGCCAAAATTTTTGTGGCTTAACCAATTTTCACAAAAATTATGGAAAAGAAGGACCAAGGTATGTAGAATATTTGTATTAAAAAAAATTTCGTTCATGTTTGTTAATGTGTTTTTTGTGTGCGTTTATTCGTGTTGTCCAAAAGTAGAAAAGAGCTAACCTGCTAACCCGTCTTTTGTGGAGTATAACTAATTTTTGTGCCAATTTGTGCCAAAAAGTAATTATGTGTCATTATATTGCAAAGTGTATATAAACTAATTTAAAAAATCTTTTTTGCTCCTTTTTGCTCCGATGTGTATAATCCTTAATATTACAGCTGTGGTTGAGTTCGCCTATGAGCAACTGCTTGATATCTACATACAAAACAATCGTAGCGCATCTTCCGTTTCGAGTTGGATTTATGATGAACTGAAAGAATTCGACTTAAGCACGGAGAAAAAGGATGAAATCAACACCAAAGTGAGAAGCTTTCACCTTTACATACAAAAGAATTTGGCAAATTGTAATAGAAATATGGCCAGATTTAAGACAAAGCATACCAAATGGCTTTCGTCCAACATGGTTATAACAGTAAGTTCATTGTTGTCTTCAAATCCAAAGCCGTCTACATCAAGACGAGTTGGACGCCCACCCATTGAATATATTAACGCTGGTCCCCGTCAGAAGAGAAAATTGGCAACCGATTTAGCTGTAAATCAGGGTCACAACTCACGTCTTCTTGTGCATGCCGCTGCAGTTTCGGCCAAAAAATCGAACGATAAAGATACAGCCCTTGTGTTAAAAAATACATTTTTTATTCCGAGTGACTCCAATAAGGCTAGAAAAAATCTTTTTACTCAGAAAAATGACTCGGTTTGACTAACGGAGGATGAGGCTTTAGCATATCTGCTTGAAAATTCATTGAGTAAAAGTCAATACATCAACTTTCGCGAGCTTAGCATTTCTCGATCTTGTGAACTTTTACCTGCTTACAACAAAGTGAGAGAAGAGAAGTTAAAATGTAGACCTTTTGATATTAATGTAACCGAGTCAGTTGCTGAAGTCCCGCTGCAAAGTCTTTTAGACCACACTAGTTGCCGTATAATTCAAATGCAAGAAGATTTATTTGAGCAGCTTGGCAATACTTTAAGTCTGACCCTTATTGTAAGCTATGGATTTGACGGAACAACCGGACAAAGCAGCTATAAGCAACACTTTTTTGGATGTGATTCATTGCTTTCTGACGACTCGCTTTTTGCTACAACAATAATCCCTCTAAAATTAATGGACCATATTGGAAATGTATTTTGGATGAATCGTACTCCTCAGTCGATTAGATTTTGTAGACCAGTCAAGCTTGAGTTTGTTAAAGAGACAAAAGACCATATTCTTGCTGAGAAAAAAAATTTGGATAATCAAATAAAAGGTTTGTCTTCATATGTCTGCACCGTTGTAAATAGAAAATCAATTTCAGTTGAATATGATCTTCAAATGACACTTTTGGATGGAAAAGTTTTCAACATTTTGACTGAAACTAAATCTTACCAATTGTGTCCGATATGTGGAGCGAGTCCAAAAGACTTCTTGGATAATGCTAAAATGGACTCACCAAAATTTAAGCCAAGACATGAAGCATTAAAATATGGCATAAGTCCTCTACATGCCTGGATTCGATTTTTTGAATTCATTCTTAAAATTGCATATAGACTGAATCTTAAAAAATGGCAAGTGAGAGATGAAAATGGAAAAGAAGAAATGACGAAACAAAAAAAGACGATTCAGAAGCAGATGTGGAATGCTATGGCTCTACATGTGGATAAGCCTAAGCAGAATGGCAATGGTAATACCAACGACGGTAATACAGCAAGGAGGGCGTTTGCACAACCTAAGCTACTAGCTGAAATTTTAGGTCTTGATGAATTCCTCATTGCATATTTTAGCAATATTTTAATTGCTATTTCTTGTGACCTACCAGTTGATCCAACACAATTTAAAAAATATTGCCAGAAAACCATAACTCGATATATGTCCTTGTATCCATGGTTTCCAATGTCGGCAACGGTCCACAAAGTGTTAATGCACGGCTACCAAATAATAGAAGCATCAATCCTTCCATTAGATGTTCTTGGCGAAAACACCTCAGAGGCTCGCAACAAATACTATAAGAGTGACAGGAGGTTACATGCTCGAAAGAGTACACGGCAGAACAACATTGCAGACGTTTTCAACAAAGCAATGGATTCCTCAGATCCTCTTGTGTCGAGCATCTATCTAACAAAAAGATTGGGCCAGCAAAATAAATTACCCCTACCAGCAGACGTAATCGAACTTTTGAAATCACCAAACTTGCTAAATTTTGTTAACATGAACAATAATAACAATGTTCCCGATTTTGATGCTAACAATAGTGATAGTGATTCAGATTCTGACTCTGAAAATCCGTTTTCAATAGATATTGATATAGAACACGACTTTTATGAACATTTTTAAATGTATAATATTTATTTATAGTCATTTTCAATGCATTGTTTTTTTTTAGTTATTAGTATTAAGGTTATGTGTTAAAAAAAATTAATTAAAAACATTTGCTGAATTTAACGAGTGCTAGCATTATTAATTACCGTACAATTAAGAATAAGAGGAAACCTATCTCATATGGGCGGCTAGGGAAGGTGTGGTCAGATCGGTCTGAAACTTGGATATGTTTTTATATGCATCGACACTATCATATGTACGAAATTTCAAGAACCTAGCTTCAAAACTTTAATTTTCGTCGAAAATCGGCTCGCTGGCCCAATGTGCACTGCGACACGGCAGTCCTCATCGTACCAGCTGTTTTTACGACCTTTACGAAATCTAATAGTTTCGTTTGCAACTGTACGTAGGGAGCTTGAAATTCCGTCCCACAGTAGCCATATACGGTGTTGCTGATGAGGGCTCTCAGAGAGCAGGAGTGCAAGTCGAGAATGAAACCGCTCGGAAGTCTGATATGTTTGCAGCTATTCGACGTCGAACTTGGCATTAAAATCGCTAAGCACGATTTTCACACCGTGTCGGGGCAGCGCTCATGAATATGCTCCAGGCACTCATAAAAGGCATCTTTGGCAAAATCGTCCTTCTCTTCCGTCCGGGCGTGGATTTAAATTAACGATATGTTGAAAAATTTCACTTTGTGGCGAGACGTTCATCGACCGGAGTGAACGGAGTCTCTCTCCCACCACAATCCGACACCAAATTTGCGCTCCTTTATATGGCCGCTGTAGTAGATGTCACAAGAACCTACTTGCTTTTGTCCTTGTCCTGTCCATCGCGGTGTTGTCAGCCTTTAGCTTAGCGAGGACATTAACCAGCTGGGCAACAGCCCCTTCCCAATTAAGGGACCGGACATTCCAGGTGCATGCACTCAAATCGTGATTTTTAATTCGTTTGCGGGGTCGTCATCGTAAGGGGGTCTCTCATTCGAGGCATGTAAAAAAATTTTAATTGGGGCTGGTTTCTGTGTGGCGGATCCCAAACCTAGCACACAACGTCGCTGCGCGAGTGATTTTAAAGTTTGTACACATTTATGTAGCCAGCCGCTGCTTCATGACCGACGCCCGCTTGAAGTCACACCTCTGGTGGACATCATCATTCTACTCAACCTTTGACGGCTAATCCTGGTATGAAATACCGATTTCCTCCTTCTGCGTTTTGTTGTTTCCTATATAAGCCTCTCTGTGAGCTATTTTGATGATTTGGTCTCCCATGGCTCTTGGTACTATTACTCTGCACTGAGTCTATTTTAGTTTATGTTTTAATGAACCATTCATTATCGAAACACAGTATTTTCGACTTAGGGCGTCCACGTGTTACTTTCGAGTTACGCTTCTATGCTCGATCGTATAATCAAACTGTTGTAAATATAGTGACCAACGCATTACTATGTCCGGCATGTCTGAATTTATAGTAAATATAAAAGCATTGCAATCAGTTACTATTTTAAAACGAATATCTTTGAGATATACTCGCCACTTTTTCAGAGATTGTATAATGTCTAACACTTCTAACTCTTCAAAGGGTGTAGTTTTCCTACTTAAATATTCTACGGGATGAGAAATTTGATTTTCAGAATCTTTTTGTAAGAACACTGCTCCATAAAGATTCTTAGATGCATCCGTATGTATCTCGCTTACGGCAAGTGGGTTATACAAATGATAGCTGGAGCTGATACCAACGGTTGTTTTAATTCTTTCACAGCTATAACCTAATTTACTCTCATTTTTGCGAAGCAAATCTGTTAAAGGTTCCGTTATATCCGCGTAAAGAATCTTCGAAAATATGACGTTGCAATTTCTTCATATTTCGAGAAAACAGAAAGTATCTTATGGCTTGTGTTTTGAGTTTCGGGTTTCGGAACAAAAGTCTTACCATCTCCTATCACGTATCCTAAAAATATGATCAGCCTTTGCAGAAACTGGCACTTCGACTTCGAACACCTTTTTTAACTTTTGCATGCCCTCCTCGGCATCCTTGGCAGGAATAACGATGTCGTCCATATAAATACCGTTCCATCTTTTGATAAATCTTGAAATACCGATTGAATATAACCAACAACTGCTGGGGAGTTAGAAATATCAAAAGTTAGAAATAACAAAATTCAAATTGGCCACCTTGAGTTTTCTCTATAGGCACATGAAAAAAACCATTTGCCAAATCAAGTGTAGTAAATACCTTCACGCTTTGCAACTTCTCGAGCACTTCGTCTATAAGAGCCACGGGAAAATTATCACGTAGTCGCAGAAGAGATGTTTGGTGCCATCTTTTTTTTGTCTAATTTGTCTTCCTTCCCTATATTCTTCAGCGATTCAAGGGATGTCTTCCTTTTAAACGCTTCACATCTCTGGCCGATATCCATATCTACATCTTTAAAAATACTACTTCCTAATAACACCGGAAACATAATACGACGTAAAAAGTGACCTTAATGGTGGGATCATCATTATTAATCTGTGACAGCTGTGAATTTGGTGTCAAAATCGGTTGCATTACCTCAAAGAAACTGACCAAATGTCAGTAGAGCAGTACATGTCAAAGATTATCGTAAAATTGTCGTGTCATATGATTGCCAACCCGTTTTCATCATAGCTGTCAATTTGAACCGACAGTTTTTAACAGCTAATTTTTCTTAATATAATTTGTATTCAAAACAGCATTAAAATGAACAACAATAGAAAAAAGTTTATTGCGAATGGGACGCTTTGCCTCATAACGGGCTTAAAAGCGTGGAACAAAAAGCGAAGTATCCAAGGAAAGACAAAACAGTAGTGGATTAATCAAAGGAACTCTTCCAGCACCTTCTCCACTTTTAGTGCATGCTTTTCTGTTGAAAGCCGCCTAAAAGAAATATTTATTTAGTAATTTTTCTACTTTAAAAGTACTTACGCGGAAAGAGCAGCGAAGGCTGTTCCATTTTCAACTGAAAAACACATTAGAATTGCATATTATAAAATGTTAAAATTTAAAAACGTTACGTTTAAAACTCTTCATTGTTCCGTGTGTTTCAATATACCATATGTACACGTACATATGTATTCACTTTATCAGCTGTTCACGCGGTCAACATGTTGGCTAATGTAATTTGTGTGTTAAACGCTGCCACATCGATGCGCAAATCAGAATTTGCTTGTTTTCTTTTGACTGACATCTTGTGTGGTCGTACGTTGCTTTACGTCTGAAGTTCATTGAAAATAAAAAAGTGCAAAAAGAGGTATGTCAACAAGTTTGCGAGAAAAAAATGGCCCTTTTAATTTGGAAACTAGTGTTTTCTTCAGTTTTTTTGTCGTCCTGGCATATTTTCCATAATTAGGTTCATTTATTTATGACTTAATAAACAAATAACCACTAGCGAGGTTGTGCGCTGAGCTTGGGACCCGCCACGTAGAAACCATCTCCAATGGAAAAATTTACAACGCCTCGGATAAGGTACCCACTTTCTATTGACGACCCAAGCAAACGATTTAAGGATCACGATTTGAGAGCATGCATCTGAAAAGTCCGGTCCCTTAATTGGGAAATAAAAGGCTGACATCACCGCCGTCCAAGAAGTGTGATGGACGGGGCAAGGACGTAAGCGTGTAGGTTCTTGTGACATCTACTACAGGGACCATACAAAAGAGTGGAAATTTGGTGTCGGATTTGTGGGTGGGAGAGAGACTCCGTCGTCGAGTAATGGCATTCACTCTGGTGAATGCACGTCTCGCCACAATCCGCATCAAAGCGAAAATTTTCAACACATTGTTGATTTGCGCCCATGCTCCCAGAGCATACTTACGAGCGCTGCCCCTGCCACGACGTTAAAATTGTGCCTGGTATCTTTGGTACGACTGTCAGTAAATTCAGCTGCCGATGGAATGACGAGATATATGAGATATACGCCGACATTGAGATAGTTCAGCGAATCAATAACAGCGACTACGCCGGCTAGGTCATGTGGTCCGGATGGGTAAGAATATCCAGCTCTGAAAGTTTTCTAGACAGTACCCGCCAGTGGAAGCATAAGAAGAGGAAGGCCTCCACTCCGTTGGAAAAACCAGGTAGAGAGGAACCTGGCTCTGCTTGGTATCTCCGATTGGCGCCAGACAGCGAAAAAAAAGAATGAATGGCGCGATGTTATAAATTTGGCTAAAATCGCGTAAGCGCTATCTACTTCAGTAAAGTAAGTAAGTAAGTAAACAAATAAATAAAACTTATTTATTTTGTTGTTCGCCGCGGTAGCCGAGTGGTTAGCATTGCGTACTGCCATTCGGAAGGCTCGGGATCAAATACTGGTGTCGTACTAACACCCAAAATGTTGTAGAAAATTAATTTAATTAAAAAATTAAAATAAATTTTCTAATTGCGGTCGTCCCTCGGCAGGGAATGTCAGCTCCTCCGAGTATATTTATGACATGAAATAAAAGCTCCTCATAGAAAAACCATAAGCCGTTCGGAGGCGGCTTAGTATAAACTGTAGGTCCCTCCAATTGTTGGGAAAACATCAAAACGCAAAACCACAAATTGTAGGATGAGCTCGGCCAAATTTCGCTTCAGCGTTGCTTAAACTGTGCTATTTCGCTTGTGTCTAAGCGTGCTAAGCTATATTAACTCAGTGTTTCTGTAACTTTTTCGTTATTTTTCATATACACGTATATTTATTTTTATTACTTTTATTTTATACAAGATATCCTGCTGTACTATTATTCTTCTGTGTGACATGAAGTTGGCAATATAGTTAAAAATGTTTGTTCCCAGTTTCCATTCATTTACTTGATCAAGTATTGCGTGGACGCCTATTCTATCTAAAGCCTTCGAAAAGTCAAGGGAAATGATAGATGTGTGGCTTTTTTTTGAAAGTGAGGTGCTCTGCATAAATCAGACAGTCTGTAACTGGTTATCCTCTTTTGAAACCGAATTTGATTTTGATGTAGTAAATTATTGTTGGCGACTGTCTTTTGGCAACTTTTTTGTCAAATAGTTTTGCAATAGGGGGGTTTATTTATTGATATTGGTTGGTAAGAAGGGATAATGGTTTTAATTTGATTGGGTTTCAAAATTTTGATAATTAGACTTGTTTTGTACGATTGTGTAATATGGCTGTTGAGAATATCATTGAAATGTTGAGCGATTCTTTATCTGGTTGCATTTGAGAACTTTTTAATCATGACGTAAGATATTCACTCGTGTCCAGGTGTGATCCCTTTGAGGGTCTGCAGAGCTGATAATAGCTCAATATATGTGACATCAGGTTCTATTTAGTTAGCGGATTGTGTGTGGTTTAATGTTCTTTGTACAGGGGAAAACCCCGAGTTTTGGGAGGTTTTTGTCCAATGCTGCGCAAAGAAGGTTTGGATATTAGCCCAAACTTTAGATGTAGGGGTTGAGGGTCGAATTTCTGATGTGAAAATTGTAGTAGCTTTCATTTTACTTTGTCTTAGCTCTCGATGAAATAAAACATTCGCTTTTTTGAAATGTATTATGTTTACGGAGTTGATATTGTTTTTTAAATTTCGCCAGAAGAATTTTTTTTGAGTTTTTTAGTTCTGACAGAATTTTACTCCACCATGGGACGTTGTGGTTTTGGGGATTAGGAGTAGTTTGAGGGTTTAAATTGTGTGCGCATTGCCTTGTTTGAATTCACGCTTGAGTTTGAGAATTGTAGACAATTTATTTTATTTATTTAAAAGAGAAACAATTATTAATAATTATTCCACTTACAAACTAAAGCACTGGCTGCCAGGGCCTTCGGCTTATTATAAAACTAATGTTAAAGCGTTATACAATGTAAGGTTATTAAAGTAGCAATATTATAAATTATTTCTAGCTTATGTGCTAATAATTAAAATATAGCAAAAATATCAATAATATTTATATCTGATATCTGATATCTGTTTTTTTTTTTTTTTTTTATATATAATATTATATGGTTATTTTACAAAGAGATACAAATTTTGCAATTAGTTTAATGTTACGGTCACTAGGGATTTTAAGATGATCAGATGGCTTGGAGTTGATGAATATTCCACTTCTTATTACTTTTGAGTTTGGGCAGTTGTCGAGGATATGGATGACATTGAATTCAGTACAACCACAATGCGGACAGCTTGGTTTAGGTAGGCCTTTCAAAAGATGTTCATGAGTAGCTAGTGTATGCCCAATGCGAAGACGCATAAATGTTCTTATATTCTTGGAGAAAGGGTATGAAGGGTAGACTGGCCTTGTCCCTGACGTATTAAAATATTTGTAATGATGGTTGTAGCTACTCCACTCGTTAATGAATTTGTCACTGAGAGCTTGGTTAGCTAAATTTTTAATATCGTTATCGGTGAAGTGTCCAGATACGTATAATGGTTCAGCACAAGCTTGTTTAGCTCTTTTATCAGCCATTTCATTGCCTTGAATTCCTATGTGCGCTGGTACCCACATTATTTTTATTTCATTGGAGTTTTGGAACAGAATGTTTCTGATCTTTATAATAATGGGGGTTTCGTTTGATTGGCTGAGGACAGCTTCAATGGCAGATTTACTGTCAGAGCAAATAAGGGTTTTCCTACCATGTTGTGATGAAAAAAATACTGCTTCTAGTAGGGCAGCGGCTTCGGCTGTAAATGCAGAGCAGTATGATGGAAGAGAGTATGCAGCGATGGTAGCGCCTAGTATGTTTGTCACAGCAAATGCAGTACCGGTGTCTGATTTAGATCCGTCTGTATATAGTACCTCCCAACCTATTTTGTGATCTAGAATTTCGTTATGTAGTTGGTGATATTCACTATTGCTGGTTGCATTCTTAAGGTGATGTTGCAAAGTATTAATAAACGATGATGTAAGGTTAAAGCAGGATGGAAATGCGGCTGTTTCGACCAATGATGGAGTTGCAACGATATGTAGTTCTTTTGCTATCGTTAGAGCGCGGATTATGGTAGATCGTCTTTTGCTAGTGTTTAAGTTACTAAGAGCGTTCTGTACTTGTGCGAACAACAATTTGTTCCGGATATTTAGTATAAGCGCCATCGTGTTTCTGGCAGTTCTTTGGGCAATATTAGGTAAACCGGCTTCCGATAAGATAGGTATGATTGGTGATGTTGCGAAGGCTCGAATACAGCTTCTAGCTGCCGCATGATAAGGTGCATAAAGAAGTTTGATGTGACTTTTTGCGCAATGCCCGTATATTGAAAGTCCATAGTCTATTTTTGACAGTGCCTTGGTTATATTTACAAGTGTATTTGTATGACATAAGGAGTACTTAGAAGACATAAATTTTATAATGTTAAGTCTAGTACATAAGCTTAGTCTAATATATTTACAATGTTCTTTAAATGACATACTTTTATCAAAAACTAAATCTAATATTCTTTTTCAGGTCATTATTGTGTTGAATTGTTTTTGGGTTTTCATTTAAATGGAACTGTTTCAGACCATATATTTTTTTGGAAATAGTGAAAAAATTACAACAATAGCTTTGGACGGTAGAAGTTATAGCTGCTATTTCGGAAACCACCACGTTTCCTCATCAGACTTCTTTTTCCAGACACCTTTTGTTCGAATGGAATTCGAACTTGGGATGCCCACAGCACGAGCCAATGGTAATCTCATTAAGCTACATGTGTGCCGCTTTCACATATTGTTGTTTTTCACTTTTTTCCTTTTACCTACATATCCACGATCAAGTGCTCAGATATTCTGTAGCTGTAAACTTGACGCGATGTAGTTGTTTTTGCGAAGAATTTACCAAAAAATATTTTAAAGCAACGCCTTTTTTATTATTGGAAAATTTCATTCGCACGGCAAGGCTCTTCCGTAATTCCTAGATGCTTTTTCAGGTCATTATTGTGTTGAATTGTTTTTGGGTTTTCATTTAAATGGAACTGTTTCAGACCATATATTTTTTTGGAAATAGTGAAAAAATTACAACAATAGCTTTGGACGGTAGAAGTTATAGCTGCTATTTCGGAAACCACCACGTTTCCTCATCAGACTTCTTTTTCCAGACACCTTTTGTTCGAATGGAATTCGAACTTGGGATGCCCACAGCACGAGCCAATGGTAATCCCATTAAGCTACATGTGTGCCGCTTTCACATATTGCTGTTTTTCACTTTTTTCCTTTTACCTACATATCCACGATCAAGTGCTCAGATATTCTGTAGCTGTAAACTTGACGCGATGTAGTTGTTTTTGCGAAGAATTTACCAACAAATATTTTAAAGCAACGCCTTTTTTATTATTGGAAAATTTCATTCGCACGGCAAGGCTCTTCCGTAATTCCTAGATGCTTTTTCAGGTCATTATTGTGTTGAATTGTTTTTGGGTTTTCATTTAAATGGAACTGTTTCAGACCATATATTTTTTTGGAAATAGTGAAAAAATTACAACAATAGCTTTGGACGGTAGAAGTTATAGCTGCTTTCGGAAACCACCACGTTTCCTCAATAATAATTAATAATATTTTTAAGCAATTAGTGTGAAGGATTTCAATGTTACGAAAGGAGAGGGATGGAAAGGAGCATTGGTGTTTTCTGCAGATGTGAAAGGTGGTACATTTGCTTGTGGAGATTTTGGCTCCAGATTCTTCAGACCATCTGCTGATTGCATTTAGAACTTTAAGAAATATTAGCTTCACTTGTTGTAAGTCTTTATTTTTGGTAAAGATAATTACATCATCAGCATAAGCAAAATGGTGAATGGTCGGACTGGAAGAGATTAAGGAGGTCACTTTGTTAAAAGCTATTTATATTCTCCGTGATTTTTTCGAACGATTTACGTTTAGCTGATTTTAGCTCCTTTCTAAATACGGCATTGGCTTTTTTATAATTTATTAAGTTGGTATCAGTCATATTTTGTTTAAATTTAGACCACAGGTGCTTTTTGTTGTTTCTTAGATAATTTAGGTTGTTGGACCAATAAGGAAGTTTTGCTGAAAATTGTTTGGTGCTAGACTGAGGAATAGATAAGTGCGCGGCAGAGAGAATAATCGATTTTATCGCAGAAGTTTCGGCATTTACATTTTGGGAAGTTGGTTTTTTATTAGACAGAGATGTGGAAAGAGATGAAAAGGTTGACCAATCTGCCTTTTCTGTAAGGAACTTGGGTCTGGGTTTCACATTATAGGCTTTAGGGATAGAAAGGGTAGTTATGATGGGGAAGTGGTCACTGTTGTGGAGATCATCGATGGTATGAGTGGAAAGTTTAGGGGCTAATGTAGTTGAAGCTAGAACAAGACCGGGATGAGTGAATGATCCATGGGTCGAAAAATGCGTTGGCGCACCATCGCTAAGTACAATAAGGTCATGTAATAGTATTACGTCTTCCAATATTTCACCTCGTCTGTTTGTATTTGTGGAACCCCATAAGGGACTCCATGCATTAAAGTCACCTACTACTAGGATAGGGGTTACGATGCAGTTTAATATATTCGAAATATCTCTGACATTAAAGTTTTGGTGGGGGGGGGAATGTAGCAATTAATAATTGTAATCTTAAAACCAATGTCTATCTCGAGAGCTAAACATGGGATGTTTGAGCTGATTTGGATACGTTTGTGGCTTATTGTTTTTTTAATAAAGAGAGCTATCCCTTGCTTACACGAGGTATTTTGTCTATTGTTGTGGAAGTAACTATAATATTTATTATGAGGATAAAAGGTTTTATTAAAGGGTAGATGAGTTTCTTGTATTGCTACAATTTCAGGAGAATATTCGTTAATTAGTATATTTAAATCTGGGTAATTATTGAATAGACCGTTCATATTCCATTGCAAAATTTGCATTATTCACTCTATCATTGGGGACTCCGTTGAAGGAGATGTAAGTTGGGAGGGGTCTAATGCTGTAGAAGTAAGGTGAGAGAGCAGTGCGGACAACATTGTATGCGTAGATGAGTCGTCGACTGATGTTGACATTGTTGCGTTGAGGATAGGCACTGTGGTGTTGTTTTCTTCGTTTCCTTTTTCGTTTTCATTTGTTTGTTTGACTGGTATATTGTTATTGTTGTAGTTAGTTTGAACGGCGTTGTTAAGGTTGTTGTTTTCTTGAATATTGTTGGTTTTTTGTTTTGTTATGTTAGCATAAGAAGTAGTGGTTGAAGTTTCTTTAAGGGTGGGAGGGATTTGCATTTTGTACATTCGAATTGCTTCACGCATAGAACATTTGTTGTCTGTTTTTATTGTAATTATTTCTTTCATTTGTATATACTTGGGACATGACTTGCTGGAAGCTGGATGACTACCTGAGCAATTTGCGCAAAATTTTCGTGCACAAGGCGAAGGAGAGCGGGGTGGGAGTGCACATTCGTCACAAACAGGGGCATTTTTATTGCATCGTTTGGTCGTGTGTCCAAGAAGTTGACAAGACTTACATCTCATAGGATTGTCATAATATGGTCTTACCTTTGTAGTATACCATGATATTTCAATTTTTTCGGGTAGACGGTACATGTCAAACGTAAGAAGAATAACACCGCTTGGAGTTGGTATATTGTTATTATATTTAGGGAATTTAAAAATTGTTACAACACCCTGTTCTTTCAAATTTTCTATGATTTCTTTATCTGGTACTTCGTTTAGGCATGGTGCGTAAACTGTACCTTTTACACAATTAAGATTTTTGTGGTACTCGCATTTTATTTCGCAGATTCCGAATAATGATTTTGTTGCTATGAACTTTTCGGCAATATTAGTATTTTTTACGAATAGCAACAAACTGCCATCTCTCAGTTCAGATATATTAATGATTTCCGAGCTTATATTTTTTAAAGCTTTATGTACCGCAAAGCAAGAGAATTTGTTCAAGGGCTTAGCTGTATTCACCGCACTAACTACCAAATATTTGGGGTTGTCTTTTTTCACTGTTTTTAAATTGGGAAACTCTTCTAATAAAATGTGTTTAGTTTTTTCTTTTTTTTTAGGTTTAGATCTTGAAGATAGCAGGGCAAACCTGTTATCCCCAAGAGGGGGGCGCCTGGGAGCCATTGTTTATCTTCTTTTTTTAACACCAATAAATGTATGTTTTTATCACAAGAAAAATAGAAAAATAGAGATAGTATTGATTTAGCGCACTATGCGAAAGAATTAAGAAAAAGAGAAAGGAGAGAAAGTCACTCAGAACACAACCGTACGCAACGAATATCAGTCGATGACTGTAGACAATTAATATAGTGGATTAATATAGCTGTGCCTACGAATCTGTTTGTGGGCTTGTTGTAAACGATTTGATAATTTATAGGAATAAGTAGGTATCTTATATTGAGGAGGTGAGTTTCTTGTAGTGTTTGTATTTGAGGGGAATATTTTCTAATTATCAGAAGGAGTTCATTGTAATTATTTAGATAGCCTTTGATTTTTCATTGGATAATGTTAAGTTTGATATTTCTTAGTGCTTAGAATAATATAGATTTAATTAGGAAAATATTTACTAAATTCGATATGATAATAATTTGGTAGTGTTGGTGATTAGGAGATGTCTAGTGATCCGTGACGAGAACGTCGACATGAATATTATTCAGGTTTTTGTCTTATTGGTATTTGATATCTTTAGTTGACTACGAAGTCGTTTTGATATGTTCTTTGGAAATATTTTGAGATTTTGTTTTGGTACACTTATTGTTTCTGAGTGTAAATCAGATTCGCTCATCATCTCAGGTGGTTGTGTGGCTTCTTCGGTAGTTGTTGGCATGGGAGAGTGCTAGTGATAAGTTCGTGTTGTGTTGTAGATCTGTTGCTTTTTGTTGCTTTGTCTTTAGTAGGCTTTTCGTAGTGGGTTTTGCTGGTCTGTTGTCTCATTGTTAGTGTGTGTTGTTGTAGGTATGGCATTATTTACAGTTATAGCGTGTGTGGTGTTATGGGATGGGTGTCGTTGTTTATATACAGTTGTTGTAGTTTTGATGACTTGAATTTATTTTTCCTTTATGAAGATTGGGCACTTTTTGTCAAAGGCTGAGTGATTGAGGTCAGAGTTATTATAATTTGTACAATTTACACATTTTTTGGTTTCTTTACATTCTTAATTTATTTCGTCGTTTAGATGGTAGTTGTTGGCACAATTTGGGCATATCTTGGTATTTTTCCAGAACTTAGCTAGGTGGTTTTTTTTCAAGCAATTTTTGAAGCGCATTGGTGGTGGGATGTTGGGACGGATTGGTACTTTTAAATATCCTACATTATTTGTTGTAAGTAGTAAGGCTGTTGTGAATGTAATTATTATGAGACCAGTTTCTAATAGTTGATTGTCCTTTTTTAAATTTTTTTAACTTTGTGTACATTTTGGGGAGCTAGCTCTTGTAGAATTTCCTTCTCAGTTATATTTCGCAAGTCGTTGCAGTAAATTACACCTTTGGAAAAATTTAATGATGGATGGATGGTAATGTTAATTTTTTTATTACTAGATAGTCCAATTAAGGTAGATAACTTGTTGGCTTGTTTACCAGATTTTGTTTTTATTAATATTTGACCACTTAGTATTTTTTTGAACATAATAGTTTCGCCAATTGCTCTTTGTAGCAGAAAAGTGGATATATTTATAAGTGTTTCAGTTGTATTTATCCTTGTCTTTATAAGATATACTGGATCGTTTGTTGTAATGTGAAATGTTTTAGTTGGGTCCACAGAAGATAGGGGTATTAGGTATTAGTGTCGTTGTATTGTCAGGTGGTTTCATTTTGGTTTTTTATTATAAACAGCATTATTGATGAATAAATTTTATTTATTATTTCTTTCTTTTCTTTAGTTCACTGTTTTACTGCACGATGCGTATAGTCGTTTTCGTGCTTCCGATCGCTTTGACGGTATAATATAGACTGAAGCTAGATTTTAGAAATCATATAAATGCTGGTGCTAATAAGGCAAAAGGCGTTTTATATTTCATTAAACGTTGGGCTAAGGAGTTCATTGACGCACACATTACCAAATTACTCTTTACCTCACTTGTTTGACCCATTTAGGAATATTACTAAGTTGTATAGAGTCCACACTATCAATAGTACAGTGATAAACTGCAATCTGTACAAAAGCGAATCTTACTATTCGCGTTAAGAAATTTAAGCTGGGATGCAAATAAGAACATTTCTTCTTACAAAAGTCGTTTACGGCTCATTAAACTGCCTACAGTCTACAGTCGTAGAAAGATGCTTGGAGTTTTGTTTTCAACTAAATTGATAAGAGGTGTAATCAATAGCCCATTATATTTCTAAGCGAGTTTAACTTTACCATCCCTTTAAGATCATCTAAACACTTTAGGCCCTTTCATTTTGTTCATCCAAAACAAACTTTGAAACGCCCGAGCCTTTTAGGTCTTTGTGTAACGATTTCAATACACATTTCGCCAACATTGAATGCTCTGACTCGCTTTTCGGTATTAAAACCTTCTCACTGAGGGTTATGTTGGATTTTCCGATCATCCCTCAGACGTCGTAAAAAAGGCAGCTTTATTCAATCGAGAATCAGGTATTCCTCCAAAGAAATACTTAATCACACTAGCTTCATCTAACTTAATCAAGCTCCCTAACTCGATCAGACAATATAAGGCTTTATTAAGTTAAGGATTTATTTTGGACGCTAATGCCTTTGGCGCATTAGTCGATGCATTTCTACTACGCTTAACTGTTTTCCGAACTCATCTATTACTTATTTTTTGCCTCAATGTAATCCAACTCTTTAGCTCACCTATGCCACTAACAAACAACTTAGCTGCGCCCCGCAGTAATTGTTTAGCATACACAAATTTTTGTAGATTCTTCCACCCTATTGTGTCACCAATATCCTTAAACTCGCTAAACCAGTGACTGGCATCGTAATTTTCATCTCCCGAGAATGATGTTACACTATCTTGAATATCGCGCAGATTAAAGTTAATTTTGCCCGAAATATTAACAGGCCCATCCGCCATCGCCTTAATGTAATTAGAATTTGTCAATTCGTCATCACTTCCAACTAACCCATCAACCTACTATAAAGAGTTTGCTTCCGCCCTGCTGAGTCCAAATTTAACTCTCTCAATTTAAGTTTAAATTTACCTACAATCATCAAACGTATCGCTTCTCTGTCCTTTTTGTCAATATATATCAATATCGTGATAGATTATTACAAAACAATACTAGGTGGGTTGAAAAGTAACCTCCTTGACCGCTGGAATGCACTGATACTGCGGGGCATAGTAGTCCGCTCATATTTATATAAACATATGTTCTGTGCGATACTGCCTTTAGTTTTGTTTTGACAGCTGATTGTTGCTGACGTGTTTGGCATCATGTTGAGTATGGGCAAAATCGAATTTGTTTTTGCAAGACAATGCGCCAGCGCTCAGGAGCATCGCATCCATGGCTAAAATCATTGACTTAAGGCTCCAATTGCTTCCGCATTCACCTATACTACTTTTAATACAATTTGCACACCGTATGCAGTTTGATCCAACTAAAAAAAAGGACAGGGCAATTGAACTTCCAATCGATGTTGTAACTAGTGACTTCATTGGATATGCGCTCGAAGTATAGCATCCGTTCTGATTATTTTAGCTCCCGCTGAGCGCCCACAAAATTCGTCCTTTTGTCGCTCCTGATTCGTATCGGTGTGGTTGGTAAAATCTCGCAGGCATAACAAAAACGCATTGGTGGATAATTCATGAACTCGAGGTGAGCCGTCACGGTCCTTCTGCATTTGATCCATAAGCGGCGGTGTCGGTTTGGCTCTGTCAGTACGGCATTTCACGAAAGTACGTTGGACTGTTTTCAACTATTTCTTCCGTGTAAACTTCATGCTGGACGGTTTTGACAATGTACTTTTCTGCCTTATCAAGTTCATAGGCGGTTAACACTGAGCTTAGGCTGGCTTCACCGTGGTTGTTGTCAATACGGCACAAATATAAAAACTTGTTGGCAGCTCGCAGAACACAGGTCATGACTCGTTTCATCTTTAAGTATGAAGAAAAACGATTAAAATGTATCAAAGCGTTATTTTCATTGGTTTATATGTGAAGGCAAGGTCGTATCTTTTCCTCCATTAAGTCTGGCATATATGTGTATGTAGAAATTTTGGCTGGCCAACTCTCAATCGACAATTGCGAAAACTCTGGACCACGCAACCAGGGTACGTAAACTAGGTATTTCGATTTTAGACGTCCACTTGGCACGTGTAGCGACATTCGTTGGTTTTATATTGGTTGGTATCCAGCGCCATTGTTGAAGCCTTGTCGATGACAGTTCCAGTATCTCTGCGATACGATGTCCAACATATGGCTTAAATCTTCGCTCTCTGGAGTGGACCCACTGCAACACCGTCGGTGAGTCTGACGAGAAAAATATTTGATCAGGCTTAATGTTGTGATCTCTGCAGACTAAGTTCGCGATTCGGACACCTAAAACTGCGGCTTACAGTTCCATTCTCGGCAGTGACAATAGCTTCTGCGGTGCGCCTCTGGTTTTTCCCGCTATAAAGCTGACATCACAACTTCCGGTGCTGGCGACACGAAAATAAACAGCGGCGGCGAATGCTACTTGACTGGCGTCAACTATTACATGTGGCTGAATTGAAACTGGTGCTTGTTATTGAGGCGAACACCAACGCCTCACTCGAACATTGCTGATTTTCTGTGACGTAAGCTACTCAATATTATTTTGTCCCACTCGGTGGAACATTTCCACAACTCTTGGACTAGTAGTTTGGCAAGTAGTAGAAAACCTGCAATTAAGCCAAAAGGGTCAAATACGGACATCACGATGCTGAGGAGCTCGCCCGTGGTTGGTGGTCGCACCCCTTTTAAAACGGCTTTACCAGCTCGGTGGAAATTGAGTTGAAACTCAAATTCATCTGTGGCTGTATTGCAACGCATTTCTATGACCTTTTCGCAGTTAGTTCGGCTTTCTAAATGTACGGTCTGTGGCATGGTCGGCTCTTCGTTCAAGCTGTCTTGCAGCTGTTTGGCGTTTGAAACTAAATGAATGAAGCTGAAACCGCTCCGCAAATGCATTCGGCGTCCAGCTCGCTTTTGTAGCCAGCTACAAAATGGTCGACAAAATGGCTTTCGACTGCGGCTTCGAGGTGCTGCTGACGAAAATCTTCGGAACTTAAACAAGATGTTGAATAGTGGCTTGGCAAGCTCAGGTCCTTTGAGCAACGCGGAGTTTAATGCTACCCCATTATCTTTGGCGGCGGCGTCGAACACGATCTTCATTGTCATAACATTTGAATTTATACGTACTTCTGTATCGGACAGCTTCCTCACATAACTGTTTCGTAAGGATTTGGCGATTTCTTCTTTATATAATATTTGGCGGCGAAACTGGCATTGGCTTTCATTTTACGTTCTATTCCTAATAGTCGCTTGTAGGCCATGTCAATACTGTTAGGAAGTGCTGGAGGAACGTTTCTCCAAAGAAGTGCGCTTTCGAAACGTTTACCCATACGGCGGGTGTTGTCTTTCAGCATCTGGCGGGCCATCTGATATTCTTCAGATTCAATCTGCTGGAGCGCCTACTCCAAAGTTGTCGGCGCCAAAATATTCGGAAACAAGTTCGTTTAATGATGTAAGCCACTTGCGCTCCCAAACATATAGTGTACTGTGTGACCTGGAATTAATTGGGCAATAGGCTATCCAACCATGTTTGGTGTTAATGATGACTGGACTGTAACTTTTGTTGTCAAGGCCCAACAGCCTTGGCTGTAGTCTTTTAACAGCAAATACTCAAAATGGGTAAAATTGGCTTTTGTAAATGACTGTGCTGGCTGACGACGACTCTTTACCTCTGATTTCAAGGTGGACTCTTGATAACTATTTGATTGTGCACTTCCTATCATATCATTGTAGCGTAAGTATCTGTTTCCTGCCTTTGAGACCCAAGCGGCGCGCTACGTTCCTTTCGATCTACGATATGACAGATCCTTCGTCTATCATAGCGAAAACATCCTGGCGTCCATTCGGTGCGAAAAGTGAAACCGGAACATACTTAAAAAACTGATCTCTACTACACACTGCTTCTAAAGTTGAGTGCCGGTTGCGATTCATTTCGACTGCGGGCAGCATCTGTATTTTCGTGCAGGCTAAGATGATGGTAACGGCGGCAATCATCAACGTCACAAGCTTTTCGTGAACGGCGATTCGATGTATTGTGCCCTTTATGTAATCACGAGAAACAATCCAGTTTGGTCATGTATTCCAAGGCTTGGCAATTGGAAATAGAGTGAGCGCCTTCACAGACATAGCACCTCATCCCATGTATGCGTTCTGGATGCTGCTCTTTGTTGAAGTAATGGCTGATGGCTTCTGGTGATTACAGCTGGCGGCGGAGTAAGATACACTACCTTGGCAAGACCCACGTCGAGAACTCTTTGATTGTTGCGTACGGCTTGATGTTGACTGCGTGGCGGGTTCACTTGTATTGCTTGCTGGGTGGCAACTTTTCTACTAGCTCCTACATATGAGTCGTATTGGCGAGATGAAAAGAGGCCACTCATCAGCACTTCCCGAAAAGTTGGCCAAAGTTTGTGACCAACTTGCTGGCTGGTAACACTGTACTTTGCTCAGACCCTGACTGATGAACTCTGCCTTGTAGCTTCAACGAAATGTGGCTGCGTTGACTGGTGGACATCAAGCTGTACATTAGTTCTTAATCGCTCAATATCCCACTGGCTATCCTCAGTCACAGATTTTAGCTCAGCAACTGGATTTGCTAGTGCATTAAGGCTGGGTATGATCGCAGACATTTGGTTATGATGTCCACCAAGTACATTCTGGGATAAAAAAAAAAATGCCACTCACAATTTTCTTTTTCAATTTGTTAATTGCAAACTTTTTGTTATTTTTAATATTTCGCGCAAAAACAGCCAACAACGGTTAATTTGAACAACAGTTAAACTTGGAAAATTGATGTTATTTAATTTATTTCAAGTAATGTTATTTGTATATATTGTATAAGTTTATTTTAACAAACATTAGTTAGTTTCCGTTATAATTTGTTGTGGTGTGTGTGCGGTGTGTTTCCAAATTGTGTTGTTCTATGGTTGGGTTTTGTATCGAAACTCTCCCTCTTCTCGCTATTGCTGTCCTTTATATTCGGTATTCGCAAATAACGGTCTTTCCCATAGGCTTGAATATGCACTGGGATTGAATATGAACAAGGTGCCTTTACATTCGTAATATTATTTAATTGCTAATTATTTGTTTATTATTTGACATTCAGAATTATCTGATAGCTTCAAACGATTTTAACAGATGACGACATCTGTTGACTGGATTGAGTAAGTCATATAAGCTACAATTCAATAGCATAACATCCACGTGTTGTTGAGGCTAAGGTATAAGTCAAATTAATTTTGTTGTAAACGAAATACAGTGAAATTGTTTTTACTTTTTCAATTTTTGGTGTTAGCAGACAATTTCTGCACTGTTTTTCAGGAAACAAATAAACTGATCCAGAGTATATAAAGAATAATTGCTTGAATTATAACTGGCTCAGTAATCGACCGATTATGTGAGCCGAAAAAAAAATTTCCAATTCGCTTAGGTTTTGCCAAGGCCAACCAATGTCCATTCATGGTTTAGATTTGGAAAATCCATGTTTTTCTCATGGGCAACTGTATATTGCATATTCACGTGTAGCGAAATTGTCGAATCTATTTGGGCTAGCTAAAGACACGTTCACCAAAAATATTGTGCACCGATTAGTGATGAATTAAATTGAAATGAAAAATATTTAAATTCCAAATGATAAATATTAAAAAATTAAGACTACACGTATCTACCCAACCTCATTCACATGTTATTTACTAACAACTTTGTAATATACTCATTTGTTTGAATAAAAATAATAAATTTTAAAATTAGTTCTTTTGTATTGATTTTTGCTTAACATCAATTGTACAAAAGTTTTAATCAGTAGTGTTTAAAGTCCTTCCCATTCAAATCCCAATCCAGTGTTTTTTTTTTTGAGCAGCTTTAGCGTTTCCGTCTTCGTTCTTAATAATTTCATTGTATTAACAGGTTACGGTAATAGAAAATCTGTCATGGAGGTCGCCATATTTTTTTTAAAGGCATTTCCCTAACATTTGTTAGTGGAGGGGCCGTTTTGGTAAGAACACCCCTTTCGGAGACTTATACCACTGGATTGGCAAGCACCGAATCCAACCGTGCCATCACTTAATGGCTTTCAATTATGCAACTAATTGCTGACAGATGCCACTTCCAACGCTTAGAGTGAGTGGAATATTAGCTAAAATAAAGGAATTTAACAAACAAATGCAAGAGATGCTTTTGCCTGTACGCGACAATATGAAATATAAAAAAATAATGTAAGTACACGTATGTGTGGTGCATTTATACATATGCTGTTAACTTACCTTTTCCTTTTTTTACTTTTGGATGGTGCTGCTGGGCCGGAATACAATCAAATGAACCTGTCATAAACAATTATTTCGATGTTACTTATAAATTAAACTGTAATGCACAAATCATGCGAATTCCTGCATATGCACAAACATGCATACATACATTTTGTAGATGCTGTTATTTTACCTTATTTCTCAATTGTTCGGTGTTTGGAATCCGCAACTACGCCGGAATATGCCTGTAACAAAGAATTATATTATTATTTAAATATTGTATTAATAAATATTGTAAAATATCACATCTTACCTCTTAGCGTCTGAAAATTGGAAACGCAAAGAAGGTGAAGTTGTCAGATCATATGATTGCTTGTTCTTCTATATAGGTTTTGACATTTCGAATGTTTGTTTACACAAACAAAATACATTGATCGATTTTCGTTTTTGACTTTTCGAAGCTATGATTACACCGTGTGTAAATTTGCCTTGAAGCCATATTTGAATTAATGTGTATACGCATATCACTTTCTAACACACTAAATAACCAAATTTGATATATGCTACTCCTCTTACTACAGAAATTATCCTATAGGGACTAAAAAATAGTTTTGTGAATGTGGTGGTAATGCAGCGAAAACATTCAACTGCAATGGTGAAATGGTTACCTCTGTCTTGTAGGGATGCTAAGATCGCTGTACCCAAAACCAAACACAGGTACGTTCACAGGAATAGCGGAAAAGAATATAAGTGAAAATTATTATAATAAAATAATTGTAAAAAGATTCTAAAACAAAACACGGTACTTGTTATTTAATTTTAAAGCAAAGCAAATTATTATTCAATGCTTGAACATTGAATACTTAGTTAATTATAGGCTTTTGGAACAAACATTATATGGGGGGTTGGCGCGGAGGATAACCTTGATCGCCAATAAGCAAAGATTTTCTCCGCTGTTGTGCAGACATGTCAGTGTGCTGACGAACCTACGGGAAAGTTGCCCAAATTATTGAGTCATGTGTTGCTCTCAAGAATTTTGCGTTAAGAAAAGTGAAACATATAGTGATTGCACACCTAAGAAGCAAAACATCTATAAATTACATTGGCTTATAGATACAACAAAACTTACTGCTTCGACATTGATACTATAGAACACCTTTTTATTTAAATATAAATTAAGAGGACGTTCAACTCTATTTGATGATGGAACAACAATAGCAATATACGTGCAGTCAATTACTCTTATTGTGCTTTTAATGCCGAATTTTATAAAAAAAAAACCTGGAATACATTTCAGGTAATTTAGCTTAAGTGGCTTTTATTTGCATTAATATATACCCTGTTTTTTACATTAGTTTCTTCCTCAGCCGAACAGGGAATTTTGATTTCTCCTTCCTTCACCTTTACAATAAGCTGAGCCATGAAAATGGATCACTAGCGTCTCGTAAACTTCTTAAATGACGCGAGCAATCAAGAAACGAGCTTTTTATTGTTGACACAATAGATAAATCTTGATAAATTGTCAGTCTTGATAAGAAAGCAAGATGATGAATTTATGAAGTGCTCAGAATAGGGCTGTAAATATATTCTTAGTCAGCTTTTTTGTACTAATTATACTGTAACAGAGTTTTCCACTTGGCTATTTTAGTGCTACAACAAATCTATTATTCATAAACAGAGTTATACAATATATAAATCTCTATATTTCTACTGTATATATATCTACTTTCTCGTATGGGCTGTAGAGGTGAAAACCCTTTACTAGCCCCCTTTCCAGTGATGTGAAAATCCTCAGTGAAGTACAGCTAAGTGTTCGTGAGGTGAAAACCCTCATTGACACTAAATTTGCCGGTGGTGTTGATCCCAAGTATACCTATCTACGACACAAATGGTACTTAATTTTCTTTAAATTTTCCTTGCCTTTTATAAAACCAATTTATCGCTGTGGACAGTTTTCCTTAATGCTATGTGTGTTTGCGTGTACATATATGCATGTTCATATAAATTCAGGTTTGAACACGTTTATTGTAGTGAAAACAAAGCGAATGCGCATAAAGCGGAATCCATACCTATAATTACGTGTTCAACTTAAAATATTATATTATTAATACAATATATACAATATGTATGTATGTACATGTGTATTCGAATTCATATTAGATTTATATAATATGTACATAAGATTTTGGGGTCCTTACAATACGAAGTCTTACCATTTAATTTCAACCAAAGTATTAAATAGTGGTCGCTCCTGTAAGCAGTTTTCAATTGTGCACCTTACAATTGTGTTCTACAGACTTGGGTCCTGTGGAGAAAGAGCCACCGTTTCGAAAATTGCCAGTTTATTTGGTGTTAGCGATGGTGGTGCAATATTATCTGCTTATTTTGAACGACTATTTTTTTACTGGCCTATTTTTTAAGAGCGTACAACATTAAGTGTGTCGGTTAGGTGGACGGAATGGAAGTCGAACTAGCTGAAAAACCGTTTGAAGATCCCAAAAACACATTGTATATTTAATAAAAACCTAAGCTGTATGCGATCAAAAACTTAAGAATTACTCATTTAGTGTTGGCTAGTGTGCATGACGCGTGAATTTACAACTACTGCGACTTTTCAACGAAGTCAGAAGCTTTCAGGTTCACAATGGTTAGCAGGTGGCACCGAATTTTTGAAAATACCGGATAAAAATTGAACACTGCTTCGGATTAATGAAAGAGTTAAAAATTCAAGTCAAAAATGATTCTTCTATGAAACCATCAAACTAGTGAAATTTGGTATATGCAATGTTTCAAAACATTATTGTAATAATGAACAGCAAAATTTTACCATCAATGCGGGTGAAAATAAAACTCTAGCAAAAATATCAATTATGTTAGAATAAAAATAATCATTTGTTTAATAAGTTTTAATATTTCATTCGGTTATAAGTATGTAAATTTTTTTTCCTCTTCTAAATTAAATTTAAGATATATGATAACTTTGGCATATAACAAGGAAGATGAACCTGAACAGCAAAATTGTACCATCAATGCGGGTGAAAGTAAAACTCTAGCAAAAATATCAATTATGTTAGAGTAAAAATTTGGCATGTATGTAATTTTTTTCTATTGACATTAACCTACAAAAATACGCAAGTCACATTCCGCCAAAATAATAGCGTCATATTTGTTTACCATATGTCGAGTTTCGTTCCAAGTAAATCGCATTTGCGGCATTCGTTGCTTTTCTTATTTCATCAAAAGAAAAAAGCAGCTGAAGCTCACCGGTTGCTGGTAGAAACTTATGGTGAACATGCTCCAGTGATTAGAACATGTGAGACATGGTTTCGTCAATTTAAAAGTGGAGATTTCGATTTGACAGACAATGAGCATCCTGATGCAGCGAAAAAGTTCGAAGACGAGAAATTGCAGGCGTTATTGGATGTTGATCCAACCCAATCGCACCAAAAATTGGCAGAAACACTACATGTGACTCGAGGAGCAATTTGCCAACGTTTAAAAGCCATGGGAAAGATCCAGAAGTATGGAAAATGGGTGCCACACCAGCTGAACGATAGACAAATGGAAAATCGAAAAACCGTTTGTGAAATGCTGCTTCAACGATTCGAAAGGAAATCTTTTCTGCATCGAATTGTCACGGGGGACGAAAAATGGATTTATTTTGAGAACCCGAAGCGAAAAAAATCATGGCTTTCCCCTGGTGGAGCTGGCCCATCGACTGCAAGGCCAAATCGCTTTGGCCGTAAGACAATGCTCTGTGTTTGGTGGGACCAGTGTGGTGTGGTGTACTACGAGTTGTTAAAACCTGGTGAAACGGTGAACACGGATCGCTACCGACAACAAATGATCAATTTGAATCATGCGTTGATCGAAAAACGGTCGGAATGGGCCCAAAGACATGGCAAAGTTATCTTGCAACATGACAACGCGTCGTCTCATACCGCTAAGCTGGTGAAAGACACATTAAAAACACTTAATTGGCAAATATTATCGCACCCGCCGTACTCTCCAGACCTCGCCCCGTCCGACTATCACCTTTTCGCATCGATGGGACACTCCCTTGCAGAGCAGTGCTTCGCTAATTTTGAAGAAGTCGAAAAATGGCTCGTCGAATGGTTTGCCTCGATAGAGAAAAAGTTTTTTTGGAATGGTATCCATAATTTGCCTTAGAGATGGGCGAAATGTGTAGAAACCAATGGTCAATACTTTGAATAAAAAAAATTTGAGATTCCTTTAAAAATTAAGTGTTTTCTTTATCGAAAAAACCGGTAAATTTCAACTAATACACCTGGTACATATTTGGGCTATTTACCATATTTCACCGATATATGGTATTTCTTGTTTACTGTCCAATATAAAAGTATCGCAGTTATTTGTTCACATGGAATGTGTTAAATAAGGTCTACACTATAAGTGGATTTGTAAATTGTAGCTGTTCCCGAATATGTCGGCCAACAAATTCCAGTGCGACAAGTTTTTTTTATATATACGAGTATATGACACATCGTCGCCATTAGCAAGAAATCGCTCACTTATTTTATTTTGACAATCTGCAGCAGTCATACAAGTCGCACTCATGTGTCTTATTTTCGTGCAGGTGCTTACATTCAAATATGTAATCTTAAAATTATGCGGTAAAATTTACGGATAAATCTTGATAGAAATGATGGATTTAAGAAGTAAAGCCGAAGCAGGTCTTGTGGATAGATCCACGTTGTCAGCAAGAAGAAAGAATATTTTATTGAAGCTTATTTTATACACAGAAGTTGGTATAACAGATAGATAACTCAACATATTTTTTAGTACATATTATGGTGCTGCCATAAGGTACGTATAATACATTCTTCTTAACACCTTATCGGTTTTATCTTTAAGCAATATGCATTTTTTTCATTTCATTCAAAACAAACTTTAGATGTAAATTAATTCAAAAATAAAATATTACATGCTCTTTCACAAATTTATTGTGTTTAATTTTACACAAATGTTGCTTTCCATTCACGCCATTCAAACTCTGTTTCAACCCGTAAAGTGACTAATTAAATTTCAAAACCTTGTCGCTCCTCATCTATCAAGCATTTCGGTTGAAGCATATATGCGTCGTCGTGTAAGACATCGAGTTGATGCAAATATGTATAATTTATGTTCTCTCGCCGATGCAAGCAGTAAACATATATTTGCATACCATATAACTGGCGCTTCGTACTCCTTCTTCATTGTCATTATCGATTCTTCTGCATTTGGTCCATTAAAAGCTTCTTCAAAACTTACAGGTGTAACTACTGGTTTGTCACTCATTACAAACTTTTCCGGGCCGACCTACGGTCCCTGTCCTCACAAATCTAGGACACCCTCGACCAAATCGCTTTTCCTCTAAACTTGATTCACCACCATCATATTGCACTGCGGGCTCTTCTTGAGCCTGAGTTTTACCTAAACTCACATTTTTTTCTACTTTGTTTTCCAAGTTTGAGCTTACGTGTACATCAGCTTGGAGTTTTTGAGTTTGGCCCTCACCCAAATCTGTATCTTTATTTCACATTTTCGCTGCACACTGTTGATCATTGCCATTTAGAACCATAATATCACGCTGGCGAATATCATCGCTTACTATCTCATTTTCAAAGAAGATAACCTCACGGCTGATTGCTCATTTCATATCCGGACTATATAGTCGATAGTCTTTAGTTTCATTACTGTAATCAATCAAAATACATTCACGACTTTTGGGTTGATATTTCTTAAAATGTGTTTTATTTTACATTACTGCTTTTGAATCAAAAGCTCTAAAGTGTGCGAAAGTAGGTTTCATTCCATACCATTCTTCATAAGGTATAGTACGGACAAGTGACTTCGTTGCCGATCTATTGCGAATATACACGGTTGTTTTTATAGCTTCAGCCCAAAATCTTTCATTCATCTTCGCATGCACTAGCATGCTACGTGCCATTTTTCAGTTTCAGTTTTGTTGGGGGTATATAGAACAGTGAGCTATCTTCTAATACCGTTTTCTGTTAGGAATTCCCGAAATGCACCATTCACGAACTCTCGTCCATTATCACATCTTACGAGTTTTATTTTTCTTCCAGTTTGATTTTCAAACATAGTTTTAAAAATTTTAAATGCTTCTACCGCACAATCTTTTGTTTTCAAAAAGTATACGGATATATATCTGGATTTTTCATTGATAAGGGTCGCGAAATATCTTGTACCACCTACTGAAGGTGTGTGAATTGGGACACATAGGTCACTTGACAGTAATTTTACTCTTCGCGCACGTATCACAACAGATAACACATTTCTTATCGAACTTTATGATTTATTTCTAATCAATTTATTACATTTTTGTAAATCAGGTAATACATCGCGCGCTTCAATACCAATAACAAAGTTTTCAAAATTCAGAGAACAGCTGGACAATAAAATTATGTAAGAATTTATTCGTCAACTTGCGCCAAACTTTCGACGAATTCTGTCAAGCGGTTGATGTGATCTCTCATCTTGTCACTGTCCGACTTACGGAGCTGAAGAAGTCCCTTAAATAGCATAATCATTCTTGCAGGACTTCTAGTTTTTCTATACAAAAATTAAAATTTATTTATCGGTGGATACATAGGCCAAGATCAGCACGTTTATCAGTAATTTGCACGTGTAGTAAAATAAACCTGTTATGTAATCAACTGTTTATTTGTATGTATGGGTCCTGGAAAATGTCAATTTAAACGCCTTGAAGCTAGCAAAACGTGCCTCTCGAACTTATGCTTATTCACTCTGAAGTATAAGGATAACTTGTAACCCACAGTCGCAGAATAATAGAAACGCGAAGCGAATATAGCTGCACTAAAACAGGACACCACCCTAATTTTGTGTGCGCACCCTAACAAACCTTCTTCAGCGTTTGCCAAGCAAAAGGCGAGATTTCTAATCAACTCATCGGCAAGCGCGCACGGGGCGAAATTATAAATAAAATTAAATATACACATATGTAACAAAATCACATAAAAGCATTTTATATTACCTATTTTGTAAATAATTTTATACAAAAGATTACTTTGCAAATAACATTAAAAAATTTATAAATTATTATCAATTAATTGAAAATAAACATTTGTACATATACAAAATCGAACACGCGAGTGACTTTTCATTTCGAAGGAACTGAAAGAAGGTACCTCGCGTAAACATATGGTTATGTTCAAATCATAACAATTTTTGTCAAATTGTCCCTAGCCATAAAGAAAGTTTTTTTTTTATATTTTGAGGAAATTGAACTTGTTTTAAGACAAGTATATATATTTTTCTCCAACAAATGTATTACTGTAATCAATCAAAATACATTCACGACTTTTGGGTTGATATTTCTTAAAATGTGTTTTATTTTACATTACTGCTTTTGAATCAAAAGCTCTAAAGTGTGCGAAAGTAGGTTTCATTCCATACCATTCTTCATAAGGTATAGTACGGACAAGTGACTTCGTTGCCGATCTATTGCGAATATACACGGTTGTTTTTATAGCTTCAGCCCAAAATCTTTCATTCATCTTCGCATGCACTAGCATGCTACGTGCCATTTTTCAGTTTCAGTTTTGTTGGGGGTATATAGAACAGTGAGCTATCTTCTAATACCGTTTTCTGTTAGGAATTCCCGAAATGTACCATTCACGAACTCTCGTCCATTATCACATCTTACGAGTTTTATTTTTCTTCCAGTTTGATTTTCAAACATAGTTTTAAAAATTTTAAATGCTTCTACCGCACAATCTTTTGTTTTCAAAAAGTATACGGATATATATCTGGATTTTTCATTGATAAGGGTCGCGAAATATCTTGTACCACCTACTGAAGGTGTGTGAATTGGGACACATAGGTCACTTGACAGTAATTTTACTCTTCGCGCACGTATCACAACAGATAACACATTTCTTATCGAACTTTATGATTTATTTCTAATCAATTTATTACATTTTTGTAAATCAGGTAATACATCGCGCGCTTCAATACCAATAACAAAGTTTTCAAAATTCAGAGAACAGCTGGACAATAAAATTATGTAAGAATTTATTCGTCAACTTGCGCCAAACTTTCGACGAATTCTGTCAAGCGGTTGATGTGATCTCTCATCTTGTCACTGTCCGACTTACGGAGCTGAAGAAGTCCCTTAAATAGCATAATCATTCTTGCAGGACTTCTAGTTTTTCTATACAAAAATTAAAATTTATTTATCGGTGGATACATAGGCCAAGATCAGCACGTTTATCAGTAATTTGCACGTGTAGTAAAATAAACCTGTTATGTAATCAACTGTTTATTTGTATGTATGGGTCCTGGAAAATGTCAATTTAAACGCCTTGAAGCTAGCAAAACGTGCCTCTCGAACTTATGCTTATTCACTCTGAAGTATAAGGATAACTTGTAACCCACAGTCGCAGAATAATAGAAACGCGAAGCGAATATAGCTGCACTAAAACAGGACACCACCCTAATTTTGTGTGCGCACCCTAACAAACCTTCTTCAGCGTTTGCCAAGCAAAAGGCGAGACTTCTAATCAACTCATCGGCAAGCGCGCACGGGGCGAAATTATAAATAAAATTAAATATACACATATGTAACAAAATCACATAAAAGCATTTTATATTACCTATTTTGTAAATAATTTTATACAAAAGATTACTTTGCAAATAACATTAAAAAATTTATAAATTATTATCAATTAATTGAAAATAAACATTTGTACATATACAAAATCGAACACGCGAGTGACTTTTCATTTCGAAGGAACTGAAAGAAGGTACCTCGCGTAAACATATGGTTATGTTCAAATCATAACAATTTTTGTCAAATTGTCCCTAGCCATAAAGAAAGTTTTTTTTTATATTTTGAGGAAATTGAACTTGTTTTAAGACAAGTATATATATTTTTCTCCAACAAATGTATCGAATTTCAAGTAATTCGAATCATAAGCACGATTTTTTCGAATAGGTCAGTCCCTGGTTCATTTCATATACACGACTACTTTACAACATTCACGCTCCATTATTTTTTTTACCGATGTTGTCACGATCGAGTTCACTTTGTAACTGTACTAACTTGCGTTGGCCGCCCTCTTATATAACCAATTGTTGGTGCTCGTACTCAGTTCTAGAAGTTTCTGGCTTGCTCTTACGATATACAGAATACTTGATTCTTGCGACCTTCCATATCATTTGTAATTGAATTTTCCACCCCTCTGCCCTCCACCTAAATCTGATCGTCCCGATAAAACATATCTTTATCCCACGCTGCAAATCTGGTCTATATGCGATACCCCATGTCACTCAACCGTTTTATAATTTTGTACAGAACATCTCAGTCACATTGAGTTTTCGGAGGCAAATCCTTCTTCCGTTTACACATTGTCACCAGATCTTCTTTCTGCCATTTTTTCGATCCTGGGCTTTTACTCTGTCGTTCACAACCGGAGAACACTGTCCACCATATTCCATTAAATCTTTCAGCTTCTCCTTTGGGACACCAGCCATCTTCCTGCCGTTTCTGGGTATCTTCTTTCTGCTGCTCGATGTTGATGAGGAGCACTTTCTTGCTGCTGTATGAAACATCGTGTCCACAATTTTCCTCTAATTTTGGAAAGACGAAATTTACGCACCCTAACGAACCTTCTTCAGCGCATGCAGCTATATAAGCCTTGCTTGCCAAGCAAAAGGCGAGATTTCTAACAAACGAATCGGCGAGGGCGCACGGGCGTAATTACAAAATAAATTAAAATTATTAGGTATAATATAATACTCTATTTTAAACAAAAACTTTAATAAAATAAAGCAATCTTACTAATTAAATTATTACAACTGAAACAAACATTTCGACAATAAAACGTCTACCTTGTACATTAATAAATTGAATACGCGAGTGGTTCGAGCCACCCTTGAAGTGGCACCTTAATTAGACCGTGCATTTAAATCAAAGTGAAAAAAAGTTAAAAAGGGATATACGTTGAAGAATACATACAGAACAAAAACAAAAATTTAACATAATGAAAGCAAGTGCATGTGCATATGTACATAATAAAATTTATAAAAATTATACACAAAAAACAATTTGAAGTAACAGCATACAAACTAAAACAAAAACATCTTGAAGAGTGAAGTTAAAATTAATGTAAAATGATAAACTAATAAAAGCAAGTAAAATACGGGACGTGCGATTATAAACAAACAACGAGAAGTATCAAAAATCATTGCAACAAAGTGACACTGGCCAGGAGCAACATCAAATAACAACAACAAATCAACGTTTGCATCCTACAACTGCACAGCAATCACGCAAACTAACGCTGCAAGAAGCTACAGCAGCCGAATAAGGAACATCTCCTGCAAAAATCAAAAGGAACGTAAGATTTGACATATAATTTATTTCCTAAATTTGCGTATTAATAACATGCTCATTACATGCTTACTATCCACCCGATATGTGCATGCATGAATTTTAATTTTACAAGAAACTTAAAAATTCGCCGCTTAAAAATTCGCAATATTCTTTGTTAACGCTATCTTATAGGTTGTTGACCTCTAGAAATTGCAAATTTAATTACCTATACTACATTCATTTTCCAGAGAATTAAAACAGTAACACTTTTCTCAATAGTGTTCCCAAGAAAAAAATATGCACTCTCCTGTGTCCATTCTCAACAAAAACAATTGGTCAAAAATTAGTGCATCCATTCCACATTTGACGCAACAAATGATTGCTTAATGAAATATTGTGCCAGATTTACCTCTTCCCCCATAGAGGAATTTTCAGAAAATCTCCTGAATATTAAAAATAATTCTCTTGACGATTGCTATAAACGTGTTCAAGATGCTTATGATGTCTTATTCCAAAAAGACAAAGAAGACCTCCTCGCGAATTTCCTTACGCTGGCGGAAGGAAAGTATCAATTTAGCACTGATACTTATGAAAACACTGAGCAACTAAAGTTAATTAGTGCAGTGAATCAGCCAAGTTCTAGATCCCAAATAGGACAAACTCCTAAAATGGCTGAACAATCGGAAGTGTACCTCCAGCTTCCGCCCTGTGACACAAAAACATTTTATAGTGGCTACGATGAGTGGCCGTCTTTCCGAGATATGTTCACTGCCGTATATATAAACCACCCCCTGCTGTCTCCAGCTCAAAAGTTATACCATCTCCGGTATAAGACAAGAGGCCAAGCAGGAGATATAGTTAAACGGTTCGCTTTGACCAACGACAATTTCCAATTGGCTTAGGATGCTCTTCACTCCCGGTATGAAAACAAGCGCCAATAAGTCGACAATCAGGTCACAAAATTATTGAACTTACCCAAGGTTCGAAAAGAAACCAGTGAAGAGCTTATTGATTTATACTCAGCAATCATTAATTGTTTATCAGTGCTCGAAACTCTCGACACACTCATTGAAAACTGGGACCCAATTCTGGTGAATATATGCTCATCCGCATTACTAGAAAATTCTGTAATGCTATGGGAGCAATCTCTCGCATCCCGAAAGCAGTGCCCAACATGGCAACAAATGAAAGAATTCTTTTACAGGCAATTCGAAATTAAAGAATGCGTTGAACACAAGCTGGCGAAATCCCCTACTTCGCAATAACATATGTAACTAAGCCTATTCTTGCTTCACAGAATAGCAACCAATCGTGTAAATTGTGCCAAAAGAATCACACTCTCAAGCATTGCAAGCAATTCAAGAAACTGCCGATACCCCAACGGTACAAATTTATAAAAAATAATAACATTTGTGTAAATTGTCTTGCATTGCACCATACCCTTAAATGGTGTACATCACAAAACACTTGCTTGACTTGCAAACAAAGGCATAACTCTCTTTTGCACTCACGCCTAACTCATGGGTATGACCGACTAAATAAAAGAATTGTGCACTTGACCACTCCGAGTCAAGACACACGGAGAAACACAACTTTGACCTCCCCGAGTCAAAATAAACACAAACAGGCACACTTAACCACCCCGAGTCAAGACACACAGAGAACTACAACTTTGACCTCCCCGAGTCAAAGTACACAAAAAGCTGTGATGATCACCCCAGATCATAATTCCCAATCGGTCATTTCTCATTGCATACTCTGATCACCCCTAGATCAGAGTTTTTCCAAGGACGCATTACAAATAAGTTCTACAAGTCCCGTAGAACAGGCTCCTATCGTCAACATGACACTCATTCATGTCTGCGTCATCCAAATAACAATAAACGAAAAATTAAGAAAAAGCACTATCCGCTGCAGTATACTTCCCACTTTTTCTTTCCAGGAAACGGACAGCCAAATCGGGTCATGGGTTTTCATTCCGAAGAAAAAGGTAACAACGGAAATAACATACGAAACTACAGAGTGAATCAGCACTTTACACGGCCTCCACGAAATCTTTGTTTTCATCGTACCCAACGGATTTAATTCAGCACTTCGTGCAGGGTGGCCCAGTATGTTTAAGCGTGCTCTTAAACAGGACACCACCCTAATTTTGTATTCGCTCCCTGACAAACCTTCTTTAGCGCATGCAGCTATATAAGCCTTGCTTGCCAAGCAAAAGGCGAGATTTCTAATCAACTCATCGGCAAGCGCGCACAGGGCGAAATTATAAATAAAATTAAATATACACATATGTAACAAAATCACATAAAAACATTCTATATTACCTATTTTGTAAATAATTTTATACAAAAGATTACTTTGCAAATAACATTAAAAAATTTATAAATTATTATCAATTAATTGAAAATAAACATTTGTACATATACAAAATCGAACACGCAAGTGACTTCATTTCGAAGGAACTTAAAGAAGGTACCTCGCGTAAACATATGGTTATGTTCAAATCATAACAATTTTTGTCAAATTGTCCCTAGCCATAAAGAAAGTTTTTTTTATATTTTGAGGAAATTGAACTTGTTTTAAGACAAGTATATATATTTTTCTCCAACAAATGTATCGATTTTCTAGTAATTCGAATCATTAGCACTATTTTTTCGAATAGGTCAGTCCCTGGTTCATTTCATATACACGACTACTTTACAACATTCACACTTCATTATTTTTTTTTACCGATGTTGTCACGATCGAGTTCACTTTGTAACTGTACTAACTTGCGTGGGCCGCCCTTTTATATAACCAATTGTTGGTGCTCGTACTCAGTTCTAGAAGTTTTTGGCTTGATCTTACGATATACAGAATACTTGATTCTTGCGACCTTCCATATCATTTGTGTTTGAATTTTCCACCCCACTGCCCTCCACCTAAATCTGATCGTCCCGATAAAACATATCTTTATCCCACGCTGCAAATCTGGTCTATATGCGATACCCCATGTCACTCAACCGTTTTATAATTTTGTACAGAACATCTCAGTACATTGAGTTTTCGGAGGCAAATCCTTCTTCCGTTTACACATTGTCACCAGATCTTCTTTCTGCCATTTTTTCGATCCTGGGCTTTTACTCTGTCGTTCACAACCGGAGAACACTGTCCACCATATTCCATTAAATCTTTCAGCTTCTCCTTTGGGACACCAGCCATCTTCCCGCCGTTTCTGGGTATCTTCTTTCTGCTGCTCGATGTTGATGAGGAGCACTTTCTTGCTGCTGTATGAAACATCGTGACCACAATTTTCCTCTAATTATGGAAAGACGAAATCTACGAATAAAAACTTTTTCATCATATTTCTCGAAAAATTATAGTTGTTCGTTCCCTATAAATTCGTCTCTTAACCAAGGCCGAGCTTTCAATATTTTCCATAATATACATTATTTTAAAGTTAGCATCAGAATACGATTCTATTTATTACTTTATTATTTACAACTGTCAAAAAGCTAATACAGCTAATATAAATGAATGTAATCTATGTCAACCTTTTATTGAAAAGAAATTCTAATTCAAATACCCTCACAAAATGGGAATTGATTATTTTTTATTGAAATACGTAACTCAAATATTTTATTATTTTTTTTGTTTTTACTGAAAGTAATTTAAAGTGGCGGCCGTGGTAGCCGAGTAGTTAGCATTTCCTATAGACATTTGGGTTCAAATCCCGGTGCCACCAACATAAAAAATTTTGGAGTATTAATTTAAATTAAAAATTAAGTGAATATTTCTAATTGCGGTCGCCCCTCGGCAAGGGATGTCCACCCTCCGAGTATATTTCGGACATGAAATAAAGCTCCTCATAAAAAAAAACATCAGCCGTTCGGAGGCGGCTTAGTATAAATTGTAGGTTTCTCCATTTGTTGGAAAAGCATCAAGACGTAAAATCACAAATTGGAGGAGGAGCTCGGCCGAAAATCGCTTCAGCGGTTACAAAGCGCCAATTATACATATATGTAGGAATAGGACATTAAACCATACAGCACAGTGTAAACATGACATTATAAAAGCAACACTGATCGTGGTGAAAATAGAATATAATAAGAATGAGAGACTAGGACCGTCCTAGGAAGAATAAGAACGAAGGAGTTATGCTGCAACTACCCATCTTACATACCTTCCGTCCATAGCAACCTATCTTATGAGAGCGCCATGCAAATGAAAAGTTGTCACCGCTCGCCAATACCGTTACTGACGATTTTCCCAGAGAAACCAGCGGTGATATGATTTTTTCCGTAAAACCGGCTCGGCTCATTTCTCGTTATTATACAAGGTTGCCAGTACTGACTTTTTTAAACTAATACTAAATAAACTAAGGTAACGTGTAGTTTTCTCAAAAGAAGACAAAACTGAATTCGTAATTAATTATTTATTACCATATAGATCATGTATATTTGATTGGTGTTTATATTCGAACATATAAATTATGGAATTTGTTGACCAAAATTATAAATTTGTTTAAAAGTATGCAAACACACTGGCAGCTGGCAACATTTCGCCGCTTTGAGCAGCGTAGATAACTCGTGTATATACATCGCTCTTCCAGTCGGCTGTTATGGACGTTAGCTATGTAAGATGGGTAGTTGCAGCATAATGCATCAATTGGTGGTTCTCGTTACTTTACAACGTTTATTGACGATAAATCGCGTTATATGTGTGTGTACTTTCTAAAGACTAAAGATGCGGTGTTCGAAGCATTTAAAGAATATAAAGCAATGGCAGAAAAGCAAACGGGTTGCAAAATTAAGAACTTGAGAAGCGATAACGGTCGTGAATATATTTCTAATGTGTTTGATATATATTTAAAGCAAAACGGCATTATTAGACAATTATCTGATCATTGCAAGTTCCGGTAAGTCAGAACTAATCCAGATAAAAGCTGACGTAGCATGTAAATTCGAAGCCGTCAATGGTGGACGCATTTCCTGGGTATCGAGATCGAACGTGACGGTGAAACTGGGAGTGTAACGTTATGTCAGAAGCAGTATATCCTCAAGCTACTTAAAGATTACAACATGGAAGATTACAGAAATGTCGCAACTCCATTAGATACTGGGTTTAAGGTGCATTGCAGCAGCAAAGAATGCAATAAGGTCCATAAAGTTGCGTACCAGCCTATAGTATGGTAGGTGCATTAATGTATTTGGCGATTTCTACTCGACCCGATATCCTACATTCGGTGAGTAAACTATCGCAGCGTAATACCGATCCGCATGTAGAGCACGAAGCAGGAGTGAAGCATGGGCTCAGCTTTCCACTACGGTACCAATGCTTGTTACAGCCAAACAAATAGACCAATTCTAATGAAATTTGCAGGAGCTGTTGCTGTAGATCTAATTTAAGTTTATTTCTTATAATTTTCAGATAAATGTTGTTAAATTATTAATAATTTGTTATTAAAATATTTTCATTTTCATAAGAAATTTTTATTTAGCACGTGCACTTAAGCTATATTTATGATGCAATAAAGTAACTTTAATCTGTTCACATGCGATTATAAACAATATTGTCTTTTTATTTTGTTTGGTTTTACAACTTAACTAGATTTAATTATTGTATATTATTTCGGAACAATTTACTAGAGTAATTCTCGATAATGTCAAAAAGTGGGTGTTGCCATACGTGCTAAAAATAAGAATTTATTACTGTACAGGGTTGTATACACGAAATAAAATTTTAAAGAAACACTTTTTAAACATTACAAAGGAGTTTCGTTTAATAATACTGTGCAAGGCGAAGCCGGTGTTGGTTCTTCTGAGGGTTACAATCAAAAGCGCGGCCGAAGGCCGCCAATTTACAAAGGAGTTTTGTTTAAAAATACTGTGCAAGGCGAAGCCGGTGTTGGTCCGGCTGAGGGTTACAATCAAAAGCGCGGCCAAAGGCCGCCAATTTAAAAAGGAGTTTCGTTTAAAAATACTGTGCAAGGCGAAGCCGGTGTTGGTCCGGCTGAGGGTTACAATCAAAAGCGCGGCCAAAGGCCGCCAATTTACAAAGGAGTTTCGTTTAAAAAAACTGTGCAAGGCGAAGCCGGTGTTGGTCCGGCTGAGGGTTACAATCAAAAGCGCGGCCGAAGGCCGCCAATTTACAAAGGAGTTTCGTTTAAAAATACTGTGCAATACGAAGCCGGGGTTGGTCCGGCTGAGGGTTACAATCAAAAGCGCGGCCGAAGGCCTCCAATTTACAAAGGAGTTTTGTTTAAAAATACTGTGCAAGGCGAAGCCGGTGTTGGTCCGGCTGAGGGTTACAATCAAAAGCGCGGCCGAAGGCCGCCAATTTAAAAAGGAGTTTTGTTTGAAAATATTGTGCAAGGCGAAGTTGGTGTTATTTTTTTCAGGTGTGGCATCCTTTAGAATGAAAGGACGGATCGGATGACTTAAGATTGGAGGTGTGCCCGGAAAACGTGCGGTCAGCGGAGGGGCTCGTACCCCTGATACAAAAACACGTAGCTGAAGGGACAATCATACATACTGATTGCTGGAAAGCGTATGATTGTCTCTCCAGCTACGGGTACGAGCACAAAAAAGTGAATCATAGCGACCCTGACAACCCGTTCGTGGCTGAAGACGGGACACATACCCAAAGGATCGAGTCCCAATGGAGAACGGTGAAAAGATTCATTCAAAAGGATAATTATAATAATTCATCCAACTTTGCGGATGTTATTATTGAATATCTTTGGAGGAAGTCAATAAAAAAAAATAAAGATGATCCGTTTTTCAAAATGATTGAAGCAATAAAATATACGTATAAGCCGTAAATATTGTATTTTAGTTGTTTTATTTTAAATTTTTTTTGTTATATGTGGCAACACCAAAGTTTAAAGTAATTGGCTTATTTACAAAATAATAGGGTAAAATTCTACATTTTTTGCAATTTCAACTTTGGATATCTCGAAAACTATAGGTCTCCTAAAGGTTTGGTTTTCGGTTCCTGAAAGTGGGTGGAACCACCTACCACCCCCTATAAATCATCACGCTTGGTCCCGTAAAGGAAAAGCTCCCCGAAGCATGTACTACGGTATTTGAAGAAGACAGCAAGCTATAAGCTACACTACGTGATAACTGGTAAAGCTGTTGAGGGCTTTGCAGATGCTGATTGCGGTAGTGACCCCAGTGACCGAAAGTCTTATACAGGCTATTCTTTTGTAGCAGCTGGTGGTGTATTCTCTTGGGAATCCAAGAAACAGAGCGCCGTGGCCCTGAGCAGTACAGAGGCCGAATACATAGCCTTGTCTGGAGCAGCAAAAGAAGCATATCATATCTGAAAACTTCTAAAAGAAATGGGTTTCGAGCAAAGCGGAGCCTTGTGAAGAAACCAAGTTATCACGCAAGAAGCAAGCATATCGACATAAAGTATCATCATGTCCGGCAGATGTACAGCAAGAAAGAAATTGTTTTAAAATATATTTCAACCAGTAATATGAAGGCAGATATCTTAACTAAAAATCTAGAGAAGTCAAAGCACATAAAATTCTCCAAAGAGATGGGTATATTTTAACTAATTGATATAAAGTGTTGATAAGGAGTGTTGGAAATAAATATGTATATATGTGGCAACACTTCCCATTGCTATCTGTATTATCTCTATCTCTACTCACTTTAGTTTGTAGCTCAAAGTGTATTAGTAACAGTCTACTTTAATTAACCAAACGAACAGATAAATTTCAAAAATATATAATGAAATTAACAAATTATTAAAAGCAAATAAGTAAAAGTTTACAATATCAGAAATTTTTGATAACCATCTGCATGCTTACATTTATCTTGCATAGGCTTTATCAATTTTATTGTACCATTATTTTGCATGTATTTTTCTCATTTAACGTACAATCTTGTATATTCTGGTATTTTGAGCAAGATTTCTGTTTGCTCACTATTAAGGCGCTGTAAAATTCCGTTCAGATTTGCTCTGTTAAATTCCCTTTCGATGGCGAGGCAGCGGAACGATTTGACAAACAGCACGCCCAGGACCTTCTCGTTGTATTTACGTTCTCTGCATGCCCTTAAGCGTTTGTAAATGAAAGAATAGTATATGATAATTTAAAGGAAAAAGTTAATGTAAAGCAAAAATTTATTGAAATATTATTGAAAAGAGGAAAATTAATTAAATAATGTTTGGTTTGTTTGTATGAATTGAATATTTTTGTTATGCAACAAAGAAGAATGGTAGAAGTGACAGCTGTTTCGGAGATCACCACATCTCCTCATCAGACTTCTTATGGCAGGGATCGAACCAACGGATCCTAACTTAACAGGCGAGTGTTCTACCACTGCGCCAACATCAGCCATGTAATCTATTGTTGTATTATTCAATACATTATTAACCAACAACTATTAAGTGCGCTAATTTAGCCGCTATTTTTCTTAATAGAATGGTTAGTCAATCCTGTATACTTTAAGGAGTTAATTGACTGAAAAATGTATAAGCAGAATGTACCTCTTGACTCACCAAGGTCAACAAAATACGAATTTCTTTATGTCCCCTTTGGAATATGCAACTCACCTGAAGTATTTTCAAGGTACATAAGTTTTTAGAGAGTTAGTTGAGGATGGTACTGTAGTTACGTAATTTATACCTTTATTTTGCATGTATTTTTCTCATTTAACATACAATCTTGTATATTCTGGTATTTTGAGCACGATTTTTGTTTGCTCACTATTAAGGCGCTGTAAAATTCCTTTCATATTTGCTCTGTTAAATTCCCTTTCGATGGCGAGGCAGCGGAACGATTTGACAAACAGCACGCCCAGGACCTTCTCGTTGTATTTACGTTCTCTGCATGCCCTTAAGCGTGTGTAAACGAAAGAATAGTATATAATAATTAAAAGGAAAAAGTTAATGTAAAGCAAAAATCTCTATCTCTACTCACTTTAGTTTGTAGCTCAATGTGTATTAGTAACAGTCTACTTCAATAAACCAAACGAACAGATAAATTTCAAAAATATATAATGAAATTAACTAATTATTAAAAGCAAATAAGTAAAAGTTTACAATATCAAAAATTTTTGATAACCATCTGCATGCTTACATTTATCTTGCATAGGCTTTATCAATTTTATTGTACCTTTATTTTGCAGGTATTTTTCTCATTTAACATTCAATCTTGTATAAAATAAAATTCACTTCCTTAGGTTTTATAAAGACTTTATTTAAGTTTAAAGCAATACTATGTATTGCGACTACAGTGGATTTCTTATCACAAGTGGTTGTTTCCAAACTCAAACCGTGAATGTTCTAATTTTGTGCAATCAGCGGAGCTTTGGTTTTTTCTTTTCTCCATACCTGTTTGCCCATCTTTTTTTATGCTGATCACTACCGTTACGAGAGATGAATATCGTTTTGCATTTTTTCTATTGCATTTTTGTGTGTAGCAACAATTCAATTTCGATGCTGTTTTGCTCGCTTGGCAGCGTACTTATTGATACCGTTGTATGCATGAGGTGACAATTCCGTTGGAGTTAACAATGCTTTTGCACATGGTACCAATATCATTATCATAATTATGTTCTTAACTTAATGTAAATATGTGTCTATGTGCATTTTTATATCCCAGCATCAGCTTGGTTGGTGGATGCAACCCAGTAGTGGCGTACTGGAGGGGAAAATAAACTTGTGGATCATTATCATTGTTAACTATCCCCCTTATCAAGCTCGAAACGTCCTCGATTCGAAATAATAAAAGGTACGTTGCAGCATCATCTATTTGTTAGCAAGATGGATAAATACGATTTACGTAGTCGCTCGAGTTTACAAATTTTGACTTAATTACTAGACAATTTTGCTTTTTATGACATATGTATGAACAATTAACTATCAAAATACAATTATTAACAATCGAAGTTTGTTTTCTCAGGAAATGTGGTAATTCAAAATTGGTGTGTGGAATTTATACGTGAAACAGAAAGACAGTTAATTGCACAATTAAAGCAATTTTCTTCATTAAAGCGCAATTTCTCAAGTAAAATGGAACATTTTTTTGGCCTTTTTTTATAAAAAAAAACAGAATTCTATTTTAGGCAACTGACAAATAGTTTTAAACTGCTGAAATTTTTATGTTTGCACGACAAAAGATTTTTCATTCAAACTAAATTGCTTAAAAAATTTTCTGTCTGTACATATACGTATGTTCATACATATGTAGTATTCTATAATAATAGTAACAATAAAAATAGTTTCTAGTTGTTTTATTTAAAAGATTACTTTTACGACAGAAGCCATTACTTTAGCGCAGATTGCTTTTGTGAATTTTTTTTCCAGCGATCAGAACTGTCGTGCCAAGATCCTTTTCAATAACTTTCTCAACATAAATCCTATCAAGCTTACCTCCAAGTCTTTTATTCCGTTTTAGGAAAACCTTTTCACCAGGATAATAAGTTTTTAATTTTTTTTCTAAGTTATTTCTGTGTAAATTTTTTTCTTGGACTTCCAACAATTTTTGTCTTACTATTTCTAATTTTTCTGGAGGGTAATTATGGAATACTTCGGTGGGTTTAGCATTGATGACGGAATGGATACTGCAATTATACTTATGTGTCGCTAGCAAGACTAAGTCAACTGTTTCATCTATTTTCTGTTGCTCTTTTATGCAACGCGCTATTTCCAGTAAGGTCGAGTGAAACCGTTCCACCTGGCCATTGCTTTCGCTGTGGAGAGTGGGTATAAAAAACTGTTGGATAGAAAAATTGTCCCTAAGTAAACTCTTAATTAAATCCGAATGAAACGCTTTTTCATTATCTGAAACAATGGTTTTAGGGTTATTGAATGACAGTAAAATTTCTAATAGGGCAACTTTAATGTCAATTGAGGATCTCGATGCAATAGGTTTAACAATGGCAAACTTTGAAAGTTTATCGACACAGGTTAGAAAATGGTATTTATCGGTCATAAAAATATCCATATGGAGTATTTCGCCTGGAAGGTGGGGAATAGGAGTTTTTCCTATTCCAGGATCGGGCGGTTTCCTCTGGTACTTGTTTTCCAAACATATTTTGCAATTTATGATCATCGTTTGCAACATTTTTTTCATCTTTGGAAAGTAGTATTCTCGAGATATTTGTTGGAAATTCTCGTGCAATCCACGGTGAGCGCGGTTATGCTCAGCTGCGATTGTTTCTAGCTGATCGTCCTTGTTAACCAAGTCTATCACTAAAATTTCTGTATGGATAAACTTTACCCCAGGAAATGTTAGCTTTAGGGTATGTTGTATTTTAGCCAAAGTTGAAAGGTCACAATGAATGCCATTGCTAACATTGGGGTTGACAGCATATTTTATGCACTGAATTAGGTTTGCGATGTTGTCGAAAAAGATTGTAAGCCGGACGAGGTTTTGAAAAAGTATCTTAGTGGTTTTGCTAAACGTATTTGATTCGGATAAAACTAACTGATTTCTGAATTGATTAATAGGGCACTTAACCGATTTAATGACAGAACTTGAAGACTCTTCACTGTGCACACTTTGGCTTTGTTCCGTACAATTAAGGTTGTGACAGTACTGTCTGGAAAGCGCGTCTGCTACCTTATTATCCTTTCCAGGCTTGTAGTGGAACGTAGGTGAAAACTCTTCTATGAAAGATTTCCATCTTTTCATTTTTGCATTCGGATTTTTTTCCGAAATGGCAAATATGAGTGGCTGGTGATCTGTGAAAATATTTATGTTTTTTATTCCATACAAATAATGCTGTAGTCTTTTCAGTGCCCATACAATCGCGAGTAGCTCACGTTCTTTAGTTGCATAGTTTTGTTCGCAAGGTGATAGTGTGCGTGAAATCATGGTGATCGGACGACCATTTTGGGACAAAACTGCACCAAGTGCACTAGACGAGGCATCAGTTGTTAGCTCGAATGCTTGATTGTAATCAGGGTATTGTAGCAGAACATCATCAGAAGCCAAAACCCGTTTTATTTTACCAAACGCCTGGAGTGCTTCTGAGCTAATATCAATTTTTACACTTTTTGAACTCCGCGCGCTAACGTTACCATTTTCACCTCGGAGATATGCAGTCAACGGTTTGACTATAGCAGCATAGTCCTTTACAAAGCGTCGGTAGTATCCGGATAGACCGAGGAATGACCGTAATGCTCGAAGTGATTTTAGGGGTTCGTAATTAATAATATCATTTACCTTGTCTGGGCAGATTTTGATACCTTTTTCGGATACCAAGAAACCCAAAAACTCTACCTCGGTTTTGAAAAATTTAGACTTTTCTGGCGATACTCTCATCCCTGCCTTTTCAAGTTTTTGCAAAACAGCATCGATGTCTTTTAAATGGGACTCTTCGTCAGGAGAATAAATGATTATGTCGTCGACATAAACGTGGCAAAACTTTCCTATACCCTCTCGTAGGACGTCATCTATTGCCCTTTGAAATATGCTAGGCGCGTTTCTTAAGCCAAAAGGTAACCGACAAAATTCATATTTGCCATTATTTATGCTAAACGCTGTTTTTTGCATATCCTTTTCGCACATGAGAATTTGATGAAACCCTGACTTAAGATCCAAGGTAGTGAAGTATTTAGATTTTCCTAAATTGGAAAGAATTATTGTTGTATCCGGGATGGGGTATCGATCGGGGATAGTTTTCTCATTGATCTTCCTAAAGTCTATCACCATCCGCAACTTCGGTTTACCATACTCATCGCGCCCTTTTTTGGATACCACATGAACTGGTGAGTTATAGGGGGAACATGACTTCCTAATGATACCATCCTTGAGAAGGGTTTCAATTTCCTTATTAATGAAGGAAGCTACTGAAATAGGGTAGGGATAACTTTTACTATATATCGGCTCGTTGGTAATTGTGCGGATTCTGCCCTTCACAGAGGTGTTGTATGGCAACGCCCTATCTGGGTCAGCAAAAGCGTTTACGTTTTTCTTTATTATATGTCGAAATTTTGATTGAAAATCAAATGGGACTGACTCAGTTTCTAGTGTTATTGAATTGACCTGTTCACTTGAGAGATATTGTAATTTAACTTTGCCATTACGATAAAGTAAATACCCTCTGTCAGTGACGATTTTTGCATTGATTTTCCGAAGAAAGTCATACCCTATAATACCGTCGAACATGTTTAAATTTGAAAGTAAATAAAATGTTGAGGTATGGTCTAATATATTAACTAAACATTTTTTATCAATAATATTCGTACCATTAATTGAACTTAAACGAAACGGCTTTTCTAACAGTTTAACACCTTGAAGAAATGGAGAATTCTTGATATAATTTTTTGACGTACCCGTGTCAATTAAAATACGAAGCTCCTGACCGTTTCTAGTTGTCTTAGTAATATACGGCAGGAGCGAATTTAGTTTAAAAAATTTATAACGTCGTCGTGATCTGCAATGGCATCTCCCTCCTCACGAGTAATACAATCACTGTGTTGGTCATAATCGCTATAGTAGTAGTCCCTACACTCGACACCTTCCTGAGCTTCAGTCTCAAATATCGTGTTGGGGTTAGTTGAATCTGGCATAAAGTTAATCTTCTGTGCCTTTTGAATAGGTATTCGGTCGGAACTTGATTGCTCACGAGCTCGTTTATGCGTGAATTGCTGGTTAGAATTGGAAATGTGCGGCTTAGGGGTATATGTAAATATGTTAGGCTTAGAATAATTGTTGTTGTGTTGCTGCTGTGACAAATAAGGATTGGTGGTGTGCTGTCTGTAAAAGGATGAACCGTTGTCAACCTCCATTGGGGTTGGCATTTTCGTAACATTCGGGTGGGAGCGTGGTAGCTGCTGTTGCACTGATGCTCTGGGGTTGTTAAGCTTTGGGGTGTAACCCATTGCAAATACTTGTGCAAAGTCATAACGCATATGACTCGTTTGTAGTTCTTGTGCGACTGCGAGAGCAGATGGAAGATCTTTCGGCCTTGCCGAGAAAAGTATGTCGCACATTGGTCGACGGAGACCAGATATAAAGACGCGCAATGCATTATCCCTGGCACGATCATTCAGAGCTTCTACAACATCATTATTGCCACTATGAGTCATAATTTGTTTATTAATTATTAACGATAATTGCCTATCCACCTTGTCGTAGTACTCTGCAATTGACAAGTTATCCTGTCTCAAAATACTAAGCTCGTTTTCCAATACGTATAATGGCCTTTTATCGGCATAGGTTTGATCGAGCCTGGAAATTATCGCCTTATAGTTTAAAACAGTATTAAATGATGCGAGAGTAGTGTTGGCAGAATCGACTATCTTATTCCTAAAAATCCCCATGGCTACATAATACCGCTCCGACCCCTCTTTGTAATAATTCATGGCGAACTCTGCGGCACTTCGCCAGGCCGGGTACGTGGAAGACTCACCTCTAAACTCAGGTAGTGATTTGATTAAGTCTAAACTGGCATTACTTTGTTCAATTAAGGGGTTTATGGATACTGGTAAGAACGGCTCAACACTGGCTGGTTCCAACTGACTAATGGCTAAAGTTAGACGTTGTATCTGCTCTACTAGCTCCTGCTTGGTACGTTCATTAGACGTATTGATAATGTCTAACACCTGTTCTCTACTAACAAACATTTTCGCTTAAAAATTCGCCCTTCGACAAAAGACTTGGTTCACAACTTGACACAATTTATTTTATTTGAATTGGTTATTGTATGTACTAACAATATCACAACTTCCTGGATTTGACAGTCGGGAAAGAACAAAAAATAAGTTTATATAAAAAATAATATATTCTCACAGATTTTGGAGCAAAAGAGCTTCCACAAAACGCAACCTGATACGAAGATTTAAACAATTATAAAAGGTAATATTAGGGCTTATCTAAACTTATGTTTGCTGTAATCTGTGAAAAAAAAACAAAAATTTATAAATGTGAAGAATTTCACACAACAGGTTTCTTAAATTCAGGCCTTGATTGGTACAGTTAATGTCAAATCTCACTATTAAATTAACACACATATGTACGTATCTTTTATAGTTTAATTACTTTATATAAAGTATTTAATGAAGTTTTACTGCTAAAAGGTATCGAACTATCGCATTTGATAACAATTAAGTGAAGAAAAGTTCGAATGACTTTCAGCACTTTTTTAACTTTCTATAATTTACTTTTTTTCATTCAATGCAGTAAATAGAAATGTAAATTAAATTTTTTGGGCATCAAAAAAATCTCGTGGCAGTTTTCGAACATGTGCTGTTTTTAATTTTTATAAATTACTTTTAATGCACACAACACATAAAATTTAAAGTTTAAATTCCACATAACCAATATTTGAAATATCACTTACATAAATAATAATAATTAATTAATAATGATGTAAATCAGCTCCTCGGGGTCTATGGTCCTTTTCTTTTCGGGAAGCCTGCTAGTTGGGCGCCAAATAAAATTCACTTCCTTAGGTTTTATAAAGACTTTATTTAAGTTTAAAGCAATACTATGTATTGCGACTACAGTGGATTTCTTATCACAAGTGGTTGTTTCCAACCTCAAACCGTGAATGTTCTAATTTTGTGCAATCAGCGGAGCTTTGGTTTTTTCTTTTCTCCATACCTGTTTGCCCATCTTTTTTTATGCTGATCACTACCGTTACGAGAGATGAATATCGTTTTGCATTTTTTCTATTGCATTTTTGTGTGTAGCAACAATTCAATTTCGATGCTGTTTTGCTCGCTTGGCAGCGTACTTATTGATACCGTTGTATGCATGAGGTGACAATTCCGTTGGAGTTAACAATGCTTTTGCACATGGTACCAATATCATTATCATAATTATGTTCTTAACTTAATGTAAATATGTGTCTATGTGCATTTTTATATCCCAGCATCAGCTTGGTTGGTGGATGCAACCCAGTAGTGGCGTACTGGAGGGGAAAATAAACTTGTGGATCATTATCATTGTTAACTTATATTCTGGTATTTTGAGCACGATTTCTGTTTGCTCACTATTAAGGCGCTGTAAAATTCCTTTCAGATTTGCTCTGTTAAATTCCCTTTCGATGGCGAGGCAGCGGAACGATTTGACAAACAGCACGCCCAGGACCTTCTCGTTGTATTTACGTTCTCTGCATTCCCTTAAGCTAATAATTTAAAGGAAAAAGTTAATGTAAAGCAAAAATTTATTGAAATATTATTGAAAAGAGGAAAAGTAATTAAATAATGTTTGGTTTGTTTGTATGAATTGAATATTTTTGTTATGCAACAAAGAAGAATGGTAGAAGTGACAGCTGTTTCGGAGATCACCACATCTCCTCATCAGACTTCTTATGGCAGGGATCGAACCAACGGATCCTAACTTAACAGGCGAGTGTTCTACCACTGCGCCAACATCAGCCATGTAATCTATTGTTGTATTATTCAATACATTATTAACCAACAACTATTAAGTGCGCTAATTTAGCCGCTATTTTTCTTAATAGAATGGTTAGTCAATCCTGTATACTTTCAGGTGTTAATTGACTGAAAAATGTATAAGCAGAATGTACCTCTTGACTCGCCAAGGTCAACAAAATACGAATTTCTTTATGTCCCCTTTGGAATATGCAACTCACCTGAAGTATTTTCAAGGTACATAAGTTTTTAGAGAGTTAGTTGAGGATGGTACTGTAGTTGCGTATATGGATGACCTTATTATTCCCTCAAAGGATAGAGATGAAGGTATCTGTAAATTAGATAAAGTCTTAAGCAGGGCACAAGACTATAATATTCGTATAAAATGGGAGAAATGTCAATTTCTTATGGAGAAAGTTAATTTCTTGGGATACATTGTTGAGGATGGAACAATTAGGCCATCGCAAGAAAAAACAATATGTGTAACAAATTTCCCAGAGCCTACTGATCGTTAGTGCGTACAAAGATTTTTAGGGTTGACGTCTTATTTTCGTCGTTTTATTGAGGGTTATATCAGACCTACTGATACCCTACAGGGTATGAAATTCAAATTTGTGAGGAACAGAGAATAGCATTTCAACAATTGAAAAATGCGTTAGCATGTTCACCGGTATTAAGTTTATATAACCCAAAGGCTGTGACGGCAGTACACACAGATGCGTCTATGCATAGGTATGCGGTAGTTCTTTTACAAAGATATAGTGAAGATAGGCAGTTGCACCCGATACAGTATATGGTAGGAAAACTACACCAGTAGAGGAGCGTTGTCATTTTTACGAGCTTGAAGTTCTTGCGATTGTGTCGGCGCGGAAAAAATTGCGTATTTACTTGCTCAGCATTTAAATTTGTTACAGATTGTAACGCGTTCACAATGACAATGCGGAAAAATGACGTGCCAGTACGAGTGTCACGCTAGGCTCTTTTCCTTCAGGATTTTACGTATGAAATAGAATATAGGTCCGGTAGCAGGATGCATTGTTTGTTAATTGAGGACTCGTTAAAATTTAGATTGCCACAAGCGCAGCGCGAAGATGAATGGGCTCGAGCGCTTATAAAAAGTTTAGAGAAAGACAGTTACGAAAACTTTTACATTAATCATGGAATTTTATATAAAGATCCCACCTAAGAACTTTTAGTAGTACCTGCTCAGATGGAAAAATAAATCATAATAATCGCACATAACCAAGGACACTTTTAAGCGAAAAAAACACAAGAAGCGGTTGAAAAATCTTTCCATATTCCAAAGTTAGCAACAAAAACAGCAGAAGTGGTTAGGAGTTGTGTACAGTGCAATATTGCAGATGCAAAAAGTGGTAAAAAAGAAGGTTATTTAAAACCGATATGTAAAGAGGTTCGACCACTAAGTACTTACCATATAAATCATGGAGGGCCAATGGAAAAGACTAATAAACGATATAATTACATTTTAGTTATTGTTGACGCCTTTTCAAAATTCGTTTGACTTTATCCAACGCGTAGTACAGGTGTGGAAGAAGTGATTTTTCGGTTGAAGAACCAATCTTCAGTGTTTGGAAATCCGAAGCGTTTAATTTCGGACAGGGGTGCAGCTTTCACTTCCAACTCCTTCAAGAATTATTGTGAAAGTGAGAGTATACTTACAACATTTGTTGATTGCTACAGGTGTGCCAAGAGGAAATGGGCAGGTTGAACGCATTCATAGAGTAATAATGCCAATGTTAACTAAACTGTGTTCCGAATCTCCTGCAAGTTGGTATCAGTACATAGGCGAAGTGCAGCAAAACTATAAACTAAAAGCTACACTGATCGTGGTGAAAGTAGAATATAATAAGAATGAGAGACTACGAGCGTCCTAGGAAGAATAAGAACGAAGGAGTTACCGAGCGACCACGAAGAGACACGGACGTGAAATTAATTATAATATTAGCAAATAAGCAATGTTAAAAGAAAGTTATTAAATTAATTTAATTATAATATTGCAAACAAGAAATGTTAAAATAAAGTTAATAAATAATTTAAATATAATATTGGGGTTGTGACTATTATTTAGCCCCTCACATATAATTTAAAGTTCATCAGCATCGTTGCCACCGGTCGCTTCATAGTCACGCTCTAATATAGCTAAGCACTCTCGTGTGTCGGTGAATTCGCCTTTGTTCTATTCCATTTTCTACATACCAATAAACAAAATCAGGTAAACATTGTCAAAGATGACCAGATACGAGACTCTTTATTTCGTGGGAGTGCTGAAAAATCCACTTTTTTATAACATGTCTGAACAGTGCTAATGTGGTAGAAAATTGACTCCTCAGGACTTTTTAGAGGAATTTTGGCTATTTTTTACGAATTAATTGCAACTTCAATACAATATTTTGTTGAGAAGCAAACGAATATTTAATTCTATTAAGTTTTAACATTAAAATTATAATAATTTCTTCAATATTTCCCACTGAAACAAAAACGATGGATTTTTATTGACGTTGTCGCGTACTGGCCGCAACAAAAACTTCTTTTGTGTTTGTTTGTTCATTTCCTTTGTTTTGCCTAATATTCCTTTCACTCCAAGCGTTGGCAGTGGCATCTGTCGGCAAATAATTGTATAATTCAAAGCCATGAATTGTTGGCACGGTTATACTCGGTGTGTGCCTACCCAGTGGTATAAGTCTCCAAAAGGAGATGTTCATCAAAACGGTTCCTCCACTAACAAATATTAGGGAAACGGAATGCTTTGCGCGGGTATTCCGTAAAAAGGGGTGCCGCGAGGGGAAAATTATCCCAGTGTACTTGCTGTGCCATGGTGGCGTGCGCTATATAACTCTGTCCCTTTGGGTAATGGGGGCGGCGCCAAATGATTGGGCACCAATACACACTCGCCTGAGAATTCTGACGGCCGACGCGTAGCTTGCGGCCTGGCTAGTAAGTGCGTGCCGGATCAGATTCTAATAATCTACTAAAGCGTGCACACCTTTTTGCGCGGACGTGCGGAATATCTTAGCAAATAAAAATAAAATCAAATTTTTGTAATAATTTAGTGTCAGTCGAGGCATATATTTATTGGCAGTTGAAGCCAAGTAAGGGCAGTAGAAGCCCATAGTGTTTAATTATTATTAAAGGCATAGGGGTTTCGCGTTCTAGTGGCGGAACCGAAGTTTGGCGGCATCACCGGAGGAGCACAGAAGTTGGGCACTCACACCCGACTGTAACCGATAAGTATCATTTTGCCTGTTTATTGTTTTCGTACGTTGTTTTTGTCGTGCCGACAGTGCCGTTCGCTCCGTTCGTCCATACCCATCCTTTTAGCATCCCGCACCCAGAGCCCAGTCATACAGGCGGGTTAAAGTTACCCCTGGCAGCACGGGAGTAGTGCGAGTGGGTTCGTAACCAGTTTGGTTGGACCACACCTCGGGTGCACCCCAAAAATATATTTTGTTTATTTTGGTTTATATCGCTGCTTAATTGTTGTCGTGCATTTGTTTATACCAGCGTTAGTAAAATTCACATTTTGTTGTTTTCCTTACTTGCGAATAGTTTTGTTAGTGTACGTAGCTAGCGACCCACGCCGTCTTCACTAAGCTGGCCGGTCGCTTTGTTAGTTTTGTCATCTTCTTTTTGTGCGGTAGTTTGTTTTGTTGACGTGTGTGGTTGTTGGTAGGCGCTTGACCAACAGCCACTGTAGGTATACATATGTATGTACGTATGTACATACGCACATACATATTGTAAATATAAAAAGTGGAGGTGACAAATTGGCGCCCAACGTGGGGCCCGAGATTTAAAGATATTTATTTTTAAAAAATTTTTGCGGTTTTTATTTCAGTTAATTTTGAGTGGCTTTTTGTTGTTTGGTTTTTGTGTAAATATATAATAATTAACAATTTTCTATTTTGCTTTGATATTATTAGTAGGGCATTCGAGGAGTGCAAGGATTAAGGAGAGATTGGGATTCGAACCCAGGCCCATAAGGAGATTAATTAGTTTTGCCTTATTACATAGGAATTTGGTGAGTCCGTTCCGTTTTGTAAATTTGCAATTTTTATTTGTGCGTTGCGGTACATTGTATTGGAGTGTTTTATACTAGTAGCAAAAATTTTATGTCGAGTGGGTAGAAACTGGTCCAGAAATAACCAGTAGTAGTCCTGCCCAAAATTAGGTTGTGTTTTTTTTATTTTTTTTTGTTAATTAAGGATTTTTGTGGTTCTTTCTGTGTTTTTGATTAAATAACTTTTTTTATTAAAAAACGAATCGAAACTGGAGGAGGTAGAGAAATTAATTTTATCGGTTTCGGGTGGAGGCAAGCCATCGCATGGAGCGAAAGTGATGGCGAAAATTGAATGGTGCCTTTCGCGAATCGGACGGGCGCGACCGGGAAGCGACGGCGAGATGACTCAGCAGATGGAGCTGAAGAGCAAGTTGCTGCTCCATCTCGCCGAACTACAAGAGGTAGTCGGCAGCGAGGAAGCCGAAGAAAAGGAAACCGGTTCGGTAGAGCGCTCGGGTGCCACTCGTGCGGACCCGATAACACCCCCGCCCGTGGAGGTACGACGCGTCGTTGAGGAGACAGCCGAGTCTCAGAAGCCGGTAAACTTGTCGAAGTGGGACGTCCACTTCGACGGCGAAAAAGCGGGAATGTCGCTTTTCGCATTCTTGGAACGGATTGAGGAGTTGAGTGAGGCACGCGGTGTGACCCAAGCTCAACTTTTCAAAGGCGCGGTAGATTTGTTCGCAGGAAAGGCGTTATTATGGTTGAGGTCGGTTAGGAAGTCTTTGGGTAGCTGGGTGGAGCTAGTAAGAGAGTTAAAGCTGGAGTTTTTGCACCCCAACTACGACGATCTCTTACTAGGCGAGATTAGGCGAAGGACTTAGGGAGCGAATGAGTCCATCGGTGTTTATGTTGCGGCTATGAAGGTCATGTTTGGTAGACTTCAGGAGCCTTTATCGGAAAAGAGGATGTTAGGATTAATTAGGTCGAATCTCCTACCATTCTACCAGACCCAGCTGGGACTCGTGACAATAGGGTCGGTTTCCGAACTAGTTGCTTTGGGTAGGCAACTAGAGGCGGTTAGGTCATCGGTGGATGCTTTTGTCCCTCCTCCGAGTCATAAAGCCAAAGATTTATTGGAACCTGACCTGGCTTATGTCTCGGCTGGTGTAGAGGTCGCGGCGGTAGCGCAGCCGGACCATTCAGATAGCTTTAAGCCGGGGTCAAATACCCGTTGCTTTAATTGTAGGCGGTTCGGCCACATTTCAGCAGATTGTAAGAAGGGGATAAAGTGCTTCGGGTGCGGTAGACTTGGAGTCATGAAGCGGGACTGCCCGGTGTGTGCAGCGAAGCCGAGTGGCTCCCCGCGGACCCAACGAAGCTCAGATTCCGGTGGTGGGCGAAACCACAACCCCTTCAGGTCAGGGCGCGTTAGGGATAATAGGCCGGATGACGGCGGTGCAAATTCTCGGTCGAGCGATAGGGTTGTCAGGTCGGACAACAGATCGGGAAACGGGAGATAGACCCCTGGGACAGCAGGACAGGCGGTCTAGTAGGGCGAGTTAGTGAACCTGCTAACTCCCAGCTGGCAAATGTAGGTGTCGAGATTGAAGAGGTTAGGTTGGCGTTTTCGTTGGTGACGGACGGTCACGACGAACGCCCGTATTTGGATATTAGGATCCATGGTTTTACTTTTAGGGCTTTGTTGGATTCTGGTGCGTCCAGAACAGTAATAGGTCGGCTAGGTTGGCAGAAATTGAGTTCGTTTGGTATTAGGGTGAGTTCAGTTTCGAATTTTTTGAGAGTGACTCTCGCGGATGGAGGTCATATCTTGGTGTTAGGTTCGGTTTTGTTGCCAATCGAGGTGGAGGGCAAGTCGGTTCTCCTGGAATGCCTCGTGGTTCCAGAGTTACCTCAGGGCGTAATCCTTGGCATCGATTTTTGGGCCAAGGCGGGTATTATCCCGGATATATCAAAAAGGAGGTGGTCGTTTTCTCGGCCGGAACCAGAACCGTTGGTGGCAATAGTGGACCACTCCGAGTTAGGTGATAGGGAATCTAGGGCATTAGGTCAACTAATAGCTGGGGCGTTCCAGGCTATGCCGGAAGGGCTAGGCCGGACCCATTTGGTCGAGCATAAGATCAGGGTAAAAGCAGGAGTTGAACCTGTGAAACAGCGTTATTACCCTGTGTCTCCCGTCATACAGTCGCGTATGGACGAGGAGATTAAGGATATGCTTGACAAAGGGGTGATAGAGAAATCACATAGTCCTTGGGCGTCTCCAGTTGTAATGATCAGGAAAAGAGATGGTACATATAGGTTTTGTGTAGATTATAGGGTTTTGAATAAATGTACCGAGAAAGATAGCTACCCCCTTCCATATGTGTCGGCGACCTTAGATAAGCTAAGGGATGCCAAGTTTCTATCCAGTCTGGACATTAAGTCCGCGTATTGGCAAATTCCGGTGGAAGAGCAATCGAGGCCCTTCACCGCATTCACGGTACCAGGTAGGGGACTATTTCAGTTTAAGAGGATGCCATACGGTTTGCATAATGCACCGGCAACTTGGCAGAGATTTATAGATTCGGTCATAGGACCAGAGTTAGAACCACATTTTTTTGTGTATTTGGACGATATTATCATCGTTACAAATAATTTCGAGAAGAATTTAGAGATTTTGAAGGTTGTCTTAGATAGATTAGCTAGTGCAGGACTTAGATTAAATAGGGACAAATGTAATTTTTGTAGGTCTGAATTAAAATATTTGGGCTACGTGGTGGACAAGAACGGTCTACACGTAGACCCTGAGAAAGTAGAGGCGATGCTTCGGATTGAGGTATCGAAGAACGTAAAGCAAGTGAGGTCATTTATAGGAACAGTGTCCTGGTACCGCAGATTTATTAAAGATTTTGCAGAGTTAGTTAGGCCTCTCACCGATTTAACAAAGAAGAACCGAAAATTCAAATGGAATGAAGATTGTGAAAGGAGTTTTAGAGAAGCGAAGGAACGCTTGGTGACAGCTCCGGTTTTGAGTTGCCCGGATTTTGAGAGACCTTTCACAATCCAGACAGACGCGTCTGATTTCGGTATAGGTGCGGTGTTAACGAAAATGTTTGATGACGGTGAGAGGGTGATAGCTTATTTGAGTAGGTCCTTGAACAAAGGAGAGCGAAATTACTCGACGACCGAAAAGGAGTGTCTAGCGGTTCTGTGGGCGGTTGAGAAACTGCGACCATATGTTGAGGGCGCTAAGTTTACGGTCGTCACAGATCATTATTCACTTATTTGGTTGAATAAGTTGAAGGATCCGTGTGGTAGGTTAGCTAGATGGGCTTTGAAACTCCAGCAGTACGATTTTGATATAGTGCATCGGAAAGGCAAGGAACATGTGGTTCCAGATATGCTATCCCGAAGTGTGCCAGTTATTTCTGAGGTGACTACTGCCGATCCTTGGTTAGTAAGGATGATTCGGTTAGTAGAGGAAAAGCCTTTGTCGTATCCAGCGTGGAGAGTTGAAGGTGGCAACCTCTACAAGTTTGTATTTCACAAAAGTTCTACTGGCCAAGGATGAAGTCGGACATTGCGAAATATGTTAGGGCGTGTAAAACTTGTCAACAGGTGAAACCTGAGAATTCACAGCCAGCTGGGGGTATGATAGAGAGGACCAAGGCACTCGAGCCTTGGGAAATGATTTGTGTAGATCTGGTAGGGCCTTTAGTGAAGTCGTCACAAGGCTACCAGTATATTCTAACAGTAGTGGACTATTTTTCCAAATTTCCCCTCCTATTTCCTTTGCGTACTGCCACGGCAAAAAGCGTATGCAAACAATTGGAGGACAATGTATTTCTTTTGTTTGGAGTTCCTCGGTCGGTTGTGTGTGACAATGGACCCCAATTTAGGAGTCGAGAGCTTCGGGGCCTCTGCGGTGACTATGGCGTCCAACTCCGGTACACCGCACACTATCACCCACAGGCTAATCCGGCCGAGAGGATCAATCAGATCATTAAAACGACACTTAGGGCTTATATATCAGAGAACCAGAGGACATGGGACCAACAGTTAGCGAAGGTAGCATGCTGTATTAGGACAGCGCAACACGAAGTGTTAGGAGCTACGCCATATTTTGTGAATTTCGGTAGGGAAATGGCGGTAGAAGGCAGTAGGGACTTCATAGACAGTTTAGGAGATCAGGAGAAATTAAATTGTCAGGAGCGGGCAAAGAGGCTCGAAGAGATTAGGACCAACATTAGAACTAGGTTAGAGCAGGCGAGTGAGAAGCTCGCGAGGAAGTACAATCTCAGGCGTCGAGATGTACAGTATATGCCTGGAGAGTTAGTGTGGAGGAAGAATTTTATGCTGTCGGATGCAGCGAATTTTTATGCAGCGAAGTTAGCGCCAAAGTATGTAGGGCCGTTTATTGTTAGGAAGAGAGTGTCACCGTGGACATACACACTGACAGATGACTTAGGCAAAGACAAAGGGACTTGGAACGTTAAAGAGTTGAGGCCATATAGGGATTAATAGGATACTGTAGGAGATTTCCATTCCCTGACCAAAAGGAAGATTCCTTCCTTTTCGTTGAGGAAGGGGTGGAGTTGTAGCGTACTGGCCGCAACAAAAACTTCTTTTGTGTTTGTTTGTTCATTTCCTTTGTTTTGCCTAATATTCCTTTCACTCCAAGCGTTGGCAGTGGCATCTGTCGGCAAATAATTGTATAATTCAAAGCCATGAATTGTTGGCACGGTTATACGCGGTGTATGCCTACCCAGTGGTATAAGTCTCCAAAAGGAGATGTTCATCAAAACGGTTCCTCCACTAACAAATATTAGGGAAACGGAATGCTTTGCGCGGGTATTCCGTAAAAAGGGGTGCCGCCTTTCTTTTTATACGGCGAGGGGAAAATTATCCCAGTGTACTTGGTGTGCCATGGTGGCGTGCGCTATATAACTCTGTCCCTTTGGGTAATGGGGGCGGCGCCAAATGATTGGGCACCAATACACACTCGCCTGAGAATTCTGACGGCCGACGCGTAGCTTGCGGCCTGGCTAGTAAGTGCGTGCCGGATCAGATTCTAATAATCTACTAAAGCGTGCACACCTTTTTGCGCGGACGTGCGGAATATCTTAGCAAATAAAAATAAAATCAAATTTTTGTAATAATTTAGTGCCAGTCGAGGCATATATTTATTGGCAGTTGAAGCCAAGTAAGGGCAGTAGAAGCCCATAGTGTTTAATTATTATTAGTGGCATAGGGGTTTCGCGTTCTAGTGGCGGAACCGAAGTTTGGCGGCATCACCGGAGGAGCACCGAAGTTGGGCACTCACACCCGACTGAGAAACCCTAAGTATCATTTTGTTGATTTATTGTTTTCTTACGTTTTTTTGTCGTGCCGACAGTGTCGTTCCTTCGTCTTTCCCATACCCATCCTTTTAGCATCCCGCACCCAGAGCCCAGTCATACAGGCGGGTTAAAGTTACCCCCGGCAGCACGGGAGTAGTGCGAGTGGGTTCGTAACCAGTTTGGTTGGACCACACCTCGGGTGCACCCCAAAAATATATTTTGTTTATTTTGGTTTATATCGCTGCTTAATTGTTGTCGTGCATTTGTTTATACCAGCGTTAGTAAAATTCACATTTTGTTGTTTTCCTTACTTGCGAATAGTTTTGTTAGTGTACGTAGCTAGCGACCCACGCCGTCTTCACTAAGCTGGCCGGTCGCTTTGTTAGTTTTGTCATCTTCTTTTTGTGCGGTAGTTTGTTTTGTTGACGTGTGTGGTTGTTGGTAGGCGCTTGACCAACAGCCACTGTAGGTATACATATGTATGTACGTTTGTACATACGCACATACATATTGTAAATATAAAAAGTGGAGGTGACAACGTAGTGGTACTGGTGCGTTTTGCTCTTCTGCGGTTGAATATTTCCCGATCTGACACTGCTGCCAATATTAGAATAGAGGGAGAAACGCTCTCAGCTTCAGCATGAGTGAATTTGAAAAAGTTTCGTATTTAGTCATCTTTGGCACCGTCCGCATCAATTACTCCGCTAAGGTCATATGCACCATTCTCGTACTTAATACAATCATCAAATTTTAAATCCGTCAGGACCCCAGTTGAATATGGGATTTAGATTTTATAGCCTATACCTCTACATTCACGTTCTATGGTAAATGTCCTTGGTATAGCAGGCAACACGTCAGATATTTATTTAGTTGTTTGCTGTTTGAAGCTTCGATAAAACTGTCCGAACTTTCATACATATTTCATTTCATTTATTCATTAAAGCTTACATAACAAAATCTTGTTATATAAACTATGGTAGGCAGCGCTAGCAACATAGGGTTTCTATCCGGTATAACTACCTTGAAATCTGTCATAAAGTCGATGAATGACATACAGGTATTCATTTTTTTCCGGTAGACGGAATCTTCTTAAGATGCTAGTACGCCCATGGCTTATAACTATTCATTCAGACATCTTTTGTAGACTTACCGCGGCGAAAGCAGCGCTTATCGAATTAGAGATAGTTGATTTTTTCTCAAGTGCTGGCCACCAGATTACAACCCCATAAAGAAGTTAGGCCTAACAACTGTAATTTAAAACCAACGCACTATTTTGGGTGACATGCCAGATTTCCGGCCAATCGCACCTTTGCAGGTATAGAAGGCAATGGACGCCTAACGCATCCTTTTCTCAGAGTTCTATGACCAGCTTAATTTCCTGTTCAGGATGAGTCCCAGGTGTTTTGCAGACTCAGCAATGGGCAGGTACGTTCCTGAGGGCGTTGGTGTTTTAAACTTAGGTGAAAAGAAGGAGTTCGGTTTCTTGGCCTTCAAGTCAAGTCAGGCAGAAGAAACTGCATTTGGCGCTATATTATATCCATAAAAGTAACTAGGCTATATTCTCTGACCGAGATAGATCTCTCAATTGTGGTGCATTGTGTCCGTTGACCTGCTTTTCATATAGGCATGTTGGTTTTTCGAGAGATTGTGATCAACATTAGACCTAATGTGAATCTTTATCATCGTTCTGCTACCTTAATCGAGAGGCTATCCTTTCTATATCAAATTAGATATAACGATGATCGGAAAAGGAGTGATCCTTAAGGACCCTACAAATCCTTATCGCCGTCTCGAGTTCCACCGAGATTAGAATGGCATCTAGATCCTCTCTTCTATTTCTAGGGATAAAGGTAGGATCATTTCCTTTATTGCTTATAATGAGTCCCAATAAGTCGTACATAACAACTGCTTTAGTGTACGGACGTATTTTTTTGATCGGCTCCGTAACTTCATTTAAAGTTCAAGGAAACCAAAGTATTAAATGGTTGAAATTCATACACCTGTTGCAGGGGATGTATAGCCACTTAAGGGGTTAGGGGTAGTCAGGATTTTCAAAAAAAATTTTTGCATTTTCGTTAAGTATAATATCTTAAAAATAATCTCTGAAAATTTCAAGTTAATCCGATAATTCGTTTTTAAGTTATTCGACAAATAACAAAGAGAGCTCGGGCCTTTCAAAGCGCTGTGTGAAACTTTAAACGCGTTTTTCTCAAAACTATGTTTTTTGAACTGGTGACAACTGTAACTCGAAAACCGCTCAGTTGATTTTAATGAAATTTATACAGCTTGTAGAATACATAATAAACTCGAGCCTGATCGAAGGATTTTTATTTTGTGAAAAATTTCGATTTTTTAAGACCAATTAACTGTTGATTTTTTCCCAAAAATCTAGAAAAAAATTTCTTGAGGCCGCCATATTGTTAATTTTTGAAAAAAAATAAAATCCTTCGATCAGGCCCAGGATTATTTATTTATAAAACTATTTTTTTTTATCCGATTGATTTCAGATGAATCTCCAAGGACTTATGATTGTCACCGCAAGGACCTTTTTTTGGAACTGGGTTAACACAGACAGCTGTAACTTCGGAAATAAATTTTTTTTTTTGAAATTTTCGTGACTTCAAGTCAAAACATTGTTTAATAATACCATATCACTACTTTTGTAAAATAAAATTATTTAATAGCAAAAAAAAAATACTGAAAATTCTCATTTTTTCGTGCCTCTGACTACCCCTAACCCCTTAAGTTGGCATTAAACAACATAAAAAAGCAATAAAAATAAAAAATAAATCATTTGTAAACATAAACAATCAGAAAACTAAAATCAGAAAAATAAAGTGAAAAGTGAACCGGCATTTAATGAGAGACCAACGCTCAAATCATAGAGAGCAGCAACAGCAGAAACAGGAACAGCTATGCAGGCAAGCAGCGCAGCAGCAGCAGCAACATCAGTGCGGGCGACGACAATAGAACAAGGTGAGATAGCCAAAGTGAAAAAAGGGTCGGCAGTGCAGACAGGCCTTGATCGCTACATAAATGTGTTAAGCCAAAAGAGGAAATATAGTCCTCCCAAAAAAGTGATTAATGTTATGAAGCATAATACCGTTGGCTCCACTATCGATACTGATGGCAATGCACTAAAAGGGAAGAGATTTGCCCCTTTAAATGAGGAAGACCCTATTACAGACCCAAAGGGTATTGCCACAGTCGCCAATACTAAACCTCCACCAATCTACTTGCGGGAGCGCAGTTCTTATTTACTCGTTACAAACATAGCCAAGATAATAGGTACCAACAATTTTCACATTGTACCTCTTAAAAAACGAAACATAGACGAGACAAAAATACAAGTACCCAGTGAAAGAGACTTTCGTGAAGTCGTGTTTCTTTCTGCAAACAACAAGAATTATTAATCTTACCAATTGAAGAGTGCAAAAGGCCTCATTATTGTAATGAAGGAAATTGAAGCCACTGTTGACTCAGGTAATATAAAAGATGCTCTAGAGGAGCAAGGGTTTGAAGGGCCGTCGTTAACATTATTAACAGAAATAAAGCACCGTAGCCTATGCTTAAAGTGTTCTTATCGCCAAGCTCAGCTCAACTTAAGAAGAACAAAACGCATCTAATTTACGGGTTAAAATACCTTTTACACCGAAGAATCATGGTGTAAGAAGCGCTTAATCGTAATGGTGCCGTGCAATGCGCAAACTGTCAGGAATTTGGTCACACAAAATCCTATTGTTTTTTACGTACCGTCTGCGTAGCATGTGGTGATCTTCACCATTTTACAAAGTGCCCCTTGATTAATCGGATACAACACAAAAAAAGTGTTGCAACTACAGTGGCAATCACACCGTTAATTATAGAGGTTGTCTGGTTTACAAAGATGTAAAATCAAACTTAGTCAGGGTATACAAGCCAAGCCAACTTATATATACTACTTCCATTCCGAGTCCTTCCAACCTGCCCAGCTCAAATACTGGTCAATGACCCATGCTCACGTAGTAAAAGCCTGTGAACAGGTCCCAAGTACATAAATATATTTATATCTATTTGTATGTACGATATATTCATAATGTGTAAGTGCATATATACAAAATTTCTGTTGTTGTAGAGGCTCCAAGAGCTTCGGCTTGGGGTCTTCACAACTTAAAACTCTATTATTCTTCAAATATTTATATTCTTACTTTTTTATTAAATTTTTTTGTCACTTTAATAAACATCCACTTAGTTGTAATTTTGTTTTTTCATTTGTATAAATGCGTGAATTAATTTTTGATAAGTACTTTGTTTACCTATATGTAATTTTGCTTTTAATACTTTTGCAGTTGTAGTTTTTATTTATTTGTTTGTTTGAAGAAACAAAAAAAAACTAATTTTGTTTATAAATTATTATAAATATTTACTTTATGTTTTGCACGCTTAATGGTCGGCGCTGATAAACGATTAGTACGCGCGTAGTTGTTGCTGCTCTCCTTCTTGCCACTACCTGGTGCGCTGCGTTTGTAGCATTGGTTGCACTTGCATCTTGGTGATCAGCGTGTGATGCGCTTTGTGGGAGCGTTTGCAGTTGTGTGCATAAACGTCAGGCAATTAATACAATAACGTTGCTCCCTGGCTACTGCTAGCCGTTGTCGCGGTTTCTCCGCCCGGAATTCTTCAGTGTTTCGTCTCTGCCGTAGGGGCTGTGTTCTTGCAAAGCTGAATATCTAAATGGGAACAATATAAATTTTTCTATTTTTGGAATGGTTATGCCATCCTGTGAGCTAGGAATGCTCGCTAGAAAAAAAAATACATCTTGACGAGTGGTCGTGTGATAACTCCATTTTGGGTGCGTACATGCAAAACTCTGATGTAGTTGTCGGCGAACATTTTCAATGTGCCCGAGATGCAACTCTGTGGGTGGTAGTGTGTCTTCTTTGACCACAACTAAGCCGCCTGGTTGAGGATCGGTCTGTAAATTTTTCCACTTATATCTATTTTGGAAGTCTTTGACATATTCATTTTTCCAACGACTGCCAAACTCATGGTGAAAAATTGTGCGTTTGGCTCTGGACTGGCCATAAGCTGGGTGCCTCGGTTGAAAAGACCAGGACTGAGTGCCTTGAGGTCAGCAGTGTCTTGTGACATAGTCGAACGAGGTCCCGAGTCTCAATTCGCACTAGTAGTGTTGTGAATTCCTCAAACGCAAACGTATGAGATGCAGCGGCTTATTTGAGATGGATTTTAAAACTTTTTACTGCTGATTCCCCTAAGCCACCCATGTGTTATGAGCTGGGAGGAATGCCGTGCCAATTTATGCCTTGAGTAGCACATTTTCGGATTATATCGTAGACGAAAACTGCAACATAGCCTTTGAAAAAAGTATTAGATCTTAACAGGGAAGCTTTGATTTGGAATGGCCCTGCAAAATAAACTACCGTTGTGGAAAATGGAAGTAAGAAAGTGCAACGCTCAGGGGGTAGAGCGACCATAATTTACGCGCATGTTTTTTGCTTGTAAGGAGTACATGCTTTACATGCTTTTTTTAGCTAGAGGTAGTGATCTTTTTTTTTTTTTTTTTTGAAATGGCAACATGTAAAAAGGTTGTCCCATGGACTTAAGTCGGACGTTGTTTACGAAACGGAACATATACCCAGTCACGCTAATCGCTCGAGAGAATGAGGAAGCCCGGTCTGGAAAGTCAGACTTATCTTCGAGCACGTGATATGCTTCTACCTTACACGTTTTTGGCGGCGAAGCACAGCGTGCCAAACGGATGTTTGTTGGCTACCCAGGGGATACTTGGTCTTAGACCGGAAATCGTGAGCTGCTTGAACCAAATGCAAAAAATCGCTTCTGGCCATTCCCAGATGAATAGCAGTCAAAAACTTTCCTCACTTGCGTGAACTTCTGCACATGGCCCCATCCCCCCATCTTACTTACTTTACGCAAAACTTTTCTCCCAAAAACTCCTAACGCCGACTCATCAAGTGTTGTTATCGTCCATGCCTCCGCACTATATAGCAGGACGGGAACGATGAGAGACTTGTAGTGTTTGGTTTTCGTTCGTCGGGAGAGGACTTTACTTTTCAATTGCCTACTTAGTCCAAAGCAGCACCTGTTGGCAAGAGTGATTCTGCGCTGGATTTCAAGGCTGACATTATTATTGGTGTTGATACTGGTTCCTAGATAGACGAAATTAGCTACGACCTCGAAGTTATGACTGTCAACAGTGACATGGGAGCCACAAGTCGCGAATGCGATGACTGTTTGTGTGATGACAGGAGATATTTCCTCTTGCCCTCGTTTACTACCAGATCCATATCCTTCGCTTCCTTATCCAGTCTGGAGAAAGCAGAACTCACGGCGCAGTTGTTGAGGCCAATAATGTTGATATCATCGGCGTATTACTCTTATAGAATATTGTACTTTCTCTATTCAGCTCTGCTGCTCGTATTATTTTCTTCAGCATTAAATTAAAAAAGTCACATGAAAAAGAGTCACCTTATCTGAAACCTCGTTTGCTATCTAACGGCTCGGAGAGGTCCTTTCCGATCCTGACGGAGCTTTAAGTGATGCTTAACGTCAGTTTACATAGCCGTATAAGTTCTGCGGGGATACCAAATTCACACATAGTGGCGTAAAGGCAGCTCCTATTCGTGCTGTCGAAGGCGGCTTTAAAATCGACGAAGAGGTGGTGGGTGGCGATTCTCTTTTCACGGATCTTTTCCAAGATTTGGCGCATGGTGAATATCTAGTCAATGGTTGACTTACCAGGCGTAAAGCCACACTGATAAGGTCCGATCAGTTTGTTGACGGTAGGATTTAGTCTATCACACAATACGCTCGACAAGATCTTTTAGGCGATATTAAGGAGGTTTATCCCACGATAATTGGCTGCAGACTGTAGTTCTTCTGGTAGGCCGTCAGCTTCAGCCGCTTTGTTGTTTTTTAAGCGAGCGATTGCTATTCTAACTTCTTCATGGTCAGGTAGTGGAACGTCTTTTCCATCATCGTCGATTGGGGTTTTCGGGTTCACCATCTCTGGGTGTTTCATTTTCACTGTCATTCAGCAGGCGGAAGAAGTGTTCTCTCCATAGATTCAGTCGTCGCTAGCTCACCCCTCTGGGATCTAAAAGAGTTTGCTCCGGTCTTGAAACCTTCTGTAAGACGTCGTATCTTCTTATAGAATTTTCGAGCATTACCCTTGTCGGCCAGCTTCTCAAGCTCTTCATACTCAGGCATCTCTGTTTTCTCTCCACGACACGGCAGTCCTCTTCGTACCAGCTGCTTTTGTGACCTTTACGAAATCCAAAAGTTTCGCTTGCAGCTGTACGTAGAGAGCTTGAAATGCCGTCACTCAGTTCCCGTATACCCAGATGCTGATGAGTGCTCTCAGAGAGTACGCACGTCGAGAACATTGGAGTCATGTCTTCCATCTATCACAACATGATCGATCTTGTTTTGTGTTTTTCGATCAGGAAACAGTCAAGTGGCTTGGTGTATTTTTTTATGCTGGAATCTAGTACTACAGTCAACCATACTTCGAGCCCCGGCGAAGTCGATCAGCCTCAACCCATTAGAGGATGTTTCGTTGTGAAGGCTGAATTTTCCAACTGTCGCACCAAAGATACCTCCTTTGCCCACCCTGGCATTAAAATCGCCAAGCACGATTTTCACATCGTGTCGGGGGCAGCGCTCATAAATATGCTCTAGGCGCTCATAAAAGGCATCTTTGGCCAAATCGTCCTTCTCTTCCGTCGGGGCGTGGGCGTAAATCAACGATATGTTGAAAAATATCGCTTTGATGCGGAATGTGGCGAGATGCTCATCCACCGGGGTGAATGCCAATGCTCGATGACGAAGTCTTTCTCCCACCACAAGTTCGACATCAAACTTGCGCTCCTTTATGTGGCCGCTGTAGTAAATGTAACAAGAACCTACTCGCTTTCGTCCTTGTCCCGTCCATCGCACTTCTTGGACGGCGTTGATGTCAGCCTTTATTCTTACGAGGACATCAACCAGCTGGGCAGCGGAACCTTCGCAATTAAGGGACCGGGCATTCTAGGTACATGCCCTCAAATCGTGATCCTTAATTCGTTTGCGGGGGACGTCAACAGAAAGGGGGTATCTCACCCGAGGCGTTGTAAGCTTTTTCATTGGAGTTGGTTTCTACGTGGCGGGTCCCAAACCTAGCGCACAACCTCAGTAGGCGAGTAAGTACAAAGTTTTTACATATTTATATAGCGAGCCGCTTGTTTCAAGACCGACGCCCGCTCGCAGCCATTTCGCTGGTGAACAGACGCTGCAATTAGACTTCAGCGGACCCTTAAATCGAATAAGTCGGAGTGGCTCCACTGAAACTTCCTCTCTTATTAGCCGTGACCCAAGGCTCCACACGGGCTGGTTACCGCATCTTGTACAAGAGTTGCTCACGTTTCCAGGGTACGCGACGTGGACGCAAGAGTAGGAATTGAGTATAGCCTCGCAACTGTAACAGCATACCCAGGAGCTTAACTACACCCCATCACTTGTAGGAATATCTGCGGTAAACGGTACGTACAATATTGGTCCAAGAACACTACCCTGCGGAACACCTGCCGTGATTGGACACTCTTCTGTTATGTATTCATTTACTTTTACTGTGAATCGCCTGTTGGATAAGTAGGGTTCAAGGATATGGTATTAGGTAATGGTTTTTTTAATTTAATGAATGAGACCACCATTCCACACTTTGTCAAATGATTGAACCACAGCAAGAAAAACGGCCGAGCATACTCTCTCAATTCGAATGCTTTCCTTATTTCATTTGTTATAAGTCTTTACTTGGTTTAGCTATCATAATTATCTGCGACTTTTTCCAGATCTGTGGATAATATCCTAGCACTGAAAAGCTTTGCAAGAATCTCGAGAGCAATGCTTGGCAATTCTTTTAGCATTTTTGATAAGATATGATCGTTGGAAGACAAAGACGTTACAAGATTTTTAATATTTCTTTCTTCTTGTATCTGAATGCCTTTTTAAGTTAGTTTTCTGTTAAATACAAGTAACTTGTTTCCAACATCAGTTGCTCTCTCTATTTGCGGATTGGTCTGTATATGACTGCTAATGTATATTTTTATATCTGCCTTAAATATATATAAATTAGTTCTTGATGTAGTAAGTCGAAAAGCATGCTCACTTTCAATTGCTTGTTCGTTTAATTTAATCATTATTGAGGAATGATCTGAAGATAAGTCAGCAGGATATAATCGTATCTATTTTTGGTACTTATAATCGTATTATATAACTGACGACCTTTCGGGTTAATTAGTCTCGATCCCCAATGAGTATGCTTCGTATTGTAATCACCTCCAGCTAAGAAACTATCACCTAGAGTCTTGAAAAACTCACTAAATTGTTTTTCTGTTATTACAAAACGTGACATCAATCGAAATCGCAGCCAAAGTTAGATCAACTCCCCTAATTTTAAGGGTGATCGAAACTGACTGCAACCAATTTGTTGGAAAGGAATTAAAAAGCTGTGCTTTAAACGGTTCCTAATGAGTATAGTTGTGTCACCATGTGCTTTGCAATTTGGATGATTTGTGTTGTACAGCTTAAACCCAGGGATATAATAATTATACTTCTGGGTGAGATGTGTTTCAGATATAAGCATAACATCAATTTCGTGAGCCTGTAAAAATAATTTTAGTCATGCATTGGTTTATATTAAGGCTCATGACCTCAACTCCAGTAGTGGAAGGAATGACTGGTGGGGCCTGTTCACAGGCTTTTACTACGTGAGCATGGGTAATTTGACCAGTATTTGACCTAGGCGGGTTGAAAGGCTCGGAATGGAAGTAGTATATGGGAGTTGGTTCCGTTTGGCTTGTATACCCTGACCAAGATTAGATTTTAAATCTTTGTAAACCAGACAACCGGCGGTGTGATTGCCACTGTAGTTGCAACACTTTTTTTGTGTTGTATCCGATTAATCAAGGGGCACTTTGTAAAATGGTGAAGATCACCACATGCTACGCAGACGGTACGTAAAAAACAATAGGATTTTGTGTGACCAAATTCCTGACAGTTTGCGCATTGCACGGCACCATTACGATAAAGCGCTCCTTCCACCGTGATTCTTCGGTGTAAAAGGTATTTTAAACCGTAAATTATATGCGTTTTGTTCTTCTTAAGTTGAGCTGAGCTTGGCGATAAGAACATTTTAAGCATAGGCTACGGTGCTTTATTTCTGTTAATAATGTTAACGACCGCCCTAATTTCAAACCCTTGCTCCTCTAGAGCTTTTGTTTATCACCTGAGTCAACAGTGGCTTCAATTTCCTTAATTACAACAATGAGGCCTTTCGCACTCTTCAATTGGTAAGAGTAATAATTCTTGTTGTTAGCAGAAAGAAACACAACAACTTCACGAAAGTCTCTTTCACTGTGTACTTGTATTTTTGTCTCGTCTATGCTTCGTTTTTGAAGAGGTACAATATCAAAATTGTTGGTACCTATTATCTTGGCTATGTTCGTAACGAGTAAATTAGAACTGTGCTCCCACAAGTAGATTGCTGGAGGTTTAGTATTGGCGACTTTGGAAATACCCTTGGGTCTGTAATAGGGCCTTCCTCATTTAACGGGGCAAATCTGTTCCCTTTTAGTGCATTACCATCAGCATCGATAGAGGGGCATGTCACCCAAAATAGTGCGTTGGTTTTAAATTAAAGTTGTTAGGCTTAACTTCTTTATGGGGTTGTAATCTGGTGGCCAGCACTTGAGAAAAAATCAACTATCTCTAATTCGATAAGCGCTGCTTTCGCCGCGGTAAGACTACAAAAGATGTTTGAATAGATAGTTATAAACCACGGGCATCCTAGCATCTTAAGATTCCGTCTACCGGAAAAAAATGGATTACTGTATGTCATTCACCAACTTTATTTATGATAGATTTCAGTAAAAAAAAAATAATAAAATATTTTAGTTACGTATTTCAATAAAAAATAATTAATTCCCATTTTGTGAGGGTATTTGAATTAGAATTTCTTTTCTTTAGTTGTTCTTTTTTTTTAAGTTTGTACTACTGCATTGAGTCCATTCTCCATACCACCATGAGACATGCAACAGGGCGCGTTACTGATTTTTATAAGGGTTCGATTACTCTAGAGGTCTTTTTCCATGAAAATTACTTATTAGTTGCAGCGTGGTATAAAAATATATTTTATCGGGACGAACAGACTTAGGTGGAGGGCAGTGAGATGGAAAATCCAAATACAAATGACATGGAAGTTCGCAAAAATCAAGTATTCTGTATATCGTAAGAGCAAGCCAGAACCTTCTAGAACTGAGTACGATCACCAACGACTGTAAGAGGGTGGCCAACGGACTGACCTATTCGAAAAAATCGTACTTATGATTCGAATAACGTGAAGTTTGATACATTTGTTTGAAAAAAAAAATGTATATTGATCTTGCAGCAAGTTCAATTTCCTCAAAATATAAAAAAACTTTATTTATGGCTATAAGCATAAAGTGTGTGTAGCTATTCGCTTCGCGTTTCTATTATTCTGCGACTGTGGGTTACAAGCTATTCTTATACTTGAGAGTAAATAAGCATAAGTTCGAAGGCAGGTTTTGCTAGCTTCAAGGTATTTAAAATGACATTTTCGTGAAGTGACCCATACATACAAATAAACAGTTGAATACATAACAGGTGTATTTTACTACACGTGCAAATTACTGATAAACGTGCTGTTCTTGGCCTATGTATCCCCCGATAAATAAATTTTAATTTTTGTATAGAAAAACTAGAAGTCCTGCAAGAATGATTATGCTATTTAAAGGACTTCTTCAGCTCCGTAAGTCGGACAGTGACAAGATGAGAGATCACATCAACCGCTTGACAGAATTCGTCGAAAGTTTGGCGCAAGTTGACGAATAAATTCTTACATAATTTTATTGTCCAGCTGTTCTCTGAATTTTGAAAACTTTGTTATTGGTATTGAAGCGCGCGATGTATTACCTGATTTACAAAAATGTAATAAATTGATTAGAAATAAATCATAAAGTTCGATAAGAAATGTGTTATCTGTTGTGATACGTGCGCGAAGAGTAAAATTACTGTCAAGTGACCTATGTGTCCCAATTCACACACCTTCAGTAGGTGGTGCAAGATATTTCGCGACCCTTATCAATGAAAAATCCAGATATATATCCGTATACTTTTTGAAAACAAAAGATTGTGCGGTAGAAGCATTTAAAATTTTTAAAACTATGTTTGAAAATCAAACTGGAAGAAAAATAAAACTCGTAAGATGTGATAATGGACGAGAGTTCGTGAATGGTGCATTTCGGGAACTCCTAACAGAAAACGGTATTAGAAGATAGCTCACTGTTCTATATACCCCCAACAAGTGCAGTGCTAGTGCATGCGAAGATGAATGAAAGATTTTGGGCTGAAGCTATAAAAACAACCGTGTATATTCGCAATAGATCGGCAACGAAGTCACTTGTCCGTACTATACCTTATGAAGAATGGTATGGAATGAAACCTACTTTCGCACACTTTAGAACTTTTGATTCAAAAGCCGTAATGTAAAATAAAATACATTTTAAGATATATCAACCCAAATGTCGTGAATGTATTTTGATTGTTTACAGTAATGAAACTAAAGACTATCGACTATATAGTCCGGATATGAAATGAGCAATCAGCCGTAAGGTTATCTTCTTTGAAAATGAGATAGTAAGCGATGATATTCGCCAGCGTGATATTATGGTTCTAAATGGCAATGATCAACAGTGTTCAGCGAAAATGTGTGTGTCAATAAAGATGCAGATTTGGGTGAGGGCCAAACTCAAAAACTCCAAGCTGATGTACACGTAAGCTCAAACTTGGAAAACGAAGTAGAAAAAAATGTGAGTTTAGGTAAAACTCAGGCTCAAGAAGAGCCCGCAGTGCAATATGATGGTGGTGAATCAAGTTTAGAGGAAAAGCGATTTGGTCGAGGGTGTCCTAGATTTGTGAGGACAGGGACCGTAGGTCGGCCCGGAAAAGTTTGTAATGAGTGACAAACCAGTAGTTACACCTGTAAGTTTTGAAGAAGCTTTTAATGGACCAAATGCAGAAGAATCGATAATGACAATGAAGAAGGAGTACGAAGCGCCAGTTATATGGTATGCAAATATATGTTTACTGCTTGCATCGGCGAGAGAACATAAATTATACATATTTGCATCAACTCGATGTCTTACACGACGACGCATATATGCTTCAACCGAAATGCTTTATAGATGAGGAGCGACAAGGTTTTGAAATTTAATTAGTCACTTTACGGGTTGAAACAGAGTTTGAATGGCGTGAATGGAAAGCAACATTTGTGTAAAATTAAACACAATAAATTTGTGAAAGAGCATGTAATATTTTATTTTTGAATTAATTTACATCTAAAGTTTGTTTTGAATGAAATGAAAAAAATGCATATTGCTTAAAGATAAAACCGATAAGGTGTTAAGAAGAATGTATTATACGTACCTTATGGCAGCACCATAATATGTACTAAAAAATATGTTGAGTTATCTATCTGTTATACCAACTTCTGTGTATAAAATAAGCTTCAATAAAATATTCTTTCTTCTTGCTGACAACGTGGATCTATCCACAAGACCTGCTTCGGCTTTACTTCTTGAATCCATCATTTCTATCAAGATTTATCCGGAAATTTTACCGCATAATTTTAAGATTGCATATTTGAATGTAAGCACCTGCACGAAAATAAGACACATGAGTGCGACTTGTATGACTGCTGCAGATTGTCAAAATAAAATAAGTGAGCGATTTCTTGCTAATGGCGACGATGTGTCATATACTCGTATATATAAAAAAAAACTTGTCGCACTGGAATTTGTTGGCCGACATATTCGGGAACAGCTACAATTTACAAATCCACTTATAGTGTAGACCTTATTTAACACATTCCATGTGAACAAATAACTGCGATACTTTTATATTGGACAGTAAACAAGAAATACCCTATATCGGTGAAATATGGTAAATAGCCCAAATATGTACATATGTATAATTGGTGCTTTGTAACCGCTGAAGCGATTTTCGGCCGAACTCCTCCCCCAATTTTTGGTTTTGCGTCTTGATGTTTTTCCAAAAAATGGAGGGACCTACAGTTTATACTAAGCCGCCTCCGAACGGCTGATGGTTTTTATGAGGAGATTTATTTCATGTCAAGAAATACACTCGGAGGGGTTGACATTCTCCGTCGAGGGGCGACCGCAAATAGGAAATTTTGCTTAATTTTGTATTTAAATTAATTTTCTGACACCAGTATTTGAACCCGAGCTTTTCGAATGGCAGTACGCAATGCTAACCACTCAGCTACCGTGGCCGCCAAAATAAAAAAAAAGTGGGCCGGATATAAAGAAAAAAGCACTCCATTGTCAAGTTTAAAAACTATGCAGGAGAAAAAGTTTAAATTGGAGGTGAACGAACTTGAATTTGAACCACAAAACGAAATGGAAATGAGGAAGATTGAGGTTCAGGCGTTGGGAAAAAGCTTACAAGTTTAAAAATTAAAAGGAGCGAGCGAGAAGCGTTTAAAAAATATGAAACTTAACTGAAATTAAATTTTAATTTAATATTTAGAAGAGGAAAACAAAATTTACATACTTATAATCAAATGAATTATTAAAACTTATTTAACAAATGATTATTTTTATTCTAACATAATTGATATTTTTGCTTGAGTTTTATTTTCACTCGCATTGATGGTACAATTTTGCTGTTCAGGTTCATCTTCCTTGTTATATGCCAAAGTTATCATATTTCTCTAGTACAATAATGTTTTGAAACATTGCATATACCAAATTTCACTAGTTTGATGGTTTCATAGAAGAATCATTTTTGACTTAAATTTTTAACTCTTTCATTAATCCGAAGCAGTGTTCAATTTTTATCCGGTATTTTCAAAAATTCGGTGCCACCTGCTAACCATTGTGAACCTGAAAGCTTCTGACTTCGTTGAAAAGTCGCAGTAGTTGTAAATTCACGCGTCATGCACACTAGCCAACACTAAATGAGTAATTCTTAAGTTTTTGATCGCATACAGCTTAGGTTTTTATTAAATATACAATGTGTTTTTGGGATCTTCAAACGGTTTTTCAGCTAGTTCGACTTCCATTCCGTCCACCTAACCGACACACTTAATGTTGTACGCTCTTAAAAAATAGGCCAGTAAAAAAATAGTCGTTCAAAATAAGCAGATAATATTGCACCACCATCGCTAACACCAAATAAACTGGCAATTTTCGAAACGGTGGCTCTTTCTCCACAGGACCCAAGTCTGTAGAACACAATTGTAAGGTGCACAATTGAAAACTGCTTACAGGAGCGACCACTATTTAATACTTTGGTTGAAATTAAATGGTAAGACTTCGTATTGTAAGGACCCCAAAATCTTATGTACATATTATATAAATCTAATATGAATTCGAATACACATGTACATACATACATATTGTATATATTGTATTAATAATATAATATTTTAAGTTTAACATGTAATTATATGGATATACATTTTATGAATTCCGCTTTATGCGTATTCGCTTTGTTTTCACTAGAATAAACGTGTTCAAACATGAATTAATATGAACATGCATACACACGCAAACATACATAGCATTAAGCCAAACTGTCCACAGCGATAAATTGGTTTTATAAAAGGCAAGGAAAATTTAAAGAAAATTAAGCACCATTTGTGTCGTCGATAGGTATACCTGCCCGTGGAATCAACACCACCGGCAAATGTAGTGCCAATGAGGGTTTTCACTTCACGAACACTTAGCTGTACTCCACTGAGGATTTTCACATCACTGGAAAGGGGGCTAGTAAAGGGTTTTCACCTCCACAGCCCATACGAGAAAGTAGATATATATACAGTAGAAATATAGAGATTTATATATTGTATAACTCTGTTCATGAATAATAGATTTGTTGTAGCACTAAAATAGCGTGTCGTTATTTTACACAAGAAACCCTTGGCAAGGCTGAGCTAACCCCAGCCAAGTGATAAGCTCCGTTGCAGTATAAATAGCACAAAACAGCTAAAAATATATTTACAGTCCTATTCTCAGCACTTGATAAATTCATCATCTTGCTTTCTTATCAAGAGTGACAATTTATCAAGATTTATCTATTCCGTGTCAACAATAAAAAGCTCTTTTGTTGATCGCTCGCATCATTTAAGAAGTTTACGAGACGCTAGTGATCCATTTTCGTGGCTCAGCTTATTGTAAATGTGAAGGGAGGAGAAATCAAAATTCCCTGTTCGGCTGAGGAAGAAACTAATGCAAAAAACAGGGTATGTATTAATGCAAATAAAAGCAACTTAAGATAAATTACCTGAAATGTATTCCAGGTTTTGTTTAGAAAATTCGGCATTAAAAGCACAATAAGAGTAATTGACTGCACGCATATTGCTATTGTTGTTCCATCATCAAATAGAGTTGAACGTCCTCTTAATTTATATTTAAATAAAAAGGTGTTCTATAGTATCAATGTCGAAGCAGTAAGTTTTGTTGTATATATAAGCCAAAGTATTTTATAGATTTTTTGCTTCTCAGGTGAGCGATCACCGTATATGTTTCACTTTTCTTAACGCAAAATTCTTGGGAGCAACACAAGACTCTAGAATTTGAGCAACTTGCGACCTACGGGAACATCTCATTCGTCAGCACACTGACATGTCTGCGCAACAGCGGATAAAATCTTTGCTTATTGGCGATCAATGTTATCCTCTAGAGCCGTCGCTTCTAACACCAGTTGGATAACCTAATACCTCCAAAGAGCTAAAGTATAACAAACTATTTACATGGTTCTGCCAGAACTGCTTTAGATGTTCGCTGAAGCACCGAGTTTTGCATTATACACATGAAAATTCAGCTCTGTTTGTTACCGCTGGCGTTATATTACATAACATAATGACAAAAGCAGGCATTACGCTGAGCGAGTAACATGACGAGGTTGCAGAAGACTTGGATTCTCCAATTAATGCTGTTGATTCTTCACAATATATAAGTGAAGGTATATATAGTTATTAGATAAACAAACATACTACTTACTTGTATTACATATTTGTTTATTTATTTTCCTTTTTTTAACTATGAATATAGACTTCAATAATACCAAAAGTAAGCAATATTGTCTACGAACCGCGCCAACCCCCCATACGTGTATAGTGTTTTTTCCAAAAGCCTATAATTAACTAAGTATTCAATGTTCAAGCATTGTTTTGTTTTAGAATCTTTTTACAATTATTTTATTATAATATTTTTCACTTATATTCTTTTCCGCTATTTCTGTGAACGTACCTGTGTTTGGTTTTGGGTACAGCGATCTTAGCATCCCTACAAGACAGAGGTAACCATTTCACCATTGCAGTTGAATGTTTTCGCTGCATTACCACCACATTCACAAAACTATTTTTTAGTCCCTATAGGATAATTTCTGTAGTAAGAGGAGTAGCATATATCAAATTTGGTTATTTAGTGTGTTAGAAAGTGATATGCGTATACACATTAATTCAAATATGGCTTCAAGGCAAATTTACACACGGTGTAATCATAGCTTCGAAAAGTCAAAAACGAAAATCGTTCAATGTATTTTGTTTGTGTAAACAAACATTCGAAATGTCAAAACCTCTTTCTGATGTATTTTGTTTGTGCAATTTGTTGAAATGGAAAAAAGAACAAGCAATCATATGATCTGACAACTTCACCTTCTATAAATTCGCCTTGTATGGCTTTTGAAAATTTTACGCCATTTGCGTTTCCAATTTTCAGACGCTAAGAGGTAAGATGTGATATTTTACAATATTTATTAATACAATATTTAAATAATAATATAATTCTTTGTTACAGGCATATTCCGGCGTAGTTGCGGATTCCAAACACCGAACAATTGAGAAATAAGGTAAAATAACAGCATCTACATAATGTATGTATGCATGTTTGTGCATATGCAGGAATTCGCATGATTTGTGCATTACAGTTTAATTTATAAGTAACATCGAAATAATTGTTTATGACAGGTTCATTTAATTGTATTCCGGCCCAGCAGCACCATCCAAAAGTAAAAAAAAGGAAAAGGTAAGTTAACAGCATATGTATATATGCACCACACATACGTGAATTTAGGACATAAACAAATCTTTTTAACTAACAATATATTTTTAGCTAATTCTTTTTTATTTTTCCAGGCGGATGTAATGAAAGATAACCTATCAGCGGGAAACTTTAGAAGTATGAAAATGACCGAAAATTACAATTTGAGAAACACGTTTCGAATATGCATTTGTAATAAGTCTATTCATTTATAGTTATATTTTGCAGCTGAATCATATCAATATATATATTTATATATGGAATCACTTTATTTGAAAAAAAGTTAATTATATCTAAATTTAATGTAAATAGACATAAGTAAATGCAAAAAAAATTATGATTGTAAAATTGCATACAAATATGGTATATGTAGGAACATATTTGTTAAATTTTAAAATACACTATTGCATTTTAAATAAATAAAAAAGTAAATGCATAAAAGTATCTTTTTTCTTTTTAAAGGAAACTGGTAAGTAAGCAATACGGTGGTGGTAATCGAGTGGTTTCCGAAATACTAACCTTTCATATGACACAAAATATCCAATCAATTAATTTTAGTTAACCGAAGGATAGCCAAACAAATACCGAATCAATGCAACAAATGGGTAATACATACAAAGCCTAATACAAAAGTTTGAGCGAATACAACAATACCAAATGTTATAACGTAATGTAAAGGCGCTGTTTACCAAATAATAATACACATTTTGCCAAACCAAATATACAATTATTGCAGAACAGTATATTTTCTTTACGTCGCAAAGTAATGAGATAGGGTGAATAAGATAATCGCACCACATGCGGCGAATAGGAGAAATGGTAAAAAAGTTGCCGACGCTAGTACAAAAGTAACGTATCTGCTACCAAACGCGTAAGTGAAAGGTAATCGATACATTATATGTGAAATAACTTTACCCACCCTTCTTGTAGGGATGTGTAATAATTTATTTACATTAACGTTTACATATATTTAAATTGTTTTGTATAACGGGTAACGAGGAGGATAGGGAGGGTTGCAAGCATATAAGTACGAAGAAGGGAGTAGGATGAGGTGTATATATATAGGTGAGTTGGAAAGGTAAGCATGTTAAAGTAAGTACACTAGGTTTATTGTTATTATTCTACATTTTAATTGTAGGGGCTGTAGGTTTTAGATTGTTATTTCGTTAGTTCGAACGGCCGCCGCTAAGCTGTCGATCGGCTAACTAAATTCAGGCCAAAATGGATAAGGGAATTGGCGCGTGATGGGGCACACGGAAATAGGGGAGGCGCACGTTGGTTTGCTCGTTTAATGGTAGATGATGGTGATTGATTATTGCGCGTTTACAGCTGCTAGGCGAATCACATTCGCCCGCCGTGTGCGTCAACGCCAGGTAATTCATACAGTAGCCTTGCACCCTGGCTACTACTAGGCGTTGCGGCGGCTTCATCACTCTGAATGCGCCACACATGCGTCGAGGGTGATATTTGTGGCAGAGTCTACACTGGAGGCAGTTTTCTTTCTCTGCCGTCGGGGCCAAGGGTACGGTCGTTTTTGTCGCCATTTTCTGGAACGAAAAGATCATCAAGATACGTACATCCAGAACTCGAATGTAGTTATCCGGTCCACGGCGAACATCTTCAAATCGACCGAGTCGCTACTCGGTGGAAGGTAGTGGGTCTTCTTTGACTACTACCAAGTCGCCTGGTTGAGGATCTCGCTGTGGATTTTTCCACTTGTATCTCTTCTGAAGATCTTTGAGATATTCCTCCTTCCAGCGTCGACTAAATTCGTGGTGAAGGATTTTAATCTTCTCCCATCGATTGGTCAATGAAAGGTCTATTGCGTTTGGCTCGGGGATGGCCATAAGCGGTGCAGGAGTGAGTGCAGTGAGGTCAGCGGTGTCTTGCGAAATAGCTGACAGAGGTCTCGAGTTGAGAACTGCCTCAACTCGCACTAATAATGTGGCAAATTCCTCAAACGTAAACTTATGAGATGCAACGTGGGGTGCGCTGGGAGGAATGTAGTGCCAATTTATGCCTTAAGGAGCATATTTTTGGACTATGTCGGCAGAGCATTCGTTAAGGAATTTAACGAAGTCGCGTTGTATAGCGCGGTGGGCGCCGATAAACGTTTTGCCGTTGTCGCTCATAATTTTGGATGGAAATCCTCGTCGTCCGAGGAAACGTGCAAACGCTGCTCGAAATGCCTCAGTTGTCAGATCTGAACAGAGCTCGAGATGCACGGCCTTCGTTGCAAAGCAGACGAAGACTGCAACGTAGCCTTTGAAATAAGTGTTCGACCTCAAGACTGAAGCTTTTATTTGAAATGGCCCTGCAAAGTCTACTCCCGTTGTAGAAAATGGGAGTGTGAATGTGCAACGCTCAGGGGGCAGAGCGGCCATGATTTGCGAGCGTGTCTTTTGCTTGTAAAGCGTACATGCCTTACATTGAAAAATGCACTTTTTAATCAGAGGCTTGAGCTTCGGAATGAAGAACTCTTGTCTGACCATTTGAAACATCAAACGTGTCTCTGCGTGAAGAAGCAGTTCGTGCATAAACTTCAAATATAGGTGGCAGAACCTCGATTTAGTTGGGATGATGATTGGGTGTCTTTCGTTGTAACTCAGCGTGGAATGTGCCAATCTGCCATTCACACGAAGCAGTCCATCCTTATCCAAGAATGGATTCAGAACGAGTAGTGTACTCTTTTTGTTAATAGCTGTTTTAGCTCGTAAAGCATCTTTTTCGCTAGGAAAATAGCGCTTTTGGGAAATATCGATGATGCGCTTCTTGGCGGCTTGGCATTCACTATGTGTCAGATGTGGCAAGGTGATTAATGGTTGCCCATTGGACTTATTTCGAACGTTGTCCACGAAACGGAACATGTATGCAGTCACGCGAATCGCTCGAGAGTATGAGGAAAACCGATCTAGATAGTCGGGCTCAGCTTCAAGCGCGTGATATGCTTCTACTTTCCGCCTTTCTGGCGGAGAAGCGATGCGGGCCTTTGAATTTGGCCAGGAATCTTCGTGGCAGGAGAGCCAATTTGGTCCATGCCACCAAAGTGAATTGGCAGCTAAGTCCTGCGTCTTGCAGCTGTGTGTACCAAGATCTGCGGGATTATCTCCGCTTGCAACATAACGCCATGTACCGCTTGGAACATATTCTCGGATTTGAGAGGTGCGATTTGATACATAGGTCTTCCATGTGCATGGTGGCTTCTCAAGCCATGCCAATACGATCTCGGAATCTGACCATAGAAATATGTTGCACGCTTGTAAACTGAGTTGTTTTTGAATGGTTGCAACCAGTTTTGCTAATAGTAACGCGCCACACAGCTCTAGGGGTGGTAAGCTTACTGTTTTCAACGGTGCTACCTTTCCTTTTGCAATCAGCTGGGTGGACGTAATTTCATTGTTAGCATGTGTGCGGATGTAAATTGTTGCACAATATGCTTTTTCCGAAGCATCGCAAAACCCGTGGATTTGGGTGTCCTGCCCCGGAGCGAAATTAACCCAGCGTGATATTTCCATTGCGCAAATAGCAGGCAGATTTTCTGCAAAGGTGTGCCATTTTGACAAAGCTGTTGGCTTAGCACATTCATCCCAATCAGTGCCGTCTAGCCAGAGTTCTTGTAACAGAATTTTTGCTTGAATCATAACTGGCGACAGTCATCCTGCCGGGTCAAAAAGTTTTGCAACCGACGATAAAATTTGTCGCTTAGTGACCGCATTTGCTGAAGTAGCTGGCAGAATTGTATATGTAAACTTGTCTGTTAGAGCGTTCCATTGGATACCCAGAGTTTTGGTTTTAGAAGCAATTTCAGAAAGTTTGAATCGAGCAGATCCTCTTTGGGATATTGTTGCAGTATAGTGGCGTCATTTGACCACTTGAAAAAGTGATTCAGAAGCACTGTCTATGTAATGACTACCGGATAAGATGTCATCGACATATGTTTGGTCTCGTATTATTGATGCAGCCAGTGGATATATTGCCTCGGTATCCGTTGCAAGTTAATGCAACGTACGGATGGCAAGGTATGGTGCACAATTGACCCCAAATGTAACAGTTTTCTGGCAGTAATCGGTGACAGGAAATTCCTTACTTATACATGCGCCATTGAAGAATGAGCAGCATGAGGTATGGTTGGAGAGTAGGATAAGTATACCAAACATCGTTGAGTGAGGTGCCTAAGCTCGATATTCTCGAGGCGTTAAATACCACTCGAACTTCAGTGGTCACTTTATCCGGTTTTACAACGGCATGATGTGGCAAGTAGAATGAATGGTAGTTGCCACTGGAGATTATTTCACGCGGGTAGGTGAGCTCCATGTGGTCGAGGTCAAGATATTCTTGCAACACATTATTGTATATTATATTTAATTCTCCTATTTTCTTAAGCGTGCGCACCATACTAAAAAATTGTTGAAGCGCTGCAGACCGGGAATGGCCTAAAGAGAATTTTGCGGGGAAATCTTCCTTGAATGGAAGCCGCACAATGTACCGACCGTTCGGGGCACGAGTCGTGGTTTGCTTGTACATGTTTTCGCAAGCTTGATCCTCATTTGAAATTTGTGGAATTGGAGGAATTTCTTCCTCTTCCCAGAATTTTCTCAATTGATCACCAAGTGTATCAGTTGAGATTTCTTCTACTTGTGTCGGTTACTGGACCGCTAAGGATCCAACCAAATATTGTGTTTTGCGCATGTACATACTGTGTCGCAAACTGTTTGTACACCTTCCACGAGAATTTGTGGAAGTATGTCACTGCCGATTACCATGTCGGTTTGAGCTGGTATATGGCAATTTGGGTCAGCAAGTTCATGGATTTTGAACTGTTGCCAGGTATTACGACTTAAGGTAAAGGTTGGCAAATGCCTCGTTAGCTTTTGTAGCACCAGAGTCAAGGCACAAAGTTTGGATGAGTTTTGGACGATATGTCCACCCATTCCGGAAATTTCGAACTTGGAATGTTCGACTGGAAGTCGCAACCTTTTCTGAACTTTCGAGGAAATGAAAGTTCTTTGTGAGCCTTGGTCAACTAAGGCTCTGAGTTGGAACAATTCTCCTTGGTATTCCACTGCGACAATAGCCGTTGGAAGGAGAGTTCTGCTATCGTGTCCCGCGTGTAATGATTGTATTTGTGCTTGCTTAGAGCAGCACGGCTGCTCGCTTGTATTGGAGCTTGTATGCGCTTATCGAACTGGAGATGATGGCTTGGCAGTTGAGTGTTGCACAGTAGAGTTATGAGAACTGTTGCTGGCGGTTTAAGCATTTGGGTTTGCATTTAGGTGCAACAAGGAATGATGCCGTAACTGACAATATGCACATGCAAACCAGTAAACGTAAGCAGTTTTTGTAGAGTTGATTCTGCCTCGCAAAATATATTCCGTTTGATACCGACATTTTTATGAAATTTTGGCATTGTGAAATTGGGTGTCGGGAGTTGCAACACGGACATGTGATATCACTTTTTTGTTCCGCCACAAATGATTATGTCCTGTTAAAGGATCTATTATGAGCGGTGCTTTGAGTGGCGACTGGTTTTGTTTTGTTTTGGCTTGGATGAAGCCGATTAAGACACTCCACCACTAGAAGTGAGGAAATCGTTCATTTGCGACCATGCTGGCAGCTCTTTTCGAGATGCAAGAGATTGTTCCCACAAGGATAATGTGGTTTCAGGCAGTTTCGAGGAGCATAAAAAGACTAATATTGGATCCCAACTATCTGTCGATACGCCTTGGGAATGTAAGGCAGACAGACAGTCATTTATTGTCGTTTGTAGTCTTTGTAATTGCTCGCTATTTTCGGTCTGTACGTTGGACAGCGAGAGTAGGACTTTTACTTGGTTGTCCACTAGAATACGTTTGTTTTCGTATTTTGCCCGTAATGCCTCCCAAGCTAGCTCGAAATAATCATCGCTCAATGGATATTGTTTGACGATTGAGCCAGCTTTGCCTTCCATTTTATACCGGAGATGATACAAATTTTGTCATGACACGTGAAGTATTTATTGTCTGCTGAAATTTTGAAGTTTTCGGGCAGACATTCGTCGGGCTTTGAACAAAACTCTTTATAGACCATTTTAAATTCTGCCCAACACTCATCTAGTGATTTGTCTTTGATTTTTAGATACGTCTCCGTGTGATCCTGAATAGGGGAATCACTGAATCGAGAACAGTATCGAATCACATTGTCACTTAATGAAATTAAAAGTTGCGCGGAAGGATCGATCTGTTTAGATCTGCGCGTTTGAGACGATTCTCTTTTTGTGCTAAAGGCTTCGAGTGAAGTTCCCTTTCTTGTTTCGGAATCAGACATTTTGTGTTCCTTAGTACCTTTGGTAGGACTATCAGCAATTGGAAAAAACGTATTTAATAGTCGCAAAATGAAACCGTGAAACTCGAATAGAGTTTATACGAATATCGGATGTTCGCACTTTGTACTTTATTGTAGAAAAACAATGCACTTTATGCCACAGAAAAATTAAAAGAAAAATTTGTGGCCGTGTTTGTGTTTTTTTTTTTTGTGTTAAAATCACAACTTTACGTTACGTGTAATGTAATTGTAAAATTAAATCATTGGAAAAAATTATTCCCAACAGGAATAAAATAAAAAAAAATCACAAGCACTTTCACTTTTTTGAACGTGGGTTATATACGTATTAATAAAAGTAAAATGTAATAAATATGTAATAAATAATTTATATAAAATTTGTAAAAAAATTAAAATTATTTTATTATTAATTATGTAATTATTATATCGAAATTATATATTTCGTTTAAAAATATGTACGTATGCATATTGCAATGGTAAACAGATACAACAGCTGTTTGAATATACACGGCTATATTGGTATATACGTACGTGTATGTGTGTATATTTATGTCAACAAATATTTTGACCTCAGCTGCTCGCGCAACGAAGAGAGCGCATAAAACAATAACATATTGAAAACGATATGAGCAGATCAAAGAGTAATTAGGTGCGCATGTGTGCCCAATGTTTAGAAGATAAACATACACACAATATATGCTTCTCTTGTAATGTCGAGAGCGAAAATCGCACAAAGCAGAAATTGGAAAAATGCAGTGAGTCGATCACTTGCAGTAATGTTAGCTCTATTAGCAAAGTGGTGAATATCTCCCACATTATTAATTTTCTGCTATTGTTTCTTTAAGCTGTATTTTATGGATCATTGAACCATGGAGAACAGCTGACAATGTAGACGATTAGAATTTGGTGTTTATGCATAAAAAGATTGCAAGGCACCGTAAGTAAGCAAGAAAACTGCAATTATATTTTTGGGTATAAGTACATATGTGAATCTTATACAGTTTGGATGCTGTATTCTCGCGATTATGTATTTAACGGCCGAGAAATTTGGCGTTTACCCCTTCTTCTACGGTATTTAAAAATATAAAAAATCCAGGAAAATTACGGACTTTAAAAAACCGCAAATAGAAAAAAATTACGGATTTAAGTTAATTTTGGCGGGAAGAGAATTCCCTTTTAAAGAAAAATATTGCCCCTGATTGCAGTTTTCTATTAATGTCTAGTATATATTGAAAAAAATATATACCTTGGAAATTAGAAGAGTGCATACTTACTACTTGGACCTGGCGTATTACTTCCCTTTTTGTTTGTATGTAAGTTTTTTTTTGCTGTAGTGTTGTTTTGCTGTGTTGTTGTGCTGTGATGAAGTGCTGTTGCAGGGCTCGTTGTGGTAAGTTCCTGTGGTGAAGTGACTTCCTTCTTTTTACCTTTGTAGTCGTGATGATGTAGAACTGATGTAAGAGGTTATTAGCCTTTTTTTGTATGTGTGTATGTATACACTCTTGACACTTTGCTCATGTACATATGTATATATCTTGAATTGTGAGATTATTTTTTTTGTGTTTGTATGTTAATTTTATTATATGTACATATGTGCACTCTTAACACACACACACACTCCTTGTATATATAATAATTTTTTTTTGGAATTTTTTTTTTTTTAATATATATGTATGTATGTATGTGTTTGAACACTTTTTCACCTTTTCTGCTTTTGATATTTATATTTTTTCTATTCCAGAGAAAACAATTTTTTTTCTTTTTTTTTTCTTTTTCACCACTTATTGTTTCTTTGATATATGTATATATGTATTTGTGTGTATTTGTACACTTTTTTTTTTTGCACCACTTTTTCGTTTTTAAATATGTTTTGCACACAATTTATCTTGATTTACACAGCTTTAGTTCGTTTTGCTTTTCGATCGGGGGTACGTAGGTTTTTATGTACACAATTTTAAATTTTTAAATAATTTGTTTTTAATGTCAGTGGCTGTGAACCGCAGTTTGGCTCATTTTTAGCCTCGAAGGACCAATGGTAAAGTAGATTTTATGTTGGTTTAAGCGGGCGCTGTTTATAACTTGAAGCGATCTATGCACAGCGATGCACGAGTGCTGTGACAGCGATTAGCATAATTGGGAATTCTGAGATAGGGGATGAAGGACGTTTTCTTTAATTTTTTTTATGGGAACTGTTTGCCAAAAGGGCAAACTGATTGTCCCCAAAACGGAGGGCCCCGAGGGACATTATTACATTACAGTTTCATAAATATATTTTCCTTTGTACCATCAACATCACTGCCATATTCTAAAATACAACTCGTAGCAGGTATTCCCAACTTGTACTTCGCCTTGGAATCTTAATGAATAATAATTTATATTGTGATCAAGATTATAATTTAGTATATTATTTGACTTAGCGTTTTTCAGTATTATACGTACATACTCACAGCCAAAGTTATGCAGCTATGTAAGAAATATTATAATAAGTTTTATTTAAAAAATTTTCCAAAAAGCATGAATGCCAGTTAATAGCGGCAGATATACATATTTCATTAATGCTTTAAAAATTTTATATTTTATAATTTTTTTTATGTAATTCACAACAAAAACAAACTTCACTATTAAATTGTTCCTCACAGCGAAAATGTTGCACAAAGGTTCACCGTTAGTGGCGGCGGCTTGTCGACGATGTTTGAATGCAAAATAAATACCGTTATAATCGTAAGCAAACTTGGTGTAGTATGAGAAAATTTTGGCATTTTTGGACAAATCGCCCTTCTCTTCCGACGAGGCGTGGACGCAAATTAACGATATGTTGAAAAATTTCGCTTTGATACGGATTGTGGCGTGAATGCTAGTACTCGACGACGGAGTCTTTCTCCCATTTGCGCTCCTTTATATGGCCGCTGTAGTAAATGTCACAAGAACCTACTCGCTTTCGTCCTTGTCCCGTCCATCGCACTTCTTGGACGGCGGTGATGTCAGCCTTTATTCTTACGAGGACATCAACCAGCTGCGGCACCTTCCCAATTAAGGGACCAGACATTCCAGGGGCATGCCCTCAAATCGTGATCCTTAATTCGTTTGCAGGGGTCGTCAACAGAAAGGGGGTATCTCATCCGAGGTGATGTATAACTTTTCATTGGAGTTGGTTTCTACGTGGCGGGTCCCAAACCCAGCACACAACCTGGCTAGGCGAGTAAGTTTAAAGCGAACCGCTTGCTTCATGACCGACGCCCGCTCGGTCATGGCTCCACTGAAGCTTCCTCTCTCATTAGCCGTGACCCAAGGCTCCACACGGGTTGGTTATCGCATCTTGCACAAGGCTTGCTCACGTTTCCAGTGTATTCATTTATCAGAATACGGAAAAAAAGAAGAGAAATTGAGAGAGGGCGAGAGTCGTTATGGAGTGAGCAACTACATGATGTGTCAACATCCCAATCTTCGCGCTGATTTGCTTTACAATGAATCTCAAATCCATACTGGAAATCGTTTAGAGGGGCTATGGAGTATGGAAACGCTGTTTTCCAGTACTATCCGTTGGATTGAGAGTTTTGATGAGCGCAACTATGAACATCATTCTTGCCTGTAGAGTTTTCTCCAATATTGCCATCCAGAATGATGGCATTAGATGAAATAGAAGTTCAAGCGCATGATCCAGCAGAACATCCGTTGATGCCGTCAAAAACAAAGCTGAGGTGCAAGGAAACCACATACTATATTACATACTTTTTGCACATGTAATTTAAAACCATCAAAGTCATTTTTTTCCAAATAAAATGAGTCCCATGAGTTTCATTAAATTACTATTTATTTTTATTCATAACCAAAAAGTAGAATAAAACAATAAATAAAACAGAAAACGCAAGATCTTAAAAATTACTTAACCATAACGTATAGAAAAATGTAAACAAATACCAGCTGTAATTCAGTTTTACCTTAAACTATTCACAATGATGAAACTAATCAGTAGTTAAGTAACCAGAACTTAGTTAAAAAAACAGTATCACATTAGCCTATCGGTCGGTTATCTATCCTCAGGTTACAGGTCGGACAATGTTTAAACGAGCTTTAACCTATAAATTTGCGTGCGATAAAATTTGTGTTTTTGGTAATTGAGGCCTCCTACTACCGCCTGTGAATATTTCAAAAAGAAAAACAACAGGTTCTATACTAAAGTTTCCACTAAAATTTTAAAAAAATTTTAAATAAGAGCTTAAAAAACCAAAATTAATAAATACTTGCAATTTATCTTCGTCTGCCATTTTCAACATGATATCCCTGTTTGAATTTATTTTTCGTATGTTTCGTTGCTGACAGTATTCGCATTTGAACATTCACAATAGTTAAGCTGGTATAAAATCTGTAAACAAAACTTGGCAACACTAAGCAGATACACCGAAGTTATACCCATACTCTTTTGTATTCAATCCAACCCGTTCACGTACAAATTTTTCGACAAGCGTATAGAGCTGAGACGTAGCAAGTAGATAAGTGGCCAAGCGAAGAAGGTTTAAATCTAGCTGACTGCACGGCCACCGCCAAGGATGACTAGAACCTAATCTTACTCAAAATCACTCATATTGGAGCTGAGAGCGTTCTCCCATCTCACATTCTAGTATTGGCAGCGGTGTCAGATCAGGGAACATTCAACAATTGATGTGCAAAACGCACCAGTACCACTAAATAAAAATATACACTGTTTCTGTTTCAAAAGAAGTTTGCTTCAGCAGTAAATCTTAGAGAGTTTATTGTAATTTTATTATTAAAACCTCATAAAATTAAATTTTTTACTGTTTCTCAATGAAATATTGTAGTGAAATTGCAGTTAAAGACGTCGTTGTTTGTAATAAAAGAACCAAAATATACCTAAAAATCCAAGGAGTAATTTCTCACGAAATAAAGAGTTTCGTATCTAGTCATCTTTGCCACCACTGCGACTAACTACATTTGTTTCAAAATGCATCGGAAAAGTTATTGATGGGCAAACAAAAGCAAACTGCGCTTAGCTAAGGTTTGTGATGCTTTATCTAAAATAAAAAAATTTTCGTGTCATGACTCGTATCGTGTCTAAGATACTCCTCCGAAACGGTTTGACCGATTTTGATGAACTTTTACGTACATATTCAGTAGGTCTGAGAATAACGTCTATTTTTGACACCGGGAAGAGGACTTGGGACTGATATATACGAAAAAAATCTTATTTATGGTTCGATTTTCTTCAAATTCGGTAAATTGGTGGTTTTTTGCTTAATTTAACAGGAAGACTCTTCTTCTCTCCGGGAAGTGGACCGTGGACTGCAGAATTCAAGAAAACTTATTTATGGTTCGATTTACTTAAAACTCGGCACATACAGTGGGGAGCAGAAGTGATTCCACGACCAATGTTTTCATGTTTGAGCTCACATAAATATTAACCGAATAAAGTAAATGACAAAAACTTTTTTTTATTGAAGACCTTGTTTATTTTTTACAATTAGACGTATATAGCAAAATAGAAAAAGAAGAAATTGATAGTTATGATTTAAAAACCAAAACACTGTAGGTAGCTTTTTGCTTAAATTAACAAAAAAATTACACTTCTCTCAGGGAAGTGGACAAGCGACTGACTTATTCGAAAAAATCTTATTTATGGTTCGGCTTACTTGAAATTCGGTACATAGGTGTATTTTTTCTTAGATTAACAGAAAGACTTTTTTTCTCGCCGGCAAGTGAACCGAGGATTGACCTATACAAAAAAAATTATTTTCGGATCGAATTACTTGAAATTCGGTACATAGGTGTCTTTTTGCTTAGATTAACAGGAAGACTCTTATTCACTCCAGAAAGAGGACCAGGGACGGACTTATTCAAAAAAATTTATAGTTCGACTTACTTGAAATTCTGTACCTAGATGGCTTTTCGCTAAAATCTTTACGAAATATCAGAGTTTGCAAAGTATTGTTGGTTTGCAAATTTATAGTAAGCAGGGTTGCATTCACGTATATTGATAAGATCTTTTCCCGTGTTATTAATACCTGTAAATACAAACCCTTCGTTCTATAAATTTATATATCAGTTGAGACCGACACTTCATTCTGCTTATACATTTTTCAGTCAATTAACACCTGAAAGTATACAGGATTCAAGAGCAACTCACTAACCATTCTATTAAAAAAATAGCGGCTAAATTAGCGCACTTAATAGCTGTTGGTTAATAATGAATTGAATAATACAACAATAGATTAGATGGCTGATGTTGGTGCTGTGATAGAACACTCGCCTGTTAAGTCAGGATCCGTTGGTTCGATCCCTGCCGTAAAAAGTCTGATGAGAAGATGTGGTGATCTCCGAAACAGCTGTCACTTCTACCATTTTTCTTTGTTGTATAACAAAATATTCAATTCATACAAACAAACGAGGCCTTTTAGCTCACTATAAAATAACAAACATTAATATTATGTATGGCAGCAAAAAAACAATTTGAAAACTTTTTTGTTTGTGTCCCCGCGCACGCCTCTACTTACCTGTTTGGCCTTGTGATAGGTACATTTAATCCCTAAAATCTAGAATTTTTGCATTTTGTCAAATTATGACGGAAGGACAACTTGAATTTACTTGTCTCACAATATAAGCTAATATGCAAACAGAAAATTTAACAGCGCGATGCCAACTTGCTTCAATTCGGCGGACAAAGTCTGATTTTTTGTCAAAGTCGAAAGAATTTGAAGCAATGCTTGTCTATGCCACATAGGTACAAATGTATATTTTTATTGTTTCACATTCCGGAAAGATGTACAATTTGCTAATTTTTGTTATTCTCGTCACCGCTGCGACGAAGCATGATTGTTTTTTTATTTTTTCCCCCCAGCTGTACTATGTGAACAGAGTACAGTAGGTTTGTTCTGCTAATTTTTTTAAAATAATCGAATAAACTCTAAGTAAAAAACTTCATGGAATGGTGAGATAAATCAATTTAGGAATGTCTGTCCCTCTGTCTCTGACATATATTGTAAATATCAGCCGAGTATCGATTGCTCGTATCCATTCGAAATTAGTCTTGTGTGACCGTCACTATGAAGGGGGTGTTGAGACGGGTAAGCGAGGACATGTGAGCAGTTGAATTTATGAATGAACACATTGCTTTATTGTAGGGCGCATGCGTTTATAAATGAAAATTTTATATATTTCAGGGTTTCATGTATTTATGGGTATTTCGTATACATATAGGTACTTTCGAATATGTTTGTTTTTGACTCATCTCAACTTGAATTTCTGAGTTTTGTAAATTTAGCCATCGTCGCAAAAAAGAGGTTTATGGATGGCGGGTTTAATTATTAAGTTTGTGTGCGTTTTCCGTGCACATATTTAATTGTTTCGAGTGTATGGGTTTTCACTTCGTCACAAGTTCAACATCAATTTCTGACTTTTGACAAAATATCTGACCGAAACGGCTTGTTGGTGGAGGGAGCAAGGGAAAAGGGACCTTACAATAGTTTTTGTGTATTTGTTCTTTTGCATACGTATATGAAGCTTTGCATGTGTGGGTTTGTGACTCTTGATCAACTTCAATTTATTGATTTTTGGCTAAAATTGACTTCAACTTGAGGAAACTGTTTGTAAATCAAGAAACGAAGAAAAGAGTGTTTGCAAGCGATAGTTGTATTTGTTGTTTTTATGCTTCGTCTACTTTTCTTCATTGAAATCAAATATTCTAGAATTTTCTGGAACTTTTAGAATTTTAGCATTTGTCATCTTCGCCACATTCATCTTGTCGACAAGGTGCATGCGGGAAGGCAAGAAATATGATATGCAATATGAGCTAATAGGCCTCTTTTTCGTTTTTGTGGTCATCGTCGCCGTAAAAATGCAGAGAAAACATAAGAACATAACGAGGTGAATTTATTTTGCGTAAGAAAGTCCAAAGATTACACGCCTTCCATCTGTGAAACGTGAGCCACTTCAATAAACAATTCACAGTTCTTCTTCTTCTTCTGTCCTATTCCCCTTTATTTTACACACGCAATTTTTCGTTCACTTCGCGCTTGGCAGTTATCTCTACACCTATATTTTGATTAAAAAGTAAGTAAAATTTAAACATTCATTTGTTTTTATATTCATTTACAATATACTTTCTTTGTATTTTAAAAATAAAGTGATCGAAGACGCAAATTGAACATTTAATTAATTTAATCGAACAAAACGAGTGTATATAAATACAATATTAGATAAAAAGGATATTTGGATAGCAACAGCAAAGCGCAGGCATTTCGTAAAATATGCGAAGAACTGGATATTTTAGGCTTGGACGTTTAAGGGAAGTTCGGGAGATGAAGGCTTCTAGAAAAAAATGGTCGGGCGATTGGATGAGTCTTCAAGCACACGAAATCAGTCGGTAATAAGTGCACCACCAAATGAAGATACTCTTTCTGAAAGTAAATGGAGGAAGCAAACAACGGTATCAGTTATTCTATCTTTATTAAAATTATTCTTCATTAAAATTAATATAAAACAAACCTTTGCGTATGTTATTGTTTTATTTTTCAGAAAACCATTTCAAGCCAAATTAGAAATGAGTTATCTGCGGCTAAGGAAAAAATAATCTAAAAGAGGAACTGGCCATTTTCTTGACTGCGAAATATGGTGGCAACAAAAATGGAGGAGATCATTCCTAGTCAGCAGGAGGATGCAGCATAGGAGGTACAGTGCCGTATGCATCGATTAGTGCGAAAATCCCAGACTGCTGCTGAAGGCAGAAGCGACATTCTGCAGAATGCGAGTGGAGTTTTTGATGAAGAAGACTTTGAATGAATGTAAGTAATATTGATTTATTTTAATATGATATATAATATGTATCTTGTTCCTGAAATATTATTTTTTATTTTATGTATATATTTATAGAATGAAATATTTTTTTTATACCGAATTATCGTGATATATTATATTACGAAGAAACTGAAATGTGTGAAAATAAACTGTTGACATGAAATAATATTAAAATAAAAACATGAATATAAAAAGTGGATTTTGGTATTAAAATTCGTTTGAGGCTGTAAACTCAAAAGTATGGTAATGATGTTGCTTTTTTAATATTTCCAAAATAAAAAGACTATATGTGTGTAAAGAAAGCTTTTATTTAGCTTTTTCTTATATATATATTTTCATTGTTTAAACATGCCATGTCGGTAGCTTCCTCGCCTCCTCCGGGGATTATTTGAATTGTTTGGTGCTTGGGAGGAAGATAAGTTAAAATTTCTTCTCGTATTATTATTTTATATTAAATAATTGTGCAAAGTACAGCAAGCTAGTGTAGTTTTTTTGCACTGGTTCTACTTTTAAATTAATGTGAGCAAGGAAACCTGGTTGGATAGTATACCAAACGAGTGCTCAACAACGTGCGACGGCGCGAGAAAGCCGTGTGTTGAAAACTTATTTTTCGCGAGAGTGTGAATGATATGGATACGGCTTCATAATATGTGTTTGAAGTTGGAAAGCTTCATCACTAACAACAATACACGGAAGGCATCGGTTATTTCCAATAGTAATATTTTTTGGTAATCTAATATCTTTGCGCAAAACTTCCGAGAGCTTGCATTAGAAAAAAACTTTGCATCTACAAGTGCAAATAGTACTATACTATTTGCCCCTTTGTAATAATGGTAAAATGCTCCATCTTTTCGCAACTACCTGGAGGATATATGCCTACAATCTAAAGCCCCTATACAATTAGGGATTTGCGAAAGAAAATCATCTTCAGTGATGAGGCACATTTTCACCTCAGTGGATTCGTCAATAAACAGAATTGCCGCATTTGGGCGAATGAGAATCCAAGAGTGATTGTCGAAAAACCAATGCACCCACAAAGAGTGACTGTTTGGTGTGGTTTATGGGCTGAGGCCGGTCAGGCAGTTACTGTGAATGGTGTTCGCTATCGTGAGATGATAACGAATTTTTTATGGCCACAATTGGAAGATATGGATGGGGACGATATGTGGTTTCAGCAGGACGGTGCCACTTGCCACACAGCTAACGAAACAATGGCTCTTTTGCGCAACAAATTCAATGGCCGTGTTATCTCACGTAATGGCGATGTCAATTGGCCCCCAAGATCATGTAATTTGACACCGTTGGACTTTTTTCTCTGGGGTTATTTGAAAGAAAAGGTGTACGTCGATAAGCCAGCAACAATTCAAGAGCTAAAGGATGAGATAATTCGGCACATTAACGGAATAGAAACTCCATTATGCCTCAGCGTCATCGAAAATTTGGACCATCGTATGGAGGTGTGCCGCCGAGGTCGCGGCGCTCATTTGGCCGATATTTTGTTACATACATAATTGAGTAATACCAATATATCATAATAAAATAAAATTTCAATAATTTCCTAAATAGTTTGTGTTTTATTCAAAATCAACATCGGCCCTTGAAAATTTAACCACCCTTTACGATCTTAAAATATATATCTTCATATATCGAACCTTCAATCGTATCCAACTAGCCTCACATACTTTGGGAATTATAGCACTAATAGGCGCTTTAGATATCTTCGAATCAAAGTTTAAACTCTGAAATGTTTCACATGCAAAAGTCGTTATTTTGAGTCTCCTGCGCAATTTTCGTAAATGCGCGCACTCTTATATACCTGTAGCAAGAAATCGTTAAGTCGAAGAAAGCTTTGCCCCTGGAGATATTGCTGCATGCATAATGGTATCCTGTTTTTTGAAATCGTCATTTCCCAGTGAAAAAGGAAAATTTAACTGTAGCTCGGTCATTCACACATAGTTTTTATAGCTGGTTATAGAAGTTTGTTTCTATATATTTAAATAAAAACTTATAATAATTCAGAAAATGAAAATATTTAAAGTTAAAAATTCAGTAACATAAAAATTTAAAAGTTGAAAATTGTAAGTTACAAATGTTATAGTAGATTCCTACATTTACTCCCCCTCCAGTGAAACGCATATTTATTAATATTAAATAAGGTTAAATGCAACTTTTTCTGTTTGGTGTTTGTCAGTGTAGTTGTGTTTCGTGAAGAAGTGGTTGACATAATGTTTGCAGGTTTGATATTGTTTTGATGTTATTTCCATATTGTATTTCAAAAGTTTTGTTATGTTTGGATATAACTTTAAATGGTCCTTCATAAGGGGGTTGAAGATTAGACTTATGAATAACTTTAACATATAGATGTTCCCAAGGACTTAAATTTTTAGCAATGAAACTATTTTCTTTATTGTGATGAGAAATGTTTTCTTAATTTAGAAGGAATTTCATTTAGGTGAAGTTCACAGAATGTACGGACGTGTTTTTTTTTTGATCGGCTCCGTAGCTTCACTTAAAGTTTAAGAAAACGTAAGTACTAAATCGTTTAAACTTACCATATACATCGACTGTAGTGAGTGTATAGCCACTTAAGTTGGCAATAAACAAATAAAAAAAAAATAAAAATAAACAGAGAAACGAAAACGATAAGTAAAAAGTGAACCGGCGATGTAATGAGTGATCAACGCTCAAATCAGAAAGAGCGCCGGCATTCAGTCGCGACGGCAGAGAGAAATGCCTATTTCACCGTTGTTGCGAGTAAATCACCACCTAACAGCAGTGCAAAGACAAGCAGTTCAACTCTAAAGGCGCCAACGCAGACCTTAGCAATAACAGAGAAAGCAAAGAGTGAAAAAACTCTCTTCCCAACATGTGTAAGTTCCCCAGCAATAGCAGAAAAACAAACAGCTATGCAGTCAAGCAGCGCAGCAGCAGCAGCAACTCCAGTGCGGGCGACTAATACTGAACAAGGTGAGACAGCCAAAATGAAAAAAGGGTCTGCAGTGCAGACAGGTATTGATCGCTACATAAATGTGGTAAACAAAAAGAGGAAATCTAGTCCTCCCAAAAAAGTGATATATGCTAAGAAGTATAATACCGTTGACTCCACTATCGATGCTGAACACTAAAAGGGAACAGATTTGCCCCGTTAAATGAGAAAGAGCCTATAACAGACACAAAGGGTATTTCCACAGTCGTCAGTTATAAACCTCCACCAATCTACTTGCGAGAGCGCAGCTCCAATTCACTCGTCACGAACATAGCTAAGATAATAGGTACCAACAATTTTCACATTGTACCTCTTAAAAAAGGAAATATAGACGAGACAAAAATACAAGGACACAGTGAAAAATACTTTCGTGAAGTCGTTGTGTTTCTTTCTGCAAACAACAAGAATTATTACTCTTACCAGTTGAAGAGTGCGAAAGGCCTGATTGTTGTAATTCCGGGAATTGAAGCCACTGTTGACTCATGTGATATAACAGAAGCTCTAGAGGAGCAAGGGTTTGAAATTAGGGCGGTCGTTAACATAATTAACAGAAATAAAGTGCCGCAGCCTATGTTTAAGGTGTTCTTATCGCCAAGCTTAGCTCAACTTAAGAAGAACATCCAATTTACGGTTTAAAATACCTTTTACACCGAAGAATCACGGTGGAAGAAGCGCTTAATCGTAATGGTGCCGTGCAATGCGCAAACTGTCAGCAATTTGGTCACACAAAATCCTATTGTACTCTACTTACCGTTTGCGTAGCATGTGGTGATCTTCACCTTTCTACCAAATGCCCCTTGAATAAAACGGATGCAAGACAAAAAAAGTATAGCATCTGCGGTGGCAAGCACACCGCTAATTATAGAGGTTGTCCGGTTTACAAAGATTTAAAATCTAAACTTTCTCAGGGTATTCAAGCCAAACGGAACCAACTCCCATATACTACCTCCATTCCGAGCCTTTCCAACATACCGAGCTCAAATATTGGTCAAATGTCCTATGCCAACCTAGTTAAAGCCAATGAACAGGCCCCACCAGTAACTCCATCCAGTACTGGAGTAGAGACCATGATTCTTAATCTAACCCAGTGCATGACACAATTTATATCAACCATGCAAAGTATGGTTCAAGACCTAACAAAGGCGCAAAACCAAATGCTCCAAACCCTGTTGACCAAAAAATTAGTGAACTCAGGATTTGCTTATGGAATACTAATGGCTTAAACCAGCATAAATTAGCACTCAAATTATTCTTACAGACTCACGAAATTGATGTTATGCTTATATCTGAAACACATCTCACCCAGAAGTATAATTTTTATATCCTTGGGTTTAAGCTGTACAACTCTAATCATCCAGATGGCAAAGCACATGGTGGCACAGCTATACTCATAAGGAATCGTTTAAAGCACAACTTCCTTAATTCCTTTTCAACAAATTGGTTGCAGTCAACTTCGATCACCCTTAAAAATAGGCGGGTTGACCTCACTTTGGCTGCGTTTTACTGCCCGCCAGGTTTCGTAATAACTGAAAAACAATTTAGCGACTTATTCATGACACTAGGAGATAGGTTCCTAGCAGGAGGTGATTACAGTGCGAAGCATACTCATTGAGGATCGAGGTTTAAAAAATACATCAGCAGTCATATAGAGACCAATGCGCAAATAGAGAGAGGAACTAATGTTAAAAACAAGTTACTTGTAGTTAACAGTATACTAGCAACAGCGGCAACTACAGCCACACCAGAGCAAAAAATTAAAGTCAAAAACATTGATAACTAATAGCGGAATATAATTACTGTTTCGAAATAAGCGACGTTTGCGTCGTGAATGGCAAGCCTACCGATCTCCCGACGCAAAAATTCGTTTTAAGATGGCAGAAAACAAACTAAAAAAGACATTAAGATACGAAGAAGAAAGAAATATCAAACATCTTATAACGTATTTAACTCCCAACGTTTCTACTAAAAGATCTTTATGGTAAGCTAGCAAAAACCTTAACCCACCAGTAAGCACTGAAGTACCGTTGAGATTGCGTAATGGTTCATGGGCAAGAACGGATGAAGAAAAGGCGTCTTGTTTTGCAAAGCACCTCAGCACAGTATTTCAACCAAATACTACTACATAAAAGAATTGCCAAGCATTGCTCTCTTTTTTCTTTCGAAGCTTTTCAGTGCCATTTTAATGCTAGGATATTATCCACAAATCTGGAAAAAGTCGCAGATAATTATGATAGCTAAACCAGGTAAAGACGCAACCCTGCCGTCATCATATAGACTAATCAGCCTGTTGCCTTGTCTATCAAAACTTTTCGAAAAAGTGCTGCTATCAAAAATTACTCTTTTTCTCCATCAAAATGATATTATTCCTACACATCAATTTGGTTTTCGGGAAAAACACGGCACAATTGAGCAAGTAAATCGTGTAACAAACGAAATAAGGAAAGCTGTCGCAATGGACGTCGACAATATGTGCGAAGGCCAGAAAAAGCTTCATTTGACCCCAGTTACGTTTTCCGATATATTTTATAAAGGAGAACATGGATGCCCAAATTTATGTCCAAATAATGGAGTCGACTATACTACCGCATGCTGAGTGTAAGATGCCGCTGAAATGGGTCTATCAACAAGACGACGACCCTAAGCATACCAGCAACTTGGCAAAAACTTTGTTTGCTTCAAATGGGGATGAGGTCATGGACTGGCCGTCTCAGTCTACTGACCTTAATCCTATTGAGAATCTTTGAGCAAATGTAAAGGAAGTGGTAGGTAAAGAGAATCCATCAAATATGAACAAAGTGTTGACTGTAGTGAGAACGGCGTGAAAGGCTAATCCTCCAGAGAAATGTAGGCCCATTTTTGAAAAGGAATATATTCTAATATAACTAACTATGTATTTACACAGTTAATTCGTCCAGCATTCAAAATTAATTTAAATTTTCAAGTTTGACCTAAACACACAGTAAAATATTACTGAGTAACACAAAAAGGAACGGGATTTTTTAAATTACGGTTATTATTTAAAAGTAAGAAAATTATGACGTAAATTTCCATTAGCCACTGCTATTATTACGCACACAGTTGTATACCTACCATCAAGGAAGAAATTGAAATCGCAGCAAAAAAATACTTAACAAAACTGCGTAACCATCCGAACTCTTTGGCTAACACCTTGACCCATGCAACAAGTCAAACCCGCCTGCAGAGACAAAGCAGCCTTCTAAAGAGTAACGTCAAGCCAGCAGCCCATTTTTACTAATGGGCTTTATGTTTTAATTTAGTTTAAGATTTTATTACTTATTGTTAGGCTTCCGAAGTAGATTCAATAAATAAATATTAATGTTTCAAAAAAAAATAAAAAAATTTGTATTTTCGATTTCGTTATTATAATTATTATTGGGAACAATAAGTTAACCCGGAAGCCTCAGTGTTTGGCCATAAACTAATTCAGCTAAAGAACATTTTAAATCTTCCTTAATCGCTGTTCGTAAACCCAAACGAATCCACGATAAAACTTCAGACCAATGAACTGAATCATTGCAACAGAAACAGCTAAAATGTCTTCCGGCCATCGAGTATGTCTGTCAATGATTGTTTATATGTATCGATTCTCTTTTGAAACTGGAAGAGGTTCTACTAGATCCATACGAATATGTTCAAATCGTCCTGAAGGAATTTTAATCTTTTGAATTGGAGTTTTTATGTTCTTAGTAATTCTAGATTTCTGACAGTCATAACACCCGACTGGAAGAGCGATGTATGTACATGGGTTATCGACGTTACTCACAGCGGCGAAATGTTGCCAGCTGCCAGTGTGTTTGCATACTTTTAAACAAATTTATAATTTTCGTCAACAAATTTCATAATTTATATGTTCGAATATAAACACCAATCAAACATACATGATCTATATGATTATAAACAATTAATTACGAATTCAGTTTTCTCTTCTTTTGAAAAAACTACACATTACCTCAGTTTATTTAAAGAACTTGCGGAAATGTTTTCAGTCACGAAGAGAACCGTTTATAATATTCTAAAACTAGTGCAGTGTGAAAGCAGATTAGAACCAATGTATGGTGGCGTCCCCAAACCTAAAGTAACACAGCGTTTAGGGCGTGTTATAGTGAGAAAATTGAACCAAAATCCGCAAATTTCGACGAGATAGCTTGCAGAGGAATTTAGGGAAGAGAATGCTGTTGTTGTTTTCCACGAAACAGTATGTCAGGCTATACTGAAAAACAAATACACATCAAGATCTGCGCGTAAAAAATCGCTGCTTTCCCAACAAAACATTGAAAAGCGTTTATCCTTCGCGACTAATCTGGTTGCTGAACCTCTTGACTATTGGGATGACGTTATATTCTATGATTAAACGAAAATGATGCTATATTACAATGACGGACCAACTAGAGTACGGCGAAAATCACTTACATCACTAGAAAACCGGAACATCATACCCTCGGTCAAATTTGGAAAAGTGTCTGTTTTGGTTTGGGGGTGTACTTCAGCCAGAGGAGTAGGCGAATTGGCTTTTATAGAGAATATAATGGATGCAGAGCAATATCCCAATACTTTAAGAAGTCACTTGCTAAGCAATCCAGATAAATTTTGATTTAATAGAAATATGAAACCCCATAAGGCGAATGTGGTGAGTATGTGATTTCTGTAGAACTGCGGGAAAGTTATTGATACTCCGGCCCAAAACCCCGACTTAAATCTTATTGAGAACTTGTGGGCTTTTTTGAAAAAAAAGTGGCTAAAAGGCAACTGATCAAGTCACTATGGACCTGAGAGAATAAGAGGGTGCCGGCTGTCGAGCGGGCCCAAAAGATTAATAAAAAAAGCACTTTTTTGTTCTGTTCAATTTCACAATATTTTTATTATATTATAACTCAAATTTACAGGTGTTTGTTTTCCACTAAAGGTGTTTATTTTCCACTAAAGGTGTTTATTTTTCACTAACTGTTATTAATATTAAACTAATTTAATTTAATTCCATCACAATACAGTATCCGCGGTTGAAATGCTGCCGTGCGCGTGCGCGAGCGAGGGCTGTAGGTTTTATATTGATTTTTCGTTAGCTCGAACGGCCGCAGCTAAGCTGTCGATCGGCTAACGAAATTCAAGGCAAAGGATAAAGGAATTGGCGCGTGATGGGACACCCGGAAATAGTGGGAATAGACGGGTAATTCCACGCGCACGGCAGTTACAATAAATTTGTATGGTGGTTTAAGCGGGCGCTTAAACATGCTCCCCGCCCTGCAGGGACGCGTTGCCCAACGCGTTCTGTAGCGTTTGCAGGGCCCGGATTGCGTCCCCAATTGCGCCTCTTGCTGCACGGTTGCGGAAGGCGGGCGTTTGCAAGCCCGTAGCAGTGCGCGATATTGTACGCGTCTTTTGGGTTTGCGGTCGCCTCGCTGGTGCTGGAACGGTAGTCGCTGCCGCTTCACGTTGCCTAGCCTTGCTGCGCCTTTTCTTTCCGTTTCTGCCGTAGGGGCCAAGGGTACTGCCGTTTCTGTTGCCATTTTCTGGAACGAGAAGACGAAAAGAATTCTTCGGACAGTATTAGGTGAAACTGGATATATATATAGTTTTGTCCTGAAACAAATGGAATTTTTTGTTTTATTGGTTGTTATGCTATCCGGTGAGCTAAGAGTTCTCACTAGGAAAGATGCACAACTTGACAAGTGGGCGCGTGATAACCCCGTTTTAGGTACGTACATCCAGAACTCGAATGTAGTTATCCGGTCCACGGCGAACATCTTCAAATCGACCGAGTCGCTACTCGGTGGAAGGTAGTGGGTCTTCTTTGACTACTACCAAGTCGCTTGGTTGAGGATCTCGCTGTGGATTTTTCCACTTGTATCTCTTCTGAAGATCTTTGAGATATTCCTCCTTCCAGCGTCGACTGAATTCGTGGTGAAGGATTTTAATCTTCTCCCATCGATTGGTCAATGAAAGGTCTATTGCGTTTGGCTCGGGGATGGCCATAAGCGGTGCAGGAGTGAGTGCAGTGAGGTCAGCGGTGTCTTGCGAAATAGCTGACAGAGGTCTCGAGTTGAGCACTGCCTCAACTCGCACTAATAATGTGGCAAATTCCTCAAACGTAAACTTATGAGATGCAGCGGTTTTTTTGAGATGTAATTTAAAGCTTTTAACTGCTGATTCCCATAAGCCACCCATGTGGGGTGCGCTGGGAGGAATGTAGTGCCAATTTATGCCTTAAGGAGCATATTTTTGGACTATGTCGGCAGAGCATTCGTTAAGGAATTTAACGAAGTCGCGTTGTATAGCACGGTGGGCGCCGATAAACGTTTTGCCGTTGTCGCTCATAATTTTGGATGGAAATCCTCGTCGTCCGAGGAAACGTGCAAACGCTGCTCGAAATGCCTCAGTTGTCAGATCTGAACAGAGCTCGAGATGCACGGCCTTCGTTGCAAAGCAGACGAAGACTGCAACGTAGCCTTTGAAATAAGTGTTCGACCTCAAGACTGAAGGTTTTATTTGAAATGGCCCTGCAAAGTCTACTCCCGTTGTAGAAAATGGGAGTGTGAATGTGCAACGCTCAGGGGGCAGAGCGGCCATGATTTGCGAGCGTGTCTTTTGCTTGTAAAGCGTACATGCCTTACATTGAAAAATGCACTTTTTAATCAGAGGCTTGAGCTTCGGAATGAAGAACTCTTGTCTGACCATTTGAAACATCAAACGTGTCTCTGCGTGAAGAAGCAGTTCGTGCATAAACTTCAAATATAGGTGGCAGAACCTCGATTTAGTTGGGATGATGATTGGGTGTCTTTCGTTGTAACTCAGCGTGGAATGTGCCAATCTGCCATTCACACGAAGCAGTCCATCCTTATCCAAGAATGGATTCAGAACGAGTAGTGTACTCTTTTTGTTAATAGCTGTTTTAGCTCGTAAAGCATCTTTTTCGCTAGGAAAATAGCGCTTTTGGGAAATGTCGATGATGCGCTTCTTGGCGGCTTGGCATTCACTATGTGTCAGATGTGGCAAGGTGATTAATGGTTGCCCATTGGACTTATTTCGAACGTTGTCCACGAAACGGAACATGTATGCAGTCACGCGAATCGCTCGAGAGTATGAGGAAAACCGATCTAGATAGTCGGGCTCAGCTTCAAGCGCGTGATATGCTTCTACTTTCCGCCTTTCTGGCGGAGAAGCGATGCGGGCCTTTGAATTTGGCCAGGAATCTTCGTGGCAGGAGAGCCAATTTGGTCCATGCCACCAAAGTGAATTGGCAGCCAAGTCTTGCGGCTTGCAGCTGTGTGTACCAAGATCTGCGGGATTATCTCCGCTTGCAACATAACGCCATGTACCGCTTGGAACATATTCTCGGATTTGAGAGGTGCGATTTGATACATAGGTCTTCCATGTGCATGGTGGCTTCTCAAGCCATGCCAATACGATCTCGGAATCTGACCATAGAAATATGTTGCACGCTTGTAAACTGAGTTGTTTTTGAATGGTTGCAACCAGTTTTGCTGATAGTAACGCGCCACACAGCTCTAGGGGTGGTAAGCTTACTGTTTTGAACGGTGCTACCTTTCCTTTTGCAATCAGCTGGGTGGACGTAATTTCATTGTTAGCATGTGTGCGGATGTAAATTGTTGCACAATATGCTTTTTCCAAAGCATCGCAAAACCCGTGGATTTGGGTGTCCTGCCCCGGAGCGAAATTAACCCAGCGTGGTATTTCCATTGCGCAAATAGCAGGCAGATTTTCTGCAAAGGTGTGCCATTTTGACAAAGCTGTTGGCTTAGCACATTCATCCCAATCAGTGCCGTCTAGCCAGAGTTCTTGTAACAGAATTTTTGCTTGAATCATAACTGGCGACAGCCATCCTGCCGGGTCAAAAAGTTTTGCAACCGACGATAAAATTTGTCGCTTAGTGACCGCATTTGCTGAAGTAGCTGGCAGAATTGTATATGTAAACTTGTCTGTTAGAGCGTTCCATTGGATACCCAGAGTTTTGGTTTTAGAAGCAATTTCAGAAAGTTTGAATCGAGCAGATCCTCTTTGGGATATTGTTGCAGTATAGTGGCGTCATTTGACCACTTGAAAAAGTGATTCAGAAGCACTGTCTATGTAATGACTACCGGATAAGATGTCATCGACATATGTTTGGTCTCGTATTATTGATGCAGCCAGTGGATATATTGCCTCGGTATCCGTTGCAAGTTAATGCAACGTACGGATGGCAAGGTATGGTGCACAATTGACCCCAAATGTAACAGTTTTCTGGCAGTAATCGGTGACAGGAAATTCCTTACTTATACATGCGCCATTGAAGAATGAGCAGCATGAGGTCTGGTTGGAGAGTAGGATAAGTATACCAAACATCGTTGAGTGAGGTGCCTAAGCTCGATATTCTCGAGGCGTTAAATACCACTCGAACTTTAGTGGTCACTTTATCCGGTTTTACAACGGCATGATGTGGCAAGTAGAATGAATGGTAGTTGCCACTGGAGGTTATTTCACGCGGGTAGGTGAGCTCCATGTGGTCGAGGTCAAGATATTCTTGCAACACATTATTGTATATTATATTTAATTCTCCTATTTTCTTAAGCGTGCGCACCATACTAAAAAATTGTTGAAGCGCTGCAGACCGGGAATGGCCTAAAGAGAATTTTGCGGGGAAATCTTCCTTGAATGGAAGCCGCACAATGTACCGACCGTTCGGGGCACGAGTCGTGGTTTGCTTGTACATGTTTTCGCAAGCTTGATCCTCATTTGAAATTTGTGGAATTGGAGGAATTTCTTCCTCTTCCCAGAATTTTCTCAATTGATCACCAAGTGTATCAGTTGAGATTTCTTCTACTTGTGTCGAGAATGACACCACTTTTTCGGTTACTGGACCGCTAAGGATCCAACCAAATATTGTGTTTTGCGCATGTACATACTGTGTCGCAAACTGTTTGTACACCTTCCACGAGAATTTGTGGAAGTAAGTCACTGCCGATTACCATGTCGGTTTGAGCTGGTATATGGCAATTTGGGTCAGCAAGTTCATGGATTTTGAACTGTTGCCAGGTATTACGACTTAAGGTAAAGGTTGGCAAATGCCTCGTTAGCTTTTGTAGCACCAGAGTCAAGGCACAAAGTTTGGATGAGTTTTGGACGATATGTCCACCCATTCCGGAAATTTCGAACTTGGAATGTTCGACTGGAAGTCGCAACCTTTTCTGAACTTTCGAGGAAATGAAAGTTCTTTGTGAGCCTTGGTCAACTAAGGCTCTGAGTTGGAACAATTCTCCTTGGTATTCCACTGCGACAATAGCCGTTGGAAGGAGAGTTCTGCTATCGTGTCCCGCGTGTAATGATTGTATTTGTGCTTGCTTAGAGCAGCACGGTTGCTCGCTTGTATTGGAGCTTGTATGCGCTTATCGAACTGGAGATGATGGCTTGGCAGTTGAGTGTTGCACAGTAGAGTTATGAGAACTGTTGCTGGCGGTTTAAGCATTTGGGTTTGCATTTAGGTGCAACAAGGAATGATGCCGTAACTGACAATGTGCACATGCAAACCAGTAAACGTAAGCAGTTTTTGCAGAGTTGATTCTGCCTCGCAAAATATATTCCGTTTGATACCGACATTTTTATGAAATTTTGGCATTGTGAAATTGGGTGTCGGGAGTTGCAACACGGACATGTGATATCACTTTTTTGTTCCGCCACAAATGATTATGTCCTGTTAAAGGATCTATTATGAGCGGTGCTTTGAGTGGCGACTGGTTTTGTTTTGTTTTGGCTTGGATGAAGCCGATTAAGACACTCCACCACTAGAAGTGAGGAAATCGTTCATTTGCGACCATGCTGGCAGCTCTTTTCGAGATGCAAGAGATTGTTCCCACAAGGATAATGTGGTTTCAGGCAGTTTCGAGGAGCATAAAAAGACTAATATTGGATCCCAACTATCTGTCGATACGCCTTGGGAATGTAAGGCAGACAGACAGTCATTTATTGTCGTTTGTAGTCTTTGTAATTGCTCGCTATTTTCGGTCTGTACGTTGGACAGCGAGAGTAGGACTTTTACTTGGTTGTCCACTAGAATACGTTTGTTTTCGTATTTTGCCCGTAATGCCTCCCAAGCTAGCTCGAAATTATCATCGCTTAATGGATATTGTTTGACGATTGAGTCAGCTTTGCCTTCCGTTTTGTACCGGAGATGATACAATTTTTGCGCACGGGAGAGCTTAGGGTGGTTTATGTAGACCGCTGTGAACATATCACGAAAAGGTGGCCATTCCTCATAAAATGTCTCGGTGTCGCAGGCTGGGACTTTAAGGCATGTATTCGAAGAGGTGGCTTCTTCTGAATTTCGTTCCAGGGAAGGTGGACTCGGCTAAGTAGCTGCTCGAATTAGTTCGAGCTGGTCTGCTACCCTCATTTTTGTCAATTCATACGTGTCATGGCACGTGAAGTATTTATTGTCTGCTGAAATTTTGAAGTTTTAAATTCTTGCCAACATTCATCTAGTGATTTGTCTTTGATTTTTAGATACGTCTCCGTGTGATCCTGAATAGGGGAATCACTGAATCGAGAACAGTATCGAATCACATTGTCACTTAATGAAATTAAAAGTTGCGCGGAAGGATCGATCTGTTTAGATCTGCGCGTTTGTGACGATTCTCTTTTTGTGCTAAGGGCTTCGAGTGAAGTTCCCTTTCTTGTTTCGGAATCAGACATTTTGTGTTCCTTAGTACCTTTGGTAGGACTATGACCAATTGGCATTTAAAAGGAAAGAATGTATTTAATAGTCGCAAGAAAAACCGTGAGTTTATATGAATATCGAATGTTCGCACTTCGTGCTTTATTGTAGTAATACAATGCACTTTATGCCACAGAAAAATTTGAAAAAGAATTTGTGGCTGTGTTTGTGTTTTTTTTTTGTTGAAATCACAATTTTTCGTTAAGTTTATGTAATGTAATTGTACAATTAAATCACTGGAAGAAATTATTCCGAATAGAAATTAAAAAAAAAAATCACAAACACTTTCACTTTTTTGAACGTGGGTTATATACGTATTAATAAAAGTAAAATGTAATAAATATATTATAAATAATTTGTATAAAAATTGTAAAAAAATTAAAATTATTTAATTATTAATTAATTAACTATTATATCGAAATGATGTATTTCGTTTAAAAATAGTGGACAGAAAAAATCCCTATTAGGTTATTTAAACGATCTTGTATCTTGTTGTCAAAAATTTAGCATGAACATGTAAATATGTACATACGTATTCATATGACAATGGTAAACAGACACAACAGCTGTTTGAATATACACGGCTATATTGGTATATACGTATGTGTGTATATATATGTCAGCATATATTAAACATCAACTTTATCCCGTCGAAAATGTAATCTATTTACAAACCCTTTCATTTCTCATCCTTGTCACTAACACCAGAGTCAATCCCAACGGTATCTTCAATATATTCTAATAATTCTTTACTTAATTCAATTTTCTATGGAAACTACAATATATTATTTGAAACTTTAATAATTAGATATATATGTATACGCATAAGCATATATGTTTGCACGCACATATACATATATTTTATATTGTAATTAAAACCCAAATTTACAGCATTTATTCGTTTGAAATTTAAGACAGCTATAATCAGTTTAAAATGAAAAAAAAAACAGATACGAATAGAAACACAAAACGTATTGAGCAAGCACACCGACGCAATGCGCTGTCGCCTTCGTCGGCGCCCTCTACCGTATATACCAGTGTTTCCTCGACAAAAAGTATCCCGGTGTGAACGCAGACTAAACAATTGTCGAAAATTCACAGTCCCCTTTTACATGCGTCAAGTCATGAAAGCACTTTTTGCATTCTCTTTTGTGTTTTTCTTTACTTGCTTCCTTTTAATATTTGGAATTTAATACAAATTTTGAAAAGTAGCATTAATACAAACAATGGACGTCGACAAAAAAATTATTTTAAAGGATATTTTGGAAGTTACTCGCAAAGCTATTGAAGAAGAAAGCGATGACGAAATTATTTTTGGTAATTGATGGAATTTTAAAATTTATGTAAAGTCATGGTTTAATTATTTTGATTAAACAGGATTACTTGATTTGTGTTAGAAAGCTGCTTCGCTACCGGAAAGAAAACGAAAACGTATATGGGTAAAAGAGTGGAGGGCTGAGGAACAGCATCGAGGTTCTTTTGCGTCCCTAACCAAGGAACTGCTCCCTACGGAAATTATTTAAGACTGATCAAAAGTCAATTTGAATTTTTATTAAATTTGGTTAGGCCACAAATAGAGCGGTGCAGCTCTTTGAGAAGAAAATCAATTTCCGCAGCTGAGAAGTTGGCCGTAACGCTACGATTTCTTGCGACTTGTAGGTTCTGTAAGATTATAAAAAATTGTGTATTTAAATTACATTTTGTTTTATTCCAGGTGAATCGTTTGAGAGTTTAAACTGCCAAACTCGTCTGTCAACGTCCTTCGTTAGTGAAACCATACCAGAAGTGTGCAAAGTACTATTTGAAAAAGTGAAAGAGTTACATTCTCGCGTCAGCAAAATTGTTAATCTTTTCTGAACATAAATTTTGATATAATTCTAATTTAAAAATGCCAAAGAACTCTGCGGAATGGGAAGCTATAGCAAAAGAATTTGCCTTAAAGTGGCAATTTCCAAATTGTTTGGGTGCCTTGGACGGAGAGCACATCAACTTTCGGCCTCTATGAAAGGAAATTTTGGAAAGTGAAGAAAATTTACCACAGAGTACTTTAATTGGAAGCGGACGGAATCTTCCATATGGTGATGTAGGAGACGACTACTATGGTATCGGTCGTTATTTTCGGTTTTTTCAAAATTTGCTTGCTGCAGGAAGCGTCAAAGCTTTCTTCGGCCTGAAAGATATATATTCCGATTAACGTATTTGTTTCACATAAAAACCATATGTATTTATACTTACGTGTACATTAGTTACACTTTGTCGCAACTGGATATGACTTTCTAAGAACTGTAGTTGATCAAAGCACCATAATTTCGGACATTCTTGCAAATATTGATTTCGCAGGCTTTTCCATATTTTTTTTTTAAGCATCAATGGTTAGGCGGCCATCAATTTCCTGCATCTTTGCTAAAATTTCATGAAGGGCTAATGATTTTTTTGGGACGGCTTAAATAATATTTAGACCGCACGGAGTAAGGGCATTCATACTCTTGGTATGCCGAACGCCATTGTCTAAAAAAATCAAAAATCAAATGAGTAAAGAAAACGAATATTGCCACTCAAATAAAAAAAAATAACCCTGACCAACACCGGCTTCGCCTTGAACAGTATTCTGAAGTGAAACTCTTTTGTAAATTAGCGGTCTTCGGCTGCCCTTTGGATTGTAACCCTGGGCCGGATCGGCACAGGCTTCGCCTTCCACAGTATTCTTGAGTGAAACTCCTTTGTAAGTTAGCGCTTTAGATTACGACCCTTGGCCGGACCAACACCGGTCCGCGCAGTATTTTTAAGTAAAACTCTTTTATTTTCACACACACAATCTTTTACGCGAAAATCTAATTTTATTTTACTTGGATATTATTGCAAATTTTTTGATTATTTTACGGAGTGGCACCGCCAGCCTAGCCAAGGGTTCTTTTTGTGTTTATAAGTAAAACAGAAGCAGGCTCTCAGAATAAAAAAATGTAACTTTTATAACTTTTAAACTATAAATTTGGGCGCGATAAAATTAATATTTTTGGTAACTGTAGACCTCCTACTACCAACTCTGAACATTTCATAAAATAAAACACAAGCTCCACACTAAAGTCAACCCGAGAAAAGACTGACAAAGAGGAATAGGCAGAGAGCAAAATTTGACAAATATATTGCAAATGAATGATCAAAAATATTCACTGAAGAATTTATTTAGCTGGAGGAGGCACACCGTTGCCGGCTGATGAATTTCGTAGTATCTTAGTTAAAATAAATTCATTAAATTTACTAAATGATAGTAGCTTAAACTTAGGGCCGGTTAAGCACTTACTCATAACTTAATCGGGAGGTAGCATAAAATTCGTTTTCACAATGTCCGGTTAAGGCGCATCTGTCAATTAAGTTGTGGTTAACTTAACGCAAACATTGAGTGGCGATTAGCTCTTAACCAGAAGATAACTTGACAGCTACAAATAGTAAAATAATAAATTCAATTATATTCCGGTGTAAATTTTAAAATAAATTTGATTACAGAAAATGTGAAAAGCACTGCCTATCTGGCTGCCCCGCTGAAAGGTTTGTGAAAATAATCTGCTTTGAGTAAATAAATATTATTGATAACTTATTTTATTTTGCAGAAATAAGGCATCGGAGATTTTGCTTTTATGCATTGGAAAGTGTTATAAATTGTGTTGCTGGTTTGTGCTTAATAAGAGATGCGATTGCCAGTCGACTGGTAAATAATATCCATTGCTGTAGCGGCACATTTCCAATCATTCATCAGAAACTAGTGGGAAAAAGTAGGTAAATTGAGAACACAATGCGCACATTTCACCGAATAGCGAAGTTTCCAAAGGTATTGGGGTGTTTAGATTGCACTCATGTCAGAATCTAACCACCTGGAGAAGAAAATGCCGATAGTTTTCGAAGAAGAAAAGTGTATTTGCAAAATAGAAATAACGGACTTTGTATGCAGGTGACTTGGTTCTGGTCATCACAAGTGTATAAATCTGAATGGGCGAACAAATTAGACCTTGAAGTTTGAAATAAAATATCGAGTTTTCGTTAAACGTTAAAATTTAGTTTTATTGGGAATTATATATTAAAAAAATTAAATTTTACGTGGAAATAATAAATGTGTTGGTACATTATTTAGTTTGATGAAGTGAAAAAGTTATAAATTCAAAATAATTTCAAATGAAGAATGATCACGGAGCAGTGCAGGATTCGCGATGTGGTTGCGCTGGGCATTGAAAAGCGATTAAAAATGAATGTGTCGCTGTTGGCTACTTTAGCCGGTTAGTTAATTCAAAAGGTGTTGCTGGTGCGGAACGTTAGCAACATTGGGCGACATTAGCACATAGCGGCGTTGCCACCTGAGGGGGACTACTCCGAAAACGAAAGGAGATCCATGTCCTCAACATGGCGCCCCACCGGCGTTGGTGCCTGTATCTTCCTCTCCAGCTAGCCAATCAAACTCCGGACGTCTTTCACCAATTGTTGCAACTTCTTCCTCTGCTGGGCAGACCGGCTGGATAGAGCTTGCGTGGAATTGGCTGCATTCGCAGCACCGCTTACCCTCCTTAACTTCGCCCGGTGGAGTATGATGCCCGAGAATGCACCGACCTTGAGTCGCATTCGCCGGTCGCATGGGAGGTTGCCAGGCAGTTGATGCAGTACCGGCCGCATAAACGGCACTTCCTCGATATCCTTTACCTTATGGTAGTTAAACCAGGTAAAGACGCAACCCTGCCGTCATCATATAGACCAATCAGCCTGTTGCCTTGCCTATCAAAACTTTTCGAAAAAGTGCTGCTATCAAAAATTACTCCTTTTCTCCATCAAAATGATATTATTCCTACACATCAATTTGGTTTTCGGGAAAAACACGGCACAATTGAACAATTAAATCGTATAACAAACGAAATAAGAAAAGCTTTCGAAATGCGAGAGTATTGCTCGGCTGTTTTTCTTGATGTGGCGCAAGCATTTGACAAAGTGTGGTATGATGGCCTCATTCATAAAATTAAAAAATCATTACCTAATACGTTCCACAATATCCTTGAATCCTACTTATCCAACAGGCAATTCACAGTAAAAGTAAAAGATTACATAACAGAAGAGTGTCCGATTACGGCAGGTGTTCCGCAGGGTAGTGTTCTTGGACCAATATTGTACATACTGTTTACCGCAGATATCCCTACAAGTGACGAAGTAATTACGTCAACATTTGCGGATGATACTGCTATACTAAGTCGACATAAATGTCCCATTACAGCCACAAAAGTGTTACAGCAGCATCTTAAACAAATTGAAGAATGGCTAGCGAAATGGCGTATAAATGTTAATGAAAACAAGTGCAAACACATAACTTTTACATTAAGGCCAAAAACGTGTCCTACTGTTAAGCTCAACAATGTATCAATACCGCAAGCTGACGAAATTACATACCTCGGAATCCACTTGGACAGGCGCTTAACCTGGAGACGACACATTGCAGCTAAAAAGCTGCAGCTTAAACTCAAATCTGCTAGTTTACATTGGCTTTTAAACAAGAAATCTGGACTAAGCCTTAGCAACAAAGTCCTCTTATATAATGCAATAATAAAACCGATATGGATGTATGGGATCCAGTTATGGGGCACAGCTTGCGCGACGAATATAGATATAATTCAAAGATTCCAATCGAAAACGTTAAGAGTAATAATGGGCGCACCATGGTACATGCGTAATGAAAATATTCATAGAGATCTAAATATACCTACCATCAAGGAAGAAATTGAAATCGCAGCAAAAAAATACTTAACAAAACTGCTTAACCATCCGAACCCTTTGGCTAACACCTTGGCCCATGCAACAAGTCAAACCCGCCTGCGGAGAAGAGACCAAGCAGCCTTCTAAAGAGCAACGTCAAGCCAGCAGCCCATTCGTACTAATGGGCTTTATATTTCAATTTAGTTTAAGATTTTATTACTTATTGTTAGGCTTCCGAAGTCGAAGTAGATTCAATAAATAAATATTAATGTTTAAAAAAAAAAAATATCGCGTCTCGTCGTGACCTAGGAGAGAAGAGTGAAAATATACGACTTTAATATATGGTTGAAAAAGGGTATATGAAGAGATTTCATGAGATGCTTTTATATGAGTTGTAGGTTGGTATATGTAAATGTTGGGATTAAGTTATAGGGTCCGAGGCTCACACAGCGGTCAGCACACACAGTTTGGCTATATTTCCGGTTATCGTTACGTTTTGCGTGATTATGTCGACCACACGGATCTTTTCGTTTGCACCTTGGTATAATTTGGTTATACGTCCTAGGCGCCATTCATTCGGGGGAGGTCATCCTTGACGACAACTAGATCTCCTTCCTTTACGGGGCTTTCCGCTCTTTTCCATTTGTACCTCTTGTGTAATTCTTTGAGAAACTCGTTCTTCCATCTGGTACTAAATTGATGGTGAAGCACTTTGAGTTTCTGTCATTTGGGAACCAGAGAAAGTTCTTCGGCATTGGGTTCGGATATCGATATCAATGGAGCACCGCGGAGGAAATGTTCAGGAGTGAGTGCTAGAAGGTCTTGCGGGTTTTGCGACATGGCTGAGAGCGGTAGGGAATTGAGAACCGCTTATATTCTTACCATCAGGGTTGTGAGTTCCTCGAAGCTAAATTTGTGACTTCCGGCGACTTTAGTGAAGTGCAGCTAAAAACTCTTCACTGCTGCTTCCCATAGTCCACCCATATGAGGGGCATACGATGGAATAAACTCCCAATTGAAGCCGAGTGGGGCGTATTTAGCGGCGACGTCAGCTGCTACTTCCTTCAAGAACACACCAAAATCGCGGTGGAAGGTGCGTTGAGCTCCGACAAATGTTTTCCCATTGTCGGACATAATCTTATAGGGGAGATCGCGACGTCCAACAAATCTAACGAAGGCTGCTCGGAAGGCCTCTGTAGTCAATTCAGAGCAGACTTCGAGGTGTATTGCTTTTGTGGAGAAGCATACAAACACACAAACGTATGCTTTTGAATATGATACCTTTGCTAGGAACGAGCCGGCGAAGTCCACCCCAGTAGTGTGAAACGGTAGTGTATAAGTGGTTCGTTCGGAGGTTAGTGCTGCCATGATCTGCGATCTCATCTGCTGCTTATGTATGGTGCATGTTTTGCAGTGAAAAATGCACATTTTTAATTTGGGTTTGCGTCGGGGAATGTAGTACTCTTGTACCATTCGCATCATTAACTGATTTCCAGCATGCAGCGTGGTGGTGTGTAGAAATTTTAACAACAGAGTGCAGAATATCGAGTTTCCTGGGATAATTATGAGAAGACGTTCGTTATAACTTAGGGCTGCGTATTTAAGTCGTCCGTTTACGCGTAGTACGCCTTTGCTGTCGAGTATAGGATTTAATGTCAGTAACGTGCTCCTCTTGCTGATCGGTTTAGAGGCTTCGAGTTGGGCGATGGTTTCACTATAATGTCTTCGTTGAGTTAAGGTTATGAGTCGCGTTTTTACTTCGTTTATCTCTTCGTGGCTTAGAGATGGCAATTTTCGTGACCTGTGAATAAAACGATATATGTAGGCAATTACTCTCTAAGATATCTTCAGATTGTAAGGTATGGAGTGCGACGTTGTGCCTTTGCTCCGAAGGCGATAGGTGTTGGGGGCGAAAGCTAGGGCATTGATTGACGGGTTTGGCGAGCCATTCAGGACCTTTCCACCAGATGGTGTCTTCAACGAGATCCTGAGGCCGACATCCTCGGGTGCCCCGGTCAGCTGGGTTGCCGCTGCTGCATACGTATCGCCACGTAGCATTACTTATCAGTTGCAGGATCTGGGATATCCTGTTTGCTACATATGTTTTCCAAGAGTGTGGTGGTTTCTCTAGCCATGCTTAGACGATGGTCGAGTTTGTCCACAGAACAAGTTCGTGAGGCGGTAAACTTAATTCTGTTTGTATTTGGTTTACCAACCTTGCCAGAAGAGCTACTCCACAGAGCTCTAGACGGGGGAGACTTATCGTTTGAAGTGGGGCTACCTTTGTTTTTGCAGCATCCTTCTAGCCAAAGTGTTTGGAGTAGTACCTTGGCTACTATCATAACTGGTGATAACCATCCTGCCAGGTCGAATAGTTTTGCAACAGCTGATAAAATCTGGCGTTTAGTGCAACACTTTGCAGCGAAGTTCGTATGAGTATGAGAAGGTGTGTGTAAGCGCGTTCCAGCGTATTCCTAGAGTTTTTGTTGATCTTGTGTCGCTGAATATAAGAAAGTCGACATCTAGCAAATGAGACTGTGGGATTTTTTCGAGTATTTTCGGGTGGTTTGCCGTAATTTTCTTCGGATGGAATTCCCCTGAATTTAACGCATCGATAACTTGGGTGAGTGAGTTGATAATGGACTGCATTTCATTACTGCCTGAAAGAATGTCATCTACATAAATTTCATTGAGTAGGATATTGTTTGCGAGAGGGTATTCGGTTTTGCATTTTCGGCTAATCGATGTAGGGTTCGAATAGCTAAAAATGGGGCACAGTTAACGCCAAACGTAACTGTCTTTAGCTTGAAATCTTCTATTGGAGAGTCGAGGTTCTGCGAAAGAGTATTCGTTGGAAGTTTTGATCTTCCTGATTAACGAGTATTTGACGGTACATTTTCTCAATGTCGCCAAATGAGGATTATTAGCGTTAAGTCGTTTTGGAGTGTTTGGCCTGTGTGTAGTGCGTCGTTTAATGAGTTCCCTGAATGAGATAATCTGGAAGCGTTGAATATGACTCGGACCTTTGTGGACTAACTGTCGAGTTTTATGACAGCGTGATGGGGTAGATAAAAGGAGAAGTACTTCCCCTTGTTGATTACTTTGAGAGATGAAATGGGTTCCATGTGATCCAAGGTCAAGTATTCATTCAAGGCCTCCTGACATTTTTGCTGCAGCACTGGTTTTCGCTCTAGTGTCCACTCGTTGCTGATGTATTGTTGCTGTGCTGCTGGTCTGGAGTGGCCTAGGGCTGCGTTTCTGGGAAACTCCTTTTTGAATGGTAATTCGACGGTGTATTTACCATTCTTTTGGCGCGTTGTGTTTTGCGATACAAATTTTCGAAAAATTCATCCGCTTCTGAGTGAGTTTGAGTAGCTGGGACTTCTTCTTGCTCTCAGAATTTCCTTAGTTGGATGCTGATCGGGTCAGTTTGGGCTGGATTGACCTGCGTTGAAAAGGACTCTACCTTTTGAGTTGTTGGTCCGCTGATTATCCATCCAAATATTGTCTGCTGTGCCAACAGGGTACCGTTGTGGAGGTGTTGCACTCCTTGTTTGAGGAGTTGTGGGGCTAAGTCGCTGCCGATTACCACGTCAATTCGAGATGGAGTGAGACATTTTGGGTCGGCTAACGCTAATTGAGTTATTTGGTTGGTGTCAATGGTTGACACATGGGTTGTGGGTAGTAGGTGGGTGAACTTGGGTAATATTATTGCTCTAGCTTTTACATGGTGTAATAAGTCTGACGAACATAGAGTTAGTTCGCTGACTTTGGTTGACTTCTGGACGAAAGTTCCTCCCATTCCTGAGATTTCGTAATGGGTTTCCTCCGTGGGTAGATTGAGTGTTTTTTAAATCCGAGATGTGACAAAGGTTTTTTGCGAACCTTGGTCTACCATTGCTCGGATCTTGTGGTGTTCTCCTGCTAGATATATCGGGACTATAGCCGTGGGCAAGATTGTGGTTTCGTTGCTGCTTGCATGGTGTGTTGTTATCTTGACTGTCTTCTTCTGAGCCTTGGGGGTATGGCTGATTCCTGTTGATGTTGATGGTCTGTCGTCTGCTATTTCCACTGCGGTCGCTGCCTGTGCTGTCGATGAGAGCGGTTTTGAGTATGGGGTTGTGTTTTGAAAATGGAGTAGTGAGTGATGACGCCTTTGGCAGTAAACGCAGGTGAATTTGCTTTGACATTGACAGGAAAGACAATTTTCGCCGTAATTGTTTTCACGAACGAATTTTTGCCGATCTGGGACGGAAAGGTTTCTAAATCGGATGCACAGTTTCATCCCGTACTAGAGTTGCATAACTTGCAGGAAACAGGTTTTTGGAACTCTGTGTGATAGGTTTGCGTGCGACTTTTGTTCGCAAATGGGGAGCTTTGATTGCCAGCTCTGGGTGTGAATGTATTGATGTGGGGTTTGGGTTTACCTGGGCGGTATGTTCCTAGTCGTTCTACTACCTCGTATCTACTGGTCAGGAATGCATTCATTTCGGACCAGAGTGGTAGTTCTTTCCTCGAACTGAGAGATTGTTCCCAAAGCGCGAGTGCTTCGCTCGGGAGTTTTGAGGAGCATATATAAATGAGGATGGGACCCCATCCTTAGTGGAAATCTTTTGTGATGAGAAATTTGAGAGGCAGTTATTTATTGTCTGCAGTTTTTGCAGCTGCTCCCCGTTCCCTGCATAGATGGATTGTAGATTAAGGAGGGTTTTGAGCTGGTTATCTACCAGAATTCTTGGGTCATGGGTCAATTCATAGTGAGATTTTAATGCTTCCCAAGCAAGCGGAAAACTTTCATCTGTGAGTGGGTATTGTTTCACAGTAAGGCCTGCTGGACCTTTTGCCTTGAGACGCAGGTGAAATAATTTTTGGGCGGGTGTTAATTGAGGGTGATTTATATAGACTGCCGTAAACATGTCTCGGAACCTCCGTAATATACTTCAGTATCGCATGCTTTTGGTTGGTATATACAATATAAACCAGCAGCAAATTTTAATGTGTCTATTTGCCTCAGTGCGTCTGAGTGCAAATATGTGGGTGTGTATGCGAAAAATTAAAAAATTTAGAAAAATATTTTTTTTCCGAAATTGTACATTTATTCCAAAATAAATAAATTGGAAATTAACTTAAATTACTATTAATATTTCAATAAATTAATAGTAATAATAAAATAAAATTCAAAAATCTGAGAAGCTCATTCAATAATAATAATTACTGAGTAAGTCATAAAATTCAGAAAAAAAAATTGTTTTTTTCTAAATTCTCCAATCTTTGACCTTAAATATCTTTTAATTGGTTAGGTATATGAAAAAAGTGTAGAAGATCAATTTTGTAGAGCGTTCAATTTCCTATGAATTATGACAACGATCCGGACTTAAGAAGCTATTGGTGATAAGATGTGATCATATTAATATCGAACTAAATTGAAAATAGAAAACTATGATGAGCATCATGTTCCCATTAAAATTAAGAGCTCATACTAAGTGAGTACTCTCTAAAGGTGCCTAGCAGCTAGTTTTTGTGTGTCAGATCAAAAAAAATAAAAATAAAAGATTCTTTTTGACCCACCCCAGTGTACATACATATGGGTTCTACGTACATATTATATTGGGTGATGATTGGGTTTTTTACTTACTCCGCCATGGGTTGTACTTAGCTTAGCTGTTATTGATGAGTCCTTGGTATTGTTGTTGTTGGTCGCATTAAATTGTCCAATGACGCGCTGGTTGATGCTTTTGTACTTGATGTGGTTGTTGCGTTGACTGATCGGGGCAAAAAATATGTAGCGGCTAAAAATTCTTGTTTTATTGCAATCCTATATACAATTTTTCTGCTGCGTTGCTTTGAAATTAACACATTTGGTTCCAAAGAATAAAAAACTTATTTCAAAATCACTTAATGCTGTTGTTTTTACTATTGGTAATGGTCAATTTTATACATATATTTTATTTTTATTTTTTATTAAACTGTAATCCAAGCACTTAATAAAGTATTGTCACAAGCTTGTTGAAACTTTAAACGTTTTTGCTGATCAATCGGTCGAACTAAGCGAGTTTTTTCTTTTATTGATACGGTTTGTTTGTTTGTTTTTTTAGCTATATGAAAATTTATCGGTTATCTAAATGCATGAAATTTTAAACTTTTCTTATCCATAAAGGTTTCTTTCCACACAGTTTTTTTTTTGAGCTTGTTTTTTTGTCGGATTCGTTCTTCGATTTATTTAATTATTATTTTTGTTGTCGCTATGATCAGCAAATTCTCTGGATTCTGCTTGTCAAATGTTTGCTTTATCTTCTCGCTCCTTCTGGCCACTTTATACCAGGTGTGTTTGTTGAAGTGTGCCGGTTTTACTAGTAGATGTCGCTAGCAATATGTATAAATTTCTATGATTTGGCATGTATGTAATTTTTTTCTATTGATATTAACCTTCAAAAATACGCAAGTCACATTTCGCCAAAATAATAGCGTCATATTTGTTTACCATATGTCGAGTCTCGTTCCAAGTAAATCGCATTTGCGGCATTCGTTGCTTTTCTTATTTCATCAAAAGAAAAAAGCAGCTGAAGCTCACCGGTTGCTGGTAGAAACTTATGGTGAACATGCTCCAGTGATTAGAACATGTGAGACATGGTTTCGTCAATTTAAAAGTGGAGATTTCGATTTGACAGACAATGAACATCCTGGAGCAGCGAAAAAGTTCGAAGACGAGGAATTGCATGTTGTTGGCAATTTGCCAACTTTTAAAAGCCATGGGAAAGATCCAGAAGTATGGAAAATGGGTGCCACACCAGCTGAACGATAGACAAATGGAAAATCGAAAAACCGTTTGTGAAATGCTGCTTCAACGATTCGAAAGGAAATCTTTTCTGCATCGAATTGTCACGGGGGACGAAAAATGGATTTATTTTAAGAACCCGAAGCGAAAAAATCATGGCTTTTCCCTGGTGAAGCTGGCCCATCGACTGCAAGGCCAAATCGCTTTGGCCGTTAGACAATGCTCTGTGTTTGGTGGGACCAGTGTGGTGTGGTGTACTACGAGTTGTTAAAACCTGGTGAAACGGTGAACACGGATCGCTACCGACAACAAATGATCAATTTGAATCATGCGTTGATCGAAAAACGGTCGGAATGGGCCCAAAGACATGGCAAAGTTATCTTGCAACATGACAACGCGCCGTCGAAGAAATGGCTCTTCGAATGGTTTGCCTCGAAAGAGAAAAAGTTTTTTTGGAATGGTATCCATAATTTGCCTGAGAGATGAGCGAAAAGTGTAGAAACCAATGGTCAATACTTTGAATAAAAAAATTTTGAGATTCCTCTGAAAATTAAGTGTTTTCTTTATCGAAAAAACCAAATTTCAACTAACACACCTGTTAAATACCAATGTAATTTGACCGTATTGAAGATTTAGGAGACCCAAATTTTAGTTTGTCTCGCACGTAAAATCTATTTTCTTCACTTTTATGTGTTAATACAGTTTATATTAAATGTCTTGTCCGTGATTACACGCAATGCTCGTTGCAAATCATTCAGCAGAACGTTTAAGAATTTCGCACACTAATATTTGCAAGAATTTGTTTCTTTTTTAATTTCTGATTATATCCGTTTCGAATTTTTGTTGCGCACTCAATCTTATATATGATGGCCGCTGTTGCCGGAGGGTAAAGCAGTGGTGCCAATTCATTTTGACGGCACCGAAAGGACCATGTATAAATCTGAATGGGCGAACAAATTAGGCCTAGAAGTTTGAAATAAAATATCGAGTTTTCGATAATCTTTAAAATTTAGTTTTATTGGGAATTATATATTAAAAATTTAAATTTTACGTGGAAATAATAAATGTGTTGGTACATTATTTAGTTTAATTAATTGAAAAGGTTATAAATTCAAAATAATTTCAAATGAAGAATGATCACGGAGCAGTGTAGGATTCGCGATGTGGTTGCGCTGGGCATTGAAAAACGATTAAAAATGAATGTGTCGCTGTTGGCTACTTTAGCCGGTTAGTTAATTCAAAAGGTGTTGCTGGTACGGAACGTTAGCAACATTGGGCGACATTGGACAGCACATCGCGGCGTTGCCACCTGAGGGGGATTACTCCGAAAACGAAAGGTGATCCATGTCCTCAACAACAACATTATTTTTAATAATAGTTGTCTGAACCACTGGTTTGAGCAAATCGAATTTAGGGACTGCTTTTCATTGGGCGATAGTGGTATGATATGACGTGTGAACCTTTACATCGCAATCTTCGCGCTGAACGGCTTTACAATGAATCCCAAATCCGTACTCGAAATTGCATAGAGAGGAGTATGCCGACGAAAACACAACTGAGGAGCAAGAAAATCATATACATATGTATATTACGTATGTTTTATACATGTATTTTAAAACCATCAAAATAAAAATATATGAAATGAATTTCATTACATTACTATTTATTAACTTTTTTAACCATAACGTAAATTTTTTTTTTGTTTTTTTTTTTGTATAATGTTTTATTGAATCTTTCCTTTTTGGAAACTAACAATAATTTCGAAAATCTTAAAGCTAATTCTTATTCCTAGAACAAGTTAATCATTACCACTGTATAGATTAACAAAGTAAGCAAAGTACAATAAATTACGAATATAACTTAGATTTATCAAAGAATGTGTTTATATAGATATCATTAGGTATACCAAACACTCATAACAAAAGATATATCATAAAGGATAATTTGAAGTAAATTATAATATCATGAAGGATATATGCGGAGCGCAACTCCGATGTAGAATAATTGGATACGGCAGAGCCCTTAGTCACAGTTCAAACGTAAATCCTTTCTCTTTAATCGCTTAGGGTAGTTCTGCTGTAATAATTTTTTAGCTGGAAAGTTTGGGTGGTTAGATAACCTTAATGAGTAATTTTTAAGCAGTTTCTCTATTTCCTCGGTGACGGTTTTAATCCCGAGATCTTTGTGAATTGTGGAGTTTTTTACATACCAAGGGGCTTTGCATATTGATCTTAAGGTTTTAGACTGCAGTCTTTGAATTCTATCCAGGCTAGATTTAGATGCTGAGCCCCAAATTTGGATCCCGTACGTCCAAGATGGCTTTATTAGCACATTAAAAAGTAAAACTTTGTTTTCTAGACTTAGTTTGGACTTAGAGCCTACAATCCAATGCAAGTTCGAAATTTTCAATTTGGTTTGAGTAATCTTTTTGTCTATGTGGTTTTTCCAGGTGAGTCTTTTATCCAATGTAACTCCCAGGTAGGTAACGAATTCTTTCTGAGGTATTGTATTCCCATTTATAGAGATTGAAGGACATGTGTCTTTTTTTAGGGTAAATGTTACTTGTATACACTTAGACTCATTGACTTTAATTCTCCAAGTTGTTAGCCACTCTTCTATTACTTTTAAATCTGTAACTGGCTGTCATGGGGTTTGAATGGACACTAAGTATTGCTGTATCATCCGCAAAAGTTGATGTGATGAGGTTTCGATTTGTGGGAAGATCGTTCGTATAAATTAAATATAAGACGGGCCCTAAAACACTTCTTTTTGGAACACCAGCAAATATTTCATAGGATTCGGTGGTGTAACTTTTTTGCCTAACTCGAAATTTTCTGCCAATAAGAAAGCGGGAAGCGTAACTTTCAGTTTGTATAATAGACCATCTAACCAAACTTTGTCAAATGCACATCGAGGAACACTGCAGTACAATATTGCTTGTTTTCAAACGCTTAATAAGAAAACTTCAAAGTGGCAGAGCTCTTATTTAGGTTAATGCGTTGCTACTCTTTGTCATTGGAAAAACTAACACTCCAATTTAGGTGTACCAGTAAATTATCAGTCTGAGTTTACACGGGGATACATTTTGGCGACGAAACCATCGTTTGCTGAGGAGAGGGCGACGACGAAGGGGGCAGCGCGCCGTGTCGCTGTTCTCGTTCGACAAGTTTTGTGTTTCTACACGTCTCTGTAGATTTTTTATTTTGTTTCTCACTTTGAACTGATTGTAGCTGACTTAAATTTCAAACGTATAAATTCCGTAAATTTGGGAATTGAAATTTGGGTTTTTACTACAATATTTACATACATATATGTTTAGGCATCCAAACATACCATATATGCCTATGCGTATATGCAAAGAACGTATATGAATAAGAAGCGGCAAGACTCATACGGTCTCTTTGCAAATGCGCTAAAGTCGGTTTCAGGAATTCGTGTCCTCTTCACACCATTTTTCGTTGACGAATATGAATAGTTGAGGAAATATAAGTCAATTCGCTTTGAATTTTTGCTTTTGGCGGCGATGAAAACAAATTGCAAATTATTATTAATTTTATTTTATGTAAATGTTTTATTAAATTAATTTTTATCAAGTGATAAACTCTAAATTTAAAGTTAATTTTTTAATAAATGAATTAATGTAAATATATATTAACATATTACATTAGGTCTGCTGATCATGCACCTCAAAAATAGCAAAACTGCCGTCGGCAATTTGCATTTCACATGCATATGTACATATGTACTTTGAAATAAATCTGCATATTTTCAATTGATATTATGATATTGTAGATTCATACATACTATAACTTAATTAAGGGGGGAGACTCATGTAAATGCCTCGAAATCGGTCATTTTTTAATATTTTTTTTTACAGTGATAAAATAATTTAATTGTTTAGAACTTTTAACACAACTTTATTTAACATTTTAAGATTACAAAAAAAATTTTTTTTTTTTTTAATTCAAAATGGTGGCACTTTATGCAATTTATAATTTTTTATCTTCATTTAATTATTCATAACAATATAAAAAAATTTACAAAAAACACAATATATAAAATAATAATATCACTAGTACGAAATATTCTGGATAATAGCTCTATGCCAGGATTTGAACTTGCGCCAAAAACAAAAATATCAGAATTGTATGCTACACGGACAATATACGAATACCACTTGTGTGAGTAAACGTAGGAAATAATATCAGAGAACATATAACAACGAGAAGGTGCAAATTTGTTGCAATAAATATTTTTTAATTTTTATGTTCATTACATTACGACTTTTTTTTAAATATATAAAAAATCTGGATTAAAATAAATAAAACTAAAAAAATAAAATTTTAGCCATAAGCAAAAATAGCAAAAATACAAATATACGCGCTAATGACTACGCCACACATAAAAATAAATATCATAAGTTACATTTTTTTATTTTTAGTTCATAGCATTATGATTTTTTTTATTAATAAACAAAAAATATTAAATGAAAAAAAAAAAAAAATTTATTTTGAATAAATGATGTTGACTCTTTCGAAAGGAATTTGAACTTGCGTCAGAAGCAAAAATAACATAAATATATGTACTCTTGTGCAATACCAACTGTGGCACAGCATATCATAAAAAAGCTGTGGCATATTCTGTACTTATACCGAATCAAAGAAATAGAACATTGGTTTTTCTTCTTCTTATTCAAATAAATGTAGGAAAGAATATTTTCTACCCGCCAGCACTTCGTTTTTCGCTTATTTGAACAGTGCGCGCGTCTATGCGAACAATGCGTACATTTTTTTTTTTTTTTTTTTTTAAACGTTAATATTTATTTATTGAATCTACTTCGACTTCGGAAGCCTAACAATAAGTAATAAAATCTTAAACTAAATTAAAACATAAAGCCCATTAGTACGAATGGGCTGCTGGCTTGACGTTGCTCTTTAGAAGGCTGATTTGTCTCTTCTCCGCAGGCGGGTTTGACTTGTTGCATGGGCCAAGGTGTTAGCCAAAGGGTTCGGATGGTTACGCAGTTTTGTTAAGTATTTTTTTGCTGCGATTTCAATTTCTTCCTTGATGGTAGGTATATTTAGATCTCTAAGAATATTTTCATTACGCATGTACCATGGTGCGCCCGTTATTACTCTTAACGTTTTCGATTGGAATCTTTGAATTATATCTATATTCGTCGCGCAAGCTGTGCCCCATAACTGGATCCCATACATCCATATCGGTTTTATTATTGCATTATATAAGAGGACTTTGTTGCTAAGGCTTAGTCCAGATTTCTTGTTTAAAAGCCAATGTAAACTAGCAGATTTGAGTTTAAGCTGCAGCTTTTTAGCTGCAATGTGTCGTCTCCAGGTTAAGCGCCTGTCCAAGTGGATTCCGAGGTGTGTAATTTCGTCAGCTTGCGGTATTGATACATTGTTGAGCTTAACAGTAGGACACGTTTTTGACCTTAATGTAAAAGTTATGTGTTTGCACTTGTTTTCATTAACATTTATACGCCATTTCGCTAGCCATTCTTCAATTTGTTTAAGATGCTGCTGTAACACTTTTGTGGCTGTAATGGGACATTTATGTCGACTTAGTATAGCAGTATCATCCGCAAATGTTGACGTAATTACTTCGTCACTTGTAGGGATATCTGCGGTAAACAGTATGTACAATATTGGTCCAAGAACACTACCCTGCGGAACACCTGCCGTAATCGGACACTCTTCTGTTATGTAATCTTTTACTTTTACTGTGAATCGCCTGTTGGATAAGTAGGATTCAAGGATATTATGGAACGTATTAGGTAATGATTTTTTAATTTTATGAATGAGGCCATCATACCACACTTTGTCAAATACTTGCGCCACATCAAGAAAAACAGCCGAGCAATACTCTCGCATTTCGAAAGCTTTCCTTATTTCGTTTGTTATACGATTTACTTGTTCAATTGTGCTGTATTTTTCCCGAAAACCAAATTGATGTGTAGGAACTTTTGCGAAAAGTTTTGATAGGCAACAGGCTGATTGGTCTATATGATGACGGCAGGGTTGCGTCTTTACCTGGTTTAACTACCATAATTATCTGCGACTTTTTCCAGAGTTGTGGATAATATCCTATCATCAAAATGGCACTGAAAAGCTTTGCAAGAAAAACGAGGGCAATGCTTGGCAAATTTTTTTAGCATTTTTGGTGAGATATGATCGTCTCCTGGAGATTTTTTTGGATTTAAGGCGGCAATAGTGTTTTTTAGTTCAGACACAGATGCTCCGCAAGTAACAGTGTATCTAGGAGCAGTATGGGTCGGTGACAAAGGTGCACTATATGTAGCAGTATTTGGTTGAAATACTGTGCTGAGGTGCTCTGCGAAACAAGACGCCTTCTCTTCATCCGTTCTTGCCCATGAACCATTAAGCATTCTCAACGGTACTTCAGTGCTTACTGGCGGCTTAAGGTTTTTGCTAGCTTTCCATGGAGATTTTTTATTAGAAACGTTGGGAGACAAAGACGTGATAAAATGTTTGATATTTCTTTCTTCTTCGTATACTAATGCCTTTTTTAGTTTGTTTTCTGCCACCTTAAAACGAATTTTTGCATCGGGAGATCGGCAGGCTTGCCATTCGCGACGCAAACGTCGCTTATTTCGGACCAGTAATTCTATTCCACTATTAGTTATCAATGCCTTTGCTTTTGTATTGTGCTCTGTTGTGGCTATAGTTGCTGCTGTTGCTAGTATACTGTTAAATACAAGTAACTCATTTTCAACGTCAGTTCCTCCCTCTACTTGCGGATTGGTCTGTATATGACTGCTAATGTATTTTTTATATTTAAGCCAGTTAGTTATTGATGTAATAAGTCGAAAAGCATGCTCACTTTCAATTGGTTGTTCGTTCAACTTAATGATTATTGAGGAATGATCAGAAGATAAGTCAGCACAGGTTTCAGCAAATACTAAACTCCTATCTACGTTTTTAGTGACTGCAAAGTCAATCAGATCAGGTAATTTCCTTGAGTCCGTAGGCCAGTAAGTTGGTTGTCTTGGGGAGATAAAATCGTAACTATTTTTTGTACTTATGATCGTGTTATATAACTGACGACCTTTCGGGTTAATTAGCCTCGATCCCCAATGAGTATGCTTCGCATTGTAATCACCTCCAGCTAGGAACCTATCTCCTAGAGTCATAAAATAGTCGCTAAATTGTTTTTCTGTTATTACGAAACGTGGCGGACAGTAAATTGCAGCTAAAGTAAGGTCAACCCCCCTATTTTTAAGTGTGATCGAGGTTGACTGCAACCAATTTGTTGAAAAAGAATTAAGAAAGTTATGCTTTAAACCAGGGATGGGCAAAAGCCGGCCCTTTTGCTTATTTTATCCGGCCCGTTGAAAAATTCCGCACGCAAATTTTTTTAAACTCTTTTATGAGATTTTGTTGACATCAGCATTATTAGTGTGCGTACTGTATATATAATAGGCGTAATAAAATAGGTAAAGATGACTAGATACGAAACTTACTCAAAAACACTCAAAATACAGCTGAGAGCGTTCCCCCATCTCACATTCTAATGTTGGCAGCAGTGTCAGATCGGGGAACATTCAACAAAATGCACCAGTACCACTATGTCAATAAAAAATCCATTGTTTTTGTTTCAAAAGAAATTTGCTTCAGCAGTAAATATTAAAGAAATTGTTGTAATTTTATTCTTAAAACTTAATATAATTAAATGTTTGACTGTTTCTCAATGAAATATTTTAGTGAAATTGTATTTAAAGACGTTGTTGTTTGTAATAAAATACCCAAATTATATCTAAAAATCCAAAGAAGTCATTTTTCTATCACAGTGGCACTGTTCAGAAATGTTATAAAAAATGAGCATTTTTGAGCGCTCTCACGAAATAAAGAGTTTCGTACCTAGTCATCTTTGAAATGGGCGGTCGGCTGACTACACTAGTGTGGACGATGCGGGTCGCTCGCGACGATCGCTCTCAGGGCGGTTTTTCGTCGAACACAAAGGAGATCGCGCTAGGTTCAAAATGCATGTGTGGACGGCATATGCTGCACTCCTCTCAGTCCTCTCATTGTTCGAGGGACGACAGGTCGCACCACGCGTATTGTTAATTCTGATTTAGCACTGATCGCATACTCTTTTTTGTTCGAGTCTAATATTAGTTTGCAAATATAAAATTGAAAAAGTGGACTTTTTGTAAGTAAAATTTTAAAACATTGGTGTTATTTTATTGTATTAATTAAACTATTTATTTGTAGATCTTTGTAAAATGAGTCAATCTAAAAAAAGAAAAGTTGATTTGGAATGCAGAAACTTCAATGAAGCTTGGACGGTAAAATATCTTTTTACAAACATTAATAAGTAAGCAATTTGTTTAGTTTGTCAGGAAACAATTGCTGTTTTCAAAGAATACAATTTAAACAGGCACTTTACAACAAAACATCCAAAATATGCATCACTTTCTTTAAAAGAACTTCAAACTGTAGCAGAAAACTTAGCAAAAAACTTGAATCAGCAACAAAATATTTTTACCAAACAAAGTAATATAGAGAAATCTACCACAAAAGCAAGTTATGTTGTCGCACACAAAATTGCTAAGTTCTGTAAGCCGTTTTCTGGAGCAGAATTTGTTAAACAATGCATGGTGCAAGTGTCGGAGATATGTTGTCCTGAAAAGAAACATATTTTTGAAAATGTAAGCCTTTCGAGAAGAACAATAGTACGACGGATTGAAAAGATTTCAGGAAACTTACTTGACCAGCTAAGAACAAAAATTGCTGATTTTACCTATTGTTCTCTGGCTTTAGATGAGTCCTGTGATATTACTGATACAAGTCAATTATTAATATTTTTTCGCGACATTAACAAGAAATGTGAAATTAGCGAGGAACTTCTTAGTGTGCATCCAATGAAAAATACAACTACTGGTGAAGACTTCTTTCTCGCTGTTGAAGAGTGTTTAGTTAAAGTAAGTTTAACTTGGAATAAAATAGTAAGCGTCACTACGGATGGTTGTCCTAGTTTAACAGGGAAAAATGTAGGCTTACTTACACGAATTCGCGACAAAGTAAAAGAGTTACAACCAGAACACGATATATTATTTTTGCACTGCATTATTCATCAAGAAGTGCTATGCAGAAAAGTTTTGAAATTGAATCACGTCGTTACTGTTGTGACCAAAGTTGAGATTTTTATCCGAGGACGTGCCGTAAATCATCGACAGTTTGTTGAATTTTTGAAAGAATTTGAAAGTGACTTCTACGAAATTCCTTATTACACTGAAGTGAGATCGCTTAGCATTGGTAAAGTTTTGGACAGATTTCAATATTTGCTTGATGAAATAGTATCCTTCTTGTCGATAAAAGAAAAACTACATGATTTTCCTGAATTGCAAAATAAGGCTTGGCTAAACGATTTCTCGTTTTCAGTAGATATCGTAAAATATTTGAATGAACTAAATATAAATCTACAAGGGAAAAACCAATTCGCTTTCAATATGCACTCAAACGTCAAAGCATTTATGACAAAACTCAATTTATTTGCTGAAAACTTTAATTATAAATTAATTAATCATTTCCCCTCATTGCAAGCACGGCGAGAATCATTGAAAAATACAGATTTTTTTAAATATAGTGCAATAACACAAGACCTGCATTCTGAATTCCAAAGAAGATTTCAAGATTTCAAAGCTATTGAAAAACCTTTATCATTAATTAGCCAACCTTTCAATTTCGATGTGCAAGAAGCTCCTGTTGAAATTCAACTAGAACTAATTGACTTACAATCAAATAATTTACTAAAAGAAAATTTTCACTCAAACGAATTGAGTGCTTTCTATGGCGCTTTGAATAACGAACATTTCAAACATTTTTTGAATTATGTTCAAAAATACCTTGTTTTATTTGATTCGACATATATTTGTGAAAGAACTTTTTCTTTAATGGTTTCCACGAAAAATAAATATCGATCACAAATTACTGACGAAAATCTACACTTGGTATTAAGGATTGCTACAAGTGATTTGGAACCCAATTTTGAAGAAATAATGTCGGATGAACATTCGCGATTTCACGTTTCGCATTAACTTTAAATATTTATTTTAACGTTTGATGTTTTTCTTTTCTTTTTTGAATTCTATTTACTATTACATTTACGAAATGCAATATAAATGTTAAATTGTAATAACTATGTGTCAATATAAAATAATTTATATCGGTAAGACATAAATAAGTAACAAAATAAAATCTTTCATTGAGTGGTTTATCTAATAGCCTTTTATTTATAATAATATTTCTTTAAAAATTACGTGACATATTTTATTCAAATTGAAATGATACTTGGTGTTTTTGTCAAAAAAAAAAAAAAAATTGGGCAGGGAAAAAACTCCATCCAAAACATCCGCTTGTGCAAAGCATACGCGGTATAGTCCTCCGGCCCGGGAGACATTTTGAAAATTTCATTTTGGCCCGCGCTTTAAAGTATTTGCCCACCCCTGCTTTAAACGGTTCCTTATGAGTATAGCTGTGCCACCATGTGCTTTGCCATCTGGGTGATTAGTGTTGTACAGCTTAAACCCAGGGATGTAAAAATTATACTTCTGGGTGAGATGTGTGTTTCAGATATAAGCATAACATCAATTTCGTGGATCTGTAAAAATAATTTGAGTGCTAATTTATGCTGGTTTACACCATTAGCATTCCATAAGCAAATCCTGAGTTCACTCATTTTTTGGTCAACAGGGTTTGGAGCATTTGGTTTTGCGCCTTTATTAGGTCTTGAACCATACTTTGCATGGTTGACATAAATTGTGTCATGCACTGGGTTAGATTAAGAATCATGGTCTCAACTCCAGTACTGGATGGGGTGACTGGTGGGGCCTGTACATTGGCTTTTACTACGTTGGCATAGGACATTTGACCAATATTTGAGCTGGGTATGTTGGAAAGGCTCGGAATGGAAGTAGTATATGGGAGTTGGTTCCGTTTGGCTTGTATACCCTGAGAAAGTTTAGATTTTAAATCTTTGTAAACTGGACATCCTCTATAACTAGCGGTGTGATTGCCACCGCAGTTGCTACACTTTTTTTGTGTTGCATCCGTTTTATTCAAGGGGCATTTGGTAGAATGGTGAAGATCACCACATGCTACGCAAACGGTACGTAAAGTACAATAGGATTTTGTGTGACCAAATTCCTGACAGTTTGTGCATTGCACGGGACCATTACGCTTAAGCGCTTCTTCCACCGTGATTCTTCGGTGTAAAAGGTATTTTAAACCGTAAATTGGATGCGTTTCGTTTTTCTTAAATTGAGCTAAGCTTGGCGATAAGAACACTTTAAACATAGGCTGCGGCACTTTATTTCTGTTAATTATGTTAACAACCGCCCTAATTTCAAACCCTTGCTCCTCTAGAGCTTCTTTTATGTCACCTGAGTCAACAGTCGCTTCAATTCCCTTAATTACAACAATCAGACCTTTCGCACTCTTCAACTGGTAAGAGTAATAATTCTTGTTGTTTGCAGAGAGAAACACAACGACTTCACGAAAGTCTTTTTCACTGTGTACTTGTATTTTTGTCTCGTCTATGTTACCTTTTTTAAGAGGTACAATGTGAAAATTGTTGGTACCTATTATCTTAGCTATGTTCGTAACTGGCGAATTGGAGCTGCGCTCCCGCAAGTAGATTGGTGGAGGTTTAGTACTGGCGACTGTGGAAATACCCTTCGGGTCTGTTATATGCTCTTCCTCATTTAACGGGGCAAATCTGTTCCCTTTTAGTGCATTACCATCAGCATCGAAAGTGGAGCCAACGGTATTAAACTTCTTGGCATTAATCACTTTTTTGGGAGGACATCTACCGATCAATGCCTGTCTGTTTTGGCTGTCTCACCTTGCTCAGTATTAGTCGCCCGCACTGGAGTTGCTGCTGCTGCTGCGCTGTTTGACTGCATAGCTGTTTGTTTTTCTGTTGGGAAGAGAGTTTTTTCACTCTTTGATTTCTCTGTTGTTGCTATGGTCTGCGTTGGCGCCTTTAGAGTTGAACTGCTTGGCTTTGCACTGCTGTTAGGTGGTGATTTGCTCGCAACAACAGAGAAATAGGCATTTCGCTCTGTCGTCGCGACTGAATGCCGACGCTCTTTCTGATTTGAGCGTTGATCGCTTATTACATCGCCGGTTCACTTGTTACTTATCGTTTTCGTTTCTATGTTTATTTTTTTTTTATTTTATTTTTATTTTTTTTTTTATTTTATTTGTTATTTTATTTGCTTATTGCCAACTTAAGTGGTTATACACCCACTACAGTCGGTGTATAAGTTTAAACGAATTAATATGTACGTTTTCTTAGACCTTAAGTGAAATTACGGAGCCGATCAAAAAACACGTCCGTACACTTGTGCATAAATAAATGCGTACATGACTTCAACAAGGCATGCTCATTATTTTATGTAAATTAAACATATACTATTGCCTAATTTTATTACATTTTGAAATGATTTGACATTACTAGACTCTTTTAGATCTAAATTAAAGTTATATTTGTTAATATCGTATGCTTTGAGGGCATTTAGGGAACATTAATATTTGAATTGCAGTACATTTGTTCGCCTTATCGATAGTATGTTTGCGCGCAGCGGGTACAGAAATTTCTTCAACTTTTGATTTTTGTGAGCTGTGGCTTGTGGAAGAGCTGCACGCGGGGAGAGGTATTGCTTTCAGAGAACGTATAACATAGAGAAGGTGCAAAGCCAGCGTATTTGACTTTTCTGGTAGAAAAATTTCGTTTGGTGTAATCGCCTTCTCGTCTTGAATTTCTGTTTCACCTCTATGTGGGAAATTAACAGAATTGAGTGTATTCAAACACACCAGAGAACTAAAATCTATGCTATCATATACAAAACACCAAATTGAGTTTAAATTTGAAATCATCAATTAATTACTGCTAACATTTCAACAATTGTTAAATATATTTCTTAAGTACAAATGATACATTTTAATTTCTCTAGGATGAACTTTTGCTTATATGTATGTACGTGTATATTATGTACAAAAATGTCTTATAAATTGTTATCAGTCATAGTTGCAACTCTCATTAAATACTTTTATATCAAATCACATATTTTTAAATGTGTTTACATATAGGTATGACGGTAAATATGATAATTTAGGCATAATAAAAATATTTGAGTATTTGATTAAATTATGTACATATATTAACTATTTTTTATTTTGGGAGGTAAATATCGAGACAAGTCTAAATTCATTCATAAAGTCATTTTAGCGTATGAGCGTATGAACATACCTATGTAGCAAGGACGCATGCACGCATGTACATACCTACATATGTATGTACGTATATAAATTCATATGTACGATTGCTTGACTTCAGCTCAACTAGAATTTCTGAATTTTGCAAATCTTGCCATCGTCGCGAAGATGTCGCTTATGGGTGCCTGGTAGAAGGGAATGGGCAAGTTTTTGTGGATGTATATGTTTTTTATATACACACACATTGCTCGCTTTGAATGTATGTATGTGTCTTCTACCTCAGACCAACTAGAATTCTGATTTTTCTGAAATTTTATGGTCGTCGCGAAGAAGTCGTTTGTGGACGGCGGGTTAAAAGAGAGAAGGGCATGCGCATTTTTAAGATTGTGTGCGTTTTTCGTATACATATTAAAATGCTTTAATGTATGTGCTTTTACTTTGTAGTAAGTTCAACATCAATTTCTGACTTTTGACAAAATTTCTGACTAAAACAGCTTGTCGGTGGAGGGAGCGAAGGGAAAGATCGTACAAGACTTTGTGTGTATTTGTTTTTTGTATACATATAGAGAGCTTTTAATGTATGTGTTTGCGGTTTTTGCTCAACTAAAATATTTGATCTTTGGCAAAATTTTACCTCGTCTTCAGGAAATTGTTTGTAGATGAAGAGTCGAAGGAAAGGGGGTTTGCAAGCGGTAATAGTTTTTGTTGCTTTTAGGTTCTTCTTCTTTTCCTTCTTGAATAAAAAATCAAATATTCCTGAATTTAGTTAGCATTTTAGCATTTAATCCTCACAAAATTCAGCTTGTAGCAAAATCATGCGAGAAGGCAATGAAATTCTTGCTAGGCAATATGAGCTAATAGGCGAACAGCAAATCTACCTGCGCGATAGCGATTTGCTTCAATTGAATGGACAATTTTAGTCGACGCCTCAAGAATTTTAAGCAATGCTAGCAGAGAATGTTTATGCCGCAGGATGGTTACGGGACTTTTTATACCCGGCTATACTATGTGCACAGAATATTAGATTTGTTCTGCTAACACTTTTACAATAATATAGGTAGGTGTAGATCCTATGTAAAAAACTTCATGGAATGATGAGGTAAAACGATTTAGGAATATCTGTCCCTCCGTCTTTATACTCGATAGCTCAAGTAAGAACGGAGAAGTTTTAAACAGCGTTGCACATACATACATAAAACAGCCGAGTTCTTTTGTTCGGGTCCATTCGAATTTAGTCTTCCTTTCATGTTTTAGCTTGCGACCGTCACGATGAAGCAAGTGTTAGGACGGGCAAGCGGGGGTTATGTGTTCGACTGTCTTTATGAATGAACGCATTTTGCTTTATTCTATGGCGCATGCGTTTATGAATGAAAACTTTTGCAAATATTTTACTATATACATACATAGTATTTATGTATGGAAATATGTGAATTTCGTAAGTGGATAACAGAAGCACGTATTTACATACATACTTACATTCTGTGTATATGCATATGTTTGCGTGGTTAATGGAAAGTTTGTATATTTTCTACAAAAGATAATAATATACATATGTACATACAATATATAAAATCAAAACAATTAATTTATTTTGGAAATCTGTTTGTTTATTGCGAAAACGGGGAAAACGCACTTTTTCATATACTAATGTACAAGTTAACACAGGTAACCAATCATCCGGCCAAAATATCGCTTCAACAAAATCGGCGCGTCTACAGCTTTGCACGTAACAACAAAGGAAATTTCAATACTGCAATAATAACCCATCCGGTCATACGGCTGACCGAGCACTTATACTCGTAGTCTTGCGCGTGACAACACCAAACCGAATACAAGACAATAAGCGGAATTGGTTCACGCGGCTAATAACAATGTAGGTATTTAGACGCTAACGTCGCTCTCGTCTATTTCAGTTATATCAACTCCTCCGCTGAGACCGGCTGCCCTTGTTTTATACAAGGGAAATAAAAAATATTTAACGAACACAACTGGGCTTTTGTTTTTGTTTTTATAGACTTTTACGCGACAATTTTGTTTCGCTTCATCATATCGCCCCTCCGGACTACGTATGGTTAGAAGAAACGCGAATTCCTGAGATTGCTCATTCAATTTACGCTCTTTCTGAAAAACCTAATTTACGAGACCTCCGAGTGTGACATGAAAAGGTTAATCGTAAAAAAACCATCAGCCGTTCGGAGGCGGCTTAGTATAAACTGTAGGTCCCTCCATTTGTTGGAAAAATATCAAGACGCAAAAACCAAAAATTGGAGGAGGAGCTCGGCCGAAAATCGCTTAAGCGGTTACAAAGCGCCAATTATATATATATATATTATATATTCGAGACCTTCATGCCGTTTCTTATTCATATACGTTCTTTGGTATATGTATATAATTATGAATAAATATTTCAGATAATGGAGTTTGCAAAAAAAATCTTCTAATCAGGGATTTAAACGCGTAGATTCGGACCGTAATAAACAATCATAAGCGGAAAAATTGGGAGGAGCACTTAAGGTCCTGCAGCATCTCCTCTGGGGCAACTAAGCTCTGAGCTACAGTCAAGTCGTTGTCTAACCCGACGAGAAGCGATAACCGAGTGAAAATTTCATTCGCTGACCGCGCCTCGTCGGACCCGAAGAGATGCGCGAGCTATTTTTGCCGACTTTTTACATTGCATTCTTCGGTAGACAAAGCAAAACGACGTGTAACCCGCCGTATGCGTAAACTGCCAAACACAAGCGCGGCGCTTGATTTATCCAGGGAGGAAGTTCAAATCCATCGGCATTGACGGAACAAGCAAGCTGATTCTAAAACATCTCGAACCAGCGAAAGCAAATTACCTCACCAAGGTCCTCAACTTGTCTTTGACCACCCTACTGATACCGGATGTGTGGAAAAATGGTAGGGTGGTCCGCTATTTAAACCAGGGAAACCAGCCAACAAAGGAGAGCCTTATCGGCCGATAGCTCTCCTCTTCCCAGTAGCGAAGACACTTGAGGTCTTGCTGCTCCCGACTTTTACTCACCATATGCGTCCAGCAGTACATCAGCGTGGCTTCCGGAAAGTGCAAAGCACCGCAACAGCACTTAGCGCCATAAACACCAAAACAGTCATCGGCCTGAACCAAAACCGACCCTGCGCGCGAACTGTCCTGGTAGCAATGGAACTGTCAAAAGCTTTTGACACAGTCAGCCATTCAGTGCTACTCAGGGACATTGAGGAATCGCCGGGATTGCAGAGGTGGGTCATGGGCTGCCTGAGTGGTCGACAATCATCGGTCATTTTCCGAGGAGAAACATCGAAGTTAAGAAAAAGGTTGGTGTCCCCGCTACTGTTAAATTTTTGTATATCGAAGCTCCCTCCTCCAGCGGAAGGAGTTTCCCTAACCTTATATGCCGATGATTGCACGATATTGGCGACTTGCCAGGATATTGACGACCTACGTTCGAAAGTGAACGGCTACCCCACCGATCTATCCCATTTCTTCACTGCAAGACATTTACACATACAACCGACGAAATCCTCGGCTACCCTCTTCACCAGCTGAGCGAAGGAGTACAGGCTAGAATTCGATGTGAAAGTCGATGACCAAAAAATTCCGACTGTAAACACACCCAAAATTAGGGGTCACATTCGATAGCCTGCTCTCCTTCACTCCGCACACGACCGCAATTGCCGCAAAAACTTTAGGGCCGCAACAAAATACTCAAAGTGCTAGCCGGCAGGACATGGGGTAAAGATAAAGAAACCTTGCTGGCAACCTACAAAGCAATTGGTCGGCCGGTCGTAAGCTATGCTGCACCGATCTTAGAGCTGCGACAGGAAACCTCCTTATGTCGCCGGAGCATTACTTGCACAGCGAAGCATCTATGCTACGAGTTACGGAGCATAATGCTTTGCTGTTCAAGCAGTTCATACTGGGATGCTACCGCAGGGAGCTGAATATCCACCTAGGCACATCAGGAAGGGAGTACTCGACTTGAAGAGCACCATCCAGCAACACGTGCAACTACCGCTGGACAAGACGGCGTACAACACTCAAGACAGCCGGTTCTACGTACCGGAGTTGACCCGGATTTTATCCGGCCAAGGGCTGTCACCCTTTCGGCGACCTAACCTCGTTTAGGTCAACAGGTAAAATTAGTTTAAGTTCGCCATCGGAGCAATACCTCGCAGCTGGATTGCTTAAAATCCTTCTCATCAGGGCTGGCGTAGAAACCAACCCTGGTCCGACGGATTACTTCTGCTGCGTGTGCACTAGAAGACTCCACCTCGGTTAGGTGCAACCAGTGCAATGGTTGGAGTCATCTTAAGGTCTGTTCAGGCCTTAAGACACATAGGGAGTGGACCACACGTTATGTGGCCCCATGTTGCCAGCGCCCAAGTGCGCCCCCAGCCACCACGGCAGTGCCTTCAGCACCCTTACCCACTTTGGGTAACCAGCAGACCTCCACGGTCTCCCGGAGCTCCCCGCAGCATGACTCCCGCCAACCCTCACCCCCTTCCCCTCCCACAACCAGCTCCTCTTCCTCCTCCCGTGCGAGGGCTACCCAGCAGCTCCTAGTCCCCCGCACAGTCTGTTCCGTGTGTCAGACCTTAGTACGTCGGAATGTGACCTCAGTCAGATGCAATTCTTGTTCCGGCTGGTGTAATTTTCGGACGTGCTCGGGCCTGCGCACCACCCGTGAGTGGAGTGATGCGTACGTTGCCCCTTGCTGTAGGAGTCTGCCCCCGCCCGTTAACACGACAACACCGCCAACCAACACCAATGTGCGGAACCAACCTCAGCGGGTATTACAGCAGCAACACACGTAATCCACGCACCACTCCCTCACCCCCCGTATCACGAACGTTCTCCCGAGATGGACCCGACTACTCCAATTTAACTGCAACGGACTCCAGGGGAAGATCGACGAGATAGTCGACTATATGAGCCGGGAGCATCTGTGAATTGCTGCGATCCAGGAAACCAAGTTGACCGCCCGCTCGGATCTTCTGAGTCGGGCCGGATACGACATAATCCGCAAGGATCGCGAGCGAGACCATGGATGGGGTCTGGCGTTCATCCTGCACAACACCGTGCAGTATCGTCTCATCGATGGCGGCATCGACCGCAGGGATACTACCCTAGAATGTCAGGGCATAGCTATCCGGTCAGGCGATGCCGAGCTCGAAATATTTAATATATACATTCCTCCCGTTACAAGTTGCCCAGTTGGATATAGCCCTGATATAGGTGCGCTACTCAGAGGCGAAAACCGTTTGGTTTTGGGCGACTTTAACGCGCACCACGATCTTTGGCATTCTAGCCTGTCAAATGACCGTAGAGGAATGGAGCTGGCGGAACAGATAGACGATTCGACGTTTTGCGCAATGAACGACAACACCCCCACCAGAGTTGTGGGTAATTGCCAAAGCTCGCCCGACATAACAATTGCGAGTGCTGGTCTGATAAACAGTATAGTCTGGCGACCTATACTGACACTAGCATCGGACCACTTACCCATACACATCTCGATTGACAGACCTCCCGACTTTGTTTCCGCGGACCACCGGACCTTCGTTAACTTCAAAAAAGCTAATTGGACCGGCTTCACGGAATTCACCGAGAACGCCTTCAGTGCTCTCTCCACTCCAACTGACGTCACTTCTGGTGAACGTTCTTTCCGCAGGATAATTGCGACCGCTGCCGCCCGCTTCATCCCGGCAGGCCGAATTGCGGAAATCCGCCCTAACTTCCCGTCCGAAGCGGCGGCTTTAGCATCAAGGCGCGACATCCTCCGTAACTCCGATCCAGGGAATCCCTTAATCAGGGATTTAAATGCGGAGATTCGGACTGTTGTAAATAAACACAAGCGGAGAAATTAGGAGGAGCACCTAAGGTCCTGTAATCTCTCCTCTGGGGCAACCAAGCTCTGGGCTACAGTCAAGTCGCTGTCTAACCCGACGAGACGTGATGACCGGGTGAAAATTTCATTCGGTGATCGCGCCTCGTCGGACCCGAAGAGATGCGCGAGCTATTTTAGCCGGCTTTTACACTGCATCCTTCGGTAGACAATGCGAAAAGGCGTGTAACCCGCCGTATGCGCAAACTGCCAAACACAAGCGCGGTGCTTGATTTCTCCAGAGAGGAGGTTCAGGGGGTTATCGGGAAGGCGAAAGCCTCCAAATCCATCGGCCCTGACGGAATAAGCATGCTGATTTTAAAACATCTCGGACCAGCGGGAGCAGAATATCTCACCAAGGTCCTCAATTTGTCTCTGACCACCCTAATCATACCAGATGTGTGGAAAACCGGTAGGGTGGTCCCGCTACTTAAACCGGGGAAACCAGCCAACAAAGGAGAGCCTTATCGGCCGATAGCTCTCCTCTTCCCAGTAGCGAAGACACTTGAGGTCTTGCTGCTCCCGACCTTCACTCACCATCTGCGTCCAGCAGCACATCAGCATGGCTTCCGAAAAGTGCACAGCACCACAACAGCACTTAACGCCATAAACACCCAGGTGGTCAATGGCCTGAACCAAAACCGACCCTGCGCGAGAACTGTCCTGGTAGCACTGGATTTGTCAAAAGCTTTTGACACTGTCAGCCATTCAGTGCTACTCAGTGACATTGAGGAATCCTCATTACCGCCGGGGTTGCAGAGGTGGGTCATGGGCTACCTGAGTGGTCGACAATCATCGGTTATATTCCGGGGTGAAACAACTAAATTGAAAAAAATTAAACAGGGGGTTCCGCAGGGTGGTGTCCTCTCCCCGCTACTGTTTAATTTTTATATCTCGAAGCTCCCTCCTCCACCGGAAGGAGTTTCACTAACCTCGTATGCCGATGATTGCTCGATATTGGCGTCTGGCCAGGATATTGATAGCCTATGTTCGAAAGTGGACGGCTACCTTGCCGATCTCTCCCGTTTCTTCACTGCAAGACATCTAAACATACAACCGACGAAATCCTCGGCTACCCTCTTCACCAGCTGGACGAAGGAGTACCGGCTAGAACTCGATGTGAAAGTTGATGACCAAATAATTCCGACTGTAAACACCCCTAAGATTTTAGGGGTCACATTCGATAGCCTGCACTCCTTCACTCCGCACACGACCGCAATTGCCGCAAAACTCCAGGGCCGCAACAAAATACTCAAAGCGCTAGCCGGCAGCACATGGGGTAAAGATAAGGAAACCTTGCTGGCAACCACCAAAGCAATTGGCCGGCCGGTCGTAAATTACGCTGCACCGATTTGGGCGCCGGGGACGAACGAGACGCAGTGGAGAAAGTTACAGACCTGCCAGAACACCGCCCTTAGGACTGCGACAGGAAACCTCCTGATGTCACCGGAGCACCACTTGCACAGCGAAGCATCTATGCTACGAGTTAAGGAGCATAGTGCTTTGCTGTGCAAGCAGTTCCTGTTGGGATGCCACCGCGCGGAGCACCCCAGCAGGCACCTCTTAGAAGCCGAGCCTCCGCCTAGGCACATCAGGAAGGGGTACTCGATTATATCAGCACCATACAGCACCACGTTCAACAACCGCTGGACAGGACGGCATACAGACAGGCACTGAACGCCATTCACCAGGAGTCAGTCAACACCTTCCTAGACTCCCTTCCAGTGAATGGCGTACTCGGAACCAAGCCACCACCTATCGCAGACAGTGAGCTCGAATCCGCTACAACAACAACAACAACGGCGTACAAAAACAACAACAACAGCAACGGCGTACCGACAAACACTGAACGCCATTCATCAGGAGTGAGCTAACACCTTCAAAGACTCCCTTCCCGTGAATGGCGTATTTGGAGTAAAACCACTACCTATAGCAGACAACGGGCTCGAGCTGCATCGAGAGACCCGCGGGACCCTTGCACTGCTTAGGTCTGGATACTTTAACAGGTAAAACTCCTACCTATCCAGACTCGACCACAGCATACCCAACGTATGCCCTGCATGTGGAGAGTCTCCGCACGACACTAACCACCTCTTCACATGCCCCCTTTGGCAGACTCATCTAACCCCCCTCACGGGATTGGTTCAATCCCGTCGAAACAGCACGATTCCTGAACCTCCCTTTAGATGATCTCGGCGACTTAGATTGAGAAATCCTGCCCTAAGCGGTGTTAGCCAGCCGCTACAGCAACAACTAAAACAACTATGATGATAGTGAAAAGGATGAGATATATAATTAGGTTACACTTAAGAAAGGGTAGAGTTGATGTTTCATCGCATATAAGAATATTTGAAAAAATAGGTAAATTAACACAAACATAGAATTTTCATTTTAGAAATATTAAAATGCTCGAAGTAAACGAAAAGTTGCGAATGTAAATTAAGCAGAATAGGGAAAAAAGACAAAATAAATGTAAAAAATTGCTTGGCCATAGTATTTCTAACGTTAAGGGTGACACTAAAAGGGAAAATGCTATACAAAGTGACAAAATGTATTCCCGTGTAAACTCAGACTTATGAATGTTTCTTCTATCTTTCCAATAGTTCCATAATATTAGTTTAGACAATTGTAAATGGCGTGAGCGTGCCTTTGTTTGCTAGGAAACACAATTATTGTAACGATAAAGCAAATACAATGTTGAGGTTTTTAAAATCAGTTCGGAAGTTAGGCTCGACAAACCAATTAGAATTATGTCGAAGATCAACATCTTCGGTTAGTGAATTAAACAAGTATCAATTTTTGCAGCGATCGAAGTTACCTACTCTTTATTTTCAAGAAACGTTACCACGTTTACCGATTCCTGAATTAGAGTTAACAATTGATCGATTCCTTGCTGCTTTAAAACCAATATTGGAACAGAAGGTGTATGAAAGTACTTTGCACATTTTGTCGGATTTTAGAACGGGTGACGGAGCCGAACTACACAAACTTTTGCAAAAATATGATTCGATAAACAAACATACTAGTTACATATCAGGACCATGGTAAGAATATTGGAAATCATTTTGGGCATAAGTGCAACGCCTGTCTAACCAAGTATTTGGGTTGACTTCAGTTTGGAGCCTGTGGTTTTTTTTTATGAAATGCTCATAATTGGTAGTAGGAGGTCTACAATTACCAAAAATATGAGTTTTATCGCGCGCAAATTTATGGTTTAAAAGCCGAAGGCCGCCAAATTTACAAAGGTGTTTCACTAAAGAATACTGTGCAAGGCCAAGCCGGTGTTAGTCCGGCCCAGGGTTACAATCCAAAGCGCGGCCGATAAAATAAATTGTGAAATTTTTATTTTTTGTTCATTTAAATATTGCACATATTTTGGTAATTACAGATCAAAGCGGCTTTTGTCACAACTGTTGCCGTACTATACAATTTCGCGTCGAAATTATATGACCCGAAAAATGTTTAAGTGAAATAATAATTTTTTTTTCTTTAAAAATATGTGAAAGTTATGTGTTTTTGTCTTGTTATGTATGTATATGTTATATATTGGGTTGACTTTAGTTTGGAGCCTGTGGTTTTTTTTTATGAAATGTTCATAGTTGGTAGTAGGAGGTCTACAATTACCAAAAATATAAGTTTTATCGCGCGCAAATTTATAGTTTAAAAGTTATAAACATTTAAAGTTACACTTTTTATATGCAGAGAGCCTGCTTCTGCTTTACTTATAAACACACTAACAACACTTGGCTAGGCAGGCGTTGCCACTACGTAAAATAATATAAAAATCAACAATATTCAAGCAAAATAAAATGAGGATTTCGCATAAAAGGTTGTGTGAAAATAAAAGAGTTTTACTTAAGAATACTGTACAAGGCGAAGCCGGTGTTGGTCCGGCCCAGGGTTACAATCCAAAGCGCGGCCGAAGGCCGCCAAACTTACAAAGGTGTTTCACTTAAGAATACTGTGCAAGGCGAAGCCGGTGTTGGTCCGGCCCAGGGTTACAATCCAAAGCGCGGCCGAAGGCCGCCAAACTTACAAAGGTGTTTCACTTAAGAGTACTTTGCAAGGCGAAGCCGGTGTTGGTACGGCCCAGGGTTACAATACTGTGTAAGAAATCTTAAAAAAAGCAATAAATAAAACGTAGCGTATGGAGGTCCGGCCTTTTTTTTTTAGATTTATTGAAACAAACAAGAACGAAAATAAATAAAACATACACATACATAACAAGACAAAAATACATAACTTTTACATATTTTTACAGAAAATCAATTATTATTTCACTTAAACATTTTTTGGGTCATATAATTTCGCGGCGAAAAATATGTAAAAGTTATGTATTTTTGTCTTGTTATGTATGTGTATGTTTTATTTATTTTCGTTCTTGTTTGTTTCAATAAATCTAAAAAAAAAGGCCGGACCTCCATACGCTACGTTTTATTTATTGCTGTTTTTACATTTCTTACGCAGTATGGCAACATCGTTTTTGGGCATAGTCAAGTGTTGTTAGTGTGTTTATGAGTAAAATACATCTAGACTGCCTGCTTGTAAGAAGTGTAAATTAAAATGTTAATAACTTTTAAACTATAAACTTGCGCGCGATAAAACTTATATTTTTGGTAATTGTAGACCTCCTACTACCAACTATGAACATTTCATAAAAAAAAACCACAGGCTCTAAACTAAAGTTTTCCCATTTTTTGTAATATGTGAATGTTATGTATATTCGACCTCGTTTTTGTATATATACGTGAATGTTATGTATTTTCGAAGCCGTTTTATTAGAAAATACGTGAATTTTATGTATTTTCATTCTTGTTTCTGTAAAAATATATTAATGTTATTCATTTTTGTTGTTGTTCGTTTCAAAAAATCAAAAAAACAAACTGAACCCGACCCACACATTGCTCATTTTTAGATATCTTTCACAGTATGGCAACATCACTTTAACCGTGTATTTGTATGTAATGTGTTTGTTAGTAATTTTAGTGCAACTTTAAATGTTAATAATAATAAAACTATTGCAAAATTCAGCTTTCCCCCACTTTCAATGAGAAGATAATCATCAAATACATCTATTTAGTCAAAATCCCCATCATTTTTGGACAGTTTTAGCAAAAGCCGCTCTCCTGTATAACTACCTTCGTTCTTGTTTGTTTCAATAAATCTGAAAAAAAAAACGGCCGGCTTTTTTTTAAGGTTTCTTACACAGTACGGCAACATCGTTTTTGGGCATAGTCAAGTGTTGTTAGTGTGTTTATGAGAAAAATACAAGTAGACTGCCTGCATGTTAGAAGTGTAAATTAAAATGTTAATAACTTTTACACTATAAATTTGCGCGCGATAAAACTTATATTTTTGGTAATTGTAGACCTCCTACTACCAACTATGAACATTTCATAACAAAAAACCACAGGCTCCAAACTAAAGTGTTCCCTTCAAAGCTATAAGTCAGCTTGAAGAAAGGAAAGTGGTTTTACAATCTAGGCATTTTCCTCGTTCCCATTTTTTTAATTTCAAGTTAATACATTTTTAGGTTTGATATGTATTTGAGTGATCGGAGTCCACTACCTCTGAATTATAATCCTTTGCTTATTATGAACCACGAAACAAGGAAAGAATATCAAAATCAGTTACTGCGTGCCACTAATTTAACAATAAGTTCGATGAGATTTTGGCGGTCACTGCAAGCAGATTTTTTAGAACCTGAAATTTATCATTTGAATGCAAAGAAAAGTGATACAGAAAGTTTTCGCAATTTTTTGAGATTAATTCCACAAGGAGCAGCAACATATGGAGCGTATGCTTTTAATGCATTTCCACTAGATATGAGTCAATACAGTCGATTATTCGGAGTATCTAGAATACCTGGAAAAGGGAAAGATACGTTGGTACAACATAAAAACTCAAGACATATATTGGTATTACGGAGTGGGAATTTATACTCATTAGATGTTTTGGATGAAAACGGAAATATAGAGCAACCCAATATAATTTACGGGCGCCTGGAAGCTGTTTTGCGGATGGACAAGCTTAGTGGAAACTCTAGGCCACCTGTTGGAGCTCTGACATCTATTAACCGAGACGAATGGGCTGAAATTCGACAATATTTAGCCAATAACATATGCGAAGAAAATAAGCGACTGCTTGAAAGAGAAGTAGATTCTGCTCTATTTTGTTTGTGCTTAGACGCATCGGATGATCCCATGTATAACGAAGAAAATTATGTACCACTTCTGAAACATTTATTGTTGGGAGATGGCAAGAACCGGTAAGTAGGTTTTTTGTATGTATAATAATTTTATTATATTAGCTTTATATTGATAGCTGGTTCGATAAGTCTATCTCGTTAATAGTAAGTACAGACGGGACAGCTGCACTTAATTTTGAACACTCTTGGGGGGATGGTGTTGCCGTACTGAGGTATTTTAATGAAATATATGAAGACTCTATCAGAAATCCTTTCGCAAATCCTGGCATAGTCTCTGTTAGTTCAGATACTACGAAACATGTTAGACCTATCGAGTTAAAAACCGATCAGTTAATAGCAGCTACTATTGAAAAAGCTCTGGTAAACAATAAGAACTTAATGGAGAAATTAAATATTGATATGGTAAAGTGTACTAAAATTAACAAAGAACTATGTAAAAGTCATAGTATAAGTCCTGACGCAATAATGCAACTTTCATTTCAAATCGCATACAAACGAGCATTTAATGATTATGTTGGCACCTATGAATCCTGTAGCACGGCAGCATTTCGACATGGGCGTACAGAATCTGTTCGCCCATGTACTATGGCAACAAAACAGGTTTGTGAAAGTTTATTGAAAACGTCGGGCAGGCAACTTGATTTCAATAAAATATATTCTTCAGTCAAATTAAGCTCTCAAGTGCATAACAAGTTAACGAAAGAGGCTGCTATGGGTCAAGGCTTCGATAGGCATTTGTTTGCACTGAGACATCAAGCTATTGTTCATGGAAAACAATTGCCAGAAATATATAAAAGTGAAGCTTATGCAAAGATTAATCACAACGTTATTAGTACTTCAACATTGTCTTCAAATGCTTTACTAGCTGGTTCTTTTGGTCCTGTAGTACAAGACGGGCTCGGAATTGCGTGAGTATAACTTAAATATAATATCGCCATTAGTTTTACAAAAATAAGTATTTGCAATTGAGTCAGCCATTTTGATGTTGACTTTTATTCTAAAAACCCCCAATGGAGACCGATATGACCAAATCTAGCCGCCTTAGAATGTTTTAAATTATTTCAAAATTCAACTTTTCGCAAGTTTTTTTACAATTTACATCTCAGATTCTTTAAAACTGAGAGACAGCTTTCAGTTCATTGTATACTCGAATTTCAAGAAAAGGATCAATATTTTGTCTAACCATTTCGGTATTATCGTTATTATCATGTGCACCGTTTTCGAAATTCAGGGTAGATGGGTAGCTAAAGTCTTTGTCAAGGTATAGTTTAATGGAAACTTTTCAAATTTTACCTGGTTATTTTCATTTCGTAAAGTTATTGCTATCTAAAAACGATCAAATTTTTAATTTTCAGATATCTACTTTAGTTACTTTTTCCACTCCAACTGACGTCACCGCCAGTGAGCGTTTCTTTCAGAAATCCGTCCAAACTTCTCAACCGAAGCACCGATTCTAGCATCAAGGCATGACTCCATTCATAGCACCGAGCCATGGATTTCCCGCATCAGAGATCTTAATAAGGAGATTCGGCGTTCAGTTTATCTCAATAAAAAAAAAACAAGTGGAAGAAGCACTTAAGAACATGTAACCTCTCTTCTAGAGCATCAAGCTCTGAGTCACAGTCAAATCGTCAACAAAGGATAATCACAGCTGCCGATATTTCTCCTCTCCACAGCAGAGAAGACAATTGAGGCCTTGTTGCTCCTGTCTTTCACATACCATTTGAGCCTAGCAGGACATCAGCAGAAAAGTGAACAGCAGTCCCACCCCGGAAAGTCATTTGCCTCAACCATAGCCGACCCTGATCGGATCCTCCTGGTAGCACTAGATCTGTCAAAAGCTTTTGTTTTCAGTGCTACTTTTGAACATTAAGTTATCTTCATTACCGCCAATTTATTACCTGAGTGGTCGACAATCCTCGGTCGAATTTTTAAACTCCTCAAAGTGTAATCTATGCAAACTATGCTGCTGCGATCTGGGAGCTGGGGAAGAACCTTTAAACCTGCTAGAACGCCGCCCTTAGACCCATGACAAATAACCTCCTTTGTTTGAGCATATCAATTGCACAGCGAACCATATATGCCACGAGCTAAGGAGGATAATGAGATGCTGTGCAGCAGTATCTGCTGGACTGCATTCAGCACAACGTCCTAGAATCGCTGGACAGGGCGGCTTACTGTCGAGACTTCAAACGCCATTTACTGAGAGTACGTTAACACCTTCATGTATCCCTTCCAGTAAATGGCGTTTAAGATTTAAATATTGCATTCGGCTAAATTCCCACTTGACCCCGACATAGCCAACGTATGTATGTCCCGCTGGCGGCACTAACCACCTCTTTGTATGCCACTTAAAGGTTACTCATAAAGCCCGTCGTAACAGCTCGTTTCCTGAACTTCCCGTTGGATGACCTAAAAGACTGATCTCGCCTGCTCCTAAATGGGGTTAGATTAGCCCCTCAAACAACAACTCTCAAGACAGCCGGTTCTACGTACCGGAGTTGACCCGGATTTTATCCGGCCAAGGGCTGTCACCCTTTCGGCGACCTAACCCCGTTTAGGTCAACAGGTAAAATTAGTTTAAGTTCGCCATCGGAGCAATACCTCGCAGCTGGATTGCTTCAAGTCCTTCTCATCAGGGTTGGCGTCGAAACCAACCCTGGTCCGACGGATTACTTCTGCTGAGTGTGCACTAGAAGACCCCATCATCCAGGCCTTAAGACACATAGGGAGTGGACCACACGTTATGTGGCCCCATGTTGCTAGCGCCCAAGTGCGCCCCCAGCCACCACGGCAGTGCCTTCGGCACCCTTACCCACTTTGGGTAACCAGCAGACCTTCACGGTCTCCCGGAGCTCCCCGCAGCATGACTCCCGCCAAACCAAGTTGACCGCCCGCTCGGATCTTCTGAGTCGGGCCGGATACAACATAATCCGCAAGGACCGCGAGCGAGACCATGGATGGGGTCTGGCGTTCATCCTGCACAACACCGTGCAGTATCGTCTCATCGATGGCGGCATCGACCGCAGGGATACTACCCTAGAATGTCAGGGCATAGCTATCCGGTCAGGCGATGCCGAGCTCGAAATATTTAATATATACATTCCTCCCGTTACAAGTTGCCCAGTTGGATATAGCCCTGATATAGGTGCGCTACTCAGAGGCGAAAACCGTTTGGTTTTGGGCGACTTTAACGCGCACCACGATCTTTGGCATTCTAGCCTGTCAAATGACCGTAGAGGAATGGAGCTGGCGGAACAGATAGACGATTCGACGTTTTGCGTAATGAACGACAACACCCCCACCAGAGTTGTGGGTAATTGCCAAAGCTCGCCCGACATAACAATTGCGAGTGCTGGTCTGATAAACAGTATAGTCTGGCGACCTATACTGACACTAGCATCGGACCACTTACCCATACACATCTCGATTGACAGACCTCCCGACTTTGTTTCCGCGGACCACCGGACCTTCGTTAACTTCAAAAAAGCTAATTGGACCGGCTTCACGGAATTCACCGAGAACGCCTTCAGTGCTCTCTCCACTCCAACTGACGTCACTTCTGGTGAACGTTCTTTCCGCAGGATAATTGCGACCGCTGCCGCCCGCTTCATCCCGGCAGGCCGAATTGCGGAAATCCGCCCTAACTTCCCGTCCGAAGCGGCGGCTTTAGCATCAAGGCGCGACATCCTCCGTAACTCCGATCCCGGGAATCCCTTAATCAGGGATTTAAATGCGGAGATTCGGACCGTTGTGAATAAACACAAGCGGAAAAAGTGGGAGGAGCACCTAAGGTCCTGCAATCTCTCCTCTGGGGCAATCAAGCTCTGGGCTACAGTCAAGTCGCTGTCTAACCCGACGAGACGTGATGACCGGGTGGAAATTTCATTCGGTGATCGCGCCTAGTCGGACCCGAAGAGATGCGCGAGCTATTTTAGCCGACATTTTACACTGCATCCTTCGGTAGACAAAGCGAAAAGACGTGTAACCCGCCATATGCGCAAACTGCCAAACACAAGCGCGGTGCTTGATTTCTCCAGAGAGGAGGTTCAGGGGGTTATCGGAAAGGCGAAAGCCTCAAAATCCATCGGCCCTGACGGAATAAGCATGCTGATGCTAAAACATCTCGGACCAGCGGGAGCAGAATATCTCACCAAGGTCCTCAATTTGTCTCTGACCACCCTAATCATACCAGATGTGTGGAAAACCGGTAGGGTGGTCCCTCTACTTAAACCGAGGAAACCAGCCAACAAAGGAGAGTCTTATCGGCCGATAACTCTCCTATCCCCAGTAGCGAAGACGCTTGAGGTCTTACTGCTCCCGACCTTCACTCACCATCTGCGTCCAGCAGCACATCAGCATGGCTTCCGAAAAGTGCACAGCACCACAACAGCACTTAACGCCAAAAACACCCAGGTGGTCAATGGCCTGAACCAAAACCGACCCTGCGCGAGAACTTTCCTGGTAGCACTGGATTTGTCAAAAGCTTTTGACACTGTCAACCATTCAGTGCTACTCAGTGACATTGAGGAATCCTCATTACCGCCGGGGTTGCAGAGAGGGTCGTGGGCTACCTGAGTGGTCGACAATCATCGGTTATATTCCGAGGAGAAACATCTAAATTGAGAAAAATTAAACAGGGGGTTCCGCAGGGTGGTGTCCTCTCCCCGCTACTGTTTAATTTTTATATCTCGAAGCTCCCTCCTCCACCGGAAGGAGTTTCACTAACCTTGTATGCCGATGATTGTTCGATATTGGCGTCTGGCCAGGATATTGATAGCCTATGTTCGAAAGTGGACGGCTACCTCGCCGATCTCTCCCGTTTCTTCACTGCAAGACATCTAAACATTCAACCGACGAAATCCTCGGCTACCCTCTTCACCAGCTGGACGAAGGAGTACCGGCTAGAACTCGATGTGAAAGTTGATGACCAAAAAATTCCGACTGTAAACAACCCTAAGATTTTAGGGGTCACATTCGATAGCCTGCACTCCTTCTCTCCGCACACGACCGCAATTGCCGCAAAACTCCAGGGCCGCAATAAAATACTCAAAGCGCTAGCCGGCAGCACATGGGGTAAAGATAAGGAAACCTTGCTGGCAACCTACAAAGCAATTGGCCGGCCGGTCGTAAATTACGCTGCACCGATTTGGGCGCCGGGGACGAACAAAACGCAGTGGAGAAAGTTACAGACCTGTCAAAACACCGCCCTTAGGACTGCGACAGGAAACCTCCTGATGTCATCGGAGCACCACTTGCACAGCGAAGCATCTATGCTACGAGTTAAGGAGCATAATGCTTTGCTGTGCAAGCAGTTCCTGTTGGGATGCCACCGCGCGGAGCACCCCAGCAGGCACCTCTTAGAAGCCGAGCCTCCGCCTAGGCACATCAGGAAGGGAGTACTCGACTATAACAGCACCATACAGCACCACGTACAACAACCGCTGGACAGGGCGGCATACAGACAGGCGCTGAACGCCATTCACCAGGAGTCAGTCAACACCTTCCTAGACTCCCTTCCAGTGAATGGCGTACTCGGAACCAAGCCACCACCTATCGCAGACAGTGAGCTCGAGCTGCCTCGAGAGACCCGTGCTACATTGGCACAATTAAGATCTGGATACTGTAGCAGGTTAAACTCCTACATATCCAGACTCGACCCCAGCATACCCAACGTATGCCCTGCATGTGGAGAGTCCCCGCACGACACTAACCACCTCTTCACATGCCCCCTTAAACCTACCCATCTAACCCCCCTCTCCCTTTGGTCCAATTCTGTCGAAACAGCACGTTTCCTGGACCTTCCGTTAGATGACCTCGGCGACTTAGACTGATTATGCCTGCCCTAAGCGGGGTTAGCGAACCGCTACAACAACAACAACAACAACAACAACAACAACAACAGTGTCTCCAGCTTGGATATATTTGAAAGTTTTGCTATCTAACAAAAACATAACATTGATTTCAATATAAATAATTCGACAAATAAGGTCAGCTCTGTCAATTTGGATCATTTTTTTTTTTAAATTGTTTATTACTGTCAGGAAAAAGGTGTTTTGAAAAAAATCTTATTTCTGGGAAATGGACTTTGGGTCGATTTATCCGAAGGACTCTTATTTATTGTTCAATTTACTTGAAAGTTGGTACGTTGGTAAGGTTTTGTATAGATGAGCTAATACAATACTTTCATTCCGGGAAGGGGATCACAGATCAACGAAAATAGGTATGATATAAGATATGATATAAGATAGGTATAATAGATGGTTCATAGATCTCTGTTAGCATACAGTCTATTTTGAGCTTGACGATGTGATTTCACACATACACACCATTTTATTTGTTCAATATTAATGTAGTAAGAAGTCGCAGTCGTCTAACTCGGAAATGATCATATTATAATTAAATTCTCGTGAAATACATTCCTAGCTTCTAATCTCTAAAAATAACTCAGCTGCTGCTAGTAAATTTAACATTTTTGATTCACTGCTTCATTCTCATATGAAAGAATTTGGTCACATCGGCCTCAATTTTGGAAATTCTTTCCAGGAAAAAATCAGCATCGAAATCCCTGACCTAAGTGCGAAAACTTTTCTAAGAAATTAATTGATATATATATATATATCTGCATCAGAGTTAAAACGAAATAGTTTTTAATCTATTAGTCATCGATTTTCATTGTTTGTATTTTATATCGATTGAGTTATCAATTAAAATCTTTTCTTATTTTTTAATTAAATGCTCTTAAAAACTAAACTTACGCCGTTTTAATCTAAAAGCACATATATATATTATTATTTACATAAATATGTGTGTACATATATACATTTCGAAGTAATTTCCTAATTTAATAGGTATTCTATACAAAATGACTATTGCGGTGCCATTGTTTCTTCTTATGAGAAGCAATGCAATGGAAAAGAATTTGTTGAGAGCCTGGTAATGTCCTTTGATGATTTATTCCAAATTCTTAAAACGGGACAAAAACATTTTGGGAACTAGTTATAACTTTTTTTTAATAAAATGTATATTTTGTACTCTATTAATAAAAAAATGTTCTTAAAAGCAACTGGAATATATCTGGACATTTTTCTTCAGTCTGTTAAGCAACAGCCAAATTGAAAGTCAAGTTAGAGTCGGATCTTAGTAAGTTAAACCATGATCTAATTAAGTGGCCACTTAATCTTAATCATAGTCGAGCTACACTCAGCTTTTTCGCTTAGAGCCGGTGCTAAAGCTAGTGGGTGGAAATGCTGTTGTTAAGCCGATGCTAACTATGTGAAATTACATTCGTGCAGTTTTTCTTTCAACTTTTAATTCATATCTTTATCAAAAAGTAAGTATTTTCGGATGTAATAGTATATATTCAGAACAAATTGCAAACAATGAAACAATGGCCCCGACTTCACATTTCGTCATCTTTTTATCATTATTAAAAAAAAAAAGATTCCTTTAAATCAAGAGAGCCAACCTATGTACCTACCTACGTACATATATACACGGTGTGTCCCAAAAATAACCGAACTTTTTAAATATAAAATAGTAAAATACACATTATATTATCTTTGAAAGTTATTATTTACTCAAATTAGGTTCCATGTGACTCAACACAACGTTTGGAACGATCAACCAGCGCATGCATAGATTTTTTTATGTCATTTATAGAAATGTTCGGGTCGGCTTTGCGAGGGTGCACCAGGCTTTGAAAAAAATTTCCTCTTGGGGGGGGGTTAGAGGAGGTCATACACATCATAAAAATATATGCCGTTCCCCGAGGAAACTTATGGTTTTCGAGAAATTTGTTGTTAAAGTTGATTTTTTGACGCACCGAATTCTTCGAATAGCTAATATAATCACCCGTAACACTTAAATATCGCTTATAATAATGCCTAATAACGTTTACAAAGATTTTATTTAATTAATTTCTTCAAAATATCAACATTTTCCATAAATTTTACTCATAAAAAATGCATTCCCACGTGTGTTTACTTTAGTAAGAAAAATGAAGTATACATGTCCGTTAGAACAAGAAAAAACTGTGCTGCCACCTTTGTAGAGTAAGTATATTAATTTAATATCCCGCTCGAACTTACGAAGGTGTTTCACTTAAAAATACTGTGCAAGCCGAAACCGGTGTTGGTCCGGATCAGAGTAATTTTTTTAAATGCGGCCGAAGGCCGCCAACTTACAAAGGTGTTTCACTTAAACATACTGTGCAAGGCGAAGCTGGTGCTGGTCCGGCCCAGGGTAATTTTTTTAAATGCGGCCGAAGGCCGCCAATTTACAAAGGTGTTTCATTTAAAAATACTGTGCAAGGCGAAGCCGGTGTTGGTCCGGCCCAGGGTTATTTTTTTTTTTAAATGCGGCCGAAGGCCCCAACTTACAAAGGTGTTGCACTTAAAGTATACCGCATCATGAATACGTTATTTGTTCATTAATTTCTAATATACCTATTCTTCAAAGATGTGGCAGCACAGTTTTTTCTGATTCTAACGGACATGCAAACTTTTTTTTTTACTAAAGTAAACAAACGTGAGAATGTATTTTTTATGTGTAAAAACGATGGAAAATAATAACATTTTGATAAATTTAATTATGTTAAATCGTTGCAAACTTTATTAGTCATCATTATTACCGCTATTTAAGTGCTCCGTGAGCTTATATTAGCTTTTATTCGTGAATTTCGGTGGGTCAAAAAATCAACTTTAACAACAAATTTCTCGAAAACTATAAGTTACCTCGGGGAACGGCATATATTTTTATGATGTGTATGACCTCCTCTAACCCCCCCAAGAGGAAATTTTTTTCAAAGCCTGGCGCACCCTCGTAAAGTTTCCCCAAATGTTCTTCAGTACCTCGGTTACGGCTGCTTCATTTTTTTCAATTTTTTTTTTTTAATTTTTTAAATTTCGATTTAAATTTTTTTCAAGTTTGACACAAAATTTTATATTTGCTCTTTGTTCCATTTGTTTTGAAACCATTAGCACACTTTTGGTTTTATTGAAATGGCTGTCACTTTTACATCTGTCATCCGACTTACATGAAGTTAGGTGCTTTTGAAAGAGGATGAATGTATCTTTTTAATGTTGCAAATTTTCAATACATGGCGCTTTATGTTGTATGATTTAAATATAAAGTTCGGTTATTTTTGGGACACACCGTGTATATAGCATCATAAATAACACCGACAATTCATGATGGTTATCGAGTCGCACGCTTTTTTATAGAAAATTTTGTGTTAGGTAAATAATTTACTTGTCAAATTGTGTACAAATATTTATTAACTTTTTTATTCCAATAGAAACTCGCCGACAGAATGCCAGCGATTTTTTATACTTTATGAAATTTGTGTATTTTACAGCCTCAAGAGGTTCTCAATAAAATTTCAGGACACTAACCCCGGCATTCCGTAACTTGATACAGTCACTAATTCACAAATTGATTGATACTATATTTGTGACAATGGGCACTTAACAAAAATTAGCTTATCGATTATATGCGATAAAATTTCTTGAACAGCTCTTATAACCATAATTGTTCATTAAAATAAACAAAAGCTGCTCATTATACTAAACATTAGAAATCTCCTGATTTAATATGTTAAATTTGATAGATCTTTCTGGTTTGTGCCTCCGGTGTGTGTGGAGGTGTTCTGAAAATGTATTTAAACTTTTATCTGTGAAACACAGGAAAATTATATATCTGCATTTAAACCAACAAAAACATTATACAAGAGGTAAAGTGTGCTTCCACTTGTTCTAATTAATAAATTTGATTTTTTTTATTAAACAAAAACCGACTTTTTCCCGTCAAGGTGAAGGCAAAACCTAAAGCCGATGCAGCCACTTTAATTGTATCGGCGGATGCTTTTGAAAGTTTCACATTTGTGAACCAAAAAAGACTAAATGATTTTGCCTTAAACGACAAAATAAATAAAGGCTTAGCAAGCAATTAAATTACCCCTACTAATGAAAAAATTACAAAAATAACAGACAAACAATACGGAAAGAATGTTTGCAATCAAATCCACATTATCCAAAACGAAATATCCGCCAAAAGCAGCGATTAAATATCAGACAAACTTTATCGGAACTTTTTTTATACTGGTGGATACGTCTAATTGTAAGAAAATGGCCAATGAAAAGGTGATGAATGGGTTAAACCTTAGACTACAACTATCACAAACAAGCACCAAAGACGCCGAGTTTATACACGCAATTGGTAAAACACTATAAAATTACCTTTAAGACTGCAAAAGCAGTAATCGAGTTCACCACAATCGAAGACATATCAAACAAAGGGTTATGTGCTTTTATCTCAAGCACAGCGCTAGAGTCTTATGGAGTAATAAGTAGAATTCCGATAAACTACACGACAGAAGACATTAAAAACAATGTTGTTGTTGTAGCGGCTGGCTAACCCCGTTTAGGGCAGGCTTTGCCAATCTAAGTCGCCGAGGTCATCTAAAAGGAGGTCCAGAAAACGTGCTGTATCGACGGGTTTGGACCAAAGGGAGAGGGGGGGTTAGATGAGTTGGTTTAAGGGGGCATGTGAAGAGGTGGTTAGTGTCGTGCGGAGACTCTCCACATGCAGAGTATACGTTGGGTATGCTGGGGTCGAGTATGGATAAGTAGGAGTTTAACCTGCTACAATAACCGGATCTATGTTGTGCCAGGGTCACGCGGGTCTCGAGGCAGCTCGAGCTCGTTGTCTGAGGTAGGTGGTGGGAAGGGAGTCTTTGAAGGTGTTAGCTCACTCCTGATGAATGGTGTTCAGTGTTTGTCGGTACGCCGTCCTGTCTAGCGGTTGTTGCACGTGTTGCTGGATGGTGCTCTTTAAGTCGAGTACTCCCTTCCCGATGTGCTTAGGTGGAGGCTCGGCTTCTACAAGGTGCCTGCTGTGGTGCTCCCTGCGGTAGTATCCCAGTAGGAACTGCTTGCACAGCAAAGCATTATGCTCCTTAACTCGTAGCTGGGTTGTTTACAGTAGGAATTTTTTTGGTCATCAACTTTCACATCGAGTTCTAGCCGGTACTCCTTCGTCCAGCTAGTGAAAAGGGTAGCCGAGGATTTCGTCGGTTGTGTGTTCAGATGTCGTGCAGTGAAGAAACGGGAGAGATCGGCGAGGTAGCCGTTCACTTTTGAACATAGGCTATAAATAGCCTGGCCAGACGCCAATATTGAGCAATCATCGGCATACGAGTTTGAGGAAACTCCTTCCGGTGGAGGAATAGCTTCGAGATGTACAAATTAAACAGTAGCGGGGGAGGACACCACCCTGCGGAACCCCCTGTTTAATTTTTCTCAACTTCGATGCTTCTCGGAAAATGACCGATGATTGCTGACCACTTAGGTAGCCCATGGCCAACCTCTGCAACCCCGGCAGTAATGAGGATTCCTCTATATCTGTGAGCAGCACTGAATGGTTGACAGTGTCAAAAGCTTTTGACAGATCCATTGTTACCAGGACAGTTTTCGCGCAGGGTCGGTTTCGGTTCAGGCCGTTGACCTCCTGGGTGTTTATGGCGTTAAGTTCTGTTGTGGTACTGTGCACTTTCCGAAGGCCATGCTGATGTGCTGCTGAACGCAGATGGTGAGTAAAGGGAGCAGCAAGGCCTCAAGTGTCTTCGCTACTGGGGAGAGGAGAGTTATCGGCCGATAAGACTCTCCTTTGTTGGCTGGTTTCACCGGTTTAAGTAGCGGGCCAACTCTACCATTTTTCCACACATCCGGTATAATTAGGGTGGTCAAAGACAAGTTGAGGACCTTGGTGAGATAATCTGCTTCCGCTGGTTCAAGATGGTTTAGCATCAGCATGCTTATTCCGTCAGGGCCGATGGATTTGGAGGCTTTCGCCTTGTCGATGACCCCCTGAACCTCCTCTCTGGAGAAATCAAGCACCGCGCTTGTGTTTGGCGGTTTGTGCATATGGCGGGTTACACGTCGTTTCGCTTTGTCTACCGTAGAATGCAATGTAAAAAGGCGGCTAAAATAGCTCGCGCATCTCTTCGGGTCCGACTAGGCGCGGTCACCGAATGAAATTTCAACTCGGTCATCGCGTCTCGTCGGGTTAGTCAGCGACTTGACTGTAGCCCAGAGCTTGATAGCCCCAGAGGAGAGGTTGCAGGACCTAAAGTGCTCCTATCACTTTTTCCGCTTGTGATTGTTTACTACGGTCCGAATCTCCGCTTTTTAATCCCTGATTAGGGGATTCCCGCGATCGGAGTTACGGAGGATGTCGCGCCTTGATTCTAAAGTCGCCGCATCGGTCGGGAAAATAGGGCGGATTTCCGCAATTCGGCCTGCCGGGATGAAGCGTGCGGCAGCGGTCACAACAATCCGTGGGGAGAGCACTGAAGGGGAATTCCGTGAAGCCAGTCCAGTTAGCTTTTTTAAAGTTAACGACTGTCGGGTGATCCGCGGAAACAAAGTCGGGAGGTCTGTCAATCGAGATGTGTATGGGTAAGTGGTGCGATGCTAGTGTCAGTATAGGTCGCCAGACTATACTGTTTATCAGAACAGCCCTCGTAATTGTTATGCCGGGCGAGCTTTGGCAATTACCCACAACTCTGGTGGGGGTGTTATCTTTCATTGCGCAAAACGTCGAATCGTCTATCTGTTCCGCCAGCTCCATTCCTCTACGGTCATTTGACAGGCTAGAATGCCAAAGATCGTGGTGCGCGTTAAAGTCGCCCAAAACCAAACAGAAGTCATGCTGCGGGGAGCTGTTGACCTAAACGGGGTTAGATCGCCGAAAGGGTGACAGCCCTTGGCCGGATAAAATCCGGGTCAACTCAGGTGCGTAGAACCGGCTATCTTATCCATAAATATAAGCTCGGTGTATATGTTTACCCTTAAAGTAACCGACTGTGTGTTTGCTTACTTCTAAACAAATTTATAATTTTCGTCAACAAATTTCATAATTTATATGCTCGAATATAAACACGAATCAATTATACATGATCTATATGGTAATAAATAATTAATTACGAATACAGTTTTCTTTAGCAAAAACCACACATTACCTTAGTTTATTTAGTATTAGTTTCAAAAAGTCAGTACTGGAAATCTTGTATAACAGCGAGAAAAGAGCTGAGCCGGTTTTACGGAAAAAATCAAATGGCCGCTTGTTTCTATGGGTTGCAGCATAACTGTGCACTAAGCGAATTCGTTTCAAACTGTTTAAAAAATGCTGCATCCTATTGCTGCAACTACCCATCTTACATAGCTAACGTCCATAACAGCCGACTGGAAGAGCGAAGTACATACACGAGTTATCGACGCTGCGAACGGCGGCAAAATTTGTCCAGCTGCCAGTGTATTTGCATACCTTTAAACAAATTTATAATTTTCGTCAACAAATTTCATAATTTCAGCGAGAAATGAGCTGAGCTGGTTTTACGGAAAAAATCAAATCGGCCCTGGTTTCTATGGCAGAACCGTCAGTAACGGCATGGGCAAGCGGTGACAACTTTTGGTCACGCGCACCACGATCTTTGGCATTCTAGCCTGTCAAATGACCGTAGAGGAGTGGAGCTGGCGGAACAGATAGACGATTCGACATTCTGCCCAATGAACCACAACACCAAAGCTCGCCCGACATAACAATTGCGAGTGATGGTCTGATAAACACTATAGTCTGGCGACCTATACTGACACTATCATCGGACAACTTACCCATACACATCTCGATTGACATACCTCCTGACTTCGAAAAAGCTAACTGGACCGGCTTCACGGAATTCACCGAGAACGCCTTCAGTGCTCTCCACTCCAACAGACGTCACCTCTGGTGAGCGATCATTCCGCAAGATTGTTGTGACCGCTGTCGCCCGCTTCATCCCGGTAGGTCGAATTACGGAAATCCGCCCTAATATCCCGACCGAAGCGGCGGCTTTAGCAGCAAGGCGTGACATCATTCGTAACTCCGATCCCGGGAATCCCCTTATCAGGGATTTAAACGCAGAGATTCGGACCGTAGCAAACAAACACAAGCGGAAAAAGTGGAAGGAGCACTTAAGGTCCTGCAACCTCTCCTCTGGGGGAACCAAGCTCTGGGCTACAGTCAAGTCGCTGTCTAACCCGACGAGACGCGATGATCGAGTGGAAATTTCATTCGGTGCGAGCTATTTTAGCCGACTTTTTACACTGCATCCTTCGGTAGACAAAGCGAAACGACGTGTAACCCGCCATATGCACAAACCGCCAAACACAAGCGCGGTGCTTGATTTCTCCAGAGAGGAGGTTCAGGGGGTCATCGGCAAGGCGAAAGCCTCCAAATCCATCGGCCCTGACGGAATAAGCATGCTGATGCTAAACCATCTTGAACCAGCGGAAGCAGATTATCTCACCAAGGTCCTCAACTTGTCTTTGACCACCCTAATTATACCGGATGTGTGGAAAAATGGTAGGGTGGTCCCGCTACTTAAAACGGTGAAACCAGCCAACAAAGGAGAGTCTTATTGGCCGATAACTCTCCTCTCCCCAGTAGCGAAGACACTTGAGGCCTTGCTGCTCCCGACTTTCACTCACCATCTGTGTCCAGCAGCACATCAGCATGGCTTTCGAAAAGTGCACAGCACCAGAATAGCACTTAACGCCATAAACACCCAGGTGGTCAACGGCCTGAACCAAAACCGACCCTGCGCGAGAACTGTCCTGGTAGCACTGGATTTGTCAAAAGCTTTTGACACTGTCAACCATTCAGTGCTGCTCACAGATATAGAGGAATCCTCATTACCGCCGGGGTTGCAGAGGTGGGTCATGGGTTACCTGAGTGGTCGACAACCATCGGTCATTTTCCGAGGAGAAGCATCGAAGTTGAGAAAAATTAAACAGGGGGTTCCGCAGGGTGGTGTCCTCTCCCCGCTACTGTTTAAATTTTACATCTCGAAGCTCCCCCCTTCACCGGAAGGAGTTTCCTTAACCTCGTATGCCGATGATTGCTCGATATTGGCGTCTGGCCAGGATATTGATAGCCTATGTTCAAAAGTGAATGGCTACCTCGCCGATCTCTCCCGTTTCTTCACTGCACGACATCTGAACACACAACCGACGAAATCCTCGGCTACCCTTTTCACCAGCTGGACGAAGGAGTACCGGCTAGAACTCGATTTGAAACTTGATGACCAAAAAATTCCGACTGTAGACAACCCTAAGATTTTAGGGGTCATATTCGATAGCCTGCACTCCGCAATTGGCCGGCCGGTCGTAAACTATGCTGCACCGATCTTAGGACTGCGACAGGAAACCTCCTTATGTCGCCGGAGCATCACTTGCACAGCGAAGCATCTATGCTACGAGTTAACGAGCATAATGCTTTGCTGTGCAAGCAGTTCCTACTGGGATGCTACCGCAGGGAGCACCACAGCAGGCACCTTTTGGAAGCTGAGCCTCCACCTAGGCACATTAGGAAGGCAGTACTAGACTTAAACAGCACCATACAACATCATATGCAACAACCGCTGGACAGGACGGCGTACCGACAAGTACTGAACGCCATTCACCAGGAGTAAGTTAACACCTTCATAGAATGGCGTGCTCGAAGTTAAACCACCACCTATTGCAGACAACGAGCTCGAGCTGCCTGGAGAGACCCGCGTGACCCTGGCACAACTTAGATCTGGATATTGTAGCAGGTTAAGCTACTACTTATCCAGACTCTACCCCAGCATACCCAACGTATGCCCTGCATGTGGAGAGTCCCCGCACGACCATCACAACCACCTCTTCACATGACTCCTTAAACCAACTCATCTAACCCCCCTCGCCCTTTGATCCAACCCCGTCGAAACAGCCCATTTCCTGGATCTCCCCTTTTATGACCTCGTCGACTTAGATTAACAATACCTGCCCTAAGCGGGGTTAACTAGCCGCTACAACAACAACAACAACAACAACAACAACAACAACAGTAAAATTTCTGGAAATAAAATATATACCATAAACGGATGTTTTTCCTTTAACGGACCAGGCTTGAGGAAAAATGAGTTATAGGGGGTGGTAGGGCGTTCCACCCGCTTTTAGACACCGGAAACCAAACCTACCGGAGACTTATAGTTTTTGAGATACTCAAAGTTAAAATTGCAAAAAATTTGGCCTTTTACCCTATTATTTTGTACATAAAGCCATTACTCGAATTTTGGTGTTGCCTCATATAAAAAACAAATTCCAAAATTAAACAATTAAAATACAATTTTTACACTTCATAAACATATTTATGAGCGTCTAACAGTTTAAGAAGGGGTCATCCCTTTTTTTTGGACGTTTTCCTCCAGGATTATTATTATTATTAATATCACAGTATTTTTAAGCATACACCTTTGTAGGTTGGCGGCCTTCGGACACGTTTCAGATTGTAACTCTGGGCCGGACCAGCACCGGTTTCGCCTTGCACAGTATTTTTAAGCGAAACATCTTGGCAGGTTGGCAACTTTTGCCCGCGCTTTAGATTGTAACCTTGGGCCGGACCAACACCGACCTCGCCTTGCACAGTATTTATTGTCATTCCTTTTACGAAGTATGAAAATTGTTTCATTAAAATATTATTGTGTAAATACAACCCTGCATAGGAGTGTATTTTTGTTTTTATGCCATATGGCAACACCCAATTATTGCCATTATTGGGAATTTGCCTAGCTATTCGCTCGGAAATAATATACAATAATTAAATTTTGTTTAGATGCATAACCAAATAAAATAAAAATACAACAATCTTCGTAATCGCATGTAAACAGATTAAAATGACGAAATAGCTATGCATTCAGCACAAGCTAGCAACAGAATTAAAAAGTTTTCATGTTCTAAAACAATTATTTGACCGAAAAACTAAAGAAGAAGAAATTAGCAGCATTAATAAAAACTTCAACATAGAAAATGGGGATTCTTCAATATAAATGCCAGCCATTGAAAGCTAACATAAACATAATAGAATATTACCTTGACAACAACTTTGACATTGCCAGTTTAAACGAAATTTTCTGTAGTAAATTATACACAGCAGGACATCTTAATAATCCAAAGCAAAAATCTACAACCAAATCTTACGACATGTACCGCATATTTTCCACCTAATATACAAATAAATGCTTGTAGTGAAGAAATAGCTGAACTTATAAATTTTCTTGAAAGCTATCAAAATGTTCTCTAAACGGCGACTTTAACGCCAGAACAACAGCATGGGGGGATACCTTGCAATTGAGTAAAGGCAACAAGCTATACAATGTAATGCAAAACACACAGCTCTTACTCTTAAATGATTGATCCATAACCTACAAAAAAGATATTAGGCAGACCACAGGCTCCATTTTAGACTTGAACTTTTCAAACAGCAATATGAATTGGAGGAAGCCGCCATCATTTCCCAATCACATGTGAAAGCCAAACCATAAAAATTTAAAAAACTCAGGTTTGTAGCCCAAAATAAACTCCTCAAAGCCCTTAAAGAGGCAGAGCTAAGCATCGAAATCGAGCATATTGAAAAACCTTTAAAACAGAAATAAAAAACGCCTCAACATAAACAGCAAGAGAAAACTAAAATACTGGTAGAATGACAACTTGTCCAAGGTATTCAGATTTCTCAAAAGTGCACAATATAAATGTAACGCATTTCAATCAATCAATATAAAATCTTGGAGACACTTTCTTCAAGCAATTTTTTTGACATTTGTTTCTTCATTTTTTTTTTCTCTATTCCGCTTTATTTAACACTCGCAATTTTTCGTTCGCTTCACGATTTCTAAAATAAAAACACTATGTTTGTGTAAAGGAAGACACAGCTTTTATTTATTTATTTTTTTTTTATATATTTTTACATTCGATTGAACATCAACTCTACCCTTTCCAAAGTGTAATCTAATTACATATCTCATCATTTTCGCTATCATCAGAGTCTAATATATTATATCTGCAAACTCCATTATCAAAAATATTTAATAATAATTGGATACATATACGCATAGGCATATATGTTTGCATGTACATACATATATGCAAAAATTGTAGTAAAACACATAAATTTCAATTTCCAAATCTACGACATTTATTCGTTTGAAATTTAAGACAACTACAATCAGTTCAAAGTGAGAAACAAAATAAAAAATCTACAGAGACGTATAGAAACGCAAAACGTGTCGAGCGAGCACACCGACACTGCGCTGCCCCGTTCGTTCTCCCTCTCCCTTACAAACGAGTGTTTCGTCGACAAAAAGTATCCCGGTGTAAACTCAGACTAAGATAACGTATAAAATACTTAAAGCAGTTCCAGGTAAAGCTTTAAATAATATACGCACAGCAATAAATTACATTTTTCTAACTAACCAAATCCCAGAAAGCTGCGGAATAGTAAAAAATGAAATCTATCAAAACTACAGGCCAATAGCATTAATATCAATTCTATTTAAATGTGTAAATCTATCCATAAAAAGAACTAGATGAGTACTTAGAATTACAATGCATACTCCCCTATGGGTCATTTGCCTTAAAAAAAAAGGAAATCAGCCACAATGGCTGTTAATTTGTTACTGCATGGTACTGCAAAGTAGTAGTTTGCTTCTTATAGCCTATTTCCACCCGACATTAAATGCAATTAAACATCGCATTTAAATTCCCATGTGTTTGTTGTTATATAAAAGTTTGTTAACTCACTTTTCAAAGTAAGTTAACTCACTTTTCAATTGTTAGCGGCTATCTTTCTATAAATGTGGAAGGAGTTGTGGAGGAAAGTTTCAGTTGTATGTATTTTTCAACCAAAACCATAAATTCTAATTTCATGATTTAAATTTTTTTTATTATAATCTAGTAGATATACAGGAGCCACCGATGTCCCCAATTGCGATATCTCCTGCGTTTTCTCCACAAGTGTTAACCTCGGATAGCGAGCAGCAGTCAACATCGCGCTCAGCGCCACATACGCGCTCGATCCGGCAACAAAACACAGCTGCTGCAAATTTGCAGAAAATCACAGCTACAATAACTTATTGTTGCACTAATATTGAAAGCGCCTTGAAAGATTTGGCAGAAAACGATAGGAGAAAGACGGAAAGCCTTGCTGCAATGTGCGACACAAGCCAGAAATTAGCGAAAAAAGTTAAGGATTTTTTAAATAAAAATTCATTAATATGTGCATAGTATATAAGTAGCTGAAATCCAATATTTAATTTATTTATTTTCTTGTTTTATTTTTGTGATAATAATATAATATATGTATTAAACTGAAGACTGAATTGAGCTGAAATAAAAAATATTGAATGGGATAAAAATTTCTAAATAAATATGTTTAAAATTACTTTTGGGCAAAGTGTTGGCTTAAGGGGTTAGGGGTAGTCAGAGGCACGAAAAAATGAGCATTTTCTGTATTTTTTTTTTGCTATTAAATAATTTTATTTTACAAAAGTAGTGATATGGTATTATTAAACAATGTTTTGACTTGAAGTCACGAAAATTTCAAAAAAAAAAAATTTATTTCCGAAGTTACAGCTGTCTGTGTTAACCCAGTTCCAAAAAAAGGTCCTTGCGGTGACAATCATAAGTCCTTGGAGATTCATCTGAAATCAATCGGATAAAAAAAATTAGTTTTATAAATAAATAATCCTGGGCCTGATCGAAGGATTTTTTTTTCAAAAATTAACAAAATGGCGGCCTCAGGAAATTTTTGTCTAAATTTTTGGGAAAAAATCAACAGTTAATTGGTCTTAAAAAATCGAAATTTTTCAAAAAAAAAAAAAAAAAAAAATCCTTCGATTTTTTCCCGAGTTTATTATGTATTCTAAAAGCTGTATAAATTTCATTCAAATCAACTGAGCGGTTTTCGAGTTACAGTTGCCACCAGTTCAAAAAACATAGTTTTGAGAAAAACGCGTTTAAAGTTTCACACTAGCGATTTGAAAGGCCCGAGCTCTCTTTGTTATTTGTCGAATAACTTAAAAACGAATTATCAGATTAACTTGAAATTTTCAGAGATTATTTTTAAGATATTATACTTAACGAAAATGCAAAAAAAAAATTTGATTTTTTGAAAATTCTCACTACCCCTAACCCCTTCAACCGTTTCGGTAGCAGTCTCCCAGGTTGAATTTTCTTTCATTCAGGTGAACAAGTCTACTTTCCTCTTCAGTCAGGAAGTCAGGTGTCTGTAATATAATCTCTCTGTGCAATCAAAAAATTGTGGAGTACACAGCAAGCTTTTATTATAGCATTTGTATTGTCGATACGATTATCCAACCCTTTTCCAATGCGTCGAAATCGGGCCTTCAAATGTCCAAATGCATTTTCAACATTTCTACGGCAACGAGAAAGGTGGTAGTTAAATTCGCGTTGTGCAGGCGTACTTTCCACATTAAATGGATATGGCTTAAGAACGTTGCGCGACAAACGAAAAGCTGAGTCTGCTATAATAACTAATGGGATTTCCACATTGTTAAAAGATTTCCGTTGATCATATAGCAACTTGCAACGCAATAGTTCGGCTTTTAAAGAGGAACGTTCATAAATTCCAGAGTCATTGCATCTTCCTGGACTGCCAACATTTATATATAGAAACCTATACCTACATACAAATTGAAACATATTTTATTACTTAAGTAAGTTAAAGATTTGCCTACCTTGCGTCAACTAAAGCCAACAGCACCACAGAATACCATCCTTTATAGTTGTATTTGTCCGCAGCGGCCTCTTTCTTTGGTTTGACTTCAATATGACATCCATCTTATTCAATATATATACATATGTACGTATATTTACATTAATATAAATATCAATATTATTTGCAATCATCATACCTAACGCTCCAATGCATTGTGGAAATCCCATATTGTTAAAATCGTTTCCAATAGTCTGAGCTCCCGTCTCCGTTAATGGAAAATAATTAAGATAATTAGGTTTCATAGCATTCCAAATAGCAACACAAAATTCACTAACAATTCCGCATACGCTAGAATTGGACACCTCGAACAAACCTGCAACCGTTCGGTACTCTGCAGAGGAACCAAGTGCATATAGCGCAATAGCGACATGCTTTTCAAGGCTAATTGGTATCTTCTTTTCCGATACCTCTCAAAATATCACACAATTCGAAGAAAGACCGCCTTTCCAAGTGGAAGATGTTCTTGAAATCTAAAGCGCTACATTCTTGGCACTCCTTTTCCCAAAATAAGCTTGGGCGTTCCTAAGGGAAATCTTAAAAAAATAATTACAATTATTAATTAATCATATGTACATACCTTTCTCCAAATAAGTGGACTTTTTTTTGACTATATTCTTTTAGAACCAAAAGCAAATTGCGTGCCACCTCCAAAAAAGTTGTAAGCATGCAAAAAAGCAGTTTCCTTTTAGCAGCAACTGTCCGTACAGCAATAATCTGCACTTGCAAATCATAATATGCGGTCTCTCGAATTAATGATTTTAATACTTGTGACAAGTTTTGCAAATTGCAAATGTAAACAAAAATCAGCTGTTTGAGTTAACTCAGTTTCGGTGGAAACGTTTGACATTTCATTCACTTAACAGAGGCCTTAAATGCATTTAAGTGCTTGGTGGAAATAGGCTATTAGTCATATGTAAGTAACACATACAATTGCATCGACATAAAAAGCTTACATAGGACCTTTAGGACGTTAAGAATCAAAGAAAACAATTTAGAATGGATCATACATTTTTTAGTCCTCAGGAAACTAAAACTGGCGGAAGAACTGGTAGAAGTTAATGGAGGCCTGCCACAAGGGAGCTGTCTATCATCTCTTCTTTTTAGTATTTACACAAAATAAAAGATCAATATACAGGAACTTGCCAATTTGCTAATGACTTTATAATATAGGGTGAGTTCCAAAATGGCAAAATACTTTGTAATGTTGCTGTTCCGCAACCATATCATTACAATGCAACCCTGCATTCTATAAATATACAAAGCAACAATAATTTGCAAACTTTGACATTTTGGAATGCTTTTCGTGCAAATAAGTTGCTTTTCCGGTGAAATGACTAAAATATAAAACATATTGTTAAAAGAATGAATTAGCGCAAAAAACTTCCTCTCCGACGTCGGCCATTGTTGTTAAGAATTTATGATAAATAAAGCATCACAAACCTTAGCGATGCGCAGTTTGCTTTTTTTGGGCATCAATAACGTTACCGAACATTCTACATCGTCAAAGTTTGCACAGTTGCATTCAGGAATGCGTGACAATGTATGCTTGATTTGTAACTGACGTTTTTGAACTACCCCATACTCATATGGACAAAATGTTGATATCGCCATCCAACGAATTAAAGAAAAAGAAAATATTTTCAACCAAAACTAAGATAATGTATGTTAGCAAAGGTGGCAAAAACAAATCCGGTTTCTGTAAACAATACTAGTATAGCACAAGCCAACACTGCAAGATTTTGATGCGGGGAAATTAATTAACAGCTAGCGAGCACTACAACAAAGTAAATTTCGAAAGCAACTCTCCTGCTTTTCAAACTAATTAATAAGGCAGCAATCAACTTTTACAAAGCCTTTGTTAGATCCAAAATCGAGTACTGCCGAACATCCACTACAAACTGCTTCAAAACAGTTACAAGAAAAATTCAAACATTACAAAACAGCTTCTTAAAAAGAGAATTAGGAGTCACGGCATCTACCACAATCCCATAAATATAAGTTTTAGCAAACGAACTACCACCCCCAGATAGAGCAAACTGGCTGATAGCTAAAGAATTAATTAAGATCCTATCAACAAATAATTCTTTCAAAGATTCAATTATAAATCACCCCAATGGTAACTCAAGTTACAGCTCAACATATTAACAATTTAACAATATAAATAAATCCTCGACCACCTAGGAGTAATAGAACAAAATTCACCGCGCACGAACATAGTAATTAAAACAAAAACACTCACACCGAACAAAAACAATACCCCTAGAGACAATATATTAATGATTTACAATAAATATTTTGACGACTACAAAAGGGGTAACTTTGAACTTTTATTCACGGACGCGTCAGTTCGGGACAAGTACACCGGATATATAACGACCTAACAAAGGAAGAATATTCATTCAAAATTGATTTAAAAAAATCTTCTAGTTTTGGAAAAATGTAGGCCATCATACAAACCATAAAAATAGCCGCCAACATGGCCTTTATTTGAGAAAATGGCTAAAATTGTTGGCGGCTATCGTTCGATGAATGTAGAAGGAGTTGTGGAGTAAAGTTTCAGTTGTATGTATTTTTCAACCAAAACCATAAATTCTAATTTTATGATTTAATATATATTTTTTATTATAATTTAGTGGATATACAGGAGCCACCGATGTCCCCGATTGCGATATCGCCTGCGTTTTCTCCACAAGTGTTAACCTCGGATAGAGAGCGGCAGTCAACATCGCGCTCAGCGCCACATACGCGCTCGATCCGGCAACAAAACACAGCTACAATAACTTATTGTTGCACTAATATTGAAAGCGCCTTGAAAGATTTGGCAGAAAACGATAGGAGGAAGACGGAAAGCCTTGCTGCAATGTGCGACACAAGCCAGATATTAGCGAAAAAAGTTATGGATTTTTTAAATAAAAATTAATTAATATGTACATAGTATATAAGTAGCTAAGATCCAATATTTTATTTATTTACTTTCTTGTTTTTTTTTTTTGTGATATTAATATAATATATGGATTAAACTGAAGACTGAATTGAGCTGAAATAAAAAATATTGAATGTGATAAAAATTTCTAAATAAATATGTTTAAAATTATTTTTGGGCAAAGTGTTGGCTTAAAGCGTTTCGGTAGCATTCTCCTAGGTTGAATCTTCTTTCATTCAGGTGAACACGTCTACTTTGCTCTTCAGTCATGGAGCCAGCCTCAGGAAGCCAGGTGTTGGTAATATAATCTCTCTGTGCAATCAAAAAATTGTGGAGTACGCAGCAAGATTTTATTATAGCATTTGTATTGTCGATACGATTATCCAACTCTTTTCCAATGCGTCGAAATCGGGCCTTCAAATGTCCAAATGCATTTTCAACAACTCTACGGCAACGAGAAAGGTGGTAGTTAAATTCGCGTTGTGCAGGCGTACTTTCCACATTAAATGGATACGGCTTAAGAACGTTGCGCGACAAACGAAAAGCTGAGTCTGCTATAATAACTAATGGGATTTCCACATTGTTAAAAGATTTCCGTTGATCATATAGCAACTTGCAACGCAATAGTTCAGCTTTTAAAGAGGAACGTTCATAAATTCCAGAGTCATTGCATCTTCCTGGACTGCCAACATTTATATATAGAAACATATACCTACATACAAATTGAAACATATTTTATTACTTAAGTAAGTTAAAGATTTGCCTACTTTGCGTCAACTAAAGCCAACAGCACCACAGAATACCATCCTTTATAGCGCGGCCACAGCGGCCTCTTTCTTTGGTTTGACTTCAATATGACATCCATCTTATTCAATATATATACATATGTACGTATATTTACATTAATATAAATATCAATATTATTTGCAATCATCATACCTAACGCTCCAATGCATTGTGGAAATCCCATATTGTTAAAATCGTTTCCAATAGTCTGAGCTCCCGTCTCCGTTAATGGAAAATAATTAAGATAATTAGGTTTCATAGCATTCCAAATAGCAACACAAAATTCACTAACAATTCCGCATACGCTAGAATTGGACACCTCGAACAAACCTGCAACCGTTCGGTACTCTGCAGAGGAACCAAGTGCATATAGCGCAATAGCGACATGCTTTTCAAGGCTAATTGGTATCTTCTTTTCCGATACCTCTCAAAATATCACACAATTCGAAGAAAGACCGCCTTTCCAAGTGGAAGATGTTCTTGAAATCTAAAGCGCTACATTCTTGGCACTCCTTTTCCCAAAATAAGCTTGGGCGTTCCTAAGGGAAATCTTAAAAAAATAATTACAATTATTAATTAATCATATGTACATACCTTTCTCCAAATAAGTGGACTTTTTTTTGACTATATTCTTTTAGAACCAAAAGCAAATTGCGTGCCACCTCCAAAAAAGTTGTAAGCATGCAAAAAAGCAGTTTCCTTTTAGCAGCAACTGTCCGTACAGCAATAATCTGCACTTGCAAATCATAATATGCGGTCTCTCGAATTAATGATTTTAATACTTGTGACAAGTTTTGCAAATTGCAAATGTAAACAAAAATCAGCTGTTTGAGTTAACTCAGTTTCGGTGGAAACGTTTGACATTTCATTCACTTAACAGAGGCCTTAAATGCATTTAAGTGCTTGGTGGAAATAGGCTATTAGTCATATGTAAGTAACACATACAATTGCATCGACATAAAAAGCTTACATAGGACCTTTAGGACGTTAAGAATCAAAGAAAACAATTTAGAATGGATCATACATTTTTTAGTCCTCAGGAAACTAAAACTGGCGGAAGAACTGGTAGAAGTTAATGGAGGCCTGCCACAAGGGAGCTGTCTATCATCTCTTCTTTTTAGTATTTACACAAAATAAAAGATCAATATACAGGAACTTGCCAATTTGCTAATGACTTTATAATATAGGGTGAGTTCCAAAATGGCAAAATACTTTGTAATGTTGCTGTTCCGCAACCATATCATTACAATGCAACCCTGCATTCTATAAATATACAAAGCAACAATAATTTGCAAACTTTGACATTTTGGAATGCTTTTCGTGCAAATAAGTTGCTTTTCCGGTGAAATGACTAAAATATAAAACATATTGTTAAAAGAATGAATTAGCGCAAAAAACTTCCTCTCCGACGTCGGCCATTGTTGTTAAGAATTTATGATAAATAAAGCATCACAAACCTTAGCGATGCGCAGTTTGCTTTTTTTGGGCATCAATAACGTTACCGAACATTCTACATCGTCAAAGTTTGCACAGTTGCATTCAGGAATGCGTGACAATGTATGCTTGATTTGTAACTGACGTTTTTGAACTACCCCATACTCATATGGACAAAATGTTGATATCGCCATCCAACGAATTAAAGAAAAAGAAAATATTTTCAACCAAAACTAAGATAATGTATGTTAGCAAAGGTGGCAAAAACAAATCCGGTTTCTGTAAACAATACTAGTATAGCACAAGCCAACACTGCAAGATTTTGATGCGGGGAAATTAATTAACAGCTAGCGAGCACTACAACAAAGTAAATTTCGAAAGCAACTCTCCTGCTTTTCAAACTAATTAATAAGGCAGCAATCAACTTTTACAAAGCCTTTGTTAGATCCAAAATCGAGTACTGCCGAACATCCACTACAAACTGCTTCAAAACAGTTACAAGAAAAATTCAAACATTACAAAACAGCTTCTTAAAAAGAGAATTAGGAGTCACGGCATCTACCACAATCCCATAAATATAAGTTTTAGCAAACGAACTACCACCCCCAGATAGAGCAAACTGGCTGATAGCTAAAGAATTAATTAAGATCCTATCAACAAATAATTCTTTCAAAGATTCAATTATAAATCACCCCAATGGTAACTCAAGTTACAGCTCAACATATTAACAATTTAACAATATAAATAAATCCTCGACCACCTAGGAGTAATAGAACAAAATTCACCGCGCACGAACATAGTAATTAAAACAAAAACACTCACACCGAACAAAAACAATACCCCTAGAGACAATATATTAATGATTTACAATAAATATTTTGACGACTACAAAAGGGGTAACTTTGAACTTTTATTCACGGACGCGTCAGTTCGGGACAAGTACACCGGATATATAACGACCTAACAAAGGAAGAATATTCATTCAAAATTGATTTAAAAAAATCTTCTAGTTTTGGAAAAATGTAGGCCATCATACAAACCATAAAAATAGCCGCCAACATGGCCTTTATTTGAGAAAATGGCTAAAATTGTTGGCGGCTATCGTTCGATGAATGTAGAAGGAGTTGTGGAGTAAAGTTTCAGTTGTATGTATTTTTCAACCAAAACCATAAATTCTAATTTTATGATTTAATATATATTTTTTATTATAATTTAGTGGATATACAGGAGCCACCGATGTCCCCGATTGCGATATCGCCTGCGTTTTCTCCACAAGTGTTAACCTCGGATAGAGAGCGGCAGTCAACATCGCGCTCAGCGCCACATACGCGCTCGATCCGGCAACAAAACACAGCTACAATAACTTATTGTTGCACTAATATTGAAAGCGCCTTGAAAGATTTGGCAGAAAACGATAGGAGGAAGACGGAAAGCCTTGCTGCAATGTGCGACACAAGCCAGATATTAGCGAAAAAAGTTATGGATTTTTTAAATAAAAATTAATTAATATGTACATAGTATATAAGTAGCTAAGATCCAATATTTTATTTATTTACTTTCTTGTTTTTTTTTTTTGTGATATTAATATAATATATGGATTAAACTGAAGACTGAATTGAGCTGAAATAAAAAATATTGAATGTGATAAAAATTTCTAAATAAATATGTTTAAAATTATTTTTGGGCAAAGTGTTGGCTTAAAGCGTTTCGGTAGCATTCTCCTAGGTTGAATCTTCTTTCATTCAGGTGAACACGTCTACTTTGCTCTTCAGTCATGGAGCCAGCCTCAGGAAGCCAGGTGTTGGTAATATAATCTCTCTGTGCAATCAAAAAATTGTGGAGTACGCAGCAAGATTTTATTATAGCATTTGTATTGTCGATACGATTATCCAACTCTTTTCCAATGCGTCGAAATCGGGCCTTCAAATGTCCAAATGCATTTTCAACAACTCTACGGCAACGAGAAAGGTGGTAGTTAAATTCGCGTTGTGCAGGCGTACTTTCCACATTAAATGGATACGGCTTAAGAACGTTGCGCGACAAACGAAAAGCTGAGTCTGCTATAATAACTAATGGGATTTCCACATTGTTAAAAGATTTCCGTTGATCATATAGCAACTTGCAACGCAATAGTTCAGCTTTTAAAGAGGAACGTTCATAAATTCCAGAGTCATTGCATCTTCCTGGACTGCCAACATTTATATATAGAAACATATACCTACATACAAATTGAAACATATTTTATTACTTAAGTAAGTTAAAGATTTGCCTACTTTGCGTCAACTAAAGCCAACAGCACCACAGAATACCATCCTTTATAGCGCGGCCACAGCGGCCTCTTTCTTTGGTTTGACTTCAATATGACATCCATCTTATTCAATATATATACATATGTACGTATATTTACATTAATATAAATATCAATATTATTTGCAATCATCATACCTAACGCTCCAATGCATTGTGGAAATCCCATATTGTTAAAATCGTTTCCAATAGTCTGAGCTCCCGTCTCCGTTAATGGAAAATAATTAAGATAATTAGGTTTCATAGCATTCCAAATAGCAACACAAAATTCACTAACAATTCCGCATACGCTAGAATTGGACACCTCGAACAAACCTGCAACCGTTCGGTACTCTGCAGAGGAACCAAGTGCATATAGCGCAATAGCGACATGCTTTTCAAGGCTAATTGGTATCTTCTTTTCCGATACCTCTCAAAATATCACACAATTCGAAGAAAGACCGCCTTTCCAAGTGGAAGATGTTCTTGAAATCTAAAGCGCTACATTCTTGGCACTCCTTTTCCCAAAATAAGCTTGGGCGTTCCTAAGGGAAATCTTAAAAAAATAATTACAATTATTAATTAATCATATGTACATACCTTTCTCCAAATAAGTGGACTTTTTTTTGACTATATTCTTTTAGAACCAAAAGCAAATTGCGTGCCACCTCCAAAAAAGTTGTAAGCATGCAAAAAAGCAGTTTCCTTTTAGCAGCAACTGTCCGTACAGCAATAATCTGCACTTGCAAATCATAATATGCGGTCTCTCGAATTAATGATTTTAATACTTGTGACAAGTTTTGCAAATTGCAAATGTAAACAAAAATCAGCTGTTTGAGTTAACTCAGTTTCGGTGGAAACGTTTGACATTTCATTCACTTAACAGAGGCCTTAAATGCATTTAAGTGCTTGGTGGAAATAGGCTATTAGTCATATGTAAGTAACACATACAATTGCATCGACATAAAAAGCTTACATAGGACCTTTAGGACGTTAAGAATCAAAGAAAACAATTTAGAATGGATCATACATTTTTTAGTCCTCAGGAAACTAAAACTGGCGGAAGAACTGGTAGAAGTTAATGGAGGCCTGCCACAAGGGAGCTGTCTATCATCTCTTCTTTTTAGTATTTACACAAAATAAAAGATCAATATACAGGAACTTGCCAATTTGCTAATGACTTTATAATATAGGGTGAGTTCCAAAATGGCAAAATACTTTGTAATGTTGCTGTTCCGCAACCATATCATTACAATGCAACCCTGCATTCTATAAATATACAAAGCAACAATAATTTGCAAACTTTGACATTTTGGAATGCTTTTCGTGCAAATAAGTTGCTTTTCCGGTGAAATGACTAAAATATAAAACATATTGTTAAAAGAATGAATTAGCGCAAAAAACTTCCTCTCCGACGTCGGCCATTGTTGTTAAGAATTTATGATAAATAAAGCATCACAAACCTTAGCGATGCGCAGTTTGCTTTTTTTGGGCATCAATAACTTTACCGAACATTCTACATCGTCAAAGTTTGCACAGTTGCATTCAGGAATGCGTGACAATGTATGCTTGCTTTGTAACTGACGTTTTTGAACTACCCCATACTCATATGGACAAAATGTTGATATCGCCATCCAACGAATTAAAGAAAAAGAAAATATTTTCAACCAAAACTAAGATAATGTATGTTAGCAAAGGTGGCAAAAACAAATCCGGTTTCTGTAAACAATACTAGTATAGCACAAGCCAACACTGCAAGATTTTGATGCGGGGAAATTAATTAACAGCTAGCGAGCACTACAACAAAGTAAATTTCGAAAGCAACTCTCCTGCTTTTCAAACTAATTAATAAGGCAGCAATCAACTTTTACAAAGCCTTTGTTAGATCCAAAATCGAGTACTGCCGAACATCCACTACAAACTGCTTCAAAACAGTTACAAGAAAAATTCAAACATTACAAAACAGCTTCTTAAAAAGAGAATTAGGAGTCACGGCATCTACCACAATCCCATAAATATACGTTTTAGCAAACGAACTACCACCCCCAGATAGAGCAAACTGGCTGATAGCTAAAGAATTAATTAAGATCCTATCAACAAATAATTCTTTCAAAGATTCAATTATAAATCACCCCAATGGTAACTCAAGTTACAGCTCAACATATTAACAATTTAACAATATAAATAAATCCTCGACCACCTAGGAGTAATAGAACAAAATTCACCGCGCACGAACATAGTAATTAAAACAAAAACACTCACACCGAACAAAAACAATACCCCTAGAGACAATATATTAATGATTTACAATAAATATTTTGACGACTACAAAAGGGGTAACTTTGAACTTTTATTCACGGACGCGTCAGTTCGGGACAAGTACACCGGATATATAACGACCTAACAAAGGAAGAATATTCATACAAAATTGATTTAAAAAAATCTTCTAGTTTTGGAAAAATGTAGGCCATCATACAAACCATAAAAATAGCCGCCAACATGGCCTTTATTTGAGAAAATGGCTAAAATTGTTGGCGGCTATCGTTCGATGAATGTAGAAGGAGTTGTGGAGTAAAGTTTCAGTTGTATGTATTTTTCAACCAAAACCATAAATTCTAATTTCATGATTTAATATATATTTTTTATTATAATTTAGTGGATATACAGGAGCCACCGATGTCCCCGATTGCGATATCGCCTGCGTTTTCTCTACATGTGTTAACCTCGGATAGCGAGCGGCAGTCAACATCGCGCTCAGGGCCACATACGCGCTCGATCCGGCAACAAAACACAGCTACAATAACTTATTGTTGCACTAATATTGAAAGCGCCTTGAAAGATTTGGCAGAAAACGATAGGAGAAAGACGGAAAGCCTTGCTGCAATGTGCGACACAAGCCAGATATTAGCGAAAAAAGTTATGGATTTTTTAAATAAAAATTAATTAATATGTACATAGTATATAAGTAGCTAAGATCCAATATTTTATTTATTTACTTTCTTGTTTTTTTTTTGTGATATTAATATAATATATGGATTAAACTGAAGACTGAATTGAGCTGAAATAAAAAATATTGAATGTGATAAAAATTTCTAAATAAATATGTTTAAAATTATTTTTGGGCAAAGTGTTGGCTTAAAGCGTTTCGGTAGCATTCTCCTAGGTTGAATCTTCTTTCATTCAGGTGAACACGTCTACTTTGCTCTTCAGTCATGGAGCCAGCCTCAGGAAGCCAGGTGTTGGTAATATAATCTCTCTGTGCAATCAAAAAATTGTGGAGTACGCAGCAAACATATTATTATAGCATTTGTATTGTCGATACGATTATCCAACTCTTTTCCAATGCGTCGAAATCTGGCCTTCAAATGTCCAAATGCATTTTCAACAACTCTACGGCAACGAGAAAGGTGGTAGTTAAATTCGCGTTGTGCAGGCGTACTTTCCACATTAAATGGATACGGCTTAAGAACGTTGCGCGACAAACGAAAAGTTGAGTCTGCTATAATAACTAATGGGATTTCCACATTGTTAAAAGATTTCCGTTGATCATATAGCAACTTGCAACGCAATAGTTCGGCTTTTAAAGAGGAACGTTCATAAATTCCAGAGTCATTGCATCTTCCTGGACTGCCAACATTTATATATGGAAACCTTGTTTAAGCGCGCAACATAAAACACAATTGTAAATGCCGTGCGCGCCAACTTCCGGTATCCTATTCTCCCATGTCTCCTTTCACGCGGTTATCCTTCTTTCCGTGTATACCCTACTCCGTTAGCTGAACTATCGTTTAGCCGCGGTAGTTCGAGCTAACGAAGAAGGGTATGTAAAAATCACTTGTTATCCAACTACCTACGCGGGCGCACGGCATACTTTATCGCGGCAGCTCAAAGCTTTAGAAAAGTGCAAAAAATTCCTTCGAAGTACTAACACCAAAAAGTGCAAAGGTGTCAGTTTTTTTGAATTCAATTTGTACAAAGTTATTCCGAAGAATGAGAGAATAAATTTTGTTAGCACAAGTGTGAAGTGTTTTATATATAAATTATTAAATACTTAATTGTGATACAAAAGACAATTTTATAAAAAAAAGAAACAACGATTTTAGAAAAAAAATATATATAAATATTTACATAGATAAAAAAGTGAAAATAAAACGAAAATAAAACTCAAGTGAATCGAGACTTAGATTCGTGTTTGTGCACAAAATTAACATATATCTTTTACTTATCTCGGGCCGATTGGCGCCGGAAATCAAGGCAAGTTAAACATGGTCCTTCGAGGCCAAACTTGACCAGCCCTATATACATAAAAAAAAAAATTTTTTTTTTGGAAAAAAAAAACTAACTAAAATACCTACAGTCCACAACCGTCGCTCCTTCGTGCGTTCGCTTTAATACAAAAAAAATTAAACAAAGTTAAAGTGACAAACATAAAAAGTACCAAATTTGGAAAAACAAAAAAAAAATTTTTTTTTTAATTTGGAAAATAATAAAGCATACATATAAAGTGCGAAATCAAACAAACAAACATATATGTACATGCAAATATAATTTGAAAAACAGAAAAAAAATCAGAAAGTGTACAAACAAACACATACATACAAATATACAATAATTGAAAAAAAAAAAATTTTTTGTTTTTAAATTTGAAAAAAAAACCAAAGTTGTGTGGCAATACAATAGAAGTAAACAAACAAAGAAAAAGTTTCTGGAAAAAAAAAAGTTTTTGAAAAAACAAAAAAAAAATTTTTTGAAAAACTCTTTGTTTCTGAAAAAAAAGTTTTGAAAAAAAAAAGTTTTTAGAAAAAAAAGTATGGTGAAAGCACACATATACATATAAAACAACTGCAACAGACTCAAATTTCCACAAGAGAGGTGCAACAATAAACACCTGGAGCACAGCACCACAACGAAAACACAACAGCTACAGGAAGTAAACTGAAGAAGCCCCCTCCCATACAAGAAGCGGTCATACAAAGACAAAAAAAAGGAAAGTAAAGAACCCAATAAGTAGTAAGTAGGCAAGCTTTTTAATTTTCTTTGAAAAGACACCAAACATATGGCCTGTTTCCATTTTTTTAAACTGCAATGAGGTTTTTTTAGACGGATTTTCTTCCCGCCAAAAACATTAGATTAGAAAATTTAATCCGCTAATTCCAGCGGAAAGCGGTTCTTCTTGCCGCTAACTAATTTATTTATTTAATTCCGGTAAATCAAATCTGTTTTTCTATATAGTACATATGTATGCATATTCCGTACAAACTTAACTATATACATACATCTAATTGCAGTTCTTTTAATTTGCCTACTTACGGCTTTTAGCAATTTTCCTATTGCAGGCTCAAAGTCTTCAAAGACCTTTAAAAGAGCGACTTGTATATACATACACTGAGCGCATAAAAAAAGAGAATTATAATAACAAGTGATCTTCTCACTAAGCCATTATCCACCATTCTCCATTGTGCGATATCCGCTTATTGCAATAGATGAGCAGTGCACTTTACAGCATCAAACTAATTCAAGAGCATTGCGCACACTCCCACGCTCATAGTTTAACACTCTTTACCATTGCTATTTCTCAGCATTGGTCAGCTGCAATTCTCTTTGGCAGCAAAGACAATAAATCAAAACATTGATACACCAACATACATACATATATACATATTTATTCTAATATGAGCTGTACCAGAACAGCTGGTGTATCTTGTTTACATATTTAGCGCACAAATACATACATAAACGAATGCATGCATGAAATAACATAAAAGATAGATTTCCTAATATCTTGCCATCGACTTGAAAATATATTACATATTAACATAAATATTATTAACTATATATTATTATATTATATATTAATTATACTATATACTTTTACACGTATATTTCCACACGTATATTTCAATACATGTATATACATAAGTGCAAGTGTGTGTGATTTCCTTTTATTTTAAATTAAAAAAAAAATAATAATAATTTTCAAATTTCGTTTTCATAGCTTGTTTGTTTCAAAACAATAGCTTAACGATTTTCTATAAGTCACATTTTGAATTATCATTTCCTACTAAATTCATTTTCCGAATTTAAAAAATTTTCTGTGGGCAGTAGTCCAAAGATTAATTTCACTACCTGCTGGGTGGGTATTTCTCAAAGTTTCTTGATTTATTAAATTTTTTTCGGCCTTAAAAAGGTTTTTTTTCCTAAAATCCCTCAATGCCAATTGGACATAGGCCCAAAAAATCTCTAGAAACGAAATTTGCCAAGATGTCAGATACTGAGGGTAAAGCGAAAACTACTTCGCTAGATTCCGCAAGTGCGAGGAACGAATCCTCACAAACACGCTCAAGAAGTAAAGCGTACGACCCCTGAGCGCAAAAGTTCATAACAGAAAGTGACAGCCTAATGAGATACTGTGCAAAATTCGGTAATTCACCGATCATACCGAATCGTATCTTGAAGTCAAACACAAAAGTCTAAATGACTATTTTGTTCGATTGCAAGCTGCCTTTGATAACGTTTTTTCCAAAACGGATGACTGCTTGCCTGACAGGTTCAAAGAGTCAGCTCAAGGCAAGTACGACGCATGCCTTGACATCTATGAGATTACACAAATCAAGATGTCAGACCAGCTAAAAATGCTCAAACTAGTCGATGCTCCGAGTCCACCATCCCGTGTGGAACCCACTTCAGAGCAATCAAGTGCTTCCAATGTTCTCCTACAAGTTCCTCCATGCGATACAGAGACTTTTTATGGGGGTTACGAAGAATGGCCGGCTTTCCGTGACATGTTCACAGCCGTGTACATTAACCACCCGAAGCTCTCTCGTGCTCAAAAACTGTACCACCTCAGGTATAAAACTGAAGGAAAAGCCGGTGCTATTGTCAAACAATATCCTTTGAGTGACGATAATTTCGATCTGGCTTGGGAAGCGCTTAGGTCTAGATACGAAAACAAACGCATTTTAGTAGATAATCAGGTCAAAATTTTAATGAACTTGCCTGCTATTCAATCCGAAAATAGCGAACAATTACAAAGGCTGCAAACAAGCATTAACAACTGTTTGTCTGTCTTGCACTCTCAAGACGTTTCAACAGGCAGTTGGGATCCTATCCTGGTATACATTTGTCCAACAAAATTACCAGAAACGACACTGTCACTTTGGGAACAATCGCTCTCATCAAGACGAGATCTACCCCAATGGTCTCAATTAGACGACTTTCTAACTTCTCTGTACGAAGTTGTAGAAAGACTAAATAGGCTTCATCCTAATAAGCCTAAACCCAGTGCTCCATGTGCCGCTCAACAAAAACCTTTAATCAGGACACAAAATTTTATGGTAGAACCAAAAAAGGCATATTCCTGCCCCGTGTGCAACTCCAGCCACCCCCTAAAATTCTGCCAAAAATTCCGAAAAATGTCCGAACAAGAACGTTTTAAGGTTGTACAGAAAAATAATCTATGTAAAAACTGCCTTGCTTACAACCATAACGTCAAAGACTGTCAGAGCAAGTTTACATGTGCGAAATGCCAACAAAGGCATCATACTCTACTGCACATAGATGTTAAACCACAAGCTCAACGTACCAGTAGCCGACCCCATGAAGCTACAGTACAACATACAACGGCAAAGTCGACGATTCCCGCTCGACAGCCGCAAACCAGCTCCAATCCCGACGAGCAACCGTGCTGTTCAAAACATACACACATACAGTCTCTACATTCAAACATTGAAAGCATCTTCTTCCAACAGCCATGGTGGCAGTTGAACATGAAGGAGAATTATTCCAATTACGGGCCTTGATTGACCAAGGTTCCCAAAGGACTTTTATTTCCTCAAAAGTCCAGAAAAAATTGGATGGATACTTAGTGGTTCGGTGACCGAAAAGGTATCCTCATTTTCCACCCAAATAGAACGAGTTTCCAATGAAACGCTCAGTGCACAACTGAGGCAATTCTGGGAACAGGAGGAAATCCATATACCTCCACAAAGTACGCCTGAAAATCAGGCGTGCGAAGATTATTATGTGGCAACAACGACCTGTAATTCAAGCGGACGCTACATTGTCAGGCTTCCATTTAAAGAAGCATTTCCAGAAAAACTCATCCTAGGCCATTCCCGGTCTGCGGCATTCCAGCAATTCCTTAGCATGGAACGCACGCTTCAGAAGAAAGGGGAGTTAAAGACAATGTACAACGATGTGTTGCAAGAATACATAACGTTGAGCCATATGGAACTCACAAATCCCCGTGAAATCACTTCCAATGGCAACTACCATTCGTTCTATTTGCCTCATCATGCGGTTGTAAAACCAAATAAAATCACGACAAAAGTGCGAGTGGTTTTCAACGCATCGAAAACATCAAGTTCAGGTAATTCCCTAAATGATGTTTTACATACAGGTCCTTCACTCCAACCGGACCTCATGTTGCTAATTTTACAATGGCGCATGTACAGACACGTGTTCAATGGAGACATTGAAAAAATGTATCGGCAAATCCTCATCAATGAAGACGATAGAGATTATCAGCGAATTTTGTTTCGTGAGTCAGAGGATTCCCCCATCTCTGATTATAATCTTAAAACAGTAACATTCGGGGTTAATTGTGCGTCATATCTCGCTATCCGTACTCTGCATCAATTGGCAGAAGATACAAAAGCGAAGTTTCCACGGGCCACACCAATACTCAAAACCCAAACGTATGTTGATGATGTCCTGTCCGGAAGTCATGATATTGACGATGCCACCGATTCACTATTCCAAGTGATCAAAGCGCTAAAGTCAGCCGGCTTTATTCTAAAGAAATTAACGGCCAATAACCCGACCATATTGGAGACATTGCCGAGAGAAGACCTTCTCGACTCCAATTTCTTGAAATTCGAAGATGCTTCCACAACCAAAACTCTCGGTATCCGATGGAACGCATTAACGGACAGGTTTTCATACACCATCCTGCCAGTTTCAGCAACTACAGCTGCAACAAAACGGCAAATTCTGTCGTCGGTCGCAAAACTTTTTGACCCGGCAGGATGGCTATCGCCAGTTATGATACGGGCAAAGATTCTACTTCAAGAACTTTGGCTCGATGGCATTGATTGGGATGAATGCGCAAAACCCACTTCAATGGTAAAATGGCATGGCTCGAGAAACCACCGTGCACATGGAAGACATACGTGTCTAATCGCACCTCCCAAATTCGGGAATATGTCCCAAGCGGAGTATGGCGTCATGTAGCAAGCGGAGATAACCCCGCTGATCTCGGCACACGTGGTTGCAAACCCCAAGACTTATCCACCAATTCTCTCTGGTGGCACGGACCAAAGTGGCTCATACACCACATCGACTCTTGGCCCAATTCAAAGGCACGCAGCAACTCTCCGCCAGAAAAGCGGAAAATTGAGACTTTTCATGCACTCGAAGAAGAACTCGATTTTCTTGATCGATTCTCTTCACTCCCTCGAGCAATTCGCGTGACTGCGTACATGTTCCGTTTCGTGAATAATGTCCGGAATAAATCAAGAATGCAACCAACAACTACCATGCCACATCTGACTCATGCTGAATGCCAATTCGCAAAACAGCGTCTAATCGAAGTATCGCAATCCCGCTATTTTCCTGGCGAAAAAGATGCGTTACAAAACAAAAAGCCAATTGACAAAAAAAGTTCGCTCCTCAACATGAATCCATTTCTGGATAAAAACGGACTTCTTCGCGTCAATGGCAGACTAGCGCATGTCACACTCAGCTATAATGAGCGGCATCCAATCATCATCCCAAATGCTTCAAGATTCTGTCAATTACATTTGAATTTCTTACACGCACTGCTTCTCCATGCAGAAACGCGCCTCATGCTTCAAATGGTCAGACAAGAATACTTTATACCGAAGCTAAAGCCTTTAATAAAAAGGTGCATTTTTCAATGCAAAGCTTGCACTTTATACAAGCAACAAACGCGCTCCCAACTAATGGCCGCTCTACCCCCTGAGCGGTGCACAATGTCCCTACCATTTTCTGTAACTGGAGTGGACTTCGCAGGACCGTTTTTAATAAAGGCCTCAGTTTTAAGATCCACTACACTCATCAAAGGGTACGTTGCCGTATTCGTTTGTTTCGCGACGAGGGCAGTACATCTTGAGTTATGCTCTGATCTTACCACTGAGGCATTTAGAGCAGCATTCGCCCGATTCGTGGGCAGGCGAGGATATCCCACCACAATGATGAGCGATAATAGAAAAACGTTCATCGGAGCACAGAGAGCAACTGAACGCGAATTCGTTAAATTCCTTAACGAATGTTCAGCCGACATCACCCAGAAGTATGCTCCCCAAGGCATCAATTGGCAATATATACCACCCAGCGCCCCACATATGGGCGGCCTGTGGGAATCCGCAGTAAAGAGTTTTAAAATTCATTTCAAGAAAACCGCTGCATCCCATAAATTTACATTTGAAGAGTTCACGACACTCTTAGTTCGGATTGAAGCTGTACTCAACTCTCGGCCACTTTCGGCTTTGTCACAGGACCCAGCTGACTTCACAGCATTAACTCCGGGTCATTTCATTCGAGGCGCTCCGCTATTAGCCATTCCCGAGCCAAATGCGGAGACCCTCTCGTTAATTAACCGATGGGAGAAAGTCAAAGCACTTCACCATCAATTCAGTCGCCGCTGGAAAGAGGAGTACCTCAAAGATCTCCAAAAGAGGTACAAGTGGAAATTTCCACAGAAGGAGCCTCAAGTTGGCGACTGCGCCGTAATCCGAGACGACGGTCTACCGCCGACCGAGTGGCGTCTCGGACGAATCCAAAACGTTCATCGTGGGCCTGATAATCACATCCGTGTCGTGGAGCTCCGCACGCAAAACGGGATTATCACGCGGCCCTTAGTAAAACTGTGCTTCATTCCAAATGAGCAACCTTCGCTCGAAGCACAGCAATAAAGAGAAATTCCCCTCTTAATACAATTGTTTACGACATATAAAAATCTACCGATTGTTCCGTTTCTTTCCATTTCCAGACGAAGGACACCAATGGCAACGCGCAGTGCAGTGCCCCTCGCGCCGACGGCAGACACCGGAAACTGCCTACAGTGTCGGCTGTGTCACCGGTACCACGCCTTGCGCAATTGCGCCGCTTTCCGGGCAATGCGGCCTCCTCAGCGCATCGCGGTGGCCAACGCGCAAGGGTATTGCAGCAACTGCTTGGTGCTTACCCACGTCACGGAAGAGTGTGACTCCCGAGGAAAGTGCAGACGATGCAAAAAGGCGCATCAATCTATGCTGCACCCATCAGAGCCGCAACATAGCAAGCCAGCACCAGCACCTGCCGCAACCATCAAGAAGAAGCGGCAACAAAAGCGCGTACCACAGCAGCGCGTACAACAGCAGCGCGTATCCCAGCAGCGCGCAACACCGCAACGTGCCACTAAACAGCACGCGACGCAACAGCATGCCGCAAAGCAGCACGCAACATCACAGCGGGCAACAACGCATCCATCCAACAGCGTGCCACCCAACAACGTGCCACGCAGCAGCGTGCCACCAACCAGCGGGACACAAAGAAAAGCAGCGGTGAAAGGTTGCGGTCAATCAAGCGCCCGACCACCGGGCTGCAAACCAAAGCTTTCCGAAATCGGAACACCAAGGACGCTATAGGCGAAGCAATTCGCGCCCTCCAAAAGCTGCAGAACGCGCTAGCCAGCACATCCCTGCAGGGCGGGCAGGATGTTTAAGCGCGCAACATAAAACACAATTGTAAATGCCGTGCGCGCCAACTTCCGGTATCCTATTCTCCCATGTCTCCTTTCACGCGGTTATCCTTCTTTCCGTGTATACCCTACTCCATTAGCCGAACTATCGTTTAGCCGCGGTAATTCGAGCTAACGAAGAAGGGTATGTAAAAATCACTTGTTATCCAACTACCTACGCGCGCGCACGGCATACTTTATCGCGGCAGCTCAAAGCTTTAGAAAAGTGCAAAAAATTCCTTTGAAGTACTAACACCAAAAAGTGCAAAGGTTTCAGTTTTTTGAATTCAATTTGTACAAAGTTATTTCGAAGAATGAGAGAATAAATTTTGTTAGCACAAGTTTGAAGTGTTTTATATATAAATTATTAAATACTTAATTGTAATACAAAAGACAATTTTATAACAAAAAGAAACAACGATTTTAGAAAAAATATATATATAAATATTTACATAGTTAAAAAAGTGAAAATGAAACGAAAATAAAACTAAAGTGAATCGAGACTTAGATTCGTGTTTGTGCACAAAATTAACATATATCTTTTACTTATCTCGGGCCGATTGGCGCCGGAAATCAAGGAAAGTTAAACAACCTACACCTACATACAAATTGAAACATATTTTATTACTTAAGTAAGTTAAAGATTTGCCTACCTTGCGTCAACTTAAGCCAACAGCACCACAGAATACCATCCTTTATAGCGCGGCCACAGCGGCCTCTTTCTTTGGTTTGACTTCAATATGACATCCATCTAATTTAATATATATACATATGTACGTATATTTATATCAATATTATTTGCAATCATCATACCTAACGCTCCAATGCATTGTGGAAATCCCATATTGTTAAAATCGTTTCCAATAGTCTGAGCTACCGTCTCCGTTAATGGAAAATAATTAAGATAATTAGGTTTCATAGCATTCCAAATAGCAACACAAAATTCACTAACAATTCCGCATACGCTAGAATTGGACACCTCGAACAAACCTGCAACCGTTCGGTACTCTGCAGAGGAACCAAGTGCATATAGCGCAATAGCGACATGCTTTTCAAGGCTAATTGGTATCTTCTTTTCCGATACCTCTCAAAATATCACACAATTCGAAGAAAGACCGCCTTTCCAAGTGGAAGATGTTCTTGAAATCTAAAGCGCTACATTCTTGGCACTCCTTTTCCCAAAATAAGCTTGGGCGTTCCTAAGGGAAATCTTAAAAAAATAATTACAATTATTAATTAATCATATGTACATACCTTTCTCCAAATAAGTGGACTTTTTTTTGACTATATTCTTTTAGAACCAAAAGCAAATTGCGTGCCACCTCCAAAAAAGTTGAAAGCATGCAAAAAAGCAGTTTTCTTTTAGCAGCAACTGTCCGTGCAGCAATAATCTGCACTTGCAAATCATAATATGCGGTCTCTCGAATTAATGATTTTAATACTTGTGACAAATTTGGGGGGGATGGGGCCATGTGTAGAAGTTCACGCAAGTGAGGAAAGTTTTTGACTGCCATTCACCTGGGAGTGGCCAGAAACGATTCTTGTGCATATGGTTCAAGCAGCTCACGACGTCCGGTCTTAGACCACGTATCCCCTGGGTAGCCAACGAACATCCGTTTGGAGGCGAGCTAAAGTGAGAAGGCGAATCCCATGCGGTTGTGCGTAGGGTTTGGAACCCACCACATGAAAAAACAACCCAATGAAAAAGCAACATAAGCCTCGGATGAGAGACCCCCCTTTTGATGACGACCCCCGCAAATGTTTTAAGGATTACGATTTTAGGGCATGCACCTGGAATGTCCGGTCCCTTAATTGGGAAGGTGCCGCTGCCCAGCTGGTTGATGTCCTCATAAAGTTAAAGGCTGACATCACTGCCGTCCAAGAATTGCGATGGACGGGACAAGGACGGAAGAAGGTGGGTCCTTGTGAGATTTACTACAGCGGCCATATAAAGGAGCGCAAATTTGGTGTCGGATTCGTGGTGGGAGAGAGACTCCGTCGCAGAGTACTGGCATTCACTCCGGTGGATGAACGTCTAGCCACAATTCGCATCAAGACAAAATTTTTCAACACCACCCTAATTTGTGCCCACGCCCCGACGGAAGAGAAGGATGACTTGACCAAAGATGCCTTTTACGAGCGCCTCGAACACACTTATGAGCGCTGCCCCCGACACGACGTCAAAATTGTGCTTGGCGACTTCAACGCTAGGGTGGGCAAAGAAGGTATCTTTGGTACGACTGTCGGAAAATTCAGTCTCCACGACGAAACATCTCCAAATGGTCTGAGGCTGATCGACTTCGCCGGGGCCCGAAATATGGTTGTCTGTAGCACTAGATTCCAGCACAAAAAAATTCACCAAGCTACTTGGCTGTCTCCAGATCGGAAAACTTCCAACCAGATCGATCATGTTGTGATAGACGGAAGACATGTATCCAGTGTTTTAGATGTGCGTACGTTCCGAGGTCCCAACATTGACTCGGATCACTATCTTGTCGCAGCGAAGATACGCACGCGCCTCTGTGTATCGAAGAACGTCCATCAACAAACACAAGGAAGGTTCGACGTTGAAAAGCTGCAATCACAACAGACTGCCGAGCGATTTTCTACTCGACTTGCACACCTGCTCTCTGAGAGCACTCATCAGCAACCCGGTATAAGGGAACTGTGGGACGGCATTGCAAACTCCCTGCGTACAGCTGCAAACGAAACCATCGGATTTCGGAAAGGTCGCAAAAACAGCTGGTACGATGAGGATTGCCGTGCCGCAGTGGAGAGAAAACAGACTGCCTACCTCGCAACCTTGCGATCAACCACAACACGTGCGGGGTGGGATAGATACCGAGAACTGAAGAGGGAAGCAAGGCGCGTCTGCAGAGAAAAAAAGAAAGAGGCCGAGATGCGCGAGTACGAGGAGCTTGAGAAGCTGGCCGACAAGGGTAACGCTCGAAAATTCTATGAAAAGATACGGCGACTTACAGAAGGTTTCAAGACCGGAGCGAACTCTTGTAGGACCCAGGGAGGTGAGCTAGTGACAGATGCCCAGAGTATACTCGATTTATGGAGGGAGCACTTCTCCAGCCTGCTGAATGGCAGTGAACAGGAAACACGCGGAGATGGTGAACCCGAAACTCCAATTGATGACGATGGGAAAGTTGTTCCGTTACCCGACTATGAAGAAGTGCGAATAGCAATCGTCCGCTTAAAAAACAACAAAGCGGCAGGGGCCGATGGATTACCGGCCGAGCTATTCAAACACGGCGGCGAAGAGCTGATCAGGTGCATGCATCAGCTCCTTTGTAAAATATGGTCGGATGAAAGCATGCCCGACGATTGGAATTTAAGTGTGCTCTGCCCGATCCACAAGAAAGGCGATCCCACAGTCTGCGCCAATTATCGTGGAATAAGCCTTCTTAATATCGCATATAAGGTCTTATCAAGCGTATTGTGTGAAAGACTAAAGCCCACCGTCAACAAACTGATTGGACCTTATCAGTGTGGCTTTAGACCTGGTAAGTCAACCATTGACCAGATATTCACCATACGCCAAATCTTGGAAAAGACCCGTGAAAAGAGAATCGACACCCACCACCTTTTCGTCGATTTTAAAGCCGCCTTCGACAGCACGAATAGGAGCTGCCTTTATGCCGCTATGTCTGAATTTGGAATCCCCGCAAAACTTATACGGCTAAGTAAACTGACGTTAAGCAACACTAAAAGCTCCGTCAGGATCGGGAAGGACCTCTCCGAGCCGTTCGATACCAAACGAGGTTTCAGACAGGGTGATTCCTTATCGTGTGACTTTTTTAATTTAATGTTGGAGAAAATAATACGAGCTGCAGAACTAAATAGAGAAGGTACAATCTTCTACAAGAGTGTACAGCTGCTGGCGTACGCCGATGATATCGACATTATTGGCCTCAACAACCGCGCCGTGAGTTCTGCTTTCTCCAGACTTGATAAAGAAGCGAAACGAATGGGTCTGGTAGTGAATGAGGGCAAGACGAAATATCTCCTGTCATCAAACAAACAGTCATCGCATTCGCGACTAGGCTCCCACGTCACTGTTGACAGTCATAACTTCGAGGTCGTAGATAATTTCGTCTATCTAGGAACCAGCATTAATACCAACAACAATGTCAGCCTTGAAATCCAACGCAGAATCACTCTTGCCAACAGGTGCTACTTTGGGCTGAGTAGGCAATTGAAAAGTAAAGCCCTCTCTCGACGAACGAAAATCAAGCTCTACAAGTCGCTCATTATACCGGTCCTAATATATGGAGCGTGGACGATGTCAACATCTGATGAGTCGGCTCTAGGAGTCTTCGAGAGGAAAGTTCTGCGAACGATTTATGGTCCTTTGCGCATTAGCAACGGCGAATACCGCAGACGATGGAACGATGAGCTGTACGAGCTATACGACGATATTGACATAGTTCAGCGAATGAAGAGACAGCGGCTACGCTGGCTAGGCCATGTCGTCCGAATGGATGAAAACACTCCAGCCTTGAAAATATTTGATGCAGTACCCGCTGGTGGAAGCAGAGGAAGAGGAAGACCTCCACTCCGTTGGAAAGATCAAGTAGAGAGTGACCTGGGTGCACTTGGCATTTCCAACTGGCGCCAAACAGCGAAAAGAAAAGATGAATGGCGCGCTGTAATTGCTTCGGCTATAATCGCGTAAGCGGTGCCAACGCCAATAAAGAAGAAGAAGACAAATTTTGCAAATTGCAAATGTAAACAAAAATCAGCTGTTTGAGTTAACTCAGTTTCGGTGGAAACGTTTGACATTTCATTCACTTAACAGAGGCCTTAAATGCATTTAAGTGCTTGGTGGAAATAGGCTATTAGACATATGTAAGTAACACATGTAATTGCGTCCACATAAAAAGCTTACATAGGACCTTTAGGACGTTAAGAATCAAAGAAAACTATATAGAATGGATCATACATTTTTTAGTCCTCAGGAAACTAAAACTGGCGGAAGAACTGGTAGAAGTTAATGGAGGCCTGCCACAAGGGAGCTGTCTATAATCTCTTCTTTTTAATATTTGCACAAAATAAAAGATCAATATACAAGAATTTGCCAATTTGCTAATGACTTTATAATAAAGGGTGAGTTCCAAAACGGCAAAATACTTTGTAATATTGCTGTTCCGCAACCATATCATTACAATGCAACCCTGCATTCTATAAATATACAAAGCAACAATAATTTGCAAACTTTGACATTTTGGAACGCTTTTCGTGCAAATAAGTTGCTTTTCCGGTGAAATGACTAAAATATAAAACAAATCAAAAAGTATTTACGTAAATTATTGTTAAAAAAAGAATTAGCGCAAAAAACTTCCTCTCCGACGTCGGCCATTGTTGTTAAGAATTTATGATAAAGAAAGCATCACAAACCTTAGCGATGCGCAGTTTACTTTTATGGGCATCAATAACTTTACCGAACATTCTACATCGTCAAAGTTTGCACAGTTGCATTTAGGAATGAGTGACAATGTATGCTTGCTTTGTAACTGACGTTTTTGAACTCCCCCATACTCACATGGACAAAATGTTGAGATCGCCACCCAACGAATTAAAGCAAAAGTAAATATTTTCAACCAAGCCTATCAAGAACTAGATCTGAGTTTCAACATAGCTAAAACTAAGATAATGTATGTTAGCAAAGGTGGCAAAAACAAATTCGGTTTCTGTAAATAATACAAGTATAGCACAAGCCAACACTACAAGATTTTTATGCAGGGAAATTAATTAACAGCTAGCGAGCACTACAACAAAGTAAATTTCGAAAGCAACTCCAAGCTTTTCAAACTAATTAATATGGCAGCAATCAACTTCTACAAAGCCTTTGTTAGATCCAAAATTGAGTACTGCCGAACATCCACTACAAACTGCTTCAAAACAGTTACAAGAAAAATTCAAACATTACAAAACAGCTTCTTAAAAAGAGAATTAGGAGTCACGGCATCTACCACAATCCCATAAATATACGTTTTAGCAAACGAACTACCACCCCCAAATAGAGCAAACTGGCTAACAGCTAAAGAATTATTTAAGATCCTATCAATAAATAATTCTTTCAAATATTTAATTATAAATCACCCCAATGGTAACTCAAGTTACAGCTCAACATATTAACAATATAAATAAATCTTCGACCACCTAGGAGTAATAGAACAAAATTCACCGCGCACGAACATAGTAATTAAAACAAAAACACTCACATCGAACAAAAACAATACCCTTAGAGACAATATATTAATGATTTACAATAAATATTTTGACGACTACAAAAGAGGTATCTTTGTACTTTTATTCACGGACGCGTCAGCTCGGGACAAGTACACCGAAAATATAACGACCTAACAAAGGAAGAATATTCATACAAAATTGATTTAAAAACATCTTCTAGTATTGGAAAAATGTAGGCCATCATACAAACCATAAAAATAGTCGCCAACATGGCCTTTATTTGAGAAAATGGCTAAAATTGTTGGCGGCTATCGTTCGATGAATGTAGAAGGAGTTGTGGAGTAAAGTTTCAGTTGTATGTATTTTTCAACCAAAACCATAAATTCTAATTTCATGATTTAATATATATTTTTTATTATAATTTAGTGGATATACAAGAGCCACCGATGTCCCCGATTGCGATATCGCCTGCGTTTTCTCCACAAGTGTTAACCTCGGATAGCGAGCGGCAGTCAACATCGCGCTCAGCGCCACATACGCGCTCGATCCGGCAACAAAACACAGCTGCTGCAAATTTGCAGAAAATCACAGCTACAATAACTTATTGTTGCACTAATATTGAAAGCGCCTTGAAAGATTTGGCAGAAATCGATAGGAGAAAGACGGAAAGCCTTGCTGCAATGTGCGACACAAGCCAGATATTAGCGAAAAAAGTTATGGATTTTTTAAATAAAAATTAATTAATATGTACATAGTATATAAATAGCTAAGATCCAATATTTTATTTATTTACTTTCTTTTTTTTTTTTTGTGATATTAATATAATATATGGATTAAACTGAAGACTGAATTGAGCTGAAATAAAAAATATTGAATGTGATAAAAATTTCTAAATAAATATGTTTAAAATTATTTTTGGGCAAAGTGTTGGCTTAACGCGTTTCGGTAGCAGTCTCCTAGGTTGAATCTTCTTTCATTCAGGTGAACAAGTCTACTTTACTCTTCAGTCATGGAGCCAGCCTCAGGAAGCCAGGCTCAGGAAGCCAGGTGTCGGTAATATAATTTCTCTGTGCAATCAAAAAATTGTGGAGAACGCAGCAAGCTTTTATTATAGCATTTGTATTGTCGATACGATTATCCAACCCTTTTCCAATGCGTCGAAATCTGGCCTTCAAATGTCCAAATGCCATTTCTGCAACCCTACGGTAAAGAGAAAGGTGGTAGTTAAATTCGCGTTGTGCAGGCGTACTTTCCACATTAAATGGATATGGCTTAAGAACGTTGCGCGACAAACGAAAAGCTGAGTCTGCTATAATAACTAATGGGATTTCCACATTGTTAAAAGATTTCCGTTGATCATATAGCAACTTGCAACGCAATAGTTCGGCTTTTAAAGAGGAACGTTCATAAATTCCAGAGTCATTGCATCTTCCTGGACTGCCAACATTTATATATAGAAACCTATACCTACATACAAATTGAAACATATTTTATTACTTAAGTAAGTTAAAGATTTGCCTACCTTGCGTCACCTAAAGCCAACAGCACCACAGAATACCATCCTTTATAGTTGTAGTTGTCCGCAGCGGCCTCTTTCTTTGGTTTGACTTCAATATGACATCCATCTAATTTAATATATTGTATATACATATGTACGTATATTTACATTAATATAAATATCAATATTATTTGCAATCATCATACCTAACGCTCCAATGCATTGTGGAAATCCCATATTGTTAAAATTGTTTCCAATAGTCTGAGCTACCCTCTCCGTTAATGGAAAATAATTAAGATAATTAGGTTTCATAGCATTCCAAATAGCAACACAAAATTCACTAACAATTCCGCACACGCTAGAATTGGACACCCCGAACAACCCTGCAACCGTTCGGTACTCTGCAGAGGAACCAAGTGCATATAGCGCAATAGCGACATGCTTTTCAAGGCTAATTGGTATCTTCTTTTCCGATACCTCTCAAAATATCACACAATTCGAAGAAAGACCGCCTTTCCAAGTGGAAGATGTTCTTGAAATCTAAAGCGCTACATTCTTGGCACTCCTTTTCCCAAAATAAGCTTGAGCGTTCCTAAGGGAAACCTTTAAAATAATTACAATTATTAATTAATCATATGTACATACCTTTCTCCAAATAAGTGGACCTTTTTTTGACTATATTCTTTTAGAACCAAAAGCAAATTGCGTGCCACCTCCAAAAAAGTTGTAAGCATGCAAAAAAGCAGTTTCCTTTCAGCAGCAACTGTCCGTGGAGCAATAATCTGCACTTGCAAATCATAATATGCGGTCTCTCGAATTAATGATTTTAATACTTGTGACAAATTTTGCAAATTGCAAATGTAAACAAAAATCAGCTGTTTGAGTTAACTCAGTTTCGGTGGAAACGTTTGACATTTCATTCACTTAACAGAGGCCTTAAATGCATTTAAGTGCTTGGTGGAAATAGGCTATTAGACATATGTAAGTAACACATGTAATTGCGTCCACATAAAAAGCTTACATAGGACCTTTAGGACGTTAAGAATCAAAGAAAACTATATAGAATGGATCATACATTTTTTAGTCCTCAGGAAACTAAAACTGGCGGAAGAACTGGTAGAAGTTAATGGAGGCCTGCCACAAGGGAGCTGTCTATCATCTCTTCTTTTTAATATTTACACAAAATAAAAGATCAATATACAAGAATTTGCCAATTTGCTAATGACTTTGTAATAAAGGGTGAGTTCCAAAACGGCAAAATACTTTGTAATGTTGCTGTTCCGCAACCATATCATTAAAATGCAACCCTGCATTCTATAAATATACAAAGCAACAATAATTTGCAAACTTTGACATTTTGGAACGCTTTTCGTGCAAATAAGTTGCTTTTCCGGTGAAATGACTAAAATATAAAACAAATAAAAAGTATTTACGTAATTTATTTTTAAAAGAAAGAATTAGCGCAAAAAACTTCCTCTCCGACGTCGGCCATTGTTGTTAAGAATTTATGATAAATAAAGCATCACAAACCTTAGCGATTCGCAGTTTGCTTTTATGGGCATCAATAACTTTACCGAACATTCTACATCGTCAAAGTTTGCACAGTTGCATTTAGGAATGAGTGACAATGTATGCTTGCTTTGTAACTGACGTTTTTGAACTCCCCCATACTCACATGGACAAAATGTTGAGATCGCCACCCAACGAATTAAAGCAAAAGTAAATATTTTCAACCAAGCCTATCAAGAACTAGATCTGAGTTTCAACATAGCTAAAACTAAGATAATCTATGTTAGCAAAGGTGGCAAAAACCGAACAAAAACAATACCCCTAGAGACAATATATTAATGATTTACAATAAATATTTTGACGACTACAAAAGAGGTATCTTTGTACTTTTATTCACGGACGCGTCAGCTCGGGACAAGTACACCGAAAATATAACGACCTAACAAAGGAAGAATATTCATACAAAATTGATTTAAAAACATCTTCTAGTATTGGAAAAATGTAGGCCATCATACAAACCATAAAAATAGCCGCCAACATGGCCTTTATTTGAGAAAATGGCTAAAATTGTTGGCGGCTATCGTTCGATGAATGTAGAAGGAGTTGTGGAGTAAAGTTTCAGTTGTATGTATTTTTCAACCAAAACCATAAATTCTAATTTCATGATTTAATATATATTTTTTATTATAATTTAGTGGATATACAAGAGCCACCGATGTCCCCGATTGCGATATCGCCTGCGTTTTCTCCACAAGTGTTAACCTCGGATAGCGAGCGGCAGTCAACATCGCGCTCAGCGCCACATACGCGCTCGATCCGGCAACAAAACACAGCTGCTGCAAATTTGCAGAAAATCACAGCTACAATAACTTATTGTTGCACTAATATTGAAAGCGCCTTGAAAGATTTGGCAGAAAACGATAGGAGAAAGACGGAAAGCCTTGCTGCAATGTGCGACACAAGCCAGATATTAGCGAAAAAAGTTATGGATTTTTTAAATAAAAATTAATTAATATGTACATAGTATATAAATAGCTAAGATCCAATATTTTATTTATTTACTTTCTTTTTTTTTTTTTGTGATATTAATATAATATATGGATTAAACTGAAGACTGAATTGAGCTGAAATAAAAAATATTGAATGTGATAAAAATTTCTAAATAAATATGTTTAAAATTATTTTTGGGCAAAGTGTTGGCTTAACGCGTTTCGGTAGCAGTCTCCTAGGTTGAATCTTCTTTCATTCAGGTGAACAAGTCTACTTTACTCTTCAGTCATGGAGCCAGCCTCAGGAAGCCAGGCTCAGGAAGCCAGGTGTCGGTAATATAATTTCTCTGTGCAATCAAAAAATTGTGGAGAACGCAGCAAGCTTTTATTATAGCATTTGTATTGTCGATACGATTATCCAACCCTTTTCCAATGCGTCGAAATCTGGCCTTCAAATGTCCAAATGCCATTTCTGCAACCCTACGGTAAAGAGAAAGGTGGTAGTTAAATTCGCGTTGTGCAGGCGTACTTTCCACATTAAATGGATACGGCTTAAGAACGTTGCGCGACAAACGAAAAGCTGAGTCTGCTATAATAACTAATGGGATTTCCACATTGTTAAAAGATTTCCGTTGATCATATAGCAACTTGCAACGCAATAGTTCGGCTTTTAAAGAGGAACGTTCATAAATTCCAGAGTCATTGCATCTTCCTGGACTGCCAACATTTATATATAGAAACCTATACCTACATACAAATTGAAACATATTTTATTACTTAAGTAAGTTAAAGATTTGCCTACCTTGCGTCAACTAAAGCCAACAGCACCACAGAATACCATCCTTTATAGTTGTATTTGTCCGCAGCGGCCTCTTTCTTTGGTTTGACTTCAATATGACATCCATCTAATTTAATATATTGTATATACATATGTACGTATATTTACATTAATATAAATATCAATATTATTTGCAATCATCATACCTAACGCTCCAATGCATTGTGGAAATCCCATATTGTTAAAATTGTTTCCAATAGTCTGAGCTACCCTCTCCGTTAATGGAAAATAATTAAGATAATTAGGTTTCATAGCATTCCAAATAGCAACACAAAATTCACTAACAATTCCGCACACGCTAGAATTGGACACCCCGAACAACCCTGCAACCGTTCGGTACTCTGCAGAGGAACCAAGTGCATATAGCGCAATAGCGACATGCTTTTCAAGGCTAATTGGTATCTTCTTTTCCGATACCTCTCAAAATATCACACAATTCGAAGAAAGACCGCCTTTCCAAGTGGAAGATGTTCTTGAAATCTAAAGCGCTACATTCTTGGCACTCCTTTTCCCAAAATAAGCTTGGGCGTTCCTAAGGGAAACCTTTAAAATAATTACAATTATTAATTAATCATATGTACATACCTTTCTCCAAATAAGTGGACCTTTTTTTGACTATATTCTTTTAGAACCAAAAGCAAATTGCGTGCCACCTCCAAAAAAGTTGTAAGCATGCAAAAAAGCAGTTTCCTTTCAGCAGCAACTGTCCGTGGAGCAATAATCTGCACTTGCAAATCATAATATGCGGTCTCTCGAATTAATGATTTTAATACTTGTGACAAATTTTGCAAATTGCAAATGTAAACAAAAATCAGCTGTTTGAGTTAACTCAGTTTCGGTGGAAACGTTTGACATTTCATTCACTTAACAGAGGCCTTAAATGCATTTAAGTGCTTGGTGGAAATAGGCTATTAGACATATGTAAGTAACACATGTAATTGCGTCCACATAAAAAGCTTACATAGGACCTTTAGGACGTTAAGAATCAAAGAAAACTATATAGAATGGATCATACATTTTTTAGTCCTCAGGAAACTAAAACTGGCGGAAGAACTGGTAGAAGTTAATGGAGGCCTGCCACAAGGGAGCTGTCTATCATCTCTTCTTTTTAATATTTACTCAAAATAAAAGATCAATATACAAGAATTTGCCAATTTGCTAATGACTTTGTAATAAAGGGTGAGTTCCAAAACGGCAAAATACTTTGTAATGTTGCTGTTCCGCAACCATATCATTACAATGCAACCCTGCATTCTATAAATATACAAAGCAACAATAATTTGCAAACTTTGACATTTTGGAACGCTTTTCGTGCAAATAAGTTGCTTTTCCGGTGAAATGACTAAAATATAAAACAAATAAAAAGTATTTACGTAATTTATTTTTAAAAGAAAGAATTAGCGCAAAAAACTTCCTCTCCGACGTCGGCCATTGTTGTTAAGAATTTATGATAAATAAAGCATCACAAACCTTAGCGATTCGCAGTTTGCTTTTATGGGCATCAATAACTTTACCGAACATTCTACATCGTCAAAGTTTGCACAGTTGCATTTAGGAATGAGTGACAATGTATGCTTGCTTTGTAACTGACGTTTTTGAACTCCCCCATACTCACATGGACAAAATGTTGAGATCGCCACCCAACGAATTAAAGCAAAAGTAAATATTTTCAACCAAGCCTATCAAGAACTAGATCTGAGTTTCAACATAGCTAAAACTAAGATAATGTATGTTAGCAAAGGTGGCAAAAACCGAACAAAAACAATACCCCTAGAGACAATATATTAATGATTTACAATAAATATTTTGACGACTACAAAAGAGGTATCTTTGTACTTTTATTCACGGACGCGTCAGCTCGGGACAAGTACACCGAAAATATAACGACCTAACAAAGGAAGAATATTCATACAAAATTGATTTAAAAACATCTTCTAGTATTGGAAAAATGTAGGCCATCATACAAACCATAAAAATAGCCGCCAACATGGCCTTTATTTGAGAAAATGGCTAAAATTGTTGGCGGCTATCGTTCGATGAATTATGTGAAATATGTTGTATGTATTTTTCAACCAAAACCATAAATTCTAATTTCATGATTTAATATATATTTTTTATTATAATTTAGTGGATATACAAGAGCCACCGATGTCCCCGATTGCGATATCGCCTGCGTTTTCTCCACAAGTGTTAACCTCGGATAGCGAGCGGCAGTCAACATCGCGCTCAGCGCCACATACGCGCTCGATCCGGCAACAAAACACAGCTGCTGCAAATTTGCAGAAAATCACAGCTACAATAACTTATTGTTGCACTAATATTGAAAGCGCCTTGAAAGATTTGGCAGAAAACGATAGGAGAAAGACGGAAAGCCTTGCTGCAATGTGCGACACAAGCCAGATATTAGCGAAAAAAGTTATGGATTTTTTAAATAAAAATTAATTAATATGTACATAGTATATAAATAGCTAAGATCCAATATTTTATTTATTTACTTTCTTTTTTTTTTTTGTGATATTAATATAATATATGGATTAAACTGAAGACTGAATTGAGCTGAAATAAAAAATATTGAATGTGATAAAAATTTCTAAATAAATATGTTTAAAATTATTTTTGGGCAAAGTGTTGGCTTAACGCGTTTCGGTAGCAGTCTCCTAGGTTGAATCTTCTTTCATTCAGGTGAACAAGTCTACTTTACTCTTCAGTCATGGAGCCAGCCTCAGGAAGCCAGGCTCAGAAAGCCAGGTGTCGGTAATATAATTTCTCTGTGCAATCAAAAAATTGTGGAGAACGCAGCAAGCTTTTATTATAGCATTTGTATTGTCGATACGATTATCCAACCCTTTTCCAATGCGTCGAAATCTGGCCTTCAAATGTCCAAATGCCATTTCTGCAACCCTACGGTAAAGAGAAAGGTGGTAGTTAAATTCGCGTTGTGCAGGCGTACTTTCCACATTAAATGGATACGGCTTAAGAACGTTGCGCGACAAACGAAAAGCTGAGTCTGCTATAATAACTAATGGGATTTCCACGTTGTTAAAAGATTTCCGTTGATCATATAGCAACTTGCAACGCAATAGTTCGGCTTTTAAAGAGGAACGTTCATAAATTCCAGAGTCATTGCATCTTCCTGGACTGCCAACATTTATATATAGAAACCTATACCTACATACAAATTGAAACATATTTTATTACTTAAGTAAGTTAAAGATTTGCCTACCTTGCGTCACCTAAAGCCAACAGCACCACAGAATACCATCCTTTATAGTTGTAGTTGTCCGCAGCGGCCTCTTTCTTTGGTTTGACTTCAATATGACATCCATCTAATTTAATATATTGTATATACATATGTACGTATATTTACATTAATATAAATATCAATATTATTTGCAATCATCATACCTAACGCTCCAATGCATTGTGGAAATCCCATATTGTTAAAATTGTTTCCAATAGTCTGAGCTACCCTCTCCGTTAATGGAAAATAATTAAGATAATTAGGTTTCATAGCATTCCAAATAGCAACACAAAATTCACTAACAATTCCGCACACGCTAGAATTGGACACCCCGAACAACCCTGCAACCGTTCGGTACTCTGCAGAGGAACCAAGTGCATATAGCGCAATAGCGACATGCTTTTCAAGGCTAATTGGTATCTTCTTTTCCGATACCTCTCAAAATATCACACAATTCGAAGAAAGACCGCCTTTCCAAGTGGAAGATGTTCTTGAAATCTAAAGCGCTACATTCTTGGCACTCCTTTTCCCAAAATAAGCTTGAGCGTTCCTAAGGGAAACCTTTAAAATAATTACAATTATTAATTAATCATATGTACATACCTTTCTCCAAATAAGTGGACCTTTTTTTGACTATATTCTTTTAGAACCAAAAGCAAATTGCGTGCCACCTCCAAAAAAGTTGTAAGCATGCAAAAAAGCAGTTTCCTTTCAGCAGCAACTGTCCGTGGAGCAATAATCTGCACTTGCAAATCATAATATGCGGTCTCTCGAATTAATGATTTTAATACTTGTGACAAATTTTGCAAATTGCAAATGTAAACAAAAATCAGCTGTTTGAGTTAACTCAGTTTCGGTGGAAACGTTTGACATTTCATTCACTTAACAGAGGCCTTAAATGCATTTAAGTGCTTGGTGGAAATAGGCTATTAGACATATGTAAGTAACACATGTAATTGCGTCCACATAAAAAGCTTACATAGGACCTTTAGGACGTTAAGAATCAAAGAAAACTATATGGAATGGATCATAAATTTTTTAGTCCTCAGGAAACTAAAACTGGCGGAAGAACTGGTAGAAGTTAATGGAGGCCTGCCACAAGGGAGCTGTCTATCATCTCTTCTTTTTAATATTTACACAAAATAAAAGATCAATATACAAGAATTTGCCAATTTGCTAATGACTTTGTAATAAAGGGTGAGTTCCAAAACGGCAAAATACTTTGTAATGTTGCTGTTCCGCAACCATATCATTACAATGCAACCCTGCATTCTATAAATATACAAAGCAACAATAATTTGCAAACTTTGACATTTTGGAACGCTTTTCGTGCAAATAAGTTGCTTTTCCGGTGAAATGACTAAAATATAAAACAAATAAAAAGTATTTACGTAATTTATTTTTAAAAGAAAGAATTAGCGCAAAAAACTTCCTCTCCGACGTCGGCCATTGTTGTTAAGAATTTATGATAAATAAAGCATCACAAACCTTAGCGATTCGCAGTTTGCTTTTATGGGCATCAATAACTTTACCGAACATTCTACATCGTCAAAGTTTGCACAGTTGCATTTAGGAATGAGTGACAATGTATGCTTGCTTTGTAACTGACGTTTTTGAACTCCCCCATACTCACATGGACAAAATGTTGAGATCGCCACCCAACGAATTAAAGCAAAAGTAAATATTTTCAACCAAGCCTATCAAGAACTAGATCTGAGTTTCAACATAGCTAAAACTAAGATAATGTATGTTAGCAAAGGTGGCAAAAACAAATTCGGTTTCTGTAAATAATACAAGTATAGCACAAGCCAACACTACAAGATTTTTATGCAGGGAAATTAATTAACAGCTAGCGAGCACTACAACAAAGTAAATTTCGAAAGCAACTCCAAGCTTTTCAAAGTAATTAATAAGGCAGCAATCAACTTCTACAAAGCCTTTGTTAGATCCAAAATTGAGTACTGCCGAACATCCACTACAAACTGCTTCAAAACAGTTACAAGAAAAATTCAAACATTACAAAACAGCTTCTTAAAAAGAGAATTAGGAGTCACGGCATCTACCACAACCCCATAAATATACGTTTTAGCAAACGAACTACCACCCCCAGATAGAGCAAACTGGCTGACAGCTAAAGAATTAATTAAGATCCTATCAACAAATAATTCTTTCAAAGATTAAATTATAAATCACCCCAATGGTAACTCAAGTTACAGCTCAACATATTAACAATTTAACAATATAAATAAATCCTCGACCACCTAGGAGTAATAGAACAAAATTCACCGCGCACCAACATAGTAATTAAAACAAAAACACTCACACCGAACAAAAACAATACCCCTAGAGACAATATATTAATGATTTACAATAAATATTTTGACGACTACAAAAGGGGTATCTTTGAACTTTTATTCACGGACGCGTCAGTTCGGGACAAGTACACCGGATATATAACGACCTAACAAAGGAAGAATATTCAAACAAAATTGATTTAAAAAAATCTTCTAGTTTTGGAAAAATGTAGGCCATCATACAAACCATAAAAATAGCCGCCAACATGGCCTTTATTTGAGAAAATGGCTAAAATTGTTGGCGGCTATCGTTCGATGAATGTGGAAGGAGTTGTGGAGTAAAGTTTCAGTTGTATGTATTTTTCAACCAAAACCATAAAATCTAATTTCCTGATTTTATATATATTTTTTATTATAATTTAGTGGATGTACAGGAGCCACCGATGTCCCCGATTGCGATATCTCCTGTGTTTTCTCCACAAGTGTTAACCTCGGATAGCTAGCAGCAGTCAACATCGCTCTCAGCGCCACATACGCGCTCGATCTGGCAACAAAACACAGCTGCTGCAAATTTGCAGGAAATCACAGCTACAATAACTTATTGTTGCACTAATATTGAAAGCGCCTTGAAAGATTTGGCAGAAAACGATAGGAGAAAGACGGAAAGCCTTGCTGCAATGTGCGACAGAAGCCAGATATTAGCGAAAAAAGTTATGGATTTTTTAAATAAAAATTAATTAATATGTACATAGTATATAAGTAGCTGAAATCCAATATTTTATTTATTTACTTTCTTGTTTTTTTTTGTGATATTAATATAATATATGTATTAAACTGAAGACTGAATTGAGCTGAAATAAAAAATATTGAATGTGATAAAAATTTCTAAATAAATATGTTTAAAATTACTTTTGGGCAAAGTGTTGGCTTAACGCGTTTCGGTAGCAGTCTCCTAGGTTGAATCTTCTTTCATTCAGGTGAACAAGTCTACTTTGCTTTTCAGCCATGGAGCCAGCCTCAGGAAGCCAGGTGTCGGTAATATAATCTCTCTGTGCAATCAAAAAATTGTGGAGTACGCAGCAAGCTTTTATTATAGCATTTGTATTGTCGATACGATTATCCAACCCTTTTCCAATGCGTCGAAATCTGGCCTTCAAATGTCCAAATGCCATTTCTGCAACCCTACGGTAAAGAGAAAGGTGGTAGTTAAATTCGCGTTGTGCAGGCGTACTTTCCACATTAAATGGATACGGCTTAAGAACGTTGCGCGACAAACGAAAAGCTGAGTCTGCTATAATAACTAATGGGATTTCCTTGCAACGCAATAGTTCGGCTTTTAAAGAGGAACGTTCATAAATTCCAGAGTCATTGCATCTTCCTGGACTGCCAACATTTATATATAGAAACATATACCTACATACAAATTGAAACATATTTTATTACTTAAGTAAGTTAAAGATTTGCCTACCTTGCGTCAACTAAAGCCAACAGCACCACAGATTACCATCTTTTATGGTTGTAGTTGTCCGCAGCGGCCTCTTTCTTTGGTTTGACTTCAATATGACATCCATCTAATTTAATATATTGTATATACATATGTACGTATATTTACATTAATATAAATATCAATATTATTTGCAATCATCATACCTAACGCTCCAATGCATTGTGGAAATCCCATATTGTTAAAATTGTTTCCAATAGTCTGAGCTACCGTCTCCGTTAATGGAAAATAATTAAGATAATTAGGTTTCATAGCATTCCAAATAGCAACACAAAATTCACTAACAATTCCGCATACGCTAGAATTGGACACCCCGAACAAACCTGCAACCGTTCGGTACTCTGCAGAGGAACCAAGTGCATATAGCGCAATAGCGACATGCTTTTCAAGGCTAATTGGTATCTTCTTTTCCGATACCTCTCAAAATATCACACAATTCGAAGAAAGACCGCCTTTCCAAGTGGAAGATGTTCTTGAAATCTAAAGCGCTACATTCTTGGCACTCCTTTTCCCAAAATAAGCTTGAGCGTTCCTAAGGGACTCCTTTAAAATAATTACAATTATTAATTAATCATATGTACATACCTTTCTCCAAATAAGTGGACTTTTTTTTGACTATATTCTTTTAGAACCAAAAGCAAATTGCGTGCCACCTTCAAAAAAGTTGTATGCATGCAAAAAAGCAGTTTCCTTTCAGCAGCAACTGTCCGTGCAGCAACAATCTGCACTTGCAAATCATAATATGCGGTCTCTCGAATTAATGATTTTAATACTTGTGACAAATTTTGCAAATTGCAAATGTAAACAAAAATCAGCTGTTTGAGTTAACTCAGTTTCGGTTGAAACGTTTGACATTTCATTCACTTAACAGAGGCCTTAAATGCATTTAAATGCTTGGTGGAAATAGGCTATTAGACATATGTAAGTAACACATATAATTGCATCGACATAAAAAGCTTACATAGGACCTTTAAGACGTTAAGAGTCAAAGAAAACTATAGAGAAAGGCTCATACATTTTTTAGTCCTCAGGAAACTAAAACTGGCGGAAGAACTGGTAGAAGTTAATGGAGGCCTGCCACAAGGGAGCTGTCTATCATCTCTTCTTTTTAATATTTACACAAAATAAAAGATCAATATACAGGAATTTGCCAATTTGCTAATGACTTTATAATATAGGGTGAGCTCCAAAACGGCAAAATACTTTGTAATGTTGCTGTTCCGCAACCATATCATTACAATGCAACCCTGCATTCTATAAATATACAAAGCAACAATAATTTGCAAACTTTGACATTTTGGAACGCTTTTCATGCAAATAAGTTGCTTTTCCGGTGAAATGACTAAAATATAAAACAAATCAAAAAGTATTTACGTAATTTATTTTTAAAAGAAAGAATTAGCGCAAAAAACTTCCTCTCGGACGTCGGCCATTGTTGTTAAGAATTTATGATAAAAAAGCATCACAAACCTTAGCGATGCGCAGTTTGCTTTTTTTTGGGCATCAATAACTTTACCGAACATTCTACATCGTCAAAGTTTCCACAGTTGCATTTAGGAATGCGTGACAATGTATGCTTGCTTTGTAACTGACGTTTTTGAACTACCCCATACTCATATGGACAAAATGTTGATATCGCCACCCAACGAATTAAAGAAAAAGTAAATATTTTCAACCAAGCCTATCAAGAACTAAATCTTAGTTTCAACATAGCTAAAACTAAGATAATGTATGTTAGCAAATAGGGAAATAAATTAACAGCTAGCGAGCACTACAACAAAGTAAATTTCGAAAGCAACTCTCCTGCTTTTCAAACTAATTAATAAGGCAGCAATCAACTTCTACAAAGCCTTTGTTAGATCCAAAATTGAGTACTGCCGAACATCCACTACAAACTGCTTCAAAACAGTTACAAGAAAAAATCAAACATTACAAAACAGCTTCTTAAAAAGAGAATTAGGAGTCACGGCATCTACCACAATCCCATAAATATACGTTTTAGCAAACGAACTACCACCCCCAGATAGAGCAAACTGGCTGGCAGCTAAAGAATTAATTAAGATCCTATCAACAAATAATTCTTTCAAAGATTCAATTATAAATCACCCCAATGGTAACTAAAGTTACAGCTCAACATATTAACAATATAAATAAATCTTCGACCACCTAGGAGTAATAGAACAAAATTCACCGCGCACGAACATAGTAATTAAAACAAAAACACTCACATCGAACAAAAACAATACCCTTAGAGACAATATATTAATGATTTACAATAAATATTTTGACGACTACAAAAGAGGTATCTTTGTACTTTTATTCACGGACGCGTCAGCTCGGGACAAGTACACCGAAAATATAACGACCTAACAAAGGAAAAATATTCATACAAAATTGATTTAAAAACATCTTCTAGTATTGGAAAACTGTAGGCCATCATACAAACCATAAAAATAGCCGCCAACATGGCCTTTATTTGAGAAAATGGCTAAAATTGTTGGCGGCTATCGTTCGATGAATGTAGAAGGAGTTGTGGAGTAAAGTTTCAGTTGTATGTATTTTTCAACCAAAACCATAAATTCTAATTTCATGATTTAATATATATTTTTTATTATAATTTAGTGGATATACAAGAGCCACCGATGTCCCCGATTGCGATATCGCCTGCGTTTTCTCCACAAGTGTTAACCTCGGATAGCGAGCGGCAGTCAACATCGCGCTCAGCGCCACATACGCGCTCGATCCGGCAACAAAACACAGCTGCTGCAAATTTGCAGAAAATCACAGCTACAATAACTTATTGTTGCACTAATATTGAAAGCGCCTTGAAAGATTTGGCAGAAAACGATAAGAGAAAGACGGAAAGCCTTGCTGCAATGTGCGACACAAGCCAGATATTAGCGAAAAAAGTTATGGATTTTTTAAATAAAAATTAATTAATATGTACATAGTATATAAATAGCTAAGATCCAATATTTTATTTATTTACTTTCTTGTTTTTTTTTTTTGTGATATTAATATAATATATGGATTAAACAGAAGACTGAATTGAGCTGAAATAAAAAATATTGAATGTGATAAAAATTTCTAAATAAATATGTTTAAAATTATTTTTGGGCAAAGTGTTGGCTTAACGCGTTTCGGTAGCAGTCTCCTAGGTTGAATCTTCTTTCATTCAGGTGAACAAGTCTACTTTACTCTTCAGTCATGGAGCTAGCCTCAGGAAGCCAGGCTCAGGAAGCCAGGTGTCGGTAATATAATTTCTCTGTGCAATCAAAAAATTGTGGAGAACGCAGCAAGCTTTTATTATAGCATTTGTATTGTCGATACGATTATCCAACCCTTTTCCAATGCGTCGAAATCTGGCCTTCAAATGTCCAAATGCCATTTCTGCAACCCTACGGTAAAGAGAAAGGTGGTAGTTAAATTCGCGTTGTGCAGGCGTACTTTCCACATTAAATGGATACGGCTTAAGAACGTTGCGCGACAAACGAAAAGCTGAGTCTGCTATAATAACTAATGGGATTTCCACGTTGTTAAAAGATTTCCGTTGATCATATAGCAACTTGCAACGCAATAGTTCGGCTTTTAAAGAGGAACGTTCATAAATTCCAGAGTCATTGCATCTTCCTGGACTGCCAACATTTATATATAGAAACCTATACCTACATACAAATTGAAAAATATTTTATTACTTAAGTAAGTTAAAGATTTGCCTACCTTGCGTCAACTAAAGCCAACAGCACCACAGATTACCATCCTTTATGGTTGTAGTTGTCCGCAGCGGCCTCTTTCTTTGGTTTGACTTCAATATGACATCCATCTAATTTAATATATATACATATGTACGTATATTTACATTAATATAAATATCAATATTATTTGCAAACATCATACCTAACGCTCCAATGCATTGTGGGAATCCCATATAGTTAAATTGTTTCCAATAGTCTGAGCTACCCTCTCCGTTAATGAAAAATAATTAAGATAATTAGGTTTCATAGCATTCCAAATAGCAACACAAAATTCACTAACAATTCCGCATACGCTAGAATTGGACACCCCGAACAAACCTGCAACCGTTCGGTACTCTGCAGAGGAACCAAGTGCATATAGCGCAATAGCGACATGCTTTTCAAGGCTAATTGGTATCTTCTTTTCCGATACCTCTCAAAATATCACACAATTCGAAGAAAGACCGCCTTTCCAAGTGGAAGATGTTCTTGAAATCCAAAGCGCTACATTCTTGGCACTCCTTTTCCCAAAATAAGCTTGAGCGTTCCTAAGGGAAACCTTTAAAATAATTACAATTATTAATTAATCATATGTACATACCTTTCTCCAAATAAGTGGACTTTTTTTTGACTATATTCTTTTAGAACCAAAAGCAAATTGCGTGCCACCTTCAAAAAAGTTGTATGCATGCAAAAAAGGAGTTTCCTTTCAGCAGCAACTGTCCGTGCAGCAACAATCTGCACTTGCAAATCATAATATGCGGTCTCTCGAATTAATGATTTTAATACTTGTGACAAATTTTGCAAATTGCAAATGTAAACAAAAATCAGCTGTTTGAGTTAACTCAGTTTCGGTTGAAACGTTTGACATTTCATTCACTTAACAGAGGCCTTAAATGCATTTAAATGCTTGGTGGAAATAGGCTATTAGACATATGTAAGTAACACATATAATTGCATCGACATAAAAAGCTTACATAGGACCTTTAAGACGTTAAGAGTCAAAGAAAACTATAGAGAAAGGCTCATAAATTTTTTAGTCCTCAGGAAACTAAAACTGGCGGAAGAACTGGTAGAAGTTAATGGAGGCCTGCCACAAGGGAGCTGTCTATCATCTCTTCTTTTTAAAATTTACACAAAATAAAAGATCAATATACAGGAATTTGCCAATTTGCTAATGACTTTATAATAGAGGGTGAGTTCCAAAACGGCAAAATACTTTGTAATGTTGCTGTTCCGCAACCATATCATTACAATGCAACCCTGCATTCTATAAATATACAAAGCAACAATAATTTGCAAACTTTGACATTTTGGAACGCTTTTCATGCAAATAAGTTGCTTTTCCGGTGAAATGACTAAAATATAAAACAAATCAAAAAGTATTTACGTAAATTATTGTTAAAAAAAGAATTAGCGCAAAAAACTTCCTCTCCGACGTCGGCCATTGTTGTTAAGAATTTATGATAAAAAAAGCATCACAAACCTTAGCGATGAGCAGTTTGCTTTTTTTTGGGCATCAATAACTTTACCGAACATTCTACATCGTCAAAGTTTGCACAGTTGCATTTAGGAATGCGTGACAATGTATGCTTGCTTTGTAACTGACGTTTTTGAACTACCCCATACTCATATGGACAAAATGTTGATATCGCCACCCAACGAATTAAAGAAAAAGTAAATATTTTCAACCAAGCCTATCAAGAACTAAATCTTAGTTTCAACATAGCTAAAACTAAGATAATGTATGTTAGCAAATAGGGAAATAAATTAACAGCTAGCGAGCACTACAACAAAGTAAATTTCGAAGGCAACTCTCCTGCTTTTCAAACTAATTAATAAGGCAGCAATCAACTTCTACAAAGCCTTTGTTAGATCCAAAATTGAGCACTGCCGAACATCCACTACAAACTGCTTCAAAACAGTTACAAGAAAAAATCAAACATTACAAAACAGCTTCTTAAAAAGAGAATTAGGAGTCACGGCATCTACCACAATCCCATAAATATACGTTTTAGCAAACGAACTACCACCCCCAGATAGAGCAAACTGGCTGACAGCTAAAGAATTAATTAAGATCCTATCAACAAATAATTCTTTCAAAGATTCAATTATAAATCACCCCAATGGTAACTCAAGTTACAGCTCAACATATTAACAATTTAACAATATAAATAAATCCTCGTCCACCTAGGAGTAATAGAACAAAATTCACCGCGCACGAACATAGTATTTAAAACAAAAACACTCACACCGAACAAAAACAATACCCCTAGAGACAATATATTAATGATTTACAATAAATATTTTGACGACTACAAAAGGGGTAACTTTGAATTTTTATTCACGGACGCGTCAGTTCGGGACAAGTACACCGGATATATAACGACCTAACAAAGGAAGAATATTCATACAAAATTGATTTAAAAACATCTTCTAGTTTTGGAAAAATTTAGGCTATCAAACAAACCATAAAAATAGCTATAAAAAACAATATACAAAGACAGCCGTTTTCACAGATAGTTTAATCTCATGTCAATTTCTAAACAAAGTACACAGGAACATCAAATGCATCACAGAGATACACAAACTAATTAAAGAAAATGAGATAACAACACATACGAGGGTTGCTATATATATATCTGGCCAAATAATGAAAACACGAATATTTATCAACGAAAATGGTTTTATTGTTTTTCAAAATATTCTCCATCAAGATTTATACACTTTTGCATGCGCTCAAACCAATTTCCGAAGTACTTTTTCTACTCCGATTGAGACACCTCCAAAACATGGTTTTTGATTGCTTCAACAGCATCTTCTGGCGACGAAAATCGTTGACCACGCATTATTTTCTTGATGTGTGGGAATAAAAAGAAGTCATTGGGTGCCAAGTCAGGGCTGTACGGCGGATGACCCATCAATTCGACGTTTTGGCCGGTCAAAAAGCCGCTGGTTTGAGCCGATGTGTGAGAGCTCGCATTGTCATGGTGCACAATGATTCGTCTTGTCTTGTTCGTTTTTCGAATTTCTCCGAAGACTTCAGGCAAACGAATGGTGGTGTATCACTCAGAATTGACCGTCCTACCTTGTTCAAGCGGAACCGTCGCCACATGGCCAGTTTTGCCGAAGAAATAAGCGACCATTTGTTCGAAGTGCTTCTTCCACGAACAACTTTCGTTGGATTTGGTTCGTCTTGGTAAACCCACACGGTCGATTGCTGTTTTGTTTCGGGCTCATACGTATAGATCCATGATTCGTCACCTGTGACGATCTTATAAACGTCTTTTGAAGCACCACGAACGTATTTTTTCAGCATTTCTTTACACCAATCCACACGAGCCTTTTTTTGAGCGATTGTCAAATTGTGCGGGATCCAACGAGAACAAACCTTTTTTACGGCCAGGTGTTCATGCAATATCGAATGTATGCTGGTGGGAGAAATGCATAGGCTTGCCTCTATCTGAAGGTATGTTACACGACGGTCTTGCATTATCAGTTACGGCATCGATGTTTTCTGGCACAACGGCTGTTTTCGGACGACCTTCCCGGAATTCGTCTTTGAGCGAGCGTCGGCCGCTATAGGATGGTGCTTCATAGCCATACAAAGATTTAAGTTCATCGATGCACTCTTGTCGTGATAATCCACGTCGAAAGTTGTGAAAAATGTTCACGAGTCCATTTTTTGGCCGAGATGAATTTTTTAATTCCCTGTAAATAAAACAATTCACGATTAAATGACAAAACGTTCTGAGTGATGTTATGCTAAAATATGTCAAACTTTCCAATGGAAATGTATAATTTGGACACCAAGCCATATGGGTATACCAGGTGTGTTTGTTGAAGTGTGCCGGTTTTACTAGTAGATGTGGCTAGCAATATGTATAAATTTTTATGATTTGGCATGTATGTAATTTTTTTCTATTGATATTAACCTTCAAAAATACGCAAGTCACATTCCGCCAAAATAATAGCGTCATATTTGTTTACCTCAGTGAATATGTCGAGTTTCGTTCCAAGTAAATCGCATTTGCGGCATTCGTTGCTTTTCTTATTTAATCAAAAGAAAAAAGCAGCTGAAGCTCACCGGTTGCTGGTAGAAACTTATGGTGAACATGCTTCAGTGATTAGAACATGTGAGACATGGTTTCGTCAATTTAAAAGTGGAGATTTCGATTTGACAGACAATGAACATCCTGGAGCAGCGAAAAAGTTCGAAGACGAGGAATTGCATGTTGATCCAACTCAATCGCAACAAAAGTTGGCAGAAACACTACATGTGACTCGAGGAGCAATTTGCCAACTTTTAAAAGCCAGGGAAAGATCCGGAAGTATGGAAAATGGGTGCCACACCAGCTGAACGAAAGACAAATGGAAAATCGAAAAACCGTTTGTGAAATGCTGCTTCAACGATTCGAAAGGAAATCTTTTCTGCATCGAATTGTCACGGGGGACGAAAAATGGATTTAATTTGAGAATCTGAAGGGAAAAAAATCATGGCTTTCCCCTAGTGAAGCTGGCCCATCGACTGCAAGGTCAAATCGCTTTGGCTGTAAGACAATGATCTGTGTTTGGTGAGATCAGTGTGGTGTGGTGTACTACAAGTTGTTAAAACCTGGTGAAACGATGAGCACGGATCGCTACCGACAACAAATGATCAATTTGAATCATGCGTTGATCGAAAAACGGTTGGAATGGGCCCGAAGACATGGCAAAGTTATCTTGCAACATGACAACGCGCCGTCTCATACCGCTAAACTGGTGAAAGACACAATAAAAACACTTAATTGGGAAATATTATCGCAACCGCCGTACTCTCCAGACCTCACCCCGTCCGACTATCATTTTTTCGCATCGATGGGACATTCCCTTGCAGAGCAGTGCTTCGCTAATTTTGAAGAAGTCGAAAAATGGCTCGTCGAATGGTTTGCCTCGAAAGAGAAAAAGTTTTTTTGGAATGGTATCCATAATTTGCCTGGCCGTAATGTGTAGAAACCAATGGTTAATACTTTAAATAAAATAATTTTGAGATTCCTCTGAAAATTATGTGTTCTCTTTATCGAAAAAACCGGCAAATTTCAACTAACACACGTGGTAAAATGAAACGAAATATTAGACACAATAGCCAAGAATGTCACAGATAGAACTGAATCACTAAACATAGAGTTGTCAACAAACAAAGCTCTTAGAATGATTATAACAAAAATACAATAACTTCCTAGACATCTCAAGTCTTTGCGCACAAATTTTTACAGAGCCACAACCCCACACTTGGTTCGACAAATCTATACTCTCACCAAAAAATAAACCAAACAAATAAACAGAATCCTGACAGGCTGTACCTATGACAAAGTATACCTCTTTAAAATAAAAGCTAACCGCTCTAACAGAGGAAGCCGTGGACAGTTTAGCAACTACCATCATTTAACATTCAAATCCGATATACACACATGTCCACTTACACATCATACTTGACACTTCATAAAGATGTCAAAACAAACTGTCAAACAAACAAATCACGTAGAGAATTTCTAAACAATAACCTGGAACTCAATTAAGAGAAAACATACTACTCTTCACAAAAACTCATTCAAGCAATAATGAAGGGAAATTTCCCAAAAAAAAAAATCAGACACACCCAGTAGACAAGAGTCTACTTTCGAAAATAACATTGGAAAACTACAAAACAAATCTACAAAAACCGAGCAGTGATAAAACGCATGCAGTAGACATCGTTCTACACTCATGAATACAAACAAACCATCAGTAAAAACCTGGCTTATTTGACGAAATCACTTCGTCATGGAAAACCAAAAACAAACAAAAAAAAAACAGAAAGTAATTTTATATTAATGTAATTTATTTACATTGTAATTATTTTTACAATTTTTAGATATTCAACAAGCGCAAAAAACCACTAAGGAGCAAATTAAAATAAAGGAGACAATTGAGAAAACAAATGAGGAAGAGGCCAAGTGCTAATAAGAATCCCTAAAGGGCTTCCAAAATTTGGTGGCTGATATGAATAATATGGCAAATGCCGTGCTAGCATAAGCGCAGTCCTTACTTACTTTACTGGCCTAGACACCGCTTAGTCCGAGTTTACATGAGGATACTTTTTGTCGCTTTTTTTCGACATTTTCTCTTTTGTGTCGCCCTTCACGTTCACACAGAGATACTTTCGTCAAGCAATTTTTTTTGACATTTGTTTGGTGTTCTTTTTTTTTCTCTACTCCGCTTTATTTTACACTCGCAATTTTTCGTTCGCATCGCGCTTTCTTATATGTCTAAAATAAAAACACTATGTTTGTGAAAAGGAAGACACAGCTTTTATTTATCTATTTCTTTTATATATTTTTACATTTTATTAAACATCAACTCTACCCTTTCCAAAGTGTAATCTATTTACATTTGTCATGATTTTCACTATCATCAAATCAATCTCAGCGGCTTCTTCAATACTCTATAATATTTCTTACATTAATTCAACTTTATCTGCAAACTTCATTATCTGAAATATTTATTAATAATCGGATACATATACACAAAGGCATATATGCTTGCATACATATATTACATATATGTAAATATTGTAGTAAAAACCCCCAATTTCAATTTCCAAATTTACGGCATTTATTCATTTGAAATTTTAGACAGCTACAATCAGTTCTAAGTGAGAAACAAAATAAAAGGGAATGCCAAAATCTACAGAGACGAATAGAAACACAAAACGAGTAGAACGAGCACAGAGAGACTTTGCATTGTCGCCTTCGTCGTCGCCCCCTCCCGTACAAACGAGTGTTTCGGCGACAAAAAGTATCCTCATGTAAACTCGGACTTACGCGATTATAGCCGAATTTAAATAAATCTGCTTTATGAGTATGACCATATTTTTTAAATAATTGAGCGAGTTCACGTTAGTCTGGCTTGAGGTAAGTTTTCCATTAATTGACGATTTCATCATCATAAAGAAAAATTATAGAATATTTTGCAACATCTGAATGTTTACTGCTTTGAATCTGTTTAAACTTTGGTAGGAGGGAGAAGATTCTTAGAGTAAAGCAGATGTTGGTACCTTCTGCTCAAATATAAACGAGATTGGCTAAATAAAACAAAAACGGTTAATTATTCTTCAATATTTATTTTATCCCCTTCAAAATAGTCACCATTAGAGGCGATACACATATGCCACCTTTTTTTCCAATCTTCATAATACTTCCGGTAAGCCGCTTTAGGTATGGCTTTCAGTTCCTTCTTCGAATTCTCTTTTATGACTTCAATCGACTGAAAATGCTTTCCACGAAGCGGCAATTTGAGTTTAGGGAAAACAAAAAAGTCACACGGTGCCATGTAGGGTGAATACGGTGCTTGCGGAACAATATTTACGTTGTTTTTGGTCAAATAATCGCGTACAAGACGAGGCGTATGAGCAACAATTTTGGAACAAGTCGAGCAGACACACGTCTCATGCCCAAACCATCGTGAATAATGCTATGAGCGGATCCATTTGATATGTTGAGCTCACTAGCTATCTCTCTTTCAGTCACACGACGATTTTCCAACACAATTTTCTTTACTTTTTCGACGTTTTCTTCGACGTTGCTGGACGACGATCATGGGGCAAGTTCTCCAGCGATGTACGGCCGTACTTGAACGACTTATACCAATCAAAAATACGTGCACGAGATAGGCAAGACTCCCCATATGCCTTCTGCAACATTTTCATTGCGTCCGTCGCACTTATTCCATTGGAATAACAAAATTTCAAACAAACTCTTTGGCTCAACGTTAATTTCCATAGCAAAATTCGAAAAACACACTCGAGGTTGACTTGTTTATAATGCCGTAAAAAAAAACTATGTTACGGATCGCGCTCAAATTTGACATGTAAACATATAACAGTCCTGCTAACCTAAGCAAAAAAAAGTATGGCCATATGTCTTGTCCTTGTCAAGTTATGAATAAAGGCTCGTTTATATTTGAGCAGAAGATATATGATACACATACAGGTATTGAATTCGAGAGAGAACTCCATATTAATATATCAAAGGTGGTGCGGAATGACCATTCCTCATTCCGGGTGAAAATTTGAAGATAGTGCCGGATGACCATTCTATTTATTAAGAGAAGAATTTATTTGCGCGCTTTGGATCTTCAGGGGGTGTACTCCTTAGAATCCTCGTGATAGCAAACTGTCGAGCATCTACCAATCACCTTGAGCTTAGTATCTAATAGACATTATGCTCGGATATTCTATTAGAAGATACGACAACTTACAGAGGGTTTCAAGACCGGAGCTGACTCTTGTAGGACACAAAGATGTGTTCTAGCAACCGATGCCCAGAGCATATTGACTTTATGGAGGGAAAACTTCTCCAGCCTGCTGAATGGCAGTGAAAATGGAGCATCCGGAGATGGTGAGCCCGAAACACCAATCGATGGCGATGGAAAATATCCTCTATTACCTGATCATGAGGATGTTCGAATAGCAATCTCCCGCTTAAAAAACAACAAAGCGTCTGGAGCTTATGGCCTACCGGCGGAACTATTCACACAAGACGGTGAAGAGCTGACAAGGTGTATGCGTCACCTACTTTGCATAATGACGAGAGCATGCCCGCCGATTGGAATTTAAATATGTTCTGTCCAATCTAAAGGCTATAGCCCACCGTAAACAAACTGATTGGACTTTAACAATGTGTCTTTAGACTTGGTAAATCGACCATTGACAGATATTCACCCTGTGCCAAATCTTGGAAGAGACCCGTGAAAAGAGGATCGACATACACCACCTCTTGGTCGATTTTAAAGACGCCTTCGATAGCACGGATAGGAGCTGCTTTTATGCCGTTATGTGTGAATTTGGTATCCCCGCTATATACGGCTATGTAAACTGACGTTAAGCAACACTAAAAGCTCCGTCAGGATCGGAAAAGACTTCTCCGAGCAGTTCGATACCAAACTAGGTTTCAGACAGGGTGATTCTCTTCGTGTGACTTTTTAACTTATTGCTGGCAAAATAATATGAGCTTATTTTATTTTTTTTACGTTGCGTGCTTTCAGAATTTTTTTATTATCTGCGCTAAAGCCAGTCTTAGTCACTTATAGTGCATCCGAAATATATCTAAAATAATTACTTGGCAGCGCGATAGCCAAGTAGTTAGCATAACGTACTGTAATTCGGAAGGTCAGAGTTCAAATCCTGTTCCGACCAACGTCTATAAATTATAGAAATTTAAATTAAAAAATATATTAGGGTAATTTTTCTGAATGCGGTCGCACCTCGTAAGGAAATGTTAATTTCTTCGACGAGAAATAAAAACTCTTCATAACCTCCCGTAACCATGTTTTTCTAACTGGATGACACTCTTATTGAACTTATCAACATGAGCGAAACGGCATTTAACTCCTACAATGCCACCATGGTTGGTACTACAACCAAAAATATTCATTGTTTTTTTAAAGATTTATAAATTATTAATATTGAAAAAAAAGGTAAACAAATTAATAAGTCCGACATTTTTTTTTTTGTGAAAATGTTTCACTGTAGCTCCGGCTATAGCCAATGTGATACAGCACAAGAAACCGTTCGCCCCTCGGTAGCGAATGTCAGCCCCTCCGAGTGTATTTTAGACATGAAATAAGCTCCTCAAAAAAAACTTTCAGTCGCTCGGAGGTGGATTAGTATGAACTATAGGTCCCTCAATTTGTTGGAAAGACATCAAGATGCATATCACAAATTGGAGGAGGAGGTTGGACGCTTACCTGTTACGTTTGTGGATTTTTCATTGAAAACGTTCCAGGCGACATAAGAGGTTGAAGGCTAATTTGCAATACAATAGAACAGATCCTTTTGAGTTTTTAAGATGCACATGTTTTAAGTGTCTGACTAACTTTGTCACTTTGCGAGACTACTAGTTGCTCAAAAATTTCTATAAAAGTTTGCCACAGGCCGGAGAAAATGGGAACATACATTCGAGGCAACGAAAAATTGTCAGCATTTTTAAGCATGTTTTAAGTTTTAACGTTATTTTGCAAAATTTTTTTCTTAAGTCATAGAATTTCCATGTTAGTTCTTCATCCTTGTTTTGGATAATGAATTCAAGCACAGCGGTGCGAATAGAAGTTTGCTTACTAAACCAGGATTTGGAAGGCATTCCATAATCCTCGAAGCACTATTTTGTTTATTATTGTTAACCTTTTAGTGCCGGAGGACGATATATCAGCTCTAGCTGCACTCGCTAGCACACTTACAAATGATGTAATTTCGCTACGAGAGAATTAAAAAGAAACAGTTTTTCGTTTTTACCAGAGACAGAAAATAACAGCTATTGTATAATTTCTGACTAAAAAATCATTATCAAGGATTGCATATATGCATACGGTGAAGAAATTAAAAAATTTGGTTTTTTAAGAACTAAACAAATACGTCAAAAACTTTTAAAATTTGATTTATATTTTTTCTTCGCAAAATAATCGTTATATTTTGATATTAATTTTTCGCTTATAAATAAGAGTTATTTAATAACAGTTATTTATTGCTCACAGAATAATAATTACGCGAAGAGTTTTACTTTTACCTACCTTAAGCAATAAGAGTTAAAAGTAAGCTTTTTGTTTGGCCTCGACAAATAATACTCTCACGCTAAGTTATATTTTTGCTTCAAAGCATACCAGTTATGTGATGAGTATTATTTCAGATCACAATGTAAGAGTAAAATTTTTGTGCTCTGAGTTATAAGGTGACTTTAATCTATCGCTCACTAAATATAACACATGGTTATGTTTTTATGAGCATTTTCCCGAATCCTAGAAAAACTCTGAAAATAGCCCGGCGTGTTTCGCATTGGCACTTCCTTTCCGCCCGGCACTAAAAGGGTAAATTATAGTATTTCCTTGTCCTAATTCATGTATATTACACATGTGTACATTTCTGTGTCAAATACATATATATATTAATTTTAATCAGCTGCACTTATCAGCGCTATTTATGTGCAAATACCTTATCTTAAATGTTCTCAACGGCGCCAAAATAATTTCTTGTCATCTTATTGTTAGTTGAGGATTACTTGAGATTCTTCACAATAGATAATTTAATATTTATATTCTTCTTCTTTACTGGGAAAACACCGCTTACGCGACTATACTATTGCACCGTTCATTTTCAATGCAATGCATGTGAAAAAAACTCATGCACATTTTGACAACTCATGCGCATGAAATTGGGATGTTATGCGTTTCGGAATTTAATACTTTGCCTAAATTAATGCAGTGGCGTTGACGAATATTATGCATCGCATATTACGTTTACCATACGAAAGCAGCCTATTATTCAGAAAAAAAAATTATAACAGATTACCTTCAGAGTTACTAACGCCATCTCCAACAGTATCGTTAGACGACGCTGTTGTGGCATGCTCGTCAGCGTCACCATTCCTTAACGTGACAGACGGTGCAGAAATTAAAGTGGATATCGACAAACGTTCAATTTGAGATTCTTGTATCAGAATTGGAAAATAAGCCACATTTAGCTAGGCGTTTCCAAAAAAAAGCGTTATCGAACACAATTTAAAAGAGGAGTAGGAAGTTATTGGCAGAAATATTAATGCGGTAGGACCACCTGTGCGGGATGGCGTTATATTTATAACGTTATAAAAATACAAATGCTTCTTGTTTCGTCATTTTAACTATTTTAGGTGTGGACGAAAATGATGAACAGAAAAAAAGAATCGAGAACAACCAGCGGAGGGGCTTACAAGCAGATGGTATTGAATCCTCTGGAAGAAAATTTATGGGGTTTAAAAGGCTATTAAATCCACCTGGTGCTATATTTGGTGTTAATGATGATAACAATGAAACGGAGCTCGTCTTTAGCAGCAACAATACGCCAACAGATTTAGAGAGAGCTCCTGAAGTGTTAAACGAGAAATATTCTCGAGTAGATGTTCCATCAGTAGATAATGTGCCATTTGCCGGCACTTCGCGTAGCACAAATTCGAAAACGATCGTCACAGTCTACGATGAACACTTAAATTTTCAACTCTCAAGACAGCCGGTTCTACGCACCGGAGTTGACCCGGAATTTATCTGGCTAAGGGCTGTCACCCTTTCGGCCATCTAACCCCGTTTAGGTCAACAGGTAAAGTTAATTTAAGGCGCCAACGGAGCAACAGCTCGCAGCTGGACTGCTCCAAATCCTTCTCATCAGGGTTGGAGCCGAAACCAACCCTGCTCCGACGGATTATTTCTGCTGCGTGTGCCTTAAAAGACTTCACCACTCCTCCACCTCGGTAAGATGCAACCAGTGCAATGGTTGGAGTAATCTTAAGGTCTGCTCCCAAAGGGAGTGGACCAATAGTTATGTGGCTCCATGCTGTCAGCGCCCAAGAGCGCTCCCAGACTCCACGGCAAGGCCTGCAGCAGCCCTACCCATTTTGGGTAACCAACAGACCTCTACGGTCTCAAGGAGCTCCCCGCAGCATGACTCCCACCAATACCCACCCTTATCCTCAACCAGCTCCTTTTCCTCCTACCGTGCGAGGGCTACCTAGTCCCCCGCACAGTCTGTTTCGTGTGTCAGGCTATAGTACGTCGGAACATGACCTCAGTCAAATGCAACTCCCGCTCTGACTGGTGTCATTTTCGGATGTGCTCTTTCCTGCACAACACCCTTGAGTGAAGTGATACGTACGTTGCCCTGTGCTATAGGAGTCTGCCCCCGTCTGTTTCTACAACAACACCGCCAACAAACACCAACGTGCGGCACCAATTTCAGCTGGTAATACAGCGACAACACACTCCATTCACGCATCGGAAAGGCGAAAGCCTCCAAATCCATCGGCCCCGACGGAATAAACATGTTGATGCTAAAACACCTTAAACCAGCGGGAGCAGACTTCCTCACAAAGGTCACCAACTTGTCTTTGATCACCCTAATGCTACCTGACGTAAGAGAAACGGGAAAAGCGGTCCCGCTACTCAAGCCGGGGAAACCAGCCAACAAAGGAGTCTTATCGACCGATAACTCTCCTCTCTCCAGTAGCGAAGTCACTTGAGGCATTTCTGCTCCCGACTTTCACTCACCACCTGCGTCCAGCAGCACATCACCACGGCTTCCGGAGAGTGTACAGTACCACAACAGCACTAAACGCCATAAACACTCAGATAGTCAATGGTCTAAGCCAAAATCGACCTTGCGCGCAAGCTGTCCTGGTAGCACTGGATTTGCTTTTGAAAAAGCCTTTGACACAGTGAACCATTCAGTGCTACTCACGGACTTTGAGGAATCATCATTACCACCAAGGTTGCAGAGGTGGGTCATGGGCTACTTGAGTGGTCGACAATCATCGGTCATATTCCGAGGTAAAACATCGAAGTTAAGAAAAATTAAACAGGGGTTTCCGCAGGGTGGTGTCCTCTCCCCACTACTGTTTAATTTTTACATATCGAGGATGCTACCGTAGGGAGCACCACAATAGGCTCCTTATTGAAATCGAGCCTCCACCTAGGCACATCAGAAAGTGCGTATTTGATTTAAAAAGCACCATTTGGCAACACGTGCAACGCGTGACCCTGGCACAACTTAGGTCTGGATTTTGTAGCAGGTTGAACTCCTACTTCTCCAGACTCGACCCCAGCATACCCAACGTATGCCCTGCATGTGGAGACTCTCTGCACCACATCTCTTCACATGCCCCCTTAAGCCGACACAACTAACCCCCCTCTCCCTCTGGTCAAATCCCGTCGAAACAGCATGATTCCTGGACCTCCCATTAGATGACTTCGGCGACTTAGATGAATTAAACCTGTCCCTAAGCGCGGCTAGTGAACCGCAACAACAACAACACATTTAAATTTTTGTTCTCTTCTTCATCGTTTGAGCTTGAAAAGAAAAACTATGTATTATTCCATTTTTTTATTTAAAACCCGTTTTTATTGATTTAGGCAAACTTCGCAAATTGAATATATGATTCCAATATCAAAAATATACAAATGAACTGAGAATCCATGATTTCACAAATAAATTTCCCGTTCGGGAAATTTTCGCGTTTTCTCAATTCACATCGTTTGGTCTGCATTGCTTGTACAGAACACCTATACAAAGACGTAGACGATATTCAGTATTCGGCCGACTAAAACCTCTTTATGATGGATGAGTAACTTTCTTACCTCCGTCGTGAGAATTTGTGTTATAAATTGTGCATTTTATTATACGACCAACCGATACTGATACAAATTTTATGGCGTTTTTTCTGTAAATATATTTATTTACACGAAATACGTGTATGCAGATACAAGGCAAGATATTTAAATTTTATTGATAGCTAATTGTATATGAATCACGTTATCACGTCGTCACGCCAACGACTTTTGTTGCTCGTTAGGTTCCATTTTACGAAAGTTTCAACCTCCTTGGCCATCAAATTCCAAAATGTGAGTATGAAATTTCCTTTAAATTAAAACAAAAGTTGTTGCAATATATATTTGCCATGAGCTCTTTTTAGTTGTAACCAACACGTAAGAAAAACATAATTAATTTTTCATATTAAAAATCATTTTTGCCAATTGGATACCTCAAATATAACAATAATCTATATATTATCAAAATACCATAGTGTTGGTCTATGCGTGATTGTTAACAATATGATATCCATGTTTCTTGCCAATTCATATATCGAACTTTCCACATCAATAGAAACAGCGCTGGTACATTCGTCTAGTAAGGCGTATCTTGGCCTGGTCAGTGCACAATATTGTATAGCATATGCAAAATATCATACGACATAAGGACTCAACAATATACCTGTGATAAAAGAGACGTGCTATTGCTAAACGCTGCTTCTCTCCTCCGGACAGTATATCTTTCCAATCGCGTACTACATTGAAACAATCACTAAATAAAATGTAAAGCTAAGTTTTGTCAATGAGATTACATATTTTTAAATAATTTTTACCGCTGCGCACTATGTTATAAGCAGACCATTTTCAAAATTTCACAGAGTGCGTTTTCTGTAATACCTTTACGTAGCATATCCTCATGGCTATCCGGGATATTTTGATCGCAAAGACTTCCTGTCGACATATACGGTCGTTGTGGTATGTAAATCATACAAGGTTTATCATCAACTAGTCGGGGTATATGCAGCTCTCCAGAATAGATGGGCCACAGTCCACTTAAAATGGGGAACAAGCTTAATTTACCACAACCGTTGGGTCCAGTTATAGGAAGGTGCATCCCTGTAGGAATCTACTTTAACATTTGTAACTTACAATTTTCAATTTTTCAATTTTTATGTTACTCAATTTTTTAATTTCAAATATTTTCTTTTTCTGAAATATAATATTTTTCATTCCACGGTAAAATTTCAGACCAATGAACTGAATCATTTGATGCTGTAATTGCAGTTTTCAAAGTTCTATGAAATCTTTCAATCATTCCATTTGACTGTGGCTGATAATGGAAATATTAATAAACTTACACGTCGCCTTTTTATTTTCGATAAATTTAACAAACTAAATTTTTTGATTGATACAGACGCAATCGTTTCAGTTATACCTTCTTCAAAATTCAAATCATTTAAAAGAAATTCTGACCTTAAACTTTCAGCTGCAAATGGATCTAATATAGAAACATTTGGAACAAAACTTTTAAAACTTGATTTAGGTTTAAGAAGAGATTTCGAATTTCCATTTATTATTGCCGATATTTCAACTCCAATTATTGGTGCTAATTTTTTAGAAAAATTTGGAATTTTAGTAGATATCAAAAATAAAGAAATAACAGATTTAACAACAAAATTTAAAATTTCTGGATCTACTGGTTTTTTCGACATTTTCTCTCTTCGAATTCCCATTATTGAAAATAAATTTACGAATATTTTAAATGAATTTCCATCTATTACTTGTGAACCAGATTACACTAAACAAGTGCAACACCATACGGTTCACAGAATTGAAACTAAAGGGATTCTTCCTTTTTCTAAACCTCGTGGTCTTGATCCTATTAAATTAAAAATAACAAAAACTGAATTCGAATTTTTAGTTAAAACTGGTATTTGTCGACCATCAAATTCACATACCGCATCTCCTCTTCATTTAGTTCCCAAAAAAGAACCAAATGATTGGAGACCATGTGGGGATTATAGAAGATTAAATTTTATATCTATTCCAGATCGATATCCTTTACCTCACATTCACGATTTAAATATTGATTTAAAGGATAAAACAATATTTTCAAAAATTGATTTAGTTCGTGCATATCATCAAATACCAATGGCTGAGGAAGATATACACAAAACAGCAATAACTACTCCTTTTGGAATGTTTGAATTTGTACGTATGCCTTTCGGACTTAGAAACAGTGCTCAAACATTTCAACGATTTATTAATGAAGTATTTTCTGGATTAGATTTCGTATTTGTTTACATCGATGATATTCTAGTAGTTAGTGATAATGAAGATCAACATATTGAACATTTAAAATCAGTATTTAAAAGACTTGAAAATTACAATTTAAATATTAAACCTACAAAATGTGTTTTTGGAACAAATAAATTAAATTTTCTTAGCTATGAAATTTCAAGTGAAAGGATCAGACCTTCTTTAGAACGTATTGAAACAATTTTAGATTTTGAAAAACCTCTGTCGATTAACAAATTACAAAAATTTTTAGGTATGGTAAATTATTATCATAGGTATATTAAAATGTTAGCAGCAGAATTAAGTCCTCTGCACGAAATGTTGACATTTACAATTAAAAATAAAATTAAAGAATTAAAATGGACAGATGAAACCACACAAGCTTTTGAAAATGTTAAAAAACTTTTCGCACAAAAAACTTTATTAACACATTTTGACAAAAACGGTCAATTATCAATTGCAGTAGATGCTTCAAATGTTGCAATTGGAGCTGTTTTACAACAAAAGAGTAATAACACATTAGAACCGTTAGCATATTTTTCGCGAAAATTAACTCCAACTGAAATTAATTATTCAACATTCGATAGAGAACTTTTGGCAATATATAATTCAATTAAACACTTTAAACATTTTCTCGAGGGTAGAATATTCACTGTTTACACTGATCATAAACCACTTACACATGTTCTAAATTCTAAAGCAGATAGATCTCCTCGTCAAATCAGACATTTAAAATATATTGCCCAATTTACTAATGACATTAGATATATTTGTGGTAAAGATAATAAAATTGCTGATACTCTTTTTCGTATCCCAGAAATTAATTCAATTACAACAAAAGACATTAATTTCCAATACCTTTATGAAGAACAACAAAAAGATGAAATACTTAAAAATATTATTTCAGATCAAAATGCTAATAGTAATTTAAAAGAAATTAATGTACCTATTATAAATCTTAATATTTGGTGTGATGTTACTCAAACACCTTTTAGACCATATGTCCCTAATTCAATGAGAAAAATTATTTTTGAAAAAATTCATTCTTTATCACATCCAAGTGTTCGAACAACTCGACGTCTCATTCAATCTAAATATTTTTGGCCTAATATGCGTAAAGAAATTAATAGTTGGACATCATCTTGCATTAACTGTCAGAAATCTAAAGTTACTAAAAACATTAAAACTCCAATTCAAAAGATTAATATACCTTCTGGACGATTTGAACATATTCATATGGATCTAGTAGGACCCCTTCCAGTTTCAAAAGAGAATCGATATATATTAACAATCATTGACAGACATACTCGTTGGCCGGAAGCATATCCACTTAAAGACATTTCAGCTGTTTCTGTTGCAACTACATTTATTCAAAATTATGTTCCACGTTTCGGTATTACACTTAATATAACGGTAGATCAAGGAACACAATTTACTTCAAAATTATTTAATGAATTAACAAAGTTATTAGGTTCTCATAAAATACACACTTCTCCATATCATCCACAGTCAAATGGAATGATTGAAAGATTTCATAGAACTTTGAAAACTGCAATTACAGCATCAAATGATTCAGTTCATTGGTCTGAAATTTTACCGTGGGTTCTTTTAGGTTTACGAACAGCGATTAAAGAAGATTTAAAATGTTCTTCAGCTGAATTAGTTTATGGTCAAACACTGAGGCTTCCGGGTGAACTTATTGTTTCCAATAATAATTATAATAGCGAAATCGAAAATACAAATGAAATTCTTTCTAAATTAAGAAAACATTTCTCACTTGTTCGATCGAAAGTAATACATCATAATAAAGAAAATAGTTTCATTCCTAAAAATTTAAGTACTTGTGAATACGTATTTGTTAAAGTTATTCATAAGTCTAATCTTCAACCTCCTTATGAAGGACCATTTAAAGTTATATCCAAACATAACAAAACTTTTGAAATACAATATGGAAATAAAATTAAAACAGTATCAATAGATTTACTTAAATCTGCAAACATTATGTCAACCACTCCTTCACGAAACACAACTACACTGATAAACACCAAACAAAAAAAAGTTACATTTAACCTTAATTAATATTAATAAATATGCGTTTCCCTGGAGGGGGAGTAAATGTAGGAATCTACTTTAACATTTGTAACTTACAATTTTCAACTTTTCAATTTTTATGTTACTCAATTTTTTAATTTCAAATATTTTCTTTTTCTGAAATATAATATTTTTCATTTTAAAATGATCTATAAGTTTTAAAATAAATATTGTTTTTAAAATCATATAATGTGTTTATAATATTATAATATATACATAGATAAAAATATCTATAATCCCCTATTCAATACAAAGAGATAGACTCTCCACAACGATGTCGCAGTTTGGCGTGACTACAGATAAAGCTCGCAAAAAGATTATCATATGATTTGGAGTATCCGTGTAAATAATACGACCTTTTGCAATGGGTTTGCCATCTTCAAACTCTATAATACCGTTCATTTCGTTGTTTTCAACGACAGCTTTTTTATAATAAATACCTTGCGCTGTTTTTTCAAATACTTGCAACATTCCGGCAACACGATGAGTGCATCCAGCTAATGCGACCATTTCTTTATATGATGACATCAACCGCTCAATGGCATCAGCAGCGGAAATGAGCAAATTTCGAGCTGTGGTTAGATACGGCGTGCTCTCACTTACATTTGAATCAAATACCTCTATTTCCTTGGAATCGATTTTATCGGTTTTCGGAAAAGTTGCACCAGATAACAATATCGGCAAAGATACCATTACCATACCTGTCCCAGACCACACATATTTCATGAAGAACTGTTCCAACATAACGAACCAAAGCTTTTGCGTGAAAATATTGTTCATTATTAACGATTAACAAGACGATTGTAGGCGTGTCGCAATTGTTGCAGTTCAACCTTAAAATATAAAAACTTATTTAATGCTTCAGCATAGTTGGTTTATTTACCTTATGTCAACCATAACAAGCTATTTCTTCAGAATTTGAAATAATTCTGTAGTGTATGGCTTATGTCGTAAATAGACATAACGATTGGCTTTTTCGGCTACAAGTTGCCCAAACTTAGGCGAAACTACTCGCATTATGTGAGCAGTTAATAATATCACGGAGACGGCTAACGTTGGACCTATTAGAAATAAATATTGTTATAATATTAACTTAAATTTGTGTATTGAAAATACCTGAAAAAATATTGGCTCTCATTTTTTGTGTGGACCTCATTAAAGCGAATCCAATAAGCATGGTTTCGTAACACTAGCAGTGAATGAATGTTCAACTGAGCTGGCAAATACATCAATGTCCTCTGTCAATCTAACAATATTTTACGCAAGAAAGGTTAGTTAGAATGTTTTTAATGTATAATTTGTAGTTTAATGTCTCCTTTTTAGTCTATCGTGAGCCAAAAGAAAATATATATTTGACTTTTATATATTCGATAATTTATTTCGCAATCCACTTATTATTGAATATTTTTATAGTCCAGTCAAATAAGAAAGTTGGTATGAATATTCAGAATACTGCTATAGCGGTTCAAATAATTCGAAAAAATTGTGTTCCTTTATTGAGCGGTGCTGATGCGTTTTGAAAATTAAAAAGCGGAAATTTGGTATTCTACACTCATAAATTACACATTGGTACTGAAATTTATTGGAATCAGATGACCATAATATATGGTATAGCCTGACTGATTTGTTCCGGCATAATGCTTTCTTCAAAACTCCGTCGAAACAGCATCTAAGAGTATGAAATTTGATATTCTACACACTTATCTGAAAATCGTCGAAATAGAAAGTCTACATCAGTAGCCCCAATATAAACGATTTGTTTAGAGTAGAATAGAGAAATCTGCACGCCTGATAATTGGCGTCTTTTAACCACTGAAGCGATTTTCGGTCGATTTCCTCCTCCAATTTGTGGTTCTGCGTCTTGATGACAATGGAGGGACGTACTGTTTATACTAAGCCGCCTCCGACCGGCTGACGATTTTCTATGAAGAGCATTTATTTCATGTCAGAAGGAGGTGTTGACATTCCCTGCCGAGGAGCGACCGCAATTAGAAAGTTTAACTTAATATTTTATTTAACTTAATTTTCTATAACTTTTGGATGTTGATTACATCAGGATTTGAACCCTTACCTTCCGAATGGCAGTACGCAATGCTAGCAACTCGGCTACCGCGGCCGCCGAACAGTAAGTATTGTTATATAATTTTATAGCCTTATTAGTCTGATGTTCCTGCGGTCACTTCCCAGTAGGAACTGCTTGCACAGCAAAGCATTATGCTCCTGTGCACGTGATGCTCCGGCGACATCAGGAGGTTTCCTGTCGCAGTCGTAAGGGCGGTGTTCTGACAGGCCTGTAGCTTCTACAACTGCGTCTCGTTCGTCTCCGGTGCCCAGATCGGTGCGGTATAGTTTACGACCAGCCGGCCAATTGCTTTGTAGGTTGCCGGCAAGGCTTCTTTATCTTTACCCCGGGTGATGCCTGCTAGCGCTTTGAGTATTTTGTTGCGGCCGTGGAGTTTTGCGGCAATGGCGGTCGTATGCGGAGTGAAGGGGTGCAGGCTGTCGAATGTGACTCCCAATATCTTAGGGTTGTTTACAGTCGGAATTTTTTGGTCATCGACTTTAACATCTAATTCAAGCCTGTACTCCTTCGTCCAGTTGGTGAAGATGGTAGCCGAGGACTTGGTCGGTTGTATACGTAAATGTCTTGCAGTGAAGAAGTGAGAAAGATTGGCGAGGAACATAGGTCATCAATGTCCTGGCCAGACGCCAATATCGTGCAATCATCAGCATAGGAGGTTAGGGAAACTCCTTTTGGAGGCGGAGGAAGCTTCGAATATGGAAATTAAACAGTAGCGGAGAGAGGACACCACTATGCGGACCCACCTCTGCAACCCCGGCGGTAATGGGGATTCCTCAATGTCCGTGAGTAGCACTGAATGGTTCACTGTGTGAAAAGGCTTTTGAAAAATCCGGTGCTACCAGGACAGTTCTCGCGCAAGGTCAGTTTTGGTTTTGGCCATTGACTATCTGAGTGTTTATGGCGTTTAGTGTTGATCTGCTTCTGGACGCAGATGGTGTGCGAAGGGCGGGAGCAGCAAGACCTCAAGTGTCTTCCCTACTAGAGGAGAGTTATCGGCCGATAAGACTCCTTTGTTGGCTGGTTTTGCCGGCTTGAGTAGCGTAACACCCTGCCCGTTTTCCATATGTCAGGTATCATTAGGGTGGTCAAAGACAAGTTGACGCGGAGATTCCCAAAGTTGTAAACAACCACAAGCGGAAAAAGTGGGAGGAGCACTTAGGGTTCTGCAATCTTACCTCTGGGCCAACCAAGCTCTGGGCTAGTCAAAGCTTTGCTGTGGAACCAGCTTCCTGCGGTCGCATCCCAGTAGGCACCTTATTGAAACTGAACCTCTACCTAGGCACCATCCAACAACACGTGCAGCAACCGCTGGACAGGACGGCGTGCAGATAAGCACTAAACGCCATTCACCAGGAGTCAGTCAACAACTTCAAGGACTCACGTGAATGGCGCGCTCGGAGTTAAACCACCACCTATTGCAGACAACGAGTTCGAGCTGCCTAGAGAGACCCGCGTAACCCTGGCACAACTTAGATCTGGATATTGTAGCAGGTTAAACTCCTACTTATCCATTTACGATCCCAGCATACCCAACGTATGCCCTGCATGTGGAGAGTCTCTGCACCACACTAACCACCTCTTCACATGCACCCTTAATTAATTCTTCATATTAAAAATCATTTTTGCCAGTTGGATACCTCAAATATAACAATAATCTATATATTATCAAAATACCATAGTGTTGGTCTATGCGTGATTGTTAACAATGTGATATCCATGTTTCTTGCCAATTCATATATCGAACTTTCCATCGAACTCAATAGAAACAGCGCTGGTACATTCGTTTAGTAAGGCGTATCTTGGCCTGATCATTGCACAATATTGTATAGCATATACAAAATATCATAATATATGTTTAAGTTCATTCGACATAAGGACTTAACAATATACCTGTGATAAAAGAGACGTGCTATTGCTATACGCTGCTTCTCTCCTCCGGACAGTATATCTTTCCAATCGCGTACTACATTGAAACAATCACTAAATAAAATGTAAAACTAAGTTTTGTCAATGAGATTATATATTTTTAAATAATTTTTACCGCTGCGCAATATGTTCTAAGCAGACCATTTCCAAAATTTCACAGAGTGCGTTTTCTGTAATACGTTTACGTAGCGTATCCTCCCGGCTATCCGGGTATATAATTTGATTGCAAGGACTTCCTGTCGACATACACGTATACGGTCATTGTGGTGTGTAAAAAATACAAGTTTTATCATCAACTAGTCGGGGTATATGCAGCTCTCCAGAATAGATGAGCCACAGCCCACTTAAAATGCGGAACAAGCTTGATTTACCACAACCGTTGGGTCCTTGTTCAATACAAAGAGATAGACTCTGCACAACGATGTCGCTGTTTGGCGTGACTATAGATACAGCTCGCAAAAAGATTATCATATGATTTGGAGTATCCGTGTAAATAATACGACCTCTTGCAATGGGTTTGCCATCTTCAAACTCTAGAATACCGTTCATTTCGTTGTTTTCAACGACAGCGTTTTGGTAATAAATATCTTGCGCTGTTTCTTCAAATACTTGAAACATTTCGGCAACACGATGAGTGTATAATGCGACAAGTTCTTTATATGATGACATCAGCCGCTCAATGGCATCAGCAGCGGAAATGAACAATTTTCGAGCTGTGGTTAGATACTGCGTTCTCTCACTTACATTTGAATCAAATACCTCTATTTCCTTGGAATCGTTTTTATCGGTTTTCGGAAAAGTTGCACCAGATGACAAAATCGGCAAAGATACCATTACCACGCCTGTCCCAGACCACACATATTGCATGAGGAAATGTTCCAACATAACGAACCAAAGCTTTTGCATGAAAATATTGTTCATTTGATTAACGATTAACAAGACGATTGTAGGTGTGTCGCAATTGTTGCAGTTCAACCTTAAAATATAAAAACTTATTTAATGCTTCAGCATAGTTGGTTTATTTACCTTATGTCAACCATAACAAGCTATTTCTTCAGAATTTGAAATAATTCTGGAGTGTATGGCTTATGTCGTAAATAGACATAACTATTGGCTTTTTCGGCTACAAGTTGCCCAAACTTAGGCGAAACTACTCGCATTATGTGAGCAGTTAATAATATCACCTATTAGAAATAAATATTGTTATAATATTAACTTAAATTTGTGTATTGAAAATACCTGAAAAAATATTGGCTCTCATTTTTTGTGTGGACCTCATTAAAGCGAATCCAATAAGCATGGTTTCGTAACACTAGCAGTGAATGAATGTTCAACTGAGCTGGCAAATACATCAATGTCCTCTGTCAATCTAACAATATTTTACGCAAGAAAGGTTAGTTAGAATGTTTTTAATGTATAATTTGTAGTTTAATGTCTCCTTTTTAGTCTATCGTGAGTCAAAGGAAAATATATATTTGACTTTTATATATTCGATAATTTATTTCGCAATCCACTTATTATTGAATATTTTTATAGTCCAGTCAAATAAGAAAGTTGGTATGAATATTCAGAATACTGCTATAGCGGTTCAAATAATTCGAAAAAATTGTGTTCCTTTATTGAGCGGTGCTGATGCGTTTTGAAAATTAAAATGCGGAAATTTGGTATTCCACACTCATAAATTACACATTGGTACTGAAATTTATTGGAATCAGATGACCATAATATATGGTATAGCCTGACTGATTTGTTCCGGCATAATGCTTTCTTCAAAACTCCGTCGAAACAGCATCTAAGAGTATGAAATTTGATATTCTACACACTTATCTGAAAATCGTCGAAATAGAAAGTCTACATCAGTAGCCCCAATATAAACGATTTGTTTAGAGCAGAATAGAGAAATCTGCACGCCTGATAATTGGCGTCTTTTAACCACTGAAGCGATTTTCGGTCGATTTCCTCCTCCAATTTGTGGTTCTGCGTCTTGATGACAATGGAGGGACGTACTGTTTATACTAAGCCGCCTCCGACCGGCTGACGATTTTCTATGAAGAGCATTTATTTCATGTCAGAAGGAGGTGTTGACATTCCCTGCCGAGGAGCGACCGCAATTAGAAAGTTTAACTTAATATTTTATTTAACTTAATTTTCTATAACTTTTGGATGTTGATTACATCAGGATTTGAACCCTTACCTTCCGAATGGCAGTACGCAATGCTAGCAACTCGGCTACCGCGGCCGCCTAACAGTAAGTATTGTTATATAATTTTATAGCCTTATTAGTCTGATGTTCCTGCGGTCGCATCCCAGTAGGAACTGCTTGCACAGCAACGCATTATGCTCCTGTGCACGTGATGCTCCGGCGACATCAGGAGGTTTCCTGTCGCAGTTGTAAGGGCGGTGTTCTGACAGGCCTGTAGCTTCTACAACTCCGTCTTGTTCGTCTCCGGTGCCCAGATCGGTGCGTTATAGTTTACGACCAGCCGGCCAATTGCTTTGTAGGTTGCCGGCAAGGCTTCTTTATCTTTACCCCGGGTGATGCCTGCTAGCGCTTTGAGTATTTTGTTGCGGCCGTGGAGTTTTGCGGCAATTGCGGTCGTATGCGGAGTGAAGGAGTGCAGGCTGTCGAATGTGACTCCCAATATCTTAGGGTTGTTTACAGTCGGAATTTTTTGGTCATCGACTTTAACTTCTAATTCAAGCCTGTACTCCTTCGTCCAGTTGGTGAAGATGGTAGCCGAGGACTTGGTCGGTTGTATACGTAATTGTCTTGCAGTGAAGAAGTGAGAAAGATTGGCGAGGAACATAGGTCATTAATGTCCTGGCCAGACGCCAATATCGTGCAATCATCGGCATAGGAGGTTAGGGAAACTCCTTCTGGTGGCGGAGGAAGCTTCGAATATGGAAATTAAACAGTAGCGGAGAGAGGACACCACTATGCGGACCCACCTCTGCAACCCCGGCGGTAATGGGGATTCCTCAATGTCCGTGAGTAGCACTGAATGGTTCACTGTGTCAAAGGTTTTTGACAAATCCGGTGCTACCAGGACAGTTCTCGCGCAAGGTCGGTTTTGGTTTTGGCCATTGACTATCTGAGTGTTTATGGCGTTTAGTGCTGATCTGCTGCTGGACGCAGATCGTGTGCGAAGGGCGGGAGCAGCAAGACCTCAAGTGTCTTCCCTACTAGAGGAGAGTTATCGGCCGATAAGACTCCTTTGTTGGCTGGTTTTACCGGCTTGAGTAGCGTAACACCCTGCCCGTTTTCCATACGTTAGGTATCATTAGGGTGGTCAAAGACAAGTTGACGCGGAGATTCCCAAAGTTGTAAACAACCACAAGGGAAAAAGTGGGAGGAGCACTTAGGGTTCTGCAATCTTACCTCTGGGCCAACCAAGCTCTGGGCTAGTCAAAGCTTTGCTGTGCAACCAGCTTCCTGCGGTCGCATCCCAGTAGGCACCTTATTGAAACTGAACCTCCACCTAGGCACCATCCACCAACACGTGCAACAACCGCTAGTCAAAGACAGGACGGTGTGCAGATAAGCACTGAACGCCATTCACCAGGAGTCAGTCAACACCTTCAAGGACTCCCGTGAATGGCGCGCTCGGAGTTAAACCACCACCTATTGCAGGCAACGAGCTCGAGCTGCCTAGAGAGACCCGCGTAACCCTGGCACAACTTAGATCTGGATATTGTAGCAGGTTAAACTCCTACTTATCCATACTCGATCCCAGCATACCCAACGTATGCCCTGCATGTGGAGAGTCTCTGCACCACACTAACCACCTCTTCACATGCACCCTTAATTAATTCTTCTTTTGCCAGTTGGATACCTCAAATATAACAATAATCTATATATTATCAAAATACCATAGTGTTGGTCTATGCGTGATTGTTAACAATGTGATATCCATGTTTCTTGCCAATTCATATATCGAACTTTCCATCGAACTCAATAGAAACTGCGCTGGTACATTCGTCTAGTAAGGCGTATCTTGGCCTGATCATTGCACAATATTGTATAGCATATACAAAATATCATAATATATTTTTAAGTTCATTCGACATAAGGACTTAACAATATACCTGTGATAAAAGAGACGTGCTATTGCTATACGCTGCTTCTCTCCTCCGGACAGTATATCTTTCCAATCGCGTACTACATTGAAACAATCACTAAATAAAATGTAAAACTAAGTTTTGTCAATGAGATTATATATTTTTAAATAATTTTTACCGCTGCGCAATATTTTCTAAGCAGACCATTTCCAAAATTTCACGGAGTGCGTTTTCTGTAATACGTTTACGTAGCATATCCTCCCGGCTATCCGGGTATATAATTTGATCGCAAGGACTTCCTGTCGACATACACGTATACGGTCGTTGTGGTATGTAAAAAATACAAGTTTTATCATCAACTAGTCGGGGTATATGCAGCTCTCCAGAATAGATGGGCCACAGCCCACTTAAAATGCGGAACAAGCTTGGTTTACCACAACCGTTGGGTCCAGTTATAAGAAGGTGCATCCCTTGTTCAATACAAAGAGATAGACTCTGCACAACGATGTCGCAGTTTGGCGTGACTACAGATACAGCTCGCAAAAAGATTATCATATGATTTGGAGTATCCGTGTAAATAATACGACCTCTTGCAATGGGTTTGCCATCTTCAAACTCTAGAATGCCGTTCATTTCGTTGTTTTCAACGACAGCGTTTTGGTAATAAATATCTTGCGCTGTTTCTTCAAATACTTGAAACATTTCGGCAACACGATGAGTGTATAATGCGACAATTTCTTTATATGATGACATCAGCCGCTCAATGGCATCAGCAGCGGAAATGAGCAATTTTCGAGCTGTGGTTAGATACTGCGTTCTCTCACTTACATTTGAATCAAATACCTCCATTTCCTTGGAATCGTTTTTATCGGTTTTCGGAAAAGTTGCACCAGATGACAAAATCGGCAAAGATACCATTACCATGCCTGTCCCAGACCACACATATTGCATGAAGAAATGTTCCAACATAACGAACCAAAGCTTTTGCATGAAAATATTGTTCATTTGATTAACGATTAACAAGACGATTGTAGGTGTGTCGCAATTGTTGCAGTTCAACCTTAAAATATAAAAACTTATTTAATGCTTCAGCATAGTTGGTTTATTTACCTTATGTCCACCATAACAAGCTATTTCTTCAGAATTTGAAATAATTCTGGAGTGTATGGCTTATGTCGTAAATAGACATAACGATTGGCTTTTTCGGCTACAAGTTGCCCAAACTTAGGCGAAACTACTCGCATTATGTGAGCAGTTAATAATATCACGGAGACGGCTAACGTTGGACCTATTAGAAATAAATGTTGTTATAATATTAACTTAAATTTGTGTATTGAAAATACCTGAAAAAATATTGGCTCTCATTTTTTGTGTGGACCTCATTTAAGCGAATCCAATAAGCATGGTTTCGTAACACTGCTATATGAATGTTCAACTGAGCTGGCAAATACATCAAAATCCTCTGTCAATCTAACAATATTTTACGCAAGAACGGTTAGTTAGAATGTTTTTAATGTATAATTTGTAGTTTAATGTCTCCTTTTTAGTCTATCGTGAGCCAAAGGAAAATATATATTTGACTTTTATATATTCGATAATTTATTTCGCAATCCACTTATTATTGAATATTTTTATAGTCCAGTCAAATAAGAAAGTTGGTATGAATATTCAGAATACTGTTATAGTGGTTCAAATAATTCTAAAAAATTGTATTCCTTTATTGAGCGGTGCTGATGCGTTTTGAAAATTAAAATGCGGAAATTTGGTATTCTACACTCGTAAATTACACATTGGTACTGAAATTTATTGGAATCGGATGATCATAATATATGGTATAGCCTGACTGATTTGTTCCGGCATAATGCTTTCTTCAAAACTCCGTTGAAACAGCATCTAAGAGTATGAAATTTGGTATTCTACACACTTATCTGAAAATCGTCGAAATAGAAAGTCTACATCAGTAGCCCCAATATAAACGATTTGTTTAGAGCAGAATAGAGAAATCTGCACGCCTGATAATTGGCGTCTTTTAACCACTGAAGCGATTTTCGGTCGATTTCCTCCTCCAATTTGTGGTTCTGCGTCTTGATGACAATGGAGGGACGTACTGTTTACACTAAGCCGCCTCCGACCGGCTGACGATTTTCTATGAAGAGCATTTATTTCATGTCAGAAGGAGGTGTTGACATTCCCTGCCGAGGAGCGACCGCAATTAGAAAGTTTAACTTAATATTTTATTTAAATTAATTTTCTATAACTTTTGGATGTTGATTTCATCAGGATTTGAACCCTTGTCTTCCGAATGGCAGTACGCAATGCTAGCCACTCGGCTACCGCGGCCGCCTAACAGTAAGTATTGTTATATAATTTTATAGCCTTATTAGTCTGATGTTCCTGCGGTCGCATTCCAGTAGGAACTGCTTGCACAGCAAAGCATTATGCTCCTGTGCACGTGATGCTCCGGCGACATCAGGAGGTTTCCTGTCGCAGTTGTAAGGGCGGTGTTCTGACAGGCCTGTAGCTTCTACAACTCCGTCTTGTTCGTCTCCGGTGCCCAGATCGGTGCGGTATAGTTTACGACCAGCCGGCCAATTGCTTTGTAGGTTGCCGGCAAGGCTTCTTTATCTTTACCCCGGGTGATGCCTGCTAGCGCTTTGAGTATTTTGTTGCGGCCGTGGAGTTTTGCGGCAATTGCGGTCGTATGCGGAGTGAAGGAGTGCAGGCTGTCGAATGTGACTCCCAATATCGTAGGGTTGTTTACAGTCGGAATTTTTTGGTCATCGACTTTAACATCTAATTCAAGCCTGTACTCCTTCGTCCAGTTGGTGAAGATGGTAGCCGAGGACTTGGTCGGTTGTATACGTAAATGTCTTGCAGTGAAGAAGTGAGAAAGATTGGCGAGAAACATAGGTCATCAATGTCCTGGCCAGACGCCAATATCGTTCAATCATCGGCATAGGAGGTTAGGGAAACTCCTTTTGGTGGCGGAGGAAGCTTCGAATATGGAAATTAAACAGTAGCGGAGAGGGGACACCACTATGCGGACCCACCTCTGCAACCCCGGCGGCAATGGGGATTCCTCAATGTCCGTGAGTAGCACTGAATGGTTCACTGTGTCAAAGGCTTTTGACAAACCCGGTGCTACCAGGACAGTTCTCGCGCATGGTCGGTTTTGGTTTTGGCCATTGACTATCTGAGTGTTTATGGCGTTTAGTGCTGTTGTAGTACTGTGCACTTTCCGGAAGCCATGCTGATCTGCTGCTGGACGCAGATGGTGTGCGAAGGGCGGGAGCAGCAAGACCTCAAATGTCTTCCCTACTAGAGGAGAGTTATCTGCCGATAAGACTCCTTTGTTGGCTGGTTTTGCCGGCTTGAGTAGCGTAACACCCTGCCCGTTTTCCATACGTCATGTATCATTAGGGTGGTCAAAGACAAGTTGGCGCGGAGATTCCCAAAGTTGTAAACAACCACAAGCGGAAAAAGTGGGAGGAACACTTAGGGTTCTGCAATCTTACCTCTGGGCCAACCAAGCTCTGGGCTAGTCAAAGCTTTGCTGTGGAACCAGCTTCCTGCGGTCGCATCCCAGTAGGCACCTTATTGAAACTGAACCTCTACCTATGCACCATCCACCAACACGTGCAACAACCGCTGGACAGGACGGCGTGCAGATAAGCACTAAACGTCATTCACCAGGAGTCAGTCAACAACTTCAAGGACTCCCGTGAATGGCGCGCTCGGAGTTAAACCACCACCTATTGCAGACAACGAGTTCGAGCTGCCTAGAGATACCCGCGTAACCCTGGCACAACTTAGATCTGGATATTGTAGCAGGTTAAACTCCTACTTATCCATACACGATCCCAGCATACCCAACGTATGCCCTGCATGTGGAGAGTCTCTGCACCACACTAACCACCTCTTCACATGCACCCTTAATTAATTCTTCATATTAAAAATCATTTTTGCCAGTTGGATACCTCAAATATAACAATAATCTATATATTATCAAAATACCATAGTGTTGGTCTATGCGTGATTGTTAACAATGTGATATCCATGTTTCTTGCCAATTCATATATCGAACTTTCCATCGAACTCAATAGAAACTGCGCTGGTACATTCGTCTAGTAAGGCGTATCTTGGCCTGATCATTGCACAATATTGTATAGCATATACAAAATATCATAATATATTTTTAAGTTCATTCGACATAAGGACTTAACAATATACCTGTGATAAAAGAGACGTGCTATTGCTATACGCTGTTTCTCTCCTCCGGACAGTATATCTCTCCAATCGCGTACTACATTGAAACAATCACTAAATAAAATGTAAAACTAAGTTTTGTCAATGAGATTATATATTTTTAAATAATTTTTACCGCTGCGCAATATTTTCTAAGCAGACCATTTCCAAAATTTCACGGAGTGCGTTTTCTGTAATACGTTTACGTAGCATATCCTCCCGGCTATCCGGGTATATAATTTGATCGCAAAGACTTCCTGTCCACATACACGTATACGGTCGTTGTGGTATGTAAAAAATACAAGTTTTATCATCAACTAGTCGGGGTATATGCAGCTCTCAAGAATAGATGGGCCACAGCCCACTTAAAATGCGGAACAAGCTTGGTTTACCACAACCGTTGGGTCCAGTTATAAGAAGGTGCATCCCTTGTTCAATACAAAGAGATAGACTCTGCACAACGATGTCGCAGTTTGGCGTGACTACAGATACAGCTCGCAAAAAGATTATCATATGATTTGGAGTATCCGTGTAAATAATACGACCTCTTGCAATGGGTTTGCCATCTTCAAACTCTAGAATGCCGTTCATTTCGTTGTTTTCAACGACAGCGTTTTGGTAATAAATATCTTGCGCTGTTTCTTCAAATACTTGAAACATTTCGGCAACACGATGAGTGTATAATGCGACAATTTCTTTATATGATGACATCAGCCGCTCAATGGCATCAGCAGCGGAAATGAGCAATTTTCGAGCTGTGGTTAGATACTGCGTTCTCTCACTTACATTTGAATCAAATACCTCTATTTCCTTGGAATCGTTTTTATCGGTTTTCGGAAAAGTTGCACCAGATGACAAAATCGGCAAAGATACCATTACCACGCCTGTCCCAGACCACACATATTGCATGAAGAAATGTTCCAACATAACGAACCAAAGCTTTTGCATGAAAATATTGTTCATTTGATTAACGATTAACAAGACGATTGTAGGTGTGTCGCAATTGTTGCAGTTCAACCTTAAAATATAAAAACTTATTTAATGCTTCAGCATAGTTGGTTTATTTACCTTATGTCCACCATAACAAGCTATTTCTTCAGAATTTGAAATAATTCTGGAGTGTATGGCTTATGTCGTAAATAGACATAACGATTGGCTTTTTCGGCTACAAGTTGCCCAAATTTAGGCGAAACTACTCGCATTATGTGAGCAGTTAATAATATCACGGAGACGGCTAACGATGGACCTATTAGAAATAAATGTTGTTATAATATTAACTTAAATTTGTGTATTGAAAATACCTGAAAAAATATTGGCTCTCATTTTTTGTGTGGACCTCATTTAAGCGAATCCAATAAGCATGGTTTCGTAACACTGCTATATGAATGTTCAACTGAGCTGGCAAATACATCAAAATCCTCTGTCAATCTAACAATATTTTACGCAAGAACGGTTAGTTAGAATGTTCTTAATGTATAATTTGTAGTTTAATGTCTCCTTTTTAGTCTATCGTGAGCCAAAGGAAAATATATATTTGACTTTTATATATTCGATAATTTATTTCGCAATCCACTTATTATTGAATATTTTTATAGTCCAGTCAAATAAGAAAGTTGGTATGAATATTCAGAATACTGTTATAGTGGTTCAAATAATTCTAAAAAATTTTATTCCTTTATTGAGCGGTGCTGATGCGTTTTGAAAATTAAAATGCGGAAATTTGGTATTCTACACTCGTAAATTACACATTGGTACTGAAATTTATTGGAATCGGATGATCATAATATATGGTATAGCCTGACTGATTTGTTCCGGCATAATGCTTTCTTCAAAACTCATATACCTCAAATATAACAATAATCTATATATTATCAAAATACCATAGTGTTGGTCTATGCGTGATTGTTAACAATGTGATATCCATGTTTCTTGCCAATTCATATATCGAACTTTCCATCGAACTCAATAGAAACTGCGCTGGTACATTCGTCTAGTAAGGCGTATCTTGGCCTGATCATTGCACAATATTGTATAGCATATACAAAATATCATAATATATTTTTAAGTTCATTCGACATAAGGACTTAACAATATACCTGTGATAAAAGAGACGTGCTATTGCTATACGCTGCTTCTCTCCTCCGGACAGTATATCTTTCCAATCGCGTACTACATTGAAACAATCACTAAATAAAATGTAAAACTAAGTTTTGTCAATGAGATTATATATTTTTAAATAATTTTTACCGCTGCGCAATATTTTCTAAGCAGACCATTTCCAAAATTTCACGGAGTGCGTTTTCTGTAATACGTTTACGTAGCATATCCTCCCGGCTATCCGGGTATATAATTTGATCGCAAGGACTTCCTGTCGACATACACGTATACGGTCGTTGTGGTATGTAAAAAATACAAGTTTTATCATCAACTAGTCGGGGTATATGCAGCTCTCCAGAATAGATGGGCCACAGCCCACTTAAAATGCGGAACAAGCTTGGTTTACCACAACCGTTGGGTCCAGTTATAAGAAGGTGCATCCCTTGTTCAATACAAAGAGATAGACTCTGCACAACGATGTCGCAGTTTGGCGTGACTACAGATACAGCTCGCAAAAAGATTATCATATGATTTGGAGTATCCGTGTAAATAATACGACCTCTTGCAATGGGTTTGCCATCTTCAAACTCTAGAATGCCGTTCATTTCGTTGTTTTCAACGACAGCGTTTTGGTAATAAATATCTTGCGCTGTTTCTTCAAATACTTGAAACATTTCGGCAACACGATGAGTGTATAATGCGACAATTTCTTTATATGATGACATCAGCCGCTCAATGGCATCAGCAGCGGAAATGAGCAATTTTCGAGCTGTGGTTAGATACTGCGTTCTCTCACTTACATTTGAATCAAATACCTCCATTTCCTTGGAATCGTTTTTATCGGTTTTCGGAAAAGTTGCACCAGATGACAAAATCGGCAAAGATACCATTACCACGCCTGTCCCAGACCACACATATTGCATGAAGAAATGTTCCAACATAACGAACCAAAGCTTTTGCATGAAAATATTGTTCATTTGATTAACGATTAACAAGACGATTGTAGGTGTGTCGCAATTGTTGCAGTTCAACCTTAAAATATAAAAACTTATTTAATGCTTCAGCATAGTTGGTTTATTTACCTTATGTCCACCATAACAAGCTATTTCTTCAGAATTTGAAATAATTCTGGAGTGTATGGCTTATGTCGTAAATAGACATAACGATTGGCTTTTTCGGCTACAAGTTGCCCAAACTTAGGCGAAACTACTCGCATTATGTGAGCAGTTAATAATATCACGGAGACGGCTAACGTTGGACCTATTAGAAATAAATGTTGTTATAATATTAACTTAAATTTGTGTATTGAAAATACCTGAAAAAATATTGGCTCTCATTTTTTGTGTGGACCTCATTTAAGCGAATCCAATAAGCATGGTTTCGTAACACTGCTATATGAATGTTCAACTGAGCTGGCAAATACATCAAAATCCTCTGTCAATCTAACAATATTTTACGCAAGAACGGTTAGTTAGAATGTTTTTAATGTATAATTTGTAGTTTAATGTCTCCTTTTTAGTCTATCGTGAGCCAAAGGAAAATATATATTTGACTTTTATATATTCGATAATTTATTTCGCAATCCACTTATTATTGAATATTTTTATAGTCCAGTCAAATAAGAAAGTTGGTATGAATATTCAGAATACTGTTATAGTGGTTCAAATAATTCTAAAAAATTGTATTCCTTTATTGAGCGGTGCTGATGCGTTTTGAAAATTAAAATGCGGAAATTTGGTATTCTACACTCGTAAATTACACATTGGTACTGAAATTTATTGGAATCGGATGATCATAATATATGGTATAGCCTGACTGATTTGTTCCGGCATAATGCTTTCTTCAAAACTCCGTTGAAACAGCATCTAAGAGTATGAAATTTGGTATTCTACACACTTATCTGAAAATCGTCGAAATAGAAAGTCTACATCAGTAGCCCCAATATAAACGATTTGTTTAGAGCAGAATAGAGAAATCTGCACGCCTGATAATTGGCGTCTTTTAACCACTGAAGCGATTTTCGGTCGATTTCCTCCTCCAATTTGTGGTTCTGCGTCTTGATGACAATGGAGGGACGTACTGTTTACACTAAGCCGCCTCCGACCGGCTGACGATTTTCTATGAAGAGCATTTATTTCATGTCAGAAGGAGGTGTTGACATTCCCTGCCGAGGAGCGACCGCAATTAGAAAGTTTAACTTAATATTTTATTTAAATTAATTTTCTATAACTTTTGGATGTTGATTTCATCAGGATTTGAACCCTTGTCTTCCGAATGGCAGTACGCAATGCTAGCCACTCGGCTACCGCGGCCGCCTAACAGTAAGTATTGTTATATAATTTTATAGCCTTATTAGTCTGATGTTCCTGCGGTCGCATTCCAGTAGGAACTGCTTGCACAGCAAAGCATTATGCTCCTGTGCACGTGATGCTCCGGCGACATCAGGAGGTTTCCTGTCGCAGTTGTAAGGGCGGTGTTCTGACAGGCCTGTAGCTTCTACAACTCCGTCTTGTTCGTCTCCGGTGCCCAGATCGGTGCGGTATAGTTTACGACCAGCCGGCCAATTGCTTTGTAGGTTGCCGGCAAGGCTTCTTTATCTTTACCCCGGGTGATGCCTGCTAGCGCTTTGAGTATTTTGTTGCGGCCGTGGAGTTTTGCGGCAATTGCGGTCGTATGCGGAGTGAAGGAGTGCAGGCTGTCGAATGTGACTCCCAATATCGTAGGGTTGTTTACAGTCGGAATTTTTTGGTCATCGACTTTAACATCTAATTCAAGCCTGTACTCCTTCGTCCAGTTGGTGAAGATGGTAGCCGAGGACTTGGTCGGTTGTATACGTAAATGTCTTGCAGTGAAGAAGTGAGAAAGATTGGCGAGAAACATAGGTCATCAATGTCCTGGCCAGACGCCAATATCGTTCAATCATCGGCATAGGAGGTTAGGGAAACTCCTTTTGGTGGCGGAGGAAGCTTCGAATATGGAAATTAAACAGTAGCGGAGAGGGGACACCACTATGCGGACCCACCTCTGCAACCCCGGCGGTAATGGGGATTCCTCAATGTCCGTGAGTAGCACTGAATGGTTCACTGTGTCAAAGGCTTTTGACAAACCCGGTGCTACCAGGACAGTTCTCGCGCATGGTCGGTTTTGGTTTTGGCCATTGACTATCTGAGTGTTTATGGCGTTTAGTGCTGTTGTAGTACTGTGCACTTTCCGGAAGCCATGCTGATCTGCTGCTGGACGCAGATGGTGTGCGAAGGGCGGGAGCAGCAAGACCTCAAATGTCTTCCCTACTAGAGGAGAGTTATCTGCCGATAAGACTCCTTTGTTGGCTGGTTTTGCCGGCTTGAGTAGCGTAACACCCTGCCCGTTTTCCATACGTCATGTATCATTAGGGTGGTCAAAGACAAGTTGGCGCGGAGATTCCCAAAGTTGTAAACAACCACAAGCGGAAAAAGTGGGAGGAACACTTAGGGTTCTGCAATCTTACCTCTGGGCCAACCAAGCTCTGGGCTAGTCAAAGCTTTGCTGTGGAACCAGCTTCCTGCGGTCGCATCCCAGTAGGCACCTTATTGAAACTGAACCTCTACCTATGCACCATCCACCAACACGTGCAACAACCGCTGGACAGGACGGCGTGCAGATAAGCACTAAACGTCATTCACCAGGAGTCAGTCAACAACTTCAAGGACTCCCGTGAATGGCGCGCTCGGAGTTAAACCACCACCTATTGCAGACAACGAGTTCGAGCTGCCTAGAGATACCCGCGTAACCCTGGCACAACTTAGATCTGGATATTGTAGCAGGTTAAACTCCTACTTATCCATACACGATCCCAGCATACCCAACGTATGCCCTGCATGTGGAGAGTCTCTGCACCACACTAACCACCTCTTCACATGCACCCTTAATTAATTCTTCATATTAAAAATCATTTTTGCCAGTTGGATACCTCAAATATAACAATAATCTATATATTATCAAAATACCATAGTGTTGGTCTATGCGTGATTGTTAACAATGTGATATCCATGTTTCTTGCCAATTCATATATCGAACTTTCCATCGAACTCAATAGAAACTGCGCTGGTACATTCGTCTAGTAAGGCGTATCTTGGCCTGATCATTGCACAATATTGTATAGCATATACAAAATATCATAATATATTTTTAAGTTCATTCGACATAAGGACTTAACAATATACCTGTGATAAAAGAGACGTGCTATTGCTATACGCTGTTTCTCTCCTCCGGACAGTATATCTCTCCAATCGCGTACTACATTGAAACAATCACTAAATAAAATGTAAAACTAAGTTTTGTCAATGAGATTATATATTTTTAAATAATTTTTACCGCTGCGCAATATTTTCTAAGCAGACCATTTCCAAAATTTCACGGAGTGCGTTTTCTGTAATACGTTTACGTAGCATATCCTCCCGGCTATCCGGGTATATAATTTGATCGCAAAGACTTCCTGTCCACATACACGTATACGGTCGTTGTGGTATGTAAAAAATACAAGTTTTATCATCAACTAGTCGGGGTATATGCAGCTCTCAAGAATAGATGGGCCACAGCCCACTTAAAATGCGGAACAAGCTTGGTTTACCACAACCGTTGGGTCCAGTTATAAGAAGGTGCATCCCTTGTTCAATACAAAGAGATAGACTCTGCACAACGATGTCGCAGTTTGGCGTGACTACAGATACAGCTCGCAAAAAGATTATCATATGATTTGGAGTATCCGTGTAAATAATACGACCTCTTGCAATGGGTTTGCCATCTTCAAACTCTAGAATGCCGTTCATTTCGTTGTTTTCAACGACAGCGTTTTGGTAATAAATATCTTGCGCTGTTTCTTCAAATACTTGAAACATTTCGGCAACACGATGAGTGTATAATGCGACAATTTCTTTATATGATGACATCAGCCGCTCAATGGCATCAGCAGCGGAAATGAGCAATTTTCGAGCTGTGGTTAGATACTGCGTTCTCTCACTTACATTTGAATCAAATACCTCTATTTCCTTGGAATCGTTTTTATCGGTTTTCGGAAAAGTTGCACCAGATGACAAAATCGGCAAAGATACCATTACCACGCCTGTCCCAGACCACACATATTGCATGAAGAAATGTTCCAACATAACGAACCAAAGCTTTTGCATGAAAATATTGTTCATTTGATTAACGATTAACAAGACGATTGTAGGTGTGTCGCAATTGTTGCAGTTCAACCTTAAAATATAAAAACTTATTTAATGCTTCAGCATAGTTGGTTTATTTACCTTATGTCCACCATAACAAGCTATTTCTTCAGAATTTGAAATAATTCTGGAGTGTATGGCTTATGTCGTAAATAGACATAACGATTGGCTTTTTCGGCTACAAGTTGCCCAAATTTAGGCGAAACTACTCGCATTATGTGAGCAGTTAATAATATCACGGAGACGGCTAACGATGGACCTATTAGAAATAAATGTTGTTATAATATTAACTTAAATTTGTGTATTGAAAATACCTGAAAAAATATTGGCTCTCATTTTTTGTGTGGACCTCATTTAAGCGAATCCAATAAGCATGGTTTCGTAACACTGCTATATGAATGTTCAACTGAGCTGGCAAATACATCAAAATCCTCTGTCAATCTAACAATATTTTACGCAAGAACGGTTAGTTAGAATGTTCTTAATGTATAATTTGTAGTTTAATGTCTCCTTTTTAGTCTATCGTGAGCCAAAGGAAAATATATATTTGACTTTTATATATTCGATAATTTATTTCGCAATCCACTTATTATTGAATATTTTTATAGTCCAGTCAAATAAGAAAGTTGGTATGAATATTCAGAATACTGTTATAGTGGTTCAAATAATTCTAAAAAATTTTATTCCTTTATTGAGCGGTGCTGATGCGTTTTGAAAATTAAAATGCGGAAATTTGGTATTCTACACTCGTAAATTACACATTGGTACTGAAATTTATTGGAATCGGATGATCATAATATATGGTATAGCCTGACTGATTTGTTCCGGCATAATGCTTTCTTCAAAACTCCGTTGAAACAGCATCTAAGAGTATGAAATTTGGTATTCTACACACTTATCTGAAAATCGTCGAAATAGAAAGTCTACATCAGTAGCCCCAATATAAACGATTTGTTTAGAGCAGAATAGAGAAATCTGCACGCCTGATAATTGGCGTCTTTTAACCACTGAAGCGATTTTCGGTCGATTTCCTCCTCCAATTTGTGGTTCTGCGTCTTGATGACAATGGAGGGACGTACTGTTTATACTAAGCCGCCTCCGACCGGCTGACGATTTTCTATGAAGAGCATTTATTTCATGTCAGAAGGAGGTGTTGACATTCCCTGCCGAGGAGCGACCGCAATTAGAAAGTTTAACTTAATATTTTATTTAAATTAATTTTCTATAACTTTTGGATGTTGATTTCATCAGGATTTGAACCCTTGTCTTCCGAATGGCAGTACGCAATGCTAGCCACTCGGCTACCGCGGCCGCCTAACAGTAAGTATTGTTATATAATTTTATAGCCTTATTAGTCTGATGTTCCTGCGGTCGCATTCCAGTAGGAACTGCTTGCACAGCAAAGCATTATGCTCCTGTGCACGTGATGCTCCGGCGACATCAGGAGGTTTCCTGTCGCAGTTGTAAGGGCGGTGTTCTGACAGGCCTGTAGCTTCTACAACTGCGTCTTGTTCGTCTCCGGTGCCCAGATCGGTGCGGTATAGTTTACGACCAGCCGGCCAATTGCTTTGTAGGTTGCCGGCAAGGCTTCTTTATCTTTACCCCGGGTGATGCCTGCTAGCGCTTTGAGTATTTTGTTGCGGCCGTGGAGTTTTGCGGCAATTGCGGTCGTATGCGGAGTGAAGGAGTGCAGGCTGTCGAATGTGACTCCCAATATCGTAGGGTTGTTTACAGTCGGAATTTTTTGGTCATCGACTTTAACATCTAATTCAAGCCTGTACTCCTTCGTCCAGTTGGTGAAGATGGTAGCCGAGGACTTGGTCGGTTGTATACGTAAATGTCTTGCAGTGAAGAAGTGAGAAAGATTGGCGAGAAACATAGGTCATCAATGTCCTGGCCAGACGCCAATATCGTTCAATCATCGGCATAGGAGGTTAGGGAAACTCCTTTTGGTGGCGGAGGAAGCTTCGAATATGGAAATTAAACAGTAGCGGAGAGGGGACACCACTATGCGGACCCACCTCTGCAACCCCGGCGGTAATGGGGATTCCTCAATGTCCGTGAGTAGCACTGAATGGTTCACTGTGTCAAAGGCTTTTGACAAACCCGGTGCTACCAGGACAGTTCTCGCGCATGGTCGGTTTTGGTTTTGGCCATTGACTATCTGAGTGTTTATGGCGTTTAGTGCTGTTGTAGTACTGTGCACTTTCCGGAAGCCATGCTGATCTGCTGCTGGACGCAGATGGTGTGCGAAGGGCGGGAGCAGCAAGACCTCAAATGTCTTCCCTACTAGAGGAGAGTTATCTGCCGATAAGACTCCTTTGTTGGCTGGTTTTGCCGGCTTGAGTAGCGTAACACCCTGCCCGTTTTCCATACGTCATGTATCATTAGGGTGGTCAAAGACAAGTTGGCGCGGAGATTCCCAAAGTTGTAAACAACCACAAGCGGAAAAAGTGGGAGGAACACTTAGGGTTCTGCAATCTTACCTCTGGGCCAACCAAGCTCTGGGCTAGTCAAAGCTTTGCTGTGGAACCAGCTTCCTGCGGTCGCATCCCAGTAGGCACCTTATTGAAACTGAACCTCTACCTATGCACCATCCACCAACACGTGCAACAACCGCTGGACAGGACGGCGTGCAGATAAGCACTAAACGTCATTCACCAGGAGTCAGTCAACAACTTCAAGGACTCCCGTGAATGGCGCGCTCGGAGTTAAACCACCACCTATTGCAGACAACGAGTTCGAGCTGCCTAGAGATACCCGCGTAACCCTGGCACAACTTAGATCTGGATATTGTAGCAGGTTAAACTCCTACTTATCCATACACGATCCCAGCATACCCAACGTATGCCCTGCATGTGGAGAGTCTCTGCACCACACTAACCACCTCTTCACATGCACCCTTAATTAATTCTTCATATTAAAAATCATTTTTGCCAGTTGGATACCTCAAATATAACAATAATCTATATATTATCAAAATACCATAGTGTTGGTCTATGCGTGATTGTTAACAATGTGATATCCATGTTTCTTGCCAATTCATATATCGAACTTTCCATCGAACTCAATAGAAACTGCGCTGGTACATTCGTCTAGTAAGGCGTATCTTGGCCTGATCATTGCACAATATTGTATAGCATATACAAAATATCATAATATATTTTTAAGTTCATTCGACATAAGGACTTAACAATATACCTGTGATAAAAGAGACGTGCTATTGCTATACGCTGTTTCTCTCCTCCGGACAGTATATCTCTCCAATCGCGTACTACATTGAAACAATCACTAAATAAAATGTAAAACTAAGTTTTGTCAATGAGATTATATATTTTTAAATAATTTTTACCGCTGCGCAATATTTTCTAAGCAGACCATTTCCAAAATTTCACGGAGTGCGTTTTCTGTAATACGTTTACGTAGCATATCCTCCCGGCTATCCGGGTATATAATTTGATCGCAAAGACTTCCTGTCCACATACACGTATACGGTCGTTGTGGTATGTAAAAAATACAAGTTTTATCATCAACTAGTCGGGGTATATGCAGCTCTCAAGAATAGATGGGCCACAGCCCACTTAAAATGCGGAACAAGCTTGGTTTACCACAACCGTTGGGTCCAGTTATAAGAAGGTGCATCCCTTGTTCAATACAAAGAGATAGACTCTGCACAACGATGTCGCAGTTTGGCGTGACTACAGATACAGCTCGCAAAAAGATTATCATATGATTTGGAGTATCCGTGTAAATAATACGACCTCTTGCAATGGGTTTGCCATCTTCAAACTCTAGAATGCCGTTCATTTCGTTGTTTTCAACGACAGCGTTTTGGTAATAAATATCTTGCGCTGTTTCTTCAAATACTTGAAACATTTCGGCAACACGATGAGTGTATAATGCGACAATTTCTTTATATGATGACATCAGCCGCTCAATGGCATCAGCAGCGGAAATGAGCAATTTTCGAGCTGTGGTTAGATACTGCGTTCTCTCACTTACATTTGAATCAAATACCTCTATTTCCTTGGAATCGTTTTTATCGGTTTTCGGAAAAGTTGCACCAGATGACAAAATCGGCAAAGATACCATTACCACGCCTGTCCCAGACCACACATATTGCATGAAGAAATGTTCCAACATAACGAACCAAAGCTTTTGCATGAAAATATTGTTCATTTGATTAACGATTAACAAGACGATTGTAGGTGTGTCGCAATTGTTGCAGTTCAACCTTAAAATATAAAAACTTATTTAATGCTTCAGCATAGTTGGTTTATTTACCTTATGTCCACCATAACAAGCTATTTCTTCAGAATTTGAAATAATTCTGGAGTGTATGGCTTATGTCGTAAATAGACATAACGATTGGCTTTTTCGGCTACAAGTTGCCCAAATTTAGGCGAAACTACTCGCATTATGTGAGCAGTTAATAATATCACGGAGACGGCTAACGATGGACCTATTAGAAATAAATGTTGTTATAATATTAACTTAAATTTGTGTATTGAAAATACCTGAAAAAATATTGGCTCTCATTTTTTGTGTGGACCTCATTTAAGCGAATCCAATAAGCATGGTTTCGTAACACTGCTATATGAATGTTCAACTGAGCTGGCAAATACATCAAAATCCTCTGTCAATCTAACAATATTTTACGCAAGAACGGTTAGTTAGAATGTTCTTAATGTATAATTTGTAGTTTAATGTCTCCTTTTTAGTCTATCGTGAGCCAAAGGAAAATATATATTTGACTTTTATATATTCGATAATTTATTTCGCAATCCACTTATTATTGAATATTTTTATAGTCCAGTCAAATAAGAAAGTTGGTATGAATATTCAGAATACTGTTATAGTGGTTCAAATAATTCTAAAAAATTTTATTCCTTTATTGAGCGGTGCTGATGCGTTTTGAAAATTAAAATGCGGAAATTTGGTATTCTACACTCGTAAATTACACATTGGTACTGAAATTTATTGGAATCGGATGATCATAATATATGGTATAGCCTGACTGATTTGTTCCGGCATAATGCTTTCTTCAAAACTCCGTTGAAACAGCATCTAAGAGTATGAAATTTGGTATTCTACACACTTATCTGAAAATCGTCGAAATAGAAAGTCTACATCAGTAGCCCCAATATAAACGATTTGTTTAGAGCAGAATAGAGAAATCTGCACGCCTGATAATTGGCGTCTTTTAACCACTGAAGCGATTTTCGGTCGATTTCCTCCTCCAATTTGTGGTTCTGCGTCTTGATGACAATGGAGGGACGTACTGTTTATACTAAGCCGCCTCCGACCGGCTGACGATTTTCTATGAAGAGCATTTATTTCATGTCAGAAGGAGGTGTTGACATTCCCTGCCGAGGAGCGACCGCAATTAGAAAGTTTAACTTAATATTTTATTTAAATTAATTTTCTATAACTTTTGGATGTTGATTTCATCAGGATTTGAACCCTTGTCTTCCGAATGGCAGTACGCAATGCTAGCCACTCGGCTACCGCGGCCGCCTAACAGTAAGTATTGTTATATAATTTTATAGCCTTATTAGTCTGATGTTCCTGCGGTCGCATTCCAGTAGGAACTGCTTGCACAGCAAAGCATTATGCTCCTGTGCACGTGATGCTCCGGCGACATCAGGAGGTTTCCTGTCGCAGTTGTAAGGGCGGTGTTCTGACAGGCCTGTAGCTTCTACAACTGCGTCTTGTTCGTCTCCGGTGCCCAGATCGGTGCGGTATAGTTTACGACCAGCCGGCCAATTGCTTTGTAGGTTGCCGGCAAGGCTTCTTTATCTTTACCCCGGGTGATGCCTGCTAGCGCTTTGAGTATTTTGTTGCGGCCGTGGAGTTTTGCGGCAATTGCGGTCGTATGCGGAGTGAAGGAGTGCAGGCTGTCGAATGTGACTCCCAATATCGTAGGGTTGTTTACAGTCGGAATTTTTTGGTCATCGACTTTAACATCTAATTCAAGCCTGTACTCCTTCGTCCAGTTGGTGAAGATGGTAGCCGAGGACTTGGTCGGTTGTATACGTAAATGTCTTGCAGTGAAGAAGTGAGAAAGATTGGCGAGAAACATAGGTCATCAATGTCCTGGCCAGACGCCAATATCGTTCAATCATCGGCATAGGAGGTTAGGGAAACTCCTTTTGGTGGCGGAGGAAGCTTCGAATATGGAAATTAAACAGTAGCGGAGAGGGGACACCACTATGCGGACCCACCTCTGCAACCCCGGCGGTAATGGGGATTCCTCAATGTCCGTGAGTAGCACTGAATGGTTCACTGTGTCAAAGGCTTTTGACAAACCCGGTGCTACCAGGACAGTTCTCGCGCATGGTCGGTTTTGGTTTTGGCCATTGACTATCTGAGTGTTTATGGCGTTTAGTGCTGTTGTAGTACTGTGCACTTTCCGGAAGCCATGCTGATCTGCTGCTGGACGCAGATGGTGTGCGAAGGGCGGGAGCAGCAAGACCTCAAATGTCTTCCCTACTAGAGGAGAGTTATCTGCCGATAAGACTCCTTTGTTGGCTGGTTTTGCCGGCTTGAGTAGCGTAACACCCTGCCCGTTTTCCATACGTCATGTATCATTAGGGTGGTCAAAGACAAGTTGGCGCGGAGATTCCCAAAGTTGTAAACAACCACAAGCGGAAAAAGTGGGAGGAACACTTAGGGTTCTGCAATCTTACCTCTGGGCCAACCAAGCTCTGGGCTAGTCAAAGCTTTGCTGTGGAACCAGCTTCCTGCGGTCGCATCCCAGTAGGCACCTTATTGAAACTGAACCTCTACCTATGCACCATCCACCAACACGTGCAACAACCGCTGGACAGGACGGCGTGCAGATAAGCACTAAACGTCATTCACCAGGAGTCAGTCAACAACTTCAAGGACTCCCGTGAATGGCGCGCTCGGAGTTAAACCACCACCTATTGCAGACAACGAGTTCGAGCTGCCTAGAGATACCCGCGTAACCCTGGCACAACTTAGATCTGGATATTGTAGCAGGTTAAACTCCTACTTATCCATACACGATCCCAGCATACCCAACGTATGCCCTGCATGTGGAGAGTCTCTGCACCACACTAACCACCTCTTCACATGCACCCTTAATTAATTCTTCATATTAAAAATCATTTTTGCCAGTTGGATACCTCAAATATAACAATAATCTATATATTATCAAAATACCATAGTGTTGGTCTATGCGTGATTGTTAACAATGTGATATCCATGTTTCTTGTCAATTCATATATCGAACTTTCCATCGAACTCAATAGAAACTGCGCTGGTACATTCGTCTAGTAAGGCGTATCTTGGCCTGATCATTGCACAATATTGTATAGCATATACAAAATATCATAATATATTTTTAAGTTCATTCGACATAAGGACTTAACAATATACCTGTGATAAAAGAGACGTGCTATTGCTATACGCTGTTTCTCTCCTCCGGACAGTATA